>CM056051.1:356236297-357686889 GCA_029574335.1 Rana kukunoris | reverse complement strand
AATGGCAATATTTAAGTACTTGTAATGAAGTTTTGTCTCCTATACTGCACTCTAACAACAGGATTTTACTGCAGGTAAAAAAAAAAAAAAAAAAAAATGCACACACAACCTGCAATAAGAGCATATGTTAGTGTAAATTGTCATTTTCACAAAGATGTTAGGTCCAAAATGACCATTAGAACATGCCTAAATGCTACCTTAGTATATAAAGAGACTTTTTACAGCACGGAAAAATGTTTTCAACCACTAGCTTAAAGCAGTTCAGCATGCTAAAATTGGGACCACGTTAAAGGATACGTGCTGGAAGAAATATGCGGGCTGTGTCTGTCTCAAAGGTAAATAGTTATAGCTTGGCGGTCTCTGGCTTCAGTATATTGTGTTTAATAGCTGACCCAGGCAGGAATGCAGTCCAAAATCTCTGTACTTCTTATTTTCTCCAGGTCAATGACTCATGTTTTGAAGCCAGTATGCCAGAAAGATAGCCAGGCAATTTTCATTTTCAAAAGTGGATTCAGTAATGGCAGCCCAGATATGTTCCTTATCACAAATTTAATATGAGGCTGGTAATTAAATGGTAGAGTAAGTGGCATTAAATTCAGAAAGAACCAGTATGTTCTGTGGTGCACCTAATTTTGGTTTCTAGATCGAGAAGTGGCCAGGGACTCCAGCACTGTACTGGTAGGTTGACATGAACAGTGTCATCTGTTAATGTAATAGAAAAATCTTCTCGGAGCCCACAATGCAGAGCACTTGCAGGTTTACAACTCAGCAAGTAACCCACCACTGTGGTCTTTGATGGTTCTCAGAACTAAACATTACTTTAAGCGGAGCTCCACCACGTAAAAAAATTTTTTAAAGTCAGCAGCTACTAACAGTGTAGCTGCTGACTTTTAAATAAAGACACTTACCTGTCCTAGGCCCGCGCTGATGGGCCCCCCGATGCCGGTCCCACGATCGCATCCGGGTCCCGCGCCTCCATTCACAATATGGGAAACAGGCAGAAAAGCCGTACGGCTTCACTGCCCGTTTCCTACTGCGCCTCCGCGAGTCTCACGCTGGCTTGTGAATGGGCCGCGCTGCTCTGAGAACACACACAGTTCCCAGGAAGCAGCGCCCCATTCACAAGGAGAAGAAGAAGAAGAAAACACACCGCGGATTAGGAAGAGGCAGATTACGACTTCCGCATAGCAACAGCTATTTCGGGTGAGTAAGTTATTTTTTATTTTTTTCAGGTTTTTTTTTTTTTATTTTTTCAAACAACATTGTAAAATGTTGTTATACTGGGTGGAGCACCGCTTTAAAGCGTAACTCCACTTTTGTCAAGGAAAAAAAACATTCCCCTCTGGGTGATACATGTACCCTGCAAGGATTATAACAAACGTTGTTGCAGATTACTACCTTTTTGTTATTCTGAAGAAATCCCTGTTCTCTGTGCCTCCTAACTGAGTGGTCTAATGGGAGTGGTTTCATAATTAACTGTCAGGTGTGCAGCTGCAGAGCACTAATGAGGAAATCTGCTGGCTTGCATCTCTTTAGACATCTTCCTATTGGGAGTATCTCTCCAAAAAACAAATTTTTTTGTTGCAGGGGATGCCTCAAATCTGACTTGTATCTTAAGCCTTTGGCCAACAAATGTTGGATCATAGGCTAGTAAATTTTCGGCAGACAATGGCTGCACGTCTGATTTTCATATGGTCAGTAGACAAATCCGTCACACAAAAGTACAAACGCGCATGCTCTGAATCGATGCTCATCAAACACAAAATTAGGGTGGCCTTTGAGCTGAAATTGCTAGTAGTGCGTTACTACATTCGTGTTTTGTGGCACGACAATTGTGTACTGTTGGTATGCAAGACAAGATCCTGGCACACACCCTTTTGACAAAAATCAGATGCTCGGTTGGCCAACAATTGTACTGTGTGTACAAGGCTTTTGGCAGACTTCTGGGAAAATAAACACACTCCAACACTGCTGTACACATGTTGCTGTGTGTTGCCGTAATGAGTGATAGAATGCGTGTTTTACAGTAGATTAACACTAATACTCTTGTGAAGAAGCCCAAAATGGTTACTTGTGAAATGCTGGCCATGGTGTGGAGTCATATTTGCAGTGTTCATCAGATGCCAGAGTCTGTTCTCCACTATAAAAAGCCACCATAAAGCCACAGTTTTTTTATCCAAGAAAGTGTATATATATTAAGACTGCGAGCTTTCATCCATCAAAAGAATGTGGTGCTAAATAACGTGGCCTTGGCAGCTATACAAACCAAGGGGTCCCCCAGGTAAAGAGGACTTGCCTGAATCACCATGAAAGCTGAAAAAAGAGCGCCAGATCACACAGTATCTCACAATAGTAAGTCCACCCCTCACATTTTTGTAAATATTTTATTATATGTTTTCATATAATAGAAATTAACACTTTGCTACAATGTAAAGTGAGTGTGCGTAGAGCTTGTATATTAGTGTAAATTTTCTGTCTCCTCAAAATAATATCAATCATCAATTATTTTGTGTGGCCACCATTATTTTTCAGCACTGCCTTAACCCTCTATGGCATGGAGTTCACCAGAGCTTCACAGGTTGCCACTGAGTCCTCTTCCACTCCTTATGACGACATTATGGAGCAGGTGAATGTTGGAGACCTTGCGCTCCTCCACCTTCCATTTGAGGATGCTCAATAGGGGTTAGGTCTGGAGACATGCTTGGCCAAATTTAACACACATCCTCCCCATTCACACTTGAGACCTTGTAACACTATTAATCAAATGGGAGGAAAATGGCTACTTGGGCCCAATTCTGACATTTTCACTTAGGGGTGTACTTTTTTGCCAGCGGTTTAGACATTAAAGTGGAGCTCCACCCTCTTTTTCAACTTTAAAGCATTTGTTTTCATGCTGCCCCCTTGAATTGAATTGGTGTGTCTTTTTTTTTTTATTTGAAAAACTCACTGTCTGTGCAGATGAGTTTATTTTTCGCCCGGCCCGCAGCACGGCATTCCCCGTCAATGAGTGCTGCGTTGCCTCCTGGGAGATGTTTGTCATCAACCCCAGGAGGTCCTGGCCGCGTAGCATCGCGTTTCCCCCCCCCCCCCCCCCGCGAATGAAAAAAAAAAACACTGTTGCCGCGGGTTAAACATTGTGCAGTGACTGACACAGACAGACTACAGTTCCCGAGTGGAGCAGGTAGTGGCTCGGCGGGGGGGGAGAGTGCAAGCTGCTCCCCTGTCAGTCGGCACATCTGGGACCCCGGCGCGGCGCAATGATCCTCTTCTCTCATGTCATGTCTCTGATAAGTGTAGGGCAGCGGCCGTCAGCCGAGCAGAGAAGCCGCCTCCCCCCTTCTCCTTTATGTCTATACAGTGCTGTGCATGCAGGAGAAGGGGGGAGGCGGCTTCTCTGCTCGGCTGACGGCCGCTGCCCTACACTTATCAGAGACATGACATGAGAGAAGAGGATCATTGCGCCGCGCCGGTCCCAGATGTGCCGACTGATAGGGGAGCAGCTTGCACTCTCCCCCACCCCCGCCAAGCCACTAAGTCCCCCCCACCCCCGCCAAGCCACTAAGTCCCCCCACCCCCGCCAAGCCACTAAGTCCCCCCCACCCCCCGCGCAAGCCTCTACCTCGGGCTCTCTGACTGATACATTGTGGGTCTAAATGGGGGGTCTGTATTGTAGCAAGGGGGGTTTGTATTGTAGGGGGGTCTTCACTGTAGCGGGGGTCTGTATTGTAGGAAGGGGGGTCTGTATTGTAGGAAGGGGGGGTCTTCACTGTAGCGGGGGTCTGTATTGTAGCAAGGGGGGGGTTCACTGTAGCGGGGTCTGTATTGTAGTAAGGGGGGTCTGTATTGTAGGAAGGGAGGTCTTCACTGTAGCTGGGGTCTGTATTGTAGGAAGGGGGTCCTTCACTGTAGTGGGGTCTGTATTGTAGGAAGGGGGGGCTGTACTGTAGGAAGGGGGGGTCTTTACTGTAGCGGGGGTCTGAATTGTAGGAAGGGGGGTCTAAATTGTAGGAAGGGGGGTCATGTATTGTAGGAAGGGGGGTCTTCACTGTAGTGGGGGTCTGTATTGTAGGAAGGGGGGTCTGTACTGTAGAGGGGTCTGAGTAACAATTAGGGGGCCCAGAACTGTTAAGGGGGGCCTGTGTAACATACAGGCGTCTAGAGGTGCAGGGTGCTGTGTAATGTAAAGGGGTCCAAAGGTGCAGGGTGCTGTGTAATGTAAAGGGGTCCAGTGATGCAGGGTGCAGTGTAATGTAAAGGGGGTCCAGAGGTGCAGGGTGCAGTGTAACGTAAAGGGATCCAGAGTGCTGTGTAATGTAAAGGGGTCCAGAGGTACAAGGGCTGTGTAATGTGCTGGGGCGATGCGATTTGGTGGCAGTGTGATGTGATGTGCTGGGGCGATGTGATGCAATTTGGCAAGGGGGGGGGTGCTGCGATGGAGGAGATGTGATTTCGCGGGGGCAATGCGATGTGCTGGCTGGGGCGATGCAATTTTGTGGTATTGTGATGCAATTGGCGGGGGTCTATGCGATGTGGGAATATTTACTAAATGTTGTGCTGCGATCGGTGCGGTGTGCTGTGCTGTGATCGGTGCATTGTGCTGCGCTGTGATCGGTGCGCTGTGATCGGTGCGCTGTGATCGATGCGCTGTGATCGTGCATTGTGATCGGTGTGCTGTGATCGGTGCGTTGTGCTGTGCTGTGATCGGTGTGTTGTGCTGTGCTGTGATCGGTGTGTTGTGCTGTGCTGTGATCGTGCGCTGTGATCGGTGCGCTGTGATCGGTGCGCTGTGATCGGTGCGCTGTGATCGGTGCGCTGTGATCGGTGCGCTGTGATCGTGCGCGTGTTGGTGTGCTGTGCTGTGATCGGTGCGCTGTGATCGGTGCGCTGTGATCGGTGCGCTGTGATCGGTGCGCTGTGATCGGTGCGCTGTGATCGGTGCGCTGTGATCGTTGCGCTGTGATCGGTGCGCTGTGATCGGTGCGCTGTGATCGGTGCGCTGTGCTGTGATCGGTGCGCTGTGATCGGTGCGCTGTGATCGGTGCGCTGTGATCGGTGCGCTGTGATCGGTGTGCTGTGATCGGTGTGCTGTGATCGGTGCGCTGTGCTGTGATCGGTGCGCTGTGATCGGTGTGCTGTGCTGTGATCGGTGCGCTGTGCTGTGATCGGTGCGCTGTGATCGGTGCACTGTGATCGGTGCGCTGTGCTGTGATCGGTGCGCTGTGATCGGCGCTGTGATCGGTGCTGTGATCGGTGCGCTGTGATCGGTGTGCTGTGATCGGTGTGCTGTGATCGGTGTGCGCGGTGCGCTGCTGTGATCGGTGCGCTGTGATCGGTGTGCTGTGCTGTGATCGGTGCGCTGTGATCGGTGCGCTGTGATCGGTGCGCTGTGATCGGTGCGCTGTGATCGGTGCGCTGTGATCGGTGCGCTGTGATCGGTGCGCTGTGATTGGTGCGCTGTGATCGGTGCATTGTGCGGTGTGCTGTGCTGTGATCGGTGTACTGTGATCGGTGCGTTGTGCTGTGATCGGTGCGCTGTGATCGGTGCGCTGTGATCGGTGCGCTGTGATTGGTGCGCTGTGATCGGTGCATTGTGCGGTGTGCTGTGCTGTGATCGGTGTACTGTGATCGGTGCGTTGTGCTGTGCTGTGATCGGTGTGCTGTAATCAGTGCGCTGTGATCGGTGCGCTGTGATCGGTGCGCTGTGAGGTGCGCTGTGATCTGTGCATTGTGCGGTGTGCTGTGATCGATGCGCTGTGATCGGTGCATTGTGCGGTGTGCTGTGATCGGTGCGCTGTGATCGGTGCACTGTGCTGTGATCATTGCGCTGTGAGGTGTGCTGTGATCGTCGCACTGTGATCGTCGCGCTGTGATCGGGGCGTTGTGGTGCGCTGTGATCGGTGCGCTGTGATCGGTGTGGTGTGCGGTGCAGATATATCTACATAACAAATTATTTAGTATATTTCCTGGTTCCTGGAAGGAGGAGGGGAGGAGAGATTTTGCTATTGAAACCTGATCTGTAACATATTACATTGCTTGTGCAGCACTGAGCATGTGCGAGATATGCAAAGCTGAAATCCAGGAAGTCATACAGTCTGGCTTCATGGATTCCCACACTTAAGATGGCCACGGTCAATTCCTGTTTTATAAAGTATCTAAATGCTATAACAACCTAACAAAACGGACCTCAGTTTACAGACTACCTTTACTAGAATACATTAAGCTTTGTGTATTACAGGGGTATTTATATTTAAAAAGTGAAATTGTGGCCGGAACTCCACTTTAATGGCTGTGAGTTTGAGTTATTTTGAAGGGGACAGCAAATGTATACTGTTATACAAGCTGTACACTCACTACTTTACATTGTAGGAAAGTGTCATTTCTTCAGTATTGTCACATGAAAAGATATAAAAAGAAATTACAATAATGTGAGGGGTGTACACACTTTTGAAAAATACTGTATGTCTTATGAGTCCAAGATGCTTTATTTTTGAAAACTTAATATAGGTAAATAAATCGGAAGCCATTTTGTTCCCAAGAATCTGTCTTTGCTAGCCTAGTTATCAAGCATTCATTTTGACAGCTGCATTTTGCCGGCAGGTAGTGTGCAAGTCGGCGCTCGCTGGCAGCTATAAGTTGGACCATAAGCGATCAATAACTGGGGGGGGGGGGCAAGATATACTCAAAATTAATTAATAAGAATTGGTCCATATTTCTAAGGAATATAACGTAGGAGTCAACAGAATGGATGGATACACAGGTGGATGGGGATTGCACACAGTTACCAGCAGCTCAACACAAAAACAGCAGAAAGAGGGCGCCTGGGTCAGGTTGATGGTAAAAGCAAGTAACACTTGTGTAAGTGTATCTGAATACAAAGTATCTTGCAATCTGCATACAGGGTGAATATGGATCACCAATCGAGCACTCATCCGTTACGAGAGGATGAGGGGGAAGAACCGCTGTGGGGATACGATCAAACCTGCCGTATGGCGGTATATAAACCGTAAGCGACTCCAGCTCTCACACCTGCTCTCACAGAGCTAGCAAGATACCAAATCAGGACAGGGGCAGGCCCCAATGTGTTTATAAATGGTTTTCCCTGAAGGAGGGAGCAACTCGGAAATGTGTTGTGGCCCCGCCCCCCAGTCCTAATTTGGTCTCTTGCTAGCTCTGTGAGAGCAGGTGTGGGAGCTGAAGTCGCTTACGGTTATATACTGCCATACGGCGGGTCTGAGCTTATCCCCACAATGTTTTTTCTCATCCCTTGTGACAGCTGACTGCTTGATTGGTGATCTACATCCACCCTGTGTGCGGCTTGCAAGATACTTTTATGGGAGTGTATCTAAATAAAGTGTTACTTTTACTATCACACTGACCCAGGCACCCTCTTTCTGCTGTTTTTGTTTCTTCCAGTCAGAGATGATCCCCAAGGAGAATGCATTGGCTTTTTGGAAATTAAGCATTTTGGGCTTATAAGACGTACATTTAAGTTTTGTGACCCAGTCAATATAGCCAAGGCCTGACCATATGTCTGCAGTGAAAAATAAAGTGCGGTCAGTACTGTAAAGCTGGGTACACACTTTCATTTCTTTATATTTAAAAAATTGAATTCCCACATCCACACAAGCGATGTCAAGGCAGGAATTTCCCCCTACTGGGCGGTTGTATTCTGAAAGCCCATCACAAAGCACTGATCAGCTGCAGCTGATCGAATGCTGATTTTCAAACAGAACTGTTTGGTTACACATGGATACACATGGATAAAAATGCATTCTGCTCCTACTGATCTGTCAAAATTTTGATGTGTGTATTCAGCTCTATTGGATAGTGCAGCTGGGGACACACACAGTGTGTTTTAACGCACATTGCAATGCATCATACATTGCATGTCCGTGCACGTAGACACACACAAAAGTGCGTTTTATCATGCCTTGACATGCCTTCTAATATGCTTCCATTAAATTCAGTGGAAAAGGCATCAAGCTAAGACACGTGTAAAAATGCTCTTATTCTTAACTTTTTCAATTCTTTGGTTGCTGAAACTTGGGCCACATGCTTATATTAATACTTGTTATGTGATGTGTTACTCATTAAGACACCCCTGTTTCCCATAGTAACCAGATTGCAGTTGTAATTTTTCTCATTCATCTGAGAAAATGGATGCAAACATCTGGTTTCCATTGCAACAGCTCAGTTTTTTTCTCTTTGATTTTTTTTTTTCTTTAAAAAAGGAGCCTTTATGTTAAAGGGTAGAGTAGCCAGACACTGCTAGGGGTCCATATAGGGCATTCCTGTACTATACATAAACCTTTCATAGTGTGTTTAAATTCTTTGATCTAATGTATTCTACCAGTAAACTCACATTGGTGTGTCAAACCTACACTGGCCACAGTGAATTGTGGAGTTCAACTTGGTTCAGCTCTAATACGTTGTCTAGCAACTTTTTGTTTGCATATTATTTTACTGATGTGGTGGTCTCTGTCTGTTTGTCTTTCTACACTTCGCTTCAGCCTCTTAGGTGTCTGGGTACCAAAGGAATTGAAATTGAAGGGAAAATTCTCAGACACTCAGCAAAAAAAAAAGCATTTTTTAGTAGCGCAGGGAAGGTTTAAGATTTATGGTCTTTATTATTGTATGTGTCTTTGTCCTAGTATAGCTCATTATTTTTTCTTAACCTGGTGGCACAAGGTCAGGAATAGAGGCAAAATTCCCCAAAGGGATCACAGATGATGATAAAAATCTAACAGAAATCATGATCTTTCCTCACTCTAGTCAAAACAGGTCTTGGTACAGGAGTACAGCAAATAGCCAGAAATGTTTATACAAATGCCATATGACCTGTATGAACTGTCTTTAAGAATGAACAAAAAAGTGAATGTGGCATAGCTCAGTGATAACCAAATTTGTGGTTTTCTGGAAATTGTTGATTGGGTGTTGGCTAACCAAAATATGAACATTCCAATGTCAGTCTGTGCATTCAGCCTTTTTGGAGCTTCCAGTGGGAGAAATTCAAAAGAACTAAATGCAGAGTTCCGCCTTAAAAAATAAATAAAAAATTATTAAGCCAGCAGCTACAAAATGCTGCTGGTGACTTTTAAAATAAGGATACTTGCCTGTCCAAGGTGCCCGCAATGTTCTCGCCTGAAGCCGACCCATCCCTCGGCTCTGGGTGGAGGCGCCGGCTATGCTAGTAAAGCCTGGTTTCCTACTACACATGCACGAGCCGTGCTGTGCATTCTGAGTGGTCCCTGCTGTATTCTGGGACCCATGTGTCTGCCAGAAAACAGCGGGGAGGGGGCAGGGCAGGGCCCAACATGGCGTTGATTGTCATGGATACTGCGGCAATCTTTCACCGGGAGTGGAAGCAAATACCTGAATTAGACAGGTATCTGGTCCCACCTGAAACATGCCAAATGTGACAGCGGAGGGGGGAGGTATCCGGACAGCGGGAGTTCCATTTTTGGGTGGAACGTCACTTGAATCACGTTGCACAGATTACACAATCCACATACGGTTTAATGATACCCTGCACAAAGCTGAGTCTTTGGTTGAGCTTTTATTTGTGTTGAAACATTGGGCTCATTCAGGTTTGGCTCATATTCAGAAAACCCATTTTTTTTATGCTAGTGATTCTTGACAACAACACTGTAGTTGTTGGTGACTGTGATGCAGTGTGTTTTTTTTTTTTTCAATAATCTTCTGCTTAGACGATGAGTCAGTTTCAGTCTTATGACAGTAATATTGTGCTAAGTGCTTTGGCATTGTAGTCTGGGAGTTTTCCAGTTTAGCTGTGTTTTGTATGCTTGGCTATGGGCAGGTCTGTCATTGGTTACAAAGGAAGAACCTACCCATTCTTGTAGAAACCCCCGGGACACACTTTGAGATCCTTGCTGGTATTGTCCTCCCTCCATGATTCACACACTTTAAGAAGTTTTATTGCCAGTGGAATACTGCTGAAAGTAATTCAGTTAATCAATAAACCATGCATAGTTTAACAATGCTTACATCTTTCAGAATTTGAGCTTTCATTGTAATTATTGTTGAAAGTTTACCTACAAAGACTTTATATGTGGGAGAAAAGTATTTTACACATCAGAAAATCATTAAAATTGTAGACTAAGGCCCCTTTCACATGGCCATTCCGATCAGGTCCACTTGTCGGTTTTTCAGATAAATCTGATCAGCCATTCACCCCTATGAACCGGCTGGTGTAAACAGACTTGTTTCAATTTTCAGCTACCTATCTACAATCCTATCCGGTCTGCTAAAAAAAACGAAGGGGATCCGTTGTCCTCCATCTAGGCAGATCGGATTGGAGGGCAGTTGGGTGTAGACGAAAAGTGGAAAGTCTGTCATCTGCCCGCTCTTCTTTTATCAGCGAGGGATCAGTGAACAGATTCCCCACTGATCAAAACTGAGTCTGCTTCATGTGAAAGACTGGGTGTATTTGATTTCTTTAGGATCTTCTGTTTAAATTAATCAGTAGTCTTAGAAACATCACAACTGCGCTAAAGTCAGAACTTTCAACAACCTAAGTTTGACTATCTCTAGACTGCAAAGTATAGTAAGGAATATTTTTTTTTTTTTTAATAATAATTTGCATAAATTCTTGGTGTGCAGATCTCAGATCTCAGAAGATTTTCCGTAACCTTTTCCTATATAAATTCCAGTGTTCACTTTTGTTCTAAAGTGTACTTTTAAAGTGGTTCCAAAGGCAGTTTTTTTTATCCTAATGCATTAAGATAAAAAAAACTGTGTGCAGCAGCCCTTTAATACCTTCCTGATCTCCATCCAGCGATGTTGAACGAGAACGTCGGCTGTCCCGGGACTCTTCATCCTAATTACGAGTAGAGGAAGAGGGCGCAAAACTTCTGGGGTACAAAATGGACAGATATGGATGGAAAAACAAAGAGTAAAGATGGTGCATGTCATCTGATGAGTGGTGGATCTCACTTGGCTCTGTGGAGGGCAGCTGATATAGGTGACATGGAGATTTCTATAGGGCAATGGTATGGAGGCTGCTCGGACGTGGCTGCAGATGAAGTGTGTGGCTGTGTGGTGAATGACCATGTCTGAAGATGGAGTATGTCAGTGGCTCCAGGTAAAGTGTCAGGCTGATCAGAGGGCAACTCTGGCTGCAGTTTAAGGTGCTGGGTAACTTGGAGGCTGAAAATAGCTGGTGTGAGCTCTTGGGCAGCATGATTGCTTTAGGATTTCGGATGGTGGCACTCAATGGGGTAAAAGCCCTATTGGTTTGACAAAAGGGGTGGATCCCCTCCCAAAAGTGAGTGTGTTTTTTTTTTTTTTCATCTTTTTTTCACCCCCACTTATCTTGTTGTTTTTCCATCCATCACTGTCCATTTTAACCACAGAAAGTTGGCGCCCACTTCCTCTATTTGTAATCACCTCATCTAGGTATTTGGGACCGATCTATCAGAGGAGCTGCCTCACCTGTCACCTGTCCATTTGTCCCGTAGTTCCCTTTTGATTGATACTTCTCTATCCACCAGTATTACAGTAGCGCCATAGTTCCTTCTTTATCCTCTCCCTCCTGATTGGCTGAGATATAGCAGCGAGCTCTATTGGGTCCCACTGCTGTCAATAAGTCAGTGAGCCAATGAGCAGAGAGAGGGGGGCAGGAGCACCGGTGTTGGATCTGAAAAAAAGGAGGATCTGGGCTGCTCTGTTCAAAACCACTGCTCGGAGCAGGTAAGTATAACATGTTTTGTTATTTTTAAACAAATGAGTCTTTTAATGTTTTAAATCTTAGCCAACAGTTCAGCTAAGAACAAGCCACAGCTATTCATAGAAAACTCAATGGATAAATTGGACCTAACAAGTTCTGTAAATTTGAGAATGAGGCATAAAGGTGTGCACCTGTGTGTACAGTATCTCTAGATGCATTATTGGGGCATGCTTAGATTGAGGGCATTGTAATTGTGTTTTTTATTGTGTACATTGTTTACTTTGAGAAGAGATGGAATACAATTACATTTGTGAAATCTATTTACTATTTACTGCCTATGTTTCTGCTAATGTTATTGGTTGTTTGATCTGCAGCTAAGAAAGACCAAGATGGAGAGGATAAGAAAGCTGCACCGAAGAAGAAAATTAAAGAACTTAAAGTATTGGATCAAAAAACTGCCCAGAATTTATGTAAGTCTGTTTTTTTTCAAATGAATTTTGTTTCTGTCGTGCACAATCTGTGTATTAGGTTAAGAAAACAATTTTTGCCTCTGCCTCACTTTATCATCATCATCATACTTATGCCGCGTACACACGATCACTTTTTGTGATGAAAAAAGACGTTTTCAAAATCACTGTGTGTGGGCAAAACGTCGTTTTATGTCTTCAAAAAAAACGACAAAAAAAAATTCGAACATGCTTGAATTTTTTGTGTCATTTTCAAAACGTTTTTTGTGTCATAAAAAGTGATGGTGTGTGGGCAAAACGATGTTGAAAACTTAGTTTTTAAAGCCGCGCATGCTCAGAGGCAAGTTATGAGACGAAGCTTCAATGTAACAGAGTGCCGTCGAACGTGGTGTACGTCACCCCGCTTTGCTAGAGCATTTTGGAAAAACGATGGTGTGTATGCAACGTCGTCTTGGAAAATGAAGTTGGAAAAAACGTCGTTTTGTTTCATCACATGAAACGTCGTTTTTTTTTCATCACAAAAAGTGATCGTGTGTACGCGGCATTAGAGTTAAAGCTGACCATAGCCCAGACATGCTATAACCCCCCAGTCCATTACCAGGCCGTTTGAGGACAGAGGGACGCTGTAGGATGAGGACAGGGGGACAGGGTGAGGTGAGGACTCCCTACTAGCACATATCATCTTCCCTCTCAAATCACTCCCCAGTACATATCCCCATACCACCCTCTCCTCTTCTCTCCCATCACTTCATTCGTTCACCTTGCATCTGCCTGCCCCTCCTCCTTCTTTCCTGGTTACTGTATTCTCTCTCTCTCTCTCTCTGTCTCTCTCTCATACCAGCAGCACGGCTCTCTCGGTTGTGTCTCTCCTTGGCTTCTCCTCCTGGCTGTGTACACAGGACCATTGAGCCAAGAGGGGGGGAGGAGCCAAAGAGTGACTGTATTGCAGTCAGTGGAGAGAGAGGGACGGCAGCACTGTAAAGCTGAATTACGCTGCGGGTGCCCGGGCGGCAGATGTTCCGGGTGACCGCGCCACTTTGCGGCGTAGCGGCGAAAAAGCCTTGTCGGCCTAGGCCATAATACATCTCTGGACATTCTGCCTCGTTGGAGTTGTGCCTCCCCCTCCTCACTTTCCTCCTCTCTTCTCTCAGGCACCCACGTACAGTCAATTACCTCATCATCCCCTCCCTCCTTGTCACTGGAGCAAACTTGGCAGTATGCTGCAGCTGGGGGAATATGACTGCCAGTTTCTTGTCCTCCTGTGGCATCCCCCTCTCTCTAGGCTCACATTACTCCCTTCCTCAACCTGGGAACCAACATCGGAGCCTGCCATTCGCTGCGCCTCTTCCAGCAGCATGTACCGGACACTGTGGTCGAATAATTCTGGGGACTCCTCTGTGCATGATGGTGGGGCTAAGGAGTGACTGTGTGCAAGAGCCAGTGGAAGAGGCCGCTTTGGCAGCTACATTGGAAAGCACCTACTCTGAGCCTGGGTGACGGAGGATGAGGGCGGCTTTGTTAACCACTCCACCATTTCTTCTGCATGTTGTGGTTCAATAACAATATGAGAAAAATGGACAAGCTTGCCCCACGGCCACCTGCAGAGGATGCACCATGCCCATAATCACCACGGTTGACTGTAGACACAGAGGCTGCTTGCCCTTTTTTAGTGGCCTGTAAGCATCTGTCTCTCCTTGGTGGCCTGGATAGATAGATAGATCTATCTATTAATACACAGCCTGCACTGTATTTGAAACTGTACAACGTACACCACCAGAAGTGTAGTAGAAACTGTAGACACTGTACTAGATACTGTGTACACTGCCTGAAGTGTATTAGAAAGTATACGCCACCAAATATACTTTATACGCTACACTAAATGCAGAGTGTGTGTATGTGTATATAATTACTGAGCGCATTATATACTGTACAACACTAAATGCAATGTGTGTGTGTGTGTGTGTATGTGTATATATATATATATATATATATGCATGCTTTGGCCATCGCAGTGCATTATGAGGCATTTCCCGCAAACTCCCCATGATGTTCGCTGTTCTGCGAATGGGTGAACTTATATTCGACCCGAACATCGAGCGCATCCCTAGTAACCATTTGGCTGGGAAAGGAAAGGGAAAATGCATGCAGACCTGTATATATTGACCCCCCATGTAATGCCTAAGCTGCTTTTCTTGATCCTCGTCACATGCAGTGGAAATTATCAAGAGCAAAAGTGTTTTCTCTTTCGTTCATTGACAGACACAGCAACTTAAATCTTGACCTTAGGGTTATATCGCCACCTTCAGGAGAGGACTAGGCAGAACATGTAAAAAAACATCATCCAGCAGCTCAATTGCCTAGTGTAGGAGAAGGACCTGGCTCCCGGCTGGGGACCATTGATCCTGGAGTTTTTTTACAGTTTTTCATTTTTTCGTTTGATTCCTGTGATCTGCTATCAACAGCCGGGCTGGGTGACACGCTGGATAATATAGATCCTGGTAGTCTCCCCAGCCCAGCCACCAAGCATGAGCAGGCCCTAGCTACACGCTGGGTCTGCCACTACATGCCCGTCTGACCAGGGGCGGCTGGTGAGCTATATGCTCCGGGCACACATATGATCGGGCTACTGCTGTCCGAGTCACAATGTGTCGTGGCCGACAGCCACATCGTACCACTCCAGTAATGGGTCTGTCTGCGGAATGCGTCCAGCAGTCCCCACGGGGGGTAAGTATAATCCCACCTGTCTCAGCAGGATGGAGCAGTTGGGTATTCCCTGGGAGGTCTATTAGGGGGTCTCTCTCCCTCCCCTTCTTCCCTCCCTTTCTTTCCCTCCTCACCAGGCTTGGGCCGCTGTGTGTCTGACGGGGTCCTCCGGACGGGGGGGGCTCAGAGTCCGGACGGGGCGCTGTGCATTGGGGTCCGCTCGTCTCTCCCTTAAATTCTTGGGTGCAGTGGGGTGTTCGGGGTGTACACATGTAGGTAGGTCAGCACGGTCGCACTCATCTTTCTGTAGTCTCAGCAGGTAAGTCCAGCGGCCATTTTGCCGGAGCCCTCATGCGGTTTCTTGCTGAGGCGGCCAGCGGCCCTTTTCTAGTAGGCTTGTTTTTGCCTCTAGCGCTGGGTTATCTTCTGGAACGACACAAAGCACACAGAACACCTCGTAACTGTGAGAGCGAACGGCAGCAAAGCTCACCACCCTGGGTAAGGGTGGTGAGTCCTACGGGGGCCCCTCAGTCTGTGGCAGCTAGGAGGGTGGACTTTTAGTGTGGCTTGTCTGCGGTCCCTAACGTGTGTCAGGCAAGTGTAGGTCAGCATGGCCTCAGAGGGCGCTAATTCTACATAGATCCCTGTGGTGGCAACCAGTTCTCCTGCACCTGAAGTGCCTATCAACACTTTGTCGGCGGTCCTGGAGTCCTTTGTTGCCAGGGTGGAAGCGGCGTGCAGGTGCAAGGGGGGTAAAAACACCCCCACCGCCTTCTGGGGAAGGCTCTGATTCTCACTCGGGCCTTGCTGTGGCAACCGCCCCCTGTTCTGAATTTTCAGAGGATGCGGACCAGAACCATTCGGAAAGTGAGGATGATTCTATATCCGGGTCAGTGCAGGAAAGGGCACTTGTAGGAACGATTATTGCAGCGATGTGGGCTACCCTAAAAATGGAGGATACTGCGGGAGCATCTACAGAGGTGTCGGTCCCTTTTGTGTTTCACAAGCCGGCCTGCACGGCTAAGGTGTTTCCCTACCTGGCCTATTTTGATATGTTTATTTACAAAGAATGGGAACGCCTGCAGCAAGCTTTTCCGGTCCCAAAACGCATGGCGGTACGTTACTCCTTAGAGGAGAGTTTCCTGGAGAAATGGACATCTCCCCTGATTGTAGACCCCCCCACCCCCCCTGTATCCAGGTTAAATAAGGTAACCACGATTCCGGTGGCAGGGACCCCTGCTGTTAAGGACCCTGCCGATAGGAGGGCCGAGGCATGTTTACGGTGGTGGTGTCAGCATTGCGGCCAGTGTTGGCCATGGCCCTGGTGTCCCAGACGCTTACTGAATGGGTAAAATGAGTGTACCGTTAATTGGAATAGCAACAGGCTTTCCTGGTCTGTGTGGAATTTTTTTTTGAAAGGCCATTTTTCATCATCTTTGTATGTAGGCAATTTAGTCTGCCAAGCCTGGAATGCATGCCCCTTCTGTCCATGTGATAAGGACAGGATTGCTGTTGGTTAGCCAAAGATTGTTACATGTCCTACCAAAATTATGAGACTGTCCTCAACTATTTCAGTGAAGTGTGATGACTTACCGATCTTTGTCCAGACTTGCTGATGGGTCTTCAGGGCTCACACATGACGGCATCATTCCCCCCTTTTTTTTAGTTAGGAAAGGAAATCGCATGGCACAGTGTACATACAGTTCTCTGATTTCTGTGCAGTAGGTGTACACATCGAGTGGCTCTGATGATCTACTAGAAAACATCCACACCTTGAGTTTGCCCTGAGTTACTTCATTTAGGAACAGCTGCATGGTTCAGGACAGTTATGGAAAACCTTAGAACAATTAAGGCCTTTCATCCTGATATGCCTAAATTATAATGTAAATATAGTTTAATTTTAATTGTGTCCTTTTCTTGTGGTTGCAGCGCTGACATTAACGGACGTTTCTGCAGTCTGATTATCCATTTAGCACTTATGACCTCTTATGCTAGCTAATGCAAATATCAAACATGAGCAATAGTGTTTAATATAATAATCACATTTTCTAATAAATGTGCATTACATTTAATTTGTTTTACATTGCCTTTAAAAGGGCATTTGTAAAAACTGTGGAAAACAGTCTATTATAAGCATGCAGAGATTCCCTTTATGCTACAGACGGTGCTCGCTAACCGTGAACTATGAACTGTTATTTTGTGACGGCCATTGAATAAGCACTATTCAAAGTCCTTCATTCAGTGCACTTAGAAGGATGTTTTTTTTAAATTTCGTACAAGTATACTTTTCAAAAGTAGCGTGGTGCAGCAGATGGTGGAGAAGTTCAATGGAATATCTTCCAGCTGTTTTTAAGGGGCATCAAAAATCAGATCAAAACTGCCTTACACCTGCTCTTCTGCCGTCAGCTTGCAATGTGTGTATAGTGTTTGAAGATGAAGGACCCAGCACGTGTCAATGCCTGCAAAATAAAGAATAGTAATTTGTCTTAACAGAGACCATTTTTTTCCAGTGGATAGTGCCTGGCTGTAAATGGTGTGTGTGTTTTTTTTGGAAGAAAAAATTACAACACATTTCAGCCCTAAACTCAATTTTGCCAGCTGTGCTTTGTAATTGGTTATTATAACAGATGTGTGTCTGTAATTTTATCAAAAGTTAAACTATTTAACCCTGCTTTTCCTTAGGCATAAAAAATACCCCCCAAAAAACACCCTTGTTGTGGCCCCCACAGCGCAAGGGTTAAATGCCGGGTCTTCTGCAGCACCCTACACTTAAAGGGCATTTAACCTTTATTTTTGGAAGGAAAATTCTTAAGCAGACCGCATCATTTGTTGATCAGAAAATAATAAAGCATATAAAAGTCCACATGCAGCGCTAACATTTAAACTGGAAATCCAAAGGGGAAGAATAGAAAAACCCATCACCAGCTTCAGTATGTGTAGAAAGGCACACCTCACCACGTGGGAATTTAATCTGCTTACCTGAAACAAGCAGGCATTTAGTGGATAAACCATGATAACAGCTCCATCCCTCAGCTTTAGATTGAATTTCAGACCAGGATTGCGGTTGGTCATCAGACCTTTTAATACTGTCAAAACTTCTTAGGACTCTCACATAGAATGTGTATGTGAGTCACCCAAACGGTCAGTGGTACCCAGTGAAGAAATAATGCAGCCAATAGTGAAGCCCGTAAAGTTATGTATAAACATTTATTGTAGCAACTTACATTTTAGTACAGGAACAAATGCATCAAATATTTGAATGATGGCTGCGATTTTCAGCGTGCTAGGGTCAGCCCGCCTGATATGTTTCATCCAACATGATTTTGTCAGAGGTGTCACAGCTCTGTCCTTTTATTCCTAATGGTTGATGCTCCATTGTCTCGAGAATAGGCTATGTATGGCTCCTGTAGTTTAGGAAAGAAATGGAAGCTTGATTAGGAAGATTAGAGAGAGATATATGAGAACATAACTAGATCTCAAATAGAATCCATTATAAATGAGTTTAATGCTTCAGCAGTTCATATGTAATACACATCAGTGGCAGTTTATGACCTGATCCTAGCTTCACTGCCTAGTGTCAAGATGTGTATATAGGGGTGCTGGATCAAAGGATACAAGTGGTATCCTCAGGGATAAAACCCACAAACTGGGTCATGATGGATCTAATTAGAAGGCAGCTTCTAAGTCAAAGTTGTCAAAGGAAAGAATGGAAACTTGGACAAAACTGTTTGTGGTCTGTATTCCTAGAGCCAATAGAAGAAAATTAAATCACTGATGTAGAAGTAAAATGTCCTGTTTACTGATTGAATATAAAATACCAGCACAGTTTGTCCCCCAAAATTGGGACATTTTTACTTTTTTAATTCAGTATATTTGATTTCTTCTGCTGTCCACACAAACACACAGACCCCAATTACTCCCTTAAAAAACGCCTATCCTAAATACTTCCAGGCATAGGGGGACCAGTAAATCCTAGATCAGGATGACTGGTCAAGAGCCAAATGGGACTCGTTAATGGCATCTCTCACAGGATCCCTTTAGGCTGAGTGGGTTATCAAAATAACATACAGATGATTGTAACTTGCTAATATCATTTACTTTGTAGATGCAAAGGTATTTCCCATTGTCATTTTATTTTTATTTTCTAAACAGCTATCTTTTTGGGTTCATACCGTATGCCCTATCCGGAGATTAAAAATGTCATCCTAGAAGTGAATGAAGAAGTACTGACTGAATCTATGATTTCGGTAAGTTTGCTTTCAGGCATCTGGAAAAAAAAGAAATATGAATATAGGATGTAGTAGTCTTTCTGCAAATGCAAGATTGTCCTTAGCAGATGTCTGTCTACATGTCTTGGGAGTTCAACTGCATCTGTAAGGTAACTATTAGCCTTACATTGTGCATTAGGAGGTATGAAAGAATGGACACTGTTCTTGGTTCTTCTATTACAAGTGGAGAGGTTTGTAGCTGTTATGTTTGATGTGCACATGTACTGTAGTGTGGGCATCCAATGTAAGGCTGGCCATAGACTGAACACATTTTTTTTTCTTGCAACCATGGGTTGCAGGAAAGTAATTTGCTTGATTCCCCCATCAACACAGTCTTGACGGGGGAACCCCTCCTATGGAGCCATGGTGTTTTTCTGGTGGGGGGGACACCTAATCAAACCTTGGCTATTTTTTACTATGTAGCACTGTGTACAGAATATTCACATATCGTATGTGTGCTGTATCACACTTTAGTGTGGACTATATTTCCTTTTTTATTTTAGATGTGCATTGGGGTGGCATTTATAAAGAATGGCAACACATCACAATTCATATGTACACACATATCCATGTGCTTGAGTCATGTGCAATAAACCAGCAAAGTCATCTCACAAATTCACCATTGGCACTCGTTCACGCCAATGCGATTTGTTACACCCTATTTTCAACAATAGAAACGGTCAAATCATCCGGACTCAGTTTGCAGCGACTTGCAAAAAGGTTCCTGCACTACTTTTCTGCAATTTCATTGCGACTTGTATCGACTACTGTTATATTAAGTCACAAGCCACAATGAAATCGCAGATCCAAATCACACTGATCTGCAGCTTTGAAGTAGTGGAATATCAAAGCTGCTCTGGTGTGAACCAGGGCTCAGACCAAAGTATATAGGAAACATACATTTTTGATGCATTAAGGAGCATAACCTCAACAGAATGTCTTGTGAAACGTATACCCTAGCACCCTAGGCTCGAGTTTATTTTTTGCCCATTAAATGAAAATTCCTTTTAACATATGTGGCATTATAGATAAATAGTTGCTTTTGAGTAAATACATACATTGTCATTTTAGAATGAAGTCTGTTTTCTTTTTCTTTTAACTTTTAGTCAAATTATTGTTCATTACTATTACAATTTTTTATTTTATTAAGAATCTAGTGAAGCAGTTGCCAGAAGGAGACCAGATTCAGATGTTAGCGGAATTTAAAGATGAGTACAATGACTTGGCAGAGCCTGAGCAATTCGGTGTTGTGGTAAGTTCTTGTGCATGTTGTTTTTTTTTAAACATTTGTATGTTTATCTGAGGTGTATATGTGTACACAAACTGACCGAAGTACATTTATATCCTGCCATGGAGGCAAAGGACAAAAGGAATATATGAGCACCCTAAGACCCTTTCACACTGAGTGACTGTGCCGCACTGCTTGTTTTTGCAGGGTTTGAAGTGTTTTTTTACACATAAAAAGGTGTAGTTTTGCAGCGCTTTTAAGGTGCTTTGGAAGCATTGCCCATTCATTACAATGGGCAGGGCATTTTGGGATCGCTAATAACGGCGCTCCCAACCCACCCCAAAAATGCTGCTCCCAGGACTTTTCACAACGTCACGCAAGTGCTCCACCCCAGTGTGAAAAGACACACTGCATTGAATGGGAGGCTGATTTCAAGCTGTTTTCAGGGGCTATTTCTTGTGCTAAAGTGCCTGAAAACTGCCTTGGTGTGAAAGGGGTCTAGGTGCCTATTAACATTTATTGAATTCCCAAAGTATAATAATGGTTCATATTATATAGATGACAAATACAGATATGGGCTGGTAGATTTACTTGACTAGTGACATATCTAATCAACATGCCCTGGGGACATCTATAGAAATTGTAAAAAAATTGTAACAAATCACTACTGATCTTTATAAAAAAATATTACAATCAGTATTGATGTACAACTCAATCCCGTTTTTTGTTTTTTTTTTGTCCAGGTTTAGATAGGGTTAGGACCCATGTCATGCTTTAATATTGCGTTTTGTATCTCTTTTGCCATACTGACTATTGTCACCAGGAAGTGGAACTTTTAAAGCTGTCACTAGAACTGGAGGTGAGAAGAAATCTTTCAGTCGGAGAACAACTGTTTTGCTGATAATGTTCTAGGAGGGGAATTCCTTTAATTTCCTGTTATGGCTCATGGGCAGAAGGATATAAAAGAAAATCTCAGTTAGGAACACAGACTGCAAATAAAAAGTCTAACAGAGAGGGATTATTCCCACTGTATCAATACTTAAAGCGGCTGTACACCCTTATATATACTCAGTGAAGTGACTGGCCTCAGGTGCTACACAGAGATTAAACTAATCCACAAGTTCTACCTTTTTTATGTGCATGCTTCTCTTCTCTACAGCCATTAAAAGTCCAGAATTTATAAAGCTTATCTGGGCTGTCATAAAATGTGGCAGAGAGCTAAAACTACACTCAGAGCTCAGTGAGGAGTGCTTATGGGAGGGAACACTCCCCTCTTCACACCGAAACAGAGCTGAGGCTGTCGATCACAAGCTGTGTGCTGGAAAATCTCTCTCCTGTCACTTTTTTTTCTCTTGATGTCAGAAAAACTTGTCAGAAGTGACTCATGCTGATAGCAGAAAGACAGGGAAGTAGACAGAAATTACACTCATTGTTGTGGATTGGGACAAGTACACACTATAGAGGGATATGCTTTTGTTCTTTTTTGTTTTTTTATTGTCTTATGTTTACAACCACTTAAAGCTTTAGGTGTTTTGAAATTGTTTACATAGGGTTACCGCCCTTTTACTTTCTAAAAAATAATAATGATGGCTAATTATTTTCTTCTTTGTTTAGATGAGCACTGTCCCACGCCTTCGACCAAGGCTCAACGCCATTCTATTTAAACTCATGTTTAATGAACATGTAGAAAACATCAAACCAGATATTGTTTCAGTAACAGCCGCATGTGAAGAGGTACGGAAGAGTAAGAACTTTTCCACCCTTCTAGAGATCACTCTGCTTGTTGGAAATTTTATGAATGCCGGGTCCCGTAATGCTGGTGCTTTTGGTTTTGAGATCGGTTTCCTCTGCAAGGTAAAAAAAAAATATGAAATGACAAATATTGAAAGGGAGACCAGCACTTTTAAATTCAAGTACTAAGGCATACATGGAGTTATTTTGTTTATTTTGTATTTTCAGCTTAAAGACACCAAGTCAGCTGACCAGAAGACAACCTTGTTACACTTCTTAGCTGAAACCTGTGAACAAGATTACCCTGATGTGTTACAGTTCCCAGATGAGATGGTTCATGTTGAAAAGGCCAGTAGAGGTATGTTTTTCTAAAAGGAGGCAGTTGCATTTTCTTGTTTGGATCCTGTCTAGCCAATTAATGACCAGGCCTATTCTGACACCTTTAATTTACAAGTAAACATTAGTTTTTATTTTTGCTGGAATATTACCAAGAACCCCCAAACATTGTATATATTTTTTTTTAGCAGAGGCCCTAGAGAACAAAATGGTGGTCGTTGCAATTTTTTATGTCGCTGTTGCATGGTATTTGCGCGGCAGTTTTTCAAATGCTACTTTTTTTAAAAAAACACACTTTAAAAATAGTCACAAAATATAACCCAATTGTTTTTTAAAATATGAACACTGTTACTCTGAGTAAATGGATCTCGAACATGTTGTGCTGTAAAACGCTGATGAAATTACGACAAATTACAGTACTTAAAAAAAAGGTGACGCTTTAAAAAATATGTACAGGTTACCAGTTTAGCATTACAGAGGAGGTCTAGTGCTAGAATTATTTCTCTCTCTGATGTTTGCGACGATACGTTGTGTGTGGTGCGAACACTGTTTACATATGTGGGCTTGACCTACGTTTGCATTCACCACCTAAGAGAAAATATGTACTTTCTGGGGTCTTATCTCTCATTTACAACACCTCTTAGCATCAGATCAAAAAAAAAAACATTGATCTGATGCTTTAAAAAAATAGAAATAAAAATGGCCTTGTTTTTCTTAGCAGTGAACCGGAAGTGCCGTCATGATTGCTCAGGGCCTCCTAAGTCAGAGAGATAGGCGGAAAACATCTTTCCTCTGCTAATCTCCATGGTCAACTGCCGCAACACCCAAATCGGTTCTTGGTTTTCCCGATGAGCCAAGTAACCCGAGAACCACTGTAAAGTGGCGGGGGGGGGGGGGGGGAGACCCCTTTCCACCACTGTCAAGTGATCCAGTAGCTACTTAGCGGCTCAGATCACATTCATTGGAAAGAGCAGTGGCTGGCGAAAATTATAATGGACTTATGGCATCTAGCTGCAGCCATAACCCCGGTTTTAAACTGCAAAGTCATGATGTATTTTCCCAGTTAGGCGATTGGCAAGTTAGTGTTTTTCTTGTCTTTTAAAATAAAACTACATACATTTAGACCTTGATAGGTCCCTCTTATACAATTCCTAGAGGTTATTATGCCAAAACAACTGATTTTATATGCGGTCATAAAAAGCTGAAATCCAGGCAACCACTACATTTTCCCAAACATTATATGTGCATTTATTTTTTCATGCATGTCATTTACAGGTAAAAGCTGGTTTTTAAAGGCATTAAAAAAGCCCAGAGATTGCTTGCCGCTGGGTACCGCTTAGATGTGAATTCAACAGCCCAAACAGGCCCAGAGCTGTCACTGAAGAGACACTCTATACTATTCCCCATTACTCCTCACCCATCAACTACATCTGTAGTTATGTAGCAAGGTTAGGGAAGGGGAGGAGGAGCTGGGCCAGTGCAGACAGTAAGACATTCCCCTCACTCCTGCTACATTACAGTGCTCTTCTCTTCAGGGAAAGTCATGGCTGTGCTAGGGAATTAACTTTTCTGTAATGGTGAATAAAAAAATGTATGGGAAAAAACTCCAAGTAAGCAATTTAAATACACAATGTTTCTATGATTTTACCTGAAATATTTTAAGTTAGGTTCTCTTTAATTATTATATTAAGGTCCTTCCCTTGCCCCCAGTTTGTGATTGGACAGTAAGAATCATCAGTTCAGTCACATTTTTTGCTAAGATAAAAATGATAAATACTGATTCTGTTTTATGTCTACAAACAAACTTTTCTGCATTTTCTCTGTGGGCATAAACTGACTTGGATGTAAACAGACGGACGCCCCTTTTTAAATTTGCCTCTCTGTAGACTTACATTGTAGTTTGGTGTGGATCTGTCTGAAAAACTGAAAGATGGATCCAGACTGAACGCCTGTGAAAAGGGCCCCAAAAGAGTGGCAGCATTTTACACCACTGCTCACGCAGTTCTCTCCTCCTGTCAACATATTTGCATGCAGAACACAGGATTAGTCTCTCTAGTACTGCTGCTTCTTCCCCCCAGTCTGAATGCTACTTTACATTGGATTGCAAGAGGCTGATAGCTACTAAAATGGTGCTGTCCTAGCTACATTGTTGTTGCCTGAAGTTCATCTTTAAAAGACCATTAACTTCTTGGGCTTATGTTTTAAGAAAAGAGCCCCTGAACAAAAATTTAAGGAGTTGGGCTGAAAGCAGATGCCAGCTACCTGTCTTATTCCTTGACCTCCTTGGACAAGCTCATATGCTTGTTATGTTGGGCTGGTATTGTTTAAAGGATACCATACATCTTTTTGTTTTTACAATTCACAACAAAGAAAATACAATTTTTAGAGTATATTCCACTATCTGTACAGATTAGGTACATTGTTGGCTGCTTTAAAGCCTTTCTCCTGCTCCCTTAAAGAAAAGAAAAAAATGTTTTGACTGTTGTTGCTAGAAAAACAAAACCCACTCACTGTAGTACTCTCCCCCTCTCTGGTGCTGGTCATCACACACTTGCTGCTCTGCAATCCAGGACACGTCCTCTTTCCCCAGCATCATTCAGCCCACCTCTGTGAGCCCCAGTGCACAAAAAGCACACCCTTTAGGTGCACATCATCAGACCACCCTGGACTTACAGGAGAATGCTGCAGACAGCAGAAGTAAATGGACCCCCTACTTCACATAACAAGATTGTAAATGTCTAATGCCTGGTATTGGTATGTTATATATAGTTACTATTAACAAGAAAAATTGCGCTTATCTAAAAATGGTTCTCAAGTACCAATAAAGGCAAAATGATAACAAACCCTACAACAGGAAGGCAGCAGCTCTTATGCAAATTGCACTAAGAAGACATGAAAAAAGAGGGGGGGGGTTAGAGCTGCGCCATGACATCCGGACACAGTGTAAGCCGATAGTCCTCAATACCAATAGGATAAAAATGCTCTTCCACACAAATTTTGAGGGTGCAAAAGAGTCTGTGTTATATACAACTTGGAGAGATATGTGTCTGCTTGGAGCGGAATAGAACAGTCACCAATGTGATACACCACACACTCCACTCTTCGGTGAGACCCACCACCAGTTGTATAAAGCAGCTTACCAGATGAACTATAAATGACAGCAGTCGGCTATAGCCTAGCCGCGGCCTTTATGGGGAGATTCACTTCCTGGATCAAACTCAGCAGACTTAGACTCCAGCACATCAGCCAGACACCACCGCGCGGTCATGTATAGAGAATAGCAGACGTAGTATAATCCCGCAAAGATTATTTATTAAAACACAAGATTAAAAAACTCACTCACATTTAGTAGGAGTATTATAGGCACATAAAAAGTTTGTTGCCGGCCGGCGAACACATAGGCGGAGCCCTTCCTCCTGAACGCGATGACGTCATCGCGTTCAGGAGGAAGGGCTCCGCCTATGTGTTCGCCGGCCGGCAACAACATTTTTATGTGTCTATAATACTCCTACTAAATGTGAGTGAGTTTTTTAATCTTGTGTTTTAATAAATAATCTTTGCGGGATTACACTACGTCTGCTATTCTCTATACATGACTGCGCGGTGGTGTCTGGCTGATGTGCTGGAGTCTAAGTCTGCTGAGTTCGATCCAGGAAGTGAATCTCCCCGTAAAGGCCGCGGCTGGGCTATAGCCGACTGCTGTCATTTATAGTTAATCTGGTAAGCTGCTTTATACAACTGGTGGTGGGTCTCACCGAAGAGTGCAGTGTGCGGTGTATCACGTTGGTGACTGTTATATCCTGCTCCAAGCAGACACATATCTCTCCAAGTTGTATATAACACAGACTCTTTTGCACCCTCAAAATTTGTGTGGAAGAGCATTTTTATCCTATTGGTATTGAGGACTATCGGCTCACACTGTGTCCGGATGTCATGGCGCAGCTCTAACCCCCCCCTCTTATATATAGTTACATTAGTCCAGCTTGGACCAATGTAACTGTGTATTCCACACCTGGCTGATACCCCGGTAAGCTGGAAATCACTAAAGTAGACACTGCTACCCTAGTGCTCTCCACTTGCTATTGGGTCCCATGCTGAGTGGCAGGCCTGAAGAATTGCTGAACACAGCAGGTCTGCCACTTGGCATTGCATTCATTCAGAAAATTCAAACCATTCTGTGAATGGCACCTGTGCCAAGTGGTCGACCTGCTGTGTTCACAAAGGAGGAGAGGGACCACTTGGTGTGGGGTTTGGAAGCAAGTGAGCATCACTGAGGTAGCAGTATCTATTTTTGGTGACTTCCAGCCTCCAAGAGGATTAGCCAGGTAAAGTATACACTCAGTTTTATTTTGTTCAATCTGGACCAATGTAATGTCATGTCATTCCAATGCTTAGAATGTTTCCTTTAAAGACATTGGGATAAGTGTGTATAAAAAAAAAAATGGCATGGGGCGTTAGTTCCATCAGTTGATTTTCTGTATAGTACAATATTAAAAAAAAAAAAATCATACCTGCTTTTAGAATTATAAATTGATTTATTAATATTGCTGGTTTATTAAACGCATGTCCCAAACAGTACTATGTATTGAAATATTTGTATTTTGCAGTATCTGCTGAAAATTTACAAAAGAATTTGGATCAAATGAAAAAGCATATTTCAGACCTTCAAAGGGACATTGAGAGCTTCCCGCCTCCAACTGATGATAAGGATAAGTTTGTGGAAAAGATGACGATATCCTTTAAGCTGTCTAAAGTGTTTGTACGGAGACAAACTGGGTAAAATTATTTGTATTAGTATCGACAGACTATTATTCGAGTCAATGTAACTTAAGACCCAGTTGACATTACAGAAATGGGTATCCAATCAGATAACCATTGTATTAACTTTCACTGCCCTGTATTGCAGCTGCTGCGAGTCTTACAACATACTTGATGCACTCTCAAATTGGGGCTGCCTGTGAACTGTTCCTCCATCTCTCTCTGTGGTTTTGGGCTGGGTGCTCCATGTTTCTTAATTGCAAACTGGTACGAATAGGATCTCCTGAGGAAGCTGTAAAGCGAAACGCATAGTGATCCTTTGGTACCCTGAATTCATGTGGGGCTCCGTTTTGTGGGACCTTCTTTATAGACCAACCACAGAGTCCATCATATCCATGGGTTCTCTTGTATTCACATAGGACACACTTATTCAGGACAATATCATGTATATACATTGGAATACTTGTTTTCTATGCTTGCTTTTCTATAATGGTTTTATTATGATATAATAAATTAGAATTTGTATTCAATTGAATGCTCTTTTATTTGGGTCTACTGATGGCTACCCATTTAAAGTATATATTCACCGTTAGTTCGTTCTTTCTTCATATTTGGATGTGGTGCCACATTCTGAGTCATGTTTCAACAATTTCCCATTATTCCCCTTCACTTCCTGTTTAACTATGGGACAGGACGTGAAAGGAAATCTTCACAATGGGATGCAGATGATAGTTATAACCCTCTCTTGCTCTGTCCAAAATGAAAAAAAAATTTTTTGCCTATAGTTCTGCTTTAAATGTAGTTTTTTTTTCTGTCCTGACAGGACAGTGGAAGTGTATAAATGTTGCGTCCTTTAACCACTTAAGCCCCAAACCATTTGGCTGGCCAAAGATCAGGCCACTTCGCTTTAACTGACAATTGCGTGGTCGTGCAACGTGCCTTCGAAACAAAATTTAATTTTTTTATCCCCACAAATAGAGCTTTATTTTGGTGGTATTTGATTACCTCTGCATTTTTTTTTTTGCGCTATAAACAAAAATAGAGTGACAATTTTAAAACAAAAACAATATTTTTTACTTTTTGCTATAATGTCCCCCAAAAATATATATATAAAAAATTGCCTCAGTTTAGAACGTATTCTACATATTTTTGGTAAAAAAAATTGCAATAAGCGTTTGGTTTGCGCAAAAGGTTATAGCGTCTATTTTATTTTTACTAGTAATTGACAACATTTTGGTACCATTGTCATTGATACAGCGACCAGTGCTATAAAAATGCACTGATTACTGTAAAAATGACACTGGCAGTGAAGGGGTTAACCAGTAGGGGGCTCTGAAGAGGTTAAGTGTGTCCTAGGGAGTGCTTCTAACTGTAGTGGGGATGGACTATGTGTTACACAACACTGATCACCGCTCCTGATTACAGGGAGCTGTGATCAGTGTCCTGTCACTAGGAAGAATGGGGAAATGCTTGTTTACATCAGCATTTCCTGTTCTTCCTCTTTGTGAGACGATCGCGTGTATCCCCGCGAACATAAAGTCTGCGGGACCCACGCTCGGACTCACGGAGCTCGCGTCAGGCCCCTAATGCTGATTCTTAAAGGAGATGCACCTGTACACCCATATACCCAGCCGAGCCATTGTGCCGATGTATATAGTCGTGCGCTGGTCAAAAAGTGGTTAAATTGGTAAAAAAACACTATTTTTGAAAAGGAGAATAAATGGACTTTATAGGCATCATTAAAACAATTTAGTAGAATTTATTTGTAGAAAAAATTGTCAGACGATTAAAAAATATATACACCTATAAGAAAATATAAAAAAAAACTGGCATTACGCTGGCAGCTGGTCAATGGTCCTAAGCAGGACTACAAATAGAAGATTGGTAAACAGCAGAATATCCCTAGGTTGAGTAGTCGCCCCAATATAGTAAATATGAGCATTAACCCCCAAAAACGATATGGATCCTACTCCTTTAACCACTTCCCGACGGCCGCCGGGTGCTTCTAAATCTCTGACTGCACTCTTCCTGGCCACTAGAGGGCGCGCGAGCACGTACCCACCGCATTCCTGAGATACCGATGCGTGTGCCTGGCGGCCATGATGTCCGCCGGGCAGTCGCTATCGGCGGTTACAGGGACAAGGACCTGGTCAGGAAGGGGTATACGTGCTCAGTAAGGAAGTGGTTAAAGCATGTTATACAGCACAGTGCTTGTGCTGTGTAATTTGGACCCCTGTATCACCTAAGAAAAACTGTCTGATCCTGCCAGTTTCTCCCCTCCCCTCTGTAAACTGACCATGGTAATCATGGCTGCTGAGCCCTGACACCATGGCCAGAGTACATGCCTCTGTCATCTGCAGCCTTCTCTTTAGTGTCTAAATCCTCCTACCCCCCTTTTTGTGTGTCACCTAGTGACAGTGCCACCCCATCACCCTCCTGCTGCAGGAATAACCAATATATCTATATACCATCTGTATTGCATCCTAATACAGTGCCCCCCCCCCCCCCCTTCGCTCTCTGTTTTATTAAAAAGAATACCTCCTTTCCTGCAGCTCCTGGAATTTGCTTGACCGACAGTGTCTCCCCTCCTCCTTTCTTCCCGCTGACGTTCTTAGCCACTCCCGTTGCATTTGTTTGATGTGCAGAGAGGAGACACAGCCGGTTACATGAGTGATGGGAGCCGATGTGAAATGCAGTAAAGAAGGAATTTTTTTAAATAAAACGGAGACCAAATGGATTATGTAAACATATGAAAGTGGATTAACAAGGCGGACATGTCCGATCGTGTGTATGGCCTAGCGGACAGGTTTCCAGCGGACAAAAGTTTCTAAGCATGCTTAGAAACTTGTCTGCTGAAAACCTGTCCGTCGGTCATGTCCGCTGGTTAGTACGCCTAACCAGTGGACCGAAATCCCCCGCATGCTTTGAATTGATTTGACGCATGCGTGGAAGCATTGTACTTTCTTGTTTGCGCATGTCGCGGCGTCAACATCACCGCCACGTCACAGCGTTGTCTGTCCGCTGGGATTTTGGTCTGATGGTGTGTACACACATCAGACCAAAATATCCCAGGAGACATGTCCGATGAAAACGGTCCGTGGACCGTTTTCATCAGACATGTCTCCTCGTGTGTACCCGGCCTTAAAGTTTTTCTCGAAACAAACATACCAAGAGGTCAATAAAGGCCAACTCAGGGTGATTCAATTCTGTGAGGTATGATCGTTGAACAGGGCTCAACTAGTTTCGTGTTGAAGGAACGCTTCTGGAGCTAGGTATGTCTAGTAGGAAAGTAGAAAAAGAAATATGAACATATATCATATCTTTTTATCTTTACATGTGATGACCACAACAAGGCAAAAATATACAATAAACAGGTGTTGTATACCATATATGTTTGAATTAAATGACTTACAAAAAGACAGGTAGCAAAACTATTTGTCAGTAAGACGGAGTATGACAGCCAGCACACAAACACCAGCCATATAGGTCAGGGTAGTCGGGTAAGCGAGAGGAGTACCAAAATCCAACAGAAATTTAAAGTAATTATGGAATTAATAAGGAGTGGATGAATGGGTTAGTTAAAGAAATTTATCTTTTTATTGGTAAGAAATTGGGGAATTACACTTACCTAGGACTGTAATGGGAGATAATATATCTTCCCGACATCACTAGATCTTCAAGTAGAGGGTTTCAGCCAAAATAGGTCCCAATTCTAACCAAAATAAATGTAAAAGTATGTGAGCACAGCAAATAAAACAAAATGACTGGGTCTACTAGTAGGCAAGGTTATAACTAAGCTAAATATAGGGTTTAAAATTTGGATAATATATAGATTCACCTGCATGCCGTAGTTTGCCTCAGAATGATTTAAGTGGCTCAATTCCGAAGTGTAGCTAGAGGAAATATGGCACTGGTTATTCAGATGTGGGATGCCAATAGGAAACTGAGCCTTGACAAAGCATATATGTGTGTATATATGTGTGTGTGTGTGTGTGTGTGTGTGTATATATGTGTATATGTGTATATATATATATATATATATATATATATATAATTACAAGGTACAAAGGATGTTCGTTTCTCCTCTTGACAAACTGATATGCTCATGGGCATATTGTGCAATGTGAGGGGACCGTGGAGCTTTCGGCTGCCTGGCTGGCCCCTCTATTTATTTATTTATTTATTTATTTACTTACTTACTTACTTACACATATATATCTATTTATATAATATATATATATATATCTATATAGATATATATGCACCCTATGCGGGGGTGTCCTAGACTGTGTCGCCAGAGGCAGTGTGTGGCGTCACCAGCCTGGCCTGCTACCATCACGCAGTACCAGTCACCGTCAAAGGGCGCAAGTTGCAGGACAGAGTGGTCACACCACACATGATAGGGAGGCACCTGAGGGCAATACGCCCTTTAGTGGAGCCTCAAAACGCTGTGGGAAAAAACACCCCAAGCCAATAAGGGCTGGGGGAGGAAACGCGCGCTTAATTGCCTCAAAAAGAGACCCAGTGGCCTTCTGCTCTTACAAAACTGACAATGCATACAAGGACAAACATAGAGCATAAAAAGTGCAATAACAACATCTCAAAATATTCAACTCTATTCTATTCAAGAAAATAAATGGTAAGGAACAAAATTTAGGGAGCAGATATATTTAATATACAGAGAAACCGCAAATTGCGAGTAACGCGGTTAACGATGTTGGTGCAATACAAGCACTGTTTTTAAAATAATCCTGCATTTAGCCTGAGGTGGGGGGGGGGGGGGTCGGAGCCGTTCGGAAATGCTTGATAAAACATGGAAATACTCAATTCCCGAGCCTTTGTGAGGTTCTCAGAGTTCAGCCGAGCTGTCCTCAAGCTTTTCCGAGTGTTTCTAAAGCATGGGTCCTCAAACTACGGCCCTCCAGCTGTTCAGGAAATACAATTCCCATCATGCCCTAGTCATGTCTGTGAATGTCAGTTTTACAATGCCTCATGGGACTTGTAGTTCCGCAACAGCTGGAGGGCCGTAGTTTGAGGATCCCTGTTCTAAAGGCACTCCGGTGCCCCCCCCCCCCCCCACACCTCTGGCCACATGCGGTATTGCATGCCATTGAAGTCAATGCAGAAGAAATTATTTCCGTTTCCATTGACTACTATGGGGAAACTCGCTATGATATGCGAGTGCTTTGGTTTACGAGCATACTTCTGGAATGGATTATGCTAGTAATCCAAGGTTCCACTGTATATTTATATTTTGTTAGGGTATAATGAGGGTGAGTTGGTGTCTATGAAATGTATGGATATATCCATACAATCTACATTAATACAAATGTATTTACCAAAGGGAGCCAATGTACCAGGAAGATATAAAAACAGATTATCATATTAAAAAACATATGAGTAGGTGTTCAGAAGTGGGATCTAAAGGATAGGCTTATAAGAGTGAACTTCATTCAAACTTGGTGGCCTCCAGTCGTTCTATCCATAAAGTCTATCTTTGCAAAGTGATTTTTATCCCAGTGACCGCCCCTCGGGTCTTAAGGGATGGTTTCCAAAATAATTAATGTTACTATAGTTGTATCAAATATGTGATAAAGATCCAGGTGACGGCTCAGCGGGTTAAAGTGGTTGTAAACCCCACTTTATGACTTTTACCTACAGGTAAGTCTATAATAAGGCTTACCTGTAGGTATAAAGATTGCAGTGGCGCATGCGCAGGGGGGAATCCACGGCGACAGGTCTGGCAGCCGTCAGACCTTGCCGATTTTAAATCTCCTGCGTGCACGAGTGATGTCATCGCCGCTCCAGCGAATCACAGCGCTGGAGCGGCTATACCCCGAAGACACGCCGGAGCAAGATGACATCTCGCTCGGCGTGGACCAGTTAAGTGCTCTTCACCTCGTTCCGAGGTAAGTATTTCATAATCAGCTAGTATGCGGTGCATACTAGCTGATTATGCCTTTTGCCTTGCAGGTTTAAAAAAAAAAAAAAAAAAAATGTATATGCGGTTTACATCCGCTTTAATCGTCTTGCAATTAGAGGAATAGAACACATGGCTGTTAATCCTCTGTCTAAACTGGCGGATTGTTTTACCTACGTAAAAATGTGACCTGAGCAGGATGGTGATACCTGCCTCCCCTGACCTATATGGCTCATTAGTGTTTGCGTGCTGGCTGCCGTGCTCAGTCTTTCTGACAGATTGTTGCTATCTGTCTTTTTGTAAGTAATTTAATTTAACCATATATGGTATACAACACATGTTGTATATTTTTGCTTTTTTGTGATGATCACATGATATATGTTCATATTTATTTTTCTATGTTCCTACTAGAGGTATCTAGCTCCAGAAGAAGCATTCCTTCAACGTGAAAATAGTCAAGCCCGGTTTAACTAATCGTATCCCACAGAATTGAATCGCCCTGAGTTGGCCTTTGTTGACCCCTTGGTATCTTTGTTTTGAGAATACCTTAAGGTTTCCGCTCATATTTACAATTTTTTGGGCCGACTTACAACCTAGGGATATTCTGCTGTTTACCAATCTTCTATTTGTAGTTCTGATTAGGACTATTGACCAGTTTTATTTTTTTTATATTTTCTTATACATGTATGTATTTAATTATCTTTGTCAATTTTTGTTACAAATAAAATGTACTAAATTAGTTATAATCATGTGTGTGTGTATATATATATATATATATATATATATATATATATATATATATATATATATATATATATTATGGCCCGGATGCACAAAGCACTTACGCCGACATATCTCCAGATACGCCGACGTAAGTATAAATGTGCGCCGTCGTATCTATGCGCCGACCCACAAAGCTAGATACGTCGAAAAATAGGCTTCATCCGACCGACGTAACTTGTCTACGCTGGCGTATAGTGGGCACATAGTTACGCTGGACGCATTTGGCACTCCCATTGATTTTCGATGCAAATGAGGGAGATACGCCGATTCACAAACGTACTTGCGCCCGGCGCATGTTTTAAGCGATTTGCGTAAAGTCCGGCGTAAAGTAATTCCCAATATTGGAGGTGCAACTCATGCAAAGGTATGGACCAGGGAACGAACGCCGTCAAATTTTACGTAGTACGTGAATAGGGCTGGGCGTAGGTTACGTACACATCGTAGGCAGTGATTCGATGTATCTTATCCAGTTGTTTCGACGTGAGTGTGAGCATGCGCACTGGGATGCGTCCAAGGTACGATGCATGCGCAGTTCATTTTAAGTACTTGTCTGAAGCTCGGCCCATCATTTGCATGGGGTCACGCTTCATTTAAATGTATCACGCGCACTTCCACCTACTTGACTTACGCTGCCTTACAACTATACGCAACGTCGGCAGCATTTGCTTTGTGAATGCCATGCTTCCCTTTCTGCGTTGCGCCGGCGTATCGTAAAGAAGATATGCTACGGCGGCATATATATGTGCCGAGGTATGTGAAACCGGGCCTATATATATATATATATATATATGTCCATTCATTCCCTTTTTTTAAAACATAGTTCTACTTTAAGCTAGTGCATTGTTGGTTCAAGTGGACATTTTTTGTTCTTTCTTTTTCCACCATATCTCCATCATTCTCTGTGAATAACATGCTATGCTTTTCATTGTTTAAATAAAAAACATGCACTGTAATGGTCAAATTATTATCCTTGATGAATGTATTGCACATATTTGTTAAAGAAGCACAAGAACAGTACACAAAACTGTGCATGATGCATGAAAACATGGCATCATTGTTTGATGAATTAGGACAGTACTATGTTTTTAACCCCAAGAAAGTCTCCGTTGAAGAGTTCTTCCTTGATCTGCACAACTTCCGTAACATGTTTGTGGTAAGCTTGTTTTTTTTTTGTTTTTATTAAAACCCGAATTGTCAGTGGAATTTACTGGATTTATTTGTGACATTTGTGTATTTGTGACATGCAGTTTTGTGTTTTAAAAACGCAGCGTAAGAATTCTGCATATTGTATGTTAAAACCATTTTTTTTTTCTATTTGGGGAAGGTTTAGAACCTTTGTTGTGACAACAACGCAACCATCTGAAAGATACTAGACCATTGTTGGGTTAGTAATGAAGTTTAACAAAAAAAAATGAATTTTTAGTGGGGACAAATATTGTAGGATCCTTTTGAAGCATCATAAATGTAAAATATATTGCATCACTTATACAGAGCTGTAAATGCTACCTTTAAGAGAGCATTGTATATCAGTGGATGCTGCTTGCATCCATGCTTTGGAACTTTTACAATAAAGCTCAATAAAACAAACATTTTAATATATTATATGAGTGATCCTGCCAATTACGCAGTTCTTGTTTTAAGGTGATCGTTCATTTACTCTACTGCATCTTTGAGGGAGCAGTGTTATCTCACTAGACTGCTCTCCCAATTTGGACTAAAACACTTTCTCTGCTCTTCATCTATGTTACATAGTGGGGTGTGGTTGTGTTCACAGAAGCCAACTGTGAGAGTTGATTGTACAAGGGCAATGGAATTCTGACAGGATGAACAGGTATAGTTCTGTACTTAGCCTAAGAAAAAGAAAGCAGCCACCATATCTAAACTGATGAACTGCTATGTATTCCATATTTGTTTCTGGGTGAAGATATCATTTAAAGGTTCATAAATTTAAAACATTAGCACCCATTAATAGGATGATTTTATGGTGATTCACATATGTTTTCAAAAACTCTGGAAAATGGCTGCAGTTTTAGTTTAAGACGGTGCACTATTTATTTTCTTTTTTTTTTTTTTTTTCATTTTCAGCAAGCACTGAAAGAAAATCAAAAGAGGCGTGAGGCCGAGGAGAAGCTTAGACGAGCTAAACTGGCCAAGGAGAAGGCAGAAAAGGAGAAACTGGAGAAACAGCAAAAAAGAGAACAGTTGATAGACATGAATGCAGGTAAAGTTACTTGGTTTCTGTGGTAAATCATATTCAAACACGGTAAAAGCTTAGATGCCTGCTATCAAAAAGGCTATTATTTGATGGAAGATGGGCATGTTCTGGCACCTGCACTTTGAAACGAAACATTAATTAATAGCTGCCCACATGATGCAATCTGATGAGTGCAATGTCCTCTCTAAATTTTATAGCACCTTGCATGCAAATGGAACACACTTACTACTAAGCCCACCAACAGTAGTTTCCGTAATGTGCAAGCCAATCCAGCAGATCCTTATTTTTTGCAATCTGTAAAGGAATCCAGAGGACTGTAGACATCTACATACACACAGGCTCACATCAGCACTGACCCTTACAGCTGTGTAAGTATAACTGAACAAATGCCAAGTTGCATCTGCCCCATAGCTAGCTCAAGAGATAAGTCTCTCTATAAATTCAGTCCAAGAAGTCACATACAGACCAGGCAATTGAGTCACATGATTACAGCTAAACTGTCTGGCCTGCCTATACATCAAGACATATTTCAATTGTTTTATTTAAGGGCAACCCGATTTTATGTAATTTGAATGTTGTGCATAGACAGGCCCTTGCATTACCTAAATATAAATAAAAAATATATATACAGCAAATCATACATAGATACTAATTAGACTGCCTGCCTCTAGAAATTGATAATCCACAATAGTTGTGCACAGGGCAGCACTGAAATCTACTGGCACTGAGGCCACTATTTTGGGATATGCAAGACAGATGTCTTGATTTCTGCAGCTCCAATACAGACATAAACAGAGTAAGCCTAGTTTCACACTATTTGTGAACACAGATATTGCATGTGATTCGCACCGCATTGCTGTGCCGATCACATGCGATGTCGGTGCAATGTGAATTCAGCCATACAGTTATATGACTGAACTCTTATTGGATTTGCATGAAAAAGGTGCAGGAACCTTTTTTTCCTTTATTATGAACCCAGGCTAAATTTGGACAGTACAATGTTTACATTGTTTTTGTTAAAGATAATTCAAGAGTTCCCAATTTCAGAAGACACACAGTGCATTGAAACAGTCTTTCAGATGTATAAAGGCATGAATGGGTATATTTTGATGCATGCTCTTAGGGGATTTTGTTGGCGTTTTTTTTATTTTTTTTATTTTTTTCCTGACATGTAAAAGCTTTTGTTAATGGGAATTTTTGTCAACTGATCCCAGGCTAAGTATTTGTTCTGCCACGTATCTAATACAGGTTTTCTACTAAAGAAAATGTTTTAGAAAACTGTACTTGCACAAATTGCCACATAGTTTCCAGATGTCATATGCAGCAGAACAGAGTGCAGAAAAGCAGCTTGCCAGTTTAGAAATCAATGTGGACAGTTTGTCTTATGCAGGAGGACATAATGTATTTAGCACAGCTTTTATAGAAACAAAACCCTTTTAGCTGATATCAGAATGTTAATTTATTATTTGTAATCTTAGAATTGCACTAGCTCTGTGAACATATGCATATATTTATGTGTTGGATATTTCCATGACTCAGAAGAATGTGACTTGTTATCCATTATCCAGATATTTCCTGTAGAGTGAACGTATGATAAAGGCCAGATGCTGTTTTCAGCCTTTTGTATCGAGTCTTGGAGTTGTATTTACATCATTGAAATATCCAATTTCGTTGCTGAACTCATATCTTTGTCCTTGCTGCGATATACACATACCATTATTTGCAAGCCAGTGTGACACACAAAGATTGTTTGCTTTCCCCAGTTAGGGTTTAGGTACCTTTTTCTATGTGCATAGGCAGTCTTGATCTAGGAAACAGAGCATTATGTTTCTCAGAAGAAATGTTACTGTTGTCCAATCAACCATCTTCTGTTTTTCAGCATGCCTGAGAATACAGGAAAAAAATTATAAAATATATCTAAAGGCATTTTTATAGCGTAGTGAATAGAATGGATAAACCCATTTTTTGTTAGATTTTTGGTGATAATGGAAATTGCCTTATGTGGCTGACACAGGAACTGGTGTCCCCATTGGAAGACTTTCCTTTATTTCATGTGCTGGTGCGAGCTGTAAAATGTGTCCAGATGCCAAATATTGCCTAAAATGAATAGGATGAATCTCTAATTTGGCTTTAGATACACTTGAAGTAATAAAAAGCCTATGGGGTGCACCACCTATGCTGGTCCCTAGGTCTTCATAGGTCTGAAAAAAGCGAGTCCCACTGCACCTATAGTTACACCCTGTGTGGGCTGATCAGTGAATTAAAGCAAGGATCTGACTGCTTGCTCTGGGCAAACTTTTTCAAATGACTCAGAAATAGTAATTGGAAGGGATTTTGGCAGGCTTTGCTTATCATTGAGCAGAGGAAACGGGGAAGGGAACAGGTTTTCTAACTTGCCCAATAGATTGTCCTTAAAGGAGAACAGTCTTTGGGGAGTCGTATAGATGTATACTTGTTGCCTAATCCAAATATTTTCAGATGTTATGAATAATATTTTGTCTGTCGTCTTCTTAAAGTATATTTGAGCCCTCGCCTCTAAAACAACCCATTCACTTTAAAATAGAAATGAAAGACAAAAAATGTGTCCTAGGTACCAACATAGGTGGAACTCCACATAGGCTGTATTTTATATTCTTTCAAGTGTGTGTGCATATACTGGTGCATCTAAAATAATTAGAAGATCAAAGGGTTCATTTATTTCAGTAATTCGCAGAGTGATATAGTTCCAGCTGTTTTCTTTTAATTTTGATGATTATTGCTTACAGCTAGTGAAAACTCAAAATTCAGTATCTCAGAAAATTTGAATATTCTGAAAAAGTTCAATATTGTAGACTCATGGTGTCGCACTCTATTCACCTAATTAACGCAAAACACATGTAAAGCCTTTAAATGTTTTTTCAGTCTGAATCAGTAGGTTACATGGGAAAGACTGTTGATTTGATAGTTGTCCAGAAGACAGTCATTGACACCCTTCTCAAGAAGGGCAAGTCAAAAAAGGTCATTGCCAAAGAAGCTGGCTGTTCAGAGTGCTGTATCCAAGCATATTAGAAAGTTGTGCGGAAGAAAAAAGTGCACAAGCAACAGGGATAACTGCATCCGTGAGAGGATTGTGAAGCAAAGGCCATTTGGGGGAGTTTTACGGTTGTCCAATTTGGCAGAGTTTTACAAGGAGTGGACTAAGCCTGGTGTCAGTGCTTCAAGAGCCACCACACACAGATGTATCCAGGACATGGGCTACAATAGGAAAAGGACTGTCAGAAAGGCCGCTTCTACCACCCACACTCCTTGATCAGCCGGGAGTTGGATTTACTTAATTCAAGAATCCCAAACACGTTCAAACTTGGCAGGTTTATCCGGTAAAATACTGACCAGCTTTTCGTTAAGCATGATCCATATCAGTTTTTTTTTTCATAACCGCTAAATATACCACTGGATTCTTCCAATCGGTTGCTATAGCAAATTTTGCCACAGGAAACATAAAGTTGAATAAAGTTTGAACGTGCTTGGGAATATCACCAACCGGCTCGTAAAAAAGAGGCACCTTAGTGTTTTTAACCTATATTCACCATGGTCACAGAATAGATCAGGGAATGAACTTGAATCCAAAACCAGCGAACCTTAGAACAGGTCCACCATACGTGAAACTACATATCAGGTTGACCACATTCCTAAAAACACAAAAAAGAAGCCCCCTTAAACATTATCAAGAGGCCGTCACTCACCAGATACCATATAGAAAGCACCTTAAATCCTCCGTCAGCCAGGGCTATGTTCATGATACCCTTGTATGTACGAGGAGACCACTTCCACCAGTTGCTCAAATCGATCTCCTCCTGCTACCATGCTAACATATATGGCAATTTTGCAGACAGGTAAACAATTTGTACAGCATTGAAATGCCCCCTCTGGGCCTCCCCTGGAATCAGCTAAACTCAAAAGCAGTACGCATAGTAGATCTCTGCAACAAACGCAGAAAGTGCAGGATCTGCTGGAAACAGAAATGCTCAGATGGGGGCACCTTCAACTGCTGCACAAAGTAGGGGACTAAACGAATTCCTTCATGGTCAAGAAAATCACCTAATCGTGTACAGGCCCTTATCAATACACCACTGGAAGAGAAATGTTGATTCTAAGACAAAATAGCATTTTAGGGCATCTTTTTAAGGCTAGCCATACATGCTTAGCTGTGGAGGAATCTACACTACTGGTATTGTATTTAGACAGTCACAGCTGTGTGGATACCCAAATAGTGACTGCATTAAGCAAAATGCAGTCACTGTTAGGCCATCCATTTTCCAGCCAGCTTATTTTCTTTTAAATGTTATCGTTGAGCCAGGTGGTACCGACAGTGCCACCTACGGCTCAAATATTGGATGATTAAACGGGAATCGGAAGATATTTAGTCCATGTATGGCCACTTAAACAACAGAGCCCATTGCAGGGCTCTTATCTGACAAGCAATAGGGATTAAGAATATCCACCTGCGCTTTAATCCTCAAACTTATTTTATATGTTCAAAATAAAGTAGCCGTCTATTTTAGATGTGTCCAAAAGTGCACTGTGGAATAAGATACAACAGAGTTTTTACCAAAAAAAAAAATAACTTTAACAGACATACTGTATTAGCGGGCCCAGTTGATTTTCATGTACGTGCATTTTTTGCAGAGCATTAAAAAAATTAAATCAATAAATTACCCATCTGCATATACTTGCAACAGATATTGTCAAGTACTTTATCATTAAATATAAATGAATATGGAGTCCCAGAAAAGTACTTGTGATGCCTCCCTTTAAGGATTCATGAATAACAGCTTGATGCCTAGTAGCTCCATTATCTAGGTCACCGGTTACACCCACATTCTTCCACCAGATGGCAGTATTGACATCTCTTTAGCAGCCAAAGCAGCAGTGACAGATGTTCTAATATGCATTTATAGATTCAGGTTTCACATGTTGCTATAGTGACCGAGGGGCACGGACACTGATTAATTCAGGGTTAACTGTTTGATCTCAGCAACACAAGGGAGTAGGCTTTGGAATTCCAGTTTAGAATCCCCCTTTCCTTTCCCACCCACTTGTTTGTGCTATGGGAGAGCAGGCTTATTTACTTTTTGGTCAGGTTTTCTGACCTCTACAAATGACTCGGCAAGCTATGCAGCCCTGACTTCTCAGAATTAATAATACCAACACAATACCTGGTAGGGTATCTGATGCATTGTAAATAAAGCATAGCAAATACAGCAGTTGTATCTAGATTTCCTGTTTCCCGTAAGATGCTGCAGTAAAAATAATTATAAATCTGATCCAGCTGCTGTGTTAAGGGATCAGTGAAAATTATCAGCCTGTCTTGCTAACACCTAGTTTACGTCATGTGCTGCCATCTGTCCCTTTTTTATAGTGTCATATAATACTCCGTAATATACAGTGTCTGTCATGAGGCTGTGGAGAAAAAAAGCCACCTTTCTGTCTGGGGTTTCTGATTGCTTATTACAATGAATGAACAAGTATCCCTGATTTAATTCATTTATACTATCCATTTTTCCTTTTTGGAAATATGTTGCTATATTCTTTTCATCCAGCAGAGGGCGCATGGACCCAGCTTTTGATTTTTCTGTACCCTTTCACCTCTCTCTCCTCCCTAGGCTTGTGCAATGCAGACAGGAGGGGAGGGCAGGTCTGCAGTGCGGTGAAGGCATGGCACGTAATATGAAACGTCAGGAAGAAATTCCCATAACTCATGCTATCTCCCCCCCTCCCCCCTGCTTTGGGCACCATGCCAGAGCGTGGGATTCTTCCTTTGTGCAGCTGATTCACAAAAAGCTGTGTGTATTTTAGACACGTGCTGATAATAGCCTTTATACTGTGGCCAGCAGAGGGAGAAATGAGAGAAGCTTTATGGCTTTATTTTCTAACAAATTACAGGACAGAGGCAGCAACCATCTGCAAATACTGTGTGCGTTTACTGCAGTGGGTGTTAGAGAATCAGTGTTCTGCTCTGTCTGAGTGTGATCGGCTTTGCTGTGTACCATCACAATGAGCTCTAGTCTCTGTTATATGCAGTACAGAAACAAGATGAGATCGCTCTTGACCCAAATGTGTGTTGGTGCATAGAGCCTTCTGCTTTGTTGATGGGGGCACATGAGATCTGTGTGTATACACATGTATTCATGCGAGCTCTGATTCCCCTCCAGGCAAGCAGAACATCTTGGCATCCCGCCCCCATCCACATTTTATTTTTATGATAAACGCAGGTTGCACAAATCCAAATATAGCTTGTTTAAATAGAGTGTTGGCTAGGTTGTTGTTTGAAATGTTCTATATAGGCTTTTCTACACAGTCTAATGCAGATTTTGTTTTTGTGCTGTCACTCTGAAATAGGTTCTTACTTTGCCTATATATTTGCACAGCTTTTACTAAGAATCAATTTAGATGAAAAAAATAACAATTGGTTACACTTTGCATTTAGTAAGCAATTTATATTTAAAGCAATTTTTGTCTAGGGGTGCACCAACAGGTTATACTTACCCGATCCTTTGGAAAACGACACTCCCCCACGTCCAGCGGGGGACTGTTCCTATTATCTTTACGTCCAGAGCTGGTCTGTGGACGTGATGTCAGGAACAGTCCATTTCGTAAGACCACTAGTGTGCGGACAGGTCTAAGGATCGTTGAAATAGTTAAGTATATCTCCGCTCTGAAATCCCCTACACAAAAACAAGGAGTTAACCTATGTTGGCACAACCCTACTGAATGGAGTTTTTCTTTAAAGTGAGCCCCAAACATGTAAACATAGTGATGGCTTCATAATATCCTCCAACTGTTTAAACGCACTGCTTTACCCAACATAAGCAGTCTAAGGGGCCTTACATGGATCAAAATGTATGACCGAATGTGTTGATGGGGAATCGGATAATTTTTTTCTGTTCAACCCTCTGGTTGAACAAATGCCTTTGAAAACTTCACTGCTTTTTTAAATAGGAGCAGGCTCACTTTAATTGATACCTTATTAGCTTACTTATCCATTTAGGGCAGTGGTTCTCAACCTTTAAAGTGCCGTGACCCCTTGATAAAATTTTCCAAGTTGTGGGGACCCCAACAGTAAAATTTTTGTAGCGTGCGTTGCCAGCACCAAAGGAAAGAGAAGTAATTTGCGCCACTAACCCACGGACATTTAATGCTCCCCGAGTCCCTTCCACTCGTATAGTATTAAAGCCCATTATAGTACAATTTGGGATGTACCAGCAGTGCCGATCCTGACCTCCCTGGGGCTCTAAGCAAAATGACATGTCACATTAAAGTTGAGAAAGGGGGGGGGGTGGCGCTGCCGGAAATTAAATCTTACATTAAAGTGAGAAGCGGGGGGTGCTGGCATCTTACCTCTTCTCCCATGCAGCCAGCGAGTTGAGAAGCGGGGTGAGGGGCCAAAGATGACACTTCACCAGGCGGGGCCTCTAGTAATTTGGGAGGCCCTCCGCAGCTTTGCGGGACCCTAAGCGGCTTGCATAGTGAGCCTATAGGGCAGATTGGCCGTGTGTACCAGTCTCTCTTTGTTCTTTCCCTTTTAGCTCCCTATCCTAGTCCCCCGCATTCCTCTCTTTAGCCGTATTTCTTGTTCCCTTATTCTTTGTCTCCCATTTTCTTTGTTCCTCCCCCTTTCATGTATTCTCCATCTCCAATTTTATACCTTCTTACTCCTTGATGGGTGGGTGGAGAGTGCACATATAAACAAACAATGAATATGACAGGGGGCGTTTGATTGCTGTAGAATTTAAGCAAAAAAGAGGTTCATGTATAGAGGAGAGGCCACACCCGCGGTGCGGGGTAATTACCGTAGCCAGCACAAGTAGGCAAAAAGAGGGGGACTATCAAACAAAGGGTCTCCAAGAGTGGAGGGGATCTCTGATGATAAAAGAAGCTACTATAGGTAATAACGGGCCATACTCGATACTGTATAAAAAATGTGTATACATTTATTTAGAGATACATAAGAACCTCCCCCAATCTAATGAAAGGTGGTTGAAATCAGCTAATGACCAATTGGTCTCTTTATTAACAAACAGAGGTGCACCAGTGAACAGACAGTCCACTGTATATGTATTGGTGACCAACATACAAGGACAAATTCAAACATGAAACAACAGTAAAAACAGGTGTCCGGACGTAGGTGTACGCACTGATTGGAGTTCCCAGTGGTAATGCACCGCAATGAATTAACAATCAAATATGAATAATTGGGAACCGTGTCCAATCAGTGCGTCCCCGCGGGGAATAGAAATAGCAGAGGCTGGTGTCAGGGGGGACTTTAAGCAGCAATCCTGTGGCTATGAGGCCAGCATCATCAAAAATATATAGATGCTAATGGTAGTAAAGTCTCAGGTGTAATGAATGATTATTGGTTGCTGGTATATCAGATGATATATGGTGTAGTCCCGTTTATAATGGATTCCATAAAAATCAATCAAAAAATAGTTCAAAACCTGGAGATAGATGAACCACAAAGGTGTCTGTGTGAATGAGATTTTAAACAGGCACCAATTGAGCAGAAACAAAGGGCAGTTCGTGTTTGCTGTTAATTTCCTTATTAAGGATACCTCTCCTGTAGACACTGTGATGATGCTCTAATGCGAGCCATGCAGAAATCCCTGCATGAGCCAGGTGTGTATCACCTTACCGTGTCCGTTGTTGTATGGATGAGGTAACACTTATGGTTTCTTTATTCACGGTGGTGGCTGGATGGATTTGCAGTGTATCACAGGGAGAGAGAGAGACTCCGATTTCTTGTTTGCAACCAAAGAGGTGTTGAGGTGAACGTTGCACCGCGTGTCCCCCTGAAGGGGGTGTCTCGTACACAAGCCGCTGCCAGCTGCTGGTATCTCCGTATTGCGTCTCCTATTCCAAGGTGCTCCGGGGATCAGACACTCTGCCGTCCGGGACCCGTGACGTCAACGCTTTTCGCTGGACGTGATCGCGTAGCTTCTTCTGGACGAGGTGGAGTGGGTGGAGAGTATAGGATGAGTGGCAGTGCTGCAGGGGAGTTGGGATGAGTGGCAGTGCTGGGGGAGGTTCTGATCAGCCAACCTAGGTGCTCTTGATCAAGATTATCTACTGATCTGAGAACTGTAGTGGGGACTCTAATCACAGATAGCGTTACTCACTGTGTCTCCAGCTTTGTGGTGTGTTGCAGCAGTAACACCTAAGCCAAAATCGGCAGATGGGGTCTCCAGCCCCTCCCCCTTCACATTCCTCACCAGTCAGCTAACCTCTAGTTTCTGACACCCCCATCCATACCGTGAACTGAATAGGCAGCTGGGAAGAGGCTGAGTGGGCGGCCACACGCTCCAGAGACCAGCCGCAAAACGGTTGGGAGATCGGTGTAGGCTTCAGGAACAGCCAAAGATTCGGTGACCCCTGGCAAACTGTCTTTCGACCCCCAGGTTGAGAACCACTGATTTAAGGGAACACTGGCAGCTTCTAGTCCAGCCTTCCAGCTTCTCATAAACCTTAAGATGTAGACCAGCAGCCCCTCTCCCAAATACTGTTATTCTTGCATTCATTGAAGGACACGGCTCTTCTTAAAGTGATACTAAAGTCTTTTTTTTCGCTTAAAATTAACACATGTTATACTTGTCTGCTCTGCAGCCGTTTTGCACTAAACGGCCCAGATCCTCCTCTTCCCAGGTCACTCTTTTGTGCTCCTGGCCCCTCCTCCCTGTTGAGAGCCAAGCCGCAGCTCCGTGTGTCCATTCACCCATGGAAGCCACGGCTTGCCCCCCCCCCCCCCACACACTCTCTCCTCATTGCCTCAGTGACTTTGACCGCAGCGGGAGCCAATGGGGCTACGCTGTTTCAGCCAATGAGGAGGGAGAGTCCCGGGCAGCTGAGTCGCTCCTGCAACATCGCTGGCTGGATAGAGATGGATGGGGCTCAAGTAAGTATTGGGGATGGTGAGGGGTCTGCTGCACACAGAATCTTTTTTGCAGAATGCATGAAGATAAAAAAAAACTTATGCCTCTACAATTACTTGATTTAGGATTTATAGCTCCACCTACATGAATAGGATATTGGTCAGAAAAAGAACTCTGCGTCACCGATAGGTTTTCCTAGCTGGTATATACCCCCTCTCCTCGCTGCTATAGGCAGCCCAGTTATTTCTGCCTAATGTTTCAGGAGTGATGACCTAGTTCCCTGCGCAGTTCTTATTCCTGTTTTTTTTTTTCTTCTTTTCTCTTTGAAGATCTACAATCAACAGCCGGGCAGGGTGACTAGCTGGAAAATCTAGATAGATTCGTCACCCCAGCCTGGTCAGCGAGCACATGTAGTCCTTTAGCTACGTGCTGGGTCAGGTTTTTACATAGGTTAAAAATCTTTATAAATGCTGGAATTCTCTCTATCTACAGATAATGCAGATGTAATCTACATCATTTATGCAAAGTAGTACAAATTTTGTTATCTAACAGTATGATCAGTTTGAAAACTGTTCTTGACAGCAACCCATGATGTGATTCCTTCCAAACATGTTCCACATATGCTTTGAAATACCTATAGAGCTCAGTCTCCTCTTTCATGTTCACTGTGATAGTGGGGTGTAGTACACCAGGCCACCCTACTGTTCTCCCTGGTCATCTGATAATCTGCAAGCCCCTTTTGCTTGCCTGCTTGTAATGCAGGAGAGCTTTTCCCAAACAAACCCAGTGCAGGTTCTTTATGTTCTCTCACATACAGAAAGCCTTGTGCAATGTTTATTGCATAAGAGATGTGCAATGTCTTTTCAGCAATAATACAAACTTACCTGCTTGTCCATAGTCGTCTTTGGAATTTACACTCTGTGTACTTTCTTGGCGCACCTTGGTGTCAGAAGGAATAAACTTCATACCTATTTGCATGGTCCATAATTTCCCCACTGGCGCAAGATAGCTAAAGACCCCACACCCAGAAGAAGCCAGAGAAAAACGGGACTTTGCGGACATCACATCGCTGGAGCGAAGGTGATCTTTTGTGGACTTTAGTTCTGCTTTAAACACGACCTTGAAGTTTGAATCGCACTGGTGATGCATTAAACCCAGAGAAAGCAAGTTATACATTAAGGCTTTAGGAAGTGGACCCATCTACCAAACACGTTGGTACCCTCTAAAATGTGGTTGCTTTGAATTATGGACAGTTCATATTAATCACTTAAGACCTGGAACTTTAGGCAGCTAAAGGACCTGGCCAGTTTTTGCGATTCGGCACTACGTTGCTTTAACTGACAATTGCGCGGTCGTGCGACGTGGCTCCCAAACAAAATTAGCGTCCTATTTTTTCCCACAAATACAGCTTTCTTTTGGTGGTATTTGATCACCTCTGTGGTTTTTATTTTTTGCGCTATAAACAAAAATAGAGCGACAATTTAAAAAAAAAAACAATATTTTATACTTTTTGCTATAATATCCCCCAAAAATACAGTAAATATATAAATATATATAATATATAAAATGTGTTTCCTCAGTTTAGGCCGATACGTATTCTTCTACCTATTTTTGGTAAAAAAAAAATTGCAATAAGCGTTTATCGATTGGTTTGCGCACAATTTATAGCGTTTACAAAATAGGGCATAGTTTTATTGCATTTTTATAAAAGACATTTTTTTTACTACTAATGGCGGCAGGCAATCAGCGATTTTTTTCGTGACTGCGACATTATGGCGGACACTTCGAACAATTTTGACACATTTTTGGGGCCATTGTAATTTTCACAGCAAAAGCATTAAAAATGCATTGTTTACTGTGAAAATGACAATTGCAGTTTGGAAATTAACCACAAGGGGGCGCTGAAGGGGTTAAGTGTGACCTCATCTCGGTTTCTAACTGTAGGGGGTGTGGCTGTAGGTGTGACATCATTGATTGATCGTGTGTTCTCTTTTATAGGGAAACGCAATGAAAAAACAAAACAAAAAAAAATGGCTTTACAACCACTTAAAGGGAAAAAAGACATGTTTCCCTAAATAGCTTCCTTTACCTTAGTGCAGTCCTCCTTCACTTACCTCATCCTTCGATTTTGGTTTTAAATGTCCTTATTTCTTCTGAGAAATCCTCACTTCCTGTTCTTCTGTCTGTAACTACACACAGTAATGCGACACTTTCTCCCTGGTGTGAAGAAAGCCTCTTGATGGGGGCGAGCAGGAGTGTCAGGACGCCTACTTACACACAGCTCCTTTCTCTATCTGCAAAGTAGAGAGCGTCCTGACCCTCCTGTTCGCCCCCTCAAGAGGCTTTCTCCACACCAGGGAGAAAGTGTTTCATTACTGTGTGTAGTTAGACAGAAGAATAGGAAGTGAGGATTTCTCAAAAGAAAAAAAAACATTTAAAAGCAAAATGGAAGGATGAGGTAAGTGAAGAAGGACTGCACTAAGGTAAAGGAACCTATTTAGGGATTTTTTTTTTTTTTTTTACCTTTACAACCCCTTTAAGCACGGTTTCCGTGAGCAGTTTATTCTGTGATTACTGCTTGGAATTGACATTGAACATAGTTTGTTCAGAATAAATTCATCCATTCAATCCTCTAATTCAGTGTGACAAGTTTGAATATTGCTTGTGATGGGTGACCAGTGATTTGGTCTATTGCATGTATTCATTTGCACATGTTAATGTCAGATGTAATTAACATTTGCAGAGCTTCCTGTGCCTGTACATACAGGCGTGTAAACGTGTGCAGCATATAGATGAATAAAAAAAATGTTGCTACAAGTTACAGTACTTTTACGCATGTAAAATGGTAATTTGAAGAGATTAAATGAGACGTTTAGGCTGGGCTTCTCCTCTGGGTCACAGGAGTGCAATTAGTTTTGCACTCCTGTGACCCGTTTTCAGCAGAGAACAGTCTGAATTCCCCTCTCCGCTGACGTCACTGCCATCGGGTGGACCAGCGCATCATCGCGACTTTCAAGTCGGCATCCGCCAGCTGCCCTGATTGATGGCAGTCTCAGCAAACTGCTGAGATGGCCACTCCCCGCCCCTCCATGGTTCAGCACTCCAATGAGCTCTGAGAAGTAGAGCAGAAGCGATGCTGACTGACAGTCAGCATCGCTCTGCTTGGGAGGAGTGAAAACCGATCCTTCGGTGGTGTTCGGTGGCTCGATTCTCAGTGCAGAGACGCCCGGGGGACAGATGCTGCATCCACCTGATGCTGCATCCACCTAGGTAAATACGATTAGAAAAAAAAACATACTACTTTTAAAATGACATTCTGAGAGCTAGAATTTATTTTACTTGTACTGTGCGCAAGTACCCCAAGACTTGCATGGAGAATCAACATTTTATTAGAAGAAAATAAAACTCTTTTCATGTAGTAAAACAGAGGCACCCCCAACACTCATTTTCTTGTCAGTATGACGTTTATCAGAGACTGTGTATTCTGGCATACTGTGGCCATATTTTTGTTGTTTTATGCTCTGGGTTGACCAGGAAAGGCATACAACATTGTAATTGTTTCTCCTATAGAATATGTACAATCCATTTAATTTAATTGAATTTAAAGTGGCATTCTTAAAAAGTCCACCCTATCTAAGTTTGTTTTTATGTAATTTTTGTTACAGAGGGTGATGAAACGGGTGTGATGGACAGTCTACTGGAGGCCTTACAGTCCGGTGCTGCATTTAGAAGAAAAAGAGGTCCACGGCAAGGTAACCCTTATTAATAATAATGCACTTTGATTATTTCTGTTTCATAGATGCCTTACAATCGTGGGGGAGCCTACAAGGTTTATGGTAAATTTGTTGGAAGTTAAGATTTAAATATGTTTTTTTTCTTTATTTATTGGTGTACTGCATTCAAGTAGGATTATTTTAAAATCGCAAATAAAAAAAACAACCCTTTCTCGGTGACTCTACAGATCACATTTTCGAAAGTGAAAATAACAGACTGCACTCCGATCCAAAATTCACTTATAATGTAAACCCATTTTTCCAGGTGTAAAGCACTTTGAATGCATATTGTTTCCAATCAAATATTGGTCTCTGGAAAAGGGATTTCGGGCCAATACACTTTTGTCTTACGCATCATGTGACCTATAACATAAACCTGACAGGACTGCAGTTCAGGGGCTGCCATTTCTGACATTATTTAAAATTTAAAATTATAGTTACACAGTGCTAACAACTATCACAATGAAACACAAACTGTACTTTGAGCCAGAACTTGCATACAGGATGTGAAGTCAGAATGAGTAATCTGCATAGTTGTCTTGCATCAATGACTGCCATTTTTAGGTAAAACTGGCCAGCCCATCATTTTTTTCACTGCAGGTTTCCTTAAAGCATATAATGTGACCTGCATCTGCATTTAAAATGTATTTAAATCATAGCAATTTTACCTAACCTATTTGTATCTAGCCTTAATAATAAAGTGATTTCATTATTTTAGATCTGAGATCATTTGTGGAGAGGAATAGTAATGTATGCTATTAGTAGTGTATATATTCTGATAGATACAATCAAACACGTTTTTACGTGATAGAGCATGCTTGCCAAAATACAGCTTTTATTTAAGCAGTTGTACAGCCGTGAGTCATTTCAGGGTGCGGTGCTGTACAAATTATAATTTGTTCTAAAACTGTTTAATCCCAGCAGCTGCTGCTGGGAAAGATAAAAGTAAAAAGCAGATCGATATTAAATGATACACAGTCTGTTTCTTTTTCTATAAATGAATTTGAATGCATTTATTTATTCTTGCATATTCTGTTCTATGGAAGAGCAGTTTACTGTTGCATATTAAAGACAGCTGAGTTTTAAATTGTTCTGTATTGTAGGGCACAGGTGTCAAACACAAGGCCCGCGGGCCGAATCTGGCCCTCCAGGGCATTTCATGTGGCCCTCGCACCTCTCTTGCAGCTCCAGCCCTCCTCTGGTCCTACTTCAGACCCCTACTTTCTGCTTTCAAGCAATGCATACAGCTTGTTCCCCACAGCAGTATACAGAAACTGGGATGCACTGTGATATAAGGGAGAGTGGGGGACTCAACTTCTGATGGTGGGGTGGCTCTTGACATCTAATGTAAGGGGAGGGGATTTGCTGGACATCTAATCTTACAGATACAACAGGCCCTTTTGAGAACAATCATAATGCTGATGCGGCCCCATGATGAAATTGGGTTTGACACCTCTGGGGGAAGATGTATTTTAACTCCTATTTGAGTTTACAACTGTCAGCGCTTTGTTGGATTTTCTCCAACTTACTGTCCAGTGACAAGGGTTTCACCAGACAGGAAGTAAGGAAAAATCTGAAACCCGGAATTAAAAATGCTAGTGCGCTTATAGTCAGCATTTTATAGTTGGTTTTACTGTTGCATATTTTGTCTGGCAGATTTATTGCCACCTTGGCACTTAAGCCCAGTACACACAAACTGAAGAGCTTAATGTTTGTACAGTGACCTCCCTGTTGAGCTATTATGTTCTTATAGGGGGGCAGCCCCCCCAAAGAATATGCCAGCCAGCACTCTCAGCCTTTGGCTGACCATTCAGCAGACCTTTTTTGGTCATTCCCCTTCGACAGAAGCCAGACTGGCTACCGTACACACCAAATGTTGGATGGTTTTTATTAGACCAGACCAGGGGTCTTCAAACTATGGCCCTCCAGTTGTTCAGGAACTACAATTCCCATCGTGCCTAGTCATGTCTGTGAATGTCAGCGTTTTACAATGCCTCATGGGATGTGTAGTTCCGCAACAACTGGAGGGCCATAGTTTGAGGATCCCTGGACCAGACGATACCGCCATTTGGCCATTGTATACAATGCTTAAATGTGAGGAAATCTCTCCAGCGAATCCCCAGATAAGCAATAAAAACCCAGCAAGGGTTCTAACCCCCCCCCCCATTCTTTCTCAAACTAAAAAATATATGCCAAATAAAGATTTTAACTGATTAACATGGCATACTGCTTAGACATGTAGAAATTTGATTGCTAATTGTAAATGCATATAAATGTGGTTTGGTCTAAGAAGACAAAATAGTTTATTTACTAAAGTTGGAGAGGGCAAAATCGGACTCACTTCTGCCTAGAAACCAATCGGCTTCCAGGTTTTATTGTGTTAAAATATAAAGTACAGCGCAAAAAAACAATACTTAAATGGTTAATGATAACACCAAGAGTAGATAACGCCTAAAAAAACTCCAATACAGAGCTACAAAGTGTAAAGATGTGTATATAAAGGGAGAGATATTATGTGAATACCAAAACTCCATAAACAAACATAACATAATAGAATGAATAGACTAATAATTAAATAAATGATTACAAAAGTCTATCCAAGTATAACAGTGAACAAGTCCCATAAAACACAAGTGAGTGTGTATGAATCCAGGAACCTCTTCTCATAGATGGGTGACTATCAAAAAGCACACTTCCTTCCACCAAAAAGAACACCACCCGAGTGCTGAAAGAGGGGGTTCACCCTTAAAACCACTTTCTCCCATCCAGCATACTGGCGTCAGCGCCAGTATGCTGTCTTTTTTTTTTTTTTTTTATCGCTGTACTTACCTCTTAATAGATAATTTCATTTTCGTCCTTCCGCGGGGTATGGCGCCGCTATATCGCGTCACGCCTTCCGAAAACAGCCGACGAGCACTCGGCTGTTCTCGGCGCTATACGGCGCCTGAGCACAGACCTAGGAGCTGACTGCGCAGGCGCCGTATATAGCCGCGTCACGCCCTCCGAAAAAAGCCAAAATAGGACTCGGCTGTATACGGCGCCTGCGAAGTCAGCTCCTGGGTCTGTGCGCAGGCGCCGAGAACAGCCGAGTGCTAGTCGGCTGTTTTCGGAAGGCGTGACGCGATACCCTGCGGTAGGATTAAAAATGTAATTATCTATTAAGAGGTAAGTACAGCGATAAAAAAAAGAGACAGCATACTGGCGCTGATGCCAGTATGCTGGATGGGATGGGAGAAAGTGGTTTTAAGGGTGAACCCTGTACAGTAGTTTGAGCAATGGACGGTATCTCAAAGAAAAAAACAGAAGAATCCCATAGTATAGACTGCCATAAAAAGGTTTAATAAAAGCTGGTATTGCACTTACAGAGGTAGATGAATGCGCGCGGTGTACATATTGAAATACGGTATCTCTTGGCGTCTCTTCCTGTATCCTGAAGAGATACTTTGTAGCTCTTTATTTGATTATTTTTTTTAGGTGTTATCTACTTTTGGTGTTATTAACCATTTAAGTATTGTTTTTGCGCTCTACTTTATATTTTAACACATCTTCTAAATTTGTATCTCTAATTTTTGGTACTGGCAGCATTTTGCTCAATATTAGTAATTATCTCATTTATTATAGTTTAGCGCAGTGTTTTTTCCAAATACTTTTGAAAATCTGTTTTTCTATTCCAGGTTTTATTGCCAAAGCTTAATTGAACAAGCTGAGGTTAGAAGCTACTTGGTTTCTGTGCAGAAATTAGCCTGATTTTGCTCACTCTGGTTTTAGTAAATAAACGCCAAAGGCTTCAATTTCTGTTTTGGAGAAACAAAAAGCAGGGAACTATAGTTCCATACACACATTGAGCAGTAGTTAATGCTATGGCTTTAAGTTTCCCAAACGTAAAGAGAAATGCTTTGGAACTGATCTATTTGAGGTGTGCTACATGTTCTTACCAGGACTCTGTGCTCTTGGTGTGAATACAGTATAGACTGGTCTAAGCCAGAGCTTTATCAGTGACAAATGTATTACGATGAGCAAACACATTTTGGTTCTCAGAGCCACAGAGAGAAGTCAGGAAGTGTTTCTTTAGGTCATGGTCATGGATACAATGCCCTCTTTATTCAGACAATAGAGTCCTTGTAGAATGATGCAGTATTAATCACTGCTAAGTTCTGCTGATAACAATGGTCACATACGTGTATTGTGCATATTGGATATGAGGATTGTTGGCAATCTCACCGGTGACATGATGACCAAGTGACATTCATTATAGCTTCTAAAAGAAAACTGCTTTTACATGCAGATCCACCACTGTTTTATGAACGAATACGTATTTTGACTAGGTTTTTATTGTCTAGATTTATATTTCAGAACAATGCTAAATTGAATATGGGCACGTCATTTGGAATAATTGTCTGCACTTTGTGGGCATATCACGCTCTCCTGACCTCCCAGTGAGCTATTATAGAATTGAAGATGCCAATGAAAGGAATCAAAAGGGCTGAATACTTGGCACCAGTAACATGAAGTTCAAAATTAAGTTATTGGGTTTACTCTTCTTTACATAACATTGTAAATTTTACTTCGGATATGATAGATCTAATGGCACCACTTCACGTTTAGTGAAGTTGTCCTTTACAGTTCCCAACAGTGCACTAAACCATTCGTATCTGTGATTGCCTGAAGGTAGATTACAGATTCTCTTTACTAATTCTGCAGGACATATTTAGTCAGAGGCAGTTTAAAATACCAGTATAGTTTTGAACTGTGGGAGAAGAACAAGCAGCTGTACACTGATTTTAACAGATTAAAGGAATGAAGCGCTGCAAGGCCTCAGTTGTCATTTTTAGATGGCTTTACTGCATGTTTGTGAAGCAGCTGGAGATTTTTAGTTAACCACATTACTTTTCATATTAATATATACATTTTCTTATAGCTTCCCTCACTACCAGTTTAAAAAGTTATGGGATGTAATGTTGTTGTTGTTGAACCCAAATTTAAAGTGTTTATGTGTGAACATAATCCAAGTTTTTATAAGTTTACCACAGATTTTTCTGGACCATAATAATGTGTCTAGAGGAATGTACACTTCAGACTATGGCTATACACCCACTTGACACATCCTTGTTGGCTTTAGCTAAATACACTGCGTTTCCAGAAATAAAATGTTACTATGAATAGGTATTTCAATCTTTGTAAATAATATGTTCTATATGACATTTCATGGAGTGTATTATTCTTCTCGCCAACATAAAATGTGTTTACGGAAGGTTTCTCATTAACCTATAATATAATATAAAATGATTCCTAGAGGGGTATTGAAATTTTAATTGTATGAATGATTCTTTTATCTAACTAATGACGTTTTTATTGCAGCATAGACCATGACTGCCGTTCAGGTCGGCAGATGGCGGTTAAAGGTTTACTTGTGTTTTTGGCCTATGTGAAATGAGGCTTAAGGTGTCCTTGGTACAAAAGGACCTGTAACTGGGGGTTATAGGAACAAATGTTAGGATAGCAGTCCTAATGTGTCTACAGTTTTATCTTCCTTCTGTGACAGCCACTATTTCAATTCATTATTGTAACAACATTTCTATGCTAAAGGAAAGCAACAACAGTAATTGTTCCTGTGTAACACAAATGCCATTTAAAACGGGTCTTACCCAGTGCAGAGCAAAGTAGCATGTTCACCTAACTGCTGCCCAATACTGCTGCATATACACACGTTTCTCTTATGCCAAAACCATATAATTTAGCTACCTGGAGAAAAGTGAAGAAGCCTCTTTTTAATGACTCTCTTAGCTCCATGTTACAGTGCTAGGATGCCACTTGGGAGAATTGGTCACATTCTCCTGGTAGCCAGGTGTATCTTTAGCTGTTCTGGACCAAAGGGCAGGTGAGTATTTGCAGCTGGAGAGGGTGACTGTTAAGTAAACCTGTTTGTCTGCCATAAGTGGGTATAGCATTAGTTAATTTTTCTTGGATGGTTTAGGAAGTCAGCTGATTCGCTGTTATGGGTTAATCTGTTTAGCTTTCCTCCTATTTTTATGCTGCAGCCCCTGTGCATGCAGCTGGTGTTCTGTCAGTGGCGAAGTAAAAATGGATAATAAAAATATTTTTAAACTTTGAGCTGTTTCTAGTTTGTACAAAAAAATAATTATGAGAACCCGTGGGGGATTTTTAGCTTCCAAAGCAGTCCTGAGCTAGAGTTGCCTGTATTTCAAAGAACTTGTCATGATTGGACTTATGCAGAAATCTCTGTATCCAGTCTTATTGTATCCATGCAGGATTACTTCTATGAGATTTATAAACTGTCCTCATTTAGTCCAATTAATTTGTCAGACACAAACACTTTGGTTGGAATGTCAGGGGGCTAGAGGTCACCTGAAGTCTGACAATTGCTGCTTGTCAACTACCTACCTTTACATAATAAACACTCAGAAGATGGGAGACCATTTATGAGGCCATGTATTTAACAGGAATGCCGTTGTCAGACTTGTGGTGACCTCTGACCTTCTGTCCAAGCAAAAGCAATATTTCCTATAAATTGTTTGTAAGTTGGCTGCTTTTTAAGGTAGGATGCCCCCACTGGTTTCCATCAATGCCAAATACAAGAAAAACATGTTTACATTCTTCCTCATTTTAATTGACATGAAGTAATAAAGGTTAGTTTTGAAAAATGGATAATCGCTGAATTATAGGGCTTTTTTTTCCTTAATGTTCTGTTTCTTCTCAATAGACTCTCTCCTGTCCCTCAGTGAGGAGGAGGAGCAGGCACCTGACCTGGTAACACTGGGTGCATTTGTGTGATGTGTTTGTGCTAATAACAACTTGTCGTTTTTTGTTATTGCTAAACACAAGACCCCATTTTCATTTCAGTTTTTTTTTTTTTTTACCTGATTTGTATTATGTTAACAATTTTATAGCTAACATAGTTGGCTAAGCTTGAGCTTGTGCAGTGCCAAGTCCATGAACATATGGATTGAGAGATGTTTGCTAGTCTTAGAAAAAATCGCAAAATACAAGTCCATCTTTGTCATTGGGTAAAGGTATCCTAGTGGTTCAAGAAATTACAATTTTAAGAAACCGACAACATGTAGACTGACATCTGCTTTTTTCCATATAGGAAAAAAGCGATGTGTTCGAAGTAATGATGCAAACATGCATATTGACAGTTGACCTTTTAGTTTACATGTCATGCATTAAAATAGTCACTGGCTACCAAGTATTTTTTACAATTTGTCAGTTAGATGTACCAGTAGCATCTCTCAAGCCAATAGATTACAATTAAAGATTTTGATTTTTGTTAATGATACTATATATCTAAACACTAATTTCTTGAATCCACTTATATGTATTTATTTTAAAATGTTAGTTTATTTTACTAACGTTTATTTGTTTAACGGATGATCTTTTTCAAACACATTAATCCACATTCGATTAGCCCTGAAAAATTTAATTCGCATTATATTCTGTTATGGATAGAAACATTGCTATTATCTTTACGCACATCTTTGGAGTGACAAAATTCACATCTTTGTAATTAAATTGATGCCTCTAGATTTAACTGCAGTGATTTTAAAAGGATTTAATTTTTTAACACCTTACTCAATCTTTTGTAGTCATAAAAATTTGTTTTGTTTGGTTGTTAATGATTCATAAATTATAGTTTTATTAGGATGGTACAATAATTACAAGGCTCTCAAAATGGGTAAAAAGATTATTTAATAGGTTGGGAATTTTTTCTGACATAGTTCTCTATATAGGATACACTTGGATCCCTCTAGTAGACAGGACATGCTATTCCACCAATTACACACTAAAAACATTTGCCAAATGTAGGAATATTTGAAATGTCAATATGTTATATCCATCACAATTACAGTCAAAGATAAAAAAAATCAAATATATGTTATTTATTTCAGTCAATTTATATAAAGAGTTTGCTCCTTTTTAAAAAGCTTTTAATGAGGCCAAAGAGAAGAAAACTGTTGTGAAAAAAAATCACAGGGCCATGTAGATATTGTTTTTTTAAAAGAGAAGTTCGATATTTTAGAATAACAAAGAATTATACTCACCTAGGTGGATGCAATATCGATCGGATGGTCTGGGATAATACTGATCATATGGTCAGGATTTTTCCAGAGCCACGATCAGTTCAGTGATGTGAGCCTACAGGGGGCTTTAGCCCGCTGTCTGCTAAAAACTGGTTACAGGAGTGCAGAATGAACTGCACTCCTGTAATCCACAAGTTAAGTATAGACGAAAAAAAGCTTTGCCCATACTACTTTAATATCCCAGCATATACATTGTTTTCTGAGTGACTGGTACCATTTTGGTATGCAATGTTGAGATGTGTGTATACTATAAATGCAGTTTATCATTCCCTTTTTGAAAGAACTATGAATGCCCATCATATGGTGTTATTCTGAGGCATTATATAATGGTAGTATATCAGCCCCTTCTAATAAGAATGTCCAACTCAGGGTACCTGGAATGCTTTATTCCACTGGTGAAGTTGGTTTGCAATATTTATTTATTTTATCTAAGAGCTGTAGTGCTTAGTTTGGCTGGGTTGCAATTTATTTGTGCTGTGTGACCTTGCATGTTTTATACTTTGCATGAATTTTGCATGATCATATGCACCTACTTAATTTTCAGTTGGCTAGTTCTTTCTACGGGGCAATATGTGTAAAACAGAATTATTTTCCATATTTCTAAACATTTTACATAACTTCCATGTTTTTTGTAGTTTGGCTGAAAACAAAAAGATTCTTAGCTGCTAAATATTGAAGTGGCTGGATAAGGCTAGAGCAGTATTTGTTAAAGGAGTCCTAGTCTTACTATTGTACACTATTCTACAACATGTTCTGTTTTTGTTTTTTTATTATTTAGGTACTTATATAGCGCTGTCAATTTACGCAGCGCTTTACATATACATTGTACATTCACATCGGTCCCTACCCTCAAGGAGCTTACAATATAAGGTCCCTAACACACATTCATATACTAGGGCCAATTAACCTATCAGCATGTCTTAGTGGTTTAGTGTTCTTGGACCCAGAAAAAGTAAATGGGACTCATTACTTTATTAGCAGGCATCAATTCATTCCTCTTGATGTGGCCCACAGCCTGACAGCTTCTGTTTACATCCTGCAGTGTTCTGTATACAGCCTTATGTACAGGCATTCTCTCATCAATCAAGAGCTCCCTCTAGTAGGTGCAGGAGACAAACAAAAGTCCAAAGTCAGAAGGGTGCAGGCTGTTGTCAGGGATTCATACAGCTCCCTCTGTAGTTATGGCCTGGTTGAATGTGAGTGCTTTTGGTCTCAAAGACCCCAGGGCCACAGTTTTTTCTCTGCCTTCCTCCCCTAGTGGCATGTTTTGTGAATATTTAGGAAAAAGAGATATAACTGTAACGCTGGGGTCTATGAGAAATTCGAGGAAGCGAGAGCTGTAAATGAACAAAAAATAAAATAAAGCCAGCCTATTGCGGAATGCTTTTTGACAACAGAATATATAACTGCTTTAACCAGGGTAAGTTTTATTGTGCCCAGACTCGTGCTTTAAAAAAATCGAATTTCTGTCCAAACCTATGAGGGAAAGGTGAGCTTTAAATGTTAAAAGAATGCACTGGGTATTTAGGGATGTGATGGAAGCGGCTCTTCCTTGACTCATTTGACCCATACTATTTTCAGGGAACCTATCCAGTAATTGTGCTGGAACTAGCATGTAGCGTTTAAGTTGGGTATAACTGCCTGATTTCTAATGGCTGTCTTTAACAATCTGTACATAACGCATACTGATTGGAACAGTTGCAGAAGGCAGCTTCTAACCTGCTGTCTGAAACTGTTCCAGGCCAAAAGCCACAGATTATTCTGATAGCTGCTCATCTGAGTCTATTTAAGCAAAACTCCTGAGCCCTGATGAAGGAGAAAGTCTGTTTGGCCCTTGAAACCATTTAGATTTTTTATGCTATGATCCAATTTGATCAGTAAATACTTTAGTACAAATGTTTGTACTGCACATTGGATTTTACAATCTATGGGTAGATCCTCTCACATTACTGAGAAAGAGGCCTAAACTAAACATTAAGGGGCCATCTCAAAAATACGATTACAGAAATAAAATAATAAAAAAAACATGAGATGATGAATATACAGAAAATCTAGTGTGGTATAACTGCCTACATAAAAATGCACTTTGTGCACAGTCAAAACCATTTGGAGATGGAAAGAACTGTGAAACAAGGAGCATGTCCACCAAATGATTCAAACGTAAACTAAGATTTTTAAGAGGGCATCCCTGTCAGTTTAACTTGGCAAAGATGCTTGGTGCATTACCACAATGACTAGTGTTAATGTGTCCTTGAGAAATTATAATACAGTGGCCTAAAATGATTGAAATTAAGATAATACCATATTTTTATGATCTAGAATAGGTACTCTATTTTTCTTAAGTGTTGCTATACCTCTTCTTAAATTAGGCAAGTTATATTTTCTTATTTTTTTTTATTGTACATGGCCTGTATTTTCTTTTCTTTTTTTAAATGTATATGCAATTGAATCGGATTTAATTTATGTTCATTAGTATCCCAACCTAAATTTCTAATACAATTTTTTTTGGGGGGGAGGGGGGGTTGGCACATTCCCTGTACTGTTTTCTCAAATTAATTAATTGCGTTTTTCCCTTTTTATGCTCTTATATCTAAAACATTTGTGTGTCGACCATATTGATTTCCTTTTATTCTTATAATATATGGTCTTACCCACCCGATATTTTCTGAGCAACTAATGACCTAATTGGTTAGTAGGAAATGGGTGGGCAGCCCGCACAGCTTTCTGTTTTGCTGGCAATAGTACAGATAGCAGCAGGGAGGAATTGAGATCCAGGAGGAGGTGCAGGCTGTGCTCTCTCTTCTCCACAGGAGATAACACAGGTTCACAATCAGACTGGCCACCACGGTTGAAAAACACAGCCATACGGTATCTGGTATTTTATAAAAGTTTAACTCTCCAATCTTTTCTATTTTTTCAACCTCCTGTATTGTAACTATATATGAAAATCTCCGTAGTTTGCTTGCAAACCCTCATATTCATTTGTCTGGAGTTGCACAAAACAAAAAAGGGTAAATTACAGTCACATTCATCACATTTATTTAATTTAAGATTCTTGAGCCATAGGTCATAATCGGCACATAAACCTCATGATTTTAAATAGTTTTTGCCTTTTACTAAATTATTTTATCTAATCTTGTTTCTTTCCCTTTTCATTTGCAGCGAACCGGAAAGCTGGCTGTGCCGTTACCTCGTTGCTAGCATCTGAACTGACAAAAGATGATGCGCTCGTGTCAGTAGGTGCTAAGAAGAAGAAAAGAACAACTGAGGATGAGTTAGTTGAAATGGATACAGTTCATGAAGACAACCAGGATATGCTCACTCGGGCAAGTTAACCAGGCAGTGTGAAATGCACTTTACAATTCTGAGCGTAGGAGATCTTCCAGGATCTTTGGAGAAGACTTTTGCCACCAAAGACCCTTTTAAAAAAAAATTGTGTCAACAAGGGGATTTAAAATTTTATATTCATGTCTGATTTGTTATTGACCATTTATTGGAGGACAAGTTCTACTAATCAGTGGTCTTTACTCACTTGAATGTTTTTTTTTTTTTTTGGTGTAAAATCATTTTGCGGCAGAAGTTGTTAACGTCATCTTGGTATATGGTACAGTTTGGTGGGCATGATTGCAGTTAAATCGGCAAGGTAAACCCTAAGTGGTCAAGAAGACCTACAAGTGTACAGTCCTAGAATAGAATTGGTATCTGTAACCAAAGTATGAACTAATGTAAATACAGTACTGCCTTAATCTTTTTTTGCTTACCTCTAAAGGAAAGAATGTTGTCACTGTAATGACTATTTTTATTTATGATGGTATCCTTGTGATAACCCAGTTTGCTGGAATCATTGGGTACACTGGCTGATCTGAAAGAAGAATTGATGTTTACTTTCATCTCCTAAAATGCTCATCCATTCTGCACAAAAATGCTGGTTCTACCTTCCGTGATGTATTTTCTGCTAGACACAAATGAAATAAGCAAACCTCTTCCAAAGTCTAACAATCAAGGCCATATTTGTTCTCTACTACTTTCATTGTCATGGGAAAGCTCCTCCTCCATTTACTTTATGTACAATAAAGGATGTAATCTTTTAGACAACTCCAGATGAAATTCTAGTTTTACTAGATAGCTAGGGTTGGCCATACGTGTTTTTTTTGTGTCGGACAAATTTTGCGAAATATGATGGAAGTCAACGCATCCACACATCTCCAACCACCTGGACCTGATGGTGAACTTGAGTGTGGCATGATCAGCACACTGAAGTAGTAGTAGTAGTACTGTTCTGTTGGAGCTTACAACAGAAACGGCTCAAAAAGTCATACATGCCCCAATTCACACTTAATTGTCGCAGGCGACACTCAAGTTAAATAGAATATGGCAAATCTCATACCTCTTCCAATATACCCTTTTCATTTGTAGGAATGTATCGGTGATGCTGGCCTGGTTTTACAGTTACCAACAATTTTTTTGGAAAACCATTTCTTAATCTTTCTGCCCAAAATACTTCTAAAGCTGGAAGCTAAAGCTCTACAGAATTTGTATTGATGGCACTGAAGGTTTTGGTCAATTGAGAGATTTTTGTTCATTACAAAACAGCCTAACCATTTTTGGGAAAAAGATCAATCGCCTTTCTGTGTCATGCTTTGCTCCATGGCACATGAGAATTGCTTTCTTACAAATTAATTGGTGGGCTAGCTCCCCTACTTCCTCCCCCCCCCAGTTAGCAGTTGAAACATTGCCAATTATCCAACCCAAAAAAAAATAAGTTTTCAGTGATTTTTTGCTAGGTTTAACATGGGGGATAGGATGAAGATGTTGACTTTTTATCTGACTTTACTGACCTCAGGTTTCTTCTGCTGCAATCCTATTTTTTTTCTATAGTCTGTTAACATATGTCAGAAAAATATCACAAGGGATCCGATAAAAGCAAATTCATTACTGTGGATAGTTTTCGGATAATTTTTGCTTGCGATAACACCTTTGCCAACTGAGCTATGTGTAGAGTATGTGAAATGAAAACATGGAACTTGTGACTGATGTCAGATGTTTTCTAGGAAGCTTTCCAGCAACCATTACATGAACCAGCAAGATCACCACATGTCGGCATCATGACAAACATATCTACATTTTACAGTGCAACACTTTTGGATTGCCTTTGCACATCATTTTTTATAGTGAGTCTGCTTATCCACTTGTAGATGGTTACAGATCTCTTGAAATGTGTATGTTTTTGTATTTTTTTTTTTTTTATATACATCTGCTTGAATGTAAAAAGAAACCACCTTCTGCTGAGATGTCAACCATTGGCCTGACCAGTCCATAATTCCAGCAAGCTACTCAGCTTCTGCTCAGCTATCCAGCTGTATATATATATATTTTTTTTTTAAGACAACATCCATGCTCTTATTGCAACTACAGAAGTACACAGAAATGTTTAGTCAAACACTGCAAATTAAGTGTGTATGTTTTACAACATTTTTGAAATGCTGTACGATATCATTTAACTGCTATTTTATACATAATATAAATATATAATGGATTTCTAGGAATAATATATGTAGGAAATTAGAGGGGCTCACGTAATGGTAATATAATTTGGGGCAAATAATTTCTTGCATTATAATATGCCTCCTCTGTAACAGCCCTCTTGTACTGTATCAGTACCAGATGGTCTTTTATAGATTGTTTGAAAAGAGGCACTTACATGGTTCACTTGAAGTGTATGTCGGGGGTTAAGTCAATAGGAATCATAATTTAAAAAAAGTTGTAAGCAAAAAGTCTGTGTGCAGACATAGATGTGTTGCAGATATATTTCATAGCTGATATTGGTCAATAAAAGCCTTTTTAAAAAGCTGGCTTGGGCAACTTTAGTTTCATAGTCCACTTTGTAAAACCAGTTCTAGTGTCTGTTAATATAAATATGGAGGGACTTATCACTGTATCAGTAGCATTGGTTTCTAAGCACCAGCACCCTTTAGTAGATAGGATAGAACAATACTGTTTGACCTGAAAGCTGCAACACGTGGTGGCAAATATATAGTTGGAATACAAGGGGCTCATCTAATAATGTTTGGAAAACTGTGAGACTGTGTGCCTTCATTTTGTCCCATTAACGATTGTGAAAATGGCAGAACAACCTTTTTTTCTTTGGAAAACTGATTGCACAGTACAGAAGCAAATTTTAGTCTTTTAAAAATTACTTTATTTGGCAAGGTATATTTAGCTACACTAGTAAGTATGAATGTAGACAGTTACCTAAAGAAGCCCACTTAACAAGAAACTAATAAAACAATACCTGCTAAGCAGAGCTTGGTGGATCATGGTGATTATTAGTTAAAATCCTGATCCCAGAACTTTCTGGTTGTGTTGGCCTGCTTTGGCATCTACCTTCATTTGCAAGCATGTTTTGTAAGTTGCAAAGTACCAGCATGAGATCAGAAAAACAAGGAGCCACAGAAACTCCTTCTCAACTGAGCTAAATGCATTGAAGTGAAATCTGGTTTACATAGGTTACTGCACATTGCCTCACCTCACTTAGTAAGACAGTAGGTGCTCCCATAGTAAAACATAGGAAATTAACAAAACAGGATTTTTTTTTAAATGCACAGATCTGGACAATATACTGGCAATTCTGACGACACCGTGATGGGTGTAGTGTGCAAATTACACTATGTTTAATAGTTGGTGATCTTTTGCTTTAAAAGGAAAGCAAGGTTAGAAAATGGGAGCTGCCATTGCTGACTTGCTTTCAGGTGCAGGCTGCAGAACTAACCATCCTGATTCTGAACTTAATACCTAGCCAGTCGCTGATCTGAAACAAAGCATGCTGCCTGTAAAGCCCAAAATCCCATTCTGCATTCTTGTTTCAGGTCAGCCCTACCTATGAGGTTACTGGCTTTTTTTTTTAAGGCAGAGGTTACTTAAAACTGGTATTTGCATCTTAAAGGTTGCTGGCTAGTGGAGTCACAAGCTTGCTGTGTCTGTCTTGAGTAACAAGCTTTCCCCACCCAAATGCTACAGCTAAGACAAAGTCAGTTGATTGTGTCATGGCTTTCAATAAAATACTCAGAAACAAATATTTTTGCAGAACAATTTGCCATTGGAGACGAAAACAAATTGGGCTGGTGATTGCAAGCTTCCACCCCACTAAGCTAACAGTTTTAGGTGGATCTGGCATTTACTATCCTAGTAAGATCATAAAGATTCACATAATATACTGAAAAGCAAGTTTTTTGTTGGTTTGATGCCACAATATGTATTAATAGATGGCCTTTAAGGCTAACAAGTATTGCCAGTAGGTTATTTCCTTACATAGGATCTTTAATTCAAGCACTTTCCTTATTGATGAATGTGTCCATTGCACATTTTGCACATTAATTTCTGTGCATGATTCAACAATACAATTTGCCAAAATCTTTTACATTGGAATAAAATGCTCCAGGCGTGTGTTTTTTTTTTTTTTTTTAATTCAGCATTTGTAAATCTCTAAGTCAAGTAAAATAGTTGTACAACAGAATAATCTGTATATTTGTGTTTTAACTGTGATTTCCATTTTTTTTTCTTTATCAAAGTTCACTCTACGTTTAAGACTGTGCTTTAGTTTTACAGATTTTAGGATTTATTTTTTGGGGGGTATTTTAGTTTTTTTCCTGAAATGTATTTTTCCCCCCTATGTTTCTGGATTTTTGGGTGCTGGGTTCCCCTTTATTTGCCAGAGATGCCTAAGAGACATTATTGCATAGTACTGTCAGTGTTTCACACTCATTTATGTTTATTACAGGATATACATGTAAACATGTCTTTGTGCTTCTAGAAACTGATGCATTCAAGCACTTGTTTTAAAAAAAAAAACAATTAATGCATTTTGGTTTGAGAGAGGCAGGATTTATCTTCTGACAGGTGTTTACTGCTGTCTGAGACCTTGACATGGAGTTCATCTAACAAAAGGGACGTTGGTACAGGGACTTCAGTAAAACTACCATTGTCACTGTCCTGGGAACTGTTTATTCCTATGGGAAACCACTGGAAGGTAGAAGATACAGCGTGCCTTTCTCCTAAACTGACGACTTTTATTGGTAACAATCTAACTGAAGTTGGTCTTATACAGTCATGTTTTGAGGTAGGGAAATATCTCCCTGCTGGGATCCCTGATAGAGGATCCATCAAGGAACTGTTCCCTGCTCCAGTCTACCCTAAATAGTAAAATCGGTTTTGGGTGAAATTGCCATTTGAAAGAAAACTCCAGCAAAATCTTACAATTGAATAGAATTTGGTGTATATAGCCTGTTCCCTGTCAAGCTAGTCTACGATTCTTGAGCCAGCATTCATAGATGGCAGCTATCTGCATGTACTACTAGATTTCAGGGATAGCATTGTTTTTATTTTTTTAAACTTTTTTAAAGCAACTTTGTTGCCAAAATAAATAAAGTGCACAAGACACCGAATACATATTTCTCACATTGCCTGTGTTCCGTCAAATTAGGTGACCCATCAGATTTGGTAACAGAAGTGACATTGTCACAGCCATCTTGGTACATCTTGCACTCGTCTGCATTAAGTCTACAGTTAGAAGGCAGCAAGCTGACATCTTTTTGCACCCACTGAAGTCTTGCATTCCACACTTATATATTATTAAATCTGTCAGACTGTTTGATGTTGAATTGTAAAAGCAGCAGTGTTCTGTCAGATTAGCAAACCTGTATATCGTCTTCCTGCTGCTTTTCAAATTCAACGTCAAAACAATGTCATGGATTTCTAAATACTGTATTTAAGTTCATAGGCTCAGTTTACTGGTAAAAATAAGTGTGCAATTCAAGACTACGGTGGGTGTAAAAAGATGTCCGCTTGCTGATTTCTGAATGTAGGCTTACTGCGGAACAGTGCGGGGTGTACCAAAATGGCCACAACGGAATGTCACTTCCGTTACCAAATCTGGCGGGTAACTGTTTGACAGGAACACCTGCATGGCCGATTTCCACTGTACTGGAGAGATACAAAAATATGAAGACTTTTCAGCATCCCGTACTCTGTGCTTGGTATTTCTGCCTGCTGGTCCCCTATGTTGCTACTGTATCTTGTAGTTCATAAAAGCCAAAGGGGATTAGCATTGCTCCACCGTTCAGTACAGTGGAGATCATCATCGCAGGAAGTGGAAGAATTAAGTGTCGTCTTTTCAGGGATCATTTTTTTTTTTTTGGTGCATTTCCCTGTTACTGACATAGTTGCTTTAAGGGGCAAATTCATCCAAAACTGTTTCAATTTATAGGTTTGTCACTGGCTATCCAAATATCTTGCAGTATCAAAATTGTCCTGTAGTTCACCGCTTTGCTTCTGCTGAGCTTTCTGCTTTCGTGTACCAACTCCTTCTTTAGCATTTAATAAAAAAATCAGAGTGCTGGACCCACTTTTTGCCATCATAAATGTGCAGAGATCTCAGCACCTGAAGTCCTTGAAAGATTTGGTCTCTGACCTCTGCTAAAAGCTAAAATATAATTTTGGGGTAGACTGTCCATTTAATCCTTCAAAAGATTGCTGCTAATCTTGGTTTGTGATCCTTAATGCACAGAAGGTCTATTTTTATGACCTATATCATTTACTAGTTGGCCAATTAGATAACAGCTTCTATATAGGCAGAATTAATTGCTTTTTAGTTTTATTGGTTTACAGCTTTTCTGATCTTTAAAGGATAACTCCTGGCAAATATAAAAATAATGGTTGCATACACATTTAGGTTCTTGTTCTTTTTCAGTTAAGCTTGTGTGATTGCCAGCTGAAAGATGGAATGGGTAGTGCCTCTTCTGTAAGCAGATCAGTGGAAATGTAACTGAGTTTGCAAGAGGAAAACGGCTCAGTATGCTTATGACAGTGTAGTAATATTCACTAGTAGCAGAGGGAAGGTGGTGCAGTGACACAGAGTCTGCAGCCATACAGGACAGTGTCCTATTACTTTGCTGGGTATGTACATTAATCTAGAAACCATTTTCAGAACCTTTTGCTTATTTTCTTTTTGAGCTGGGTCTTTAGATGTTTGCCTGGAGTTTCCCTTTAATCTCTAAATACCTATAGAGCTACCATTATAAGCTGCCATATCTTGAACGCTCATGCTGTTTTAGTTATATAGATATATAATGCATTCCGCTCTTCATTTTATTGTCATTTAATAGATTTTATTATATATTTTTTCTGAAGTCTTAAAGGCCAAATGTGGCATATTAAACATCTCTTCACGTGATTAGAGACTTTCATTTATTGTAAACATTACATGCGGTTGTACCACTGAAAACATATCATGTTTGTGTAGCTTATTTTCGGTCTTTGTTTTTTTCTGGGGGATTATAATCATGTCATATTTTGTTTAAAATGTTAATAAAAAAATAAACGTATTTGTGTTTTATTCACTATACATACAGTTTTCTTTTTCATATAGCATCTTGTCTAAAGATTAAAGGGGTGTTCCAGCCTTGTTTAATGTTTATTAAAAGTCAGCAGCTACAAAAAGTGTAGCTGCTGGCTTTTAATAAAAAATCACTTACCAGCTCCAGCGTTCCAGCGACGCGCCGGCTGGGGCTCCACTCCTCTCCCCCCCTCCCCGGCCGGCGTCGTCATCGTAACTGTGGGCACCCGGCCGTGACAGCCTTCGGCTTCACGGCCGGGCACCCACTGCGCATGCGCGAGCGGCACTGCGCATGCACGCGCGGCTCGCCGCTGATTGGACAGGCGATCGCATGGGACCTGTCATGTGTCCCAGGCGATCGCCTACAAAGAGGGGCTGCTGTAGACGATTAAGCTTAATCGCCTAATCAGCCCCTCGGCGGAAGCAGGACAGGAAGTCCCACTCCCCCCCCCCAAAAAAAAATTACATGCCAAATGTGGCATGTGAGGAGTGGGATTAGCGGAAGTTCAATTTTTGGGTGGAACTCTGCTTCAATGCGGCGTTCCACCCAAAAATGGAACTTCCGCTAATCCCACTCCTCACCCCCTTGCATGCCACATTTGGCATGTAATTTTTTTGGGGGGGGAGTGGAGGCTTCAGGAGTGGGACTTCCTGTCCCACTTCCTGCTTCCGCCGAGGGGCTGGTAAGGCGATTAAGCTTAATCGCCTTATTGCAGCCCCTCCCCTAAGCGATCGCATGAGACACATGACAGGTCCCATGCGATCGCCTGTCCAATCAGCGGCGGGCCGTGCCGCTCGTGCATGCGCAGTGGGTTCCCGGCCGTGAAGCCGAAGGCTGTCACGGCCGGGTGCCCACAGTTGTGATGAGGATGCCAGCCGGGGAGGGGGGGAGAGGAGCGGAGTCCCGGTCGGCGTGTCGCTGGAGCAGGTAAGTGTCTGTTTATTAAAAGCCAGCAGCTACACTTTTTGTAGCTGCTGACTTTTAATAAACACAAATAATGGCTGGAACACCCCTTTAAAGTTAATCTCTCCCTCTCAATGTATTCCAGAAGCTGGGGGCCACTCAAATATGGAAAACACTCAAATATGTGATTGTTTTATTTATTACATAAGCCATTAAGCATATACAAGCATCAGGACAAAAAATTAAGGAAATTTCTATCTCCAAGAAAGGAATATAGAAACAGTAACGTAACCCTTGACAGTGACCCTAAGCCTAAAATGTTTTGTTGTGTGTTCATGGATGGACACAGCAGCATTACTTGACAGTAGGGTGTTGGCCTTCTATCAGGAGAGGACTAGGCAGAAACATGTTAATGTGTTAATACAACTTTAAAACTGTACAGTACCGCCCAGGGGTCGTTTCCTCTGGGTACAACCCCTCTCTCTCTGCATGCAGCAGCCCAGTTTTTTTCTGCCTAGCATAAGAGTAGGACCTGGCTTCCTGCGGGCCCTTTGGTCTTGGAGATGTTTATATATTTTTTGCTCTGCTTTGATCCTGAGTTCTGCTATCAACTGCTGACTGCGCAACAGGCTGCATGTCCTAAAACCTTTTAGTCTCCCCAGTTTCGGCCAGCGAGCGTGTGCAGGCCTTTAGCTATGCCCTAGGTCGGCCACGACGTGCCCCATTTGCTCCAGGGGTGGCTGGTGAGCTACGCGCTCTGGGGCACATACATGACCGGACTAATTACTGTCTCTGTCACAGTGTGCTGGGCCGACAGCTACCTCCGTACTGCTTGGGTGGTGGATCTATCTGGCATACTTCCAGCAAGCCACGCAGGACTGGCAAGTAGCATTTCCCCCTTGCATCGGCGGTTTGGAAGAGGCTGGACATTCCCAGGGAGGTCGAACAGGGGTTCTTTTCCACCCTTCACTTTTCTCTCCCTCCTCCCTATGCTCTCTAGCTGGGCCTGCTGCATTAACTGAGGGTCCGCCTGACGGGGGGTTCCGCTCTTTATGTGGGGGGGGGCCTGCGTTGCTGGTCCGCTCTCCTAGGGGTGCTGTATAGCCGCGTGGGGGGCCTCCGCCTTGTCGGGAGCCCTGGGGTGTTCGTTGTCATGTGTGCCTTTCTGCTTGATGCCTTACTCGGCTGCCATTTTGGCGCTGTCCGCCACCTATTACCATTTTTTTTTCCTTTTGGTGGCCATTTTCTTGCAGCTAGCACGCCCTGTGTTGTTGTTCACAGTGGCGGGCATTTTCTTGTAGCCCACACGCTTTTTGTACAGGGCGGGCATTCGGCAGCCATTTTATTGTAGGTTTTACAGACTCTAGCAGGGGTTTCTGGTCTCTGGATGGCGCGAACAGCCGGCTTCACTTTGCTGGATAACAGTGACACGTGCGGTAGCATACAGAGAGCTCCTCTGTCAGGACAGGGCAGACCGCGGCGGTGCAGCACCTACTGGGATTGTGGGTCCTTTGCATTACAAGCAGCTAGAAGGGTGGGCTGTGTGCCTTGACTTATGTCCCTAAGGGGGTCCGGTGTGTTGATCAACATGGCGTCCCCAGCGGATGCTTCTTCCCCAGACATACTTGTGATTGCCACGGGTGCCCCTGCAACTGCCCTCTCTAAAGAGATGATGTTGGCAGTCCTGGAGGTCTTTGTTGCCAGGGTGGCTGCGGTGTGTGGGGAAAAAAGGGGGATAAACGCCCCCTCCCCCCGCCATCTTTCGGGAATGTCTCGGACTCGGATTCGGGCCCAGCTACGGCCCTCAACCTGGGTTCTGGTGTCTCAGACAATGTGGTCCACAAATTTCGGACAGTGAGGATGATTCTGTGACTGGGTCAGCGCATGATAGGGCACTTGTTGGAGCACTAATCACTGCGGTGCGAGATAATCTAAAATTGGAGGATATGTCAGGTGCATCTACAGAGGTGTCAGTCCCTTTCGGGTTCCGCAAGCCTGCTCGCACTGAAAAGGGGTTTCCTTGTGTGCCTTACTTGGATAAGCTTTTGTACAAGGAATGGGAGCGCCCACAGAGGCCTTTTTCAGTCCCTAAGTGTATAGCGATGCGTTATCCCATTAAGGAAGATTTCCTGACAAAATGGACTTCTTCCCAGATTGTGGACCCTCCGATGTCTAGGTTAAACAAGGTAACCATGCTTCTGGTGGAAGGAGCTCCTGCTTTCAAAGACCCTGCGGACAGGAGGACTGAGGCAGTGGCCTGCTCTCTGTTCACGATGGTGGGATCAGCAGTGCGTCCGACTGTTGCCAGGGCCTTGGCGGCTCAGACGCTTACTGAGTGGGCAAAGTTGCTGCACCACGAGTTAAAAGAACATCCACAACTGGTCGGCCTGTGTGGAACTGGCCGACCAGTTGGTGCAGGGCCTTAAGTTTTGTGTGCGAATCAGCTGTCCAGGGCCTCTATTGTCTGCAGTGGTACGGCGTCGCCTGATTTGGCTAAAATGTTGGTCCGCGGACCAGGCTTCTAAGAAGGCCTTACTTGATTTACTTTTTAAAGGGAAGAGGCTCTTTGGGGCCTCGCTGGATGACATCAAAGTTGCCACCGCATGAAGGTTTGCCTCTGCCCGACACTTGGGTGGGGGGTTGCCTTTGCACATTTGCGGCTCTGTGGTCTTCTCTTCTCGGGGTACAAGATAGTTATTCTCTTGCCCTCTAAACAGATTTTCTCCCTCAAACCTTCAGCTTCCTCCGACTCGTCGGGTGGCCCTGTTTGGGGCGGTACAGGATCTGCTGGCACACGGGGTGATCGTGCTGTGTCTCTGCTGGAAAGGTTTCAGGGGTTTTATTCAAACCGGTTTGTAGTTTCAAAGAAGGAAGTGGTCCATCCGATTCTGGATCTCAAGGCCCTGAACTGCTTTGTGAAAGTTCAGAAGTTTAGGATGGAATCCGTGCCCACTGTAGTCGCGGTACTCCATCCGGGGGATCTTCTGGCATCCTTGGGCATCAAGGATGCATACTTGCATGCCACTATATTTGTCAGACATCGGAGGTTTCTGTATTTTGCGGTCGGGGACGACCACTGCCAATTTGTGGCTTTCCCTTTTGACTTGGCATCGTCACCAAGGGTTTTCTCCAAGGTTCTCGCCCCGATTCTGGCCTTGCTGAAACAGCGAGGTATTGCTATAGTGGGTTACCTGGATGACCTTCTGAGAGCTGCTTTAAGCTCAGAATTAGAGGTGGATATGGCGATTGTCACCCAGACCCTTCAAGACTTTGGTTGGGTTCTGAACCTCCAGAAGTCAGTGTTGGCACCTGGAATACTTGGGCTTGGTTCAAGATTCCTTGGAGGCGGGAGTTTTTCTCCCCTTGGACAATTACAAACTCGTCAGGTGGCGGTGAAGCTGCTGGCATCCCGCAGTTGGTCGTCACTGCGTTTTTTGCATGCGAGTCCTGGGCCTCATGGTAGCCTCTTTTGAGGCAGTACCGTATGCTCAATTTCACACTTGTGCCTTATGGAAGGAGATCCTGTCCAAATGGGAAAAGTCTCCGTTGTCCCTGGATCGTCAGATCTGGGTCGGCCATCTAGTCAGGACTTCCCTGATCTGGTGGCTGAGATCTCTGGCCCTTCAGTCCGGAAAGTCGTTCCTTCCCCTTCAGTGGATGGTGATCACAACGGGCGCCAGCCTGACCAGTTAGGGGGGTGTTTGGGGTGTCCAGTTGGCACAGGGTCACTGGATGCAGGAAGAATCCCACCTACCGATCAATGTGCTAGAACTTCCGGCGATCAAGCATTGCCTCTCCCCGTGGTCTAAGACTTGAGAGGCATCCAGTCGGACAACGCCACGGCGTTGGTGTATGTCAACCATTAAGGGGGGGGGGACAAGAAGCTCGGCTGTAGCCTCGGAGGTCGCTCACATTCTGCCATGGGCAGAACGGAGTGTGCGGGCGCTGTCAGCCGTATACATTCCCGGCGTAGAAAACTGGCAAGTGGACTACCTAAGTCACCAGATGCTGGACCAAGGAGAGTGGTCGCTACACCCGGATGTGTTTTCAACTAATTTGCAAAAGATGGGGCACACCAGACGTGGACCTCCTGGCTTTGCGACTCAATCGGAAGGTGTTGAGGTTTGTGGCCAGGTTCAAAGACCCCTGGGCAGACAGGTTGGTGGATCCATGGGGACAGTATCGGCTGATTTATGCCTTTACGCCCGCTAAAGCTTCTCCCTCGTCTTCTTTGCAGGGTGCAGACCGAGGGGATCCCAATTGCTCCAGATTGACCTTGGCGTCCCTGGTACGCCGACCTGGTGCATCTGGTGGGGGATGTTCCTTGGTGACTACTGATGTGAGAAGATCTTCTGTCGCAAGGTCTCATACTTCATCCTGCTTTACAGTCGCTGGCTTTAACGGCATGGCTATTGAAAGCCAGGTGTTGAGGGACCGAGGTCGGATTCGGTTATTTCTACCATGCTGAGGGCACGGAAGTCTTCCTCTAGGAAGATTTATCATCGTACCTGGAAGGCCTACATCTCTGTGTGAGTAGCTGAAGTGGCGTCCACGTGCATACTCTGTTTCCAGGATCCTGCTGTTTTTCAGCGTGGACTGGACCAAAAGCTTGCCTAAAGTACCATTATGGAGCATATTTCAGCCTTGGCCTTGTTTTCTTTCAACGGTCCTTGGCGGCTCACTCACTGGTGAGTACGTTTGTTCAGGGGCTTCGACATGTGGCCCCTCCGGTGCGACCCCCACTCCCTTCGTGGGACTTGAATCTGGTCCTTTCGGTACTTCAGAAACCGCAGTTTAAGAACATTTGGGAGATTCCTTTATTGACACTATCTCAGAAAGTTGCCTTTTTGGTGGCTATTACGTCAGTCAGATGGGTTTCTGAGCTGTCGGCCTTGTCTTGAAAAGCTCCTTATCTGATCCTCCACAAGGATATAATTATGACAGTGAAACTGACATGAGGAACCGTCTCTTTCCCTTAAAAGATAGAGATGGGCCAAGAAATCATGGACACGCTGATTATGAGCGGGTCAATCAAGTGCAGGAATTGTACAGATCGGGCCTGTAGAAAATGCTATACTTTACAAGGCTATTTACTATAATCTAAACTAATGAGCTTAAGAGATATTCACAGGTTTCCTCTAATTACTGCATAAATGGATTTATTGGTCTATGCCTATTATTATACAAACGCACACATACGCACTGCTGCTGGTAAAATGAACATCTCTGTTTATTCCTAAGGAAGTCGGGATAGTCACACATTAAATATCACAATACACACACACGCGCGCACGAAATTCAAAGATACTTATCACATCTGTAAAATCTGCTGGTTAGCAGTGAGCCTAGAGCTCCGATGACCGGTATCAAGAGGAGAGAGAAAGAGGGAGAAGGCCTTGGCCTGGCCACATGTCTTAGACCTAAGATGGCCACCAGGTTTCCATGAAGCTTTTGGCCAGCCAAGACCCTTACTCACCTAGCATCCAAGACAACAGAGAGCTCTCAATTCAAACCACACTCACCCAACACTCATTCAAAAATCCCACCCATATTTGCCTATCCAATCAGCTGCACTTCCAAAACATTCTCTCCTCTAGGGGGGGAGGTATTGCAGTCCATTGTCACAAAACTCTTTGAAGTCTGTAGCACAGCAATGCAAACTGCAGGGGCCCACTTCCTCTGTAGCTTCAAATAAACCATGGGATCAATTGTCATTCCATTGTAAACCCAGATCTTTTTAGCCCAGATTATTTTGACTGTACTACAACATATGCTGCTTTGTGCCTGAAATGCGCATATTACCCTTCTTCAGCCACGGCTCCCATTGAACAGTCCATATGGTCCGAACAGTCCTCAACTGTTTCAATGTGTAGCGTTCTTCAACATGCGCCTCCGAAACAGCTCCTATGGCACAGTCCATAACTAACTTCCAACATGTGATTCCGAACCAGTACCTCTTGAACAGTCTTTCATTCTTCGCCATGTGAAACAGCCCCTATTGAACAGTCCATAAATGTCTTACTGCATGTGGCTTCCCAACCTGTTTTTCCGGACCAGTACATATGGAACAGCCCTTAATGGTTTTTACCGTATTGCACCTCTGAACATAGGCTTCAGAACCAGCTCCCATGGAACAGTCCATAACCGTCCTAACGAGCTGTGCTTCTCAACACATGCCACTTTGTTACTGGGTGACGCACCAACATCATTCTTCCGTGACAGCTTCCATGTCACCATTCTGTATTTTCTGTATCTTCTTCTTTCTGCCATCTTCAGGACGGCATGCGGTATAGGCAAGGGGTGTCCATTCACCAGCACACACTCAGAGCAGCATATTAACCAGCTTTCAGATACAGAGTCTCAAGGCAAGGAGGGCCTTTTCTTGCCCATCTTACTAGCCTAAAACACACCGTTATCACCTTACACCATGACATATATCACCCAACACCTTAATATACATATATACATATGACCCATCAAATCGCGTACCCTGCTCCCAACCTCCTATAACTCTTCACTGTAAATATAGGTTGGGACTATGCAGGCTTGCACAGTGGTTTTTCAGACTGCAACTTGGCCTGTCTGTGGTACCTCTGGGATCTAAATTGGCAGCAAAGTCTCTAATTTGTACTAAGAGAAATTTCCATCAATTTGTCCTTCAACTTGCATAGGTAAGCAGGAGAGCTTCCTATTTAAGTTTTGAGTCTAACAACACATATAAATCTCAAACAATGATAAAAAATAAATAAAAAACCCACAAAATTCCATCCCTGTGATTCGACTTCAGTGACTATGCCCAGGTTATATCCTGCACCTCTACCTACTGTTATGCCGCGTACACACGATCATTTTTTGTGATGAAAAAAAACGACGTTTTCTGTGAAGTAAATAACGACGTTTTTGAAACGTCACTTTTCAAAGACGATGTTGCATACACACCATTGTTTTTTCACAAAAAGCGAGGTTACGTTCACCACTCTTTTCCATTGAAGCTCGCTTCATAACTAGCTTCTGGGCATGCGCGGGTTGAAAAACGTTGTTTTAAACGACGTTTTTGCTACACACTTTTTGTGAAACGATCAATTTAAATGACGTTTTAAAAAACAATGTTTTTTGTCATCGCAAAAAACGACCGTGTGTACGCGGCATTAGGTTCAAGAAATACCCTTGTTTCATGACTGACGTTACATTGGTATCCTTTAGGACAAGGACAAATTTGTCTACACCCTAAATAATAACCAGGTGCTTCCTTCCCAGCAATGATCTCTCCATCCCGAACACAGAGTACTGTGTATTGACCTGGTATGCAGAGGACATTGTGGTTATGCTTTTCGACAGAGGGAAATATAAACCTGCTCCAAGCTTCCGTACTCTCTGACCAAATGTGGGTCACTTAGCCACAAATGCAACAAGATAGAATCCCCAGTCAGTAAGTCCATTGACGCCACAAAATATACAGACCAAGTCTGCACCTCTGTACATGGCTCATACAGCATAACCTTTCACAATCCAAACCAGTATAGCCCATCCAGGCATTCAACTACCAGTTTGGATTAGTGTAAGCGATGTGCTTTGCAAGTCTTACTGAGCGGTGATGCCAATTCACCAGGCCACTGGCCCTCATAGAGAGACTGTACAATCAGCTTGATGGTGGTCGATAACTCCGCCTGCCGCTGCGTGCACGCCAGAGCCAATGACATATACCTGTCCTATACCATCTCACACTCTCTACCACCTCTCACCCTGGTTGACAAAATCTCGAGCCACATTACACTGGGTCCTACTCCCCCAATATAGTGCTGAATACATCCCTTCTCTACTGGTTACTCCTCAGAGATAAGCGCCCTGAACTCTGTGTCCGCACATCTTTGGGTGCAAGCCACTAAATACCGTACTTGATTCAGGGTATATTCAGCACATATAGGGTAGGATTCTATCAACCATTCCGAGATGCTGAAGCACCATGTGATGACGGCATACTGTACCGTGGTAGCCAGCGTTTTATAAGTGCCAGCCCAGGTACCTGCACCATATTCAGTTATGTCAATACATGTAAACAAAACATTTCCTTCTTTCATTTCCTCCTCCCATAATAAAAAAACATATTTTACATCTTTTGTTCTGAAGGATTGGATATGTTATATTCCTTCCCCAACCTCCAACCCATTGCATTTGTATTCATAGTCCATTTGCATCCATAAATGACAGGAGAGACTTTGGCAAAGTTTCACGTGTCTCGTTGTTGGGCAAAGTCTTTCAGATTCAGTATTAGTGCAAAAATTGTCCTTAAGAAAAAGAAACCTTATATTTCAAGTATTAATCTGAAGCTTTTCTCTCCTGAACGTTTATCAGAACAAATTTTCGGTGTGGTATGGCACAGACGAACTGCCAACCAGATGAACATTCTTCATCTCTGTTCCAGAATCCTCTCCAATTTCGCTCCACCAAGATTCTGGAATTAAAGAACTAGAGCAGAATCAAATTCTTATCGATAATATCTCATAACATAGGAATTTAGCAATTTAACAAATTATCAAAACACCATGATTCCTCTAGGATGAATCCATTCTAAAACGGATCCCCAGGGTACAAGCAAAAATCTAAAATAATGTGAACATTGCTTCCCAAAATTCAAAATTGTAAGCATTAAAAAAAAAAAACAATGCATTATCTGTACTTTAAGATCTATGCATTACTCTCCCTTTCAGGTGGATACATCACAAAATATTGGAATTCTTTCCACCTGAATGAAACATAAAATAGATGAAACACTAGTGACCAACAAATGAGCAGAAAAAAAAACCTTTTTTTTTGTTGAAAATTAACAAAACAATTGAAAAATGAAAATTAATAAAATAATAATAAAAACATTTAGGGGGGGGGTATTGCAGTCCATTGTCACAAAACTCTCTGAAGTCTGTAGCACAGCAATGCAAACTGCAGGGGGTCCACTTCCTCTGTAGCTTCAAATAAACCATGGGATCAAGTGTCATTCCATTATAAACCCAGTTCTTTTTAGCCCAGATTATTTTGACTGTACTCCAACAGGGCCAATCAAGGGACTTCCCCACTGGGCAATATGAGAACAACCCAGGAGAGCACTGGGGTTTTCCCAGGTCCAGTCAAGGTGTAAAAAGGCCAGTAAAAAACAAAGAGGGTGCAGAGGGGGGAGGATAACAAAATCTAAAGAAACCAAGAATCTGAGCGATGAAGGCATCTACACTCTAATTTCTCACACTTTGAAGTGATTTTGCTTAACAAAGGACTCAAATTTGCCCCCCCCAAAAAATGTAATAATAGAAACATATATGGTCATTCATCAATACGTCCGGCGAATAAATATCAAATGTTATTTCGCAGGTTTGCCCAATACAGAGAGATCAGTAGCCCAACACACTCTACAGCACTCAGGGCTAGCTAACGCCTCAACATGGAATCCTCCAGGAATGTTGGCCCCTTCACTAAGAGTGTTTAGGGATGTTGTACTATGAGATTTGGAGACCATTAAAGTCTCTGTAACGGAACTATGTATTTTGCCTGTACATCTATAATAATCATGCAGTGGGATATTATGAAGTGTGAGTGTCCTCTGTCAGTCTAGATGTGGATTAGAACTGATCAGCCTGTCTCCTACAACTTCTCTTTAGGTATGCTAATGCACCTCTCTATTCCCAAAGGTTAATTGATCTATTGTGGGTGTGAAAGACCTGTGTTTATCCTTAAGATTGTATATTGTATTCCAAATTAGCAGCCTCCTGTCAGTTGTATTGAAATAGCATGTCACTTACTGTATGTTCAGAAGAACTTGTCAGGATTTGCGGTGCCGAAATGCTTATCTCTTGATGGGATTATCTGTGATTGAAGTCTATTGAGAAAGAAATGTGGTTTCTTTTAGCCTGGTGACAGTGTGTCTAACTTGGGGCCCCCCTGTGGAGGGAGGGGGCAGAGACTTTCATTGTTCCTTGAGCACTCACCAGTTTGTAACTAAGATATAAACCAAGAAATGACCATTAAAGTTGTGTTACTTGACCCTTCCAAACGCAGCACCGTCTCGTTCTTAGGAGGGAATGCGAGGGGATATTCCTTCTGTTTCTTACAACTGGACCTGACTCTCCCTCTGGATCTCATGGATGAGCTTATACTGGACTTACTTGCATAGCAACTTACCAGGGAAAAGGACGTCTCCAACGGCTCATACCCTCTCCCTACTTGGGTAGCCGTTACAGTCTCCAATAACAAGATGGAACAAAATGTAGTCAAGGGACTGGACTCTCTATGTACTAATAAGGGTCTAGGTATACGTCCTGCAGACAAGGGGGGGGGTGGGTAGTAGTTATGGATCGATCCATGTATATTAATTAAAAAAATTTGTAGAAGATCGGGAAACGTATGCACGTTTGTTGGGTAACCCGGTTCTACAATATAAAAACACATTGGAACTATTAGTCAAGAAAGGGTCTGATCAGAAAATCTTGAATGAGAAGGAACATCAGTTTTTGGTTCCTAGGGCACCGAGGGTTCTGGTGCTATACTGTCTCCCTAAGATCCATAAGAGCCTTACATGCCCCCCTGGACGCCCGAAAGTCAGCGGGATTGATTCAATTACGTCCAGGGTGGGCAAATACATAGATTTCCTCCAACCTCTTGTCCAAAAAATGCCATCATATCTGAAAGATACAAAACAAGTCATTAACATGCTCTCACAAATCCAACCTAATCAAGACATGTGGATGGTGACAGCCGATGTCAACTCATTATATACGGTTATTTCACATCACTTGGGAATTTCTGCTGTCAAACATTTCCTTGATGCCCTTTCAGAGTTATCTCAAACTCAAAAAGATTATTTGATAGAGCTTTCGGAGTATGCCGCAGGCCATAACTATTTTTGGTTTAATCACAATTACTATCGGCAAATACGGGGAGTAGCCAAGGGTGCTAAATACGCACATAGCCTGGCTAATTTGTTTATGGCCAAGTGGGAGGAGGATTTTGTCTACAGTGACTTGAATCCGCACATTTCAATGTGGGCCAGGTATATTGACGACATCCTCCTCCTATGGACTGGAACGAAATCCCAACTTGATGAGTTTATTTCTTTCCTTAACATCAATAGAGCTATTCGTCTCGCTCATGAGGCGAATCGGGAAACAATAAAACATTTTTAGATCTCACCATCACAAAAGAGGAGGGCCGCTTTAAAACAAAAACGTATTTTAAAAAGTGGGAAGTTGCCACCATAATAATTGGCTTAAATCTGTCCCCAAGAGTCAATTTATAAGGATGAGAAGAAACTGGACCACTCTGGAAGATTACGAATCACAAGCTGGTATCCTTGGGAACAGATTGCTAGAAAAAGGATACGATCCAGAGTGTTGGAAACCACCTTTAGGGAAGTAGCAGAAATAGGTCACATCAGCTGGACCCCATTTCGAAGATCAGATTTCTATTATACTGTAAACCAGCTTTGAGAGCTGGGTAGATTTGGACCTAAATATAAAAATAAATATAAAGTGGATAAAATGATAATAACTATTGGGTGATTTAAGTTTTTTATTCTCTTAATACCCTAGTTAGATTAAGTAAGGTCCTATCATGTTCCCTCCTGTATGTTACAGAATTTTGTTTCTATCTTCGCAGCCAGCATAATGCTTTAATCTGTATACATATTCTGCCACTTTGACGTTGCATAATAATAATGCACGCATATTAGTATACAGATATTTGGACTATATATAAGATTTTTGATTTGTTTGGTCACGCGAATGGACTAAACACATATGGATTACCAACTCCCAGACAGATTTTATTAAATGTTTTTTTTGTAGTTGTTTATTTTTATATGAGGCAAGCTAGGGAGGTGTTTTGTAGATCGGATGTGAGAAATGCCACCTCTGTCCGTTAAAGAGAACATATCTTTGAGCCTCCAGTTATACAATTTATTTCCACTTAGAATGCGATTGTTAAATATATTAAATATTTTACTCCCTCATTGGATTGATTAAAAACTAGGATCCTAATACATATTCAAACATAGTATTGGCAATGATCCTTGTCTAAAGATGGCGGATCCACGTCCTCGATCCCCGGATGTCAGAGCTGGGCGGTCTTTGAACGCTGTAAGTGAATAAGGGATGGTGAGTCAGCACGCCGCTCGTGCCCCTGGAAGAAGTCATTCGACGAAACGGCGTAGGGAGGAGCGGCGTGCTGACGTCACCATTTACACCTAACGACCATCCGGAAGGACGGGCGGAATAGTGACAGCAGGCCGGCTACACACTACATTTATACGCGATTTTATTCCACTGATATGTGAGTTTATTACTTTTATTAAATTGTTTTTATACCAACAATACTACTCTATGTCGGCATCCTTTCTTTTCCCCTTGGGCTACAAACATGCGAGGTGAGTTACTTGAGACTAGGTTGTGAATACAAAGGTGGAGATAACGTACAGGAATTCCTAGTAAGCAGCAGTGCCAGAGAGCTTTATGCGCTTGTGATCTCAATCATTAGAGATCCATTTAAGTCGGTTAGCAGAACAGATATAAGAGGTGGAGGCTTTCTTCTATCCTACTATCAGACACATCTTCCGGGAATATTCTTGTCACTTGTTGGATGTACTTAGGACTCACGTGGGAATTCAACACTATATGAACTCTGATTATTTTATTAACCACTTCAGCCCCAGAAGGATTTACCCCCTTCCTGACCAGAGCACTTTTTGTGATTCGGCACTGCGTCGCTTTAACTGACAATTGCGCGATCGTGCGATGTGGCTCCCAAACAAAATTGGCGTCCTTTTTTTCCCCACAATTAGAGCTTTCTTTTGGTGTTATTTGATCATCTCTGCGGTTTTTATTTTTTGCGCTATAAACAAAAATAGAGCGACTATTTTGAAAAGAATGCAATATTTTTTACATTTTGCTATAATAAATATCCCCAAAAAATATCTAAAAAAAAACATTTTTTTCCCTCAGTTTAGGCCGATACGTATTCTTCTACATATTTTTCGTAAAAAAATCGCAATTAGCGTTTGATTGGTTTGCACAAAATTGATAGCGTTTACAAAAAAGGGGGTAGTTTTATGGCATTTTTATTAATATTTTTTTTTTTTACTAGTAATGGCGGCGATCAGCGTTTTTTTTTCGGTACTGCGATATTATGGCGGACACATCGGACAATTTTGACACATTTTTGGGACCATTGGCATTTTTATAGCGATCAATGCTATACAAATGCATTGGATTACTATAAAAATGCCATTGGCAGTGAAGGGGTTAACACTAGGGGGCAGGGAAGGGGTTAAGTGTGTTCCTGGTGTGTTCTAACTGTATGGGGAGGGGGGTTGACTCACTAGGGGAAATCACTGATCTTCTGTTCATACATTGTATGAACAGAAGATCAGCGTTTCCCCCGCTGACAGGGCCAAGAGCTATGTGTTTACACACATAGCTCTCGTTCCCCGCTCTAGCGGCCGAAAAAGATAGGACGTAGAGCTACGTGCTCCCGCGTAGCAGAGCCACTGTCCCGCAGTAATATGACGGCGGGCGGTCGGCATGTAGTTAATAATATATGGTTGGCACAATTGTTATTAATGTGCGCATTTGTTTTTATATTCTATTGATTATCATTTGTTATCACATGAGTTTTTACACCGAGTGAACTTTGATCAGCACATTGTTTACATCAGTTGCATTGTTTAATTAATTAGTACTCGTGTGCACAAGTTCATATTGATCATTATCTATTTCATTGATCAATCAGTACACACAGCGCAGCTTATTTTATATTTATTAGGTTGTGATTCAGGCTTATGCCCTACAAGGGCGGGTGCCTCCTTTTCCTGTCACAGCGCATTCGACCCGGGCGATAGCTGCCTCTTGGGCTTTCCAACATCAGACGTCTGTTTCCCAGGTGTGTAAGGCGGCGACCTGGTCGTCCGTTCACAGCTTCATGAAATTCTACAAGGTTGATGTGAGTGCATCTTTGGATGCTTGCTTTGGCCGCACGGTTTTGCAGGAGGCTGTTTAGGTCACATCTCCTCCATGAAGGAGCTCTGGTTATGTTTGGGGTGAAGTTTGTTTTGTTTGCTGTCCCCCCCTACCTGTTTTTTTACACTGCTTGTGGACGTCCTTACTGTCAAGAATATGCTGCTGTGCCTGTCCATGAACATAAGAGAAAATAAGATTTTTGTACTCGCTGTAAAATCCTTTTCTCTGTAGTTCATGGATGAACACAGCACCCACTCCTCCTTTTTTATGTTTGTACTGCTTTTTGATGAACTAAGCTGCTGCATGCAGATAAAGGGGTTGTACCCAGAGGGCCCGTCCCCTGGGTGGTACTGTACAGTTTTAAAGTTGTATTAACATGTTTCTTCCTAGTCCTCTCCTGATAGAAGGCTAATACCCTACGGTCAAGAATATGCTTCTGTGTCCATCCATGAACTACAGAGCAAAGGATTTTATGATGAGTACAACAATCCTATTTTTGCTATGGCTTTGGTCCCCATGGGAGGTGTGACGAGACCCTTGCTCGCCCAGGTCCTGCTCTCCCGACACTCCTCTGCTTCTATCGGATCAGATTGCAGATTGCAACATCTGATGGTCCAGTCATCCAAGGTTCCGGGATCCGACCTACAGCTATGTGCCGATCGCGATCCATTTGAAGAACACACACCAGACGAGCTGTATGTATGTGTTCAAACATTCTGCTGGTTATATACAGGTTACAAGCTTTCATCAATCAAAGAACAATGAAATCTCCACCCCCTTTTCCACACACTGGGGTTTCCATACAGAGACATTTTGGCACCGCAAAGCTTGACACATCACAATCCTTTATCAATAGAATTCAATTAACCTTTAGAATAATACCCAATCACAGTCTAAAAGACATTTAGTTGAATACGTTATCTAGACGGCTTGGCAAGTTCCCTTGAACATAATTGACATGCTAATTCAATACTCCTGAATGGAGACTGCTAACTTGTAGTACAATACACAGTCTTTTAAGTGTAAACACAGAGTCTCTTACACATACAATAGTCAATTAGCTTAGAGAAGAGGACATTAGCATTTTAGCAGTATGAAAGAGTCACTCTACAATTAACCCTTGGAGTTCAAAATTAATAAACTTAAAATATCCCTACAGATATCTCAGAATATAATGTGGATAATCCATACATAATAATCCTATCTCGGGTAGCCCAAGATATCAGTCTTTGGTTCATGACAGGAGGGATTTATCATTGCTTCCTGTCTCTGTGATGTCTTCTGGCACAAGGGCAGGAAGTAGTGGAAATTGTATTTCTATAGTAGAAATTTCCCCTCACTTCCTTTCATAGTTCAAAGCTGGAAGGTGAAGGTAAATGCCACCAATGAGAACACAAAAAGCAATTGAACCTCAACAAAGACCCAAACACTAAAGATTTATTTGCCACTGTGTCCATGTGATGTCTTCTTAGTCACAGGGATGCTTGAGTAAAGAGAGGATCGTTTGGTGTGCAGAATAAGGAAACTATTGATAAAGAATATAATTGTTTATTGGAAGTAAAACCTGTAATATATTCTTCATCAAGAGCTTGCTTATTCTTAACAGCGGGCACTCCTCACTCAAATATCTTGTCTGCTCAAGTGACAGCTCTCTTGTACTAGCAAGATAACAGTTCATATTGCCAAAAAGAGTGCAAAACCACCTATTAATCACAAACCATTCTACTGGTCCAGTGAGGTCTCTAGCTCAAACTAGTCACACTCACTTTCTTTCATACCGCAAGACTGGAAAGTGAACATAAACCTTAGCAATGGGGACACAAAAATCCATTCAAACCTGACAGATTCCATTCCAAGAATCTTTAGGACTAAAAAAATTTGCCAGGAAAATTTGCTTTATAGTGTCACTAAAACCATTCACTATATCTGGTCTCCCACAGAACGTGGAAATGCAATTATTTTAGTAAATATAAACTGCTAAATACCCTTTCTCAGCAGTAAATGGCAGTTTTGTGACTTCTATCAGTGTCCAGCTGAGCACTGGTTAAAATTTGTAGGAGGCATTTTCATTCTCCTTTGACTGTCCTATGAGGCTGTATGCCCCTATCCCCCTCACTCAAGCAATACACATGAAACTTGGCATGTGTAGCATGCCCCCAAGACTCTGTACAATCAGGATATGGATTGGGGATTGTAGGGAAAAAAGGGGAGGATCAGAGCAGACCGGATCAAGCAGCCTTTTTACACAAGGCGTGACTTGACAAATGAGGCCATGCCTCCAAAACACATTGTGGCAACCGTGATGTGCGTCCCTTTGCTCCTCCATTGGACTGGGCACATGTTCAGTAGCATCGGCACCCTGAGGACCGGATTCCATGGCTTACAGTTGCCAGCAGGCTCCATTAAGAGTTTTAGTACATCTGGATCTTACAGCATCAAGGGGAGTTGTGGCCAATTGAGACATGCTTATTTTATTCTGGAGCCATTGGAATTATTCATTTGGATTACACTAGTGCCGTTGTGCTCTCTCTCACTCTCTTGTGAGTATAACGAGCATATTTTGTGGGTTTAGTAACATTTTAAGGGCTCTTTAGGATGGGCAGCCAAGCCACAGATTTAACACCCCCAGTCGCCTAATCGAATTGTAAAAATACAGCCTGCAGGGCTGTTCACATGTTTTGGTCGCTTTGCACCTATGGCATTTTAAGGGTGCAGAGTGTGACAGGTGGCAGCGTCTGTCAAACTCGCCTGTTGAGCTCAACGTGGTTAGACCAAAATCACCAGCTGAACACTCTGCTTGCATTTGCTGTACAGTTCTGCAATGTAAAAATGCCGTTTGGTAATTTAAAAACACTAGGAATTTGCAGTAGAACCTCCTGAAGGCCTGTCAGCCTCTGCTATATTGCCCTCTGTAAAGCGATCCACCGCAGATCAATTTTCAGAGGGTGGCAACAGTACAACAGTGATTATTTAGCTGTTAAGATTGCTAAAGGGAGCACACATCTGCTCTTCTGGTGTTGATCCCCCGTAGACTGAAACACTGCAGAATCTTGCAAAGCAGAGCAGCAACAGATCGATACCTTGGTTGTTTGCCTAGTGAGAAAGACCAAGGTAGTCAATATGAGTGTTCTCTCTGCTCTCTTAGCAATCCTGTTGCCAGTGAAATGCTGTCAACGACAGGAGTACTAGTGTGACAAGCATTGCAGCTCTAATATTTTTCAAACATCTCATTACAGCCTGTGTGACAAACCTATCATCTGACCATTAAAACTGCATACACTGTGTAGTCCACATGCTCATGTTTGTGTGATAACCAAGGAATGGAAAATACAATAGACCAGAATGTCCTGTTAATGGAAGATTTTACTTACGCAAGTGTTCTCATAATTCAAGTTTGGTCTACATTTATTGTCAAAAACATTCCCTACTAAGTATTTAATTCAGCATGGCCAAGCTGAGAAACTGTTCCAGTCCAAATACTTCCTGAGGGAAATCCGAGTATGAATAAAATATCACATGGCTTTTAACCATTTTCTAATGCATGCAGCACAATGCATTTTAAACTGCTACCTGTATACATTGTTAGTGATTTTCCATGAGAGTCTGGCATGCACAGGGAACTCTTATGGACAGACATTGATAAACGTTTACATTTTTATTCTATTAAAAATACATTTTTAATTAAAGTACAGTATGCCAACTGAGACCATTAAACAAGTGTCAAACTTTTTTATGCTGTTTTTTTATGTTAGCATTTTTCTTTCACAACATTGAAACACCCTTTTGGTTGTTAAATACTAATATTGTTTTATTGTATCTGATAGGATAATTTAATATATACACTGCCTTGCAAAAGGATTCACCCCCTTGGATTTTACCTATTTGGTTACATTACAGCGTTTAGGTCAATGTCTTTTTTTTTAATTATATGTGATGGATCAGAACACAAAAGTCTAAAATGGTGAAGTAAAATTAGAAAAATAGATACATAAAACATTTTCATAATTTTTTTGGCATGTGTGTATGTACAGGGAGTGCAGAATTATTAGGCAAATGAGTATTTTGACCACATCATCCTCTTTATGCATGTTGTCTTACTCCAAGCTGTATAGGCTCGAAAGCCTACTACCAATTAAGCATATTAGGTGATGTGCATCTAAGAAGGGGTGTGGTCTAATGACATCAACACCCTATATCAGGTGTGCATAATTATTGGTCAACTTCCTTTCCTTTGGCAAAATGGGTCAAAAGAAGGACTTGACAGGCTCAGAAAAGTCAAAAATAGTGAGATATCTTGCAGAGGGATGCAGCACTCTTAAAATTGCAAAGCTTCTGAAGCGTAATCATCGAACAATCAAGCGTTTCATTCAAAATAGTCAACAGGGTCGCAAGAAACGTGTGGAAAAACCAAGGCGCAAAATAACTGCCCATGAACTGAGAAAAGTCAAACGTGCAGCTGCCAAGATGCCACCAGTTTGGCCATATTTCAGAGCTGCAACATCACTGGAGTGCCCAAAAGCACAAGGTGTGCAATACTCAGAGACATGGCCAAGGTAAGAAAGGCTGAAAGACGACCACCACTGAACAAGACACACAAGCTGAAACGTCAAGACTGGGCCAAGAAATATCTCAAGACTGATTTTTCTAAGGTTTTATGGACTGATGAAATGAGTGAGTCTTGATGGGGCAGATGGATGGGCCCGTGGCTGGATTGGTAAAGGGCAGAGAGCTCCAGTCCGACTCAGATGCCAGCAAGGTGGAGGTGGAGTACTGGTTTGGGCTGGTATCATCAAAGATGAGCTTGTGGGGCCTTTTTGGGTTGAGGATGGAGTCAAGCTCAACTCCCAGTCCTACTGACAGTTTCTGGAAGACACCTTCTTCAAGCAGTGGTACAGGAAGAAGTCTGCATCCTTCAAGAAAAACATGATTTTCATGCAGGACAATGCTCCATCACACGCATCCAAGTACTCCATGGCAAGAAAGGGTATAAAAGAAGAAAAACTAATGACATGGCCTCCTTGTTCACCTGATCTGAACCCCATTGAGAACCTGTGGTCCATCATCCAATGTGAGATTTACAAGGAGGGAAAACAGTACACCTCTCTGAACAGTGTCTGGGAGGCTGTGGTTGCTGCTGCACGCAATGTTGATGGTGGATGGCAGGCTTTTGAGTGTCCTTGCAAAGAAAGGTGGCTATATTGGTCACTGATTTGTTTTTGTTTTGTTTTTGAATGTCAGAAATGTATATTTGTGAATGTTGAGATGTTATATTGGTTTCACTGGTAAAAATAAATATTTGAAATGGGTATATATTTGTTTTTTGTTAAGTTGCCTAATAATAATGCACAGTAATAGTCACCTGCACACACAGATATCCCCCTAAAATAGCTAAAACTAAAAACTACTTCCAAAAATATTCAGCTTTGATATTAATGATTTTTTTGGGTTCATTGAGAACATGGTTGTTGATGTTCAATAATAAAATTAATCCTCAAAAATACAACTTGCCTAATAATTCTGCACTCCCTGTATTCACACCCCCCCCCCCCCTTGTTATGAAGCTCATAAAAAATGGATACAACCAATTACCTCCAGAAGTCACATAATTAGTGAAATGATGTCCACCTGTGTGCAATCTAAGTGTCACATGATCTTTGAAAAGCCCCAGAGGCTGCAACACCTAAGCAAGCTGCACCACTATCCAAACACTGCCATGAAGACCAAGGAACTCTACAAACAAGTAAGGGACAATGTTGTTGAGAAGAACAAGTCAGGGTTAGGTTGTGAAAAATAATCCAAATCTTAGATGATCCTTAGGAGCACCATCAAATCTATCACGGCCAAATGGAAAGAACATGGCACAATAGCAAACCTGCCAAGAGACGGCCGTACACCAAAACTCAAGGGTCGGGCAAGCAGGGAATTAATCGGAGAGGAGCACAGGGACCTAAGGTAACCCACAGCAGAGACTCGAGTATCTGTACATAGGACGACAATAAGCCGTACGCTCCATAGATTTGGGCTTTATGGCAGAGTGGCCAGGAGAAAGACATTACTTTCCGCAAAAAGACAAAATGGCACACGGGAGACTTTCAAAATGTATAGAAGAAGTGACCTGGACTGATAAGACTAAAATTGAACTTTATCTTCTGTTCATAGACGGACACAGCAGCAATCTTAACAAAGTGGGCATTCGTCTTCTTTTAGGAGTGACTAGGCAGAAAACATGTTAGAAAGTGTTAAAAACATCAAATGTTATACAGTACCGCCCAGGGGGCGATTCCTCTGTATACAACCCCTCTCCCTGCATCTTCATTTCTGCCTAGTATAGGAGAAGGAAATGGCTCCCTTTGGGTCCACGTTCCTGGTGTTTTTTCTGCTTTTTGTTCCTGTGATCTATCAACTGCCAACTGGGTGACAGGCTGGATCCCAGATCTGTGTAGTCTCCCCAGTTTCGGCCAGCGAGCGCGTGCCGACTTTGGCTACGCACTGGGTCGTCCACGACATGTCCCGTCGCTCTACGGGTGGCCGGTGAGCTACACGCTCCAATGCACGCATATAATCCGTCTATATGGCCGAGTCGCACCGGGTTGTTGGCTACCAGCATAATCCTTGCTGGGTGGGTTAGTGGTAATCCCCTGACAGGAGGTTTTACCCTTCCTTTCTTCTCTTCCTTCCTTCCCTCCTCCCTGGGCTCTAAGAGCTAGGCTAGGTGCAGGGGGCCGGGGCTTCATCTGGGGTGGGGAACTGCGCTGCGGGTCTGCTTCCTGAAAGTGCTAATGGACTGCAATTAATAGTATTGTTTTTACATACCTGTGTGTTCTCCCTCCATGCAGTCGGCGTCTGTTTTTTCTTATGGTCCGCACCATTTTTCAGTACGGCCGCTCGGCAGCCATTTTGTGGTAGTTTTTGGCCTCTAGTGTGCTTTTACCCAGCGCAAATCAACAGGCACACGCTGCAGAGGCTCAAACTGACACAGGCGACTGTGGAAGAAGCACAACAGGTGTGCGGTGCCCATTCTAGGGTGGGGAGTCCTCTGGGGGGGCCAATGGCTGCGCTGCTATCAATCCGTCCAGCCTAGCTAATCAACGGCCAGGCTGGGAACCGAAGAGGATCACGTGGACACGTGCAGGACTTTTGAGGGGTCAGGTAGGTAAAACGAGGGTTCGGTACCGGTACCGTCGGATGTTTTTTCACCTTAATGCATAGGATGCATTAAGGTGAAAAACATTTATCTTTACAACCCCTTTAAGTTTATCTGCGACTCAGCTTTGGATACGATTCCCTTGCTGTCCAGAGCCTCAGTCTACGCAGTAGTGTTGCACCGTCTGATCTGGCTAAAGTGTTGGTTTGCGGACCAATCTTCCAAGACGGACCTGATGGATTTGCCCTTTAAGTGCGACAGATTTTTTGGAGCATCCCTGGATGACATTATTAGGGATGCCACAAGAGTTAAGAGCACGCTCCTCCCACAATCCAAAAGGGTAAGGAACCACGCCATAGGCAAGGGCCCTCTTTCACCGTGCACAAGCATTTTTTTTTTCGTCCACCCATCGCAGCAGGTAAACGATCCCAGGCCGGTAAAGCTCCTGCTGAGGGACAGAAGTGCCCCTGGTTTCGCAAGCCCAACAAGCCTGCGGGTCAATCTACATCCGTATGAAGGTCTGCATCCGCCCGTCTCTCGGGTGGGGGGGACTGCTCTCCGACCAGTGGGTTTGCAAAGTAATTTCCTCAGGGTACAAGTTTCTCTCTTGCCCACCGAAAAGATTTTTTCCCTCCAACCTCCAGCCTCACCCAGCTCGTTGGGGCAGTTCAGGATCTGCTGGCACGCGGTGTGATCATTCCTGTCCCAGTTGTGAAGGTACAAAGATTCCAGGTGGAGTCGGTTCGCTCTGTTGTTGCTGCTCTCCATCCAGGGGACTTTCTGGCGTCCTTGGACATCAAGGACACATACTTGCGTATTCCCCAGGCATCAGGGGTTCCTGCGCTTTGCGGTCAGGGAAGACCACTATCAATTTGTGGCTCTCCATTTTGGCCTGGCATCGGCACCGAGGGTGTTCACCAAGGTGCTTTCCCTGATTCTGGCCCTGCTGAGACAGCGTGGCATCGCTATTGTGGGCTACTATGATCTTCTGAGGGCCACTTCAAGCTCAGAATTAGAAGAGAGCGTGTCTATAACCTGTCAGACTCTCAGAGACTTTGGTTGGGTGCTAAACATTCAGAAGTCAGTATTGGGGCAGACTCAACGCCTAGTATATCTGGGGTTGGTTCTGGAATCCTCAGAGGCGAGAGTTTTTTTCTTCTTGTGGAAAAATTGCAGAACCTTCGGGCTGCAGTGCGCCAGTTGACATCCTAAAGATGGTCGTAGCTCCTTTTCTGCATGCAAGTCCTGGGTCTAATGGTAGCCTCCTTCAAGGCGGTTCCGTATGCTCAATCTCGCACTCGAGTGTTGCAGAATGAAATTCTGTCCAGGTGGGACAAGTGCCCATCGTCCCTGGATTGTCAGATCAGGGTGAGCCACCTATTCAGGACCTCCCTGGTTTGGTGGCTGACATCCCCAGCACTCCTGTCTGGGAAGTCGTTCCTTCCTTTTCATTGGATAGTTATCACGATGGACGCCAACCTTACCGGTTGGGGGGAGTCTGGGGTGTTCAGTTGGCCGAATGTCACTGGACTCCGGAGGAATCCCGCCTGTCGATCAATGTCCTGGAACTTCAGGCGATCCGGCTTTGCCTCTTCAGGTGGTCTCAGAGTTTACAGGGGCACCCAGTCAAGATCCAGTCGGACAACACCACGATGGTGGTGTATGTCAACCATCAAGGAGGAACAAGGAGCTCGGCTGCAGCGTTGGAGGTTGCTTGCATCCTGAGGTGGGCAGAAAGGAGGGTGTCGGCCCTGTACATTCCGTGCGTGGAAAATTGGCAGGCGGACTATCTAAGTCGCCAGATGCTGGACCAAGGATAACGGTCGCTACACCCGGATGTGTTTCAGCTCCTTTGCCAAAAGTGGGGCGAGCCGGATGGACATCTGGCTATGTGACTCAATCAGAAGGTATTGAAGTTTGTGGCCAGGTCAAGAGACCCATGGCCAGACGCGACAGTAGTAGTGGCACCGTAGAGTCAGTATCGGCTAATACTGTATATGCCTTCCTTCCCCTGAAGCTCCTTCTTCATCTGCTTCGCAGAGTAGAGGCAGAGGGGATTCCAATGATCCTAATTGCTCCGGATTGATCTTGGCGTCCTTGGTACGCCGACCTAGTGCATCTAGTAGCAGATGTCCCTTGGCATCTACCGCTATGAGAGGACCTGCTGTTGCAAGATCCCATACTTCATCCTGCTTTACAGTCGATGGCTTTAACAGCATGGCTATTGAAAGACAGGTACTAAGAGACGGAGGCCTGTCGGATTCAGTGATTTCTATGAGGAGGGCTCGGAAGTTATCCTCTAGGAAGAATATGTAAGAATATGGACCAGGAACACAACAGAAACTACAGCTGGTAACAATTTCAAACTCAGGAATCCCCAGGAAAAAAGGACGCCAATAAACACTCCTAAAAGCCGCTCAGGTGGATGGTCTCCTCATACGGACATGCAATCAGTCAATCCCGTCATGTGGCTTCTCCCCCACGTGTAACGTCACTAGACACGTGACTTAGTTACCCATGACTAAGTTTCATATATATATATGGGTTTTTTAATTAATTTAATATCCTTTACTTAGAGAATAACACATTATCCCCCATGTCTGCCGTGGGGAATCATTTGGGCGGCCCGCCTCCGCACCTGTTCTACTACTCAGTGGGTAAGCTACCAATACTTCTGTCTATCTATTATCTAATCTGGCTGAACTGTATTTTATTACTTTACACTGTTATGTATTTTATAGATTGGCTCTCCTGAAGAAGCGGTATACCTGCGAAACTAGTAGAGACTTCGCCCAATCTTTGATCTGTATGATTGTTGCATCTTTTATCTGTAATAAATCTTTTTAATTCAACAACTTCTATTGTCCTTTATCAGTACCGAGATAGTCAACTAACATTTGGGTGGGCATGTCCTCAAGTCTAGCTTCAGCAACTATTCTTTTGCCCCTACCCTTCCTCTTTTCCAAATTAACTCGGATGATGGTACGTTATTAAAACGATTACTCACTTCTTATATGAGGCTATACTCCAACTTTTGTTCCCCAACATCCTTCTTGAGAACTGGAGCCCAAAACTGAACTGCATATTCCAGATGAGATTTTACTAATGATTTGTACAGGGGCAAGATTATATCTCTCTCTCTGGAATCCATACCTCTCTTAATACTAGAAAGAACTTTGCTCAGTTTGGAAACCGCAGCTTGGCATTGCATGCCATTATTGAGCTTACTGTATGATCTACCAAAACCCCCAGATCCTTCTCTACTACTGATCCCGCCAGTTGTACTCCTCCTAGGTGATCCTGTGCTGTTCGTCATGCGGGAGAAGCCACTTGATAAAGGCGACCAGGGGAGGACCTATCCTGGGAGGGACAATGCAAGAGGCTGGTACCTTACGAGAAGGCCTGGAAGCTTCACCAAAGGATACACCATACATTGAGAGGCTTGACAGTGTCACCTGCCGAATTCAAAGGTTCTACTGAGAAAAGCTAAAGAGATCCGGGTGGTGAATCCTGTTGCAGAGGATTCCGGACGAAAACATCTCACCGTGAAAGGAAGGTCTGTGGTTGAGACTGTACTTTATTTTGTGCGCCATCAAGGCTGCTTGGACAGCGAGAATAGAGGTAACGTGCCACCCAAAATCTAAACCAGCAGCTTCTGCGGGGGTAGTGCTACACTAGTAAAAAAAAAAATGCTATAAATCCCCTATTTTGTAGCCGCTATAACTTTTGCGTAAACCAATCAATATACGCTTATTGCAATTTTATTTACCAAAAATATGTAGAAGAATACGTATCGGCTAAGGAAAAAAATAGTTTTTTATATATTTTTGGGGATATTTATTATTGCAAAATTATCGGTCTTCTTCTGTTTATAGAGAAAAAAATAAATCGCAGAGTTGATCAAATACCACCAAAATAAAGCTCTATTTGTGGGGAAAAACGTATTCAAATTTTATTTGGGTAAAGTGTTGCATGACTTGGGCAGGGAGGGGGTGAAAGTACCCTGTATTGAGGTGGTTAAGCTGGCTACACATCATCATTCAATCTTTATTACTCAATTTCCTTTAGATTTACCTTCAACTATGTGGTATAAGGGCCTGCCTGATTGCATACAACTTGAAAGCGTTTGTTTGACCTCATATTATTTGGTTTTGGTAAATCTAAAGGAAAATTGTACAAGAAAATTATATAATGTGTAGCCAGTTTTACTTTTTAGACCTGTTCTTGGAATTATTTGGGAAGCCGATTCAGAAAATTGCATTGGCTAAATGGAATCAGCTCTAGTTTCTTAGATATGGTCAAAGAAAAGATCTTGCTGATAAACTTGTTTTCTCTTACCTATTTTTTTTATTTATTTATTTTTTCATACAAATTATCCAATATAGTGAGAACGTACAGTGCAGAAAATAAGTATTTGAACACCCTGCTATTTTGCAAGTTCTCCCACTTGGAAATCATGGAGGGGTCTGAAATTGTCATCGTAGGTGCATGTCCACTGTGAGAGACATAATCAAAAAGAAAAATTCCAGAAATCACAATTTATGAATTTTTAACTATTTATTTGTATGATACAGCTGCAAAGAAGTATTTGAACACCTGTCTATCAGCTAGAATTCTGACCCTCAAAGACCTGTTAGTCTGCCTTTAAAATGTCCACCTCCACTCCATTTATTATCCTAAATTAGATGCACCTGTTTGAGGTCATTAGCTGCATAAAGACACCTGTCCACCCCATACAATCAGTAAGAATCCAACTACTAACATGGCCAAGACCAAAGAGCTGTCCAAAGACACTAGAGACAAATTGTACACCTCCACAAGGCTGGAAAGGGCTACGGGTTAATTGCCAAGCAGCTTGGTGAAAAAAGGTCCACTGTTGGAGCAATCATTAGAAAATGGAAGAAGCTAAACATGACTGTCAATCTCCCTCGGACTGGGGCTCCATGCAAAATCTCACCTCGTGGGGTCTCAATGATCCTAAGAAAGGTGAGAAATCAGCCCAGGACTACACGGGAGGAGCTGGTCAATGACCTGAAAAGAGCTGGGACCACCGTTTCCAAGGTTACTGTTGGTAATACACTAAGACGTCATGGTTTGAAATCATGCATGGCACGGAAGGTTCCCCTGCTTAAACCAGCACATGTCAAGTCCCGTCTTAAGTTTGCCAATGACCATTTGGATAATCCAGAGGAGTCATGGGAGAAAGTCATGTGGTCAGATGAGACCAAAATAGAACTTTTTGGTCATAATTCCACTAACCGTGTTTGGAGGAAGAAGAATGATGAGTACCATCCCAAGAACACCATCCCTACTGTGAAGCATGGGGGTGGTAGCATCATGCTTTTGGGGTGTTTTTCTGCACATGGGACAGGGTGACTGCACTGTATTAAGGAGAGGATGACCGGGGCCATGTTACATAGTTACATAGTTAGTCAGGTTGAAAAAAGACACAAGTCCATCCAGTTCAACCATAAAAAAAATAAAAAATAAAACAAAGTAAAACACAGTACATCCTCCCATACACCCAACTCCATACCCACAGTTGATCCAGAGGAAGGCAAAAAACCCCAGCAGAGCGATGATCCAATTTGCTACCGGAGGGGAAAAAATTCCTTCCTGATCCCCCGAAAGGCAATCGGATTTACCCCGGATCAACTTTACCTACAAAACTTAGTACTCAGTTATATTATGTGCATTTAGGAAAGAATCCAGGCCTCTCTTAAAGCAATCTACTGAGCTGGCCAGAACCACCTCTGGAGGGAGTCTGTTCCACATTTTCACAGCTCTTACTGTGAAGAAACCTTTCCGTATTTGGAGGTGAAATCTCTTTTCCTCCAGACGTAAAGAGTGCCCCCTTGTCCTCAGTGTTGACCTTAAAGTGAATAACTCAACACCAAGTTCACTATATGGACCTCTTATGTATTTGTACATGTTGATCATATCCCCCCTTATTCTCCTCTTCTCAAGAGTGAATAAATTCAGTTCCTCTAATCTTTCCTCATAGCTGAGCTCCTCCATGCCTCTTATCAGTTTGGTTGCCCTTCTCTGCACTTTCTCCAGTTCTCCGATATCCTTTTTGAGAACTGGTGCCCAAAACTGGACTGCATGTATTGCGAGATTTTGGGCAACAACCTCCTTTCCTTAGTTAGAGCTTTGAAGATGGGTCGAGGCTGGGTCTTCCAACATGACAATGACCCGAAGCACACAGCCAGGATAACCAAGGAGTGGCTCTGTAAGAAGCATATCAAGGTTCTGGCGTGGCCTAGCCGGTCTCCAGACCTAAACCCAATAGAGAATCTTTGGAGGGAGCTCAAACTCCGTGTTTCTCAGCGACAGCCCAGAAACCTGACTGATCTAGAGAAGATCTGTGTGGAGGAGTGGGCCAAAATCCCTCCTCCAGTGTGTGCAAACCTGGTGAAAAACTACAAGAAACATTTGACCTCTGTAATTGCAAACAAAGGCTACTGTACCAAATATTAACATTGATTTTCTCAGGTGTTCAAATACTTATTTGCAGCTGTATCATACAAATAAATAGTTAAAAAAATCATACATTGTGATTTCTGGAATTTTTATTTTTGATTATGTCTCTCACAGTGGACATGCACCTACGATGACAATTTCAGACCCCTCCATGATTTCCAAGTGGGAGAACTTGCAAAATAGCAGGGTGTTCAAATACTTATTTTCTGCACTGTATTTCCAAGTGTAATTTACATCGGAATCATTGGATTGTAAACTGTAAGTTATTAAAGTGGTTGTTAACCCACTTATACCACTTTTCATAACCCTGATTCCCTAATAACAGCTGCTCCTGTCTGTGTGTTTTATTTAAAAAAATGGCTCCTTTACAGTGTTTTAGAGCGGCTCCTTGCAATCGCATCATCGGCTGGCTGTCGTCTGTTCTGCTGACAGATGTAGTGAGATTTCCCAGCTGATATCAGCTGGGACACGAGGAGAAGAGAGAGAGACAGCCGATCATGTGATCGTAGGGAGCTGCTCTAAAACCTGATAAACAAGGCATTTTTTTAATAAAACACAGAGACAGGAGCAGGTGGCCTTAGGAACCAGCAGGATTATATAAACTTTAAACAGTTATGAGAGCATACCGAGTTGCGGTGGTGGGCACTGAAACGGGCAGACAGGCAGAGGGAGGAGAACAAAGGTGGACAAGAAAGCTGTGGAGGATGGAGGCACGTAAACTGACCACGGTGTCATGGCGCAGCAGCCATGATGAACTGTGGTCAGTTTACAGGGGGAGAGCAGAAACTGGCAGGATCAGCCAGGTATTTCAGGTGTTACAAGGGGCTAAATGACACAGTACAAGCACTACGCTGTATAAAATGCTTTAACCACTTAAGGACCGGGCCTATTTTTCAGACTTGAAAATCACATGGAACCCCAAACATTATATATATTTTTTTCTAACACACTAGAGAATAGAATGGGGGTCATTGCAATACTTTGTCGCACCATATTTGCGCAGCGGTCTTACAAGCGCACTTTTTTGAATAAATAAAATATGACAACAGTAAAATTAGCCAAATTTTTTTTATATTGTGAAAAATGTTATGCTAAATAAATTGATACTTGTCATGCTTTAAAATTGCATTCTCTTCTGCGCGCAAGCTTGTCATGACGGGGGGGCTTTAATTTTTTTTTTGTCTCTGCCACTATCGGTAAGCACAGGAGATTCCCTGAGTGCAGTGGGAGGGGGCTCCCTCTCCCATTCACTATTAAACTGATCTTGTGGCAAATCCGCTGCAGAGACCACTTGTATCTGAAAGCGGACCACCCGATGAAGAAGAGTATACTGGGGTTATGGCAGCTATCCGATATTCCTCTTCAAACAGCCGACGTATAATGACGGCGGGCGGTCTGCAAGTGGATCAGGGAGCAGGATCCAAATTTTTCAAGACTCTCCCTCCTGCTTGGCTGAGATACAGCAGTGGTGCTATTGGCTTCTGCTGCTGTCAATCAAACTGAGTTAGCCAATCAGAAGAGAGAGGGTGTGGGCCGAATGGCAGCACTGTGTCTGAATGGACACTGAGCTGTAGCTCGGCTTGGGTGCCCCCACAGCTTCTTGCTGTGGGTGCACTCTGAAGGAGGGAGGGGCCAGAAGCAGCAAAGAGGGACCTGAGAATAAGAGGAATCTGGGCTGCCCTGTGCAAAACCACAGAACCTGGGACAGCCGAGTGAATGGCGGGGGGGACTGTTACTTTCCTGGGCTTGTGGAAATGATGAGGTGGCTTTAAAGCCAGCTGAATTATTTTCATCAAAAAGCTGACAGATGAGTTGACAAAGATATACTCCTGTGTGTAAACACCCTCAATGCTGAAAATGTAAGCCTTGCATCGATAACAGCGAAAGTTTTTATTTTTTTTATAGAATGTGAAAGTGTCTATGAGACAGGGGGTGAAGGGAAAGCTCTTTAACGAGACAATGACAAAAAATATACTGAACGAGGTTCTAACCATTCCCACCTTTATTTAAAAAAATGGGCTTAACATGAATTTCTAGTTGTTTTGGATTTAGATACAATTTAAGATGGGTGCCCAACCGCTGTGGCCTATGGTGTCCTCTGATGTGGTCACTTTCTACTCTGGAATGGCAGGTCATCAAACCCAGATCGCAGGTTTCTGACCCGCCATCCATAAGCATTAGGGATGAGCCGAACACCCCCGGGTTCGGTTCACACCAGAACGTTCGAACAGACCGCGGGTTCGCGTGAACATTTAGAGCCCCGTTGAAGTCTATGGGACCCGAATGTTTGAATTAAAAAATGATCATTTTAAAGACCAAATTTCAATCTAATGTTGGAAAACGTCGTTCATAACCCGGGTCTTGCCCCAGGGAACATGTATCAATGAAATTTTTTTTTTTTAAAACGGCCGTTTTTCCGGAGCAGCCATTTTAATGATGCTTAAAGTGAAAAAAAAATTCCTTTAAATATCACACCTGCTGGGTGTCTATAGTAGTGGCACGTGTTTAGAAATGTCCCTGCACAACATGAGAGGACTATAAAAAAAAAAAGTAATTAATACTGCTTGCACACGTGCTGTGTGGCAACAATATGTCAAATATTTTAGTGGTGGTGGGGGGGCCATTATTGTTTTGTGAAAGAAAAATTTGAGAAAAAAGGGCACCCCTCAAACATACTGTAATTGGAGCGCAACAAGGAGCCACGTGCAAAGTATTGCATCAAAAATTGTTATTAGGCGCCCCTGTTAAACAGGGGCAGAAAAATTGTGCCTTAGGCACTGGTGGCGGAGCACAACATTTCTTACTAGCTATCAGCAAGAAAAGTGAGGAGGAGAAGCATATTCCATCAGCAGCATAAGAGGACAGTCACTCAGCATCAGCATACGCAGTATGGGATCCGACATTTCAACAAAAAAATATTATTCAGTAACATCAGCATCAGGTGCTTCGTAGCTGGTGTTGATCCAAGCCTGATTCATTTTGATGAAGGTCAGTCGATCAACAGAGTCGGTGGAGAGGCGCACCCTGTGATCGGTCACAAAGCCTCCAGCAGCACTGAATGTGCGTTCTGAAAGAACACTGGATGCAGGGCAAGCCAGTAGCTCAATTGCGTTCTGTGCAAGCTCTGGCCAGTGATCCATCCTCAAGACTAAGCCAGAGGATTTTCGGTGGGGAAGGAGTCCAAGTCGGATCTTGCCCCTAGGTATTCCCGGACCATGTAAACCAGACGCTGGCGATGGTTGCTGGAACCGGTCAGACTTTGGGGCTGCGGACTAAAAAACTGTCTGAAGGCATCGGTCAGACAGCCACCTTCTCCACCGCTCCTTCTGTGACTCACCGAAGGCTCAGCAAGACGTTGTCCAGAGCCAGGTTTTGGTAATCCCCCCGGTTCTGGGAACGCATTGCAGAGACCCTTCTGCAATGTCTCCTGCAGAAGTTTCATCTTCTGCTCCCTCTGCGATGGCAACATAAGGTCCGCAACCTTACTCTTGTAACGTGGATCAAGGAGAGTTGCCAGCCAGTAATGATCCCTCTCCTTGATAGCACGTACACGAGGATCCTTACGCAGGCTTTGCAGGATCAGGGAGGCCATGCATCATAGGTTTGCAGAGGCATTTGGGGCACAGTCCTCTGGGTCACTGAGGACGACAGGATCCACAGGCACCTCATCCCAGCCACGTAAAAGTCCACGTGTTTCTTGGGACTGTAAATGATTCCTTGAAGACTGCTGCTGCTGCTGCTGAGTGCTAGGCTCCACCTCCATGCTGCTGATACAATCATCCTCCTCCTCCTCCTCCTCTTCCTGTGTGCTAGGTGGGCAAGCAGGCCCACTGTCTGGGTAAAGGGGGCCTTGAGAGGTAAGGAAGTCCTCCTCTTCCTCCCTCTGTTCTGCCTCAAGGGCCCTGTCCATTATTCCACGTAGCGTGTTCTCCAACATGTGAATAAGAGGGACAGTCTAACTGATGCATGCACTGTCACTGCTCACCATCCTCGTGGCCTCCTCAAATGGTGACAGGACAATGCATGCATCCCTGATCAAGACCCACTGGCGTGGGGAAAAAAAACCTAGCTCCCCTGACCCAGTTCTGCTGCCATATTGGCACAGGTACTCATTGATGGCCCGCTGCTGCGTGTGCAGCCACTGCAGCATGGCCAACGTAGAGTTCCATCTGGTGGGCATGTCACAAATTAGACGGTTCTTGGGCAGGTTGTGTTCCCTTTGGAGGTCAGTCAGTCGAGCAGTGGCATTATATGACCTCCGGAAATGCACACAGACTTTCCTGGCCTGCTTCAGGACATCCTGTAAGCCCGGGTACCTGCCCAAGAACCGCTGCACCACCAAATTCAGGACATGCGCAAAACAGGGCACGTGGGTGAGTTTTCCCTGTCGCAGGGCAGAGAGGAGGTTGGTGCCATTATCACTGACCACCATTCCAGGCTTCAGCTGGCGTAGCGTCAACCACCTCTGAGCCTGACCCTGCAGAGCTGACAAAACCTCTTCCCCAGTGTGGCTCCTGTCTCCCAAGCACACCAGCTCTAGCACCGCATGGCATCTCTTGGCCTGCATTCCTGCGTAGCCCCTCGTATGCCTACGGAGCACGGCTGGTTCTGAGAAAACATCACCACAGGAAGAGGCCACAGAGGAAGAAGAAGAGGAGGGGGTGGAGGAGAGACGTGTGTCACAACCAGTAGTAGTGTTTTGGAGGCGTGGTGGCGGAACAACCTCCAAAACTACTGGACCTTGCCCTGCGTCCTTCCCAGCTGCCAGCAGAGTCACCCAATGCGCCGTAAAAGACAGGTAACGTCCCTGTCCATGCCTGCTGGACCATGAGTCAGCGGTAAGATGCACCTTACCACTGACCGCCCTGTCCAGTGAGGCATAGACATTGCCTTCCACATGCCTGTAGAGAGGTACTGCACATTGCACAAACTCAAGGAAGGGGGCAGAATCCACCAACTGAAAAGGTAACAGTTGAAATGCTAGCAATTTTGCTAAGCTAGCATTCAACTGCTGGGCATGTGGATGGCTGGGATTGTACTTCTTTCGGCGCTGCAGCAGCTGGGGCAGGGAAATTTGCCTGATACTATCAGTAGATTGCCCGCTACTACTAGCTTGTGACACACCTATTTCTACACCTTCACTGCAGGCTTCAGAGAGGACTGGGGGTCTAGTGGGGTTGGAGGTCCCAGAAGGGCAAGGGGGGGTACGCTTTTGTCTTTGGTGTGGGTCTTTCTGGTGTGCTTGCCAACGAGCTGCATGGCAGGTCGACATATGTCTGGACAAGCATGTGGTACCCAGGCGGTTGATGTTTTGGCCACACGAGATACGCTTGCAACATATGTTGCAAATAGCAAAGGTACGATCTTGTGGACATGTTTCAAAAAAGGCCCACACCAAAGAACTTTTGCTGTACCGGTCAGACACAGCAGCGCCATGCACAAGCGCCGTAGATGTGCGCTGTAATGCAGTTGGTGTGCCCTTAAGCTGACCCCTGGAGGGCATCCTGCCTCTTTGGAGATGTGCCTGTGCCTCGTCGTCCTCCTCCTCCTCCTCTCTCCTATCAGGCACCCAGGTAGAGTCAGTGACCTCATCATCCCCTTCTCATCACTGTCAACAACCTGGCAGTATGCTCCAGCTAGGGGAACATCACTGCCAGATTGCTGTCCCTCTCGGCCACACCCTCTCCCTGGACTCACATCAATGCCTTCCTCTATCTGTGTTCCATCATCGGAGCCTTCAAAACGCTGCGCATCTTCATTCAGCAGCATGTACCCAACACTGTGTTGAAACAGTTCGGGGGACTCCTCAGGAGGACACGGTGGGACTAGGGAAGGATTGTGTGATGCCCAGTGTTGTTCATCTTCCTTTAAAAAAGTAACTAGTTACAATTACAAGTTACTTGCCCGAAAAAGTAAGTGAGTTAGTGACTCAGTTACTTTATTGGCAAAGTAACTAGTTACTCGGAAAAGTAACTGATTATTTTTTTTTTTATATTCTACAATACAATTACGTTCTATAACATCTTTAATATCAAAGATGTTTATATTAACTGATTGAAGATTAAAAACACTATATACAGTATTTCAGAACATTTCGTATTTATTTGAACCCAATTCAATAGATTGCAGCGGCGCAGCCTGCCATAGATCATATGAATGGTATGCACAGAAACATAAAAAATAAAAAAATATTTAAACTAGAATTCAAGTGCAAAATTAAGACACACAAATGTAAACAAGGGTAAAAAGAAACAAAAATCTGGCCTTTAATTAGTGCGATTATCTGTATAATAGTGTTAAAAGAAACAAAGGAAAAACCTGGCCATTAGTGCAAATCTCTGTAGCTGTATATTCAGCCTACTAGTGCACAATAAACGGAAGTTTTGTTACTGTACTGATTCTGAATAGTTAAGAGTTGGAAAACACTATCCAAATCTTAACTATTCAATCAGTACATTAACAAAACTTCTGTTTATTGTGCACTAGTAGGCTGAATATACAGCTACAGAGATACAGAGATTTGTACTAATGGCCAGATTTTCCTTTGTTTCATTTTAAACAATTATACAGATATAGATAATTTTTTGCATTAATTAAAGGCCAGATTTTCCTTAGTTTCTTATACTAATAGGACTATAGGAGACAAAGGAAACTCTCGCCTTTATTAATTAGTGCAATTAACTGTATAATACTGCAGTGCACAATAAACAGAACACTATCCAACTCTGAACTCCTCTCATCATCTAACTAAACCAGTGGTTGTAACGTAGGAGGAGAAGCTTTTCAAATTTTTGGTCTGACAGTCTGTTCCTCTTTGGAGAGAAGACAAGCTTGCCCAGGCTGAACAGTCTCTCAACAGGTGCGCTAGATGGAGTAGCAGCATTGTAACGTAGCGAAATTTTCTTGATAAGAGAAAATCCACACAGAGAGTCAACATTTTGTGCTGAAGATCTTATATAGTCTGCCACCTGGTTTTCTGCTAAAGAGGTTGTTTCCTCCTCATCCTCTTCAAAGGAAAAGAAATCGTTCTCTTTGGCTAAATCTGTGTGATGTTGTTGTGTAGATGTGCTGTTACCTTGTTGTGGTTCTTCAAGGACAATTCTTCGGCACTCTGCCAGCAAACTTGCCTTAGCCTTATCCTTTAACTCCTGTGACCGCAGCCAGCGGAGCTTGAATTTTGGAAGAGTTACGGCAGCAAGTATAGCCTCTTCATTTCCCAGGACATCAGCAAATCTGGTTTTGATAGACTGAAATAATAATCATAATTAGTAGCAGTTGTATTTAGTATTATGAGTACTACAGCAATGTTCACTTAATAAACAATAAAATATGAAATTCAAGTTCTTACTGTGACTATGGTGTCAGGAAGGTCCCTCAGTATTTGCAGGCCACTTTGAAGGGCTTCTGTCTTTAACATTAATGTCTCAATTGTTGGTAGGGAGTGTACCATGAAAACAATTCTCTTCTCCCTGAAGTATATCCAAGGCAACTGTAAGGGGCTTCATCGCAATACAGTACTCCTTTAAAAACTGTTGTTCCCTTTCCGTTATTGCTGGCAGTCCTAATTTGGAGGAAATGGTGTTAAGGTCTACCATGGATATTTCACAGATTCGAGCCAGGGCATCATAGAAGGAATTCCATCGTGTTGTACAAGGTACAAGCAGCTTTTTTGACACCAACTCATCAACTGTTTCAGTAGCCAAAGCTGATCGACTAGTCTTGTTCCATAGGGAAGTACATTTGGCAGTAGCACTTCTATAAACAGCCTTTGTTGCAGATTTTGACAGCAGCCACTTGTCTACATCTGTGCATGAAATCAGGTTCAGTGTGTGTGATGCACATCTCTTGTGGGGGGGGGCAAAGTGATCACATCACCATCAATATCATCACCTCTTGCATGTAGAGCATCATTAATGTCTGTAAAGGTCACCTCATCTTCGTCTTCCTCAGAATCACTTTCCTCAAGTGGCTGGTACCTTTTAAATGCTTTTACAAAATTTGAGCCATTATCAGTCACTGTTGCTGTGATTTTGTGTGTTATCCCATATGTTGAGTGTATATTGTCAAGCTCAACTGCTATGGCGTCATGACTATGATGCCCCTTAAACCGTCTGCAGGCAAGAGCTGCTTTCTCTCTTTCCAGGTTATTTGGATTGATCCAATGTGCTGTCACACCCAGGTAACTTTTATTGTGGCAAGTCCAGATGTCTGCTGTAGTTGCAATGTACTGTAATTTCTCAAATGTTTTTTTGAGCTCAATCATCATTTTTTCGTATTCACTGTCCAAGAATTTAGCAAAAGTGTTTCGGCATGGGGCAACCCCCTTTCCTCCTCCTCGTAGTGGTATTTTAGAAAGGATAGCTCTGAATGACTCAGACACCACAGTGGACAGGGGGAGCATGTTTTCAACAACATACCTTGCAATCAATGTATTCAGCTCGGGCTTGGTCACCTGATGTTGACCAGAAAAATCGAGCGTTGCTTGTTTTAGGAAAGACGGTCCGGCTACTCCGCTAGCTGAATTCGGGGTTGGGTTAGCAGCAGCAGCAACAAGTGTCACGTTAGCATGTGTTGATGTGAGGTGCTTCAAAAGATTGGAGTTGCTTGAAGAAGATGTGGACAAAGTCTTTTTTCCTGAGCATAGCGTGCATGTTACATAAACATTCTTGCCTTTAATTTCAATCAAGGAGAAGTAGTCACGGTACTTCCAGTTTGAGAATGCTAACTTTGATCTTCCCCAGCTCGTCGCCATTGTTGCTGACGGCTGGTGGTGTGGCACTCCAATGGTGGGGGTACTGGCAGTGTGGTACGGTGGTACCTGACCGTGATCTGAGTCTGACTCCTTGATTCCTCTCTTGTATTTTTTTTTTTGGGGGGGGTTGGGGTGCACCTAAATAAAAGCAAAAAAAAAATGGGCGTGTCTTCTTTAAAATACATGGCAACTATGATATAGAATTTAAGGTTTATCATTCATATGCCTTTTTTTCTTTGGGTGACTTTTCTACTGCAGGGCATGTTTTTTTTTAAACCTAGAAATTTAGAAAGGATTTTAAAGGTGGACCACATTCAAAAAAATAAAAAATAAATATTGAGTACAGTGCTAGTGCTAATATGAGGCTCATGCCTCTCTTGTTTTAAATAATGTTTGCTGCTAATTTAAATGCAAGCCTTTGGTAGAAGTTGCAGTATATAATACAAGACAAAACCGCAATATTCTAAGCATTGTTTTACAGCTGGGATCCTATTTTTTCCTATCGATGGAAGTATTCTGCAACTTCTAACAAAGGCTTGCATTAAAATTAGCAGCAAACATTAGAAAAAGAAAGGCATGAGCCTCATAGCACTGTACTCAATATCTTTTTTTTTTTTTTTTTTTTTTTTTGTATGTGGTCCACTGGTCCTCCACTGGTCCACCTTAAAATCCTTTCTAGATTTCCAGGTTTGGTTTGTATGATATTATTGGTATAGTATCAGTCAGACTCAGCCAGTAGCACAAAGTTCATATTTCGCCACAAGCCAGGCCTAATGCGGCCTTAGACTAGGCCGCCCCCCCCCGTTCCAATCGGCTCCTCACCTGGGACCTGGCTGGTGGCTGCGCAGGGGGCAGGGACCACAGTCGGTCGGTCGGTGCTGCTGTCTGCTGGCTTGCGCAGGGCAGGGGCAGGGCCACAGTGTTGTCTGGTGAGGTGACTGCCTGGAACCCTATAATTCATGAAAGACACACAGGTTAATATTGGTGAATGATATCACCTCAAAAAAATTACATTGTCTAATTGTAAAGCTTAAAATACTCCAATTATCTGTCTATAAATATATAACAGGCTTATGGACAGATAATTGGAGTCCTTGAGCTTTACAATTACAATCAAGCAGCACTGCAGCCACACTGTCAGCTCAGCCAGTAGGCTAGCACAAAGTTCATATTTTGCCACACCAGGCCTAAGGCGGCCTTAGACTAGGCCGCTCTCCCCCCCCCCCCCCAGTTCCAATCGGCTCCGTCCTCACCTGGGACCTGGCTGGTGGTTGGCTGCGCAGGGGCCACAGTCGGTCGGTCGGTCCGTGCTGCTGTCTGCTGGCTTGCGCAGGGCAGGGGCAGGGCCACAGTGTTGCCTGGTGAGTGGTGAGGTGACTGCCTGTGCCTGGAACTCTATAATCCATGAAAGATACACAGGTTAATATTGGTGAATTATATTACCTCAAAAAAAAATTACATTGCCTAATTGTAAAGCTTAAAATACTCCAATTATCTGTCTATAAATATATAACAGGCTTACAGATAATTGGAGTCCTTAAGCTTTACAATTACAATCAAGCAGCAGCAGCAGTCACAGTGTCAGCCAGTAGGCTAGCACAAAGTTCATATTTTGCCACACCAGGCCTAAGGCGTGGCAAAATATGAACACTGTGCTACTGCCTGAGCTGAGAGTGACTGTCTGACAATGCCTTGCTGGCTGGCTAGTGGCTACTGCTGATTTTAATTGTAAAGTAAAGTAAGCTTAGTACTCTAATTACTCCAATTATTATCTGACTGTCAGTGTCACTAAGCCTATATTTAACTACAGTTAAAATTGGAGTCTAAGCAACAGACAGTTCCCCAGTCTTTTCAACTTGAACAACTGCTCATGAAGTATAAAAAAGGACCAGTGTATGTGTGTGTCACACCGACACCGTGTGACCAACTGCTGAGTGCTGACCACCTGAGCGCATTACCCACCCCCCCCAATTCCAAACGGCTCCTCACCTGGGCTGGGACCTGGATGCGCAGGGGCCAGGGGCAGGGGCCACAGTCGGTCGGTCGGTAGTGGCGGTCTGGCGGACGGTGCTGCCCGGTGCACCTCACCTCCTCCTGTCTGCTGGCAGGGCCACAGTGCTTCACTTGCTGCCTGGTTCGGTTCCACTCTGGCTAGGCCTCAGGCCTGAGGCCTTGGTCCGGACTCAGGTCCGTGGTGGAGCGGAGCCTCCGCGGGGGATGGGTCACTCGGGTCGGGTGTGATCGTCGGCGGGCTCACACGCTCTGCTGCTCACTGTGCTCAGTCAGTTGCCGAGTGAAGTCACGACGCGAGTGTCACACCTCACGCGGGTCTGACCGTCTCAGACTGCAGACGGCCGCGGGCGGGACCCGGGAGACTCCAGGGGGCGCGTCGCATGCGCCAAGTGAAGCCACTTCTGCCACTGTGATTGGGTGGGTGACTGTCTGTCAACTCATCATCATCATCACATGCATCGATGTCAAAAAAATTAATGATTGGTCGCCGGCAGGCATGTGACTCTCTCAGTGTGGGTGGCGCTGGCAGTGCCAGGCCAGCGCCACCCACACTGAGAGTCACATGCCCACCGGCGACCAATCATAATTTTTTTGCATGTGATGATGATTGATGATGACACAGTCAGTCACTGAGTCACGACACTCACCCACCCAATCACAACCGGTCCGTCAATGCCATCCCGCCGGCCCTGAGGTGTAAGTAACGAGGTAACGGAGCAAATGTAACGGCAACGGCGCTCTCGCTGGGGTAAAAGTAATCAGGTAGATTACTAGTTACCCCTTGCCGGGCAATCGTTACGTAACGGCGTTTATTTAAACGCCGTTACTTACAACACTAGTGATGCCATGGTACAGAGGGAAGGGGAAGCCTTGGCAGCTGCTTTGCCAGACAAACTATGATCAGTCTGTGTGAGAGAGGATGAGGAGGATAAGGACGGCTTGGTCATCCAAACACAGCAAACGTGCAACGTGCAGTATGGTCAACTGTGTTTATGGCCAAACACACCGCAAACGTGAAACGTACAGTATGATCGCCTGTCTTTATGGGCAGCAAACGTGCAACGTGCAGTATGATCTACTGTGTTTATGGCCAAACACACCGCAAACGTGCAACGTGCAGTATGATCGCCTGTCTTTATGGGCAAAAAACACCGCAAACATGCAACGTGCAGTATGATCGCCTGTCTTTAAAGGCAAAAAACACCGCAAACGTGAAACGTGCAGTATGATCGCCTGTCTTTATGGGCAAAAAACACCACAAGCGTGAAACGTGCAGTATGATCGCCTGTCTTTATGGGCAACAAACACAGCAAACGTGCAACGTGCAGTATGATCTACTGTGTTTATGGCCATACACACCGCAAACGTGAAACGTGCAGTATGATCGTCTGTCTTTATGGGCAAAAAACACCGCAAACGTGAAACGTGCAGTATGATCGCCTGTCTTTATGGGCAAAAAACACCGCAAACGTGCAGTATGATTGCTTGTCTGTCTTAATGGGCAAAAAACACAGTCTAACTTGACTGTAAGGCAAGCCGGAACACACTACAAGAGGCCGCCCGGGAGGCGGCCTTTTATAGTGTGGGGCGTGTGCTAAAGCCCTGAGCCCTAATTGGCCAAAGCACCCAGGCTTTGGCCAATTAGGTCTCTTCGTTTTTTGGGTGCTGTGATTGGCCTATCATCAGCGCGCAACGCTGCAGTGAATTATGGGCCGTTGCGCATCATTCGAATTTGGCGCGAACGACCCGTTTTGTTTGTTTTCGACGAACGATCGAACGGGCAATGTTCGATGCGAACATGTGTTTGCATCGAACGCAAAGCTTATCCCTACTTCCCAGTTCTCTGAGCTCCTCTTTGCCTACTATTATGTGTATTCTGTGTAGGTATGGACAGAAAATATATTTCTCCTGCGCTCGTACAGGCGGTGTTGGTATAAAATGGTAGTAATTTCAGATGGTAGTTTGTGTAAGCAAAACATTTGAATCCTGCTGCCTAAACTGACATGGGGTGGTCCGGAGAGAGCCAAGTGAAAAAAGAGGAAAAAGGCAAGTAATCTAACGCATGGATAAAATTGATTCAGTTTTATTTAAAACTAGTTGATAAAAAAATAGAAAGAAAAGGAAATGACTACGTATTCATAGAGACTAGGTTACAAAGTATTCATATAAATTAGTTGTGCCCATGCAAGGGCAAATGCTCAATAGTAGGCTAACGTGTTTCGAGGGGATCCCTCAGCAGAGCCTTAGAGGATGAGAGCAAGTATCTGCATAATGTGGTAGATTTATAAAGAGAAGAGTGGCTGATTGGGAGTTGTATCACATAAAAGATGGTATATTCCCCTTTGCTCTAAAGGTGTTCACATCCCAGCGTTCTACGTACCATGGGGTATATGGTTTGTTTATTATTTGTTTTGTTTGTTTGTTGTTCTTGTCTGTCATCAGTACCTGCGTTTTGTCTTGTAGAAGAGCTACAATCAATAGATGTCTGCTGCAGGCTGGAGGCTGTCTTTTTTGGGGGCACTGAAGTCCTCCTTGCAGAGTGCTGTCCTTTGTTGCAAGGAGAGTTGTAGCAGCCTCAAGTTATTGTTATTATTATTATTACACAGGATTTATATAGCGCCAACGTAGTGCTTTACAATATAAAAGGGAGACAATACAGTTATAATACAATAAAATACAAGAGGATTAAGAGTGTCCTGCTCAGAAGAGCTTACAATCTAATAGGGTGGGGAAGGTGGTACAAAATGTTGTAACTGTGGGGAATGAGCTGATGGAAGTGGTTAAAGATTAGTTGGAGACGTGATAGGCTTCCCTGAAGAGATGAGTTTTCAGGGATCGCCTGAAGGTAGCAAGAGTAGGAGATAGTCGAACAGGTTGAGAAAGCGTGTTTTAGAGGATGGGAGAGGCTCTGGAGAAATCCTGGAGATGAGCATGGGAGGAGGAGACGAGAGAGCTTGAGACTAGGAAGTCTTGAGAAGAGCAGAGAGGACGGTTTAGGTGATGTTTGGAGACAAGTTTGGTAATGTAGCTTGGGGCAAAGTTGTGGATGGCTTTATATGTTGTGGTTAGTATTTTGAATTTCATTTGCTGGCCGATTGGGAGCCAGTGTAGGGATTGGAGGAGAGGGTTGGCAGACACTGAGCGGTTGGTAAGGTGGATAAGTCTGGCAGCAACATTCATGATAGACTGAAGATGGGATAGCCTATGGAGAGGCAGGCCAGCAAGAAGGGAGTTGCAATAATCAAGGTGAGAGATAACGAGGGAGTGAATGAGGAGCTTGGTGGTTTCATGTGTTAAACAGGGGCGAATATTACATGTTAAGCCGCGTAAACACGGTCGAAATTCCCGATGGAAAATGTCCTATAGGAGCTTTTCATCGGATATTCTGACCGTGTGTATGTCCCATTGTACTTTTTCCGTCATCATTTCCGACGGACTTAGATAGAGAGCAGGTTCTCTATTTTTCCATCACAGTTTTGCCCGGTCAAAAGTCAGACCGTGTGTACGCAGCATAACGGAGGTGAATTCTACAAACGTTTGACAATGATTGGACTTGAGGCTGAAAAGACAAGTCAAGTCTAGGATTACACCTAGTATCCTGGTGTCAGGGGAGGGACTGATGTTTGCATTGTTGATTTTGATGTAAAATCATGGAGGGGGGCACGGGCGAGGGAGAATATTACTAACTCAGTTTTAGAGAGTTTTAGTTTAAGGAAGTGGTGCGACATCAATGCTGAGTTACATAGTTACATAGTCAGGTTGAAAAAAGACACAAGTCCATCCAATTCAACCATAAAAAAATAATCAAACAAAATAAAACACAGTACAATCCCATACATCCAACTCCATACCCACAGTTGATCCAGAGGAAGGCAAAAAAAACCAGCAGAGCATGATCCAATTCGCTACAGGAGGGGAAAAAATTCCTTCCTTATCCCCCGAGAGGCAATCGGATTTACACCGGATCAACTTTACCTACAAATCTTAGTACTGTTATATTATGTGCATTTAGGAAAGAATCCAGGCCCTTCTTAAAGCAATCTACTGAGCTGGCCAGAACCACCTCTGGAGGGAGTCTGTTCCACATTTTCACAGCTCTTACTGTGAAGAAACCTTTCCGTATTTGGAGGTGAAATCGTTTTTCCTCCAGACGTAAAGAGTGCCCCCTTGTCCTCAGTGTTGACCTTAAAGTGAATAACTCAACACCAAGTTCACTATATGGACCTCTTATATATTTGTACATGTTGATGATATCCCCCCTTATTCTCCTCTTCTCGAGAGTGAATAAATTCAGTTCTTCTAATCTTTCCTCATAGCTGAGCTCCTCCATGCCTCTTATCAGTTTGGTTGCCCTTCTCTGCACTTTCTCCAGTTCTCCGATATCCTTTTTGAGAACTGGTGCCCAAAACTGGACTGCATATTTCAGATGAGGTCTTACTAATGATTTGTACAGGGGCAAAATGATATCTCTATCTCTGGAGTCCATACCTCTCTTAATACAAGAAAGGACTTTGCTGGCTTTGGAAACCGCAGCTTGGCATTGCATGCCATTATTGAGCTTATGATCAACTAAAACCCCCAGATCCTTCTCCACTACAGATCCCCCCAGTTGTACTCCCCCCTAGCATGTATGATGCATGCATATTCTTAACCCCCAAGTGCATAACTTTACATTTATCAACATTAAACCTCATCTGCCACTTAGTCGCCCAATTAGACAGAGCATTGAGGTCGGCTTGTAAATTGGAGACATCCTGCAAGGACGTTATTCCACTGCATAGCTTGGTGTCATCTGCAAAGACAGAAATGTTACTTTTGATCTCAGACCCAATATCATTTATAAATATATTGAAAAGTAAGGGACCCAGCACCGAACCTTGGGGTACACCACTGATAACATTGGACCATTCAGAGTATGAATAATTAACCACAACTCTCTGAATTCTGTCTTTCAGCCAGTTTTCTATCCATTTACAAACTGATATATCCAATCCTGTAGACCTTACCTTACACATGAGCCGTGTGTGGGGAACTGTATCGAACGCTTTTGCAAAATCCAAGTATACCACGTCCACTGCCACGCCTCTGTCCAGGGTTTTACTTACCTCTTCGTAAAAGGAAATCAGGTTTGTCTGACAACTTCTGTCTTTCATGAATCCATGCTGTCTGCTGCTTAAATAGTTTGTTTCCAGCAAGAACTCATCCATGTGGTCTTTTATTAAACGTTCCAGTATTTTTCCAACTACAGAAGTTAAACTAACAGGTCTATAATTACTTGGTAAAGACTTTGTTCCCTTTTTAAATATAGGCACCACATTGGCTCTACGCCAATCCAGTGGTACTATTCCTGTCATTAATGAGTCCCTAAATATTAGATACAGTGGCTTTGAAATTTCAGAGCTCAATTCTTTTAGGAGAGGTGAGATATGGGTGATGAACCAGGTAAAGTTGGTATGCTTAAAGGGGTAAATGCTAGAAAAATGGCATACATTTTATATGGGTCTGAATTAACTTGGTTGTCTATGACTATAGACTGCTTAGATATAATGTGAGGGCTGCATGTTTATTGTTACCAATAAAACAGCTTTACCTCCTTGCTATCGGGCTATTTTGTTAAGGTGGTACACACAACTAATTTATTTCCTTATTTTGCATCCTTTTCCCTATTTTCTAAAATGCAAAGTTGTTCATAGTGATTAGCTAATACCGATTGATACTGTACATCTGTAATTGCAGTTTCTCCATCTTTTGCTGTGTGGTGTTTTTTTGCAAATCGAGATGTGTGTGATTAGAGCAATACAAATGCAGACATAAAAGTGTAAGCATAGAAGAATCCAGTCCAGCTTGTTCTCCTAAGCCAGTACAGACTTACATATGTGATTTTATATTTTACATTCCCAGCAACCTGATTGCTATTTTTATATTAATAGATATGCAGGTGAACTATATTCACACAATTACTGCTATACATTTCACAAAATCGACTATACTGACCGCAGGGAACTGAGATGCACAGGATATCTTAGATTTTAGGGGGTGAAGAAAAGGTGAAAACGGTTTAAAGGTGGTTAGGGTGGGAGAAAAGAAGGTATGGGCAAACAGCTGGGCTAGAAAACCAAAATGTATAAATCCAGACCTGGTTGTTGTAATGACTTGCCACTATGTGGTTCAGTTCTTTCCAGGTTTCTTTCTATCCGTATGGAGTTTGTATGTTCAACTAATGTCAGTGTGGATTTCCACTAAGCATTTTACTTTCTTCCTATAGTCTTCAATAATTCTGGTAGGTTTTTTTGTCTACAGAGTGGCCCTAGAGCAGTGATGGCGAACCTTGGCACCCCAGATGTTTTGGAACTACATTTCCCATGATGCTCATGACGTCTGCAGCGTAGTTGAGCATCATGGGAAATATAGTTCAAAAACATCTGGGGTGCCAAGGTTCGCAATCACTGCCCTAGAGTGAGTATTGTAGCCTACACTATAAGTTTGCACAGACATGGCAGTGAAAGTTATGTTAAGAGAAAAAAATTGTATGTGGTTTATTGTATTTTTTTTTTCCTGTTGGAATAACATTATGTAAGTTTCCCACGGAGCAAACAAGACTTTTGTTTTGCCCAATTATAAAATATACTAAGTATGTGCAGTTTATAGCTAAATTCTAAAGTTTCATTCTTCTAAAGATTAAGAAATGAGACGTGACAAGTTTTATGTTCAGACGGAATATAAAACAACCTGGTTTTGGCAGTGCTCTCCTAAGGTACTTGATAGCTGAAGGAATATTTGCTGAATAAAGCAGTTTTTAAACAGCACAAACAGAAAAAAAAAAAAAAAAAACATTCTACATATTATGGGAGCAAACAGAATTACCAGCGTTTATCTTTATAATGCAAATTTTGTTGAAAGGGCAAGTTCCTTCAAAGCTCATGTCTCAGTTATGTAATGGATATCAGTAGGTTCCATTATCCATCAGCTACTGATGGAAGCTATTGATTCTGGAAGGTACATTTTCACACTTTTAAGGCACGCAGTATTAAATCTAGCTTGGTTATAGACCATGGATATTATCATTAATATTTCATCTGTGTTTCGTGAAGCTAGTGCTAGCAATATAGCCAAGTCATTTATATTATTGCTATTAGACAGTAGTGGAATCATTCAGAATTTTACCAGGTTTTTGAAAAACAGGTGAAATTTATAATGTAGCCCCTACGTACACAACTGCTGAGAATTTGAAATGCAGCTCCGTTAAGCCAACCTAGGACCATAGTGATCAAGGGTGGAATCAATAAGGGTGTGGACATGCAACTGAATTGAGTGGAGAAGCCAGACACAGGGGACAGGAATGATGTTAAGAGAAAATTGTAGCGCTAATAGTGACACAAAAAACTTACAATGTCACCTAAAGTGACTATAAAATGAATTGTGTGCAAGTATATCTGAAATAAGAAAACACAAATTAATGTGCAAATGAATGTCCATCTATGAATAAGACGCTGAAGAACATGTGGCCACATCAATCAACATGGACAGAATATTCTTCCCAACTGTAAGGAGTAGATGAAACACTCTTATACTCCATCATCAGGGTTGTTCCATCATCTTCTCACTTTGTGGGGTATCTTCTTCCACCATGCAACATCGAGTTTTCTCCCTTCTTCCTTTGGGTTCATCCGTTTGATCCAGATTGATTGACTTCTACTGAGAGGTTCCGGTCCGGGACAATCGGGATACATTCAGGTCTAATGTGCGGTTCCTATCATACAGCTTTCAGGTAAGTCGAGTCTATCCTCCTTGTGATAGTCCACGCATTCACAATCTGCTGTCGCTGACAGGCAGATCCTCTGGATCCGGTAAGAGTATTTCATCTACTCCTTACAGTTGGTAAGAATGTTCAGAATTACAGAATTGTATATCTAGTACCCTGGTAATAAATGAGATATGAATAACTGTAATGACTCAACAAATAGTTAAAAAAAAGCAAAAGAATATATACTGCAAAGGTTGAACAGCAGCAAGATATATACTGTGAAAAGAAGTAGAGAACAACCCCATCTAAACCTTGTACTGGGGCAATCTCAAGGAGAGTAATGCAATAATATAATAATAATATACCCCATCTCTTCTGCTGGCCAGATCATTGGGACCTATGTCAAAACACTCAGGATAATGTCCTCTCAAGTACTGATAACAGCACTTGCTTCATAATACTTTCAGACAACACTGTACCTCTTTGCCAAAGTGAAACTTCACCTAAAAAGGGAAGTTCTGTTTTTGCTCCTCTTCCCCCCTCTACAATTTTTTTTCCTGGAGCCGGTACCTATTTCTAACAGGTACCTACTCCACATCCCTTTGGATCACTAAGGCAATTTGAGCAGAAGTTCAGCCCCCCTCTTCCCTGTCTGCAACCTCCTGGGACATGTCACAGGTCCCAGAAGGTTGTGAGCCATTAAGAATGCATAGAGTCACTTGTTCATGCGCAGTGGGAAGCCAGTTGTGAAACACCAGGAGGTCACAGCCAGCTTCCTACATCCAAGATGGCAGCCCTGGGGCAAAGACTGGCAAAGAATCGGCCAGAGTGAGGAGAGAGCTGGATCCCTGGACCGTAAGTGTCTGCTTATTAAAAGTTAATCTTTAAAGTGTAGTGGAATATGGCCAGTGGCCTTTCATTAACTCCTGTGGCAGCCAGGGATCTCCCTCTGGTTACTGTTAGCAGCACAACTGTTTGTTTTTTTTTCCAATGGGGCTAATGTGTTGCAACTGCGAGCCTAGCGTTTGGTGTTTTAGTGTGCCTAGTTGACTTGAATGGACCTTGTGTGCCCATGTTAAAGGAGGCCTTACCATTGCCATGTAGTTTATTGATCTTGTCCTATCTCTGATTCCCAGTAAGTTGACCTTTAAATGCTTACTATCTTCCTTTCCTAGTCAAAAGGATCTGTTCACAGTAGGAACCACCTTTACAATGTGATATATACACTATATTACCACAAGTATTGGGATGCCTGCTTTTACACACACATGAACTTTAATGGCATCCCAGTCTTAGTCCATAGGGTTCAATATTGAGTTGGCCCAGCCTTGTTTAACCATTCTTCCAGAAGCGTATTTGTGAGGTCAGGCACTGATGTGGAAGAGAAGGCCTGCCTTGCAGTCTCCACTCCAATTCATCCCAAAGGTGTTCTATCAGGTTGAGGTCAGGCCAATCAAGTTCCTCCACCCCAAACTCACTCATCCATGTCTTTATGGACCTTGCTTTGTGCACTGGTCCAAATCATTTGGTGGAGGGTTGTTTTTTAGGGATTGGGCTTGGCCCCCTAGTTCCAGTTAAGGGAACTCATACTTTGTGAGAACAGTTTAGGGGATTGTCCTTTCCTGTTCCAACATGACTGTGCACCAGTCCACAAAGTAAGGTCCATAAAGACATAGAACAAGTTTGGGGTGGAGAAACTTGACTGGACTGCGCAGAGTCCTGATCTCAACCTGATAGAACACCTTTGGGATAAATTATAACAGAGTCTGCGAGCCAGGCCTTCTCATCCAAAATCAGTTCCTGACCTCACAAATGCGCTTCTGGAAGAATGGTCAAATATTCCCAAAGACACACTTCTAAACCTTGTGGACAGCCTTCCCAGAAGAGTTGAAGCTGTTATAGCTGCAAAGGGTGGGCAACTTAATATTGATCCCTATGGATTAAGACTGGGATGCCATTAAATTTCATGTGCATGTTAGGCAGGCGTTCCAATACTCTTTGTAATATAGGGGGTGATTTACTATTGAAGCTGCGCTGCGCCGGTTCATGCCTTAATTAGTGCGCTGGATGAAGCCTTAATTAGGCGCATGAACCGGCCGCAGCGCAATGCAATTGATAAGTAAAGCTGCCGCCGAACTCCCTGTTAAAGTCTATGGGGGAAATCTTAATTGTGAATTTTAAAGGCTAATCTGCAAGTTTTGTCCTAAAAAGTGTTTGGGGACCTCAGTCCTGCCCCAGGGGACATGTATCAGTGCTTTTTTTTTTTTCTTAAACGGCCGTTTTTTTGGGAGCAGTGATTTTAATAATGCTAAAAGTGCAACAATAAAAGTGTAATTTTTCTTTAAATTTCGTACTATGGGGAGCTCTTATGTCAGCATGTGAAAAAGCGCATGTTTCCCGTGGTTAGAACTGTCTCTGCACAAAATGACATTCTCCAAAGAAAAAAAGCCGTTTAAAACTGACTCGCGGCAATAATGAATTGTTGGCCCATGGCAATTGCAGGAGAATTCATTCAAAAAAAAAACGGAAAAAAAAGCGTGGGGGTCCCCCCAAATTCAATAACCAGACCCTTTAGGTCTGGTATGGATATTAAGGGGAACCCCGCCGTCAATTTTTTAAAAAAATGACGTGGGGTTCCCCCCAAATATCCATAACCAGACCCTTCAGGTCTGGTGTGGAATTTAAGGGGAACTCCACCCCAAATTTAAAAAAAAAATGGCGTGGAGTCCCCCCTAAAATCCACACCAGACCCCTTATCCGAGCACGTTGACCTGGCCGGCCCCAGAAAAGAGGGGGGGAAAGAGTGCCCCCCCCCTCCTGAACCGCACCAGGCCACATGCCCTCAACATTGGGAGGGTGTTTTGGGGTACCCCCCAAAACACCTTGTCCCCATATTGATGAGGACAAGGGTCTCTTCCCCACAACCCTTGCCCGGTGGTTGTGGGGGTCTGCGGGCAGGAGGCTTATCGAAATCTGGAAGACCCCTTTAACAAAGGGGCCCCCCAGATCCCGGCTCCCCCGTGTGAAATGATAATGGGGTACATTGTACCATTTCACCAAAAAAAGTGTCAAGGGTTAAAAACGACAAGAGCCGGTTTTTGACAAGTCCTTTATTATCATCTTTCTTCTTTTCTTCTTTCCTTCGGGTTTCTTCCTCCATCTTCTTCTTCCTCTGCTTCTGTCTTGGGTCTTCTATTCCCGCATCTTGCCCGGAATGTTCTTCCATCTTCTTCTCCTTCCGCTGTCCTTCTCGTCCGCATCTTCTTCTTGTTCTTCTTCGCCGGAGCCGCCGCTTCCGATTGAAATCCCCGCTGTCTGCCGGACCACGCCCCCCTCTGACGCCACGGGCAAGCTCTTAGGAAAGTCCCCATAGTTCCCCCTAAAATCCACACCAGACCCCTTATCCGAGCACGTTGACCTGGCCGGCCCCAGAAAAGAGGGGGGGAAAAAGTGCGCCCCCCCCTCCTGAACCGCACCAGGCCACATGCCCTCAACATTGGGAGGGTGTTTTGGGGTACCCCCTAAAACACCTTGTCCCCATATTGATGAGGACAAGGGTCTCTTCCCCACAACCCTTGCCCGGTGGTTGTGGGGGTCTGCGGGCAGGAGGCTTATCGAAATCTGGAAGACCCCTTTAACAAAGGGGCCCCCCAGATCCCGGCTCCCCCCTGTGTGAAATGATAATGGGGTACATTGTACCATTTCACCAAAAAAAGTGTCAAGGGTTAAAAACGACAAGAGCCGGTTTTTGACAAGTCCTTTATTATCATCTTTCTTCTTTTCTTCTTTCCTTCGGGTTTCTTCCTCCATCTTCTTCTTCCTCTGCTTCTGTCTTGGGTCTTCTATTCCCGCATCTTGCCCGGAATGTTCTTCCATCTTCTTCTCCTTCCGCTGTCCTTCTCGTCCGCATCTTCTTCTTGTTCTTCTTCGCCGGAGCCGCCGCTTCCGATTGAAATCCCTGCTGTCTGCCGGACCACGCCCCCCTCTGACGCCACGGGCAAGCTCTTAGGAAAGTCCCCATGTGGTGCCTGTGCGTCAGAGGGGGGCGTGGTCACATGTCAGAAAGCGGGCAATTCAATTGGAAGCGGCGACTCCGGTAAAGAAGAAGCCGCGAACAAGCTTCCAATTGAATTGCCCGCCCTCTGACATGTGACCACGCCCCCTCTGACGGACTTGCAGCACACTCCTAAGAGCTTGCCCGTGGCGTCAGAGGGGGGGTGTGGTCCCGCAGACAGCGGGGATTTCAATTGGAAGCGGCGGCTCCGGCGAAGAAGAACAAGAAGAAGATGCGGACGAGAAGGACAGCAGAAGGAGAAGAAGATGGAAGAACATTCCGGGCAAGATGCGGGAATAGAAGACCCAAGACAGAAGCAGAGGAAGAAGAAGATGGAGGAAGAAACCCGAAGGAAAGAAGAAAAGAAGAAGATAATAAAGGACTTGTCAAAAACCGGCTCTTGACGTTTTTAACCCTTGACACTTTTTTTTTTGGTGAAATGGTAGAGGTACAATGTACCCCATTACCATTTCACACAGGGGGGGGCGGGATCTGGGGGGCCCCTTTGTTAAAGGGGTCTTTCAGATTTCGAAAAGGCCTCCTGCCCGCAAACCCCCACAACCACCGGGCAAGGGTTGTGGGGAAGAGACCCTTGTCCTCATCAACATTGGGACAAGGTGTTTTGGGGGGTACCCCAAAACACCCTCCCAATGTTGAGGGCATGTGGCCTGGTGCGGTTCAGGAGAGGGGGGGGCCGCGCTCTGTCCCCTCCTCTTTTCTGGGGCCGGCCAGGTCAATGTGCTCGGATAAGGGGTCTGGTGTGGATTTTAGGGGGAACTCCACGCCATTTTTTTTAAAATTTGGGGTGGAGTTCCCCCTTAAATTCCACACCAGACCCGAAGGGTCTGGTTATGGATATTTGGGGGGAACCCCACGTCATTTTTTTTTTTAAATTGACGGCGGGGTTCCCCTTAATATCCATACCAGACCTAAAGGGTCTGGTTATTGAATTTGGGGGGACCCCCACGCTTTTTTTTTGGTGTTTTTTTATGAATGAATTCTCCTGCAATTGCCAGGAGCTGACAATTCATTATTGCCGCGAGTCAGTTGTAAACGGCTTTTTTCCTTCAGAATGTCACTTTTCACATGCTGACATTACACCCAGGGCCGCCATCAGGGGGGTACAGGCAGTACACCTGTAAGGGTCCGGGGGTCCGGAGGTGCCCAGATGCCTGGAGGCCCCCAGGGCTCCAGATGACAACCCCCCTTTTTTTTTAAAAAAAATACAAAAAATTATATATTTTTATATTTTTTTTGTTATTTTTTTTAACACATATATATATAATATTATTATGAAAGGGCCCAGAGGGCCCCAGATGACAACCTTTTTGCTTATAAAAATGTTATAAACATTTTATATTTTCCCCAGGTTTTTTTTTCTTTAATTTATTTTTTAAAGTGTATTTTGTGCGTGAAGTCGAGAGAGAGGAGCTGGACTGCAGGAGGTGGGAGTAGGCAGACCCTCCCCCCAGAGGCAATCGCCATCCTTCTCCATGCCCCCGGTGGCAATGGCGGGTGTGAGGGGGGCCTCCCACTCACCCCACCCTACCTGCTCCACTTGGGAGCCCGATGGGACAGAGGGACTCCCCCTATGAGGGAGTCTAGCCCACCCAGCCAGCCCTGTAGGTCCTTCGCCTCTCTTTATTTTAGGAGACCTCATGGCCAAAGTGCATGCGTGTTAAACCAACTTCGTGTGCGTGCGTGCGTGTGGTGTTTTTTTTTTTGGGGGGGGGTGGGCATACTAAGCACAGGCGTACCTTGCATAGCACACCCACCGGGAGTCGGGCTGAGACCACCAAACTCAATTCACATGTAGCCGAGACCGGGATCCGAACCCTTGGCTGCAGAGGTGAATGGCTTGTCAGCGCAGTGCCAATCACGTTGAGCCACCACAGCTCCCACCCCATGTTATTTTTAGATATTTTTTTAGTTATTTTTTATTAAAGGGCCCAGAGTTCCCAAGGCAACCCCCCCTTTTTTTATATATATATATATATATATATATATATATATATATATATATATATATATAGTTTTATTTATTTTTCATTAAAGGGCCCAGAGGTTTATTTTTATTAAAGGGCCCAGAGGTCCCCAGGGCCCCCGGATGTCTACCTTGCTTTTTTTAATATATATTTTTCTATATTTATTTTTTTGTAAAGGAACCCCCCGCTTATCAAATTGCGGCACCCCCCCCTTCTCAATTTCAGGCGGCAGCACCCCCCCCTGTTCTCTGCTCCAGGGGGCCCATGCCTGAAGCTGTGTAAGTGGCCCCATAATTCCTGATGGTGGCCCTGATTTCCCCCCCCCCCCCATGGTAGACCCCCACATCTGTCCTCCAGGCTGGAAAGCATGGAATTGGAATAAAAAAAAAAAAAATCATCTCATGCTTTCAGCTGCGATCATGTTCGTTCAGCACAGTGGTGTAGTGTGTAGCATGTTCACCTAGCAGCAAAAGGGTTGCTGGTTCGAATCCCGCCCGTGACACTATCTGCCTGGAGTTTGCATGTTCTCCCTGTGCCTGTGTGGGTTTCCTCCCACAATCTAAAAACATGCTGTAAATTGGATCCTGTCTAAAAAAGCCCTAATATGCAGTAGGATATTTAGGTTTTGTGCGGCCCTAGGCCTGACCAAATTTCGGCACCCCCTAATAGAAAAATGACCCACCCTTCCTGTCAAGGCCACACCCTGTTTTTTTATGACCCACCCAGGAATTTTCAGGGGACACACACAAGTTCTGTGGGGGGGGCACAGGAGTCCCTTAATTTGCCTAGTTTTTCTATCACTTCCTGTTTGGCCTTCACTTCCTGCCCCATAGCCAATCTCCCCAAACGGACAGGGATAATACAAAATAAACTGACAGAGCTTCTAACCCCCCCCCCCCCCCCAACTCTATCCAAAATGAAAGAAAACCAAAAAAATAAAAGTGATGATTATAGTTCCAGTTTAACCCCAAATTTCAGATCATTTTATTGAGAGGCTTAAGAAAATATAACCATGCCAATAGGCCAGGATCCAGCGTTGCTAATATGTATGAATGTGTGTTAGGGACCCCCACAAACACACCCAATGTTAAATCAACAATTTTCTTGTTTGTTTTGGGGATGCCTGCACCCCTGATGGGGTAAAGACACCTCACAAATGTTGTCACTTTCTACTTAATTCATTCACTTCCTGCCACATAGCCAAACAGGAAGTGAGGGAATTCATTCACTTCCTGCCACATAGCCAAACAGGAAGTGAGGGAAAAACCTGAGTAATGTCTTGTTGGGGACACACAGATCAATCTAAATAGTTTCCCATTTTGGAAATTGCATTTTGCTGTGTACACCCCAAATTAGTATAGATCTTGGACTTTGGGGTCCATTTACTAAAGGCAAATCCACTTTGCACTACAAGTGGACAAGCAAGGAAGAAAAATAAAAACTTGGCGGGATTGGAAGTTAAAACCATCAGTGCTTCTCTTCTGATTTTCATTGCCTACGCTTCTACTGCAGAGCGGCTTTGCCTTTACTAAACCCCAAAGTAACTAATCATTTGGGGTGTACACAGCAGTGCAATTTGCTTAATGGGGACACTAGTTAGATTGACCTGTGTTCAGAAGAAAAGACCATTGGTAGGGTTTTAACCTCACTTCCTGTTCAGCTGTGTGACAGGAAGTGAAGCCAATTTTAAGAAAAGGGACACAAAGCCCAACCTAAAAACACTAGCAGGGGTTCTAACACTCAATTGGCTTCCCTCAAACAACCCACAATTAGAATAGGATTGTCTTGTGCTAGTTTCAAGCACAGGGCTGTAAATCAGCACTTCAAGCCTGTCCACCAATACACCACCCCCCCCCCCCCCCAAACAGGCCTTGTTTGCAGGTTTTCCTTCATCTTGCACATGTGCTTTAAAAAGTCAGTCTGGACATCAATTCTAGGAAACGATACTTACCGCTTTGTTCTTCCTTTTCTGGTGACTAAACATTTCATGCATACACACCAGGAAAGAGCTTAGAGACAAATCACACTTGATGGTTTAGGCCCAAACTATTTCAGCTGCAGCTGTTGAAATCCATAGCATGAAAAAAATATCACAAAACAAACTTCAAAATTTGAAAGTAATTTTATTGGTCCACAAAACAAGGAAAGCAAAACAAAATATTAAAAATAAAACACACAAAAAAAATTAAAAAAACATAAAATAAAAAAATAGACCAAGGTTTATTTCACACAGTCATTGGAAAATAAATCATGCTTTTGAAATAACAGGATAGACCCACAGGATTCAAACATTAGTCATTAACATCTTGAGAAACATTTTGCAAAATTATGCAGCAGACAAAACATAAAAAAAAACAGAAATTGCTCCAAAACATCTCTGTTTCGCTCCGCCATTACTTCCAGCAAGTCTGCCCCCTCTGAGGGCAGCTGACACGTGCACTATCCACGCTTTTTATAACATGTGTGCTAATGAACCAATTGGAAACACATGAAGAAATGTCAGCCTCTAGTTTGTGTGCACTTGTAACTGCTTACACCTGTTAAGGATGTCCTTAAATTACTAAGCCAAAAAACAAGCTTTCTGAGCATGCTCAGAAAGATGCATGTCATTTTCAGGCACAAACACCCAGCTTATTTTTCTAAGTGTTCGAGCATGCCCAGTTCACTCGAAATGCATTACCAGAATCAAATCTGCAATGGGGGATGAAAGCATTAGAGGTTTTTTTTTGTTCCCCCTGAACTGATGCTTTACAACCTGAAGGGGAGGTCTTATAGAATTTTTACGTAACAAACATAAATAATAATAATTAAAACGCCCCTGTCCCTAGTAGCTCGCAGTCAGAAGCGAACACGCAGCATTTTTTTTTACGGTTACCAGTTTAGATTTACAGATGAGGTCTAGTGCTAAAAGTATTCCTCTCGCTCTTACGCACGCTATGATACCTCACATGTGTGGTTTGAAGGATGTTTCCATTTGTGGGCGGGCCTTAAATGTGTAAGTCCCCCCCACATATTTAACCCCCGTTCAAACCCCACATGTGAGGTATCATAGCGTACGTTAGAGCGAGAGCAATACTTTTAGCACTAGACCTCCTCTGTAAATCTAAACTGGTAACCTGAAAATAAATAAAGTGTTGCCTATGGGTATTTTCAAGTACTGAAGTTTGGCGCCATTCCATGAGTGTGTGCAATATTAAAGCGTGACATGTTGGGTATCTATTTACTCGGTGTAACATCATCTTTCACATTATGGCCATAAATTGGGCTAACGTTAGTGTTTTCTTAATTTGTAACCACTTGAGCCCCAGACCATATTACTGGTCACTGACGGGGCCAGTTTTTGCATTTCAACACTGCGTCATTTTAACTGACAATTGCGTGGTTGTGCGACGTGGCCCCCAAACAAAATTGGCGTCCTCTTTTTTCCCCCCAACAAATTTTTTTTTTTTTGTTTTTTTGGTGGTATTTGATCACCTCTGCGGTTTTTCTTATTTTTGCTTGAACCAAAAATATAGCGACAATTTTGTAAATAAAAAGACAAGTTTTTTACTGTTTGCTATAATAAATCTCCCCCAAAATATATTCAAAAACTTTTTGCCCTCAGTTTAGGCCGATACGTATTCTTCGACATATTTTTGGTTCCAAAAAATCGCAATAAGCGTTTGATTGGTTTGGGCAAAAGTTATAAGTAGGGGTTGGTTTTATGGGTTTTTTAGGAATATATTTTTGTTTTACTAGTAATGGTGGCGATCATTGATTTTTCTGGCTACTGCGACATTGTGGCGGACACATTTTTGTGAGCTTTGGCATTTTTCTAGCGACCAATGGTATACAAATGCATTGCTTACTGTAAAAATGTCACTGGCAGGGAAGGGGTTAAAACTAGGGGCGAGGAAGGGGTTGATTATGTTACCTGGGTGTGTTCTAACTGTAAAGGGGGTGGGACTGTCTAGGGGAAATGACAGATCGCTGTTCATACATTTTATGGACAGACGAGCAGGCATTCCCCCCCTGACAGGACCGGGATAAAGGGGAACTCCACACCAAATTTAAAAAAAAATGGCGTGGGGGTCCCCCTCCAGGTGCACAACAGGCTCTTAGATTTGATCTGGAACATAAGGGGTTAAACCCAGGCCAAAAACGGCGTGGGGTTCCCCCTCAGATCCAGACCAAACACGCAGTCTGGCCGGACAGGAATGGGGGTGGGGACGAGCGAGCGCCCCCCCCTCCTGAGCCGTACCAGACCACATGCCCTCGACATGGGGGAGTGTGTGCTTTGGGGGAGGGGGGCACTGCCCCCCCACCCCAAAGCACTCTTGTCCCCATGTCGATAGGGACAAGAGTCTCTTCCCGACAACCCTGGCCGTTGGTTGTCGGGGTATGCGGGCGGGAGGCTTATCAGAATCTGAGAGCCCCCTTTAATAAGGGGCCCCCCAGATTCTGGCCCCCCACCCTATGTGAATGAGTATGGGGTACATCGTACACCTACCCATTCACCGGGTGGAAAAGTGTAAACACAAATAAACCACACAGAATAAAATAATTTATTAGTCAGCTCTGGGGGTCTTCTGCCGGGACCCCCCACCACCAGCCCATTTGGCCCCGGGCTTCGCCGTTTTCTGCTGGGGGGGACGACACCCACCGATGCTCTCCGCCATGTTCGGCCAGGCCCCCACCCCAAATTAAGCTCTTTTACATCCGGGGGGGGGGCGGCCGAAAACAGCGGAGAACGGGGGGCGGAGCCCCTCCTCGGTCTTCTAGACGTTTTCTGCCGGGGGGCTCCAGCCCCGCACCGGTCTTCGCCGCCGCCTTCCGCCGGGGGGGGGGGGGGGACACCCACCGATGCTCTCCGCCATGTTCGGCCAGGCCCCCACCCCAAATTAAGCTCTTTTACATCCGGGGGGGGGCGGCGGAAAATGGCGGAGAACAATGGGGGGCAGAGCCCCTCCTCGGTCTTCGCCGCCGCCTTCTGCGGGGGGCTCCTGCCTCCCATGGGCTGATGGCTGTCTTCCGCCGCGGGGGTACGCCTACCCCCCCGGTCTTCGCCACCGCCTTCTGCGGGCTGATGGCTGTCTTCCGCCGGGGGGTTCGGCCGGGCCCCCACCCCAAAATTAAGCTCTTTCACATCCGGGGGGGGGGGGGCGGCCGAAAACAGTGGAGAAAACAGCGGAGCCCACCTTGGGCTTCTCCGCTTCTGCCTGGCTCCTCCCGAGGCCAGGGCTTCTTTCGCTGTCTTCCGCCGGAGGGCGCCACTCTCCGGGCTTCTCGTCACTGTCTTCCGCCGCGGGGCACCACCTGCGGGCTTTGTCGGCTTCTGCCTGGCTCCTCCGCGGGGGCCAGGCCTTCTCGTCGCTGTGTCGCCATCTTCTGCCGCCGCCCCTTCGACGTTTTCTGCCGGGATGAGGGTCGCACATCCCATCCCGGACTTCGACGTGGCGGACTTCTCGTCGCTGTGTCGCCGTCTTCCGCCGCCGCCCCCTTCATCACGAAGCTCCCGTGCTTGTGTGAGAGGGCAGCGGGCTTCGAAGTTTTCGGCCGGGGTGAGGGTCGCACATCCCACCCCGGTCTTCTAGTCGTTTTCGCCGCCGCCCCCTTCACCACGAAGCTTCCGTGCTTGTGGGGGAGGGCGGCGGGCTTCTCGTCGCTGTCTTCCGCCGCGGGGTGACACTCTCGCGGGCTTCCTCGGCGACCTCCGCTTCTGCCTGGCTCCGCCGCTGGGGCCAGGGCTTCTTCTTGACACAGCGAGGTCTGGCGCTGAAATGCCGACAGAGCGGTGGGCACGGACTTATATTGGCATAGGGCGTGGGCGTGGTTATGCCACCATGTGACCTTAACCCATGTGACATCACATTCCCATCATGCCCTGTGATGTCACATGGGTTAAGGTCACATGGTGGCATAACCATGCCCACGCCCAATGCCAATGTAAGTCTGTGCCCGCCGCTCTGTCGGCATTTCAGCACCGGAACTCACCGTGTCAACATCGAATGGAAGAAGAAGCCCTGGCCCCAGCGGCGGAGCCAGGCAGAAGCGGAGGTCGCCGAAGAAGCCCGCGAGTGTCACCCCGCGGCGGAAGACAGCGACGAGAAGCCCGCCGCCCTCCCCCACAAGCACGGAAGCTTTGTGGTGAAGGGGGCGGCAGCGGAAGACGGCGACCCAGCGACGAGAAGCCCTGGCCCCCCGTGGAAGAGCCAGGCAGAAGAGGCTATTGAGAGCCCCCCCCGGCAGAAAACTACGAAGCCTGCGGCCCTCCCCCATAGGCAGGAAGCTTTGTGGTGAAGGGGGCCACGGCGGAAGACGCCTAGAAGTCCGGAGTGGGATGTGCGACCCTCACCCCGGCCGAAAACTTCGAAGCCCGCTGCCCTCCCACACAAGCACGGGAGCTTCATGGTGAAGGGGGCGGTGGTGGAAGATTGCGGCGGCGAAGACCGGGGTGGGTTGGCGGAAGACCCCCGGAGCTGGCTAATTATTTTATTCTGTGTGGTTTATTTGTGTTTACACTTTTTCCACCAGGTGAATGGGTAGGGGTACCATGTACCCCATACTCATTCACATAGGGTGGGGGGCCGGAATCTGGGGTTATTAAAGGGGCTCCCAGATTCTGATTGGCTCCCGCCCTCATACCCCTACAACCAATGGCCAGGGTTGTCGGGAAGAGGCTCTTGTCCTTATCGACATGGGGACAAGAGTGCTTTGGGGTGCTCGTCCCCACCCCCATTCCTGTCCGGCCAGACTGCATGCCTGGGATAAGGCTTGGTACGGATCTGGGGGGGAACCCCACGCCGTTTTTGGCGTGGGTTAACCCCTCACGTTCCGGACCAAAGCCGAAGAGCCTATTCTACCCCTGGGGGGAACCCGCGCCGGTTTCAAATTTGAAATTTTGCACGGAGTTCCCCTTCAGTGTCGGCGCAGCCCGAGAACAGCTCGAAAATTGCCGTGCGCCGCTTCACGCAGTGCAAATACTGCTACGCCGCTTGGTATTTACCAAGAATTTCTCGGCGTACTGACGCGGCGCACGGCATTCCCTGAAATCTCCCTCTGCGCATGCCCAGTATGCAAATGAACCTTCCGAGGTTCTGGCGTACTTTGCAAGCGCACGAGGATCGCTTCTCAAAAGTCACTTTCGCTTTCAATTCGGCCCGCCACACATGTTCAAACACATGTCACTACACTTCCCCTGCATCACCCCCCTCCCTCCCCTCATAAACTCCCGCCCAAATCCCCGATATTTAAATTACTAAATGCCGTATGCCAGCTCTGTACTGGCGTGCTGTCCGCCCTCTCCTGGGCGCATTAGGCAGTTTAGTAAATGAAGAAATACACTGCACTGGCAGTGTATCTCTTTTGTAAATGTCAAAAACGGTTTTACTCCTGCTTGTGCACCATGAGTCATGGCGCACAGGCTTGGTAAATCAGCCCCATAGGGCCAGATTCAGCAACACTTGCGCTGGAGTAATTCGATATGCGCCGCGTAACTGTGAAGATGCGCCGTCGTTTCTATGTGGCCGTACCCACCAAACTAGATGTGCCCAATAACGGGCCATTTCCGACCGGCGGAACGTTACGACGCCAGAGTATCGTCAGCGCTTAATTTCGCTTGGTGCATCAGTCGCGCCTATTGATTTCCCCTGCAAATATGCAAATGAGGGAGATTTCCCAATTCGCGAACGGATTAGCACCATACGCTGGCTACATGCGCCGCGCGTATCTCGTCCGTCCGGCGCAAAGTTATTTCTACAAAAGGCTGCTTTATCTTTACTCCAGACGGTCACAGGTCAGCAGGAGAGCAGCTACAGCAGCGTTACCGACGAAACTAGGAAGCTGAGCACCCACACTTGCAAGGACAACACCTCTGTGTGCCAACATGCCAGGGGCAATCGTGGTCCTAGAACTACTGATGGGTCCCCCGGAACGAAGGAGGCGGGCACGTGAGAGGATATACCGCACACGTATGAGCCTCTTTGGCATGGGGGATGAGGAGGTGTATCGCCTCTTCAGATTCAGCCCAGATGCAATACTTGAACTAACCACAACCCTGCAGGATGACATCACCAGCAAGACACACCGCTCACAAGCAGTGCAGCCACTGGTGAAGGTACTGGCAACACTTCATTTCCTTGCCAGTGGATCATTCCAGCGTACAAGTAGAGTGGTGGCTGGGATGTCACAATCCTCCGTGAGCAGATGTGTGCACCAGGTTGTCCCTGCAATCCTCAGACGCATGTCCAACCAGTTCATCAGACCAACCACTGAGGACCTGCGGCTGAAGGCAATGACAGATTTCTACAACATTGCCAGATTCCCACGCACTGTGGGGGCCATTGATTGCACACATGTGGCACTCCAGCCCCCCAGTGCCACAGAGCACATATACCGCAATCGGAAGCATTGGCACTCCATCAACGTACAGGTGATAGCCGATGCCCAACGCCTCATATGGCACGTCCGTGCCAAACACCCCGGGTCCAGCCATGACAGCTTCATATACAATCAGAGTCCCATCCCAGCAGAATTCGAACAGAACATGTATGGGGACAGCTGGCTGGTTGGTGAGTGACATGGGTGGCAGGCATGACTATCCCCTCCCGTGATGCACAACAGAAGTGGCACATGCATGACTAACATCCTCCTGTCTTTTCCCTTACAGGTGACTCTGCATATTCACTGGGACCCCATCTAATGACTCCTTTCCGGAACCCCCAAACCAGAGGAGAGAGAAAATACAATGAAGCACACATCAAAACCCGTGCAGTGGTGGAGCAAACATTTGGGCTCCTGAAGTCCCGTTTCCGCTGCCTGGATAAGTCTGAGGGGACCCTATTGTATTCCCCTACCTTCGTGTGTCAGATTATCGGTGCATGTTGCATTCTGCACAACTTTGCTATGAGAAAAGGCCTGCAGATTGACATACGTGATGACCTGACCCCCGACCCACACAGTCCCCACCTGCCAGAGGAGACCCAGTCTGCTGATGGAAGAGCAGTCAGGAGGGTCCTCGCCGTAGGCATCTTTGGACAATAAACCAAAACATTAATCACACAGACAATGCACGCGTGTACACCACTGATGTCCCTAGATCACACACACCACATGCACATCGCATTGGATTAGCCCAAGTCCAGCATGTAGGACTTGGGAGCAGCAACGCCAGCGTCAAGGCCCCAATGATGTCACTGTCCATTCATACACCTTTCACACGTCATTCATACAGCCGTGGGGTTAACTTCACCACCACGGCCGAGGGTGACACCCCTTACTGTCAGGAGTGCCACCCCCTCACATTCACACACCATTCACACTGCAACGTGTGCAGTATCAAAAATAAAAATCTCATAACCTGAGTAGAAATCAGAAATCCAAATTAAAAATCTCATAACCTGAGTAGAAATCAGAAATCCAAATTAAAAATCTCATAACCTGAGTAGAAATCAGAAATAAAAAAAAAAAAAATCATCGGGGATGCCGGGGGCTCTTTCTTGCAGAACCTCTCTGGCTCCTCAGCTGCCTGGATGGAGTGGGTGGGGGTGGGGGGGCATCTGGAGGTGGCTGATCCCCGGGTGGGCCACTCCTGGCAGGTGTGGCCTGCATGCCCTCCAAGGCCATGGCTATCCGGCCGAGCAAATTATTCGTCTGGCCCTGCATCCTCAGCTGCTGGGCCTGCATCCTGAGTTGCCGGGTCACTTGGTAGTGCTGGGCCCGCCGACTCAGCCTCCCCTGGTCCCGGATGGCAGCAGTGTTGGCCTGGACGGCTGCAGTGAGGTGCCTAAGATCCCCCTGCACCTCCCCCAAACTGGTCACCACTGCAGCGCAGTTGCAGCTGACATCCTGCACTGCGTTGCTTATCTGGGCAACGGAGCCCAGGCTGTCAGCCACTTTCTCTAAGTGCCCAACTAGTTGCCCCATTTGTTGAGTCTGTCTGGCGTGATCCCTCGCCAACTGGCCCTGGACAACATCCGACACACCCCTGGTCTTCTGGGTCGCCTTCCTGGGGCCAGAAGATGGTTGTCCCCGGGGGGATAGAGTCGCCCTTGAGGGGCTTCCAAGGATGGGGGAGGAGATGACAGATGGCCCAGGAGAAGGGGAGGAGACCTCCAAAACTAAAGAAAAGTCCTGCTCTGCCACAGCAGGATCCTCCACAACCACCTCGGCAGGTGTGGTGTGGGCACTCTCCTCCTCCACCTCGGTGTCTTCACCACCCAGGGGCTCGGGCACACGATGGCGTTGGGGGGATGGGGTGGAATGGACGCTGACAGATGATGGCCCAGCTCCGTCATCTGTGGATGACACAAAGCAGACACATGTTGGTGGTCCCACACACTTGGCACATGTACCCCCCCCCCCCCCAAATGCAACACATCAAATAGGGGATAAAAAACACTTACCTGTCCTGGAGCCTTCCTCCATGGAGTCATAGCCAGGGACCCCCTCCACCTGCTCCCTCTCCAGGCAACGAGAGACCACCTCCTCCTCCGCGGTCAGGGTGACAGGACATGGGGGACCACCACCTGTGCCCCTCTCATGCCTCCTGATGGTGGCCACCTTGCCCCTGACCTTGCGCCGCAGGCAGGGGCGGACTGACAACTCATGGGGCCCCCGGGCAATAGAAGATTATGGGGCCCCCAGGCTTACAGATGGCCACCAAGCCAGGTGGTAGTACAGAGTCGGGGCAGCTAAAATATTGGGATTTTCATATCAAAAGCATGTAGGTTTTGGACATATCAGGGACAGATGTAAAAAAAAACACAGATTTTTACATACTGTTCCTGGTTTTATTGAGCCTGGCAACCCTGATGGGGCCCCCTATTGGCATAGGGCCCTCGGGCAGTGCCCGAGTTTGTCAATGGTCAGTCCGCCCCTGGCCGCAGGTCGTTTATTTTTTTCTGAATGTCAGAAGCAGTCCGGGTGGAGTACCCCAAAATATTGACTCGGCCAGCAATGGTGTCCAGGATGCCCTGCTTCCTCTCCTGGCTGGTCTTACGGCTCTTTTTCCCATGGAGAAAATGATTAAAAGTCTCCATCGCGGATATGATCACTGAGACCTCCTGTGAATTAAAGTTCAGGTTCCTCCTCTCTCTGGGGGTAGCGGGAGCAGCCATCACAGCACAAAAGTATCTTCCCTGGGGTGGGGGGAAACGGATATACTTTTGCGCCGGAATGGCGTTTCCGCTTGCGCTTTTACGCGCCCAACGGAAGGCATTGCGCTGACGTTTCCCAGGAAGTGGTGCCGACGGAAGTTGTGAGCATGCGCACAAGGGGGCGAGTGGAGCCGCACTCACTGCGCATGCTCCGTGGATGATGCGCTGAACGTAAGCCTCTCCGCTGGGCTCCGCCCATCATTTACATATGATCACACCCACTTCCACTTGCGTCGGGTTACGCCAGTGCATTATCGTTACTCTGGCGCAAGTTTACGCGCAACTGCTATGTGAATAACAGTACTTGCGCTGAAAGGGTCGTCAGAGTAACGTAAATGAGAAGCGTTACTCCAGAGCAAAGATGCTCCCATCTACCTGAATCTGGCCCATAGTGTATGTCTGTGGCTCAGTTGGCTGTTTTTACCACCCATCCCTCTTTGGGTGCCCATGTTAAAATAAGCCTTACCATTGCCATGTAGTTTATTAATCTTGTCCTGATTCTGATTTACAGTAAGTTGACATTTATATGCCTAAGATGTTCCTTTCCTACTAGCAATGTTCACAGTGGGAACCACGTTTACAATTAGGGATGAGTTTCGTGTTCGAAACGAACGTATGTTCGACTCGAACATCGTCGTTCAATCGTTCGTCGAATTTCGAACAAAAACGATCGTTCGCGGCAAATTCGTGTGAAACGAAACAACCGTTTTTAGGACTTTTTTTTCCATTGATACATGATCCCTGGGGCAAGACCCGGGTTCTGAAAGACGTTTTCCAACAATAACTTGAAAATTGGTCTTTAAAACGACCGTTTTAGAATTCGAACGTTCGAGTCCCATAGACTTCAATGGGGTTCTAAATGTCCGTGCGAACGATCGGACCGTTCGACGGTTCTGGTGCGAACCGAACACGGGGGTGTTCGGCTCATCCCTATTTACAATGTGATATACAGTATATATTTCCTCCCTGTCTATGCTGGGGTAGGCAAAGTACAGGCTCAATGCCAGATCTCTAGATATCAATACAAGAGGCGCCATGCCTATGTATTCTGCAACTATTGACAGCTATGACATGCTGAGAAGGGTCTAGTAATTTCTTAATCACTTTAACATGTGTATCCCTGCTCCAAGCATGGAAAATCCATAAACTCGTTTTCCTCCCAGAAAGGAGATGGCTCCGGGGTTATGATATGTGGTCAGTTTAAATGCAAATAGTACTTAGTGCTTTTCTTCTTTAAAATGATTGTTTTCAACAAGCCAGAAGTTTTTCATCTATGTATCCTTCTGGTTGTTTTAACTCAAATTATGGGCAGCGCTGAGAGAGATGATGCAAAAGACAAAAAAAATAAAATAAGATGGTTATTTTTCACTGTGCTAGAGGAATCTGTCTTCCTTTCCAAAACTACGTATTATTTCCAGATGTGCTGTTTCACAATCCTAAACTCCAGGGAGCGAGGTAAAAAAAAATAACAGAACTGCAGGCTGTATTAAAACAGGTTTAACTGAGGATTTACAGGCGTAAGTAGTGAGCCCTATAGCACTTAATGGCTGTTATACATATAAATTGGCATCACTTAATTCATTAGGCTACACAATCATTCCCTCATATTTTAGTACATTATACCCTGTGTTTGCATGAGTGAGAAATCAAAGTATTTTTCCTACAGACTAGTAGGAATGATTATGATGATAATTTGAACTTATAGAAGTGAACAGTTGTTAGCCTCAGTATGCTGGATGAGACAGTTGTTACCAGTGAATGTCAGGTCCTCCAGCGATTGGTTACTTTCAGCGATATGATTTTGTACGAGTTACACGGCCCATAAAACAGATGATGGGATTTCATTGACTGTTCCATCTGCTGGAGTACAGCTGAAACGGCCTGCTGTGACCTATCAGAGGGCACTTGGATAGAGATATTACTTTGAAAGATGCTAATTTCTACTAATATATTAGAACGGGGAGTCAGCTGAACATTTTCACGTACAAGGAATTGTTTTAATATTTCAAAACTATTATAAAAAATATATAAAAGGAAGAGCATAATTCTAACATGGGGGAGCATGGGGAAGGTAAGTTGTAGTAGAGGAGGTTGGCTTTTGCTCTAAGTAGGCAAAGTTCATTTTAAAGTACTGTATGAAAGGCAAAATGTTTTTGTTTTTTTTCCGGTTGGCGGAAGAAATTTGTCACACTACTGAAATCATGGTACTGGCAGGATCACCAGTCAATATAAAAGGAAAAAAATCCTGAAAAAAAAGAATTGGAATGCAGTTGCCATATCTAAGTACTGGCAAGCTGCAATATGTTACATGTTTTAAAGAGGAAGTAAACCCTCAGAAAAAATAAATACACCCTGCAAGACAAAGGCATATTGAGCTAGTATGCATAGCATAGCAATTACTTACCTGAGATCGAAGCCCCCACAGCGGTCCTCGTTCCCCTCCTCTGTTGCCGCCATCTCTCCCAGAGTGACTTCCGGGTATTGTGGCTCCGGCGCTGTGACTGGCCGGAGTCGTGACGTCACTCGCGCGCATGCATGCGGGAGCCACCAGTCATGGCACGATCGCCATTAGAAACAGCACGTTCAGTGCGTCTGTGCTGTTTTTTACAACGAATGCGCCGAAGACATCGGTGCCAGTCTTTTTTGCAAAAATCTCCTAATCCATTGAGGTTTATTAGATATTTCTTGCACCTACAGGTAAGCCTTAATCAGGACTTACCTGGAGGTAAAAATGGTATGTAAGGGTTTACAACCAATTTAACATTGGTTTATTGCTGTCTGCATTATCCCATGTATTCCTTTAGTTAAGTTTTTAGAAATCAGCCATTCTGCCATTGTTTGTCCTAATGCAAGAAACTGGTTCAGTTGTCTGGTGTGGATAACAGCGATCTTTCATTCCAGACCCATGAGCCATATCGCATGTTGCTGATTTTATTGAATTATGTGGGGCCTGTCTGGCGTGTGGATAGCAGCTGCAAGCCACGCTTATGAAACTAGAGAGCTGGCTTTTATTCAAACATAGAAACACAAGGAAAGCATTCTTACTTTTTGTGAAACAAAAGATGGTATTGCAGATATAGACAATGAAGTTTGGTTGTTTGTCATGGTAGGAGCCACCCAAAATTAGTTATCATTGCCTTATCAAGCAGAACAGTGAAGATGCACCATTAGAACAGCTAGTAGAACTTTTCACCATTTGCTAGAAATTCATATAATTAAAGTTCTGTATACAGTACACATGTCTGTTATTTCCTGGTACTTAATTTGTACCAGCAATGTAAGAAATATGGAGGCTGCCAATAAAGAGATATCAAGAAAATACTAGTTGTCTTGTTGCTACACTGACCCTTTAACACATTCTGAATCACGACCTGGAACAAGTTAGCAGGTCACAAAAATCAGAAGCCCTTCTCTGCATAATTGTTCTGGGTCACTAAAGTACTAAAATGAGAGGGTGAGATTCAAAGCCAGGCAACTAACATTTTTAGAAGTTAGCAAGGGCAGTCTTTATATCTTTTAATACAGGTATTCCTAAAAGGGTTTTTGGTGAAAACAGGTCGTCCATATATTCCCTTTGATTACCTGTGGTCTCTCACTGGGGAATTCCAGTATGTTACCCGGATGCAATCTCTAGTATGGCTGTGCATTGGTCCTGAGAAATTATAATAGGAAGCAAATATCCAAACCTCTTAAGTCAGGGGTTGCCAACCTGAAGAGGGCCACTTTAGTGACTTGGTAACCGGTCGTGGGCCACAATGAGCGGAGCGGGCAGATGACAGGTCTATGTCCACTCTGAATAAGCAGAGCAGACATGGACACAGACTGCTCTACTCTATGGGCCCTCCGATCTGATCTGCCCAGATAGATCTGTTTTTTTTTTTAAGTGGATCGGATTGAAGAAAGTCCCTTTAATTCTGCCACTCTATAGGAGGTGAATAAAGAGTCCGTTTGGGTCTGCATGAAAAAAGGACAGGTGGACCAGATTGGGCCAATCGTGTGAAAGGGTCTGCTTTCATACTGATGCACTGCGGTTTACCTGCACCTCAACTGACCTCAATCTTCACTTCTTCCACAGAATACCTGCAGGTATTGCTGGCTGCTTCTGTTCCCCAGGCATGTATGGCTGGTGGGTACTGCTGGCTGTTACTGCTGGTGGGTACTGTCGGCTGGTACTGCCAATTGGTACTGCTGGTGGGTACTACTGGGGGTATCCCCGGTGGCTGCTGTTCCAGATTGCAGTTTCCCAACCTGCCATCCCAGAGCATGCGGCTGCAGTAGGGAGCAGAGCTGATGCTTCCTGTATCACGCTGGGAACTGTCACAGGCAGAGTACATTTGGTATCACTGCACATCTGACAAGAGATGGGGCTATACAGGAAGTATCGGCTCAGCTCCCTCTAGTGCCGGCTTCATTCTTCACACTGATGCTTAGTAGGGATGAGCTTCGCGTTCGATGCAAACACATGTTCGCATCGAACATTGCCCGTTTGATCGTTGGTCGAAAACGAACAAAACGGGTCGTTCACGCCAAATTCGAATGACGCGCAACAGCCCATAATTCACTACGGTGTTGCACGCTGATGATTGGCCAAGCATGCACCATGACCCCCCATGCTTGGCCAATCACAGCGCCCAAAAAACGAAGAGACCTAATTGGCCAAAGCCTGGGTGCTTTGGCCAATTAGGGCTCAGGGCTTTAGCACACGCCCCACACTATAAAAGGCCGCCTCCCAGGCGGCCTCTTGTAGTGTGTTCCGGCTTGCCTTACAGTCAAGTTAGACAGACAGTGAGTTAGAGAGAGATAGATAGATAGATAGAGACACAGTGGGCCAGGTTTTCAAAAGAGATACGCCGGCGTTTCGTAGGAAACACCGTTGTATCTCTGTTTTTTTTACTGGGTATCTATGCGTGTGATTCCTAGAATCACTTACGCATAGATACAGTGAAGATCCAACATGTGTAAAACAATTACACTGTCGGATCGTAGATGTAATGACATCGCTGGCCGCTAGGTGGCCTTTACGATGATTTCTCATTTGCCTATGCAAATTAACCTAATCCGACGATTCCCGAATGTTTTTACGCCGCCCCGTCGTCATTTACGTAGTTTCCGTATGCGTAAGGTTAACCCTGCTATATGAGGGGTAACCTTACGAAGTTCCGTCGTTGCCATGTTAAGTTTGGCGTCAGGTCAGCGTCGTCTTTTTCCGTTGGTTACGTTGTTTTACTAAGTTGTTCGCGAATAGGGATTTACGTAAACGATGCTCACGTGGGTTTCATTCAATTTTTCCAACGTGAGCTGGAGCATGCTCACTGGGCTATTTTTGAGGCCGGCGCATGCATTCGATCGACGCGGGGCGCACTTAATTTAAATACGAGCCGCCCCCTTTGAATTACGCGGGGATACACAGAGCCATTCACACTACGCCGACGCAACTTACGGAGCAAGTGCTTTGGGAATACGGCACTTGTTCTGTTAAATTGCGGCGGCATTGTGTAAATGGCTTGCGCTACGCCAGCGGGAAATGTATGGGAATCTGGCCCAGTGTCTTTTCAGATAGATAGAGAGAGTAGGAAGGCTAGTAGTCAGTATAGTTGATTTTACAGTGTGTAGAGAATATATATACATCTTTAGGAGTTGTACATATATTTATACACTGTATAGCTTAGCTAGATCTGCTATTAGTTTTTGTTAGGCAGGAGATTGTGCTGTGCTATACGTTTGCTTTGTCTTTGCCCATAAAGACAGGCGATCATACTGCACGTTGCATGTTTGCTGTGTCTTTGCCCATAAGGACAGGCGATCATACTGCACGTTGCACGTTTGCTGTGTCTTTGCCCATAAAGACAGGCGATCATACTGCACGTTGTACGTTTGCGGCGTTTTTTGCCCATAATGACAGGCGATCATACTGCACGTTGCACGTTTGCGGTGTTTTTTGCCCATAAAGACAGGCGATCATACTGCACGTTGCACGTTTGCGGTGTTTTTTGCCCATAAAGACAGGCAATCATACTGCACGTTTCACATTTGCTGTGTCTTTGCCCATAAAGACAGGCAATCATACTGCATGTTGCACGTTTGCGGTGTTTTTTGCCCATAAAGACAGGCGATCATACTGCACGTTGCACGTTTGCGGTGTTTTTTGCCCATAAAGACAGGCGATTATACTGCACATTGCAACGTTTGCAGTGTTTTTTGCCCATAAAGACAGGCGATCATACTGCACATTTCACGTTTGCGGTATGTTTGGTCATAAAGACAGGCGATCATACTGCACATTTCACGTTTGCGGTGTTTTTTGCCCATAAAGACAGGCGATCATATTGCACATTGCACGTTTGCTGTGTCGTTGCCCATGAAGACAGGCGATCATACTGCACGTTGCACGTTTGCGGTGTGTTTGGCCATAAACACAGTAGATCATACTGCACGTTGCACGTTTTCTGTGTTTGTTGCCCATAAAGACAGGCGATCATACTGCACGTTTCACATTTTGCCCATAAAGACAGGCGATCATACTGCACGTTTGCTGTGTCTTTGCCCATAAAGACAGGCGATCATACTGCACGTTTGCTGTGTCTTTGCCCATAAAGACAGGCGAGAATACTGCACATTGCACGTTTGCGGTGTTTTTTGCCCATAAAGACAGGCGATCATACTGCACGTTGCACGTTTGCGGTGTTTTTTGCCCATAAAGACATGCGATCATACTGCACGTTGCACGTTTGCTGTGTCGTTGCCCATAAAGACAGGTGATCATACTGCACGTTGCACGTTTGCGGTGTGTTTGGCCATAAACACAGTAGATCATACTGCACGTTGCACGTTTGCTGTGTTTGTTGCCCATAAAGACAGGCGATCATACTGCACGTTTCACATTTGCGGTGTTTTTTGCCCATAAAGACAGGCGATCATACTGCACGTTTGCTGTGTCTTTGCCCATAAAGACAGGCGATCATACTGCATGTTGCACGTTTACTGTTTCTTTGCCCATAAAGACAGGCGATCATACTGCACGTTGACCGTTTGCAGTGTTTTTTGCCCATAAAGACAGGCGATCATACTGCACGTTGCACGTTTGCAGTGTTTTTTGCCCATAAAGACAGGCGATCATACTGCACGTTGCACGTTTTGCGGTGTTTTTTGCCCATAAAGACAGACAGGCGATCATACTGCACGTTGCACGTTTGCGGTGTTCTTTGCCCATAAAGACAGGCGATCATACTGCACGTTGCATGTTTGCAGTGTTTTTTGCCCATAAAGACAGGCGATCATACTGCACATTTCACGTTTGCGTTGTTTTTTGCCCATAAAGACAGGCGATCATACTGCACATTTCACGTTTGCGGTGTGTTTGGCCATAACGACTGGCAATCATACTGCACGTTTCACGTTTGCAGTGTTTTTTGCCCATAAAGACAGGCGATCATACTGCACGTTGCACATTTGCTGTGTCTGCCCATAAAGACAGGCGATCATACTGCACGTTGCACGTTTGCTGTGTCTTTGCCCATAAAGACAGGCGATCATACTGCACGTTGCACGTTTGCGGTGTTTTTTGCCCATAAAGACAGGCGATCATACTGCACGTTTCACGTTTGCGGTGTGTTTGGCCATAAAGACAGGCGATCATATTGCACGTTTCACGTTTGCGGTATGTTTGGCCATAAACACAGTAGATCATACTGCACGTTGCACGTTTGCTGTGTTTGTTGCCAATAAAGACAGGCGATCATACTGCACGTTGCACGTTTGCGTTGTTTTTGCTCAGTCGATCTTACTATAAGTTTGCTGTGTTTTTGCCCATAAACTCAGTTGATCTTACTATATGTTTGCTGTTTATTTCTGATTTTGTCCTGTGCAGGCTATTAAAATGTCTGGAAGGACAACAAAGAAAGGCAGAGCGTCACGAGGGCAAGCAGGCTCTGCATCTAGAGGCAACGCTGGTGGTGGATGCGGTGCATCCTCTTCAGCACGTGGCCACTCGTCCTTATTTTCGGGAGCTGGCCGTGTTGAGCCTCAACATGCAGACCAAATAGTACAAAATGGCAAAGCCGCGCTCATCAAAACAAAAAATTAGTAAATATATGTATATGAATGAGGACTGCTGAGCAGTACTCTCCTATGCTGCAGCCAATGATATAATCTAGAACATCACCCACTGGCATAAAGTAACATATAGAGGCTCTCCTAGGAAAAAGATTACATAAATCACTTGTATCTAATGGTGTAATAAAACGTTCATAAAGTCCTTGTATTTAAATTTTGACTTGGAAACCCCAGTGTCAGGAGGCAAACCAGCAATAGATCATATTGATTCACTCCACCACAGTGACGAGATGTAAACAACAAAGTGATCCCTTCACCAGAATAAGGGGGGGCTGCTTACCAGAGGGCAAGCTCAATGAAGCGATTGGCTATAACCCAGCCGCGGCCTTTAAAATCCTGTATGGTTCCTGAATACAGCTTCCAGCGGATAGCTAGGTTAGCGGTGCTCACGGATGGTGAGATGTGGGTGGAGAGAGAAAAATGGACTAATAGTGTGATTCCGTATACCAAAAGGTTTATTTTAAAACATAAGATGATACTCACAATATGTCAAAGCATCACAGGCATATAAAAACAAATCGCCGGCCGGCAAACAAAGCGGAGCCCTTCCTCCGTGCGTGCGTGGTGACGTCACTGCGTGCCAAATAGTAGATTGGATGACCAAGCCGTCCTTATCCTCCTCATCCTCTCTCACACAGACTGATCATAGTTTGTCTGGCAAAGCAGCTGCCAAGGCTTCCTCTTCCCTCTGTACCATGGCATCACACAATCCTTCCCTAGTCCCACCGTGTCCTCCTGAGGAGTCCCCCGAACTGTTTCAACACAGTGTTGGGTACACGCTGCTGAATGAAGATGTGCAGCGTTTTGAAGGCTCTGATGATGGAACACAGATAGAGAAAGGCATTGATGTGAGTTCAGGGAGAGGGGGTGGCTGAGAGGGACAGCAATCTGGCAGTGATGTTCCCCCAGCTGGAGCATACTGCCAGGTTGTTGACAGTGATGAGGAGGGAGGGGATGATGAGGTCACTGACTCTACCTGGGTGCCTGATAGGAGAGAGGAGGAGGACGAGGCACAGGCACATCTCCAAAGAGGCAGGATGCCCTCCAGGGGTCAGCTTAAGGGCACACCAACTGCATTACTGCGCACATCTACGGCGCTTGTGCATGGCGCTGCTGTGTCTGACCGGTACAGCAAAAGTTCTTTGGTGTGGGCCTTTTTTGAAACATGTCCACAAGATCGTACCTTTGCTATTTGCAACATATGTCGCAAGCGTATCTCGCGTGGCCAAAACATCAACCGCCTGGGTACCACATGCTTGTCCAGACATATGTCGACCTGCCATGCAACTGGTTGGCAAGCACACCAGAAAGACCCACACCCAAGACAAAAGCGTACCCCCCCCTTTCCCTTCTGGGACCTCCAACCCCACTAGACCCCCAGTCCTCTCTGAAGCCTGCAGTGAAGGTGTAGAAATAGGTGTGTCACAAGCTAGTAGTAGCGGGCAATCTACTGATAGTATCAGGCAAATTTCCCTGCCCCAGCTGCTGCAGCGCCGAAAGAAGTACAATCCCAGCCATCCACATGCCCAGCTGTTGAATGCTAGCTTAGCGAAATTGCTAGCACTTCAACTGCTACCTTTTCAGTTGGTGGATTCTGCCCCCTTCCGTGAGTTTGTGCAATGTGCAGTACCTCAGTGGCAAGTACCAAAACGCCACTTTTTCTCACGGAAGGCGATTCCGGCTCTCTACCGGCATGTGGAATGGTAAGGTGCATCTTACCGCTGACTCATGGTCCAGCAGGCATGGACAGGGACGTTGCCTGTCTTTTACGGCGCATTGGGTGACTCTGCAGGCAGCTGGGAAGGACGCAGGGCAAGGTCCAGTAGTTTTGGAGGTTGTTCCGCCACCACGCCTCCAAAACACTACTACTGGTTGTGACACACCTCTCTCCTCCACCCCCTCCTCTTCTTCCTCTGTGGCCTCTTTCTGTGGTGATGTTTTCTCAGAACCAGCCATGCTCCGTAGGCGTACGAGGGGCTACGCAGGAATGCAGGCCAAGAGATGCCATGCGGTGCTAGAGCTGGTGTGCTTGGGAGACAGGAGCCACACTGGGGAAGAGGTTTTGTCAGCTCTGCAGGATCAGGCTCAAAGGTGGTTGACGCCACGCCAGCTGAAGCCTGGAATGGTGGTCAGCGATAATGGCACCAACCTCCTCTCTGCCCTGCGACAGGGAAAACTCACCCACGTGCCCTGTTTTGCGCATGTCTTGAATTTGGTGGTGCAGCGGTTCTTGGGCAGGTACCCGGGCTTACAGGATGTCCTGAAGCAGGCCAGGAAAGTCCTTGTGCATTTCCGGAGGTCATATAATGCCACTGCTCGGCTGACTGACCTCCAAAGGGAATACAACCTGCCCAAGAACCTCCTAATTTGTGACATGCCCACCAGATGGAACTCTACGTTGCCCATGCTGCAGCGGCTGCACACGCAGCAGCGGGCCATCAATGAGTACCTGTGCCAATATGGCAGCAGAACTGGGTCAGGGGAGCTAGGTTTTTTTTCCTCACGCCAGGGGGCCTTGATCAGGGATGCATGCACTGTCCTGTCACCATTTAAGGAGGCCACGAGGATGGTGAGCAGTGACAGTGCATGCATCAGTGAGACTGTCCCTCTTATTCACATGTTGGAGCACACGCTACGTGGAATAATGGACAAGGCCCTTGAGGCAGAACAGAGGGAGGAAGAGGAGGACTTCCTTACCTCTCAAGGCCCCCTTTACCCAGACAGTGGGCCTGCTTGCCCACCTAGCACACAGGAAGAGGAGGAGGAGGAGGAGGATGATTGTATCAGCAGCATGGAGGTGGAGTCTAGCACTCAGCATCAGCAGCAGCAGTCTTCAAGGGATCATGTACAGTCCCAAGGAACACGTGGACTTTTACATGGCTGGGATGAGGTGCCTGTGGATCCTGTCGTCCTCAGTGACCCAGAGGACTGTGCCCCGAATGCCTCTGCAAACCTACGCTGCATGGCCTCCCTGATCCTGCAAAGCCTGCGTAAGGATCCTTGTGTATGTGCTATCAAGGAGAGGGATCATTACTGTCTGGCAACTCTCCTTGATCCACATTACAAGAGTAAGGTTGCGGACCTTATGTTGCCATCGCAGAGGGAGCAGAAGATGAAACGTCTGCGGGAGGCCTTGCAGAAGGGTCTCTGCAATGCGTTCCCAGAACCAGGGGGATTACCAAAACCTGGCTCTGGACAACGTCTTGCTGAGGCTTCGGTGAGTCACAGAAGGAGCGGTGGAGAAGGTGGCCGCCTGACCGATGCCTTCAGACAGTTTTTTAGTCCACAGCCCCAAGGTCTGACCGGTTCCAGCAACCATCGCCAGCGTCTGGTTTACATGGTCCGGGAATACCTAGGGGCAAGATCCGACTTGGACACCTTCCCCACCGGATCCCTTTTAGACTGCGTATGCTGATGCTGAGTGACTGTCCTCTTATGCTGCTGATGGAATATCCTTCTCCTCCTCACTTTTTTTTGCTGATAGCTAGTAAGAAATGTTGTGTTTCTGGGCTCCGCCACCAGTGCCTAAGGCACAATTTTTCTGCCCCTGTTTAACAGGGGCGCCTAATAACAATTTTTGATGCATTACTTTGCACGTGGCTCATTGTTATGCTCCAATTGGAGTTATTGGGAGGGGTTGCAGTGTTGTGTTGTGCCCAAGGCACAATTTTTCTGCCCCTGTTTAACAGGGGCCCCTAATAATAATTTTTGATGCAATACTTTGCACGTGGCTCCTTGTTGCGCTCCAATTGGAGTTATTGCGAGGGGTTGCAGTGTTGTGTTGTGCCCAAGGCCCAATTTGTCTGCCCCTGTTTAACAGGGGCGCCTAATAACAATTTTTGATGCAATACTTTGCACGTGGCTCCTTGTTGCGCTCCAATTACAGTATGTTTGAGGGGTGCCCTTTTTTCTCAAATTTTTCTTTCACAAACAATAATGGCCCCCCCACCACCGCTAAAATATTCGACATATTGTTGCCACACAGCACGTGCGCAAGCAGCATTAATTACTTTTTTTTTATAGTCCTCTCATGTTGTGCAGGGACATTTCTAAACACGTGCCACTACTATAGACACCCAGCATGTGTGATATTTAAAGGATTTTTTTTTTCACTTTAAGCATCATTAAATAGCTGCTCCGAAAAAACGGCCATTTTTTTATTTATTTTTTCCATTGATACATGTTCCATGGGGTAAGACCCGGGTTCTGAACAACGTTTTCCAACATTGAATTGAAATTTGGTCTTTAAAATGATCGTTTTTGAATTCGAACGTTCGGGTCCCATAGACTTCAATGAGGTTCTAAATGTTTCCGCGAACCCGCGGTCTGTTCGAACGTTTTGGTGCGAACCGAACCCGGGGGTGTTCGGCTCATCCCTACTGGGAAGTTGCCTAGGCTGCACTGAGTATGTGTTTTAGTGCCGAGTGCTGCACTGAGCATGTGTTTTATAGGGAAGCAAACTGGGAGGTGGGCCAGGAAGTAATGGAAAAAAAATATGAACTCAGAAAAAAGGGGCCGCCCATAGGTAAGCAAAAAAACAAAAAACACACGTGAAAGGATTAGAGGACTAGAATAAGCAGTGCAAGGAGGTAACATTTACACAGACAAGAAAGCTGCAGGCTAAATTGTAGCAGAGGCACAGTAATCTTTTACAATACTATTTTACATTTTATTTTTTAATCTGACCTCTTTTATTAATATTAAAGGTCATAACAAAGGAAATGTCACATATATCATAGAATACAAAGATATTCATTCTTGCATAGATGTGCGTAACAAAAAGAAAATGGACAGAGAGTTTGAACCAATTTTACAGGGAAGCATCCAAACTTCAAAGGGAATCCTCTAAACAGGAGGATAAAGACAAAGATAAACAGCGTCTAATATCCCAGGGATCACCTGGTATACATTAACCACTTTAAGTCCGGGCCTATTTTTAAAATATATATATATATTTTTTTTGCTTGACATTTACTTAGAACCCGCAAACATTATTTTTTTTTCTAACACCCTAGAGAACAAAATGTTGTTGCAATACTTTCTGTCACACCGTATTTGCGCAGAATTCTTTTGGAAAAAATATGCTTTTTTTAATAAAAAAAAATAAGAAAACAGTCAAATTAGCCCAATTTTTTTATATTGTGAAAGATGATGTTATGTTGAGTAAATTGATGCACAACATGCCCGCTCGTGGAATAGTAACAAACTTTTAACCTTAAAAATCTCTGTAGGTCTTGGGCTAGAATTATTGCTCTCACTCTAATGATCGTGGTGATACCTCACATGTGTGGTTTGAACTCGGTTTTCATATGCAGGCGCTTCTCACATCTGCATTCGCTTCTCACATCTGCATTCGCTTCTGCACGCAAGCTCGGCATGAGGGGTGCGTTCAATTTTTATTTGTATTATTTATTTTACCTTTTATTTTTACACTGTTTTTTTTTTTAAAGAAAATTGTGTCACCTTTTTTCCTATTACAGGATGTGTAAACATCCCTTGTAATAGAGCCCACCCACCTGACCGGCAGTATGCCAGTGTTTTTTTTTTTTCTATACATACCTTTTTACGGGCTCTCGTCCCCTCCGGCGATCGCGCGTGACTGAGCGTTTCCAATCACAGGCTGTGATTGACGTCCCTCAGCCCGGTGCAGACAGCGCGCCACGAGATGCCAAAGGAACCCGAACTCCGGTGCGGCCCTATACGGTGCCTGCGCAGCGATGTTCGGGTTCCTTCGGCATCTCGTGACGCGCTGTCTGCGCCGGGCTGAGGGACGTCAATCACAGCCTGTGATTGGAAACACCGAGTCCCGCGGGACCGCCGGAGGGGACGAGAGCCCGTAAATAGGTATATAAAAAAAAAAAAAAACACCGGCATACTGCCGGTCGGGAGGGTGGGCTCCATGGCATCCCTGAAATTTGTTTGTAGGGTGAACCTCCCCTTTAAATATGAGATCTGGGGTCAAAAAGACCTCAGATTTCATATTTACACTTAAATGCAATAAAACATTTAATAAAATAAATTCTCCTTATGAGCTATGGGCCGAAGTAACGTTTTGACTTTGCTTCCGCCCTGCAGTGGTAGTAAACCTGGTGGGGGCCATCTTCCCCTCACTCAGCTCCATTCCACACACAGAAGAGGACCTGATGGCGAATCGCAGCAGGAGCTGGGCCCTTCTCCCACCGCTGATCAAAGTGATCTTGCCGTGAATCTGAATCTGAAAGCGGACTGCCGGCTAAAGAAGAGGATAACGGAGCTAGCTGCTGCCATAACAACAATATCCCTCTTCAAAGTGCAGCCGTATAATGATGGCGAGCGGTCCATTAGAGGTAAATTATATGACCAGTACCAAACCATTTTGCAACAGGTGGACTTAAACATAAAGTAAAGTGCCAACAAGAGTGCTAAAATCTGCAGTGGGGAGGGGCTAAGCTTGGTGTATCCAGCCATCCCTGCTAGATTATTTGACATTTACATAAAGCTTTTCGATGACGATAAGCAAGTTGCTCATGTAATAGTAAGGAGTTTACATAATTTATAATTTTTTTCACTGTCAAGATATCTACTATCTAGCAATCATCTTACGAGCCAGGTACAAAATGTGTGATACCATTACATATGTACCTGGTGATACAGTTCAGAGTCCAAAGTATCCAATATGTAGATCAGGGGTTCAGCAGGTATGGTAACTTGGGCTACTAATGAAATAGTTTGTACTATCTGGGTCCAGTTACATTTAGTAACTTCGGACAACTCTAAATCAGCTGTATGAAATCACCTCTATCAGAATGCCAATTAGGGAACAGGTGTGAATCCCTCCTACCCCAATTCAATAGGCCCGATGCAAAATAAAAAGCAACATTTTATAGGAGACAGACAGGGAAACAAAGGGAATAGATTCCAGGGCCAAATCCCATTGTTCACTGGTTATCTCCCCAATATCCTCTGGCCATGAAATTCTACAGTACATTTGAGTGCAGTGGGATCCTGTATAGAGGTAAGCAGCCACTGATAAATGCGGGAAATCGGACCTTTTTTTCGTGATTCTGGTTTATGTAATTCTCAAGTGCAATGGTGCGACTAAATTGCACGCCAAAGTTGCAAATATTGGTAATAGGGTTGTCCCGATACCACTTTTTTAGGACCGAGTACAAGTACCGATACTTTTTTTCAAGTAGTCGCCGATACCGAATACCGATACTTTTTTTAAATGTGTCCCCAAATGCTGCCATGTCCCCCCACAGATGCAGCCATGCACGTCCCCCACATATGCAGCCATGTCCCCCACATATGCAGCCATGCATGTCCCCCACATATTGCAGCCATGTCCCCCACATATTGCAGCCATGTATGTCCCCCACAGAGGCAGCCATGTATGTCCCCCACAGATGCAGCCATGTATGTCCCCCACAGATGCAGCCATGTATGTCCCCCACATATGCAGCCATGTATGTCCCCCACATATGCAGCCATGTCCTGTTCCCCATATTGCAGCCATGTATGTCCCCCATACCTGTAGTAGTGCCGCCGCATACCGCCGCGTTAAACCCCCCATTGCATTACAGCGGGCAATACAAGCTTTCGTTTGAATACTTGTAATGCGAGCCCCGCCATGTATAGACACTCCCCTTCTCTGGATTGGACCTTCTTCAGCGGCGGCACGGGGGGGGGGGTATTCTATTTAAGTATCAGGGGTATTTGCGGGAGTACAAGTACTCCCGCAAATACTCGGTATCGGTCCCGATACCGATACTAATTGGTAAACTTTTTATCAGACAGTGAATACTCGGATCGTAATTGATCATAAGATTTACAGTAAATATATTACTCTTAAATACCTAATCTTCATACAATATGCCTTTGCTCTTCCAATCCTTTACAATTCTTTTTTTTTTTCATCAATCTTTTTTATTAGTTTTAAAGAAAAGATTATACATAGAAAGTACATTCCAGTTTCTCGACAAGAGTGGGTAAATAACAATAACAATTGGGCGACGCAGCGCCATCTCATTGTGCACGAAGATTAGATACAAAATGAAGGTAGATACATATAGATTCAAAAACGAACAACAGTACTACTAATCAGTTAGTCCTACGAGCGATTCATGTAGTGAAAGCCCTTGGAAGGGTAGAGCTAGCTTATGATTCCGTCGCAACCGACGGATTTACAGAAACATGGCTGCATTATCCCAACGGGACCAGGCAAGCCATTTCTCATGCACTCTGCCATACGTTCCTCTGCTTGAGGCCAGTGTCAGCTCATGGTTGTAATGTAGGTTGACTAGGTCAATAACAGTTTCTAGTGTTGGAGGTTGGGTAGATTTCCAAAGTCTAGTGATACTCAGCCTGGCTGCAAGGAGAATATTTGTGACTACCAGTCGCATGTTCGCAGGGAACATACCCAGGTTCATGTTGAGTAGGGCTAATGTTGGTGTTGGGGAGACGTTACCGCCAGATAAGTTTGATAGCATGTGGAAGATCTTTGTCCAAAATTGGGTAATGAGCGGGCAAGTCCAAAGGATATGTATCAGATCGCCTGTCATTTTGGTACACCTCCAAGCAAGTGTCTGGACGGCCTTTGCCAAATTTTACTATCTTGATGGGTGTGAGGTACCAGCGGAGTGAGATTTTCAGAGTTAGTTCCCATAATGCTACATTTCTAGTGGCTCTATACACGGACCTTCAGTGCGTCCTGCCATTGTATGTCTAGAAGGGTCCGGCCAATGTCGATATCCCATTGATTGTGCGGTTTGGCTTTGGCAAATACTAGTTTTTGGCAAAATATGGTATAGAAGAGGGAGATACCTTTCTTTTTAGAAGAACGGTCGGTCAAAAATGCCCATACTTTAGGGGGAATGGCGTAACATGGTTTAGATATTCGGGAAAGACAGTGTTTAATTCTAATGTAAGTGAACAGTTCCCTGTCTTTTAGTCCAAACTTCGTTTGTAACTGGGAGAATGGGAGTATAGTGTCGTCTTGGATGACGTCCTGTAGGTAGAAGATACCATAGGATTTCCAATGTGATGTTCTAAGGTCTTTGGTGCAATGGTCTGGAACAGTCAGTGGAGGGAGGGGTTTGTGCGGTTGTGGGTGGATTTCACCCTGTTGCACCATAACTTTCCATGCTTGAGCCGAGGCTCTCATGGTAGGAGGGAGAGAGTTGGAGACAGGATTACCGTGGGGGATTCCTAGCAACCAGTCACTAAGGTTATTGCGTTTGACCATAGTAGATTCTAACTGACCCCATAGGGTATCAGGGCGTGTTTGGAACCAGTCTCTAAGTTGGGTGAGTATCATGGCCCAGTAGTATTCCCTGAAGTCTATAGACCCTGCTCCCCCTGCGAGTTTGTGTTTGATTAGGAGGTGTCCAGCGCATCTCAGTTTTTTGTCTTGCCACAACAGTTTCTTCGGGATCGTTTGTAAGGAGTGGAAGCAGGATGCAGGGATAGGGATTGGAAGTGTACGGAATAGGTACAGTAATTGAGGGAGATGCATAATTTTGAATGCTGCAAGCCGTCCTGACCAAGAAAGTTCTAGTTTAGCTAATTTGTTGGTCGCTGTTTGGAGTTCAGATAAAAAAGGTTTGAAATTACTTTTGAATAAATGTTTTGTAGAGCGTGGTATGCGGATCCCTAGATAAGATATCTTGTGTTCTGCCCATGTGTACGGAAGTTGAAGCTGTAATAGGTTCTTGGTGGTAGCATCCAGTTCTATATTCAGTATATAGGACTTGGTGGCGTTAACCTTGTAGTACGATACTTTGCTGAACCAATGGAGTGTTTTTTTGGGCCTCGATTATTGATGTTGTGGGGTTGGTCAGTATAAGGATGACATCGTCTGCAAACAGGCTAATCTTATGTCTGTTGGGGCCTATCTCTAGTCCCGATATATGTGGGTGACTTCTGATGTGCTCTGCAAAGGGTTAAATTAGTAGGTTAAAAATAAGTGGTGAGAGCGGGCATCCCTGCCTGGTGCCGTTCGTTATGTCGAATGATTGGGAGAGCATATCGGCGGAGAACACCCTCGCCGGGGGATTCGAATATAGGGCCAGTATGGCGTTCAGTATATGGCCCTTAAATCCAAATTTTTGAAGGGCCTGACGTAGGTAGCCCCAATGCACTCTGTCAAACGTCTTCTCTGCATCCAGAGCTAGGAGCAGAGAAGGCGTTTCGCTCGATTCAGCGTAGTGGAGGATATCAATTACTCTCCTTGTGGCGTCAGACGCCTGTCTACCAACTGTGAAGCCGGATTGATCCTTGTGAATCAATGAGGGCATGATGTCCAGAAGTCGAGATGCAACAATTTTTGCGTATATTTTTAGGTCTAGATTTAAAAGTGAGATTGGGCGAAAGTTCTGAGGGGCAGTTGGATTCTTTCCTGGTTTAGGTAGAGTTATAATAAGTCCATGTAGGGATCCTTTTGGAAATTTAGAGGAAGCGGCTGCAGTGTTGAACACTGTGACCAGCGTGGGAGCCAAATGTTGGGCAAATTATTTATAGTATTCCCCTGTGAGGCCGTCCGGTTCAGGGGATTTGCCTAAGGGTAAAGAGTTGATCGCTGCCAGTACTTCTGGGGTGGTGAATGGTTTGTTTAAACTGGAAAGTTGTGTCTCAGTCAGGGAGGGGAGGGTCACATGGTTGAGGAATTCTTTGATTTCAGTCGTGGTAGGTTGGTGTGTGGCCTGATCGTTGTGCAAGTTGTACAAGTCGCTGTAATACGCGCTGAACGTGTCAGCAATTGACTGGGGATTCGTAAGCCTGTCTTTCGTGTGTGGATGAATGAGGTGATCAATCTTTTGTTTGACTCTCCTTCCTTTAATGCGTTGGGCCAGAACCTTGCCTGCCTTATTGGATGTGGAGTAGGAGGAAGTCTTCAGCCTCCTCTGCGTACGTTCGAATGATTGTAGGAGGAGGAGTCTGAGTTCCTGCCTCAGGGAGAGAATATTTGCGGATCTAGTTGGGTGAGGGTTGGGTTTGTTAAGCTTTTCTAGGGTATCTAATTGTGATACAAGAGCATCTATTCTGGAAGATTTGTTTTTTTTGTGTATGGAACTCAACTTAAGTAAAACTCTTCGAATGTAAGCCTTATGCGCGTTCCACAGCACGCCTGGGTCAGATACAGATCCCGTGTTGTCGTCAAAGAAGTCTTTAAGGGTATCCGCAATCTCAGGGGAAAATGAGGGATGTTGCAAGATGTAGTTGTTAGCCCGCCATATAAAGGTCGGTCTTATGTTGTTCAAATTTGAAACGGTGACAGTGATGGGGGCATGATCCGACCAAGTCGTGGTGTGGATTTCTGAAGCGCTGATAGTTTGTAAAAGCCATTTGTCTGTAAGAAAGAGGTCAATGCGCGAATAGGTTTTGTGCAAGGGCGAGAAGTATGTGTAGTCACGCTCGGAGCCGTGTTGGCATCTCCAAACATCGAACAGATCATGGGATGCCGCAAAATGTTTCAGAGGGGACTCTCTACGTTTAGATGGGGTAGTGGAGTCCATAAGGACGTCCGGGACTAAATTAAAGTCCCCACATATTATGAGTCGCCCCTGCTCGATGGATTGTGCCAATTTCGTCACCTTGCGGAGAAATCTTAATCAACGTGTACTCATTACCGTTCAATGTGCAGACTAGGATAATATAACGCCCATCTGGGTCGGTAACCACATTTTTCAAAAGGAACCGTACAGTATCTTTCACTGCTAGAAACACCCCCCTCTTTTTGGAGGTGAAATTAGCAGAAAAAGTGTGAGAGAATTTTCTATGGGTACATACAGGTGCGTTAGGGGAAGCGAAATGCGTTTCCTGAACACAGAGCACATCACACTGCAGGTCTGACGCAGTCTTCCATAAGGAATGTCTCTTAGCTGGGTGGTTCAAACCATTAGCGTTAAGGGATAAAAGCTTGATCGCCATTGTCGATAGTCACTGAGGAAAGTGTATAGTAAAAATGCACTTACAGTTAGACGTGGAGGGTGAGCTGGACACCGTAAAGGTAACAAAATACAAAAAACAAAATAAACACCAAGGTGTCTCTAGCAAGGGCAGAGGACATGCGAATGGCTCACTGTTTTAGTATACGGTAGCTGTAAAAAAAAGAGCACTGTTGTAACATACAAAAGCAAGAAAAACTTTAGTGGTATATACACGGTGGTGGTGTCACCTGATGTGCAGAGCCCTGCACCTGTACTTCAAACAGCTAAGAAAAACTGACAATACACCGGGTGTCAGGTGTGGTGGGTGTGCCACCTAGAGAGTCAGAGAGCGGAGTATAGGGACTAAGTATCCCGTTAAACCGCCTATTCGGGGTAACGAGTGTTACTGTGCTGCCAACTCAAACCAAAACGTGAAAGAGAGAAAAAAAACAAGGAAACAAGTATACAGCTGGGTGCCAGGGAGAGTATCTGTCATGTAGATACATAGGAGGCCTTCATGTCCTCTGCTCCGGTTCATCCTCTTGGGTGGCGGGGTCCCGACGAGCCTGTCTTGGCCCGCGTTGAACTTTTGGTTCCGCCGTATCTTGAGGTGAAGCCGGAATAATTCCCCACGTGTGTAGTAAGCACAATCCCTTCTGCAGATCTTGGATCACGTGGGTTGAGCCATTTTTCGTAACGAGGAGAGTGGCCGGGTAGCGCCATTTGTACTGAACCTTATGGTTGTAAAGGCCCTTGGTGATTGGGTTAAGCTGTCGCCTGAGTTGTAGCGTATACTTTGAAAGGTCAGGGAAGAGTAGTACCCCCTTGAATGGATGCTGTAGCGGTGGCCCCCCTCTAGCAGCCATCAGCAGTTGTTCCTTCACATGAAAGAAATTAATTCTCATGAGTATGTCTCTCGGGATCGAAGCAGCTAAGTGAGAGGGCTTGGCTATACGGTGTATCGTATCGATAATAAGGTCCCTGGGTGAGGCATCATGCAGAAGTTCTTTGGCATATTTTGGAAGGTCAACCGGTGTTATGGTCTCTGGGACCCCCCTAAGTTTCAAGTTGTTTCTCCTGGAACGGTCCTCTAAATCGGCCAGCTTGGCTCTCGCCCATTTCTGCTCAGACTGGAGGGAGAGAAGCATGTCCTTTAATGTGGTGTCCACCACTGGTTGGCCCGATGTAGGAAAAGAGGCCATGGAGGAGTGCAGGGCCTGGTTCGCCGGGAGTAGGCCACAAGCCGGGGCCTCGATTTGCGGAGGCGTGCGCGGCGCGTCACGATCGGTGCGCAACCGCGCTTTCGCGGGGCTCCCTGTGATCGGGTTTTCACCCGTTTTGGGCGTAGGAGGTGAGGGAGGGCAGCAGGGGACCTGTGTGCTCATGAGGGGCCCTGTATGATCCGCATTTGCTCCGGACGCCATGCCGCCGTTGGCGCCATTTTGCGGCTGACTGACCTGTGCAGCATAGTGAAAGAAGGCGGTCAGCTTCTGCGGGTGGTGATCAGTTTTCCTTTTGCCTGACATGGCTCCCCGGGGTCCGCTGGGTCTCAGCAAGCAGCAGTGGTGGGGTTTGTCAACGGATTCGGGCTCCTATCGCTCCGGTTCTCTCCCTGGCAGAAGAGCTCAGTCTCTAAGCAGAGCCATCTCCATCGCTGGCAGACCACGCCCCCAATCCTTTACAATTCTAATATAATAATTACATTTGTTAAGATAAGTAACACTGAGGCCTCGTACACACGAGGGGATATGTCCGCTGAAAACGGTCCGATGGACCGTTTCAGCAGACATCTCCGCTCGTGTGTATGGGCTAGCGGACAGATTTCTCCACCCGACAGATTTCAAAGCATGCTTTGAAATCTATCCGGTGGAATCTGTCCGCCCGACATGTCTGCTGGTTAGTACACTTACCAGCAGACATGTCGTCCCCCACCGCCGCCGTGCCGCCGCCGAATGGATTCGGCGCATGCGCGGAAGTGTTTTACTTCCTGGTGCGGTGACGTGGCGGTGACGCGGCGGCGTCAACGTCACCGCCGCATCACCGCGCCGTCCGGCGGCGGGGAATTTGATCTGATGGTGTGTACACGCCATCGGATCAAACTCCCGATCGGACATATCCGATGGAAATGGTCCGCGGATCGGATCGGATATGTCCGATCATGTGTATGGGGCCTGACTAACCCAATGCATTTTTAATATTAAATGCATGAGAAAATACATTACACATAAAAAAAAGTTAAACTGATTTTAACAAAATTCACAGTACTGTAAACTTCCAAATAATATATAGGACTTTTCCTTTGCATTTGTTATGTGGTGGTTACTTATTTACATGTTCTGACAATATAGGGCCAGATTCAGGTAGTAGTTAAGCGGCTTATCTGTAGATAAGCCGCGTAACTTCTAACCTACGCCGTCGTATCTGTTTTGTGTATTCATAAAACAAGAAACGCCGGGATTGAGTTCAGATATTTCACCGTCGTATCGGAACTGCAATTTTAAAATGGCCGCTCGGGGCGTTCCCGCTGATTTTCACCGAGAATATGTAAATCAGCGAGATACGGCAATTCACGATCGTACGCGGGCCCGACGCAGTGACTTTCCGACGTTTCCGTAAGAGATACGTGGCGTAAAGAAAAACATGCCCCCTAGGTGGAGTATCCTATGTTAAGTATGGCCGTCGTGATCGCGTCGAATTGAAAAAGTTTAACGTCGTTTGCGTAACTCGTCCGTGAATGGGGATTGACGTCATTGACGACGAAAACACCGACAGAATTTGGAGCATGCGCACTGGGATACATTGACAGCCGACGCATGGGCAGTACGTTCGCCGCGGGATCGCGCCTAGTTTAAATACTACACGCCCCCTACCCGCCCAATGTAGGGATGTCTGCACTGTAGGGGTGGATCTGTATTGTAGGCGGGGTACTGTATTATAGGGGGGGCTGTATTGTAGGGGGGTCTGCCCTGTAAAGGTGAATCTGTATTGTAGAGGGGGTTCTGTATTGTAAGGAGGGGTCTGTATTGTAGGGGTGGGTCTGTATTGTAAGGAGGGTTTGCACTGTAGGGGGAGACTGTAGGGGGATGGGTCTGCACTGTAGGGGGAGACTGAAGGGAGGTCTGCGTGACATGCAGGGTGTCCAGAACAGTTAGGGGGGTGTCTGTGTAACATATAGGTGTCTAGAGCTGTGGGGGGCTGTGTAATGTAAAGTGATGCAGGGTGTTGTATAATGTAAGTGCAGTTGTGCAGCTGTGTAATGTAAAGTGATGCAGGGTGTTGTATAATGTAAGTGCAGTGTATAATATAGTGCAGTTGTGGAGAGGGGTACACAGTAGTGACAGAGATATTGAAGGATGCAGGGGGCACAGTGGGATGCCAAATGCTCTAGGTACGCCCCTGCAGGCAGGCCAGGCCACAGGCGGATTCTGCAGGAATGACAGAGTGGGCGGCTGTCCCTGCCTTGTTAGGAGTCGGAGATCACTGTCACTGGCAGTCTGTGGGTTACTCATTAAGATTGCCGCCGCTCGGCGACAGTGCGGCAGCCATCTTTAAAACTGCACAAAGTACTGGCAGGCCACAGGCGGATTCTGCCGGAAAGACAGCGTGAGCACCTGTCCTTGCCTTGCTATGAGGAGCAGGGATGAGGAGCTCATATGCCATGCGCACTGAGAAGACAAAGGAGGGCAAGAATCCACAGAAGCAGGCAGCGGATGTAAAAACTTTTTTCTGTAAGTCAATTTTTTTTTTATAAATAGGGTGTTTCTTAAAGGAACAGTAAATACAAAAGTTAAAAAATACTTCATTGTAGTTATGTTTGATATTATACCACCACCGTAAGATTTACTTTATATGTGGCGTTATTATACCGTGTGATTTACTTTATATGTGGCGTTATTATAGCGTGTGATTTGCAGTATAGGTGGCGTTATTATAGCGTGTGATTTATAGTATAGGCGGTGTTATTATAGCGTGTGATATACGGTATAGGTGGCGTTATTATGTGAATAAAAGTTGTATTTTTATCATAGCTTGTAATCATTTTTTTTGGGGGGAATGGAAGGCTTTAAATGGAGCCGGTATTAGAGAAAGGTGTGGACACTGAAAGGTTGTGGTTACAGAGGGGTGTGGTTATGGATGGGTGTGGCCACGGAGGGGTGTGGTTATGGGGTGTGTGGTTACGGATGGGCGTGGCCATCGTGGGCGCGGTTACTGAGGGGCGTGGTCACTAGGGGCGTTGTAAATCTTTCTCGCACAGGGCGCCTAAAGGCCTAAGGCCGGCCCTGGGTTGGGTCACAATTGAGACTCCTGAGACCCCTAAAGCTACGCCCCTGGCTTATGCAGCTTATTTGAAAACTATCAAATTAATTATGTGCTAAAGGTGCAAGTAAAACAGATATTTTAGAGAACCAATCAATGAGATGCAATGTCTTCTAATTCAGTATGTGCAATTATAAGGTCTCTAATATTATCAATATCAGAATTACATTTGAATTTTGCCTTCTTTTCTGCTGAGAATATACAGAATTATAATAACTAATGTATCATATTTTATTGGATATGACAGAATTATTAATGTTTGTTAAATGTATGACCTCCTGATGATTAATATGTACACATCAAATGTAATGAATCAGCATGATCTAAAAACAAGACCATGCTTGTCTTTTGTAAAAGCGATAACAAAGCTTGCATTATCCTAATTATTTAAGCGTATGGCTCAAATAAGCTCAGGGAACAGTCACATTGAAGTACTGAACAGCTTGTGAGCATGAAAGGCAAACCACATCAAAAGAAGGTTAAAATACATCTAAAGCTAAAACATGCTTATATATATATATATATATATATACATATATATATATAAAATATTATTTTGGTCTACGCAGGACTAGACAAACTTGTTTTTTGCCATCTTTGTTCCACTGGGAAGGTTTCCCTTCACTTCCTGTTCTGTAGCCACAACAAAGAGTGTGAGGAAAACTCTCCTAAGTGATGGAAATCTCCTCTCAGACAGTTGTCACCACAACAAATTTCCTCATTGAAAGATTTCCACTCTAAATTATATTTTTATATTTATTTAAAGATCCAGTCCCATACTCTTATGCCGCGTAAACACGACCGTTTTTCATGACGAGAAAAATGCCAACGGTTGTGTGTATGCTCCAGAGCATTTCTCTCAACGAGGAAAATGCCATTAAAAATTTAGAACCTGCTCTATTTTTTCTCGTCGTGAAAAACAGTCGTGTGTGCGCTTTAACGAGGGGGAAAAAACGTGCATACTCAGAAGCAAGTTATGAGACGGGAGCACTCGTTCTGGTAAAACTAGTGTTTGTAATAGAGATAGCACATTCGTCACGCTGTAACGGACTGAAAAGCTCGAAGACTGAAAAGCACGAATCGTCTCTCACCAAACTTTTACTAACACGCGGTAGCACGAAATTAGCAAACGCGTCCCAAAGGGTGGCACCATTTGAATGGAACTTCCCCTTTATAGTGCCGTTGTACGTGTTGTACGTCACTGCACTTTGCTCGAGCATTTTTTTTCTTAAACGTGTGTATGCAAGGCAGGCTTGAGAGGAATTGCGACAAATCACATAGAGAAAAACATTGTTTTTTTCCATGACATGAATAACGGTCGTGTGTATGCGGCATAATTGTTTGGGTTTCATACTCCCAAGGGGTATAGATATTAGGAACTGTTCTATAGTCATAAACATTTGTTATAGGTAAAGTATATAACTCAGAATTAAAAAAACAGTATGAGCTCTACGAAACCAATTGTGTACCTATAAACACAGCCCACTGCACATATTAGAATAGCAGCATTTTTTTTATTGTATCAAATGCATAGAAAAAGCCAACATTAAAATTCAAATCATTAAAACGTGACATTCATATAGGTAGATGTGAAATTATTTCTGGAGGTAAACTAATGTGGCTACTGTGGCTCAAATAATGTTTTGCCACCTATGCAATTTGGTAATAAATATGGTCTGTGTAATGTTTTGGTTGGTTAGAAAAAAACATGAATACCTCTAAAAATGTTTTGGTTGGTTTTACCTCAGCCTGATATCTGGTTCCTGCAGTCAATTGTCTGCCCTCCATCATGGCCTTTTGCTTGTAATATGTGTCTAAAGTCTGCCATGACTTCATCTTTTATATTTAATTTCAGCTGTTGGAACCAGTGCTGGGACAAGGCCATCTGGTGCCCAGGGCGAAGATGGCAAACTGCGCCCCCCCCCCCCCCCCGTTATGAAGAAAGAGTAAGTGTCCTTTCAAAACCAGAAAACACTTAAAGCGGGGGTTCACCTGCAAAAATCCAGCAGATACAGCAGCTGAAGCCGAGCTGATTCCCTACTGCGCATACGTGAGTCGCGCTGCAGCGAGTGTTTCCCAGAACACAAAGGGAGTGGTGACGTGGAGGGGTCGGACTCCCGCATGAGTCTATACCAGGAAGTGGTGCAAATACCTGTTTTATACAGGTATCTACACCCCTTCCCCCTGAAAGGTGTCTAATGTGACACCGGAGGGGGGGGGGGTTTCGGAACGGAGATTTTCAATTTTGGGTGAACCTCCGCTTTAAAACAATACAACAGTAAAATACTGTAGCTTCGTCGCAGTATATGTATGGCGTCTGTGGCGGGTCTGCAAATGGTTAAAGTGTAAGTTCACCTTTCTTGACAGAACAAACAGCTGCTAGATCAATGCAGTCTCACCAGTGCACATCAAATGCAGCCTACCACTGTGCCCATAGATGCAGAGAGAAAAAAAAGAGAGATGCTCTGCAGGCAAAACAAAAAATTATAAATGCACTTTTTTTTTTTACCTGCAAAAAAAAGTTAATTTATTAAATGCATTCACTATTTATTATTATAATACATACGTTAAACCTTTTTTTTTAAAATAAAGAAATCCACAAGAGAGAGGGGGGCAAAGCTCTGCAGGCAATTTTTTTTTATAAATGGCCATTTTTTTTTTGCTGCAAAAAATGTTCATTATTATAATAAATGTGTTCCTTTTTTTATATTATTATAATAAATAAGTTAACTTTTTTCTAAGAGAGAGGGGATGAAATTGTGTGTGTGTGTGAGAGAGAGAGAGAGAGAGAGAGAGAGAGAGAGAGAGAGAGAGAGAGAGAGACTGCAATGGTGTGTGTGAGAGAGAGAGAGAGAGAGAGAGACTGCAATGGTGTGTGTGAGAGAGAGAGAGAGAGAGAGACTGCAATGGTGTGTGTGAGAGAGAGAGAGAGAGAGAGAGAGAGACTGCAATGGTGTGTGAGAGAGAGAGAGAGAGAGAGAGAGAGAGAGACTGCAATGGTGTGTGAGAGAGAGAGAGAGAGAGAGGATGCAATGGTATGTGTGTGTGTGTGAGAGAGAGAGAGAGAGAGAGAGAGAGAGAGGGGGGGGGTACAATGGTGTGTGTGAAAGAGAGGGAGGGGGGCTGCAATAGTTTGTGAAAGAGAGTGCAATGCTCTGCAGGCCATTTATATTAGAAAAAGTGAGTTTGCTTTGAGAGAGAGAGAATGCCAGGCAGGAGTGAAAGAAACACAGGGAAAGGCAGAGAGAGAGAGAGGGGGGGGGGGGGTACACCGTGCGATGAGAGAGAGACAGACAGATTGCAGCACCTTAATTCTTCCGCTCCATGGGCATTCACTTCTCCTATAATCCTTCAGACCTGCTGCCCCTCACTCGTGACTCTGCATGCATACTAGTGGGCGGAGCTGGCTCTGCATGAGCCAGATGGAAGGAGGAGAAAACAAGCAGCATCACAACGTTCTCCTGCTCCTCTCGGGCATGTCACTCAGTTCAGTGGGTGAGGCGGAATCAGAAGAGAAGACGAGGCATTGCGGCACTGCTCTTTATTTAACTGACAGGCAACTGGGCAAGCTCCGAGTCAAACAGCGGTAGTCAGTCACTTGTTGACTGGAAAGTTTAACCGTACACTGCGCCCCCCTTGCTACAATAAAATGCTCCGCCCAGGGCACCCGCTCCTTCCGCCCACCCCTTGTACCGGCCCTGGTTGGAACAAACATCAGTGATCTTACCTGGGAGTGCCATGTAATGGCACAAAAGCCTTCTTTAAGGGTTACTGCTAAAGACCAGACCATCCTGTGAGCCTGGGTGTGACCATCGGATTAATAAGCGATTTCCTATGGCAAAAACCTGACCCTGTCAAAACACCTGTTACATAGATTGATTAAGTTATATCATAGAAAATAACTATAATCATTGAAGGAGATTACAGTGTTTGTGTTCTGCGTCATTTGATTTGGCAAACGTTCTAGAGCTCAATAAAAACGGCAGCTTTAATATGGTGGTTATCTTGGAGGCTTCACTAGCTCCACCCATAAAAAAAATCTTTAGATGAAACAAAAGATCTATACCACAACTTGCCACAAGATGTCAGCATAGACCTTGCTCTTCGATTAAATGTACTTCTAAAAGGCTATGTCCTCTGGGTATATTGTTTTTTTTTTTATATTGATGTGTGTGTGTTATTTTAAAACTAAAGTTAAATCAATTAAAGTTTGAACAGCACTTTTTTCGGGGGTTTAGTCCAGGATCACTGGAATTCATTGAATACAAACTTAGCATCTAATTCTGAATCAACTTTCAGCTCATTGTAGGGGACACACTGAGGGCTCATTCAGACGTGTGGCCGGGGGTGCTTGAGCTGTGGTTTTAGGTCACTGACCACCCATCTAAACAAAAGCATGCAACTGTTCAGGACTGTCAATTGAACTCACATGTTGCATTAGCCAAAAATGAACGAGCATGTGTTTGTGGCACAGTGGTTAAGCCTTTTAAGTGTTAGAAACAGGCAGGGAGGAGGTGACATACATATTATGTATTATCAGCTTCTCTCTGGAAAGCAATACGCGGTGGACAGCAAGAGCTGCCATAAATGAGAGTGTGCCCTAACAATAGTGATTTAAGATTTGTTTCTATTGGTTTCTTCTAAACATTATGCTGAACTGCAAATTAATTTTTTTATCTAGTTTTGTACAGAATGGGGAAGCGTTAGAAGATCTACCAACCTTCTATTGCTGTCTGTGATCCTCCATCTAGAAGATTTCCCTTCACTTCCTGTTCCAGAAATAAAACAGGATGTTAGTAGATATCTGCTCAAATAGATTGGGAATCCACCCTCGACAATTGTCAGTGGAAAAAAAATGTCAGATTTAAAAGATATCATCACTAAGCCTGCTGCTGTGACAACTGCAACATTTTGGGTTTTGCCTCACCTTCTCTCCTGATGATCGTTGGTCATTAGTAATGGTGGATCCCTTTAAATTACTGACCAGAATGCGTATGCAGATCATTAATTCAGAAATCATGGAATCCTCAAAAAATTCCTTTTCAGAAGCAATCGCAATGGCACCGTTTATATTTTTCATATTTCATATCTACTTTGTAGCTGACTTAACCCAAAGCAGAGGGGAAAAAAAGCTTAACTCCCATGATACAATATCAGGTTCTAGTTCTGTACACGCTAGTATAATGAAGTAATAGGGAAGGGTGGACATTTGATGATGTTCAGTGTAAAGCCCCGTACACACGGTCGGACTTTTGCCCAACCAACATCAAAATCCGACACTTTTCGCATTTGTCCGACCGTGTGTACGTTCCATCGGACCAACTTTTTTGGCTTTCATCGGACAAAAAGTTTGGTCTGCGAACGGACCAACTTTCAGGCAACAAAAGTCCGATGGTGCAAAATCCGATCGTGTGTACAGCAAACCATCGGACTATTGTGCAAAGTTAAAATGCGCATGCTCCGAAGTAAAGAGCAGCCGGAAGCCTTCTATCTAGTAAAACTAGCGTTTGTATTATAAAAAGAACATTCGTGACGCGGCTAGTTTCGAAATCTCGAAAAACAGCGCATATTATCCTTTTCTTTGTAATGACAATAATCTTAAAACCTGCTTTGCTGGTGATACAGATGGATTAAAAACAAATTAATTTACTTTTGATTAGTGTGTTTTGTTTAGATGAATCAAGCAAATTTCAAGATTATTTTGTGTGTCAACTTCTAAAAACCCCATTATCCCATATTATTTTTGATGGTTAAAGTACCAACTACTCTATTTGTCTCCCTTTAATTTGAGCAAAGGACCTGCCTACTCACAAACTGACATTTGACTTTACACAAATAATTCAAGACACCTTCACATCATCCATTTATTAAAAAAAAAATCTCCTAAAATAGGACAAATCCAAAACATAAGGAAGGCAGCAATAGAACAAATGGTGGACTTTGCAAAGCCTCTGTACCCCAGGGCATACATAACAATTTTTTGGTAAATATCCAAACTTGGGGACCTGAGAATTACAATATAGGGAGCACCAGAAGATCATGGACTCCAAAAGATGGGGAGCAGCAGCAGAAGACATGTCTGTCCCCAGGCTGTGGTACTTCAACAGGCTGATATTTTTTGCCGACCAAACTGAACCAAGAACAACACTATCCACACTTCTCTCCCCATCAGCTGAGGCCATTTTTTTTCTTTGTCACTCCCATCACAATAATACAAAATCAAAAAAAAAATAAAGATACATTTGTCATTCCATTTTTGAAGCTAAAAATAAAATTATCCCTAAAATGGATCTAAATGGTAAACATTTTTAAACAAAAATAATAACCCATCAAAATATTTACCAAACCATTATGTTGGTGGCCAAATTAGTAGCCCCTAAAATCTGGGCTCTGAGTTGGCCACTGACCCCCATGCTGCTGGGGTGGTTGGGCTTGCTGGGGTGGGAAGGTTGGCTGGTGTGGGTAGGTTGGCTGTTGTGGGTAGGTTGGCTGTTGTGGGTAGGTTGGCTGGTGTGGGTAGGCTGGGTGGGCTTGGTAACTTGTCTGGGTTTGGTAGGCTGGCTGTGTTTGGTAGGCCTGTTGTTGATTAGCTGGAGGTGTGTGATCTAAATCACAGACATGGGAATTAGGGGTTAGCTCCCGTTTCCTGGCCTTGCTAAGGAGCTGTACCATCATCCCCTCACACAGCTCCCTTTGATCTGCCTCTATTTCTCGGAGCTTGTTGGCAATGAAACAGCCAAACCCTTCTGCACTATCGGGTGCTGAGGTGATGACCGATGTGGCCCTACTTAGAAATTCAGCAGTGGCGTCATCTAGCTGTTGCCTCTTCTTGGCCCTTTTTCGAGGAGGCTTTAGTGTAGGGATTTGGCATTGTGTTGACAGGCTGCTGGGCCCAGCCTCTTCTTGGCTGCCAAGGTCCTGTGTGTGAAAAAGGAGCATCATTTCAGTTTTGTTGCCATCATAACAACACATTAACATCATAGTATATTTAAATGGCCAGTTGTTGAAAAATACTAGACCTGGGTAAAGCTGATCTCCTCCTCCTCCTCCTCCTCCTCCTCTGTTGGTATCTGTGGCCTCTGCTGATAGAGAGGGTAGTGTGGATAGATGTTTTCTTGGCTCAGTTTGGTCCTTTAAAAACATCAGGCTGTTGAAGTACCACAGTTTGGGTACATACACGTCATCTGCTGCAGCTCCCGATCTTTTCGATCCCTCGACCGTCTTTAGCTCTCTGAGAAACGTGCTCCTCAGGCTGCCAATTTTAGCTTTAATTTGTGTTGCATTGGCCCTGGGGTACATTGCTTCTGCCACCAATGTATCTATTGCTGCCTGTCTTTTATTTTTATCTGAATAATCTTTATGTTTCGACTGCCACAGACAGGTCTGCGATCTGTAGAGTTCGATAAAAGCACTGACGAATTGACGTGAATTTAGTTTTCCACCCTTAGGTTTTGGCATGTTTTTGATCAGATCTCTGCAATAAAGGTTACAATACAACCAATAAGTGCTTGCTTTGAGTTCCTAACATGCTTATACAATGTGTGTTTGGTTCTCTAAGCTAAATCATGCAGTAACCACTAGTGTCATAATGTATTCACCTACCTTCGTTCAGTGTATTCCTTTGCCTTAACGTGGAGTCGCAACAATGGATTCGTTCATGCGTGCGGGACCTCGACCGCTCGTTTTTGATTTATATAGCCTACGCATGCATGAAGCTCCGCTCTACGTGCGTCATGACGCTGGGGCGTGACCACATTATTTTTTATTCCTGCGCCATTCTGTGAGGTACATGTGTGAGGGAGAAGATGATGGCGCAGTCAACGAATACGAACAGGCCCCGCAGTGGAGGAGTTTATATTAAGCACAAGGCAACCCCCATGAGCAAGGGGGAGATGGTGGAGATGGTGCACATCTTTGAGAAATACGATTACGATTGCAAAATGGAGAACTATGATAGACCCAACAGCCATAAAGACTGGGTTCTGGAGAAGGTCCTTGCAGTATTGGAAGAAGATTATGGGGTAAAACGAACGAAAGACCAAATCAGAAAACGATGGTCAGATTTGAAGCACAGAGAGCAAGATCATTTGGACTCCATTCACCGCACCATTATCCAAAAAAGTAAGTACATGTAATTATGTCAATATGTGTCTGTACATTAGAGATGGATTACATTTAATGGTGATTTGTTATTGTGAGGGCTCCAGAAGAAGATAATGCAAGTTTTAATGTAGTTCATTATAATGTGAAAGTTGTTCTTTCTGTCTTGGCTACTTTTCTGTAATAAATAATATACTGTATTTTAATGTTTTCCACAGAAAAAAGGCAAAGAGAAAAACACCACAGGGGACAAAAGGAGGCTTCCATTGGCCGGGCTCCAACAGGGGAGACAACATGCCCAAAATCACCCCCAAAACGTAAGGACAAAATTAGATAATTAGCATTTTCATAGCGACAGGGGTGTTTCTAGGTAGGACAAAGACCATGGGCTCAGGCCATATCTTAAGGGGTAAAATCAACTTTATGTTAGATGTGTGGCTCATCACTGACCATTAATGATGCATTTGAATGATAGACATGGGTAGAGGAGAGGCCCTGGGGATCAGAGTCACAGAGAGTCACGCCTGCTAGATTTCACATCATATATCCCATCTTGCCATTGCAAACAAGAGTGATGCGTGTCATCTGTCTGATTTTTTGAATGTGGCCACTAAAGAGATTTGTACCCACTTTTTAAATGACATCATACTCCTGTTCCATAAAATTTTGTATATTATAATAATGCCTAGTGTAGTGCACTAGTCTCGAGCAAACTTTGTCACCAGGGCAAGTTTGGTATATATTTAAAAAGCAGCAAATGTGATTCTGGTAAGATAATGTCATTTAGGGGCGGCTTCATGGATGTTTTATTCTTTAATTTTAGAGGATCAGGAGTGTGGTCAGCACCAACCTTTGCAGGATAATGATGATAGTGCCGGACCCAGCAAAGAGCCACCAGTGGACAGCACATCCCCAGACACCAGATATGCTGAGGGTGAAGGAGTGCAAGAAATCCAAGATGACCCTTTGGAGACTGTTGTTTGCCCCAGTAAGTTTTTTTAACATGTGCTTTCTACAATCAATACATGGTTACTGATTATATGTCCACTACAAACACGCCCACAACACACTAGCAAATTATGTAGTGCATTCAACATTTGAGCATGTAGAAGGGAGAGGTGGCAGTGTTGTTTAGGTAGCTGCACGTGAAGACACATGCATATGCACCTGGTCCAAGATTTTCGGAGTATATCTGTAGTGTGTACATTACCTAGTAGTGTAGCTGTATTTAGAAGATCAAGCATTTTGCAAGCACCAATTGAGTGTCTATGTTTAGGTAAGTATTTTCATAATGTGTCCCTATGTTTTTTGCCTCAGTCACTTGACCATCAAACACATTCTAATTAATTATCTTCTTCCAAGGCCACCAACTACCAGGATGCACTATTGGTCGGATCAGTGCTGATATGCTGCAGGCAATGACAGAGCTTGAAAATCTAAAGGAGTCTGCCACTGGTGTTCTGAGACGAATCAGGGATTATTACGACCTGTTAGCTAAATTTTAGCTGTTTTTGTGATGTAGGTTTATAGTTTACATTTGTACCTCCTGTTATTTAAATTTTCTGTGAACTTGATGCAACTAGACTTGTTAGCACAGGCTGAGTTTTGTTATTTGTTTAGAAATGGCACTAATTCACTTTGCAATACGCAGATGTTAGCAAATGTGACTTTTGAGGCTATTTCAATACTGTAATTTTATAAAAAAATAATGTTTTGGTGTGATTTAAGTGTCTCAGCTGAGTTTTTATCTACTCCTCTTCTTCTGGTGCTTTCAAGAAACAGTATTACAATTTTGAAGGGCTATACCTGACCAATTTTGACATATGCACATCCAAAAAAATAAATATGTACCTATGGCAAAAGTGAAACATCTGGGAATGCACCAGGAGAAGGAGAGTGGAGAAAGACTGTGCTAAGGGGCATTTTGCATCAAACGCAGTTCCGTTTATTTTGGGGTGCATTTTTGTATGCGACAAGGATGCAGGCACAGTGTTTGACATGCACTCCATGAAGGTTATGGTCAGCTCTAGCTCACAACATGGTAGTTCCGTTTCAGGTGCTAAGGATGACTGCATGTTGTGAGCTACAACCAACCAGAACCCCCGTAGCGCATGGAGAGCACTGTGCATGCATTTTTGACCCACAAAAAAAGCGCCACAGAATAAACAAAACTGCATCTGGTCATACATTGTGTGTGTATAATAATATTTTGGGCCGAGAATTCTGCCAAAAATGTTTGAATTTCTGCTGTAACCACTTGGCAAGGTATATTGCTGTGTTGGAAAAGATGCATGTTTCTCGCCAAAATAATAACAAACGAATTATTGCGTTCTTCATGAGCTACCACTGTTTGGCACATTGGATTGTGCTTGTTAAAAAAATAATGTTTTTGCAAAAAAGGTGTGGCTTCTTATTTATAAGATCAGTACTACCAGTATATTTTGAATTTAGGGTAAGAACATTGACAGTGTATTATTCGAAAAGGGGTGTAGCAGAGCCCTAAAACATAATAATACTCAACATAGATGTATTGAAGTTTAGAAAGGTGTATTTGCACGTCTGCTTGTTTCCCTAAAGTTTTGACAATTCTCACCAAAATTCTAAGGACATAAAAAAATTAAAACCCAACCACAGATAACAGTAGCTCAAAATTGTTATTTTTAAGAGGAAAATAAACTAGATAGAACAAACTCTACAGGACATTTTGCTGCCAAGGCACTGCCCCTCTACCAACAAAGTAGTCCATATACTGCTCACGCACAAGACGTGCATTCTGGGAGGAGACAGCAGGTCGAGTAAGTTGCAGGGCTGGCATTACTTCGTCTTCAGCTGCCCGTCCACCTGAGGGGTCATCAGTATTGCCAGACGCAATGTAGTTGGTAGCATTCCTCCGTAGAAAATTATGGAGGATGCAGCAGCACAACACCACGTGGTTAAGCTTGTATTTAGCCAAGTGAATGGCAGTAAGAAATAGCCGCAAACGACTTGACATAATGCCAAAGGCGTTTTCAACCACCCTTCTGGCACGTGACAGTCTGTAATTATAGATCCATTGCTCAGGGGTGAGGTTCCTCATCGGAAAGGGCTTCAACAGATGTTCCCCAAGAGCAAAGGCCTCATCTGCCACAAATACAAAGTTGAGGCCCTCCACGTTGTCCTGCTCAGGTGGCAAACTTAAGGTGCCATTAGTAAGACGCTGATAGAATTCGGTATGAGACATCACACCTCCATCAGAATGACGCCCATTCATACCAACATCAACATAAATAAACTCATAGTTTGCAGAAACTATAGCAAGAAGAACTATGCTGTTAAAGCCCTTGTAATTATAAAAATAAGAGCCAGAGGCCAGCGGAGGAACAATCCTGACATGTTTGCCATCAATGGCACCCCCACAATTGGGAAAATTCCACAGATTGGCAAACTGGGCCGCAACATCCTGCCATTCCTGAGGGTTGGAAGGAAACTGTGGAGTCAAACAAAGAACAATTAGTTACTACTTCAGCATAATAAATTGCAACCTATTTTTACACATACATTATAGGGGCAACATAACAAGGAACCAATTCAAGCAGTTTGTGGACTAAAAATTTGATATAATTCTCATTTATATGCTTCATGACTCCCTCTGGTGGCACATTCCAAAAATGTTAGGGAGATGAGGTTGAATGTTTAAAGTTTGGGGAGTGGTAAAAAAATCTCTCCTTTTCAATGTGACCAATATGGTGAACAAATGAAGGTTCATGTTTGTTGCAAGCCATTCTGATTTTTGGGCTTGGCACACCAGAGGCAACAGAATAACATACCATATACAAAAAAATAAAATAAAAATAATAATATAATTTTAATAAAATGGGACAAATATGACAAGCAGAAAAGGGGTATAATGAAGATATGTTTAGCTAGAGTACACAAATATTTGGATCAGATGATTCACTATTTGGGAAGGGGAAGGTTAATAAACAGTTTGTGCACCCCAAAAAATTTACTCTGCCACTCTGCTGCCAGTTAAGGATAAACATTTTAAGATGCCCTAGTTTATAAGGGTTGTTAAGGGAAGGCAAATAACAAATTGGGGTCCCAGGGTAGCTTGCTAGGGAGGTAAGTGAAGGCAAATATCTATTTAGGGCAAGGAAAAGTAGTCAGCATGCCACCAAATAAAAATTATTTGAACAGATTCTAACAAGAATGGGACTGAACATTGTGGAAATGGATATAATGTGATATCAACTAAAATAACTTACCCGAATGTAGTCCTTCTGCAGGACTTGAATAATGGCACAGCAAGTATCAGGAATTATGTGTCCCAGAGCCTGGGGAGAGATCCCAGTAGTAAATTTAATATCCTGGAGGCTTCTCCCTGTCGCCAAATAGCGCAAAGTGGCTATGAGCCGTTGCTCTGCAGGAATAGCAGGCCTCATACATGTGTCCTTCTTGGTGATATACGGAGACAGCAAATGTAAAAGATGCTGGAAGCAGGAATCTGACATCCTAAGATAGTTCCTAAAATCATTAGGATTGTTTTCCTGCAGCTCCCTGAGCAATGGCATATGAGAAAATTCTTCACGGCGAAGCAACCAATTTTTGGTCCAAACAGTCCTCCTCCTACTCCTGGACCTGGACCGAGCTTGAGCAATAGCCAGAACTCCTAGACCGTAAACAGCACGCTCTCTCGCAGGATCGCGCAACATCTCGGAATTTGGCGAACGGACACAAACGTTTTGAAACGCACGAAACTGGAAATGTGGAAAGCACTCACACGAAACATCAACTAACTATAGAGTAGCTGAAGGAACGCAACAGGTGACGTCGGAGAATTTCACTTCCTCTTTTAAACGCACGGCATTACGTTCAAACGTCACTACGTTCGTGTTGGTTGCCGGAAAAGTCCGAGTGTGTGTATGCTATGGGTGTGATCGGACAAATCAATTAGGACAAAAATCCAAGGGAAGTTTTGTTGGATGTCCGACCGTGTGTACAGGGCTTTAGAGAGCAGCTGATTTGCATATTATTACTCTCCCATGCAAGAAAGCTAATTGAAAAGTATTTCAAAACTAAAATACAAATAGTGGCAGCTATCTTAGTAAGACTAGACAAATGATTTTTTTGGATTAATGTATTTTTATGGCTCAATTTCAATAATAAATGCTGCACCATATACTATACTATATAGTTCATTTTGGGGTTCTGTTTCCTTTTTTATAGTGCCTTTTTGGATTTAAGCAATCTGGAAGTGAAGACTCATGGGTGGACTCCATATGCTTTGGTAAAAAGGCTGATACTAAATGCTGATGTCCAAGTGCATAAGGGTGTAGGATTAACAGCACTTCATTTTGCACAGTGGGTGAGCGTCAACACAGGGAGCCATTATCCAGCACAGAAGTTTGAAGCCCTGTACACACGGCCCAGAATCTCGTCAGGAAAAAAACGTTGTTTTTCCTGACGAGATTCTTGGCAAGAATCTCTTGCCGGCCGAGTGTACAGACACTCCATTCAAAAGAACCGCTGTTGTTTTGAATGGCACAAACGCGGTGACGTCATCGACTACAACGAGCATGCGTTTGTCACATTCGATGCCATCGCCGCCATCTCACTACACCCTACCTATGCCTTGGAAGCTACGGCACATGCGTCAAAGTCATTTCGAGGATGCGCGGGTTTCCATGGAGAGGTAAGTATACACATGCTTGTGTTTCTCGGCAGGACAACACTGCCGAGAATCTTACGACGAGAAAATAGAGAACATGTTCTCTATTTTTCTCGTCTAGATTCTGGGCAGTTTTCTTGATGGGAAACCTCAAAGCCTCGTACACACGCAGGGTTTACTTGACAAAAAAAGCTCTGCCAGCAGTTTTCTTGCTGGTTTTTGCCAAGATAACCGTGCGTGTGTAAGAGGCTTCACTCTTTGTGGGACTTTTATTGGACTTTTGGTTATTATAATAAAGGTGGAAGAATATTTGCACTTTAGTCATTTTACAAATTATTGGACTGTATTTCATATTATATACAGTATATTATATATTGATATTTGATGTTTGACATCTTACTTTATATTGAGACACTATTTTTTTTTTTTATGTATGTTTAAATTACAAAGGGGCTTAGATAGTAATAATATGTGCTAGATAGTTTTATATAAGAGTAGAGTAATTATTTAAAGTTAATATGAATTATCCCAAGTTAGAATAAAATCACGTGGTACCTACCGGAGCATGATGGGACTGCGATGTCACAAGACAGGCCTATATAACTCGCTGCGAGCTGCGCGCCCACCATAACAGCGGAAGGAAGCGTTGCGTCAACATCTGGAGAAGAGAAGAAGAAGAAGACGTCAACAGAAGAGGGGACTCGCCGCCGCTAGTAATTGAGCTAACACACGAAGATAGCGGCGGCGAGTCCTGAAGAAGAAGAAGACACCGGAGAGCGGAGAAGACCCCCGGAGAGCCGGAGAAGACCCCCGGAGAGCCGGAGAAGACCCCCGGAGAGCGGGAGAAGACCCTGGAGAGTGGGAGAAGACCCTAGAGAGTGGGAGAAGACCCCCCCCGCCGCCGAAGATGTCGAAGGAAGCCCGCCGGGTGGTGGGCGCTTTTATCAAAGCGCCCCCCCCCCCCCCCGGCAGCGGAAGAGAACCATACGGCGGCGAAGAACAGCGGCACCCACCCCCCCGCAGAAGCCCGCCGGAGGGGGGCGCTTTTATAAAAGCGATCATACACACCCCCCCCGGCGGCCAACTAATAAAATATTTCAATACCCTGTGTGGTTTATTTGTGTTTACACTTTGCCTCCAGGTGAATGGGTAGGGGTACAATGTACCCCATACTCATTCACTTAGGGTGGGGGGCCGGTATCTGGGGGCCCCCTTATTAAAGGGGGCTTCCAGATTCCGATAAGCCTCCCGCCCGCATACCCAGACAACCAACGGCCAGGGTTGTCGGGAAGGGGCCCTGTCCTCATCAACATGGGGACAGGGTGCTCTGGGGTGGGGGGCCACAGTGCGCCCCCTGCCCCAGAGCACCTGCCCCCCCCATGTTGAGGGCATGCTGCCCGGTACGGCTCAGGAGGGGGGGGGGGCGCTCGCTCGCCCCCACTCCCTTCCTGACCGGCCGGCCGACGTGCTTTGGATACGGGTCCGGTATGGATTGTGGGAGGACCCCTACGCCATTTATTCGGCGTAGGGGGGGTCTCCTTACAACCCATACCAGACCTAAGGGCCCGTTATGCTCCTGAGGGGGGAACCCATGCCGGACTTCCTTCTCAGGATTCATAACAAACTCCGCCCACGTGTAGAATTGGCAGGAATCCGAGTCGGATCCCCGTCACTTCTATGACGGCTTTGTCTCCATCGCGGCAAGCCAGCTCGGCGATGGGGCTCGCAAGTGCTCAATCTCGCTGAGAAAGGGAGCGAGATTGACACAATATCCCAGTCACCTACTGTACTCCTAACTTTGTGGCAACAGTTTGAGGATGCCCCTTCCTGTTCCAACATGACTGCACACCAGTGCACAAAACAAGGTGCATAAAGACATGGATGAGTGAGTCTAGGGTGGAGGAACTTGACTGACATGCATATTCCTGACTTTAACCTGATAGAACACCTTTGGGATGAATTGGAGTAGAGACTGCGAACCAGGCCTTCTCGTCCAAAATCAGTGGCTGACCTTAAAAATGCTTCTGGAAGAATGGTCAAACCTACACATATACACACTCCTAAAACTTGTGGACAGCCTTCCCAGAAGAGCTATAGTGGTTATAGCTGCAAAGGGGGGGGGGGGGTCAACTCAACATTGAACCCTACGGATTAAGACTGCAATGTCATTAATGTTAAAGTTCATGTGCGTGTAAAGGCAAGTGCCCCAATACTTTTGACAATCCAGTATATGTTCTCTACCAGATTCCCTTTCAACAGTTTTCCTTTCTTGAGAATACCTCGGATATATTCTTGTGTTTTGCATTTTTCTAGTGATTGAAGGAAACGAAACAGCAGTAAACAATTATACAATTTACCCCCAACATCAGGAGAAGGTTGATCTATACTGTAACTGCAGAGTTTGTGTGCTCTACAAACATACAAGCAGGATCAGCTAGTGGACATCAAGAATGGCTACAGTAATAGGAACTTTTCTGGATCTGATTATACGTGGCAAGACTGAATGATCATTTTATAGGCCTGTATCTTTACAGCGTAATTGCTACAATTGTCTTCTCAATCCACTGTCTTTCTCCAATGTTCTATCCAGTTCTTCAGTATTATCCCTCCCTCAAAGACCATGTCCATGAATACTGAATATAATGTTTTCGATTATTCTTTTGACCAGTTCTTCTAAATGTGCAATTTAGTTGTTACTTTACAAGCCAACATTACAAATTCTGATATTTTAAATGTATTCTGGGTGAAGAGACACCTGAAAAAAACAAGAAAGAAAAAAAGTGGGAATGCATTTTTCATTTACATAAATAATGGGTGAAAGTATGTTCAAATGTTTCCTTAAACCAACAGAATAAAATAAACCTTTTTTAATTTACATAGTGCTTAACTACCAACATTACAATACCTAGTATATAATCATCTACTATAAAGCTGTGAGATTTCAAAATACCATCTTTTGTGAAACTGTTCAGGGGACTTGTTAAGTTAACTGGGATCTATGGTGTATTTGTGAGAGACCTTTAATTTCATATGCAAATTAAGGATGATATAACCATATTGCGTTATTACACTTGACTTAATGACTCATAGCTATTAATATATATTTTGTCATTCTCTCTGCTTAGTCACATTAATTTACATCTGTACTGGAAATCAAGTCACAGCCTTCTGTCTTAACCATTTCGCTACCATAAGTTAGAAATAACTTCACAAACAAATAGCGCCTTTATGAATGGGAAGGTCAAGTTTCTTTTTTTTAACTCTGGAAAGAGCGGAGTGGGATTAGAACACCTATTAGGTTTTTAATGCTGCTTGTGTCCCTGTTAAGGAGATTCACCCTTTCTATATGTCCTGTTTACTGTTATCGCCAAGAGTGAAAGTGAAATAAAATCCCCAATTTTGGGTTGTCACCAGAACAGAAATATAGAGGAAAACACCCAATGGGGACACAAGTTCAAACAATTTCCTCTTTTGTCTATAGGACAAGAAGAGGATAGAAATCTCTGAATAGGTCTCTGACAAGGGTTTTATCCCTCCCTTATTCTATTCAAAATAGTTTTTTTTTGTTTTGCCTTAGGTTCTACTGTAACTAATGCACAGTGATATTGGAAATTAAGAGATGTACAGTAGGTGATCAAATTCCATCAGCTAACATATACTGTATATAACAGGGGGGTGCTAAAGGGGTGTAATCACATATTAACACTGACGTTACTAGATTAAAGAAGTATCACCAGAACCTGAGTGAGTGAGTAACTTGTATAGCGCTACAACTGCGAACTAAATTGCCTCAAGGTGCTTTTTGCATCCAGCGTCGTCCTGATCCTTTAGAAGAAGTGGGTCTTTAGTTTTTTCCTAAAAGCCTGATGGTTTTCTTCCACGCGGATGGTTTTGGGTAGAAAGTTCCAGAGCCGAGGTCCTTGGACTGTAAATCTTCATTCTCCCTTAGATTTGTAGTGGGATTTGGGGATTTGGAGGAGGTTTTGGTTAGATGACCGGAGGACGCGATTGGTGACATAGGGTTTTATTTTCTCGCTTAACCACTTGACCACCGGGTCTATTTTGGCACTTCCCTGCTTCATGTAAAAATCACTTTTTTTTTTGCTAGAAAATTAATCAGAACCCCCAAACATTATATATATATATTTTTTTAGCAGACCCTAGGGAATAAAATGGCGGTCATTGCGCAATCGTTTTTCAAACGCCTTTTTAAAAAAAAAAAAAGTACAGTTTCATGAATTAAAAAATAACAAAACAGTAAAGTTAGCCCATTTTTTTTGTATAATGTGAAAGATGATGTTACGCCGAATAAATAGATACCTAACATGTCACGCTTTAAAATTGCGCACACTCGTGGAATGGCGCCAAACTTCAGTACTTAAAAATCTCTAAAGGCGACGTTTAATTTTTTTTACAGGTTGCTATTTTCGAGTTACATAGGAGGTCTAGTACTATAATTGTTGCACATGCTCTAACGCACGCGACAATACCTCACATGTGGGGTTTGAACTGCGTTTACATATGTGGGTGGGACGTGCATGCATGTTCACTTCTAAACGCAAGCTACCGGGGACAGGGGCGTTTACATTTTTTTTTATTTTTTTTTACTTCATTTTTTTATTTTTACACTCTTTTTTTCATTTTTACAATTTTTTTTATTTTGATCACTTTTATTCCTATTACAAGGAGGATCAGAGTGATGCATTTTCCTAGTTTGTGATATATTGGTCTTTTTTGTTGGTGATACAGAAGTGAAGTTGAGTGTCATCAGCATAAGAGTGGTAAGAACCTGCTTTTTCAATCCCTCAAGGGCACCAGGTCCTAAATGTACTTACTCCAGTTCAGATGAATACAGTGGTTGTTGAGCTAGCGTGGTTAAGGACTAATACATTTCTCCTCTGAAAGCTGCCAATATGGAACTTTGAGCAGGAAGTAGAAGGAAGTGATGCGGCTGCGATGACCCTTGGTGACAGGAAATGAAGCATGTGATACAAAGAGTTGAATTATATTCACTCAGTTCCTGTATACTTAATGACCATTGCTGACATTCTGCAGGGTCTCCAAGTTGTAAGAGCATTAGAGGCAGCCTTGAGTACTCGCTTGCAACTAGTGTCTAGCCCTCCATCATTCACAACAACACTAGCTGTCAGCTAGTACTCAAAACAATAGTAGGTGAGCAGGTCTGTGATCAGTTGTCTGTCCTACGGGGTTTGTCTCAGTAGTTGTTCAACGCTGATTCTACACTATTCTGATAACCGCATCAGGAAGACATTTCTGTCTATAAATTTCTTTATTGGTTGTATCCCTGTTATTTTAATTGTAAAAAAAAAAAAATGCCCAGAAAAAAGGTACAAAAATGTCACAGATCATGAATAGTTGGACTGAGCTGAAAAATGGAGAGCTGTATATGATTTTAGAAGAGGGGGTAGCAGCTGTAAAAACAGGAAAGGAGGAGCATGCACAATATGGATACACAATATTCAGCTAAATGAAAATGAAGAGGTCGCAGTGGCTACAGTGTTGTACTAGATTTTACCTATAAGAAAAACCTATAAATTGGGCTTCATAATGGGGTGGAGCTGACAGCCAGCACAAGATGAAGACATTTTGAATTTTTTTTTCTAAACACAGCATGGATCTAAATAGGAAAAAGGGCTACATGTACTTGGTCCCCTAGAGAATTCAACAAGGATTTTCAGGTTCTGTAATTACACAGACTCTGATGGTAGAGAATAGAACTTGTATTAATGCAAAGTCCAGTAATTCAGAACAGACCCTGCAAGAAGGCAACTGACTGGGAACACTCACGGCATGTAACAGCAACGTGTAGCAGAACAGGTCTTTGATGTGCCAACAGTACCTGTCTTGAGGGGTGGAATGAGGCCTGGCTGGTCCAGACCCAAATGGGGAGGTTTCCAGGTAGAATGGCTTGTCCTTATCCTTTCCCTACTCATCAGGAACATCTTCCTGCCACAAATCACTTTCCCAGACGGGTGATCAGTCCCTACACTACCCACATGTAAAAGGTGTACCAAGCCTGGGAGCCAGGGCCTTGAATAGGCTCTGCCTGACCCAATATGACTGCCAACGTTACATGGTGCGGCAGCATCTAGTGACCCTGGAAACCATAGAGGAACCATGTTCCTCTTGGCTTCCTCTCCCCTGCAATGCTTCTGCGGAGTGCCACCTGCATTGAAGAAAGTAGACTGCACCTGCCTACATACCTATTAGGCCTATTATTGCTGATTAAAACTGTTCTGCTGCTGGCCTGCGTTGCACTACTGTGTGCTCTTTGTCCTCTAATCAACGTTTTTTTCTTTGAATGCAGTGGGCCTGTCTACAAGATCATAAGTTGGGCCCCTTCCCCATTCTGTGTGCAGACATGGGGCACCCTGGGGTAGACAATAGAAACAAGGTCAGTGAATGATGGGTAAAGATATATTGCATAATTAAACAGAACATGCGTCTGTTTGCTGTATACACTGCATACATATGCAACGTGTCCTTGTTCTCACACACTACTGCCAACAGTGACGAAGGAAGAAATACCTACTTATCAGTGTGAGTTGAAAATGTCCATGCATTCGTAATATCACTGGAAGGAAAAAAAATACCACTGCGTCAGTGAGAAGGTAAAGAAAGGTCCATATTAATAGTAAAAAAAAGAAAAGGAAGATCAAAAATCAAGGATAAATTTGACCTTGAACAATGATTTGGATACAATTAGTATAACATCATATAGGGAGTAGAGTTGAGCAGACACCTGGATGTTTGGGTTCGACGAGTTCGGAAAAAAGTCCGGGTTCGGGACCCGAACTTGACCCCGAACCTGAACCCCATTGAAGTCAATGGGGACCCGAACTTTTCAGTACTAAAATGTCTCTAAAAAACGAATGGAAAGGGCTAGGGGCCTGCAAATGGCAGCAAAAAGTACTCTGCAAACAAATGTGGATAGGGAAATAACTTAAAATAACATAAAATACATAAAAAAAAAAATAATAATCTTGACCTAGGAGGACGAGGTCCATTTGGAGTTGGAGGTTGAGGTGGCGGTGTAGGTGGAAGCGGCGGTGGAGGAAACACTGCAAAATATATGTCTTTGCCCTAAATGGATGTTTTATGAATAGCACAATAGAAGAAAAGTATCTAAAGGGTGTATCTCACACATACAGATATGGAGGAAACACTGCAAACACTGGAGGAAACACTGCAAAATATATTTTTTGCCCTAAATGGATGTTTTTTGAATAGCACAATAGAAGAAAAGTACCTAAAGGGTGTATCTCACAGTAACATTTGCAGTGCTGGTATAATTTGATTTCTGAAGCAAGAGTGACTCCTATTTCTCTCCCTAAAAGCAAAAGCAGGCAGGAACCTTTCCTAAAGCATATAATGGGTGTATCTCACAGAAACATATGCAGTGCTGATATAATTTGATTTCGGAAGCAGGACTGACTCCTATTTCTCTCCCTAAAAGCAAAAGCAGGCAGGAACCTTTCCCTAAAGTAACTATCTAAAGCAGAGTGACTTGCTGTGCTATGTAGATCACTAAGTAATGTGATTTATGAAGCAGGACAGTCTGACTCCACAGGTCACACGGGTAAAACAAATGGTGATTGGCTGCCCTGCAGCGTGCCATTACATTACACCGAACCCGAACTTACAGTACAAAAAATCCAAAAGTCCGGTACGAACCTGAACTTTACAGTTCGGGTTCGCTCAACCCTAATAGGGAACCTTAAATTGAAGCTGGATTTGAGCTACAGAGCATAAAATTATGCATTTGAATTTAAGAATGTCAGGGCTACATAGATGTGTTATAGGGTGTAAAGCTAACCATAGACGGATCAAAATTTTGATACATCTATGAGCAGGTTGGTTGTACTGCAGGTGATCTATCAGCCTGTTGGGTTTTAATCATATGATCACCGCTGCTATTTATAACTGGCAGCGGTGATCAATGTATTCTGACGGTAGGCAAACTGGTGTCCCTATTGGAAGATTTCCCCTTTATTACTGTTCTGGTGTCAACCCAAAATTTGGGATTTTCTTTCACTTTAACTTTTAAATTATAATAATAAACAGGATAAATAGTGAGGGTGAATCTCCCTAATGGGGGCACAGACAGCAATAAAAACTGACTTATGCTTATTCCAAGCTTCCAGTGCCTTTTTTCACAAAAGTTTAACTATTAACCCTTAAAATAGTTGGATTTAACTAACAGGATTCACCCCACATAGATTCCAGTGCGATTTGCTGCTAAGTTTGGGTTAACAAAACTTTAAAAAGGATTCAGCCTTGACAAATCGAATTGCAGAAGAATTGCCAATCTCAGGATCAGGAGCATTATTTGTCCTGTCTGTCTTCTTCTTCTTACTTGTATAGCCTCATTGTGAAGATCTGTCACATTGAGATTTCATTTTCTCCTTCAGCATTTCTTTTCAGAGGCTTTACTAATGAAATCAATGGGTGGGACACAGAAACCGTCTGCAGTGCTGATGCTTTTATTACCCTCCAGCCAAAACTCAGTTATTCCGTTTTATTGAATAGACTTTTCCTTAAGCCTGTAATAAAATGCAGCATTCACTGTAACAACATTCCATAGGATTACAACTCTGCACATAACACTTACATTTACTATTATTTATATCATCAGAACATTCTCTGCACAGAAATGAATGCCGCATAGAAAGGCCCTAAATGCGGTATATGGTCTTGGCTAAAATTTCACTCTCTTCATGCAGAGTGCTCTACAATTCTCATTACACACTCACATGTGATTGAAAGGGTAAAAAAAGAAAAGGGTGGAGAACAGTAAGCTTACAAATTAACTATGCTTGTTTGTTCTGATACCAGGTATTGTCACTGTAACGGTCACCATCTTTTACGATATCCATTCCATCGCCCAAACCACGACAGCTTATCCGACAATCCAGCAAACAGGACCCGATCTATAAGAATTCCCTCAGAGAGACGAGACAAACGCTCTGTGTTCTGAGTCAAATGTATGAATGTTTTAATGGTAAACTCAGCTCGTTCTTATACAGTTACAAACATGTCACAAGTATCAAAGGAACACAGAAACTCTCCACCCCCCTCATCAGACAGTGGGGCTTCAATCACATTCTTTTAGGTAATGACATTCAGTTGAGGTAATTATCCCCCAGACGTCCCAACTCTGCCAATAAGTGATTCACCTGCAGAATACACATTCCTATGTCAGACGCTCTGTCTCCGACAATAAGGCATTCACACCTGATCATCAATAGGCTTCCAACAGTGTTATTAGCATCACACAATGGAATGTCTAGGAGCAGATGCAATTAACACCTCAAAAGCATGTGTCCCCACCTTGAATGAAACATTGACCTTTACAGCTTGTAATATGTCCAGATCTCCTGCAAAACATGAATTATCATTTATCAGTCACCCTATGCTCAAAAGGGGCACAGGGTGACCTTAGACCCAAGAGTCCTTAGTGACGCTGGCACAGGAGTATCCCCCATCCCTTAAAAGTCTCTGGGCGTCACAGGTCATTCCGTTACAGTCACCAACAGCGATACGGGCAGGATCAATGGAGAAACACTGGTAAGGTAAATAAAACTGGTACATGGGGTCACCTATACAGAGATGTTGAATGCGCAAGATTACAGTGCCCTTTAAATTAGCTGTAAACTCTGTTACACCACCTTCACCTACAGGTAAGCCTATAATAGGGCTTACCTGTAGGTACCATGAATATCTCCTCAACTCGCACCGTTTACACACTGAAGAAACGTCTCGTTTGTGCTGTTTCTTCAGTAGCTGTACCGTGACCGGCAACTCCCGCAAGCATGTGAAGAAGTGAAGGACTGTGCTGCTGATCTGCTGCTCCGATCCGCTCTCCTAAACAGCCTGCTGGACTGCCTTGCACAGCTGTGCGTTTCAGTGCGTTTTAGTTTTCTGTGACTCTCTGTGACCTTGCACGGCACTGCCTGCCCACTTTCCCTGGCCGCTCTGCTCAGAAGCCACTTGGTTGCTACGGCAACTCCCAGCAACCCCTCCTCCAGTGTGCTGATTGGCCGGCTGGCTAGGCCCCGCCCACTCATGGCTTGCTCTTCAGACATGGACGCCCCGCGCCCCCTACCCAGGAAGTGAAGGACTGTGCTGCTGATCTGCTGCTCCGATCCGCTCTCCTAAACAGCCTGCTGGACTGCCTTGCACAGCTGTGCGTTTCAGTGCGTTTTAGTTTTCTGTGACTCTCTGTGACCTTGCACGGCACTGCCTGCCCACTTTCCCTGGCCGCTCTGCTCAGAAGCCACTTGGTTGCTACGGCAACTCCCAGCAACCCCTCCTCCAGTGTGCTGATTGGCCGGCTGGCTAGGCCCCGCCCACTCATGGCTTGCTCTTCAGACATGGACGCCCCGCGCCCCCTACCCAGGAAGTGAAGGACTGTGCTGCTGATCTGCTGCTCCGATCCGCTCTCCTAAACAGCCTGCTGGACTGCCTTGCACAGCTGTGCGTTTTAGTGCGTTTTATTTTTCTGTGACTCTCTGTGACCTTGCACGGCATTGCCTGCCCACTTTCCCTGGCAGCTCTGCTCGGAAGCCACTTGGTTGCTACGGCAACACCCAGCAACCCCTCCTCCAGTGTGCTGATTGGCCGGCTGGCTAGGCCCCGCCCACTCATGGCTTGCTCTTCAAACATAGACGCCCCGCGCGCGCTGGAGGCGCGCAAGAGGCAAGCCCGTCTGTGCCCGTCCGGGCCCGGACGGCTCGGACCAGGGCCAGGAGGGTTGCTCCACTCATCATAACATCTCCGCCCAGGCCATGTATCAGTCCAGGCTCGCCATCTATGGAAACCACGCGGATCAGGACTACAGGTAGGGAGGCCATCAAGTCTCAACACTTATTTTACACCAAAGATCGTCTACTTGAATTAATTAATCCAACAACTACCCTACACCCCGACATCATGGACACATGTCAATTATTACATATTGTTAAAAAATCAAGGACGTCTCACGGTAGGCCCACTGGGTCGAAGCAGGGTCTCTGCACTGGCTTGATCAACGCCAGGTCTGCTAACAAGCATGCAACGGAAATTTACGACGTCATCTTGGAAACAGGGCTGGACCTTCTAGCCATTACGGAAACTTGGTTTGTACCAGGTTGTCTAGATATAATTGACGAACTCCTTCCCGAGGGATATAATATCACATCCAACAGCAGACCCACAAAAAAAGGTGGGGGGATGGCATTGGTCCATCGGGAGGAGCTTACCTGTACTGTGATTCCCTCACATACTATACCGTCCTTTGAACACCTGACGATTAAATGCAGCACAAATGTTACAAATTCCATGTTGGTAATTATCATATACCGTCCACCGGGCTACGATTCCCGCTTTATTAGCGAGTTCATGACCCTTATTACCGACTGTGCTACTAAATACCCTTCATTAATTGTCCTGGGCGACCTCAACCTTTGGTTTGAGGACCCTCTCGATCTATCAGCTCAAGAGATTTTAGCAGACATGGACAGCCTAGGCCTCCAACAGATAGTAAGGGAACATACTCATGAAAAGGGGCATTTGCTTGATGCAGTATTCTCGGTCGTGGGAGAATCCACCGTTCCCACAACCAAGCAAGTGGTCTGGTCTGATCATTACCTAGTGCAATTTCAAATTTTTACCCTAAACACCACGGATAAACCAAAAGGAGCCCACATGCAACCCTCCCTCCCGTACAGAAATCTGAAAAAAATCACACCTGATTTATTCCACAATACTTATTCGAACCTCGAATCCTATACAAACCCTCTTGAGAAAGACAGCTATGAGGCTCTATCTGACGACTTAGAGGAAAGTATCAAGCAGTTAGATGAGAAACTCAATGCTTTTGACGGTAAACTTAAGGCCACGCTGGACATAGTGGCACCCTTCTCCCAATCAAACTTTAGGCCTAAAATTTACAAATCCAATCGTTGGTACACCCCTAAATTAGCCACCTTCAAAAATAACTGCCGGAAGCTAGAAAGGAAATGGCAAAAAAACAAAACCAAGACTAATAAAAACCTCTATAGAATACAGGCCCGTGCTTACTTCCAGTTAGTAAGGAAGCATAAGAGAATAGCCCTAGCATCCCGCATTGAATTAGCGGCCAATAGCCAAGCGGAACTATTTAAAATCATTAAGGAGCTATTTATTCCACCATTGGCCTCCCAACAAATTGTCCATTCTCAAGCTCTATGTGACAATCTACTTGAGGCCTTTGTCAGCAAAGTTTGTGACATCCAAACTGGCCTAGGTCCCCCAGTCCCTGTCCCCTCAGCAAACCTCACTATTAAGATCGACCGGATCAATCACATCACTCCCTTTTGCTCCTTTCAGCCAAAACTCAGCTCTTCAGCTTCATTAAACATCTAAAACCCTTCTATTATGCCGACGACACTTGCCCAGCATGGTTGCTTAAGGATAACATCAACACAGTCATCGATGAGATTCTGATCATGGTTAACCTCTCTTTGACAACTGGAGAGTTTCCAGATAACTGGAAACATGCCCTGGTCACATCAATCTTGAAAAAAAGCACGCTGGATGCCAAGGTTATGTCCAATTACCGCCCTATTTCAGGACTATGCTTTCTGGCTAAGCTGGTTGAACATGAGGCTCTTATGCAACTCCAAGCTCAGTGTGAATTACAGAATCTTTTTCACGATGCTCAATCGGGATTTAGGCCCAAAAGAGGGATCGAGCTATCCATCCTGGCCACTAGAGAAAGGCTGCTGGAGTCGAGAGACGCGGGGGGGTCGGCGGCCTTGGTACTGCTTGACCGCTCCGCGGCTTTCGATACTGTCAGCCATAAGATCCTGCTGGCTAGGCTACAGGATGAGTTCTATATCACAGGCGTACCTCTTACTTGGATACGCAATTTCCTGACAGGTAGAACATTCCAAGTAATATTGGGCCCATTTAGGTCAGCGAGGGTGCCCCTTCTTTGCGGGGTCCCTCAGGGCTCGGCAATTTCGCCGTGGCTGTTTAATTGCTATGTGAGGCCCGTGGTAGATATCATCTCTTCATGGGGGTTGGCCACGCAGGTATATGCTGATGACATACAAATTGTGGCCAGTGATGCTCTCAACCCCACGGCAGCCCACCTTCTTTCCTGCTGCCTCTCATCTATCCAGATATGGATGAAGGACAATTGTTTGGCCCTGAACGTATCCAAAACTGAGCATCACACAATGGAATGTCTAGGAGCAGATGCAATTAACACCTCAAAAGCATGTGTCCCCACCTTGAATGAAACATTGACCTTTACAGCTTGTAATATGTTGATTACGGGGACCTCAAGATGGGACCATATATCACCCGTTCTCAGACTACTTCATTGGCTCCCATGCGCAAGGAGGATCGAATTCAAGGCTTTGTGTGTCATGTTCAGGGCCTTTAAACAACATGGCCCATTGTTCATTAACAACTTGGCCATACACTACCATCCCCCCAGGGCACTGAGATCGGGCGATCAGGACTTTGCTGCTGTCCCTCCAGTAAGGTTGATTTCTTTCGGTGGCCGATCCTTCAGAGCCAGAGCCGCTTCGCTTTGGAACCTTCTCCCGTTGCCTTTGAGGAAGTCTACGGTTCTTATTACCTTCAGAAAGGCTCTGAAAACTTTCCTCTTTGAGACAAGTTGATTATGACCACGCCTAATTAAACCGACCTGGCCCCTCCTCCCTTTGTCCTATGTCCCCCTCACCCCAAACTCCCTTGCTACTGTTTGTTTTTATTGTTGATATTTTACATGGTTTATTTTTTCTTTTATGTACACAAGCTATCAGTTAGTCTGTGAAGTCTTTTTTTTCCTTTGTTTTCTTGGATTGCTTTTTGGTCCAGAATAGACCGGCGGACCTCCTTCCAGCGCTTAGACACACCCTTCAGGGTGTATGTGGCGCTGTATAGAAATATTAAAATCAATCAATCAATCAATCAATCATGTGCGAGAGTGTCGTCATTGCGGCTCCAGCCAATCACAGACTCGGAGCCCACAAATCCGTTAATAACTGTGGGAGACATGTCGCCAATCACAGCGGTGTACAGGGACCGCTGCAACAGCTTCGATCTAAGGTGAGTATTGCCTTTGTCTTGCAGGTTTTTTTTTTTTTAAAGTTTACAACCACTTAAAGCTGAAATTGTACCTGACTGCCTAATTTTACCTGAAGCAAGTTAGCTTGTGTGTTAAAGTGGTATTAAACCAAAAAACAAAAGTGTAATATATTACAGCTTACCGATCATTAGATGTGGTGGCTGCATTCATTTTATTCTCTTAGGGCTGGTTTACACCTATACAGATTTCAGTTTGCATATTTTAGGCGCATTTTGCATTTTTCAATACACATTTTTGATGAATTGCAGTCTATGGAACCAAAAACCAGAAAAAAATCCCTGGCCCTTTCCATAAAATGCACAGATGTGAACTACATCCATAAGAAATCATGTTAAATAGACTATAGTATGTTTCTGCAAAACTGAAATTGCACTAAAAAAATGCATAGGTGTGAACCAGACCTTAGGGCTTTTTTCCCTTTTTCACCTGGTGATCTGGTCAGTAACACACCTCCTGTATGAGGCTCGGTTCACACTAGTGTGGACCATGACTTCTGGTTGCAACCACCCGTAGCAGAATTGCACTGCTCTTGCGAGACTCGCGGGGCTGCCATTCATTTTACATGGCCCCTCCATGCATCTCAGCCCGCTGCCCAATCGCGGGTGCGGGAACCGCAAGGAAACTGCATAGTCAAAAAGACCATGGGGTTTCCCTGTGACCCGGTTTTTAAAAAGGTGCATGCAAATGAATGAGCTGCCGTGCCCGAGCAAATGTGGGATGCACATCCCGTACTAGTGTGAATCCAGCCTTAGACCCCTTTTCACACTGAAGTAAATTTAGGAGCGTTTTAGCGTTAAAAATAGTGCTATTAAAATGCTCATAAAACACTCTCTATGCCACTCAATGGGCCCTTTAACACTGAGTCCTGCAAGCAGCATCTTTGAAGCAGCTTTTGGGTGCTGAAAGAAAACGCTCCCAAAACACCCCTCTCCATTGAAATGAATTGAAAGTGCAGTAAAAGTGCCTTACCCTTTCACACTGAGGCGGGGCGTTGAGAAAAGTACTGCAAGCAGCATCTTTGAAGCAGCATCTTTGAAGCAGCTTTTGGGCGCTAAAAAAAACGCTCCAAAAATGCCCCTCTCCATTGAAATGAATTGAAAGCGTTGGAAAAACGCCTTACCCTTTCACACTGAGGCACTGCAAAAATGCCCTAAAACGTTAGGGTCTTAGTGGTGCTTTACCAGCACATTGGGATTGCAGATGAGGCTTCGCTCGAATAACGCTCCAAAAACACCCCAGTGCTAAAGGGACCGTAGAGTGCTGCCACTCTGGATAAAGGAGCAAAAGGGACACCCTTGAACAGAATGATTATTAATCTCAGGAAGGAGAGTATTAGATGAACTAAATACACCAACAAATTAAAACCAAACTCCAGTTAAAACTTTAAAAGCAGCAGCAGCAACAGTTTTGTTCCTTTTGGATTTAACACACACAAATAAAATCTGATCCTTGTAAGCACCCCGGTCAGTGTTAACTGGTTTGTTTCAACCCTCTAACTGCCTCATCTGCAGGACGGCGTGTTATGTTGAAAAACAACAGACTGGGGTGGGAGGCGCGGTGGTGGTATAGCGCCGCTAAAAATAGCGATGATATACTGTCGGACTTTCCGCGGCATTCACCCCCGCTAGCGGCCGGTAAAGGGTTAATATCGCCCGCAATACGCCTCTGCAGAGGGGCATTGCGGGCAGTATTCTTGCGGTATCCCATTGTTTTAAGAGGGAAGGAGCGGTGAGGGAGCGGTATACATACCTCTCCTCTCACCGCTCCAAAGATGCTGCTTGCAGGAGATTTTTTTCTCCCCTGCCAGGACATCGCCTCAGTGTGAAAGCCCTCGGGCTTTCACATTGAGAAGGCTGAGCAGGAGTTTTTCAGGCGGTATAGCAGCGCTGTAACTAAAAAAGTGTGAAAGGGGCCTTACTGACTGGAACACCACGTAAACATATAAGGAAGAAAGCATAAAACAAAGAAAGCTAATGCAGCCATCAAGTCTAATGCCCCATACGCTGTTTTTTAATGTCATGGAAAAAAAATAAGTTTTTCTCGACGTGATTCCTCTCAAGCCGGCCTTTGCATACACACGATCGTACTAAAAAATGCTCGAACAAAGCGCAGTGACATACAACACCTACAACGGCACTATAAAGGGGAAGTTCTATTTGAATAGTGCAACCCTTTGGGCAGATTATGCAAATTTCTTGTCTCATAACTTGCTTCTGAGCATGCACGTTTTTTCCCCGTCAAGAAAAAACGACAATGTGAAAACAGACTAGAAAAAACGTTGAGAAAAATGCTCTGGAGCCTACGCACGACCGTTTTTAACGACCAATAAAAAAAATTGCATTTTTCTCATCATGAAAAATGGTCGTGTGTACGCGGCATAAGAATTGGTAAGCTGCAATATAATAAGAGTTTGCTTTTGAGTTTAATACCACATTAAGGATTTCTTTATTGGCATTTCCAGAAAATCCATTTAAAAATCATATGGCATTTGACAGCAGAGGGTGGCAATGGCTCCAGGTGCCATCAATCTACCCTGTGAGGAGGCAGAGAGAGCAGCGCCGGACCGAGATTGGGCTCAGGTAAGTATATAGGGGGGCTGGGAGGGAGCTGCACCTAAGGCCGCGTACACACGAGGAGACATGTCCGCTGAAACTGGTCCGCAGACCAGTTTCAGTGGACATGTTCCATCGTGTGTACGGCCTAGCGGACAGGTTTCCAGCGGACAAAAGTTTCTAAACATGCTTAGAAACTTGTCCACTGGAAACCTGTCCATCGGACATGTTCGAAGGTTAGTTCGTCCAACCATCGGACCGAAATCCTGCGAATGCGTCGAATTGATTCAACGCATGCGTGGAAGCATTGAACTTCCTTGTTTTAGCACGTCGGTGTGTTATACGTCACCGCGTTCTCTGTCTGCGGGGATTTTGGTCTGATGGTGTGTGGTGTGTACACACATCAGACCAAAAGATCCCTTCAGACATGTCCGATGAAAAGGTCCATCGGACCTGTCTCATCGTGTGTACGCGGCCTCAGAGAAGATGTTTTACTTTAATGCAGGGAATGCATTAAAGTAAAAAAAATACTTCTACTTAACATGCTTTCAAAATACTTTAGTAGAAAGTCTCCACAGATAAATTAATATTGTGTGCAGGCTTCCAGTGTTCACTAAAATGGTAGCGGACCCACAATAATTGTGCCATGCCAGTGGCAGCTTAGATATGTGCTCTTGCTAACATTTCATTTCACTACCCTCTGAGTCCTTAAGACTATAATAATATATCTTTAAGAAACAGAAAAACACTAATAATTTGATAACAGAATATTTAACACTAGTAATAAATAACAGAAATGTGTTTATATTAAATTACTGGCACGTCTTTCCTTGGCAGATTGATTGCGGAGATTGCTCTGTACAGGAAGTGATATACAACGTAGGAGGTTGGGCTTCTATCCAGGAATATATTCAGCAACACACTTCTACTAGGAATAAAAAAACATAAAAACGGAATCACCTTACATTTGTTAGTTTCTTGTGTAATTCCTTATTGAATTACTGTATACCTTTCCTATGGCTGTTTTCAGATTCACAAAACAATATGGCTTGACAAAAACAAGATATACACAGTAAGTGGACATTGAGATGGGTGAAAGGCTAAAGTGTTACTCCATTTTTGTTAAAAAAAAAAAAAAAACAATCCCATCTGTGTGATCTATGTACAAGGATTTTAAGAAACATTGTAGCAGATTCTTACCTGAAAAACGGTGTTTCTTTTTGCAAGACTGATTCCTGAATAAGAGGTTTCTGGACTCATAACCACTTTCACTTTCAAAACTTATTAGAATACTTATTAGAATACTCAAAATTAACTGTTCACAAGTGAGAACAGCTTTCTTAGGCCGCGTACACATGATCAGACCGGTACAATGGAACTGGTCTACAGACCAGTTTCATCGGACCAGTTCGATGGTGTGTACGGCCCATCGGACCGTTGTCCGTTGGACCAAAGTTTTAAAACCTGCTTTAAAATCTGTCTGATGGACACCTGTCCGTCGGACAGGTTCGATGGTTAGTACGCAAAAGCATCAGAACAAAAAGCCCGCGCATGCTCAGAATCAAGTCGACGCATGCTTGGTAGCATTGAACTTTGTTTTTTCAGCACCTCGTTGTGTTCTACATCACCGCGTTCTGGTCTGATCAGATTTTTGGTCCAATGGTGTGTACACACATCAGACCACTTCAGCCTGGTCCGATGAAAACGGTCCGTCGGACCAGTTTCATCGGACCGGTCTGATCGTGTGTACGCGGCCTAAGTAGAACTGTGTAGCAGACTGTACAGAATAAAGCAAAGTTCCTTTGTAACAGAAGAAATTTAGTGGACTTTGCTTCTTTACGACACTAGCCAGTGTCACCTTTTAGCTTATACCCAGTATGCTGACTTCTAGCACCAAGAGGGGGATTTAGCAACACCAGTCTCTAGGAACCCTTTAGATCAGGCATGTCCAAAGTCCGGCTCGCGGGCCAGTTGCGGCCGCAGCCTGGTTTTATACGGCCCCAACTTGACGGCGGTGATTGGCTGTGTCGCTGTCAGCGTCCTAGCGGGTTTGCCCGAGGTCATCATCCTTGCAGTGAGAGGCACTCAAGGATTTCTCAGGGGATAAGATAAGTTTACTACTGTAATGGATATAAAACGAATATTTAAATATATTTAATAATTTAAAAAAACAAGCTCTCCACAATTTCCTGTTACTCTCAAGAAAAAAACTACACGATTCTCTCAAGATGGTACAGGGTCCCCTCTACACTACGCAAAATATTTCCGTCCACTCCGGCGTCCTGTTGGCGGTGTTCTTCAGCTGTTGGGACCTATCTACATGTCTGGTGGGAATGTGAGAGAATCCGCCCCTTCTGGACCCAGGTATTTGACTGTTACAATAAGACTTATTGTGAATCGCTGGTCCCCTCCCCTAAGATTGCCCTCCTCTCTGTACTTCCTGGCTCGATAACATCGCAGAAGTGGAGTTTCCTCCGCTTCTTTATGTCCTCAGCGAGGCAGCTCATACCTTCCTACTGGAAGTCGACCTCTACTCCCCCACTATCTCACTGGGTTTCGATTATGAATGACACTATGAGAATAGAGGAAATGCTGGCTCTTGACAATGATACCTATGATAAATACAGACAGTTGTGGCTCATCTGGCTTCATTTCTCTTCCTCTGATGCCCTGACTAACATGTTGTCCCCTTCGACGTGAACGTCACCACATTTCCTTCTGCTCTGTGGCCAGTTGGACTTACGCTCCTGGGTCTCCCCCCCCCTACGCCTACCATATTTTTCCTTTCCCCACCTGTCTTGTCGTCGGCCCACGCCCCCCTTTCCGTGCTCCCCCTCTCATCCACCCTGACCCGTCTCCCTTTCTCTTCCTTCCATGCTTTTCCTCCTCCTCCCCCCTCTTCTTTTCCCGCCTTTCCCTATTTTCGCCCCCTGTTCCCTCATCTTCTCAATTTCTTTCTTTCTAACTTTACTTTGTCTGTCCTTACCTTTCTTTTTTTTCTGGTTTCTCTTTTCTTATATTATTATTTCTATACTTTAGGTTACTGTTGCAGTTCTACCAAAAGACAGAGCCCCTAATGTTTGTACATGCTTTTTGTTTGCAGTTACAGTTGTGGTGGCTCATTTTGATATGTATTTTTGGGGAGAGTTCTGCTGTGGGCGATAGCTGTCAGGCTGACTCCCCCCCCCCACCCAATTATATCTTTGTATGTGTGTCGACTGTAACGCCTCTTGTTAATCAACTTTTTTTTTAGGTTATGTATTATTCAAAATACCAATAAATATATTTTCAACTCTAAAAAAACAAGCTCATCCTTGCCCTGATTGGAGCTTGGGCGCCACAGAAGAGATAAGGGCAAATTACAAATGGGGGCCACTTATACAGTGCCTGCCGCCGAGGATGTGTTTTTAGCACGACAGCATCGCGCTGATTCTCGACGACAGGCTGCCGATATCTCGCACTCGCTGGAATAGTAAAAGCACATTCCAGCGAGTGCGTCATAGAAGCGACGGGGATCCGACGCGGATTCCCGCCAATTCTACATGTGGGCGGAGTTTGTTATGAATCCTGAGAAGGAAGTCCCCGCCGGATTTTAAATAAAAATCCGGCATGGGTTCCCCCCTCAGGAGCATAACGGGCCCTTAGGTCTGGTATGGGTTGTAAGGAGACCCCCCTACGCCGAAAAAACGATACCATACCAGACCCGTATCCAAAGCACGCCGGCCGGCGGGTCAGGAAGGGAGTGGGGGCGAGCGAGCGCCCCCCCCCCCCCCTGAGCTGTACCGGGCAGCATGCCCTCAACATGGGGGGGTCAGGTGCTCTGGGGCAGGGGGCGCACTGCCGCCCCCCACCCCAGAGCACCCTGTCCCCATGTTCATGAGGACAGGGCCCCTTCCCGACAACCCTGGCCGTTGGTTGTCGGGGTATGCGGGCAGGAGGCTTATCGGAATCTGGAAGCCCCCTTTAATAAGGGGGGCCCCAGATACAGGCCCCCCACCATAAGTGAATGAGTATGGGGTACATTGTACCCCTACCCATTCACCTGGAGGCAAAGTGTAAACACAAATAAACCACACAGGGTATTGAAATATTTTATTAGTTGGCCACCGGGGGGGGGTGTGTATGATCGCTTTTATAAAAGCGCCCCCCTCCGGCGGGCTCCTGCGGGGGGGTGGGTGCCGCTGTTCTTCGCCGCCGTCTGGTCCTCTTCCGCCTCCGGGGGGGGGGGCGCTTTGATAAAAGCGCCCACCACCCGGCGGGCTTCCTTCGACATCTTCGGCGGCGGGGGGGGTCTTCTCCCCCTCTCTCCGGGGTCTTCTCCCACTCCGGGGGTCTTCTCCGCTCTCCGGGGGTCTTCTTCATCTTCTTCAGGACTCGCCGCCGCTATCTTCGTGTGTTAGCTCAATTACTAGCGGCGGCCAGTCCCCTCTTCTGTGAGGTCGTCTTCTTCTTCTCTTCTCCAGATGGGTAGGTAGCACGTGCTACCTACCGGAGCATGATGGGACTGCGACGTCACAAGACAGGCCTATATAACTCGCTGCGAGCCGCGCGCCAGCCATAACAGCGGAAGGAAGCGCCGCGTCAACATCTGGAGAAGAGAAGAAGAAGACAACGTCACAGAAGAGGGGACTGGCCGCCGCTAGTAATTGAGCTAACACACGAAGATAGCGGCGGCGAGTCCTGAAGAAGATGAAGAAGACCCCCGGAGAGCGGAGAAGACCCCCGGAGAGCCGGAGAAGACCCCCGGAGAGCCGGAGAAGACCCCGGAGAGCCGGAGAAGACCCTGGAGAGTGGGAGAAGACCCCGGAGAGTGGGAGAAGACCCCCCCCCGCCGCCGAAGATGTCGAAGGAAGCCCGCCGGGTGGTGGGCGCCGGCGGCGGAAGAGAACCAAACGGCGGCGAAGAACAGCGGCACCCACCCCCCCGCAGAAGCCCGCCGGAGTGGGGCGCTTTTAGAAACATGGGGGCAGTGCGCCCCCTGCCCCAGAGCACCTGACCCCCCCCATGTTGAGGGCATGCTGCCCGGTACGGCTCAGGATGGGGGGGGGCGCTCGCTCGCCCCCACTCCCTTCCTGACCGGCCGGCCGGCGTCCTTTGGATACGGGTCTGGTATGGATTGTGGGGGGACCCCCACGCCGTTTTTTCAGTGTAGGGGGGTCTCCTTACAACCCATACCAGACCTAAGGGCCCGTTATGCTCCTGAGGGGGGAACCCATGCCGGATTTTTATTTAAAATCCCACGGGGACTTCCTTCTCAGGATTCATAACAAACTCCGCCCACGTGTAGAATTGGCGGGAATCCGCGTCGGATCCCCGTCGCTTCTATGACGGCTTTGTCTCCATCGTGGCAAGCCAGCTCGGCGCTGGCTCCCGCGATGGGGCTCGCAAGTGCTCAATCTCGCCGAGAAAGGGAACGAGATTGACACAATATCGCGATCAACCACTGCATATATATACAGAAAAAAATAGCTCATCCTTGCCCTGAGTGGAGCTTGGGGCCACAGAAGAGATAAAGGCAAGATTTCTCAGGGGATAAAGAAGAGAATATATATTTATTACTTTTTTACAGCCTGAGCTCATCCTTACCCTGAGTGGAGCTCTGGTATTTGTTGGGGGCCAAATAGGATATATATATATATATATATATATATATATATATATATATATATATATATATATATATAGATATTCACCACACACAGCCACAAAGGTAGGAGAATTCTTGTTGGGCAGTGTATTAGTCGGACGAACACACTTACACCATATTTTATTGGTTCAAAGAATGTCAGGCAAAATGGTCGGCCCTCACGCACATTCACTTCATCAAATCTGGCCCTCTTTCAAAAAAGTTTGGACACCCCTGCTTTAGATGGTCTGTACTCACAAGGCCAAAAAACTGACAGGCGGACTTGAATGGTCCGACTATGTGAAAGGGTCCTTGGGAAAAAAAACTGAATTCAATAGTTGGTGTTTAGTTCAGGAATATAAACAAAATGTATGAAGTTCAGTGATGTTATACATTATGTTTCATTGTATTTTTTTATTTTACGTTCATTGGCTTTTGAAAGCAAATGAAGAAATAATTTCCAGTTGTCATGCCAGGCCTTTACATTCAGCATACATACATTCAGTGCTTTCGTTCTCAGCTGTTCAGACTAAAATATTTCCCCCTGCCCTCTAAAGCTACTACAGCCACATGCTTTACATTCTCCATATGTTACAGGAAGAGCCAGTATCAAGGTTTATTGGTTACTGGGTCATAAGAATGCAGCAAGTGTGTTCTCTATGCCATACATAACCTTTAAGTATGATTGAAGCTTTCTTAACCACCACATTTTAAAATGTGAGTCTCTACCACAGTGACATGGAACAAACATACTGTATATGTTATTTAATTTATCCATAATGCAGAGGCCAATGTATGAGTGAAACTTGATGCAGCAACCAAGGTTACAGTAAGTCATGGCCATATCTAGGTCTATATTCTTGGTAGCCCTGCCCCCTATCCAGTCCATTTACTGTACCTTCCATAACGCTTTTTATTGTAGAGTTTACAGAGAAGGAAGGTGCTCCATAACTACCACTGCAGAGCTGATCAGGCGCAGAGTGCAGTAATGCTTTTTAATGCATCTCAAGAATTTGGTCCCATGATCTTTGATATGGCCAAGTTAAGACAATGTATGAAAATGGTTCCTGCTCAGGGCACTCTGCACTGATTGTGTATGTATTATTGTCAAGTATGTAGATAGCAAGAGGCCCATGTCTGCAATTTGCCATGAAGTTGAAAGGTGTGAAGCTACGCAACTAAACACAAATAATGAAAAGCACTGAAGATACTTTATTTTCAGGTACTGACTGGTCACCGAAAATGAATGTGCAATCATAGCAGACTTTGGACTTGTGTTGATGGCATCCATTTGATAAACTTCTCAATTATTCGTTGATAGATTAATTTGACCTGCATTTGATCTGCTACAAGTGGGTTTTGTATTCCCATAAACTTGAAGTGAACAGAAATGAATTTATTAAACAAGTAAAAAAGGCGCAAAGCGGGGGCGTGGCCAAGATGGCGATCTAGAAGGACGCAGGATCCAGAGCTCTGCTGGCTACTTGTTAATTATCCTTGCTCCGGCTTGTTAATAGGTGCCAAATCTCTCCAATTGGTCTCCGGATGCCTGCTAAGACCAGGTACAGGGGAAAGAGGCTGCATTTTCCGCCGATCGTGGAAGCCGTGTCACTCCGAGCTGATCCCCACGTGGCGTCCCCCGCCACAGGCGCCCGTAACATGGCATCGCAGACGGAGATGGAGGAGCGGTCAGCTGACATGCAGCTTGGATTCCAGGAGGTGATGGCGGCAATAGCTGCCTGCCAGGCCACCTTGACGGGCAAGATTGAAGCAGTGCAAATGGATGTTGGTCTTGTCCGCCGGGACCTGGACAAACTCCGCTCGCGGATGTCGGAGGTGGAACGGCGGACTGGCCAGGTGGAGGACACGGTGCAGGAGCATTCTGCATCCCTTCGCTCACTTCAGACAAGAGTCCGGGCCCTGGAATACAAGGTGGACGACACCGAGAATCGGAACAGAAGGAACAACCTTAGGATTGTTGGTCTGCCCGAGGGAGTGGAGGGGAAGAACCCTACGGTTTTTACGGAGGACCTGCTGAAGGAATTGTTGCCAGACGCCCAGTTTTCACCATACTTCACGGTGGAGCGCGCTCACCGGATCCCTCCGGTTCCTGGCCCGCCGGGTACCCGCCCGCGTACTTTTATCTTCAGGCTGCTCAACTTCAGGGATCGGGATGAGGCTCTCCGTGCAGCCCGTAAGGCGGGAGAGCTGAGATTTCAAAATGCCACCCTGCTCTTCTTTCCCGACTACTCCATGGAGACGCAGAAAGCCCGCAGATCATTCGACCAGGTTAAAGTAGGGCTGAGAGCGAGGAATATCAAATATAGCATCCTGTTTCCTGCCAAACTGAGGGTCCAGGATGGAGAGACAGTCAGGTTCTTCACTGTCCCCCGTGATGCCGCCGCATGGTTGGAGTCGTTGCCCCCACTACGCTGATGGCTGAAGGTTTTCGCTCCCGGATACTTCTTCTGACCTTTGATGCTTCCTCTCCCTATATTCTCCTTGTTGTGACTGGGCGATCGCTAACTGTACTGTCCCCGATTGAGACCGTTAGCCCTATCCACTGACAGCCCTCCCTGTTACCCCGTTTGATGCCCCATAGCCCCCCCCCCCTGCCTGATGTGCTGGATACCTCAACACTGCTCCTTTATCCCACTGGGAGACTGCGGCTGGCTGTGATACCAGCGGTGCCCCCCCCCCCCCCCACTAGATTGCTAGTTCTCTTGGATCCCTCGTTTTGGATTTTTGGGGGGTGGTGGGTGGTGGAGTGACTTACCTTAGTCTGGTAAACTGTGTTGGAGTGCTTCTCCCTTTACTCTGTCTGCACAGCCCTGCCTGCCCGTTTTACTGAAAGACACCTGCTCTCGCTGTGGAGCGGCTGTTGGGGGCTGTATTGCTGCACTGGGGTGGCGGACTGAATGACTCCTCCGGGATGGGGCTCTAGTCACGGGGGCTGTACTCTGGTGGTCTCGAGATTGTGGGAACCGGCTGGTCCTTGTCTCTGCACGGAGGCGACCGCCCACACTTTTACTTTTCTTTTTTAGGGTTTTGTAACTTTAAAATTAAGTAGTTGTTCCTCTGCTATATGCGGAACTGTAACTAAGTTTGTGCCCCTGAGAACATTCAGGAGACTGTATATATGTTTACTTGCCAGCATCTCTGTGGATCTGCTGGAAGATATCTTTCGCTCTACGAGCTCGCTCTCTTTCAAACTGTTGTTCATGTTTGGGTTCGGGAATATGATGCATCGCCATGTTTTTCTGGGGGTGCGGGGTGGGAGGGGAAGTTTTCTGCCGTTGCAGATCTTGGGGTTATGTTATATTGTTTTGTTCTTACAGGAGTTGTTTTGCAGCACTTGTCACTATGTCACCTCACTTGTATACTGTACTATTTGTGCTACTCGTCAGGAATTGCTGCCCAGTCTGGGGGGTAGTGTGTTTACTTTGAATGTGTGCTCAAGGGCTCTGGATTGGGTGGGGGGAGTGGTTTGTGATCCTTGTTTAAAATCTATCAAGCGTAATCCATGGCGAATGTCTCGGTAATTTCATGGAATGTCAGGGGCCTAAATTCCGCTGTGAAACGGTCATTAGTTTTTAAGTACCTACAGAGATACAGTCCCCATATATGTGTGCTTCAAGAGACACACCTGGTGGGTAATCGGATCCTAGGCCTCAAAAGGGCATGGGTGGGGGCTCACTATCATGCTACCTATTCCGCATATGCTAGGGGGGTGAGCTTACTGGTCCATAAGTCCCTCCCGCTCCAGGTGTTGACGGTCCGCACGGACCCTGGCGGCAGATTTGTAGTTATGCATGTTTTGCTTCACGCTACAGAATTGGTCTTGGTGGGTCTCTATCTCCCTCCCCCTGCAAATGTACAAACACTGTATGACATCATGCAAATTGTGTTGGGCTTCAATGCCCAGGCAGTCTTTCTCTTTGGGGATTTTAATATGGTGGCCTCCCAGGACCTGGACAGACTACATGCTGCCGCCCGCCCCTCATCGGGTTTGCCAAATTGGGCTGACACGTTTGCGCTCACGGACGTGTGGCGCCACTTCCACCCTACCGATAGGGAGTACACCTGTCACTCTTCTTCCCACCGTGCAATGTCCCGTATAGATTTGGCGTTTGCCTCTTCTGGGGCGTTGCGGTGGATAAGGAGGGTTGAGCACCTGCCTCGGGGCATCTCTGATCACGCCCCTCTCCAACTTTCCATCTCCCTGGGTGGGCCTCCGGGCCTGCGGTTTTGGCGTCTGTCCGGGTTCTGGGCCCTAGATGAGAGGTTGCAGGAGCCTATGGCTGAGGCTGTTTGTAATTATTGGGTGTCGAACGGTGAGTCTGCTAGTGTGACCGGTCAATGGGACGCTTTTAAGGCATGTGTGAGGGGGGAATACATCTCTCGCATCGCTGCGCTGCAGAGGGAGGCCACTAGGACTCTGGGGGAGTTGGAGGAAGAGGCCAGGCAATGTGAGAGGAGGTTTATTCTATCGCCTGATGAGGCTGCACACCGGGCCTGGCGGGGGGCCTTGCGGGATCTCTCTCTACACAATGTGGAACAAACTAAGAAGTCCATGCTGTACTCTCGGCAAAGGATCTTTGAACACGGTAATAAAAATGGCAGGTTGTTGGCATGGCTGGCGAGGTCCCGGGGCCCCTCCACGCACATTGCTGGTGTCCGGGATGCTCAGGGGGAACTGGTGACCTCCCCGGAGGACATCAACGCCAGATTCCTTGAATTTTTCCAGGGGGTCTATTCCTCCAGGGTTTGTTGTTTGGGTTCAGAGCTACAGGAATACTTAGATGCCGTCCCCTTTCCCTCCTTGTCCGAGGAACATAGGGAGCAGCTAGACGGGGATATTTCTCTGGAGGAGGTCCAGGCTGCGATTGGGGGGCTGCAGAGTGGTAAGACCCCAGGCGCGGACGGCCTTCCTACTGAGTTCTACTCGCAACATGCCGACATCCTTGCCCCTAAGCTCAGGGCCCTTTTTGCCGGTCTTGTGGAGACCGGAGCCTTGCCCGAATCTATGGAGGAGGCTGTCATAGTCCTAATACCCAAGCCCGGTAAAGATCTCCAGGATTGTGCGTCTTACAGACCCATCTCACTGCTCAACGTGGACGCCAAAATTTTGGCAAAAATTCTGGCTACCCGTTTATCCACAGTGATATCCACGTTGATTCATGTGGATCAGACTGGATTCATGCCGGGCAAGGGTACGGACATCAATATTAGGCGGCTCTTTTTGAACCTTGCGATCCAGCATGAGAATGTGGGTACCCGAGTCATTGCCTCTCTCGATGCCGAGAAGGCATTTGACTCGGTGGAATGGGAATACCTTTGGGGGGTGCTGCATCGCTTTGGTTTCGGCCCTGCTTTCCTCCGGTGGACTCGGCTGTTGTATCGGGCACCGAGGGCCAGGGTTCGTACCAATGACAGGGTCTCCGAATCCTTTCCCCTTTCTAGGGGCACTCGACAGGGGTGCCCTCTGTCCCCTGGCCTGTTTGCTCTGGCATTGGAGCCCCTGGCAATTCTGGTCCGGGAGTCTCTGGCGGTCCGCGGCATGCGGGTGGGTGGTTTGGAGGAGAGGATATCCCTCTATGCCGACGATACCCTACTATATCTAAATGATGCGGGCCCGTCCCTCTCTGCTGCTCTGGAGCTGTTTGACAAGTTTGGCTCGCTGTCCGGTATCCGTATCAACTGGTCGAAATCAGTTCTTTTCCCCTTAGACCCGCAAACGGTTGCTCTAGCTGGACCTACTCCACTACAATGGGTCACTGAATTTAAATATCTTGGGGTCAGGGTAGCTCGCTCCCCCTCCCAATATTACTCACTTAACATACTCCCCCTGCTTCAGCTTCTCAGGGAACGCTGTCAATCCTGGTCGGGCCTTCCACTAAACCTGATAGGTCGAATCAACATACTGAAAATGATTCTCCTGCCTAAATTCACTTACATGTTTCGGAACAGCCCGGCCTGGGTCCCGGCGGTCTTCTTTCGGGAGGTGGACAGGTGTATTCTCTCCTTCATTTGGAACGGGTCCGTCCCTAGACTGGCCAAGTCTACGCTACATCTCCCGACGCGGCTTGGGGGCCTAGCGCTCCCAAATTTTAAGGTTTACTACTGGGCAGCTATGTTGGTCACAGTGCACTGGTGGTTTGAGGCCAGGCGTTCCAATGCTGCGGTCTGCGTGGAGGCGGCCCGGCTGGGCTCTCTGCAGGAGTTGCGGAACTTGGCGTATAGGGGTCCGCGGGCCTATGCGGGCCTGCCGGACCCAACCAGGGTGACCCTCAGGGCGTGGGTGGCGGCTCGACGTAGGTTCGTTCGGGAAGGGTGTTGGGCTCCAGCGCAGCCGCTATGGGGGAACCCTAACTTGCCTCATTTTCGGACCATACCTGACCCCCAGGTTTGGGCAAAGTTTAGCATTACGACCCTGAAAGATATAATGCCCTCGGGCACCCTGCTGTCCTTTCAGCAATTAATTCAAAAGTATCAGTTACCAGGCTGGATGTTTTTCCGATATGCTCAGCTGAGGCATGCGGCTAGGGCTCAGTTCCCGGGCCCTCTGGAGCTCCGGTTTGATCCAGTGGAGGACCTCTTGTCGGGCGGTGCCCTGTCCAAACCCCTGTCCGATCTTTATGGACTGCTGCTTCCTGTCGATTCTCTTAAAATGGATAGGCTCTGGGACTCTTGGAAGCTTGATGTTCCGGACCTGGAGAGGGAGGAATGGGAGGACTGTCTGGAGCGTGCTCCCGGGCTGGTAATCTCTGCAGGTGACAAACTCGTGCAAACAAAATTTTTGCACAGGGTATATTTTACTCCAGTGCGTTTATCTAGGATCTACCCTGATCGGGATCCGCTGTGCCCGCGATGTCGGGTAGAGCGGGGCACTTACTTACACATGTTCTGGACATGCCCGGCCCTCAGGCCCTATTGGGAGGGTGTGTTTGATCATCTTAATGTCCGACTGGAACTCTCTGTCCCTATGACACCCGCACTGGCCTTGCTGGGTGTCATTGACGACGAACAAAGGTCCCATCACACTAAACTACTGATCTCATACCTCCTTTTCTATGCCAAAAAAGAAATACTAATCAACTGGACCTCTTCCTCTCCTCCCTCTGTATCTTCCTGGGAAGCAAGGGTTAATGCAGCGTTGCCCCTGTACAAATTGACGTATATTAGTCGAGGATGCCCATGGAAGTATGAAAAAGTGTGGCTGTCCTGGATGGATCACTAACTGTCCTGGTGGGTTTTGGATTCCTGGGAATGGTAGTGCCTGCTCTAAACCCCTAGAATATATCCTTTTCCTCCTGTCTGCTAGTTGTTCTAAAGGAACACCTGATTGTGCCGTTACCCTTCATTGTCTGTGAAACACGTGGTTGGTATGCACTGTACTCTTTTATCTGTATGACGAACTATCTGTATTGCTGTAATAGTGTATGTTAATTTTTCCTTCAATAAAGCACTCCTGATTATTATAAAAAAGGCGCAAAGCACAGGTTCCTCAAGTAGTGGTACCTAATAGTCCAAGGGCAAAGGTAAGAAGGTGTGTATATACATGTAGCACTACCCCTAAGGGAGCCGCTGATTGATTGTTGGGATTGGCACATTAAGTTACCCTAGCGTTGTCTAGGGGTGTGATGCAGGAACAAAGTAGTGAGCGGAGGTCCAGACAGTCAATAAAGGTTTTCCAATGCTTTATTTCCAGGCCAACACAGCCAACATCAACTTCAGTTAGGAAGGAAAGACAGGTTGATGAAAGAAGAGGAGAACTTGCTGTGTCAGGCCTGGATATGAATGGGCAACCCTGCCCTTAGCAGTACCAATTTGTAAACTCGTCGCCACTCTTGCTTAAGTCGGTGAAGTGCCCATGGACAGGTTTTCCTTCTCTAACCTGGCAGCCGAGGTGTCACTTTATATGTCTGGGAGGAACAGTTCTTTCACACAGCCCTGGCTCTAGAGCCTCTGCCACAGGCCAATTGCTTTAGATGAAATTAGGTGAATGAACAGAGCGAATCCTCCCAGTAAACTCTAGCACAGGTCACCGGGAGATAGTAAAGCTTACCCGTCAGCATCCCGGTCACCGGATCCCTTATTGGTTCGTTCGGGCCCTGTGGACAACTTGCCTCCGGGTTCCCCTCGAGCCAATTCCCCAATTGCACAGCACCCAGCCTGGGATCAATTCAATAGGACTAGGAACCCAGTAAGTCACTGGGGTCCCGTTTTGCCTCCGGTTGAGGTGCGGTGAAGCCTGTAAGCTTGGCCAGGTGGGCCACGCCGGCGGGGTCCATGGATGCGCGCACCCTAAAGGTGGATGCCGCACCTGGAACTGGGACCCCGCGAAGAAGAAAAAGCACATGACATCTGTCACAGATAAACCCTTCTTCAGCATGCCCCGTGAGGGAAAAACTCCTACAATTGGCTGCTGGGGAGACTTGCTCTGCCAGAAACCCCTCTGGTGCCAACTGCCAACCAGAGATGATACCACATCCCTAGAATGCAGCCTGACCCAGTGGACCTTTTCCGGAATAATTAGAGGTCATAATTTAGGTAAATCATGACTAAGAGCAATGTAACTCTCCCAGTCCAACTAACTTTAGTGTAGTGCCCATGCTGAAAGCAAGGGGGCGCTACATACACATATATATGCACACATAGAACTATATGGCAGGGTATTAGTCAGGGCAGACACCAAGAAAACTAAAAGCCGGTTCCAGTATACTAGGAAAAAAACAAGAAAAGGGGCGCCTCTTGAGCATGTATCATAAGAATAATTTAATAAACAACAACATCCACTCACATGGAGAACAGGTAAGTTGCATTCAAATCTGGTTGCTGGGCTGAAGAGATGAAAGTGGGACTGCAAGTCACAGCAAGTCCTGTAAAGCTGGCACCACATCAGAGCCATGCAGGATGGAGTGGGATGGCTGAGCATGGCGTGGTTTTCTTCAGTGATCCAGGCTTGGGCATATCTTAGTCTATCAGGAAAAGTCCATCTGATAAGAATATGGGTTCCAGGTAAAAGGTGTAGTGGAGAGTGACAAGAGTCAGTGGTTATGACAAGCCGCGCTGTGGCTTTAGTGTGCACTCTGTCTCTGTAGATTGGAAAGTAAACACGGCAGTGGATCACTGAAGAAAACTCAGCCATCCCACTCCATTCTGCATGGATCTGATGTGGTGCCAGCTTTACAGGACCTGCTGTGACTTGCAGTCCCACTTTCATCTCTTCAGCTCAGCAACCGGATTTAAATGCAACTTACCTGTTCTCCATGTGAGTGGATGTTGTTGTTTATTAAATTATTCTTATGATACATACTCTAGAGGCGCCCCTTTTCTTGTTTTTTTCCTAGAAATTAAATGATACAGGTCCTTGAAAGAGAAGTATGGGCTTTAAAAATAAAAGCAAACATTATAATCACCTAGGTGGATGCAGCATTGATACAATAATGCTTTATCTGTCCCCAGCCAAATATGTAATGGCTCCGATCTGCTCTGAGCAGAGAATCAGGACTGCCAGTCCCTGGATAGAGCCTTTCTGCTCTGCCTCTCCAACGCTCACTGATGCCAGTCCAGGCTTCTGGATGGATCACGGCCGTATAGTCGGAATTATTTCAGAGTAGGGTTGCCACATCATCCCATTAGTCCAGGACACACATTAATTACACTGGTTCTGTGGCTGATTAAGGTGGTAATTAAACTCACTTGGTGCCTTATGCGCATTAAATTAGCCTCAGAACCTGTGTAATTCATATGTGTCCTGGATTATAGGGATGATGTGGCAACCCTTTTTCAGAGCCTGCAGCGGCTCTGTGACATCAGCTGACAGCAGCTTTAGCTTGCTGTTGGCTGAAAAAGAGAGAGTACAAAACAAACTACACTCCTGTGATCCATAGGAAAACTACTGTCAAAAAAAACTTTGGTTTACTTCTCCTTTAATACATATATAGCATGCATTCATTATCAAATACTTACATGTGCTTTTTCACAGTTGGTAAGGTTGAATAAAGGCACTAGTCCATCCAGTCCAACTTGTGTACTTGGTGTATGTGGTGTTCATGTTGATAATAATTTCCCATATCCCTCTATTATGTGTTCACTAAAATGCACATCCAAATGTGCCCGCGGAACCCACAAACTCAATGTCCGCCGGTGTCCCGTAATCATGTCACAGAGAGGCAGAACGGGGAGATGCCTTTGTAAACAATTTCCCTGTTCTGCCTAGTGACAGGACAGTGATCTGCCGCTCCCTGTCATCGGGGAGCCCAGCCCCCTCACAGTTAGACTCACTCCCTAGGACACACTTAACCCCTTCCTCGTCCCCTACTGGTTAACCCCTTTACTGCCAGTGTCATTTACACAGTAATCACTGCATTTTTATAGCACCGATCACTGTATAAGTGACAATGGTCCCAAAATAGTGTCAAAAGTATCCGCTGCAATATCGCAGTCACAATAAAAATCGCTGATCGCCGCTATTACCATTAAAAAAATATATAATAGAAATGCCATAAAACTATCCCCTATTTTGTAGACTCTATGGGCCAGATTCACATAGGGTGGCGTATATATATATCCCGGCGTAGCGCATCTCATATACGCTATGCCGATGTAACATAGAGAGGCAAGTACAGTATTCACAAAGCACTTGCTCCGTAAGTTGGCTGGCGTAAGCCCACCTAATTCAAAGTAGGAAGGAGGTGGGCGTGATCTATTTAAATTAAGCGTGACCCCATGCAAATGAATGGCCGATCGAACGGCGCATGCACGCGCATGCTCAGAATCACATCGGATATACTCCCTAAGATACGACGGCTCAATGCCTATAGACGTGAACGTAACCTACGCACAGCCCTATTCACGTAGTACTATGTAAACGGCGTACGCGATGTAAAATTCAACGGCGTCGTTCCCTGGCCCATACCTTTGCAGTACCTGCGCCTGCTATAAAACGTTTGTGAATCCAGGCCCATAACTTTTTACGCAAACCAATCAATATATGCAATTTTGTTTACCAAAAATATGTAGAAGAATATGCACCGGCCTAAACTGAGGAAAAAAAATGTTTTTAATATATTTTTGGGGGATATTTATTATAGCAAAAAATAAAAAATATTGATTATTTATTCAAAATTGTCGCCCCTTTTTTGTTTATAGCGCAAAAAAAAAAAAAAAAGCAGAGGTGATCAAATATCACCAAAAGAAAGCTCTATTTGTGGGAAAAAAACAGGACGTCAATATTGTTGGGTGCAACGTCGCAGGACCGCGCAATTGTCAGTTAGACTGACGCAGTGCCGAATCACAAAAAAATGGCCCAGTCATTGGGCAGTCAAATCCTCCAGGGGGGCTGAAGTGCTTAAAAAAACAGCTTTTCCTCAAATCTCGTTAAGTGGCCATGTTTCGTTCTACACTTCCTGAGACTGAATAGTTTTCTTCCTAAGCTGGGATAACCATTGAGATATTTCTATTTCTATCTTGTTATTATATCTCCTCTCAAGCGTCTCTTCTCCAGGGAGAATAAATGTAGTGCTTGTAGTCGTTCTTCATAATTGAGGTCTTCCAGTCTTGCTGGGGCTTGACATTGCATGCTATTGCTAGTCTGTCTTCAACTAGGACCCCCAGATCCTTCTCCATCCTGGATTTCCACAGAGGTTCACCCCTAGTGAGTAACTTGCATTTGTATTTTTAGCCCCCGAGGTCATTACTTTACATTTCAATATTAAGCCTTTCCCGCCGAGCGTGCACATATATGCGTCCTAGACTTTCGGGTGTTATACCGGGATGATGCCTACATCTGCAGGCATCATTCTGGTACCGTTGTTTAGAGCCGGCGATTGGCTATCCAGGCATAACAACTGATGCGGCTAAACTCGGTTGTTATGCTGGAGGAGCGGGAGGGGACATCCCCCCTCCCACCTCCGCTCGCCGCTCTGACCGGTCCTCCCGTCCCACCGGGAGACCCGATCCTCGATTCGGTGCCTCTAGTGTCCAGGCACAGACTGAATTGAAGCCATAAACTGCTTTGATTCAGTCTCTGCAATGTAAACACGGAAGCGACGTTATGACGTCACTTCCGGGTTTCTCGGCTGCCAATGGCGCCGGATTTAAAAAAGTACACAGTATTCAGAATTGTCTTTTAGACCCCCGATCCTTCCATAAAGAGGGATTTATTTTATGAATGACTTTTCTTTCAATTGCCGGGAACCGACATTTCATTATAGCCACAAGTGATTTTAAATTACTTTTTTTCCTTCAGAAATGACACTTTGTGCAGGGACAGTTCTAAGCACGGGAAACAAGCGCTACTTCACAGGCATACTATACACCCCCCCCCCCCCCCGGGTATGAAATTTAAAGGAATATTTCACTTTTATTGTTTCACTTTAAGCATTATTAAAATCACTGCTCCTGAAAAAACTTCAGTTTTTAAAACTTTTTTTCACATTGATACATGTCCCCTGGGGCAGGACCCAGGTCCCCAAACACTTTTTAGGACAATAACTTGCATATTAGCTTTTATAATTAGCACTTTAGATTTCTTCCACAGACTTTTACAGGGTGTTCCGCGTCTTTTTACCGCAAACACCCCAAATTGTTCGCTGTTCGCTGAACAGGCAATGTTCGAGTCGAACTCGAAGCTCATCCCTAGTGATTATGATTTGCCCACTCATTCACCCAGTGATTACGTATTATGGTTATATTATAGCTAGTCAATAGTGCCCTCTGACCTTTGCTCACTGCTGGCTATCGCTTCCTCTGGACCCTCCCCCCACCACCTAGTTTAAAAGCCCCTCCAACTTTTTGGTCATTCTCTCTCATTACGGTGCAGCCCATCCCAACTAAAGAGCCAGTAATGAGAAGTCAGCCCATTTCTTCAGTATGCACTTTTGACACTTTTTTGGGACCTGTGACATTTATACAGCGATCAGTGCTACTTTACAAATTTGCAAATACTGGGAAGTTTCTGATGATTGTTGGTCACAGTGGTATTGGGGATTATTAGGAGTTTCTCCACTTTACTTTTACTCACATAAAGCTACTGTAAGCCTGTCTACAACTCCCTATAGATCCCTGTGACAGCTCAGAAAGTACTGCAACCAGCATTGTTTTTTTCAGTATTCCATGAAATCACGTTGCCAGGGAGAATGTTACTAAAAGAATAAAATCCCCTGTCTACTGAGCCAAAGCAAGACATTTCTTCATTGCAAAAATGTAACTTTTAGAGCAAGTACATTTCATGACTCAAAATAGAACAATCGGATACAATTTCTGCCCATTTCATGACAGCAGAACTTAGTATTTTGAATCTCTTTTCTTAACAAATGATGTAGCTGTTGTAAATGACGCAATTTAAAATAGATGTCTCAGAATAACACATCATGAATGAGTCCTATGGAGCACAATGCATCCCATTGTATTGCAGAACTGGCTGCTAGCTGGATATAAAATGAGTCACATTGATAATGACCCAGTCATAATGACTAGTTTTTACTTGTTAGTGTTATGTTGCGCAGAGCTGATATAGATCTTGAAAGTGTGCTGGATGTGTATGAGAGGCAAAGCTGTAGGTGGTTTCCATGACAACACTAGTGATAAAATGAAATGCAAATTACACTTCTGTGCCATCCTAATGCCATTGACAGTATGTATAGTTCACTGAGTCATTGCTTATTTTTAGAGGATAAATCAATATATTATAATTGGGACATATAAGGTGAAAATAGAAAGCCGAAACTGCTTTGCTAGGGAGGGGTGTGAGTATAGGACTGATGGGGAAGAAAACTGTTATTAAATTAGCATAATTCTATTGAAAGTGCACTAGATAGGAAACAAAGGCCACACATTGGTAGTATAACTTCAGCAAGATTCAGCAAGATTTAGTGCACAGAACAGAACACTTTCTTTGCCCCAATCCGATGGCGCACCCCTCTATTACGTTCACCTTTCTGGGGTTAAGTTGACTAAGCAAGTTTCCAGTGTTTTCAGTTTAGACTCTTTTCTGGGTACAGACATTACCTGTCACCTGGGTTCAGAAGAAATGCCTCCTGAGATTGAAGATTGTGGGAATGGTGTCTTACTTCAGTAGAGGCCTTGCCAAAAGCTCCAGTGATGCAGCATCCTTAAGATCTCCGCCCGGCTGCTGAAATCTCCGGCCGGCTTCCGGGTCTTTATTGCTGGCCGATATCATTTGCTGGGCAAGGATGACATCAGTCCCACACATGCATGAGAGTTCATTAGATTCAGCATTGCCGATTTTGTACAGTGAGCTGCACTTGTGTGGCTCACTGTACAAGAGCGAACAGGCAGGTAAGTAGCTTTAATGCAGAAGAGATAAATAAAGTCTCTTCTGCAATAAAAATCTTGCCCCCCCACAAATTTTATTTGCATAGGCTACAGTTCCATTTTAAGGTGGCACTGTGCTTTATCTCCAGGCACTCAGGGAACCACTGAGAGATAATTTATCCCCCACCATTATCCCTCCAGGCAGCCATCTTGGGGAGAACATAGAAGTCAATATACAGTATTTGTTGGGGGGCTACATATAAACAGTGTGAGATTTAAAGTAAAATGGCTGCAGTTATTGGGATTCTAAAATAGACGTTTTAAACCCACGCATGCTCAGAAGCAAGTTATGAGACAGGAGCTTGAATGGAACTTCCCCTTTAGAGTGCCGTCGTACGTCACCGCGCTTTGCTCATAATTTTTTTTAAACGATGGTGTGTGGGCAACGTCGTTTTTTATGATGAAGTTGGAAAAACGTCGTTTTTTTCATGATGAAAAACATTGTTTTATTTCATCACAAAAAGTGATCGTGTGTACGAGGCATAAGACTTAGTCCTGCTTGGCTGTTACTAGACCAAGCATAGGACCTTATTTCACTTTCAACGCGAAGTTACTACATCCTTAATGTACTACCAGCTGTACCCCTTCTGACCTGTTATCAGCCCACGTGTCAACACCCTTGCTCTTATGCCTCTTTATCCCCCCTGCAAACTCTAACTTTAACTTCTAGGGTTTCTTGGAGGGAAACTGTATACAGGTATATAGGTACATGACTCTTGATCAGTTCAATCACTATTTTAATTCAACGTGGGTTGAAAAATTAAGAATTTGCACAGAAAATGCTGTGTGTATGGTTATAGAGCGGCAATAAGTAATTGTATTAGGTAACCTTTCGGCCTATAAGAATGGCCTCTAATAATACCACAGCCCTCTTTCAGGTCTACAGAGCATGTTAAGATCAGTTCTAAGAGTTTGTCAGACACAATGTATGAACCAGTAGAATTTTCTGAATGCAATGGGCCTGTGTGCAAGATCATAAATTGGGCCATTCCTTGAGAGAAAAAACAAGGCACACCATGTAATAAATAGGCATGTTTTGTATTGTGTTGTATATTGGGTGTGGTTTAAAGGTTAGCCGCCTAATGGAGTTTGAGATGACTTGAATAGTATGGCAGCGTGGAATAGGAAATGCACAGCTTTCAGAATCATGAGGTGTAGAATAAAGAATGTACAGCACAGTATACAGAAATGGCATTTAATGGTCAAGAGTAACATAAGATTAAACAAAACTACTGTAGTTTTATAATGTCTATATTCAGGTTTCAGAATTGTTAAACAACATTTAAACTAATATTACCAATCATCCCCAGCCTTATGTGTTGCAGCAAAGCCTTCATTAACATATGCATTAAGCTAAATTAAAATATGTTATTTGTACATTTTAAATTTCCCTTGGGCAATATTTACATTTACAGTATTTCAGTAGATAGTGAAAGAATCACAAACATCAAAGACTTTTATAATGTACTCAAGAGAATCAGAGTTTTACAATTTTAGCAAAGTTGCTGAAACTGTCAGCACAAATAATGAAACACCTCTAGTGTGATTGGTATGCACTCCTCTCTAATATCCTCTGTGGAGATGTTAAATTCAGAGTTGCTATATCTGAACCATAACAATGCTCGCTGCAGGATTTGTTATATCCTATTTATCAAATACTAATCAAATATTAGGTAAATAAGAACTCTAATATCACAGTATCTTACCATTCACTACCTCTATGTATACATTTCAGGGCTCTGTTGGCATCTCCTTTCATCTGCATTCCCTCCCCTGCCTGATGGTACCACAGAGGAGTTGGAGAATAATTCTGCAGTACAATTCGACATATATGAAGCTTTTTATTTTTAACTTTTATTTGCTTAATAAATTAGGATGTCTGGGCTGTTAATATACCTGGCTATGCTCGCTTTCGGAAAGACAGGGTAAAATGGAGGGGTGGTGGCATCTATCTCTATGTGAGAAGTGATCTCAAAGCGAGTGTGAAAAAGGACCTAGTTAATGGAGAGTGTGATGAGTTTGAAGCATTATCGGTGGAAATGTACATGGGTGTGCGTACTACAAAGGTTATCATTGATGTTTGTTATAGACCTCCCTGTGTTAATGAGGAGGTGGAGACTCAGCTTCTTGTACAGATGAAAAGGGCTGCAAGGCCTGGGACAGTGATAATAATGGGGGATTTTAACTACGCCAATATTGACTGGAGTAATCGCACTGCTGAGACAGTTAAATGGCAAAAATGTATAAACCCATTACAAGATGATTTTATGGTCCAGTTTAATGAGGCCCTGACTAGGAATGATGCTCTGCTGGACCTGGTAATCTTAAACCATGCAGAGCAAGCTTATTACCAATATTCATATAAAACAAATCTGGGTAGCAGTGACAATTACATGATTTCATTTAATGTTAGCTGTAAGCAACAAACACATATGGAAAGATAAAAACACTGATCTTTAGTAGAGCAAATTTTGCAACAATGAGGGCTGCTCTCCGAAACTTGGACTGGGAGGGAATATTGGTATCAATGGACACAGAACAGAAATGGGAATTCTTCAAAAAGACTGTATTCAAACTCACTGCAAAGTATATTCCCATGGGCAATAAGTTTAAAAGACTAAAAAACCTACGTGGCTCACAGACAAAGTTAAAATGGCTCTAAATAATAAGAAAATTACTTTTAAAATCTCTAAAAATTAAGGAACACTATCATTGTTTAAATGCTACAAAGACTGGGGACAAAGAGAAGGCAATTTATTAAATACTTCAGTATTGCTGAGAAACGTCTACTTTGCCTATTATATGCTGTGGAGTTTCATAAGCTATGGGAGGTTATATCCTCAAAAGGCGACGGCACTTTGTTATGTGAGCCAGATTGAAAAATCTTCTCTTATGGAAAGACGTTACTTTTGTATGTTCTTATGAAAATTAATAAATATTATTGAAAATAAAATAAATACTTCCTTCAGCTATGTGTATACAAAGGAGCATTGGGGAGCTCATGTCCATAATGGGGGTGGTATTGGCACAGCCCCAAATTATCCACAATGGCTCAAAAGTGATATGGTCCAAAGATATTTAGACAGAATAAAGGTGGATAAAACTCCTGGGCCAGATTCAGGAAGATCCGCGGATCTTTCTGCTGGTGTAACGTATCCCCGATACGTTACGCCGCTGAAATTTTTTACGCAAGTTCTGTATTCAGAAAGAACTTGCGCCCTTATTTACGGCAGCGTAACGTATGTGTTGCGGCGTAAGGCCACGCAATTCAAATTTATGAAGTGGGGGCGTGATTCATGTAAACCTGTTTAACTTCTATAGTCGGGAAGATACTGGAGAGTTTTATAAAAGCCCACATTGACAAGTTCTTGCTGGAAAAAATATTTTAGCTAACAGACAGCATGGATTCATGAAAGACAGAAGTTTTTAAACAAACCTGATTTCTTCTTATGAGGAGGTAAGTAACACCTTGGACAGAGGGGTGGCTGTGGACTGGGTATTCTTTTGCAAAAGTGTTTGACACAGTTCCCCACACACGGCTAATGCATAAGATGAAGTCTACAGCCTTGGAAAGAACAATTTGTAAATGGATAGAAAACTGTCTAAACAAACACATTCAAGAGGTAGTGGTTAATGATTCTTAAACTGAATGGTCTAAGGTTGTCAGTGGTGTACCCCAAAGTTCAGTGTTGGGACCCTTACTTGTTAATACCTTTATAAATGATATATGGTCTGGAAATAAATTGACTATTTCTGTCTTTGCAGATGAAACCAAGCTATGCAGTGAAATTACGTCCTTACAAGATGTCTCCAATTTACAAGCCAACCTCAATGCTCTGTCTAATTGGGCAACTAAATGACAAATGAGGTTTAATGTTGATAAATGTAAAGTTATCCACTTGGGGACTAAGAATTTGCATGCATCATACATACTAGGGAAAGTACAACTAGGGGAATCAATAGTGGAGAGGGATCTGGGGGTTTTGGTAGATCATAATCTCAAAAATATCATGCAATGCCAAGCTGTGGTTTCCAAATTGAGCAAAGTCCTTTCTTGTATTAAAAGAGGTATGGACAGAGAGAGAGAGAGAGATATCATTTTGCCCCTGTACAAATCATTAGTAAGACCTCATCTGAAATATGCAGTTCAGTTTTGGGCTCCAGTTCTCAAAAAGGATATTGGGGAACTGGAGAAAGTGCAGAGAAGGGCAACCAAACTTATAAGAGGCATGGAGGAGCTCAGCTATGAGAAAAGAAACTGAATTTATTCTCTCTTGAGAAGAGGAGATTAAGGGGGGATATGATAAACAAGTACGAATACATAAGTGGTCCATATAGTGAATTTGGTGTTGAGTTATTCACTTTCAGGTCATCACAAAAGACAAGGGGGCACTCTTTACGTCTAGAGGAAAAAATATTTAATCTCCAAATCCCTAAAGGTTTCTTCACAGTAAGAGCTGTGAAAATGTGGAATAGACTTCCTCCAGAGGTGGTTTTGTCAAACTTAGTAGATTGCTTGAAAAAAGGCCTGTATTCTTTCCTAAATGTACATAATATAATATAACTGGGTACTAACATTTATAGGCAAAGTTTTTTTCCCCTGCTGTAGCAAATTGGAGCATGCTTTTCCTGGGTTTATATGCCCTTCCTCTGGATCAACTGTGGGTTAAGGATAATGTATATGGGATTATAAGATATATTTTTTTGGTTGAACTAGATGGACTTGTGTCTTTTTTCAACCTGGCTAACTATGTAACTATGTAGGTGATGTTTTGCACAATTTAGTGTGTTCTCTCTTTCATTATATTGTAGTATTTACATACTGCCTACATGTATGCCATAAGCATGCAAGGGCAAGCAGACTGCTGACTGATCTCATCAATGAATGATACTATTTGATTATTAACTGCTTTGAGGGAGGCTTGGTTTATCTCAGTGTCTATTATGGAATGAGTCATTGTGAAGAACCATCTATTTGTATTATGTAAACTTCAATTTGAGCTATGATGTTCTTTGACAACAAATTTTCTCAAAGAAGCAAAAGGAGAGCCTGGAAAATATAAAAATGTTTGTAGGCAGGTGCAGTCTACTTTCTCCTCTTCGGCACTGCAGATGAAAGGATGTCAAGAGCAACACAGCACTGCATCTCTGAGGAACATCTGGGGGTGGAAGCAGTATGTGCCCCCCTACAGGCAGCTATGGCTTCTGGGAATGAGATCCAATACGAGTCCCTATTGGGGCAACTGGCGATACATTTTAAAGACTTCTCCTTACCTCAACAGAGACTACTCCATCACCAGTTGCTGGTGTTCAAGAACCTTCGAATGGACCAAACGCTTAGCAAAAATTTAGAACCAGATTGAAGTCTATGGGACTCGAACGTTCGAATTCAAAAGTGCTCATTTTAAAGCCTAATATGCAAGTTATTGTCGTAAAACAGGTTTGGCCCTATATACTTTGAATAGCAGTATACAGTGTTTGTAATTTTGAACTGGTACTTTTTTAAAGTGTAGCCCCAGCCATAAAATCTATTTGTAAGCTTTTCTGAAAACATAGAGAACGGTTATTACCCTTGTAACATTTGTTTTGCTGTCTGTGTGCATGTGTTCAGAAGATTTTGATTCACTTTCTGTCCCAATGACAAATGATTTTTTGGAAAATGTGGGTTTTTTAGTGAAACACTCTGCATAAAATTGGGCCCTAGGTGTTGGTGTTGCCACAACACTGTAAGCCCTCACAGTTAGTCTTGGTGGGCGCTGGAACGCCCTGCTGTGTGAACTATTATATCAAGAATTGTAATTACATGCCATTGTTAAAAAGTGGTAGAAAAATTGGGCCTTTGGTGCCGGCGCTGGTGCCACAACACTGTAAGTCCTCACAGTTACTCTTGGTTGCAGGTATGGGCCCTGCTGTGAAATATTAGATCAAGAATTGTAATTACATGCCCCTGTTGAACAGGGGCAGAAAAATTGGGCCTTAGGCGCTGGTGCTGGTGCCACAACACTGCAACCCCTCACAGATACTCTAGTTGGAGCGTAGGAATGAGCCCGCTGTAAAGTATTGCATCAAAAATTGTAATTGCACACCCCTGTTAAACAGGGGCAGAAAAATTGGGCCTTAGGCACTGGTGGCGGTGCCCAGAACCAACATTTTTTTTACAAGCTATCAGCATGATCATTGAGGAGGAAAAGGATAGTCACTCAGCATAGGCAGTCTAGAAAAGATCTGACATTTAAAAAACAAAAATATTCAGTTACATCAGCATCAGGTGCTTGGTAGCTGATGGTGATCCAAGCCTGATTCATTTTTATGAAGGTTAGTCGATTGAGCGAGTTGGTGGAGAGGCGCACCCTGTGACCGGTTACAAAGCCTCCAGCAGCACTGAATGTGCATTCTGAAAGAACGCTGGATGCAGTACGAACCGGGCATACCTTGGGGCTGCGGACTAAAAAATTGCCTGAAAGCATTGGTCAGATGGCCACCTTCTCCACCGCTCCTTTGTGAAGCCTCAGCAACACGTTGTCCAGGACCAGGATTTTGTAACCTTCCAGTCTCTGGGAACGCATTGCACAGACCTTTCTGCAAGGCCTCATCTTCTGCTGCCTCTGTGGCGGCAAGATAAGGTCCGCAACCTTACTCTTGTAACGTGGATCGAGGAGGGTTACCAGCCAGTAATGATCCCTCTCCTTGATAGCATGAATATGGGGATCCTTCCGGAGGCTTGCAGGATCAGGGAGGCCATACAATGTAGGTTTGCTGAGGCATTTGGTGCAGAGTCCTCTGTGTCACTGAGGACGACAGGATCCGCAGCCACCTCATCCATGGGTTTTTTGGGACTGTAATTGATCCCTTAAAGACTGCTGCTGATGCTGAGTGCTAGGCTCCACCTCCATGCTGACACAATCCTCCTCCTCCTCCTCCTCGTCCTCCCTCTGTTCTGCCTCAAGGGCCCTGTCCATTATTCCATGCAGTGTCTGCTCCAACAGGTGAATAATAGGGACAGTCTCACTGATGCATGCACTGTCACTGCTCACCATCCTCGTGGCCTCCTCAAATGGTGACAGGACAGTGCATGCATCCCTGATCATGGCCCACTGGCTTGGGGGAAAAAAAACAGTCTCCCCTGACCCTGTCCTACTGCCATATTGGCACATATACTCATTGATGGCCCTCTGCTGCGTGTGCAGCCGCTGCAGCATGGCCAACGTAGAGTTCCACCTGGTGGGCATGTCACAGATTAGGCGGTTCTTGGGCAGGTTGTATTCCTTTTTGGAGGTCTGCCAGCTGAGCACTGGCATTATATGACAGTCGGAAATGCACACAGGGTTTCCTGGCCTGCTTCAGGACATTCTGTAAGCCCAGGTACCTGCCCAAGAACCACTGCACCACCAAGTTAAGGACATGAGCAAAACAGGGCACATGGGTCAGTTGTCCCTGTCGTAGGGCAGAGAGGAGGTTGGTGCCATTGTCGCAAACCACCATTCCTGGCTTAAGCTGACGTTGCATCAACCACCTCTGAGCCTGCCCCTGCAGAGCTGACAGAACTTCTGGCCCAGTGTGGCTTCTGTCCCCCAAGCACACCAGCTCAAGCACCGCATGGCATCTCTTTGCCTGTTTACCTGCGTAGCCCCTTGAATGCCTACGGAGCACCGCTGTTTCCGAGGACACATCAGCACAAGAAGAGGCCACAGAGGAAGAAGAGGAGGGGGTGGAGGAAAGAGGTGTGTCACAACCAGTAGTAGCATTTTAAAGGTGTCGTGGTGGAACAACCTCCAACACTACTGTACCTTGTCCTGTGTCCTTCCCAGCTGCCAGCAGAGTCACCCAATGTGCGTTTGGGAACTTGCCACTGAGGTACTGCACATTCCACAAACTCACAGAAGGGGGCAGAATCTACCAACTGAAAAGGTAGCAGTTGCAGTGCTAGCAATTTAGCTAAGCTAGCATTCAACCGCTGGGCATGTGGATGGCTGGGAGAGAACTTCTTTCGGCACTGGGGCAGGAAAATTTGCCTGGTACAATCTGCCATCGGTGTACTGATAGTAGATTGCCCGCAAGTACTTGGCTGTGACACACCTAATTCTACACCTTAAGTCCTATCAGTGCAGGCTTCAGAGAGGACTGAGGGTATAGTGGGGTTGGAGATCCCAGCTGATGAGGAGCAAGGAGAGGTCCGCTTTGTTCTTTGGTGTGGGTCTTTGAGGAGCACTTTCCAACGAACTGCATGGCAGGTCGACATATGTCTGGTCAAGCATGTGGGGCCCAAGCGAGTGATGTTTTGGCCACGCAAGATATGCTTGAGACATATGTTGCAAATAGCAGTGGTGCGATTTGATGCACTCATCTCAAAAAAGGCCCACACCAAAGAGCTTTTGGAATAACGCTGAGAGACAGCAGCGCCCTGCACATGCGTAGCTCTGCATTTTAATGCAGTCGGTGTGCTGCCCTTAAGCTGGCCCCTGGAGGGCTTCTTGCCTCATTGGAGATGTGCCTGTGCCTCCTCCTCCTCCTCTCTCCTAGCTGTGTACCATCATCAGAGCCTTCAAAATGCTGCGCATCCTCCTGCAGCATGTATCCAAAACTGTGGTCAAGCAGTTCAGGGGACTGCTCAGGAGGACATGTGGGGCTAGGGAAGGAGTGACTGATGCCATTGAGCAGAGAGAAGAGGCCGCGTTGGCAGCTGCTTTGCCAGACAAAGTACCCTGAGCCTGGGTGAGAGAGGATGAGGAGGATGAGGACCACTTGGTCATACACTTTACCAAGTCTTCAGCATGTTGTGGCTCAACACGGCCAGATGCTGATGAGGATGCACCGTGTCCACAACCAGCACTGTTGCCTCTAGATGCAGAGCCTGCTTGCCCTCTTTTATCGGCTCGTGACTTTCTGCCTCTCCTTGTTGTCCTTCCAGACATACTAATGGCCTGCAGAGGACACAGACAGTACACCACGTAAAAGTACTTGCAGAAATATCCCCTGCCTGTAGTATTAATATGAGCAGATCCCTGCCTCTATGAGTAAATATGAGAAACCCCAGCTTTACGTTAGGTGCACAATGTGCAGAAGACACAGACAGTACACACACTACGTAGCTTTAGGTGCACACTGCAGAGGACACAAACAGTACACACACCACGTAGCGTTAGGTGCATACTGCAGAGGACACATACAGTACACACACCACGTAGCTTTAGGTGCACACTGCAGAGGACACAAACAGTACACCACGTGAAAGTACTTGCAGCAATATACCCTGCCTGTAGTATTATTATGAGACGATCTCTGCTTCTAGGAGTAAATATGAGAAACACCAGCTTTATGTTAGATGCACAATGTACAAAGGACAGTACTGACAGTACACACACCACGTAGCTTTAGGTGCACACTGCAGAGGACACCACGTGAGAATACTGCAGGTAGCACAATCACCTGCCTGCCTGTCAGTAAATTAGGAAGAGCGGATCTAGCTAAACTATACAGTATATAAATATATATACAACAACTGGGATGCATATATATCCTCTACACACTGTAACTCTTAGGCCTTGTACACACGATCAAATCTGTCTGCTGGAAACGGTCTGCTAGACCGTTTCAGCAGACAGATTTGATCGTGTGTACAGGCTAACAGACGGATTTGGCCACCCGACAGATTTCAAAGCATGCTTTGAAATCTGTCGGCTGGGAACCGGTCCGCCCGACATGTCTGCTGATTAGTATGCTAACCAGCAGACATTTCTTCTCGCACACGCGCCGAATGGTTTCGACGCATGCGCGGAAGTGTTTTACTTCCTGGTGCGGTGACGTGGCGGCGTCAACGTCACCGCCACGTCACCGCCACGTCAGCGCGCTGTCTGCTGGCGGGGATTTTGGTTTGCTCGTGTGTACACGCGAGCAAACCAAAATCCCAGCAGACAGATTTGTTCAAATCTGTCGGACAGACAGATTTGAACAAATCTGTCTGCTCGTGTGTACGAGGCCTAACTGACTAGCCTGCCTGTCTACCTGCACTAAATGACTCTCTCTCTCTCTGTCTTCTCAACACACTACACAGCCTGCTGTGGGTGGCTGGCTGGCTGGCCTGGCTCCATGCTGTGAGTCAATGGGTTGGTGTCACAGTGCACCCTGCTTTGGGTGACTGGCTGGTCTGGCTCCATGCTGTGATTGGGTGGCACGGTGCACCCTGCATAGGTGACTGGCTGGCTGGCATTGTGCACTCTGCTGCGGGTTCCTGGCTGGCCTGGCTCCTTACTGTGAGTAAGTGGGTGACTGGCACAGTGCACCCTGATGTGGCTGATAGAGAGGGTGTAACAGCTCTGGTGAACGGGAGTGAACCTCAACTGCGGTTACCAAGGATATCAATGCACTTCTCTATGTGAGAATTCAGTATTGGACCATTGGACCTCAGGCGTCATTCCAATCAAAGAACAGGAGTTTGGGGTTCTCTTGGGTACATGCTGAATGAAGATGCGCAGCGTTTGGAAGGCTCCGATGATGGAACACAGATAGAGAAAGGCATTGATGTGAGCCCAGGGAGAGGGGGTGGCCAAGAGGGACAGCAATCTGGCAGTGATGTTCCCCCACTGCAAAGTTACTCTACTTTCATCAATCGTTCCTATTTACCTCAAGTTGATGTGTTGGTCATGTTGGACCAGGAAAATAAAGCATTCAGAAAACTTCAGCTACAGGTTGGACATTCGTTACTGCTCTGCTCACTACATCCATCCCTAGACACCCACACAGAGGTAACTTAATCTGCCGATCCCAATCTAATCAACGGCTCCTGAATGGGGTAGCGCTACATTATATTTCAGTGGACAATCCATAAAAAAACATATTCACTAAAAGGTCTCCAGCAGAAGTCTATTTGTAGCTAAAAGTGGTGTTTTCCCTTAGTGGCAGCTTTTATAAACTATTAAACTATAAAAAAAATCTCTCTCTTCCAATATATTTTGTTAGAAAAAATATATATTTGATTCAATTTGCAGAGCATGTTTTTGTTGATTAAAGCGGGGGTTCACCCAAAAATCAACTTTCTGACATTAGATTTAGCATACTGCTAACATCTGCAGTATGCTGTTTTTTTTTTTTGGTATTGCTTCCTGGTATAGGCCTTCCGAAAATACCCGAAGTGACACTGCGCAGTCAGCTCTACATGGCAGACGCAGCCGCCGTATAGCGCTGTAAACACCCGAGTGTCACTTTCGGGTACCAAAAAAAAAAAAAAAAACAGCATACTGCAGATGTTAGCAGTATGCTGGATCTAATGTCAGAAAGTTGATTTTTGGGTGAACCTCCGCTTTAAGGTTAGGCTAACTTAATGTAACTTTATTAACAAGTTTAGACAGAAGCAAAGCAACAAAAGAATGTATTCCCAATCAACAGATATATTGCCATCTGGTGTTACTATCAGGAGCAGATGGACTGTCAGAGTGAAAATGGATTCCCTTAGTGTCTCCTGGAATGTGTCCACTGCCTAGAAAGAAAAGAGACTTACAGAATAGAGGAAAATCTGCCATCTGCTCTATTCCGATGTAGGCCATCTATGCTGTCATTGCTATATTTGACCTGGGAATCCCTATCATGTCACTGGGCAGACAGTTTTAAGGGTTAGCACTGATGCATCTGCACTTCAAAGTTAGAGTGGATTGTGCAGTTGACTACTACTGTAACATATTTGCTGATTTTGCAAGTTGCATTATGTATTCCTAGTTTGAAATTTGAAGTAAAATATATTTTGAAAATAACTTTTACTATAAAAAGGTAAAAATAAATAAAAAGCCAGCATGTTAAAACTGCAGGTTTGAAGAAAAGTATAGGTCAGGCCCTTAAAACCACTATTCTTCTCAGCTTCTCTTTTAGTTGTCATTGCACCTCTTGCTGATGTCATCACGTACAACGTAGTACCAGTGGCCATTACTGGTCCTGCATTGTACGTGATGATGTCAAGGAGTCACCTACATTCTAGAGCAGAAGTAAAGAAAACCGAGGATCTGGCTTCTGTTGGACTGTGGATTAGGTATTACCTTCAATTTGATCCACCCTAGGCAAAACAAGCATTATATTCTGAACATGCTACAGAGGGGTGGGGGCAGATTTTATTTTGGATAAAGGCCAGAGTTTCGTTATTTCTGGCTTTATTGTGCTTACTGACCCAAGAGTTCTGAATTTACCTGATGACTGCTTATTTTAATTCAGTGACTAAAAAGTACTGCAAGTCTAAGGATAACCACAAAGTCCAAGCATAATATAATTTTTAGAATGAGAACAGCAATAACAACCTATGTGCAGCTATGTTTTACCTATGTTTTTTTCTCATAACACAGCAATGTCAGCCTATCTAAGCCATTCAATAGTTATAACATACACATATCAACTGTTAATATACAAGAATTTTTTTTTTTTAATGGATACTTGTTTGATACACACACTAAACATTGCTATATGGCTGCATATTATATCATTATAATTTAACCACACTGGGCTTTTTTTACAGCTGCTGTTTTTGGCTTTAGACTTTTTTTTTAAGCCAGTAAACTCCCTTGCATGTTAGCCTATGTGTCCATGCACACATAACCTGTTATCATCATTTTTTGACAGGGGCATTTTCTGGCTGGAAAAAAAAACAAGAAAACGAAGAAATAGTGGGTTTTTAGAGGAGTTTTTCAGCTATAAAAACGTTCTAACCCTAAAAACAGCATTTTTGAGCTATAAGCTTTAGAGTATAGTTTTGCTAAAAAAAACAAACAATGAAAACGCAAAAAAAAAACACTACAGACAAAACAAATGCTGCAAAACTCATTCTATAGCTGCAGCTTTCGACAGCTAATGCCACTGGTATTTTTTATAGCGTCCAGTGTGCATGAAACCTAAGAGGCTAATGTTCTGAAAATTCCAGGCTACTACCTTCCATTTGGACCTGTGAACATCAACACACTGATAACCTCACATGAGTTCCTACCTAAGTACCGCTTAACAGTTTTCCTATGTCTGATTGTTGGGTCGTGACTAGGGTTCCCACCTCATCCCTTTAAAACTGAACACCTATTAATTACACAGGTTCTGAGGCTACTTTAGTGCAAATAAGGCACTACTTTAGTATAATTACAGCCTTAATCTGCCACAGAACCTGTGTAATTAATAGGTGTTCAGTTTTAAAGGGATGAGGTGGCAACCCTAGTCATGACGTTTGGGGAAGGCTCCAGCATTTCTTGGCAGTGATGGAGTTTCCTTGCTTCCTCCCACTTCCATTCAAACATTTCTGTTTATCGCACAGCCCATCATATTAATGAGCCAAACAGAATGTGTGGAGGTGGAAAGGACCTGGCAATCTCCAACACTATTCAGAATTTGGAGCCTTGCCTGGCATTCACTGGTGTTGATACACTAAAAGCTTCTCAACCAGCTTGCATCTTATACATCCTAGCAGGCTTAAAGTTTACATATATGACATTCACTTTATCTTGAAGGCAGTCCCACTTTAAGTCTGATTTCAAAATTCAGCTTAAATGCGGCAACACATAAAGAAAAGTCAAAGTAACCCAAGCACAAATTAACATTTTTTTTTCATGAGTTGTGAAACAAAATGAATCTATAGGGTGCTCTATAGGTTTGGCTCAGCCCCTTTAAATTGAGATTGAAAATAACAGTGTCACAGCAACAAGTTTTGGGCCACCATCCCACCACAGACATGTGTGTCTACACCAGTGTTTCTCAACTCCAGTCCTCAAGGCACCCAAACAGGTCATGTTTTCAGGATTTCCCTCAGATGAAACGGTTTTGGTAATTGCTAAGACAGTAAAACTGATCGAATCACCTGTGCAAAATAATGGAAAACCTGAAAACATGACCTGTTGGGGCGCCTTGAGGACTGGAGTTAAGAAACACTGGTATATACTACTATTTATATGTACATGTAATGTTTTTTAAATCTTGAATTAAAATAATATTTTGGTTGTGGGTGGATACTGACAGTTTAAACACTCACCATTTTCTTAGTTTCAGTTAGCTAGGTTGAAACAAAAAAGATGGACTTCAATCAAAAGACAGATCAATAAATAAAACGCTAAAACAACTCATACAAGAGGACTCCAGAAATGAGATGCCCATATTGGTGCTCATAGATCTGCCAGCATTAGTCTTTATGATGTTGTTTCAGTCTACCTGCTGAATTTTACACTGTTGAGAATACAGCAGGACGAGGTTGGTGGAAAGGAAGCTGAAGGATCGGCACAGAGATCTTGCTGCTTCGTTTTTTTTTAAAAGGTTTAGACAATCAGTATAGCTGATATAACAAATGTAGGTGGAAATGTCAGCTAAATGGTGGAGCTAGAGTCAAGTGAATCAGTCCCTAGTTCCCAATATGCCTTGGATACTCTAACAGCTACATCCTCCTGCCATATATTATCACTGTTCCTGTCTACCTGCAAGCTTCAGGTGTTTCTACCTACCTTTGCATGTTCTGTAGACCCAGACAGTACTCAATTTTAGAATAGGGGTGAAAAAGTGTTTGGCAATCCTCATAATGCCTTAAAGCGGATCTCCACCCTAAAGTGAAGATCCGCTGATCCGAACACTCCCCCCCTCCGGTGTCACAATTGACACCTTTCAGGGGGGAGGGGGGTGCAGATAGACATGTATCTGCACCCACTTCCGGCCCAGCATTCACGGGCAAAAGACGGGCATTGCATCACATCCCGTCTCCTGCCCGTTGTGTGCTGGGAACACTCAGCTCCCAGCACACAGCTGGAGCCAATTCGCGGGCGCATCGCGACTCGCGCATGCGCCGTAGGGAACCGGGCAGTGAAGCCGCAGCGCTTCACTTCCTGGTTCCCTCACCGTGGATGGAGGGGGAGCAGCAGGGTGATGAGCGATCGCTCATCCTCTGCTGCGGACGGCGCTGGACTCCAGGACAGGTAAGTGTCCTAATATTAAAAGTCAGCAGCTGCAGTATTTGTTGCTGCTGGCTTTTAATATTTTTTTATTTGTGAACCATCCGCTTTAACTGTGCTACTGACTTTGAGACATGCAGAATGCATCTAATCTCCCATTTACATGTATGGCCATTTAACCACTTAAAGACCCCCGCACACACATATACGGCCACAACATGGCTCGTACAGGCACAAGGGCGTAAATTTACGTCCCCGCCTGAGTGCGGTTCGGGGGTCCCATCGGGACCCCCTCCGCGGCGTGCGGGGGTCTCCCTACCTCTGGGAGCGATCCGGGATCTGCGGGCGGATGTCCGTGTTTTCCGCCCCCCCCGCGATCGCTCCCAGCCAATGGGAGCGCGCTCCCAGCCTGTCACTTCCTCCTCCTGTGTTTACACAGGAAGGAGGAAATGATGTATTCTCTCATCGCAGCGCTGTTTCCCAGCGCTGCTGATGAGAGAAGACATGCCAAGTAAGTGTGCACCAACACAACACTGACACACACTCACATAGGCATATTAACCCCTTGTGATCGCCCCCCCCCCACCCCCCTGTCACAGTGTTACTGAATGCAGTGATTTAATCACTGCATTTAGTGTCAGTGTGACAGGCACTGTAAAAAACAGTTAGTGTTAGGTTCAGGATAGCCCCCCCACCCCCCCTAATAAAGTTTTAACCCCTGATCACCGCCCTAGTTAACCCTTTCACTCCCTATTGCCAGCGTCACTAAGCGATCATTTTTCTGATCGCTGTATTAGTGTCGCTGTTCCCGCTAGGTAGCTATTTTTTTTTATTGCGATTTTTTTTTTTTACTAAAGACATGTGGCTAAATACATTTTGGCCTAAATGTTTGACTAAAATTTAGTTTATTTGATTTTTTTTTAACAAAAAGTAAAAAATAGTGTTTTTTTTTCAAAAATGTCGCTCTATTTTTGTATATAGCGCAAAAAATAAAAATCGCAGAGGTGATCAAATACCACCAAAAGAAAGCTCTATTTGTGGGAAGAAAAGGACGCAAATTTTGTTTGGGAGCCACGTCGCACGACCGCGCAATTGTCTGTTAAAGCGACGCAGTGCCGAATCGCAAAAACACCTTGGGTCATTTACCAGCGTATTGGTCCGGGTCTTAAGTGGTTAAACTAGAAGAGAATTGGTGAAAGTTTACTTGGGGGGTATGTATTGTGTTATTGTGTGTTTTTGTGTAGTTATATTTATTTTTTATTTTTATTTTTTTACAATATGTACATGTTTTAACCACTTGACCCCTTTCTTTTGGTGGTATTTCATCACCACTGGGTTTCTTAGTTTTGTCCTATATTAACAAAGACATACCAACATTTTTTTAAACAAGAAATATGTTTTTCTTAGTTTCTGTCAAAAACTTTTGCAAGCAAACTTTCTTCATGAATTTAGGCCAAAATGTAGTCTGCTGTATTTCTTTAGTAAAAATAACCCACATGAGTGTATATTATTTAGTCTGCGTGAAACGTATAGAGTTTACAAACTATGGTATATATACAGTATTTGATAATTGATCAGTCCTGATGTACTGCTGACTGTTTCTTTTCTTCAGGCCCAAAAATGTAAGGACAGTAGAAATATGCCCCATATGACCTATTTTTAGAAAGTAGACAGTCCAAGGTATTTAGTAAGAGGTTGACAAGTTTTTTGAAGCTATAATTTTTTTGTCACATTTTTTTGGGAAAATTAAGAATTTTAAATAATGTTTTTTTTTTTTACATACTATCACCAGTGCAGTTCAGCACCATCATATGACTGACGTGGCAATGATAAGGGATACTGACTGATGACAGTATGTAAAAAAAATTAAATAAGTGTAAATCATTTTTTATTAAATTATTTAACCACTTCCCGCCCAGTCAATAGACAATTGACGTCCGGGAAGTGGTTGTGAAATCCTGACTGGACGTCTATTGACGTCCTGCAGGATTACATGCCGGCGCGCACCCGCTGGGGAGCGCATAACGGCAATCGGTGATGCGGGGTGTCAGTCTGACACCCTGCATCTCCGATTTCGGTAAAGAGCCTCCGGCGGAGGCTCTTTACCACGTGATCAGCCGCGTCCAATCATGGCTGATCACGATGTAAACAGGAAGAGCCGTTGATGGCTCTTCCTCACTCGCGTCTGACAGATGCGTGTACAGGAGAGCCGATCGGCGTCTCTCCTGAATGGGGAGGCACCCCCTCGGATGCCCACACTAAACCACCAGGGAAGCCCAGACTGGACCACCAGGGAAGGGCAGTAAAAAAAAAGGGCAGTAAAAAAATAAATACATAAAGAGAATAGATGCCAATCAGTGCCCGCTTTAACTGACAATTGCGCGGTCGTACGACGTGGCTCCCAAACAAAATTGGCGTCCTTTTTTTCCCACAAATAGAGCTTTCTTTTGGTGGTATTTGATCACCTCTGCGGTTTTTATTTTTTGCGCTATAAACGAAAATAGAGCGTCAATTTTGAAAAAAAAATGCAATATTTTTAACTTTTTGCTATAATAAATATCCCCAAAAATATATAAAAAAAATGTTTTTCCTCATTTTAGGCCGATACGTATTCTTCTACATATTTTTGGTAAAAAAAAAATGCAATAAGCGTTTATCGATTGGTTTGTGCAAAATGTATAGGGGCAGATTCACAAAACAATTACGCCTGTCTAACTGGGGTTAGACAGGAGTAATTTCAAATTTCCCGCGGCGTATCACTAGTTTGAATTCTCAAACCATGATACGGCGGCTTCGGGCTTCGATCCGAGAGGCTTACGTCTTCGTAAGCCTTCGGATCTACGCTGCCATCTATTTGCGGCCGCTGGGAGGAGTTCGCGTCGTTTTAATGCGTCGGGATATGCAAATGTGTTTTTACGGGGATTCACGAACAAACGAGCGAGCGTCGCAATCGTTTTCGTCTATTTTTTTATACGTAATGTTAGAGCAGCTTTTTGCTGCTCTAACTTTACGTAGCCCATGTTAAGTATGGCCGTCGTTCCCGCTTCGAATTTATTTAATTTTTTTTTTTGTTTACGTAACTCGTCGGGACGTGGATCGCCCGTAAAGTACGCTACATAAACAACGAATGACGTCACGACGTGATTTCGCGCAATGCACGGCGGGAAATTTGCGAACGGAGCATGCGCAGATCGATCGCCGCGGGAACGCGCCTAATTTAAATGTTTCACGCCCCCTACTCGCGCAGATGGATTGCGACGGGAGAAATACACTACGCCGCCGTCGTTTACCGTAGAAAATCTACCTGAATTCCACGTAGAGCAAGGTAAAAAACGGCGGCGTAGTGTATTTCTGATACGCTACGATAATCCATTTCTCTGTGAATCTGCCCCATAGTGTTTACAAAATAGGGGATAGTTTATGGGATTTTTTTTTTTTTTTTTACTATTAATGGCGGCGATCTGCGATTTTTTTATTGGGACTGCGACGTTATGGCGGACACTTCGGACACTTTTGTGACATTTTTGGGACCATTTACATTTATACAGTGAACAATGCTATAAATATGCATTGATTACGGTATAAATGTGACTGGCAGTGAAGGGGTTAACCACTAGGGGGCGGGGAAGGGGTTAAATGTGTGTCCTATGAGTGTTCTAACTGTAGGGGGAGGGGGGGTGACTGGGGGAGGTGACTGATTGTGTCCCTATGTACAAGGGACACAGCATCGGTCTCCTCTCTCCCTGACAGGACGTGGAGCTCTGTGTTTACACACAGAGCTCCACGTCCCCGCTCAGTTGCTGGGCAATCGCGTGTGCCCGGCGGCGGCTTTAAAGAGACAGGACATCATATGACGTCCTGTCAGAACAATGGAGTCCTCCGCCCGCCGTCTTTTGACGGTGGGCGGTGGACAAGTGGTTAACATAGTCACTAGGGATTTTTTTTTTTACACTATGATTGCTTGTTACAGTGATAATCACAGCAACAGCAATGGTTTGGACTGTTATGAGTGGCTTTCATGACTGATAGTTTACTATTGTGATAGTTTACAAGGAGAGAAGTTTAGCACTCCCCTTGATACTTGATAAGAATGGAAGAGGTCCCAGTGGCCTTTACAACACATATACAGTTAAGGCATTGTCACTTACTTTGTGGCATCTCTAACCAAGTTTTTTCCCTCCTTTTAAAATGTAAGCTCTACAACCAGGGTCTTCCTGTACCTTCTGTATTGAACTGTACTGTAATTGTGCTGTCCTCCTCTACATTGTAAAGCTCTGTGTAAACTGTGTTATATAAATTGTGTATAATAATAATAATTATAATAATAATGATTGGCTGGCTATCACATGGTACAGGGCACTGGTACCATGTGATCACTGGTGACCAATCACATATCACACACAGTAGTAAACAATGATGTCATTAAGGTGGTTGTAAACCCACTTTTGTCATTTACACCTACAGGTAAGCCTACATTAAGCCTTACCTGTAGGTGTTAGCAATATCTCCTAAACCTGCACGGTGTGCAGGCACACTAACAATAGCCGTGCTAAACACGGCAATGCCGTGTTTGACGGCTCCCGTGCGCATGTGCAGAAGTGACGTCATTGCCACTCTGGCCAATTACAGGCCGGAGCGGCGATTACAGGAAGAAGTTACATGGCGGCAGCGGCGGAGGGCACAGGGAAAGAAATTTGGGGGCTCCGTTCTCACGTAAGTCTATCATAATGAGCTAGTATGCTAGTATGACTTTATCTTGCATGGTATTTAAAAAAAAAACCTGAAGAAACAGGAGTTTACTTCCTCTTTAATAGATTCCATTCATGACTATTGTTAACTAGGTGTCATGTGATCGTAGGCAGCTGGATGAGATTTTTGTATTACATTTTCTGTTTTTTACTATAGGATGGTAATACATTTCTTGAATCCGTATCTATCTATCTGTCTTAATATCTGGTAATTATTTTAACTAGCAGCCTAAATGCAATAATGAATTCCAGTTTGGGCAGTGGTTTAGTAGGGGCCAAACAATTGTCTAGCCCAGGGGTCCTTTTGTGACTCTGTCTGCCACTAGGAGGACCATTCCTTTAATTGTAGGATAATACAGAAAATCAGGGGATTTATAACTGCTGGCTAGTAACAAGGGAAACGAGAGCTGGTGATTATGGCATGTTATTATTCCTTACCAGCTAAATGACTTTAACCTACATTTTAGTATCACTTATCTGCCCCCCTTGTCTCCAGGCAATTCTGCTCCTCTTGTAAATCATCATGATGTTTTTATCCTTTGTTTTCCAGATCTGTAGCAGCGATGTTCTTATAATCAATAATCCCTTTAGCCAGCTAATTCTGCAGCTTGTTTCTATGCTCTGTCTTCCTCTCCTCCCCAATCAGACAGCAGCAGTGTTTACATCCACAGTACATTGTATCCTTGATCTTGGTGTCAGGCCTTGTTCTACAATCCAAGTTCCCAGCAACATTGTTCCACTGTGCAATAACACGTCTTCTAGGCATCTGTATACTCAATAATCTCTAAGCTGCAGTAATTATTTTCATCTGCTGTGTTGTTGTTGTCAGTCTATGCAGTTCAGCAGGAATTAAGATGAGCTGACAGATATACTCGTGTTCCTCCAATAGAGAAGCATGCCGCTCAGCTTATTTTAAGTGGATAACTTTTGTATCTGGGCAAAACAATATTGAATGAATTCTTTGTGGACCTGTTACTGGGGAGACTATAACCTGCTAAAATGTTAGCAAGGGAACAAGGAATTGTTTTCAGATGCAGTTTATGAAACTTGACTTTTGGTAAAACAACTGATACAGCATATATACCAGTATACATGGAAGCACTTTTGCAATGTAAGCTAAAACTAGAACTAAACTGCTGAACTAAAACATTGCTGGTAGGAAGTGGTGTTTGGCAGCTGAGGCATGCGAAGCCTCTCTTGCCAAAAAAAACTTTTCCTCTTTCCCCAAGCAAAGTTTTATTCTTGTTTTACATTGTGCATTGAAGTATACACTCCTGTCTCATTCCTGGCATAGGTCAGATAGTGAGAATGAAGCCAGGGGGGGGGGCGTGGCCGGCAGCCGAGGCGGATGGCTGTGTAAGGAGAGAGCTCCGTGTAACCCGCCAGCATCAACACCATCCCAGCGACTATTTTAGCCGACCAAGGCTCTATCTACCTCGGGGTCACTCCTGAGCACCTCTGGGTGACAATGGGGAAGAGAAAGAAGGAGAAAGGGCCGCGGAAGCTGACCGACTTCTACCCGTCGGCGAGCACACCTAGGCCGCAAGATGGCGCTGGGGCCTCGGACTCGCGTTACAGCCCGCGCGGCGATTGCGGCGACGGATCGGATCCGAATCACGGGAGAGGCCCGCAATCCTCCCACAGCGCCAGCGGAGGATCGTCACCAGGAGCATCCCCAATCAGCAGCCCTCAGAAATCAGCCCAGAAACGCTCATCAGCTCACAGGTATGCAGGGGAGATGGGGACCGCATGTGACTCTCAGGACAGCACTAGAGACTTTGTGGAGCAGCTTAATGAATTCCCTACCACTGGACAACCCCTTAGTGACACGACTATGAGGGACATGCTGATTACTCTTAGGGGATCCCTGCACAAAGACATGATGGCCTGTGTCACCCAACTTACAGGGGAAGTGTCAGCAATAGGAGACCGGATCTCTCACGTGGAAGACAAGATGGGGGAGTTCTCAACAGCCCATAACGAGCTTGTGGATGCACATAATGATACTGAGAATGACATGCAAGTGATGAGGGATAAGCTCACAGAATTAGAGGACAGATCCAGAAGGAATAATATCAAACTTAGGGGAGTGGAAGAATCTATTGCCCCAGCTGAACTCAGATTCTATGTCCAATCCTTCATCGCCGCATTGCTGCCTGATACCCCCAAACAAGAAGTGATAGTGGATAGAGCACATCGCCTTCCTAAACCAAAATTTCTCCCAGATACAGTTCCAAGAGACGTCATCGCTCGCATTCATTTCTTCCATGTAAAAGATGACCTCATGCGGTTCTCTAGGAAGAACCACCCCCTACCTGGCCCCTACTCAGCGATCGCCATTTTCGCCGACCTGTCTAAACCCACTATGCAGGCACGCAAGAATTTGTCATCCATGACAAAATTGCTACAGAATCACAAAATTCCCTACTCTTGGGGCTTCCCAACTAAGCTGCTCATCACAAGAGAAAACCGTACCTATGTCATTACAAACCTTGAGGATGGCCTGGCCCTGGCCAAAAAGTGGGATCTCCTTCCAGAAGACCCTGGTGGTTCAATACGAGATCTGAATCTCCCAAGATTGTCCCCAGAATGGTGTAAAACCTGACCTGACTGCCTAAGTAATCTGTCATATGCCGTGGCAACCGCCTTGGTCATTTCTTCATCTCTGACAGTTGATGGGGCGGAACACGAGGAGCTGTTTACCCCCCACAAGTATTGCGGAGTTTTTCGCACTTTGTGAGACATTTCACGTTTTTATGTACTGGTTTACCTTTATTTTTTTTCCTTTCCCCTTTGTTTCTTCTGTTCTAACTGTGCCACAGGATCACTATGAACCAAACTCATCCGTGCTGGAATCTCACTGTTCGGTACCTCCTTGCAATATGTTGGACTTCCGATTACGTATCTCTAATGCACCAGCGCCTCCTTCAGGTAATGTGACAGTACCTACTCCAAATTTTGAGTTTTACCTATCCTTTGCTGAGCACTCTTTATTTCTGCTCTGATGGCCTTATCAATTGTATCTATGAACGTCAATGGCTTGAACAGCCCATTCAAACGAAGCTCCATGTGGAAAGAGATGGTGCGGCTTAAAAGTGATGTAGTCTGCATCCAGGAGACCCACTTTAAGTCCTCTAAACATCCCAAATGCTCGCATAGAGCTTACCCGCATATTTTTCAAGCAATGGCTCCTGTCAAAAAAAGAGGAGTGATGGTGGCCGTTAAACACTCTATTGCATTTAAACTGCACAACGTTGTTTGCGACCCTAATGGGAGATACATAATTCTCATATGTGAACTGAATCAATCTACCTATACCCTAGTTAACTTATATGCGCCAAACAAAAGACAACCAAGATTTCTAACGGCCCTACTGAAAAGAGTGGAGAAAATTAAGCAAGGATCCCTGCTCCTCTGTGGGGACTTTAATTGTGTCCCTGACCGGTCCATGGACTGCTCGCAACCTCTGTCGACAAAGAGGATAGAACTCCGATCACTTATAGCGGAACATGATCTGTACGACACATGGCGTTGCTACCATTCTTCAGAAAGGGACTATACACATTACTCGTGCCCCCATCGGGCATATTCTAGAATAGACCTGGTGCTCTCTGACCTGCCTCTCTTGCAAAGAACTATCTCAGCGAAAATCCACTCGATAACCTGGTCAGATCATGCACCGGTGTCCATCACTCTTCAGGACAAGAACACTGACCCTCCAGTCTATCTTTGGAGGAATAATGTTGACATTCTCTCTGACTCTACCCAAAATGCTAGACTAGGGGCACAGCTTCAGGAATTTTTTCAGTTTAATGACAATGCGGATACTAAGATTGCATCTTTATGGTGCTCACATAAGGCATTCAGTAGGGGTCTATTGATACAGACAGCAGCCAGGGAGAAGAGGAGGAGGGCGGCACTGCTGCAGGGGTTGCTAGGGGAAATCCAAAAGTTAGAAACCCTACACAAACAAAATCCCTCCCCTACAACGGAATCTGACTTATTTGCGTGTAGACATAAGCTCCGTCTCATGCTGATCACGTCGCATCAGAAGTGTTTGAGAAGGATTAAAGCCATGTACTACGCCCATAGCAATAAAGCAGGGAAGCTCCTGGCCAAATATATCAAAAGACGTCAGCAGCAATCTAAATTGTCCTCCCTTAGGGATCCGCACTCTAACACGTTGGTCCATCATCCAACACATATAGCCAACGCTTTCATGAAATACTATAGAGACCTTTACAACCTTCACCTAGATGCAGACACTCCGCAACCCACTGACGCGTCCATCAACTCATTTCTCAACTCTGTGACATTGCCCTCTCTGTCCTCCTCCCAACTGACATCACTCAATGCCCCTATTCAACATGCTGAAGTTAGCGAAGTTATCAAAGCCCTCCCCAAAAATAAGTCACCGGGTGTAGACGGTTTCACCTCAGAATATTATAAAGTATTTTCTCATATACTAACTCCGTATTTATGTACCCTATTCAACAGTGTCGCCTCCTCATCGATGTTCCCAGAGGAAATGCTAGAAGCTACCATTGTGACTTTGCCAAAACCAGGTAAGAAGCCGGATTCACCACAAAATTTTAGGCCTATTTCGCTCTTAAATACGGATCTCAAGATCTATGCTAAAATCTTGGCAAATCGATTAGCATCCATCACTCCATTTTTGGTTAAAGCCGACCAGGTCGGCTTTGTGAAGGGGAGGCAGGCCCCCGATGGCACTAGGCGATTATTTAACTTGCTGTACTTATTAGAACGTCGAGGAACCCCTGCAGCGTTATTGGCGTTGGACGCAGAGAAAGCCTTTGACAGGGTGCATTGGGGGTACCTTAGGGCAACCCTGCAAAGGTTTGGACTTCAAGGCTCTATATTATCAGCCATCTCTGCATTATATACGTGTCCCTCGGCCAGGGTTTTCTCGTCCAACGCCATGTCCGATAAATTCTATATCACTAACGGGACCCGCCAGGGGTGTCCACTATCCCCGATAATCTTCACACTAATGATGGAGCCCCTTGCTGTAGCTATCAGATCTGACACAGACATATCTGGGATTAGTGTGGCTAATGAAGTCCACAAGATAGGCTTATTCGCGGATGACGTGATCTTGACTGTGACTAATCCGGCTTCTTCCCTGGACAAAGTGCAAAAGGTTTTATGTGAGTTTGGTGCAGTGTCATATTACAAGTTAAATGTTGCTAAGTCTTGTGTATTGCCTGTTAATATTCCTAAAAAACAGATAGCTCAACTTAAAACTAGGTTTAAATTTCAGTGGATGACCGCAAGTATAGCATACTTGGGCGTTAAGCTGGTTTATCCCTCCACTGCTACTTTTCGCATTAATTTTGACTCTCTTTTGGACGTCATCAAAGCTGACTTGGCACATATCTCCACTTTTGAACTGTCCTGGCTGGGAAAAATAGCTGCCCTGAAAATGTTTCTATTGCCTAAGATTATCTATTACTTCCGCACCATCCCTGTACTTATCCCTGACTCTTTCTTTGCCAATGTTGATAAATTGTTTAGGAGATTTATCTGGCAGGGGAAAATGCCTAGGATTACATTTACAATTTTGCAGAGGAATAGGCATACGGGTGGTGCAGGCCTTCCTGCTCTCCGTAATTACTATAGAGCAGCCTTGTTGGATCAAATGAAAGCCTGGTTTGAGCCTGATTCACCTAAGCTGTGGGTGCGGATAGAGAAACTAGTTATGCAAAACAGGGACCTCCCATCCTTATTATTAGCAAAATTAACCAACCTACCAATGAAGGACACCTGGTTGCCATCTATCGAAGCTACGCTTTCGACATGGGAAGCCATCCAACCACACCTGGACTCTAATGCTAAAATTAGTCACCCAGTAACCCAAATCTCAGTTCTTGAACACCTTATCCCGGACCTTCGTACGGCCCTTTGGAGGAAGAAGGGTTTCTCTACCGTCCAGGAGGTTCTTGACGATCCAGAGGCTGCTCGTTCATACCCCTTCACCCAAATTAAACACTTCCAACTAACCCAAGCTAGCTCAACATATACATTACCTGTAGATGTGTGGAAATATCTCAGTACTTCCTATCATAAACCTAAGGGCCTTGCCTGGTTCTACGCCCTGTTACAAAAAGATAGTAGTTTCTCTAAAACTTCTAGTATGATTAACTGGGAAAGGGACTGGGGCACCTCCCACTCCCATTCTGAGTGGAAATCAGCCATACGCGCTATTTATACTTACTCCCACTGCACTAATCATTGGGACAACTTGATGAAAATCCTCCACAGATCCTATTTGACCCCAGTTAGACTATCACTGATATTTCCACCAGGGAACCCCCTATGCTGGAGGTTGTGTGGAGCTAAGGGTAACATTTACCACACACTGTGGGGCTGCAAAAGCTTACGCAGTTTCTGGATTGCCGTATTTAAACTAATCTCATCGGTTACAGGGTTTTTCTTACATCCTTCTCCTCAGTTGGCCCTCCTTAACATTAACATCACGAATATCCCATCTCAACTCCGTAGCATAGTTACGCATGTATTGATAGCTGCCCGCCTAACAATCACTGCTAAGTGGAAAAATACCCAGGCCCCCAACATTAGTGAAGTAATCCAAAGAGTGTCTACACAACATTTATATGAGAAATATTTCGCAATGCAGTCAAATAGGAGCCAGTCATTTAAGGCTCAATGGATGCCTTGGATTTCAAAATTCCCTGAATAAGACATACATATTGTATAGTGATTGACTTATGGTTCATGTGGCCTGTGGTACTGTGGTTCGTTTCTCCCCCTCTTCCTTTCTTTCTTGTTCTTCCTTTCTCCTTCCTCTTTTTCTGTTCGCTTCTCTTGTTTTTACGTTGCACTTGCTTTTTGTTCATATTTTCAATAGCTCTCGATTTTCTCTACTTACCTCTGCCTTTGGTGGGGTTGCTGGTCCTCACTCCTCTACAGAGTAGCGGATCGGTCTAACCATTTCAGGTTCACCTCTAGTGGAGCTAGGAAAGTACGAACTTATGCCCTACTCCCTACAATGTTATGTTCTGATAACTATGTTTATTATATATACTAGTGCCTTACCTATGAATGGTGCCGTGGCTCCACATTGTGAAGTAGGAAGCGCGGGCCTGTTAATTTCCTGAGTACTTTTAGACTGGTATTGTATCTTACCTTCAGCATTTAATGAATATTATATCCTGTTGCCTACTGGGAAATTGTTCATAAGTTCAAACTGTATTGTTAATGTTACTTGTACTGTCACTCTTCTTAATAATCTTAATAAAAACAATTGAAAAGAGAATGAAGCCAGGAACAATTTAACTCCTGTGCATACTTGGTCATTATGGCAAGAGCCCGCCCCAACCCAGTGGACTTTAGTTACCCTTTACGATTATTAATATTTACCTTTTAGCAATCATTTAAAAATAAATATAAAATACTATAGCGCTTTAAAATTAGTAATACAAATTATGTACTTGTGTGACAATTTAAAGCACACTATATCTTTTTTCAAGCATATCCAGAACTAGTCAGATCCAAAGTTCTGCCATACAGGGCAATGCAAAACGAAAAATTAGAAAAACTGGGCTGGTGAATAACTTCATGTGTAAATAGCAGCGTCACTAATGTGAGAAATAATCGCATAGACAAGTAAATACAAACAAATGTGTTGCGTTTAAATATAAAACTAATAAATGAAAAATTAAAATCAGTCTGTGTGTCTTCCAAACGGCACCAATGAAATGCCTTCACAGTTTTAGTTCCTATACTCAGCTCTAGACATGTGCAGGCTGGAATATTTAGTTTCGTTTTTTCGTTTTTGTTTTCGTTTGGAAAATAAATGTATTAAGTTACTCCCGAAAATCTTTTTGATTTATTTCGTTTTTCGATGGGGAATAGCTTTCGTCCGAAAATCCAATAATACTTGGTTTCTGTCGAATGGTCAAAAGATCATGGTATCCAGTGGAATGTATCAGCAAAGAGAAAAACGCCACATTTTAAATCCTTAAAATTTGGTTTATTCAAGTAATGCACTGGCATGCCATTACATTGAAAGTAAAAACCTCATCAGCTAAAACAACAGGCTTAATCCAAACACAATAACAGGAAACAATGCCTTAACATGACCAGTTTCATCGCAATAGAACTTCTTCAGCGGTGTTCCTCCGCAGCAGCATATACTCACTTTCTTTCATTGTTCAGCCACTGGAAATAAAAGGAAAGCCCAGTGTAACCTATGAGATGCTGGAGGCATAGCTTATACAGAGTTATGAATGTGCCCTATGACAGAACTATTTGACTATTTGAACCATTGCTATTGCATGGCTGAGTGTTAGGTTTCTTCACTGCCAGAAAAACTGAGCATTTCGTTTGGCTATCAGCACTGGGGAATATAGAAAATTAAGTATACACTATATTACCAAAAGAATTGGGATGCGTGCCTCATCCTCATCCAAGTCTTTGTCAACCTTGCTTTGTGCACTGGTCCAAATCATTTGGTAGAGGGAGGATTATGGTGTGGAGTTGTTTTTCAGGGGTTGGGCTTGTCCCCTTAGTTCCAGTGAAGGGAACTCTTAAGGTGTTAGCATACCAAGACATTTTGGACAATTTCATGCTCCCAACTCCAACATAACTGAGCCCCAGTGCACAAGCAAGGTTCATAAAGACATGGATGACTTTGGGGTGGAGGAACTTGACTGGCCTGCACAGAGTCCAGACCTCAACCCGATAGAACACCTGTGGGATGAATTAGTCCATTATAGGCAAAGTATGTGTTATTTTTAAGCTACAAGAGTGATTTGTGATCCTAGAGCTCAGTGCGCCTGTCAGTATTTCCACATTTTCTGGAAACAGTGAAATTAATACTTTTACTCAAGTATCAAAGCCAATTTATGGAATGTTGGCAGCCTTGTGTCAAGATTGGCATGGACTGGGACTGAGACTGATTCATTCTTGGCAAAATGTAAAAGATATTGGTTCACTGTGTTGATGTTCAGATCTTTACTTAAAAATTATGTAATAGCTGAATTTCTAGGCAAAGAAAAATAGTTTTGGGGTTTTTCAAAATTAATCTTAAAGTGTGCCTAAAGCCAAGAAAAGATGCAGCATGTTTAAGTTTACCAGTCCTTAGAAGTGGTGGCTGTAATACTGTAATTCTCTCAATGTACAGTATCTATGGAGGAGCAGTGTAGTCACCTTTAGGGCAGGGACATTATTCAAATTACAGAGCACTTCTTCTTCCACTCTTCTCCATACCTTAGGGAAAGGTGTTCTCTAAACCCAACAACTTTCCCGATTCCCTTTTTTGTGATAGGACTGCAAAATGCATAGTATATAGGGCAGCATGGGATTTCTACCAGGATCAACAAATATTTTTTGCATAGCATATCTGAGAATTTAATTGTTGTGCTTTACATATACTTTTAGTGTTGTTGTTAAGCCCGGAACCTAATAACTTTTTTTTAAAACTGAGCTCAGTCATTTGTACAGCTGAGCATTTCCTAGCGATTTATATCAGATGGTGACAGTAGAAAAGATAATAGTTGGTTGCTGGTTGAGTGCTACAGGTTACTACAATTAAAATAGTGCAATGTTTTTTTTTTTATTATTCTAGGTACTTATACAGCTCCATAAATTTTCACAGTGCTATACATTTATACATTTATATTGTACATTGACATCAGTCCCTGCCCTCAAGGAGCTTACTTAATAAATTAGCTCAACATCCAAAGAAATTGTTGTTTTGTGCATCGTTCTAATTGCTATACTGCTGAGATGCATGCAATAGACTGCTGCATGTCTAGTAATGATAAGTTGTGTACAAAAAGTAATTGCCCCCTAAACCTAATAACCGCAATCAAGCGTTTGCAATAACTGCAATAATTGCAATTTTGGCCCACATTTCTTTGCAGAATTGTTTTAATTCAGCTACTGTGGAGGCTTTTCCAGCATGAACGGCCTGTGTATGGTCATGATAGAGTATCTTAATTACATTTAGGTCAAGGCTTTGGACTAGGCCATTTCAAAACCTACATTTTGTTTTATTTGAACTATTTTGGAGGTAGGATTTTCTGGTAGAGCTCAGAATTCATGGCTCTATCAATTATGGTAAGTTTTCCAGATCCTGAAGCTGCAAAGCAGCCCCAGACTATCACGCTACCACCTTAATGTCTGAATGTTGGTATGATGTTCTTGTTCCAGATGTAACCGGATGCACACATCCCAAAAAGTTAAATATTTGTCTCATCAGTTCACAGAATATTTACCTAAAAGTCTTGAGAATAATCAAGATGGTTTTTGGTAAATGTGAGATGAGCCTTTGTGTTCTTTTTGGTCAGCAGTGGCTTTGGCCTTGGAACTCTCCCATAGATGCCTTTTTTGCCCAGTCTCTTTCTTATTGTTGAATCATGAACACTGATTCAAGTGAGGCCTGCATTTCTTTAGATGTTGTTCTGGGTTCTTTTATGACCTCCTGGATGAGTCGTAGTCATGCTCTTGGAGTAATTTTTGTAGGCCGGCCACTCCTGGGAAGGTTCACCACTGTTCCAAGTTATCTCCATTTGTGAATAATGGCTCTGCGTGTGGTTCACAGGAGTTCCAAAGCCTTATAAATGGCTTTGAAACCCTTCCTAGACCGTGACATGTACATTACTTTGTTTCTAATCTGTTCTTGATTTTTTTTTAGATTGTGGCATGATGTGTGGCTTTTGTGATTTGTTAGCGTGCTTCACTTTGTCAGACAGTTTCTATTTATGTGATTTCTGGATTCAAAAGGTCTGGCAGTAATCAGGCCTGGGTGTGGCAAGTTAATTTTAACTCAGCTTTCCAAAAAATTGTGGTTAATCACAGTTCATTCATGATTCAGCATGGAAGGGGGCAAATACTTTTTCACATAGGGCCAGGCAGGATTGAACAGCTTTTTTCTCTTAATAAATTAAATAATAATTAAAAAACTGCATCTTGGATTTATTTGGGTTATCTCTGTGTAATATTAAAATTTGTTTGGTGATCTGAATCATTGAAGTGTGAGAAATATGCAAAAAAATAAAGAATCAGAAAGGGGGCAAATATGTTTTCAAACAACTGTATATGCAAAAAGTGGTTATAAAATGGAAATGCTTCAAGCATCCAGCCAATAAACCTTCTCTTGTCTGATGTGACCTGTCTGATTGCTAAGAATTACTGAACTTTATGTATCACCACTGGATGGCATTTTGAATATGCATGCTATTGTGGCGAAGTCTGTGCTAAATAAGTGAGTTCTGCCTAGAGGCTTCTTAGCAACTGCCTAGCAAAACTAATACAATGGGGTTATATACTAGATATATAAGGGCTATTTACAGAAGCTATGTGAAAATTAAATTTGGAAATTGGAAGTTCACTTTAGATAGTGAAAATTATTATTGAATAAGCTAAGGTTCTGTTTAGTTTACATACCCGATCAAGTGCTAGCAAATAGTCTTCTTTCCCAAGTCCATGATTGGGTATTCACAGGAAACACAGCTGCATCTTATTCACTAACATTACATTTGAAAATTCAATATACACGTTTTCCCCATTTTTTTTTAATTTTCATTTGAGTGCGGAAAGTTTATACCCATTTGTCAAGTTTTTAATGATGTCTGTGTCCCCACCGGGGAGATGCACCACTCTGATTTTACTGATGACCATTTTCTCCAAGTAAGAAAATAGGAATTTAAAAATGTTAGCGTTGTCCAAAGTAAAAGAGGTGAGGGGATCTTCCAATGAGGACAACAGATTTGGGGACCACTGTGAAAGAAAGAAATTTACTTCACTCTCTGAGATTCCTGATAACTTCCTGTTGCTTCTTTAGGACAGGAAGTGAAGGGATATTTCCCCAAATAGTACGCAGCAAAAAAAGTTGGCTATACATGCATTTTAAGGTTCAATAATGGGGTTGATCCTAAAGAAATAAAGGCTGTTTATCTAGCAACCTTTTTGCTCACTTTGGAAAGAAACAATGTGCATGGTTCTGTTCATTATCCTAAAATAAGAAAAAAGGCAACATATGTTTTGAATTTGTGATGGCATGCAGAAACCCTTTGTTTTAAGAACTTCACACAGGTATAATGCCGCGTACACACGATCACTTTTTGTGATGAAAAAAAACGTCATTTTATCTGACGAAACAAAACAACGTTTTTCAAACTTCCTTTTTTAAAAACGACATTGCATACACACCATCGTTTTTCCACAAAGCTCTTGCAAAGCGCGGTTACGTAAGACACTTTCGACGGCACTCTGTTCCATTGAAGCTCCCATCTCATAACTTGCTTCTAAGCATGCGCGGGTTTAAAAACGTCGTTTTAAACAAGGTTTTGCCCACACACCATCACTTTTTATGACACAAAAAACGACATTTTGAAAAACGACACAAAAAAATCAAGCATGTTGGAATTTTTTTTTTGGTCGTTTTTTTGAAGACATAAAACGACGTTTTGCCCACACACGATCATTTTAAATGACGTTTTTTAAAACATCACAAAAAGTGATCGTGTGTACGCGGCATAATTGGAGGGCTTGGGATTGTAATCATATGATGTTTCTGTTCCCAGGATTGTCTTCTCATTTAAAAGGATTAATGATTATATCAATTCATCTAGTCTTATTATATAATCTAATAGGGAAAATAAATAATAAGGTTAACCTGTGCCAATTTACATAATTTGGTCATACTATAGAGCATGGGTCTTCAAACTACGGCCCTCCAGTTGTTCAGGAACTACAATTCCCATCATGCCTAGTCATGTCTGTGAATGTCAGTGTGTTACAATGCCTCATGGGATGTGTAGTTCTACAACATCTGGAGGGCCGTAGTTTGAGGATCCCTGCTATAGAGTCTCAAATCAGTGAATATATCCTGACATAGCCAAGTGATGTCACCTGTAAATATTGGCAGTGATGATGTAGAACTACTCCAAAACCCTTGCTGTTTCTGATAATGTATATTTAAAGAGGGGTTTCACCCTTAAAACAGCTCTGTGTCATCCCATCTAGCATACTGGCATCAGCGCCACTATGCTGTTTTTTTTTTTTTTTTAAATCTGTACTTACTGTTCAATTGATCATTTTATTTTGTCCCTACCACGGGGAATGGCACGGCTATGGAGCGTCATGGCTTCCGAAAATAGCCGACTAGCTATACGGCGCCTGTGCACAGACCTAGGAGCTGACTGCGCAGGCGCCGTATATATATCCGAGTCCAATGGCTATGGCGCTTCACGCCCTCCGAAAAAAGCCGAAATAGGACTCGGATATATACGGCGCCTGCGCAGTCAGCTCCTAGGTCTGTGCGCAGGCGCCGTATAGCGCCGGGAAGACCCAAGTGCTAGTCGGCTATTTTCGGAAGCCGTGACACTCCATAGCCGTGCCATTCCCCACAGTAGGGACAAAATAAAATGATCAATTAAACAGTAAGTACAGAGATTAAAAAAAAAAACAGCATACTGGCGCTGACACCAGTATGCTGGATGGGATGACACAGAGCTGTTTTAAGGGTGAACCCCCGCTTTAAGGCCATAACTTTTCTCATTATTTAGGGTTGAATGAGAAAGAGATTAAACCTCTTTCAGTTAATTTATTGATGTCTGTGTGTTCGCAAATGAGATTCACCCACTCTGTGTGTCCTAGTGACTTTTGTCATTGGGACACAAAGTGAAAAGGAAATCTAACATTTTACAGCCATCACAGGAAGTAGAGGTGAAGCAAGATTTTCCAATAAGGTCACCAATTGTGATTTCTCATCAGTTTAAAGAAGTGTCTTCTCGCTTCCTGTTCTGTGTCTGGGAAATATCTGTAATCTGAGACTCAGACAAGAGAAAATCCTCACTGGGGTTTTAACTAATCACTACTTTAAAGTGTAGCTTAAGCCAAAACTTTATTAAAGTGGAATTTGTTTTTCTCTGAAAATAATAATAATAATAATTGCTGATAAGTAGTATATGTTTGACAGGAGAGACCCCGTTCTCCCTTGCCATTCCTGCTCCCCCTGCCTGTCAGCATTAATGTACACATACTCACTTATGACACCAATCTGTGTTATGATAATGGGAGTCCTGTGCACATGTGTGGAAATGACATCATCGTAGCCTGGCCAGTTGAGCGTTTAAAGAGTCCAAACCCAGAAGGAAAACCGGGAGACGATGAAGGCACCTGTGGCAGCTGAAAGCACTGCATAGTTTGGTAGGCTACTCTGCCATAATGTGATAATATGCTGTACATTAAGGGCTTTTCAGCAAGAATGTGGGGGAACTCAGTTCTGGCACCGTCAGAACTGAATGTATGTAATGGCAAAGGGTGCTGGGGTGTGCTGAAGGGTCTATTGATGCTGGCTGCTGGGAAATCTATTGCTGCTGGAGGGGATCTATTTTTACTGGGGAGGTCTTTTGTTGCTGGTGGGAAATCTGTTGTTGCTGGGGGTGGGTCTTATGTTGCAGGGGGTCAATAATTGCTGGGAGGGAACGATTTTTAAGGGAGGGGTCTTTGTTGCTGGCTGCTGGAGGGTCTATTGATACTGGCTATTGGGAGTCCATTGTTGTTAGGAAGGATCTATTGTCTCTGAGTTATCAATTGCTGCTACATCTATTTTACTACATCTATTTTACTACATTTCTTGTTATCATAACATAACAAATTCCATACAAAATACTTAGCACCACAAAATGATACTTGGCTCTGTATTCTCTAAAAGGGGTGGTACTGGAAGGTGTATAGGGGTGGAATCCAGGGGTGACTTGGAAGGGAAGAGTTCCTATATCTATTCGCTGAGAAAAAAAAACCTGTGTACATTACATCATAAAGCTCCCTGGGGCCATTTTTATTTTTTAAAGAACATGTTTAATTATGCTTTAAACATGATCTTTGTTTTATTATTTTAGGCTTAAAGCACATGGCTGCAAGAGGACCATGCAAGTGCTCATAGCAGTAGACGACAAGCTGCGCCAAGATTCATACATCCATATGCATGTGCGTATTTACTTAAGTAGTGGCGTATAGCCACACACAGCCATTGCTTGCTATGGGTGGCTTTTGCAGCACCTGTAAATCTCAGGTGGGGGAATACACCTGAATTTACAGCTGTTCGCCCCATTTGTACACACACTGAAAAAAAAGATGAACAACATATCTTTTAAAATAAGCAACACTCTTTCTGGAAGAAAAAACATTTTATTTATCTTTTTCCCAAAGAAATAAAAGCAATATAAATATTATTGTATAAAACTTGCGTGTAAGACATTGACATGAGTCTATTTACGGGTATAAGAAGGGTGAAAGCATATTCATAATAGTAAAGTACAGTTCAGTTAGACACAATGAAAAGACAGGTGCATAAATTGGATGAACATTTATATCACAAACACAGAAAGATACAGAAGGAGTAATTAAAATACTGCAACCCACAAGTTGGATACAGGGATGAAAGGATCACATTAGAACTATATTGTACATACCAGCTAATCTAGAATGAAGGTTGTAACAAAAGGAAAATCATAACATCAAAAGGAATTTAAAAACAAATGTCACCTACTGCTTGTTTATTGGTATGACTGTATTGTATTACAAGCTGTGTATATGGTTACTATGTCGTCACCTATATGGAAGGTGAAAAGTTGCTTCTAGTGCCCCAAGCTGAGGTCACATGACAGACATTGGCATAGAAGGTTATTGTATATAATGCTTTCATATAACATTACTGTAAGCAGTGCAATAGCATTGTCAAGCAGCAAGCTGAAAGACATAAGGCTTTACTGCTCAAGGCATCAGAACATTTTATGCCCAAAAAAGAAAGGTTGTGTAAGCTATAGAGTGCATAAAAATTATAGTTAGACATTTTTGAAAGCTTTTTTTTTTTGCATCAGTGTACAAAGAGAGAACCTGGTCTGTAGGCAATATGAAAGAAAATACAAAGTGGTCATTAAAACAATCTAAAGGTTTGTCACTGACTCTTAGCAGCTACCATACGTTACATGTAGAAATAAATAAAAAATACATAGAAATAAAAATGGAATTCCGTAGATTTGCTATATATTAGTGCAGCCAGTGTTAAAATATCCACACTTGTGAATTAAAACTTTAATCAGCATTTTCTCTGTACATAAACTATACTGTGGGCTAACTGGCCTTCCATTTTCACAACGTTTATATTTTTCTTAACTATCAGGCGGCGTACAGACGATCGGATATATCCGATGAAAACGGTCCGCGGACCATTTCCATCGGATATGTCCGATCGGGAGTTTGATCCGATGGCGTGTACACACCATCGGATCAAATTCCCCGCCGCCGGACGGCGCGGTGACGTAGTGGTGACGCGGCGGTGACGTTGACGCCGCCACGTCACCGCCACGTCACCGCACCAGGAAGTAAAACACTTTCGCGCATGCGCCGAATCCATTCGGCAGCGGCGCGGCGGCGGTGGGAGCCGACATGTCTGCTGGTAAGTGTACTAACCAGCAGACATGTCGGGCGGACAGATTCCCACCGGATAGATTTCAAAGCATGCTTTGAAATCTGTCGGGTGGAGAAATCTGTCCGCTAGCCCATACACACGAGCGGAGATGTCTGCTGAAACGGTCCATCGGACCGTTTTCAGCGGACATATCCCCTCGTGTGTACGCGGCCTCAGTTTGGGATACATCGTTAAAGGAAAACTCATTTCAAAAGTGACATATAACATTTCTAAAACAAGCCATGTTGTAAGGAAGTTTTGTTCAAAATGATCTTTCCATTTTAACCTGCATGCTGCTATTATTTTCTTAACTGCCAGGAAATTAAAATGTATCCGCCTTGCAACCATAGCAACAGCACACAGTCCATAGACAGGATAAACCACAACTCTAATTTCCCTGCTCCTCTACTGGCTTGCTGCTTTCCCAAAGCACTGCACAGAACTTGATATCTACAATGATTACTCTGAAATGTCTTTAGGTTTACTGCACTGGGATTTCCTTGTGGTGCAACATTTGCAAGATAAGATGTACATCTACAGAGATTCCTAGGAAGAGGAGTGGTATTTCTTATTAGAGCATTTCAACTAAATGTGAGACTATGGTAGCAGATCCTTCCACTTATCAGTCACATTTAGCTTTATTGTCAAAGCATATTTCAAGATCTACAGAACAAAAAGAGATGTAGACCTACATAACAATTTGCTAAAACAATTGCAGTGCATATAAAATGACTTAAAGGGGATTATGTTTGCTCTCAGTAAAACTGGAGGTTTACATTATATTTTAGGACTACAGCAGAGAATCGTAAAATTGCATATTATCAAATGGCAAGTCAAATTACAAATCCAAGGTGCTCCCATATGTATGCTGTTTTCAGTAAGATAATTAGTAAAATAATTTTTATATGGTTATTGGTAGCTATGTTTTTAAAAAAAAATCTGATTCATCAAGCTACAGTAGCACTTAAGGAGCTCTAAGGCTAAGTTTAAAGAAGCTTTAACATTTCATGAGCGTTTTAGGAGTGTTTTTGAAGCTCTATGAACGCCTGTCAAAATTGTGTGCATTGCAGCGCCCAGTGTTGTTTACATGGTTGCATTAGTATTGTGTCAGAATTGACAAAACATGTGTCGTTTGCCAAGCTTTGCCGCTTCCCAAACGCTTCCATTGATGTCAATGTAAACATGCTGCAAACGCACTGCAAATGCGTCACAAACACCCCTATGGCATTTATGGCATGTTTGAGATGCGTTTATAAAGCATTACTGACCAAGATGATAATACCAAAATCTGTACAATAAAAAAACAACACAAAGGGGCCATTTAGCAAGCATTTTTTCTTTAAGGCAATGCAAACACATCAAAACACACCAAAAACGCGGTTAACTCATCTTATCACATTTTCTTTGCATGTCTCACAATTTTTTTGCATGTCTAAATGAGTCCTAAAACCTGCTAAATGCATGCTAAAGTTTACTGTTAGCACAGCTTAGCATGCCATAAGTACCACTAATGCTTGATTAACCAGGCTCATAACACTTTAAAAACAATACAATGTATGCTGGTCTGGCCTGTATTAAAGAGGTCCACCTTCTATCATTCTTTATAAAGAATCTTAAGACTCCATGCTGGAAACCTACATGCAAAACACAAAAATATTGTAGAACAGCAAAGTGGGCTCACATGCTGATATTTTTATTGTTTAACTCCTTTTCAGGAGATCAAACAAGCCCATCAGCAACTAACCTTCTGAGCAGCAGTTTTCCCATATAAGAGGCTTCATTGGTCAAAAAATTACTACTTTTCATAAATCTCTTTATTAAAAAAAAGTTGACTTTCTAATGAAAAGGCCGCTGGCAATTCGAGTATGTTAATTTCCCTGGTTTCCTCTTGTTTGCCACAAACATTCCTGATTTCTGATGTATTATTTTGGCGCTCTATACAACAGACATATTTATAGATACATGTGTCTACAGTAAAAAAAAATCACCCTATCATCTAGAACCAAATACTAACTTATATATGCATTTTTTTTTGTTTGTTTTTCAATTCTTCAAATGTAAAAGGAAATTGTAAAAATGCAATATGGGTTAACAAAGCTTTCAGAACGTCTGTGATAATGATAAATTATAAATGCCTATTTAGTAAAACATATATACATTGGAAGAATTTCCACAAGTATGTGGAACACTACCAGCAAAATATGAATCTTAATAGTATGTTAAGAGTACATCGTTGGCTAGGAAAGGACTTTTTCAGAACTTAGTAACCTTGCCATTAGAACATATTGGCTCATATTGACAAAACACTCATTTCCAGTGTCCGGACTAGTATTCGCTATTACAAGCTCCAATAGTAGAAAGGACACACTCTGATAATGATTGATACAACCAGTTTCAAACATTCTCTTTCCTGTTGTGAATAAGACATTCTTTCTGGGATTTCGCTAGAGGGAAGATCTCACACAATTCATGTTGGTATAACACATGCTGCTATACATCTTTATTTCTTTTCCTTTTTTCCAGATTTCTTTTTGTTCCCTGAAGGTGCTTTGTTGTCACGTTTTCCAGCAGCGTTAGTAAGGGTTGATGTTGTTCCTGGAATGTAGATGTTTTGTCTGTAGTCAGGGACGTGCTGTAGAGTAAACTGTGGTCCATAGCGAGCACTGAGTCCCATTGTACCTGTTGATCCTCCGAGACCAGAGCTACCTTCAGCGGCTTCTGTTGTGAATGAAGAAAAGATTTATTATTTCAAATGGATTTATACATTTACAACCATTTGAAATGCTAATGATTCATATTTTGAGATTCAGATCCATTTTTACAAATGAAAGATTGTTAGTTTATATCAAACCAGTCTTGCAACCACCTCAGCAATTCAAGAAACATCTTTCATATTACTTCCTGGTGGCAAGAGGGTATCAACATCACAGTCTGTAGAAGTTTGCATTTATCCAGTTCCTGGGGGCCTTGTGTAGTAAGTAATTATCCAGTCCCTGGAGCCCTTGTGTAGTAAGTATTTATGCAGTCCCTGGTGGTCTAGTGTAGTACGTATTTATCAAGTCCCTAATGGCCTTATGTCATAATTATTTATCCAGTTCCTGCTGGCCTTGTGTAGTAAGTATTCATCCATTCCCTAGTTGCATTGTCTAGTAAGTACTCAGTAAGTACTCAGCCAGTCTTGGGTGGCTTTGCGTAATAAGTTTTGATCCAGCCTTTAATGGCCTTGTGTTGTATTTATTCAGCTCCTGTTGGCCTTGTGTAGTAAGTATTTACCCAGTCCCTCTTGGCCTTGTGTAGCAAGTATTTTTTACCAGTTCTTAGTGGACTTGCGTAGGAAGTATTTATCCAGTCCCTAGTGGTCTTGTGTCAGAAGTATTTATCCAGTCCCTAGTGGTCTTGTGTAGTAAGTATTTATCCAGTTCTTGGTCACCAAGTTTAGTATGTTAATAGCCAATACCCGGAAGCCTAGTGTAGTAGACAGCTGGACCCTGGCAGCCTAGTACATTTTTTATAACTCCTTTATCACTAGAAACTTCTTAAAACTGACATTATGTTTACAGCAGGATTTCTATATGTAAAATACAGCTTCATGTTTAACTGCAGTATACATAAAGATTCAAATTAAAGCCACATAAATTAATATACAGTCTGCCAGACATTGTACTAACAACCTAGATTGTACTACTAATCTCTGTTGTATAGAGTGACTAAATTGACAACAGTTTTAAATATAGTGCCTCAGCTAGTCAACTGTCAGTAACACACCTGATTTGACACTCCCTCCCCTTCTATGCCATACAAGTCTATGTGAAAACACTTGTGCTGAGAAGTGTAGTTGGTACTTGCCTAGTATTGAGAGAAGTGCTGGAAGCAGCATTTTTACATGAAGAGTAAGGCCAAATTATAACATTTTGGGTACAGAACTATAAGCAGATAAAAAGGCATGAGCCTTCAACTGGAAGCTAGGTTCACAATGACAGCGGGAATGAAATTGTGCAAGTTCAGCTGAACTCGCACAATTTCATTCCCAACTGTCAGTCCTAAATTCAGGTGCCATTTCAAAGACGTCTGTGTGGGTTTCTGCACAGATGACTATTGAAACCTCACCCGGAGTCACAAAATGTAGCGCAGAAACTACTTTGGGAATGAGTGCGGCACTGCAAAATGCGGCATTGCACCGATTCGGATGGTGCCATTGCCAGCAATAGCCACCAATTTGGCATTCGATGTGAACCAGTGCTTAAACTCACTTATGCCAGTAATTGAATTACTGAAACAATTTAAAGAATACCTGAGCTGGATGGAACACATTGGTGACCTTTTTTACGATAATGTCAGTTGTCTGATTGCCAAGTTAGTGTAATCTCTTTATTACTTTTCTCAGTCACTGACTTGAATTTAGAGGAACAGCATGACAGACAGGCGAAATATGCATTTTCAGAAGGATATCAGCTTTGAGTTTTCTGTCTATACAGGTTTCTTTTATGGTAACACCATACCATATACATTTCACATTTTCCAGATCAATAACAATGAACCTTTATAGGATAGCTTTGCAAAGCCTATGATATGCCCTTAAAATTACCAACCATTCATTTATTTTGAAAGCTTAACATAATACCCAAGAACCCAGCTAACATTCTAACACAGTTATATCACTTTGTATGACGTAATCTACCACTTGGAGGAGATCATTTACTGAGTTACCGGCAATAATAGATGCACATGTTTTATCACATTACAACGACTTCCACCCACAGGTTATAATATGTGCAGGGAGGCTCAAACGCATTAACTCCACTTAGCAAGCTAATAGCACATTACATAACCCCTATTCACCCTGTATATGTCTGTACAGACTTAGATATACGAACTTGCAATTTGAATATGTAAAGCAAAAATAAGTTAGTTACACACATTCATTATTCTCTGGAAGCTTGTAAACATTTGTTCCAAAATGTATTTAAGAATGAATCATAAATTCATATTTTTTTTTATTGAACTCTATTATTAACTCTTTTATTACTTATAACAAATTAAACTACTGCATTTTTAAGGGGATTTCCAGTTAACAAGGAAATTCCCTATATGTAATGTATAGTCACAACCAATTTACTAGAATCAATGAAAATGGTCTGACAATAAAACCTGTAGGTATAACTTTTTTTTTTTAAATGCTCAAGGAATAACACTTACATTTAATCCGTAGTGTTTCATGTGCTGAAGCTGGTTGTCAAAGTTGAAATCCTCTGTCCCTCCTTCCATACCCGGCAGCCAGAAGGTGCTGTGGGGGTTATTAGCGCCAAGGAACTTGCCACAGGCACCTATCAAAACACACCCTTTCTGCCCCCTCCTCCTGTACTATATGTAAGATGAATTAAAAATAATCTATGAATGGAGGACAAGCAAATTAATGAAAGGTCTGCTTCCATCATTCATAGAGTGCTTTTCATTCATGGACGCTATAGTACATAAATAGAGGAGAGGGGTGGAAAGGGTGGGATTTCTATGAGTGCCTGTGACAGGCTCCTTAGCTTTGTTAAGATTATGACTACAGCGTATGAGAGGGGGAACAAAAGACAGAGGATTTCAACTATGTCAGCTGGCACCAGCACAACACTACATTAAATACAAATACTGTCCCTTGTGCTGATGTTTTAAAAACAGAACGTTTTATCTACAACAAAACAAAACTGGGGTTAGGTCGGGACTAGTGTGTCTCCTTCTTCTATTATCCTGATCCGAAGGGGTGATCTTTGTTGGGTATTTATCTTTACAAGTTATTCTGCTTAGCACAAGCCACACACACTTACGTATACACTGTACATGTACCAGACACATCCAGGGGTGTAGAATCCCCACTGACTCAAACTGTACAAGACTACATGAGCCAGCTAGGGAAACCACAGAGTGTGTCAAGACAGCAGGTATTTAACACATTACAAAAGATTACAACAGCCAGGTAAGTATAGAGAGTGTTTTTTTTTTGTTTTTTTTTACAGCATGGGCTTACATTATTTTGACGCTGTAGGGACATGGTCACATTAAAATTTGAATAGGTACAGGCTGCATATGGACAAGGTCTATACTTGCATATAAAAGTATACCTTCTAAAAGGGGCCCATGTCCTCACTGCTCCCCAATCGGTATGTAAGCGCCACTTGCAGGTGTGTAATTCCTGCTTCCCATCACACATTCATTCTGCTGCCTTGTATATTACTAAAGTACATATGAGCCAGTGCAAGGAACCACTGCCTGAGGAGGGGGGAATAGTTATTCAACCAATCTGGCCTTTTGAGTGAGCAGCAGTCATGGAGCAGCGAAGCAACTACAGATATGGGCTGCTGGAAAGGTATGTAAATTAAATCTTCCTTAGAATAACTTGACCAGATTTTTAAAATTAAATCTGGGGACATATTTTTTTTTTTTACTAGTAATAGTGGCAATCAGCGACTCTCTGTCCGTCACGGCCACCACCCACCTCACAGCCTGTCTAGTCTCACTCTCCCAGTCCCCGACCACTACTGGGTGGGGAGGGCAGGAAGATCACTCCACCAGGGAAGGCAAGAAGATAAGCAGGCAGGCGGTTGGCCGGGACTTGAACTAAGGCAGAAGAACATGCGAGCGAAGCTGAATGGGCATGCGCCCGAAACTGAAGAAATATTCCCTCCACTCCGACCAGCACATGATCACCGGAAAGGGGCACAGATAATGGAAAAAATACACCCCCTAAGCTAGTAAGAGTGGGGGTGTTTAATTGAGTTTTTTTTAAAATTCTGCACTGACTGTCTTTGAAATTGCCCTAGCCCTTGTTCAAATCCAATGCGGGGACAAATCCGGGGACAGACTTTGCCCAGGGACAGTGTCGTCAATCCGGGGACTGTCCACAGAAACCGGGGATGTCTGGTCACCCTACTTTAGAAGGCATACATTTATTTGAAAGTGGCCCTATGCTGATAGGTGACTTTCAGCAAATTAACATAAAATTGATGACCTACTAACCAACTGTGGAAAAAATACAATACAATAATAGAAAAATAAAAGCTGACGTTTAGTATTTTTTTTAGAGATGTAGCACCATACACATAAGTTATAAATAAAGGTTTGTAAAGGTTTGTATACTGTACCATTACTTGCGTGCGCCTGCTTCTGATAAAAGTCTCAATGTCTCCTTCACAGCTGCTGGATTCTGCTCTGAGTGGCTTTTTTGGGTATATGGGTTAACTGCAGCCACTGCTACTGAGAAAAATTGCACCACTCACACACCCTCTCTGCCATTCATAGAACTCAACTCACATTATTACACTTCCACATTGTATAATGTCCTGTGAATGGAGGAGGAGCAATTGAATGACAGGATCTCAACTGCCCATTCAAAGAATGCAATACATTGTGGGAGAATGGCATAATGAGTTCTGTGAATGGCAAAGAGGGCAGAGGGGGGTGGGTTGTGCCAATTTTCTCTGTAACTGCGGAAAATCTTAGCACCAGAAGGCAGCCATGCAGAGCAGTATCTGGTGGCTCTGAAGGTGGTGCAGAGGGGAAACATTTAACAGAGGTCATGGGATACACACAAATACACCTAACTACTGTGTCTGGTGTTACATCTCCCCCCAAAATATTAAATATCAGCTTTTAAAAATTGCTTAATTCTCCAATTACTTTTCCAACTGCCAAAAATTGGTACTATTGCTGTCAAAGAATGGATGCTTGACAGTAAAATGAGAAGCCAACGTGTCATTATTGGCTTTACAATGCCACGGATGCTTTAAATTCAGTAACTGTTCTCTGTTTTCTAACTGGAACAAAATCAGCAGGATCAAAGAGTTCTTGTGTTTTCTGTCATGGATACTGACCATTTGCTGATGCCAGGATCATTGCTTGGAGTCTCTCAGTTTCAAACTGGTTATTTGGCCACACTCCAGGTTCTTCTGTGGGCTGTTGTGTTCTACAAAGAGATGACAAGACATTTTCCATTAAGAAACACGCCAAGTGTGAGAAGGTAAGCAGCTGCTTATTGGCCTTGCATAGGACCCTTAAATAAGATGCCACAATTTGTCTGAGACAGTGTGTGTGTCTGTGGGTGTTAGCGTTTTTTAAAACCTTTAATCAAGCTTGCAGACATAAATATGTACTGTTGTAGACAGAATGCTGTAATATAAACACAAGCACTGTGGAGGTACTTCCATTGACTTGGCCCAGCAACTCTGTTTACTTTTGTGGTCATTGATTGATTCTTAGTCACATCTCTAAGCTAAACATATAATGATTATATTAGGACCTATATTGACAGGCTTTGGGTTTGTGATGATGGTATTCATTTGATATCGATTTGAGATGCTTCTGAGTTCATTCAGTAATCACTGATAAGTTCATTTGACCTGCAGTTGACCACATTCTGACCTTCATTTCACCATTTTCAATGGGTTTTGCATTCCCATACACTTTGTTTAGGAATGTAAAATGTTTTAAGTGAAAAAAGGGCCATCAACACAATCCATTACTAAAGGACCATACACACGCGGTCTGAATATCGAGCAGCATCGGTCGGTTCAATAGAAACCGGCAGACATTTGGCGTGTGTTTGGCAGCCGGTCCAACAGAAGCCAGACCGTTTGACTGACTTCTGTTGAAGGGGCATAACCAAAAAAGGTCTGCCGATCAGCAGTGGCAGCAATGGCTGAAAGCGCTGAGTGGTGTGTTCTGGCAGGGAAGTCGTCCCCCTGTCACAACACAATAGCTCAGCAGGAAAGTTCACTATACTAATATCACATAGTTAGTACAGCAAGCTCCTCCTGAGCTCTTTAGTTTTTTTTTTCATTCAGCCTGCTGGGTTGAATGGAAAAAAATAATAATACTGTGTACCAGGTTTTAGTTTTAGATGCTGTCTTTGTTCAGATGTAGAATATATCTGTAGAATGTAATCCAAAATATGTATGCCAAATGTAAATATATATTCTGCATGATTAAATTCCTGCCTAGTATCTCTTGTTGTCTACTCATTCTTATCTTTTAGCACCCCACATGTAAAAAGGTAGATTTAAATAAATAATAATAAAATAAAATATATACATTTACCATGCCGCTTACTATAGGCACCATTGATGTCTCTGGGCTTTAAATGGGGTCCCTGGAAAGCTAATCGCAAATGTAAGGATAAAATGTTCTAGCACTGAGCAGTAGTGCTTTCTCACAAAATGTGGGATCCTCAGCTTTCCAGGAATCACCCTTACCCTGATGCAGCAAGTGGTAAGTATATATATTTTTTATTTTTCACTTCTTTATTTTTATTTTATTTAAAGTGGTTGTAAACCACTTTTTTTAACTTTTACCTACAGGTAAGCCTAAAATAAGGCTTACCTGTAAGTATAAAGAATATCTCCTAAACCTGTACGGTTTAGGAGATATTCCCCTCGAAATGCGCCGCTGATTGCAGCGGCGCATGCGCAGGGGGAATCCATGGCGAAAGGACCGGCATCCACCGGACCCTGGCTGGATTTAAATCTCCCACGCGCGTGCGCAGGAGTGACGTCATCGCCGCTCCAGCCAATCACAGCGCTGGAGCGGCGATACCCGGAAGACACGCCAAATCAAGATGAGATCTCGCTCAGCGTGCACCAGGTAAGTTCCCTACACCTTGTTCCAAAGGTAAGTATTTCATAATGAGCTAATATGCGGTGCATATTAGCTCATTATGGCTTTTCCCTTGCAGGTCTAAAAGAATAAAAAAAAATGTTTTTGCGGTTTACAACCGCTTTAAGTCTATGGGCCAGATTCATGAAGAGTTAGGCTGGAGTATCCAGTGATCCGCCAGCCTAACTGTCACTTTAAGCCGGCGTTTTTGTTTTCTATAACCAGAAAACAAGAAACGCCGGGTTGGAGTTCCGATGCGATCGGCATAATTGAATTTCGCCATCGCATCGTTACTTCAACTTAAAAATGGCGCCGGGGGCGTTCCCGCTTATTAACGCTGAAAAAATATGTTAATCAGCGGGAGTCGGAAATTCACGATCGTTTTCGAGCGCGAAGCAGTGACTTTACGACGTTTCCGGAAGCGATACGCAACGTAAAGATAAAGCAGCCCCCTAGTGGAGTATCCTATGTTAACTATAGCCGTCGTCATCGCGTCGGAAAAAAAAAATCGCGTCGTTTGCGTAAAACATTCATGAATGGGGACGTGACATCATTGACGTTCACTGACAGAACTTGGAGCATGCGCACTGGGATGCATTGACACTCGACGCATGCGCAGTACGTTCGCCGCGGGATCGCGCATAGTTTGAATACTACACGCCCCGTACCCGCCCAATTTGAATTCCGCTGTCTCATTTGCGATGCGCTGCCGCAACTTTAGGAGCAAGTGCTTCATGAATAACAGCACTTGCTCCTAAAATTTCGGCAGAGTAACGTAAATGAGAAGCGTTACTCCAGAGCAAAGATGCTCTCATCTACCTGAATCTGGCCCTATATATTTACATGGGGGGTGTCTAAGGCTCTGTTCACATCTCAGTGTTCCAAATCATGGGCGGAATCGCAATAGAGGCAATTTGCAGTAGGCCCGTGCATTCCCGGTGTGTTTCCTGCCAATTTTAGCACCCCAAATGCAGCGGGATGCTCCATTCACATCTTGGCGTATGGGGACGACAATCGCGGTAAAATTGCCCACCGCCCAAAAGAAGTTAATGTACTTCTTTTGAGCTACAGCCGGCCCGCAATTCTGTTTGCGGGATTGTCGCCTGATGAATCGCGGGCCACCTGTAGCATGAGCTTCTTTTGGGCGGTGGGCAATTTTACCGCGATTGTCGTCCCCATACGCCAAGATGTGAATGGAGCCTAAAAGATAAATGGCCCTTGCATTTTCAGGTCCAGCGACATCACTCTCACACAGATGCAGCAATTGTTAAATATATGTATTTTTTTCTTCTAATATTTTTTTTCCCCCTTGTATTAAAGTCAATATTTTTGTATAAGGGGTGCCTAAAAGATAAAGGCCCTTGCATTTTCATAAAGGTCTACTTTAAATCTCAATATCAGCCCAAACTTTTTTTCTTTTACTTCCAACAGAGAAAAATAAAAAGTTTCAATTTCTGTGAGGTTTTTATTACTGCCTGAAAGGCCAAGTAGTTAAAAATCATCAATTACCTTTTTTTTCTTCTTTTTAACAGGGAAAGAAATAATTCTAATGACAATATCTTCATTAAAGCGGAAGTAAACCCATCAATTTAACCGTTTCAAAAAGCAGTTAAATTTCCGGCATGCCGGGATTGCCAACTGTCAAATTGGTTGTGCTCTCAACCAAACTGTCAAACCATCCAATGGCTGGTGTCATAACTGATCACATGTGCAGCACCACAGCAGTTGACGATTAAACGGAGGCCAAAATGGCAGCTTCCTTGGCTGAAAATGATAGAAGGGTTTACTTCCACTTTAATTTTCAGTTGTAAATATGTATCTGTACTAGTAAATACTGTATATACTTGCTTCTAATGAAGTATAAAATCAATAGAACAGTGTGAATTTTAACCTATTTGCTCCTTCCTTTCCTGTATACAGTGTCTTGAAAAAGTATTCTTTTCCCTTGAATCTTTCCAAATTTGGTCATGTTACGACCAAAAACGTAAATGTATTTTATTGGGATTTTATGTGATAGACCAACACAAAGTGTCACATAATTGTGAAGTGAAAAGAAAATGATAAATGGTTTTCATACTTCTTTACAAATAAATATCCGAAAAGTGTGGCATGCATTTGTATTCAGCCCCCTTTACTCTGATACCACTAACTAAAATCTAGTGGAACCAATTGCCTTCAGAAGTCGACATGTCTGTAATTTAATCTCAGTATAAATACAGCTGTTCTGTGAAGCCCTCAGTTTTTTAGAGAACCCTAGTGAACAAACAGCATGATAAAGGCCAGAACACCCTGAATACCCTGGGCCAGATTTAGATAGCCTTTACGTCGGCGTATCTGTTGATACGCCGCGTAAAGTCTATTCTGAGCTGGCGTACCTTTTTTCTGTATTCAGAAAAGAAGATACGCCAGAATTCTTCTAAGATACGAGCGGCGTAAGTCACTTACACCGTCGTATATTAGTTGCATATTTACGCTGGCCGCTAGGTGGCGCTTACAACGTTTTACGCGTAAAATATGCAAATGAGCTATTTACGCCGATTCCCGAACGTACTTGCAGCCGGCCGTCGTAGTATACGTCGTTTGCGTAAGTGTTATAGCGGCGTAAGGTTACCCCTGCTATAGGAGGCGCAGCCAATGTTAAGTATGGACGTCGGGACATCTTAGAATTGTACGTCGGTTACATCGTTTGCGTAAATCATTCGGGAATGGGGCTCGATGTAAGTTACGTTCACGTCATTTACATTGACAACTAGCGACGTGATTTGGCGCATGCGCACTGGGAACGTCCACGGACGGCGCATGCACCGTCCAAAAAAAAACATGAATTACGTGGGGTCATGATTCATTTACATGAATCACGCCCCCACATCAGTAATTTGAATTGCGCGGCCTTACGCCGGCCACTTTACGCTACGCCGCCTCAACTTATGGAGCAAGTGCTTTCTGAATAAGGCACTTGCCCATAATATTTGCGGAGGTGTAGCGTAAACAACATACGCTACGCCAGTCGAAAGATACACAAATCTTTCTGAATCTGGCCACCTATCTCCACTGTGAAACATGGTGGAAGAATTATGTTGTGGGGATGCTTTTCTTCAGCAGGGACAGGAAAGCTGATCAGAGTTGATGGGAAGATGGATGGAGCCAAATACAGGGCAATCTTAGAAGAAAACCTGTTAAGTCTGCAAAAGACTTGAGACGGGGGCGGAGGTCACCTTCCAGCAGGGCAACTACCCTAAACATACAGTCTGCCACCAGCCTGAGTCTGAAGTGAGGGGTTGTCATGGTGTCTCCACACCATCCACATACACCCCTGTAAGTGAGAGCAGTGTACATTCCTGATGCCCCTAGCTGTGATGGGGGGGATGCTGGACAAGGCAACATTTATATTATAATATTAGGCATAGTAGTTGACTGAGCTTCCCCCCCTGAGCTGGTCGGATGCAACCCCCCCCAAATCAGACCAGCTAAGGGTGGGAAGCTCAGTCAGCTACTCTGCCTATATATAATATTATAATATAAATTTAGCTGTGTCTAGAACCCCTCCACCCCAAGGTAGCATAGCTGAGCTCAGCCACCCTAAGATGGTCTGATAAGGGGGGTGTCTGCAGCCCAGGTGTAAACAGACAGTGACCCACACCCACATCAGATCCATCCAGCTACTGTAGCAGAAGTTCACAGCAGCATCTTGCCATCTTCCCTGGCTGCAGCCATCAGATATCGTCCACCACGGTCCAGCAAGCAGCACGCCTTGTCAGCAGGTCACAGCATTTTTCCATCTTTCCATCTTGCTGCAGACAGAAAATCCAGTCCAGCAAGCAACACACCGGTCCAACAAGCAGGTCAGTTCCAAAATCCTAATCAAATCATCAATGCCAATGTTGCCAATAGCTGCTGTCCCCAGGGACATATCCGATCCAGAGATTGTCATACAGTGGGACCTCTGGATCGGATCTGTCTCTGAGGACAGCAGATAATGAAAAGTATTGGCAGAGCTGCAATGACGTCACTCCTGCGCATGTGTGCGGGAGCCCTTAGTTACAGCACAGTGCTCTGAAGGGGCGACACAGTATGCCAGACCTTCAGTGACATCCAGATGGAGGGGGTGACACCATGTTTTACCGCACCAGGTGACACCAACCCTACTGTTTTGACTCAGGGGGCTGAATACAAATGCTGAATACAAATTTACGCCACACTTTACAGACATTTATTTGTAAAAAAAATTATAATTTTGCTTAGGCCCCGTACACACGGACCGTTTTCATCGGACATGTCCCCTGGGAGATTTTGGTTTGATCTGTGTACACACGATCAAACCAAAATCCCCGCGGACAGACAGCGCGGTGACGTGGCGGTGACGTTGACGCAGCCACGTCACCGAACCAGGAAGTAAAATACTTCCATGCATGCATCAAATCCATTCGACGCATGCAGGAGATTTCGGTCCGCTGGTTAGGCGTACTAACCAGCAGACATATTCGACAGACGGCTTTCCAGCAGACAAGTTTTAAAGCATGCTTTAAAACTTTTGTCTGCTGGAAACCTGTCTGCTAGCCCGTACACACGATCGAATCTGTCCGCTGAAACTGGTCTGCGGACCAGTTTCAGCAGATATATTCGATCGTGTGTACGCGGCCTTACACTTCACAATTATGTGCCACTTTGTGTTGGTCTATAACAAAGTGCCAATAACTGTATTTACGTTTTAGGTTGCAACATGACAACATTTGGAAAATTTAGTGGGTAATAAAACTTTTTCATGGCACGGTGTCTAATCTCTATGCTGCCTCTGTAAGTAACCTGTATATTAAACCCTTCGCCTTCCTTATCCTGCAGATTTGTACATTAGCCTCTTAATTTCCACCCCCCCCACACTTGTATGTGACCTGTACATTAGTCCCTTCATCTTCTCTCCCTTATGCCGCGTACACACGGTCGTTTTTTGCGATGAAAAAAAACGTCGTTTTTTAAAACGTCATTTAAATTGATCGTGTGTGGGCAAAACATCGTTTTTGTCTTCAAAAAAACTACCAAAAAAAAATTCCAACATGCTTGAATTTTTTGTGTCGTTTTTCAAAACGTCGTTTTTTGTTTCACAAAAAGTCACCGTGTGTAGCAAAAACGTTGTTTAAAACAACGTTTTTCAACCCGCGCATGCCCAGAAGCTAGTTATGAAGTGAGCTTCAATGGAAAAGTGTGGTGAATGTAACCTCGTCTTTTGTGAAAAAACGATGGTGTGTATGCAACATCGTCTTTGAAAGTGACGTTTCAAAAACGTCGTTTTTTACTTCACAAAAAACGTCGTTTTTTACTTCACAAAAAACGTCGTTTTTTTTCATCGCAAAAAACGACCGTGTGTACGCGGCATTAATGTGTGACCTGTATATTGTGTTTAGGGCAACTTCAAGCTTTTTCATGGATATTGAGAGATGCGACCCTCCATAATATTTAGTACAACCGTATCACCTACGGTGATCAAGAGCCAATTGCACTGCATAACAAAGCTACACAGATACATACAGTTGGGGCACTGCAGTGACATTGTCAGTGCTTGCACCCAATTTGTGTAATGTCAATATTCCCCTCACACACATTCCTGAATAAAGCTTTAGAAGTAGCAAGAGCTGAAGCAACAACCAGCTGAAATTGAAGGCATCACAGATCAAATACACATATTCACCAGCATAATACGGATTGTCAAATAGCATCCAAAATCTTTATTTAAGAATGATCATATCACAAGGGACATAGCACAATGCTTTTGAGGCACGCATGACCCCTTCATGCCTGATGAAGGGGTCCTGCATGGCTCTGAAACATTGCACTAAGTCCTTTGTGATGTGATTGTTCTTCCATAAAGGTTTTGGGCAATATTCAGCGATCTGTGGTGTGATGGTGAATATGTTCATTTGATCTATGATTAGTGTACCTGTCACAGACAGGTACAAGCATCTGTTTGTGTCTGCAATGAGGTCAGAGAGTCCATACTATACTTAAGTTGTTAACAGAGGAACAAAGCAGCACACAGAAATTACACTTACTGCTCTGAAGAGACAAATACACACTATAGAGAGACATGCTTTGTTCATACTTTTTGTCTAAGGTTTACAACCACTTAGTTGATCTAATATTTGCCGGAGTTCAGCTTTAAAAAAACTAAGATACATTTACAATAGAAAATGAAACATTCTGATTACTCACCCACTTGGTCCCGGTCTTTGGCCCTGAGTGAGCTGCCAGTCTGCATTAGGCTGAGAGTGCTGAAAAAGAAAACAGAATGGTGTCCTTAATTGGTGTTCTGTATATATACACTCTTGGCACATCATTGCATTTTTAAAGAAGATCATCATACAATGTTCAGTGCAGCAGAGAAAAATGTGTTTGCTGTGTACACATACTGTACTCACCAACATTATTGTGCTGGACCCCAGGATGCTGTTAACCCCTCCCATTTCATCCACCAACTTTTTGGGTGCGTAGACTTTAATTATGCCTACTTTAAGGGTTGGTTTCACCCAAATCCTACCCCTAAATATGCTGGGACTTTGTGTACTTTAATACGGTATTAAACCCAAAACCAAAAATTTAATATACTGCAGCTTAGATGTGATGGCTGCATTCCTTTTTTCTAGGCCTTTTTCCCCCTGTGATCTGACCAATAACACAGCTCCTGTCTTAAATTGCCTCCCACTCTGGATGATGGAGCAACAGAGACATCTTTGGACAGCAGTCTTGTCAGTCTAGGGGGTGGGGGGGCAGGTAGTGGTGTGTTAGATGGACTAGCAGATTTAGATTTAGATTTTACACTAAAGCCGCGTACACACGATCGGTTCAAACAAACCGATGAAAATGGACTGAAGTTTGTTTTCATCGGTCCAAACTGATCGTGTGTAGGCCCCATCGGTCCGTTATCCTTTGGTCGAAAAACAGATGGCTTGCTTTAAAATCGAACCGACGGACGGCTAACCGAACGTACGAACGAGCATCGGTTAAAAATCCACGTATGCTCAGAATCAAGTCGACGCATGCTTGGAAGCATTCAACTTTGTTTTTTTCATCACGTCGTCGTGTTTTACGTCACCGCGTTCTGACACGATCGGTTCATGAACCGATGGTGTGTAGGCACATCAGTCCATCAGTCAGCTTCATCGGTGAACCGATGAAAACGGTCCATCGGACCGTTCTCATCAGATGGACCGATCGTGTGTACAGGGCTTTACAAATTGATGGCAACCTCCAGCTAACTGTCAGTAATAAAATGTTTGTCCCAGCCCTCAAACTACTACATCTGCAGGACAGCTGATGTATTGAAAAGTAACAGATCTACTGACTAGATCACTACATGAAAATAAAAGTAAGAAAGCCTATATTAGAAAACAAATGCAGCCATCACATCTAAGAATTGGTAAGCTTTTCGGTTTAATACTGTTTTAAGGGCCCTTTTTCTTGGGGGACTTTCTCTTAAAGACAGGTCCCAGTAGCATGGTCACATGAAACTAAAAGGCTTACAGAAGAGAGTTTTTCCGATTTATAAAATGAATAGTAAAAATCTAATAGGGATGATCTTTAATTTGCAATCAACAGTTATCTGAACAAAAAAAATCACAGGTGTTATGCATAGCCATATATATATATTTCTCAGTGCATAACAAAGAAATGTGTTTCTATCTGCCACACAGGGTCTTATGATCTAAAGTCTCTACAATGCTCTACATAAGGTTAAAGTAGTTAAGTCAGTTACACCACAGTTTTATATTATTACCAGTAACTAAATTCAGAGTACTCATACAGAATCTCCAAAAAATCTTATCTTCATGTATAAATCCAAAGACTGATTTACACTTTACTGATCCATTGTGGTGTGGTAAACCACACCATTTTGTGTGTTGCGTTAGGGCGCCCATCGTGCATGGTCTGCCAACAAACCACAACAGATCAAAACAAGTACATAACCCTGTTTTCTATTAACTCAGCTTACTGCAACTTAGGCCCCATACAAACAAGCAGACAGATTTGTTCAAATCGGTCGGACAGACCGATTTGAACAAATCTGTCTGCTGGGGACGTATTGGTTTGATCATGTACACACGATCAGTGCCGATCCTGACCTCCCTGGGGCCCTAAGCAAAATTCTGCTAAGGGGCCCTCTATCTCAGTGTTTTTCAACTCCAGTCCTCAAGGCACACCAGCAGGTCAAGTTTTCAGGATTTCCCTCAGATGAAATGGCTGTGGTGATTACTAAGGCAGTGAAACTGATCAAATCACCTATGCAAAATAATGGAAAGCCTGAAAACCTGACCTGTTGGTGTGCCTTGAGGACTGGAGTTGAAAAACACTGCTCTATCTGACCTGTGATGCCATCACCCATAACTCTTCACCAATCCCCTTGGATAGCGCCCGACCACATAAGAGGGACAGACCTAGAGTGGTGATAGGGTGACCTGTGGCCCCCAAATTTTACTATTGCCTCAGCAGGAGTCAGGTCTAGTACCACAGTATGAGTACACAATGCTCTGCCTGGGGCCCACATCACATACAGCAGTGCCGATCCTGACATTAAAGTTAAGAAGTGCATGGGTGGGGGTTGCTGCCGAAAATGACATCTTACATTAAAGTGAGAAGCGGGGGGGGTTCTGACTTCTTACCTCTTCTCACATGCAGCCAGCGAGTTGCTGAAAGGGGCCAAAAATTACTTCTCACCAGACGGGGCCTCTAGTAATTTAGGGGGCCCTCTGCAGCTTTGCGGGCCCTAAGCGGCTTGCATAGTGAGCTTATAGGGCGGATCGGCCCTGCACACGATCAAACCAAAATCCCCGCCGGCAGACGGCGTGCTGACATGGCGGTGACGTTGAAGCCGCCACGTCACCACACCAGGAAGTAAAACACTTCCACGCATGTGTTGAAACCATTCGACGCGTGTGCTAGAAGACATGTCTGCTGGTTAGCGTACTAACCAGCAGACATGTCGGGTGGACGGGTTCCCAGCCGACAGATTTGAAAGCATGATTTCAAATCTGTCTGCTGACCAAATCCGTTGGCTCGCCCGTACACACGATCGAATCTGTCTGCTGGGACGGTCTGGCAGACCGTTTCCAGCAGACAGATTTGATCGTGTGTACGCGGCCTTACTGTTTGTGCAATGTGGTGCATCTTACATTGCACTCTACTATACAGTGGGGTTTATTTACTAAAGCTGGAGGGTGTAAAATCAGGTTCACTTCTGCATAGTAACCAATCAGCTTTCAGGTTTTATTGCCAAAGCTTAATTGGAAGCTTATTGGCTACCATGCACAGTTGCACCAGATTCCGAGGGCTCCAGTTTTAGTAAATTCACCCCAGTGTGTTGATGTGCCATTCACAATGATTGGGCACCGTAAATCACATATAAAGCAGGTGTGTTGCAGGAACCTGCCCATTTTACTGCACGTTGCTGCAATGCCCAAGTGTGAATGGGCCCTCAATAAAAACCTTAATATACCTAGTAAGATACACTATGATTATCTATAGCAGAGATCTCAAACTGGCGGCCGTACATCTGTTGCAAAACTACAAGTCCCACCATGCCTCTGCCTGTGGGAGCCATGCTTGTAACTGTCAGCCTTGCAATGCCTCATGGGACTTGTAGTTTTGCAACAGCAGGAGGGCTGCCAGTTTGAGACCTCTATAGTGTATAAAGAAAGAACGAAAATCTGAGTGATGCAACAAGAAATAATTATTCATTTATTCTTCAGCATTAAATTGAAAACAGAAAAAGACACATGAACTTCTGTATAGTTGTAGAAATCTGGTAAATATGACACATGTGGTTCACTAATTATAACGCACACTGCTTTACCACAAAAACATTTTCCACAAACTTTGAGTTCTGTCATTATTTCACCACAGACCATGTACCAGCCTCCGTCCCTGGAGTGCAGTAATGCATGGAATCTTTACATTTACACAATCTGACATCACTGTATTGTGATTGATCGCTGCACAAATAGGAACGCTTTAAGCTGCTCAAGATATTAATGAGCCACTTTTTGTCTGCTGTGTCTAAATGTAAACATATGTTAAATAGCAGATCACGTTAGTTTAACTTCCTTACAGTTAAAGCTATAATGCACAATAATGTCTTAAAGTGTGGACCTATCATTATACATACTTTCCATAAATCTGTAGAACACATCTCAGTAATACCAAACAAACTAGTTTTGGACAAAGCAAAAATAAACAAAAGATGCTACCTTGTCACCTACAGGCTAGGACGTACTACAATATGGTTGTTTAACATTATCAGAGACTGCAGAAAATTAAGACACATGTAAAATAAAAGCTTGCTTAGGTAAACTTGCTTTTGTAAAGTCCAGACAAAAAAAAGGTTCCTAAAACATTAAAATATTGATCCATTCAAAAGTGAATTTCATTATGGGTGGAGCTTGATGAGTCAATTTACTATTGATATATATATTTGGAAACTCCAAGAATGACCTCTTACTGCCCCGTACCTAATCACAAGGATTTTTTAGGTGTTCCCACCCACCTTTGCACACACATGTTTATACAGTATATCATTATATTACACACACATATATATATATATATATATATATATATATATATATATATATATATATATGGTGCTTTTTTGCTTTTATCATTAAAGTGAAAACTCTGCTGGAACACAATCATAAACAGTATGTAGCAATCTTATGTCCTTAACACATGTTGGTAAAGAAGTAAAAACAAAGTAATAGGCTGACATTTGGATGGCCCTGTGTTTCTTGGCACCCAAAGCAGCATCAGTACATTGAGCTGAACGACCACACTGAATGTTGGCTACAGTGCCAAAGTGCTTCTTTGTACAAGTAGCTAAAGTTTTGCCAAGACTCTGCTATTTTGAAGATCTAGCAAGTTGGGAATACAGCAAAATATTCAGTGTAAAATATTATTACGTCTTCTGATGAAGTAGTTAAAAACTTCAGTTCAGTTACATCACTAGCAGGATCCTATGAAAAGGATTGCTAGCTCTGGATCGTATAAAAAGGTGGAATCATTCATGGAACATTCAATGGAAAACGTAAGAGGTTTAGAAGATTAAACCTCTTCCATTAGTGTTTCCCATTGCCTCCTGTGTCTAAAGTGAGCAGGTGACCTAAGCTGATCTCACAAGCTGTGGGAGAAAGGAACTGCTTATTCTGTATAAGACACAGCTCTACCGTCTAATTCCCAAGCAATAGAATATATTTGTATAAAAAAAATCCTGTGCACAGGCTGGAAAATATAAACCCTCTGGCACACAGAAAATGGAATATTAGTTGCACAAAGACGTGGTTGTGAGTCATTTGTGCTAATACACATGCTCACAGGTATGCAGGTGTACAGAGGCACAAAGGAGTGTCCACATGAATTTACAATACACAAATGTAAATACACCCTCTCCATGCTGCCCATAATAGGTGCAGTCAAGGTGAAAACGATAAAAGCCAATAACACTAACCGTAATCGTTCCTCACTGTTGGTTGGTAGTAATAATTCAACAAAACTGCATTTACAACAGTCTATTTTATCATATAGATTATGGAAATCATAAAAAAAAAATGTAATGTCTGTACTGAGGAAACAGCTGGAATCTGATATAAGCAGAACACTCAAAAAAACTCAAAACTCAATCTAATGCTGTCCTGATTGTCTTGTGTATTGTATTATGGACATATCTTAAACTTGACAGTATGTCCTATGCCTAATACGGGTTCAACAATAGTTTAAAGAAGTAATACTAATGAACAAAGGTAATGATCCATGCGGCCCTGTAATAATATATAGACAGGGATAAGAGGACACAAAATAAAGTAACTCCTAGATGGATTTAGATGGAGTTTACCACCTGATTTGGGCTGCATTCCCAAACAACCCGACTCCCGATTTCTTTTTTTAACCTCCCTGGCGGTATTCCCGAGTCTGGTTCGAGGTGAAATTTCAGTACTAATATCAGTAACCCCGAGCCGACTCTGCAACGCATCGCAGTATCCAGGCAGAGTTACTTACCTTGTCCCCTGGATCCTGCGATGCCTCCCTGCTGTGTGATCAAGCTGTCTCCTTGCTCGATTTACACAGTGCCCGAGTGCCGCTGAGCTCCATTCCCTGCGACGTTATGACACACGAAGGGCAGAATCGGCACCAAATTCAAAAAAAGTAAAAACACAGTACACATACAGTATAAAATAATTACACACACCCTTTGTCCCTAGTGGTCTGTCCAGTGACCTGCATGCACTTTTATATTATAAATACAGTTTTTTCTGCCTGGAAAAAGTGTCCCTTTATATCAAAAGTGGTTTTAGGCAGCTAGAAAACAGCAATAATAAATTAAATTAGAGTCACTTGCAGAATTGAATTGAAACAATTCTGCAACTGAGCAAATCTCAGTGTTTTTGATATGATTTCATTATTGAATAATTTTTATTATTATATTATTATTTGTTATAATTATTTATAGCTATTTTTTTTTTTTATTTATGATTTTGTGTTTCAAACTTTATCATACCCGGGATGTCTACTAGACTCTTGTTTGGACATATTTAAATGTGTTATTCTTAAGAATTGCAGGCCTAAAATATAAAGCGCCAAATTTACATGCAACACAATTGTACCTCTTTCAGCATCAAAAATATGACATAATCATACCGACAGGGAGGTTATTAACAGTATAGGAATAAATAGAGCCATAGTAAGACATGCTGAAATTACAGGCACCATAGACCTGAGTATCAATATAAGTTTTACAGCATTCACTCTTAATGCATTCCCAAAACTCCCTGAAACCAATAAATACATTTAGCTGAAATACCTCAGAACACACTCAAAGCTGCTGCAAGAAAATTAAGTGCCCAGTACACTTTACTGAAACACAGGATAAGAGAGCGATCATCAACCTCTAAGTGTACTATGGGTGCTACCAAGTAATTACAATGGGGTTGATTTACTAAAGACAATTCAGTTTTTAATTTCACTTACAGAACATTCACAGAACATTTTCCACATAGCTTAGGGAATGTGGTACAGTTTCATTTTGCAAAAAAAAAAAAAAAAGAATTGTTGCTTGCACATGATTGGATGATAGAAGTCAGAAGGGCTTCATTCACTAAGCTCTAAGGTAAAATTATGTTGCAAAAGTGAACAGCCGATTTACTTTTAGTAAATCAACCCCAATGGATATGTTGATCATGAATCATCCATCACATTAAAACTAAACACATGCATACAAATAAGCACCAATGAGAATTTTCTCACCTCAGTTGGATCTCTTAAACTACTGATGCCTAAAGATTCTGCATTGCTATCCGCATCTTTCACTGGAGAAAAGGTTAAAGGCTTCAGAAGAGTAAGATTGATGTTGTCAGAGTGGGTAAAGTATGTTCTGTAACACTGACTTTGTGGATTGGAGGGATCCAACCTGATCTCCATGTACTTTAGTGTTCCGTCCATATTAAAGCCAAGTGTTGGCTGGAGTGTTTGAGGGCTGTCCATAGAATTTGACTGATGTAAAAACCAACAAGGGTACTGGCACAAATACAATTCCTTTTTTATAAACTTCACCACCAACAGAACAAACATTATAAGACATGCCAGACTAGCAATGACCAAAGAAATGATGAGGTACAATGTTATGTCAGTCCTGTTTGCAGAAAATAAATGATAGTTACTAAGTGTTGCAGTATTTGAGTTGCTGTCTAATGCTACAAGTATTGTAACTGTAAGTGACAAAGATGGCTTGCCATTGTCACTGATAGCCAGCACAAGTTTTTGCAGGGGTTCATCAGTTGGTAAGAAAGTTCGAACAGTTCTTATTTCTCCAGAGTGAGTGGATAAATTGAAGAGAAAGTTATCAGAAGATTCCACAAATGTGTATGATAGCCAAGCATTATCACCAGAATCTGAGTCCACTGCAGATAGTTTGGTTACCAAGTAACCCACCGGCACGGCCTTTGACAGGTTTAAATTGGTCATTAAATCTCCTGTGTACTTAGGATATAACAGATTAGGAGAGTTGTCATTTATATCTATAATAAAGACAAACACAGTTGTATTGGAAGACAGCCTTGGGTCTCCAGAATCCCCAACCTGAACAATGATTTCTAAGACATGAATTTGTTCATAATCAAATGAGCACTGGGCATACATATCTCCATTTGCTGAATTGATAGATACAAATGATGAAATGGGCAAACCAAAAAGCTGTTTATCAACAATAGAATAGGTTAGCATTGCATTGTTCCCTTCATCTGGATCACAGGCTGATACTGTATAAAGCAAATGACCAGCTTCATTATTTTCAGGAATGTAGGCATTCAAATCGTGATTTAAAACCAATGGTGAATTATCATTAGTATCAGAAATATTGACCTTTATTATTATTTGTGAAGATAAAACAGGTGACCCCATGTCCACAGCAGTCAAAATAATCTCATATCGATCCGTCTTTTCTCTGTCAAGAGGCTCATTTACAATTAGAGCATAGTGATCCTTAAATGATTTAATTTTAAAGGGCAAGTCTGGTGAGACGAAGAGCTTAACTTCTCCATTTTTCCCAGAATCCATGTCAGTCACAGAGAAAAGTCCAATAGTTGTCCCAACATTTGTATCCTCTGGAATCTGACCCAACAAAGAAGTAAGTAGAATCTCTGGCAAGTTATCATTGACATCACCAATCTCTATCTGAATAAGACAGCTACCTTCCATTTGCGGTGTTCCTTTGTCTTTAGCCTTGATGGTTAACTCATAGAATTTATAACTTTCAAAATCTAACATAGCATTTGTACTTAAGACCCCTGTGATTGGATTTAAAGAAAACAACTGTTTGTGGGAGATTGTAGACCGACTATCAAAAGTGTATTCTACTTCAGCATTGAGACCCTCATCCAAATCAGTTGCATTAAGCTGAACCACTACAGTATTCAAGGGAACATTCTCTGGTAAGTTAATTTTATAAAAATTCTGACTAAACACAGGAGCATTATCATTGAAATCCAGAATAATGATAGTAATCTGCGATGTTCCAGAATTTGGTGGGCTACCACCATCAAAAGCTGTAAGTATAAGAAGATGGCTTCTTTTTTCTTCTCTATCTAATGCCTTTTCTATGACCAGCTCTGGAGTAGATAGGCCATCCTTGTGACTCCTGACAGACAATGAAAAGTAAGAGCTTGCACTCAAATTATATTGTCTTACCCCATTAATGCCTGAATCAAGATCATATGCTTCCTCTAAAGGAACTCTAGCACCAGGATAAGCTAGGAACTCAGTGATTTGTATCACCTGCTCTGGTGTTGAGAATGTAGGAGAATTATCATTTATATCTAAAATCTCAACTTCCAATCGATGGAGTTCTAAAGGACTTTCAAGAACCACTTCAGCAGCTAATACACAGTGTAACTTAGAGCCACACACATTTTCCCGATCTATGGTTTTGGCTAAGGTTAAATTTCCACTTTGCGGATCTACAGCAAAATACTGACTGCTTCCTGTGGACCTCAGTTGCATACTGCGTTCAAAGACAGCCACTAATGGCATACGCAAGTCTTTTGCTACATTACCAAGTAATGTCCCTGCTTCTGCTTCCTCCATCACAGAATAATGAAGAGTCTCTGAGGTTATGTCCTGGGCACAGCACAGAAATAAAATAGCTATTTGCCATCTCCAAGTCTCGGTAGATATCTGGATGCCCATAGCTTAGATACTTTCTCTCCAATGTATATTCATATATCCTGTTAAACACACTGTTACAAATGTGCATATCCATCTGAACTCTGTTTGAAATATCTGCTGGGTTTACATTGTAATGTCAGCTGTGCATTCTGTTACTAGAGAATGTGGGGAAGCAGATCTCTCATCTAAGAACTAGGGAGGAGGGTGACCGACAAAACAGAAATAGAAGTTTTACAAGTTACTTTTGGCTTCAAAGATTATTCTGCCTCCTCTTGGTGTAAACATTTTTATTTTAATTATATTAATGTATTCGTTCAAAATTCTATGCTTTCTAATTTACTAAAGCTTTAAACATTTAAAAATTAAAAAAAAAAAATGTTTGCAGCGTTCTGGCAAAGTGTATATCAATGACATTAAATCAGAGTAAACTATACTATGAGAAAGAACTTAAATCTGAAAAAATCTGTAATATAATAGGCCAACGCAGCAGTCATTATAAAATTGCAGTGTACATCTTTATGTTTAGCCAAAGAACCACTTTTGATTATGGTGATGCTAGTTCAGTAAACCCTATTTACTTAAAAAAAAAAGTGAATTTTTTAACAAAATTGTGTGTTTTGTTTGTAAATTTTCTTTTGGCATCACAACTGAAGCTGTAGCAGACACATACAGAACATTCAATCATAAAAAAAATCTAAGTAAACATTGTTGCTGGTGAGTGGAAAAATATGCTGCCCCCTACTGGAGAACATCATTACAAATCTGAAGGCACAGAGCAGACCATCTTGTAGGTCAAACTTGCTTATCTTATATACAACATTTCAAGTCACATTGGAAATGCAGCACCAGCACCTGGTGTGCCCTTCCACCTTTAATTCTTGATTTATGTCTTAAAAAAAATAAGAAAATTGGCAATCACAAATAAAATATGTCTGACAATACTATCATATATTTTATGGTACTGTAACAGTCTCTACATATTTTACATATATAAATATACAAAGTGCTTTAAACATAATAAAGCAAATTTGTATAATATAATCATATAATACCATTGACTTAAATGTGCTATCTTTAATAGCTAGGTATAAAAAAAAAACAGCTGTAATCTGAAACATGATTAATTTCTATCTCAATTGTGCTGGACTTCTCCAAGTGAACTCTCCAGATGCTGCATCTTCACTGTCATTGACTAGCTGCTTTAACTGGGGGAAATTCAAAGATTTCATCATATATAAAGTATCCCTATTGAAATCTGTGGAGCAGCCAATCTTCGAGTGCTGGTCCTCAACCACAACAGGAACCTCTACGTATCTCAGAGTGCTATTATAATTCAACTGTAAAGTTTTTTGTGATGGTGCCATATATTGATTTAGCTCGGGGTCAGCCATTTTGTTCTTCCCTCTGACACATTTCACCAACAAAATGATTAATGTAACAACTGAAACTATACTAAGAGAAGCCAGAGCTATGATAAGATACATTGTGATATCTGGCTTTTGTTTGGTGTCAGTAAATAAATCTTTTGAATAGAGACTTTCTTTAGAGGACCCGGTCTCAGTAGATATGACTATTGTTGCTGTGGATGACAATGAAGGGTTTCCGTTATCCCTTACCACAACGCATACATTTTGGGCAGGTGAATCTGTCTCTAAGAAACTTCGAGCCATTCTGATTTCACCAGTGTGAGGAGCAATTTTAAAAAGAGATAGGTCTGTGGCTTTTGCTATGCTGTAAGTCAGCCAGGCATTGTAACCAGAGTCCCCATCCACTGCTACAACTTTGGTTACCAAGGAACCTGTGGGAAGAGATCTTGGGACCAACTGCTGTGCTGGAGCATGTCTTGAGTTTCTCGGATATAATATTGAAGGGTGATTATCATTCTCATCTAGAATATGAAGATAGACTGTAATGTTAGATGCAAGTTTTGGTATCCCAGAATCCTCTGCTCTGATGGTAAACTGTAGAACCTGAGCAAGTTCATAATCAAATGATTGCTGGGCATAAATGTTTCCATTTTGTGTGTCCATGTAAATGAAGGACAATGCAGGTGAACCATTAATAAGGCTGTTAATAATGGAATACGTGATATGAGCATTTTCTCCTTCATCTTTATCAGAAGCAGTGACAGCACAAAGTAATGCCCCTGGTTTGTTGTTTTCTTTGATCTCAACATACATGACTGATCTTTCAAAAGTTGGTGGGTTGTCATTTACATCTGAAACAGTTATATTAAATACAGTTTGTGCTGTAAGTTGAGGCACTCCCATATCTGTTGCTGTGAGTTGAATGGTGTATTGACTAGCACATTCTCTGTCCAATAACGCATTTGTAACTAAGGAATAGTGATTTAGAACATGTGTAATAGAAAATGGAAGATCTGGAGATATTTCCAGCTGCACTTCACCATTTTTACCAGTATCTTGGTCTTTTACCCTTAAAAGCCCTACAGTGGTCCCAACTGGGCTATTTTCAGGAATGGAAGATACCAAGGAAGAGACAAGAATTTCAGGTGCATTGTCATTCATATCTTCAATATCCACTTGGATAACACAATGCCCTTCCATTGCTGGTACTCCATGATCCAGGGCTTTGACAGAAATTTCATATGAATGATGTTTTTCAAAATCCATGTGTTCTTTAACACGTATTTCTCCTGTCTGATGATCCAAGCTAAAGACATTGGCAATGTCTTCTGAGGAGATATCCTCAAAGTAATAGCTGATCTCACCATTGACACCTTCATCTTTATCTGTTGCGTTCAGTTTTATCACAAGAGAATTTAATGGTGTATTTTCTTTCACATTTATTTTATAGAAAGTGCTGTCAAATACTGGAGCATTGTCATTGTTATCTATTACAATAATAGAAATTAACATAGTCCCCGATCTAGCTGGAGTGCCACCATCAAGGGCAGTCAGGACCAATGTGTGCTCTGCTTGCTGTTCCCTGTCCAAGGCTTTCTCTAATACAAGCACTGGAGAAGGCCTATCATTTTTACGATTTTGTACAATTAAAGAAAAATACAGATTCTGTTCTAATTGGTAGGAGGTGACAGAGTTGATTCCCACATCTGGATCCTGAGCTCTTTCCAGGGGAAATCTAGAACCAACAGCAGACAATTCTGTTATTTTTATCGTACGTATTGTGTTTGGAAAAACAGGAGAGTTATCATTTATATCCAGAATCTGTACCTCCAGGCGATACAGTTCCAATGGCTTTACAAGAACAATCTCCACAGGCAGAACACAGTCAGGGATGTTGCCACACAGATTTTCTCTATCTATTCTGTGCTTTGTTATAAGGGTTCCACTTTCCAGATTCAGTGCAAAATATTGCTGGCTTTGTTCAGTTCCCAGCTGCAGTCCTCGCTCAGAAATCCCTGCTGCGTTTAATCCCAGGTCCTTAGCAACATTGCCTACTAAACTCCCAGGCTCTGATTCTTCCAGTAAAGTATACTTTAGTTGTGCAGAAGCAAAGTTCATCATACAAACAAAGAATAAACCCGTTACTTGCCAGTACCAGGAACGGTGGGCTCTTTGCTGTTCCATTGTTGCAGATTTCAAAGTGTAGAGTGATGATGTGATAAAGGCCAAGAAGTTCAACGTAGGAGAGAGAGGAGCAGTTCTGTCTTTGCTAATGTGCTTGGCAGATCTGGTTTCCTGACTGGCTGTCACTTTAGTGTGTTACTAGCGGACTTTGTATTACACACAGTTTTCATTAGAAGAAATCCTGCTGCCATCTAGTGGTGAAAAGCAAAATGACAGGTGCAACCTCATACCTTTGTTTCTTGAGGGCATTAAAAAAAACAACAACAGCCACAACAACAACACCCATTCTAATAACTACTTTCCCCTATTTTCATAGATTTTGATATCATAAAAGGCATCAATGTAAATGCCAAATGTTGTACATACAAAACAACAACCACATATAGTCCTATAATCTGGATTTTTATGAAAAGATATAGGAATGATGAGTAATTACACTGTATATCAATTTTTATTATAATACAGAAAACCAAAACAACTTTGAGGCAACTTTTTATACCCAACATAATTAGGTAGCAGCATACTTAGATACCTAATAGTCATCCCTCGGTATCATTGCAGTACTGTACATTGCCAACATACAGTAATTCATCCTCTATAAAGCACACACTCTCCTATTGATTTGATGCATGCAAGCATCTGTAATGATGTCCTTGTGGAATTATCTACAAAATCTCACAGCATGCTCCCACACTAATACCAGTTTTAGCCACAAAAAAAAAAAAAAGAAGACATTTCTAATAACTGCCAACAAAGGATCTGACAATTATGAATACTTAAATTAGATATAAGGAATGTCTGCCAACCAGTATGCCTGACAGTTTGGAATAGATAATTACATGTTAAAAGGGTTGTAAAGGTAAAAAGGGCGCGTTCATGTCATCCTGTTCGGTTCCCAGCCTGGCCGTTCATTGGCTAGGCTGGGCGGATTGATAGCAGCGCAGCCATTGGCTGGTGCTGCTGTCAATCACAGCGGATGACGCGGCATGCCGGGGGGCAGGGACGAGTGATACAGTTGGTGGCTATGGCGGCCGCTGTATCACGGGAGCGCGCTTGCAAAAGCATTCCACCATGCGAGCTCGCTCACATGAAGGTAGAAAGCTTTTGCGAGGATGAGCCGAGACAGCAGCCGAGGGACCCCAGAAGACAGCGTTCGGGGACACTGTGTGCAAAACGAGCTGCACAGTGAAGTTAGTATAACATGTTTGTTATTTAAAAAAAAATCCTGACTTTAGTGTTCCTTTAAGGATTTCTTTGTTTATTCAATCATAGGACATTTCTTTCACAAATTGTCTGAAACAAATTGAGTCTATTTCTATAACTAGACAGTGGGGTCGATTTACTAAGGCTGGTGCACTCAGAATCTGGTGCAGCTGTGCATGGTAGCCAATCAGCTTCTAACCTCAGCTTGTTCAATTAAGCATTGGCAATAAAACCTGGAAGCTGATTGGTTTCTAGGGAGAAATTAGTCTGATTTTGCACTCTCCAGCTTTATTAAATAAACCCCAATGTTTGTTTGATTACCGAGCTGCCACATAAAATGCAGTATGTTTTTTTAATTAATCAGTTAGATTAGTGGTTCTCAACTCCAATTCTCGGGACCCACTAAGAGGCCATGTTTGCAAGATAACTGAAATACATCACAGGTATCACAGATATCATTTTCTGCTCAGTGATTGCAGTATTCTAGTCTGCATCTCTTCAAGATAATACTTAAAATCTGGCCTGTTAGTCCGCATACACACGGTAGGTTAACCAGAGGACAACGGTCTGATGGACCGTTTTTATCGGTCAAAACCGATCGTTTGTAGGCCCAATAGATTATTTAACCTTCGGTTAAAAATCCACGCATGCTCAGAATCAAGTCGACGCATGCTCGGAAGCATTGAACTTCATTTTTTTTTAGCAGGTCGTTGTGTTTTACGTCAACGCGTTCTGATACGATAGTTTTTTTAACTGATGGTGTGTACGCACATCAGACCATCAGTCAGCTTCAACGGTTAACCAATGACAATGGTCCTTCAGATCGTTCTCATCGGATGCACTGATCGTGTGGAGGTGGCCTTAGTGTATCCCGATGATGGGAGTTAAGAACCACTGGGTTAGATCAACAATTATGACAGCCAGCACAAAATGACTGTAGTTAAAGTGAAGTGAAGTTAGATAGTTGACGTGAGTGGAAGGTAAGTACATGAACCTGTTACTTTTCCAAGCATAGGCAAACTATAAATCATCTTTAACAGCCAACCAATCAGAAACACCCAATTCAGCTTAAACCAGCATTCTCCAATGAAACCTTGAGGAAAAAAATAAACAGGAATTTCTGTTTTTCAAAAAACAAAAATATCCAAATGTGCTAAATCCTATTTGTAGCTGCTAGCATATCATATCCCCAAATATGTATCAAGAGTATTATTCTATCCGAAGGCCAGAACTCACATATCCCCAAGATAAAAAGGGGAATAACAGGAGATATATAAGTGGTATATGAATGAAAAAAAAAAGGAATTTGCTTTTCACAATATTGGACAATTGCAATGAATATTCTCTCTTTTGTTGGGTGAATTTCAGTAAATCATCCTCAATGTTGTCAGAGGGCAACATGAAGTGTGAAGTAAAGGAACATCTTCAATAGGGTTGAGGACAGCATCAAACCCTAAGGCCGCGTACACACGACCAAATGAATCTGTTCAAATCAGTCGGACAGACTGATTTGAACAGATTTGTCTGCTGGCTGTTTTGGTTTGATCGCTGTACACACGATTAAACCAAAATCCCCGCCAACAGACAGCGCGGTGATGTGGCGATGACGTTGACGCCGCCACGTCACTGCATCAGGAAGTAAATCACTTCCGCGCATGCGTCGAATCCATTCGACGCATGTTCGGGCAGATATGTCTGCTGGTTAGCGTACTAACCAGCAAACATATCGGTCCGACGGGTTCCCAGCAGGCTTGAAAATCTGTCCGCTGGCCAAATCCGTTGGCTCGCCCGTACACATGATCGAATCTGTCTGCTGAGACGGTCTGTCAGACCGTTTTCAGCAGATAGATTTGATCGTTTCAACGCAGCCTTAAAGATATTCTTATTCTTTCTTACTGTTTCTTACTGTATCTGTATGTAAACTACAGCAAACAGTTGTGTTTCCACTTACTGTAAAATGGTTACTTTCAATAAATGAGTACCCTTTCATGAATAAATGTCCGTTTGTGCATGCAAGCTGCAATTCATGAAATATCACATCTGATATAAGCCTTCATTTTTTAACCTAAATAAATTGACATACTATGAAACATAATTAAGCACACAGAAAAACTAAATTATTATAGACTTAATGTACCATCATTTGTTTAGATTTATGAGTAAATGGAAATTATTTTAAGCACCGGCACTTCAATAAATAATGCAATATTGCACTTAAGTTGCAGTGTGCATTATTGAACTGTGTATACCATCCCCCTTTCCGACACATAAACAACCAGATGGGACCTTGTACCATTAGTAGCTCCAGTAAGTCTGATCACACAGATGACTATCAGCACGAAAACAGCTCTGCCAGCATAAAACTGTCCTAAACAATTCTAGAATTTTTCATTGCTTCATTTTCAAATAGTAAAATTTTAGCAATTGAGAACAAATGAGCCTGGTTTTGCCACTAGGAAATGTAAACATACGTCGAGGGGGGCAAGGATTAACAAACCAACAAGAGTGAGGTTTTGTCAATAACAAAAGTCTGGATGATTGGCTGCTGATATTTTCCAGTGTGCTGAAGAATTTCTATAACAAAGCTTTATATTTACACTGAGGAAAAGGAAATGATGCTTTTTATTCCCTGGGGGTTGATCTACTAAAGGCAAATAGACTGTGCACTTAGCAAGTGCAGTTTCTCCATGGCTTAGAAAATAAGGTGAAGTTTCAGTTTGTACCCAATCTATTTCAAAGACAAAAAATGCTGGTACATCATTGGATATTGGAAGTCATTAGAGTTTCCCCTCTGAGGCAACTGAACTTGCAAAATGCACAGTCCATTTGCCTTTAGTAAATCTTTTCCTGTGTGTCAAAGACATGTTTGGTAACAGAGGGCACTTTCACAGCCACCATGTATGCATTTTGTACTCATTTACACTAGATGCAGTCAAATGCATTTTTAAACACAGTACAAACGCATATACAAGAACAATATTTTAATGAGCCTAGTTTACACCATTGCAGTGCTTAATAGAAAAAAAAAGTTGATTGATGCATTTTTTAGGCACGTAAGTGTACTAAAATGCAGAATTGCTCTCGCTCTAACGTTCGTGGCGACACCTCACATGTCTGGTGCGAACACCACTCACATATGTGTGTGCAACTTACGTATGCATTTCACTGCTGCACGTGAGTACTGTCCTTTTATTACATTTTTTGAATCACTTTTATTTCTTTTACAAGAATGTAAACATCCCTTGTAATAGAAATAAGGAAGACAGGTCCTCTTCATGAATCTCTTCTTTACCTTTAAAAGCAAAAGATGAAAAAAAAAAAAATGTTTTTGATCTTTTGCTCTAAAAAAAAAAAAAATACTTCCACCCTGGACCAGAAGTGCATCACTCTGGTCCTCCTAGGTCATAGAGAGGATCAATCAGATCTACTCTTTGATCGCCTCTGTGACCATCCAGCAGCATCATCGGCTAATTTCTCAGGTGAGCTGAGGGAAGCGGTAAGCCTAAGAAACACCGGGCGAGCATCGGGAGGGACCAGAGACGTCCCCTCCTGCTGCTTCTGCCACTCGTAAAGCTGTCAAGAGAAAGACAACAGCTAGCTGAAAAAAAAAACGATAGCGGGGTTATGGCTGATATCTTCATCCATAATCCCGGTAAACCACTTGCAAACCGCAACCTATATATACTTACAGTATTGCAGTCGGCAAGTAGTTAACTAATATTTACTTTACTAATATTAATAGTTGTGTTTGGGATTGTGGGAGAAAATTGTACCCATTAGGCCCCGTACACACAAGGAGATATATCCGATGAAAACGGTCCGACGGACCGTTTTCATCAGACATGTCTCCTGGGAGATTTTGGTTTGATCTGTGTACACACGATCAAACCAAAATCCCCGCGGACAGACAGCGCGGTGACGTGGCGGTGACGTTGACGCCGCCACGTCACCAAACCAGGAAGTAAAATACTTCCACGCGACACATGCGGGAGATTTCGGTCCACTGGTTAGGCGTACTAACCAGCGGACATATCCGACAGACGGCTTTCCTGCAGACAAGTTTTAAAGCATGCTTTAAAACTTTTTCTGCTGGAAACCTGTCTGCTAGCCCGTACACACGATCGAATTTGTCTGCAGACCAGTTTCAGCAGATATATTTGATCGTGTGTACGCGGCCCTAGAACACATCTAGACCCAGAAGATTTACTCCCTTAATGACCAGGGCATTTTTTACGAAACAGCACTGTGTCGCTTTACCTGACAATTATGCAGTCGTGCGATGCTGTACCCAAACAAAATTGACATCCTTTTTTCCCCACAAATAGAGCTTTATTTTAGTGATATTTGATCACCTCTACGGTTTTTATTTTTTGCACTATAAACAAAGACCGCCAATAAAAAAAAAATTGCTATAATAAATATAAATAAAAAAAAATAATTCTTCATCGGTTTAGGCCAATATGTATTCTTCTATATATTTTTGGTGAAAAAATCGCAATAAGCGTATATTGATTGGTTTGCGCACAAGTTATAACGTCTACAAGTTATGGCATTTTTATTATTATTATTTTTTTTACTAGTAATGGCAGCAATCAGCGATTTTTAGCGGGAACTGCGACACTGCGGTGGACAGATCGGACACCGTTCACACTTTTTTGGAACCATTGACATCTACACAGCGATCAGTGCTATAAAAATGAACTGATTGCTGTATAAATGACACTGACAGGGAAGGGGTTAACACTAAGGGGCGATCAAGGGGGTTAAATGTGTTCCCTGGGAGGTGTTTCTAACTGTGGGGTAGTGCACTAACTGGGAGTACAGAGAGAACGCTGTTCCCAATCATTAGGAACAGACGGTCACACTGTACTCCCCTTTAAGAACGGGGATCTATTTGTTTACATCGACAGATCCCCATCCTGGCTTTCTGTGGAGCGATCACGATTGCTTGTTCAATTAAAGTCTTATACATAGTTGAAGGTAAATCTAAAGGAAATTGAATACAAAAATGGTATAGTGTATGGCCAGCCATATATATAACTGTACATCTATGGTTCTTAAGGCTTTCTTAGACTTAAAAATGGTTATTGTTATTGTTTATTTTATCCTATTGCACAATTTTTCATAAAGTGGGCGCAAAAACACATTTAAAGTAGAACTACATCTTGCTATTCCTTTAAGCCAAAGAAGCTGCCATCTTAGCCTCTGTTTGATCTGCAGTTGCCATGGTTCTGACCAGTGATGATATCAGCCATTTAATGGTTTGACAGTTTGGTTGAGAACACAAGCAAATGTGAAAGTTATCATTCCCAGCATGCTGGGAATGTAACTGTTTTTTTTAAACCATTAAATCAATGGATTTATTTCCACTTTAAATATATTCCTCCATAGTCACATAGGATATAAATCCACTTTGTGTAGAACAAATGCTTTTGCAAGCCCAGTTATTACTTTGTAAAAATAGCAGTGACATCATCACTGTGCTGAACATAACCTGCGCAGAATGCATAACCATGGGAGAAACCCATAAACTACAGGTAGACTGAAGAAAACTACAGAAGGGGGAGAATACAAGACCAGTAATCCTGCACAAGGAAAGAGAGCAGCAGTGTCTGATCTCTATTACAGGTAGCTCCTGCGCAGAGACCAAGTTTCACACTGGATTACTGCACAGATCTGGAAAAAATGCACAAAGACAGACCAAGCTTCAATGGTTAATGGCTCTTTAATTTAGACAATATTTGTTTAGCCATCAGTGCATGGGCTGCACAATCTATCTTTGGTGCTTGACTGTCACCCACTCAGATGTTGTTCAGATGGGATGGAAAATGCCATAGCACGATAATTGCACTCACACATGTGGACACCATAAAGTTTTCTCCTAAATGATTAAACATTTTCAGTAGTGTTCCAACTTCCTATAGTAAGAAACAAGTTGTCTAATATCATTATTGTTACAAAAAAGTGTTTTGGGAGTTAGTTTTCAGTCAGTTATCAGTCAATCAGAATTTATTTTATAGGAGTTGTAAAGGCAGAAGGTTTTTTATCTTAATGCATTCTATGCAGTAAGATGAAACCTTTTGTGTGTAGCAGCCTCCCCAGCACCCCCCTAATTACTTATCTGAGCCCCATCTGTCTCCAGCGATGTCCAGCGATGTCTATCCATGACACTCCACCTGATTGGCTGAGACACAGCAGAGGCACCATTGGCTCTCGTGGCTGTCAAAGTCAGTCAGCCAATCAGAGGATAGATGGGGTGGGGCCAGGGCTCTGTGTCTGAATGGACACATAGAGCTGTGACTCTGCTCCAGTGCCCCCATAGGAAGCTGCTGACTGTGGGGGCACTCGATAGGAGGGAGGTGCAGCAAAATGGGACCAGAGAAGAGGAGGATCCAGGCTGCTCTGTGCAAAACCAATGGTACAGAGGAGGTAAATATAACATGTTTATTATTTATTTTGTATTTATTTTTTTAAACAATACTTTACAATCACTTTAACATCATTTAAACTTAGTAAAATCACTGATCTGCCTGCTTTTGGGATTATAGTACTTTACAGTACTTTGCATACTGTTGCTGCTCTGTATGTGTACTACAGCCTAACAATATTGGAAACCCCCAATGCTATTCACCATTGTATACTTGTTTAGTGCATTAACCTTTTCCTGCATGTTCATTTGTGCATGTGTGTATTTTATATGCAAAAACATTAAACGTTAGGGTCATTTCAGTTAAACAGTTAACAGAATTACCAACTGAAAATGTTAGTAGTAACCACACACAGCACACTAGCTGTAAAACTGTTGATATTTGAAATAGAATGAAAACAAAAGACTATTTCCTTTTGCGCTACTCACTTCCTGGACTGTGATGCTTCAGATTTCCTTGTCTATGGAGAGAAGCTTTCCCAAATATGTTTGTTTTCATTATGACTATTTCCGCCCTGTACTGCTAAATATGTGTAAAGCAAGCCTTGTTAAATACCAAACTACCCCAAATATCATAAACATTTCTTAAACTTCATCAGATAAATCTAAAAACGTCATTACCTGTTTACTGCTATCAGTTGTTGGAGAATTATTTACTGTAGCAATTCCAATACCAGAATCATCACAGTCTATGAGTTTGTCTGTTGTATTATTGTGTGCAGGTTTTAGGTATGCAAATTCATTTTCAGTTGAGTCTACAGCAGCAGAAGTATCAAGTGAATAAGGCAAGGTGGATGCATAATTAAAATTAACTGGCAATGTGGGTCCAACTTGGGAGTACATATCCGTAGGTAGGTATCCAAAGGTTTTTGGGTGGTTTGTCCTTGACTTTCTCCATTTTGCTATTATTGCAATCATAATAGTCAGAGTAAACAGAAAAGCCATTACTGCTAGCGCTATTACTAAATAAATATTTAAATTGGAAGAGAGATCATAATTCCGCGATTGGGTGTTCATTTCAGAAACATCTTGCTGAAAATGTTCTGCAACGACCAGATTTAAAGTTACAGTACAAGAAAGTGGTGGAGTTCCATGGTCCTTTACCATTACCACCACGCTGTGCTTCATCAGGTCTTTTTCTCCAAAGGTACGTAATGTTCTGATCTCACCACTGTGTTGACCAATAGAAAATGACAGAGGTTCCGCCATGCTCAGGAATTCATAAGAAAGCCAAGCATTGTGTCCAGAGTCAGCATCCACTGCCACTACTTTGGTCACTAAATGGCCTTTACCTGAAGAAAGAGGCACTGTCTCAAATGCAGAGCTTCTTCTTGCTATGGATGGATACAGAATCTTTGGAGGGTTGTCATTTTGATCCATGACAAATATTTTTACAGTAACATTGCTTGTCAGTCTGGGATTTCCATTATCTGATGCAGTGATTTGAAATTTAAATTCTCTCATTTGTTCATAATCAAATACTTGCTGCGCATATAGAACGCCAGTTACTGAGTTAATAGAAACATATGTAGATATCGGTACATCACTGAAATGTCTGTTAGTGATAGAGTAAGTAATTTTCCCATTGTCTAAGAGGTCTGGATCAGATGCCTGTACCTTATAAAGGGAAGAACCAGCAGCTTTATTTTCTGGTACATACACATCATAGTTAGTTTGTTCGAATCCAGGTGGATTGTCATTCACATCCATTACCTCAAGCCAAATGGTTCTTGTGGTGGACAGAGGAGGCGATCCTTTATCTGCAGCAGTTATTGTAATGTTAAAGCCTTCAGTTTCTTCCCTGTCTAAGATATCTGAGGTTTGAAGTCTATAGTAGTTGCTAGATGATGAAATTATTTCAAATGGGATTGATCCAGTTATCTTACATGAGACATCGCCATTAGTTCCGGAGTCTATATCTCGTATGTTTATCAGCGCAATTAGTGTTCCCTGTAAAGCATTTTCAGGTATTGTATTGGTGATGGATGTGAGGGTTATCTCAGGTTCATTATCATTAGCATCAATAATTTTAATGATGATCTTGCAGTGTGAAACTAGGCCTCCTCCATCCTCAGCTTCAACCATCACTTCATAACTCTTTGTTGTTTCAAAATCTAACTGCCCTTTAGTCCTAATTTCTCCCGTCACAGAATCTATTGTAAAAACCTGCTGAGCAATCTTCTTGATGTGGCCAAAGGAGTAAGTAACTTGTCCATTAAGGCCTTCATCTCTATCAGTAGCACTCACCTTAATAACTAAAGAGTTTACTGGCGTATTTTCTGGCACATCAATCTGGTACAGATCTTTTTCAAAAACTGGGGCATTATCATTAATATCACTAACGATAATTTTGATGACAGCTGTCCCCGTCTTTACAGGCTGACCTCCATCTGCAGCCGTTAGAATTATTTCAAATGATGACTGCTGTTCTCTGTCCAACATCTTCTGTAGCACTAGTTCTGGGTATTTGCTACCATCAGCACTAGCTTTTTCACGCAGGGTAAAATATTGGTTCGCAGAGATTCTATAAGTTTGCAAAGAGTTAATTCCAACATCTGGATCAAGGGCATTAACCAGAACAAATTTTGTTCCGGGCTGGGTCAATTCACTCAGTTCTAAATTAATAACGCTCTTGGAAAACACGGGGGGATTATCATTTACATCCTGGATTTCGACCTCCACTTTAAATATGGACAAAGGATTTTCAGCTACAGCTTCCAGACTTAGTAAACAACTGGATGTCATCTCACAAATAGTCTCTCTGTCGATTCTGTCGGAGACATAGAGGTTTCCATTGTCAAGGTTCACACTGAAGAAATTCTGAGCATTAACAGTAGAGATGCGGAATTGTCTCACTGCCAGTTGCCTAATGTTTAAACCCAAGTCTTTAGCAATGTTTCCCACCAGGAAGCCTTTCTTTGTTTCCTCAGGGATAGAATAACGAAGCTGGCACAAAATTGCCTGAAGATAAAAGCAGAGTAACAGAAAAAACACTACTTGCCATTCCATTGTACTCCAAGTCCTTCTGACTGTGACTTTCCTGGAAAACTCTGTTTGAGGTTATAATTCACCTGGCATTTTCTGAAGTCCAGTACAAATCTCCTGGTAGTTCAAGAAGAAATACAGAGAAATCCACCTTGTCCGTGACCTAACAATGAAATGAATGCAAGGACGTCTTTCCTTAGTCTGCGCTGTGTATTTACTGAAAACTCGAAGGGACCTCTACATGCATCTCTAACCGTACTGGGCAACAGTGACACACTGTGTTGCAGTTAGGAACTGCAGGTCTCAAGAGTGGGTCAGAAAGCAGGTAAGAAAATCATTTAAAATGTTAATGATACTGGGCCTTAAGAAATTATATATATAAAATAATAAGTACATAAACATAAAAATGTAATAAAAATTACAATTGAAAATAATAAAAAAAATATGTTTTTTTTTTTTTTTGCTCAGATAAATTACAACTGTTCATTTATATTTGCCTGAATTTTCAGTATTAAATATATCTGAATTAGTTATTTTATTGTAAATTCAATTAATAGGATTAGCTTGATACACCTACCCATCAATCCAGATAAATAACATGCTGCCTTTGCTGACTTTTTGGAAAGGAACATTTTAAACTCTAATGCCGTGTACACACGATCGGATTTCCGATGGCATAAAATCCGATGGAATTTTTCGTCGGAATTCCAATGAAGTTGACTTTTATCAATCTTGCCTACACACTATCAGACTAAATTCCGACCGTCCAAAACGTGGTGACGTAAAACACTACGATGAGCCGAGAAAAATGAAGTTCAATGCTTCCGAGCATGCGTTCCACACAGTTCCAAACAGACGATCGGAATTTCCTATCTTTTTTTTTCATCAGAAAAATTCAAAATATGTTCTATTTTTTTTACACCGATGGAAAAAAGTCAGATTGGGCCCACACATGATCGTTTTTTTCCGATGAAAAAAACTATTGTGTGTACGTGGCATTTTTTGCCGGCTCATATACAGTACATTTACACAATATGCCACACTCTTTACGTTGAAGCGTTACCATACCTATTTATGCAGGTAATAATGAAACAACCCAAAGCCACGTGGAACAAACTGTGACAATCAGCCATACATGTGGCACTGCTTATTTGAACACAACAAATATATTTGTTGCCATTCTAACAATCTTCTGTAATATAGATTTCATAACTGTTTTGGCAACTTAACATTTTAATTTCAATCATATATAAATTGATAAATAAAGATTAAACTATTAAAATGCTGTGTAATGGAACTATCCTACATGCTGTTTAAACCTATGAAGCTACAGAAACTGTTCATGGTAAACACAGTCAGGTAAGGCTCAAAAACTGATAAGTGAATAAAACCTGAAACTTGTCCAAAAAAAAATAAAAAATTAAGGGGTTGATTTACTCAAACTGGAGAGTGAAAAAATGGAAGCTTATTAGTTTCTATTCAGAGCTGTGTCAGATTTTGCACTCCGATTTTAGTAAATCAGCCCCATAGTTTATCTAATGAAAAAACTTTCACTTTAAATTTGAATAAAGTTGTAATGGGTTAATACCTCTGTCAGTTTGTTTTATTGCTTATAGGAAAACATTTATAACACAGCAGAAAACTGGACTAAAAAAAATATAATTAATTCCACCTTGCTTTGCGCTCAGGAAATAACATGTATACAAATTAAATCCCTTATCCCATAATCAAACACTCACTATTGCTGCTTGATATATCAAAATGTACAAATAGTTGAAAACAAGAGGTGTAATAAACCACTACTCTACTTTTTTAAGCAGTGCTGTGCTATTTACAGTAGATACAAAAAGTCTGCATGCATACACAACTGAAAGTCTTTGATGTGCAATATATAACTGACTTCGCACAAAAGACCAAACATCCTCTGAAGTAAATCCAGTGATCACCACATGTGCTGTGAGACACAGCTTAGGTGTAAACCTTAGGTATACACTCACCGGGCCAAATTGCCTCTCATTCACATGACTGCCATATAACGCTCAATATCACTCCAGAGGAGATATTGATGCATCATTTCACCAGAGGTTATGGAAAATTGCTCTCCTTGTCTGGAACCTGCCTCCCAGGAAGTGAGTGGATTCATGAAACTGTGACACAGCATTTCCAAGACAATTTTTCCTAACCTCTGTAGAAATGATGCATCGATGTTTGAAATGGCCTAAAAAAAACAAATGGAAACAAGTTTTTTTTTTTTTTTTTTAGGGCCTTTTTGGAGGACACCTGAAGCTATATATAATAATGCTCCATCATTTTTAAGTGCTGGTTCACACTGATGCGGTGCAAGAAACCTCACAGGATTCAGACAAGAATCACACTGCATTCCTGTTCAAATCACATGCGATTCTTTGCAGTGCAATTTTATATAGCAGAAATCTTACCACCCCCACATGAAAAAGGTGCATGCATCTTTTTTTTCCTGCACTGGAATCGGATCGTATGTATGTTCACACCCATGTGATCTGATTCAGCCAATCGCACTGCATTTTGGGACCTGTTTTTGGGGGTCTTTAACTTAACATTAACACCTACAGTGGTTCTCATAAACAGATTGTAATTGTTGCGGGGAAAACACAGGAATCGCTGTCAATCCCACACCACATCAGGGTAAATCAAGATTTAAGTTTCTTTTTTATTGCTGCCTGTGTCTCCATTGGGGAGATTTGCCCTCTCTAAATGCCTAATTGTCCATGTTTATCAGGACACAAAGTGACACAAAGTCAAAATGTTTGAGATGCCACCAGAACAGGAATAAGGTTGGGTTCACACTGAAGTAAATTGAATGTGGGTTTTTCCCGCATCCAATTCGCATGATAGGAGAGCGAGACCGGCTCTCAATGGAGTCGGTTCACACATCTCCGGGGTGGCTATGGAGCGGACTGCAGAAGTGTCCTGTGCATCTTTGGCTCTGTTTTTAGGTCCAAATTCAGGTAAAAATGCCCCGGAACCCTGCTGCGAGCTGCTCTGCACATAGTGTGAACTCAGCCTTAAAGTGATTGTAAAGTCTTGTTTAAAAAATAAATAAAAAATAAAATAACAAACATTTCTATACTTACCTGCTCTGTATAGTGGATTTGCACAGAGCAGCATGGATCCTTCTCTTCTCAGGTCCCTCTTTGGGACTCCTGGCCCCTCCCTCCTGTTCAGAGCCCCCACTGCAAACAGCTTGCTATGGGGCACCAAGCCGAGTCACAGCTCCCTGTGCCCATTCAGACAGGGAGCCCTGACCCAGCCCGGCCCCTCTCTCCCCCGAATGGGATGGCTGACTTTGATTGACAGCAGTGGGAGCCAATGGTGCCGCTGCTGTGTCTCAGCCAGTCAGGAGGAACGTCTCAGACTCAAGGCACTCATGGACATCACTGGAGAGAGAAGGGGCTAAGGTAAGTATTAGCGGGGCCCTGAGGAGGCTGCTGCACACAGAAGGTTTTTTATCTTAACGATTAGAATGCACTAAGATAAAAAACGTTCTGCCTATACAATCCCTTTAAGGAGAAATCTTCTAATGGTAACACTTGTTACAGTGACAGGGGATTCCCAACCCTTTAGGGAGATTTCCACTCACGTCCTGTTGTGTCTATAGGACAGGGGCTGAAGGGAAATCTCTCCACTGGAACATAGGAGGTTAAAAAAGACCCTCTTATAACTTTATACAAAATTATATATTTTTTAATAAAGTAGGCAAAAAATGATTCTTTAGGTTTTGGAAACAAAATGTTGGTGTTATCATTTATTTATTTTCTAGCACAAGAAAACAATATTTATATGGTCACCATTAGGAACAAATGTTTTAAATGTAAATTTTGTGGGGATAAATAAAAGTTACACAGTCCGTTAATGCTCATTAGTATGATTTTCTAACACTTGGGTAAGCAACTTTGTCAAAACAAGTAACTTTGAACCTCTTGGAACACTCTTATATTCTTCTAAAAGCTTCTTATCTTAAGATTAGGATACTAGTTGGTTCATAGTTTAAGCAAACAAAGTCAAGTTAACGTGAAAACAATTGCTATAAACTCCATGTTTTTATGTCAACTGAACTTTACGACTTGGTATGTGCTAGGTTTGTTTACGATAAATATGCCCTGATTTTCTGGTAAACCAAAGACATTTAAAATGTATTATGTATACAGTGAATTCTATATGTTTAGTGGAAATACTGTGTATGCTATATGTTTAGTGTAAACACATATGCGTTGAATTAGGCAAAAGAGCACAACTACAAATACTCAGTATTTTCTATATTTTGCTGTTCATGTTTCTAAATAATAGGTTCAATAAATATGAAGCCCATTAGGTTTTTCCAGATCTCTTCTTCAACAAATGGGATAATGTTAGGGAGAGTGGCTTAAAGGAGAACATAAGGGGTACATAGGTCACAAGACAAGGTTAGGGAAAGTGAATTACAGGTGAAGGTTAAGAGGAGTGAGTCACAAGAGGATCCAGGTGGGTGGGTCACATGGGGGGAAGTGGGTAATAACAGAAAGTTAGGGGTAAATAGTCACACAACAAGGTTAGCGGGGGTAGGTCACAGACAAGCTTAGGGAGATTGGGTTACAGACCAGGGTTGGGCTGAGTCGATCACAGCACAAGCTTGAGGTTAGTGGGTCACAGGTTAGAGGCAGTGGTCTATAGGGCATAGCTTCCTAAAAAGAAACCCTCAAAAAAAAAAAAAAATTCAGAACAGGCTGCTGATGTTTTTATTTTAATGGTATTATTTACCATTATTGTACTGTACTATTATATATTATATACACTATACATCATGCAATTATTTATACACACACAAAACACATTTTTTACAAAGCTTTTAGAAACTTAGGCTGAAATAGTTACCTGCAATAAAATAATGACTTTGTGAACAAAATATGCAATCTTTTTTTCCGTTGCCCTTGTGATAGGAACTGGTATGTGCTACATGAATTGCTGAAGCTGCCACCAGCCTCCCTATGTATAGATACAAGGCTACAAGGCTCACAGGGCTGAGCTTCCTAGCATGGAAGTTATAGTGACTTTACAAGTCTGCATGAATAAACTACTGACATGTCTCAATATACAGCAACATAGTTAACATTTAAACAAACTAACTTTTATCAATACAAGGTGTCCCAGAGCTCCAGTCAAATGTCTTTAAGATGATATCATCATTTTCTGGTAGGATAAAGTATTTTCTCTGTACCCGTTCTTCTAGTGACCAGACAGCATCATTGTAAGTTTGACAGCAGGCTGCAGAAAGAGCTGATCTGTGTCAAACAATAGGTAAAGTGGAACTAGATCACTTCAGGCTGTTCTCTTTTGCAGGGGTAGCTATGTAAAACATTAAATATAAGTGCCTAGATTGTTTAAAATGTAGTAATGTCTTTTCTCACCCTGCTCTGCACATGCTCAGTTGCTCTCTATTCATGGCACTGTGCCTAAAATCAGAGCCAATTGAGGCCTGATCAGCGGACAGCTTTAAGGTTTACTTTTGCTAAAGGGTGCCACAGGATGACACAAACACAGGACAGAAAGCCACATGATGACACAAACTGTGTAGAGGGAACACAGATTAGGGAGGGAGAAAATAAAATCAGGAGAGGTGACAGGATAAACCCTGCTGCCAGGGAAGCACAAAATAGTTAAACTTACAAACTTGGCTCCCTGATTCTCTCTCCTTTCTCCAGCAGCAGCAGCAGCCTATGAGCCTGAGCAGTGTAACGATTTTGCAGCTTTCCTCTCTATCTGAGCCAAGACATATAATCAAGGCTGGAAATGTACATGCAGAAAGTAACATAAATCGTTTGAGACTAAGGAGAGGGGGAACGTTTCCAACAAGGAAGTGACTGTTCTGGGCTTCAACAAAATAGCGGCCTCCAGGAAGAAGAACCAGTAGCGATACTGGAGGCAATTTACAGCACACACTAATTTTGGTGGCATAATTTGTAAAATGTATATTCTTTTCTTAAAGCGGTTGTATACCCCGCTTAGTCATTTTTACCTACAGGGAAGCCTATAATAAGGCTAACATGTAGATAAAATGTATATCTCCTAAACCTACATGGTTTAGGAGATATTCAACCTGCATGCAGCCGCTGATGTCAGCGGTGCATGTTCTCTGAAGGTCTGACAGATTGTGATGGAACTGCAGAGCTCCTTGGAACGGAGGACTCCAGTGCACATGCAACATCGTCGCAGCCCTGGACACTCACAACAACGGGGCGTATCGGATCATACGGTCCGTGTTCATCCGGTCCGTGTTCATCCGATCCTCCCATAGAGGAGAGCGGAGGAAAGACAGGGCGGTCCCTGCACAGTGTGCGGGGACCGCCCTGTCAGCCAACGGCTCAGCAGGGATTTTACGGAGAATCCCCGCTGAGCTAAAGCGGACACACGGAGGCTGATCATTACGATCCGCCCCGCGTGAAAGTGCCCTTATGGTCACAAGTGTTTTCAATCTCTGCTGATTGAAACGGCTTGCTGTTATAAAGAGAAACTTGTTCTTGTAACTATTCTTTTACAAAATCAAACTAAAATCATTAGCAACCTCCTTAGATTTGCCAACACTGTAGAATCAATACAGACTTTATACCAAACATATCTGTACCATTGTCTAATATTATAGTTTGATCATACCTGTAAAATAAGACTGTCATCAGCTATAGGGTCTCTTATGTTTTCATTACTAATGCCTGAATCATCCGCATCAATGAGTTTATCTACAGGAACAACCGGAACACACTGCTGAGATTTTAGGAAAGCAAATTCCTTGTCCATTGAATCCAGAGTTGGAAAAACATTGTATGTGTAGGGCAGCTGCAATGTTCCATTGTTAAATTGGGAAATAAATCTGGGATCCACAGTATGATATAAATGTGTATCCACAGGGCCAAAGTAAGGCAAAGATTTGGTCTCTCTGCATTTGGAGACCACAGTGACTATCACAGTCATTACAAACAGAAAAGTAATCAATGACAAGGCAATTACCAGGTACATTTGTAAGTTCGACTGAGAGTCCACTTTGCTTGGCTGTTTGTTCATTTCAGGAATTATCTGCTGAAAATTATCAGCAATCACCAGGTTTAGAGTCACAGAAGCAGACAGAGGTGGGTGGCCATTGTCTTTTACTATGACCACAACTTTATGTTTTAAAGAATCTCTATCATGAAAAACCTTTGATGTTTTGATCTCCCCAGTGTACTGATCAATAGTAAAAAGGGATGGCTCAGAAACTTGCAAAAGATAAGACAACCAGGCATTGTGTCCAGAATCCGCATCCACTGCGACCACTTTAGATACTAAGGAACCTTGTTCAGATGACCAAGGCACCATCTCAAAGACAGGACCATCACTGTCTCTTGGTGGGTATAGGATGACTGGTGAGTTATCATTCTGGTCTACCACATGAATTTTTAGAGTTGTGCTGCTGTTCAGCGATGGGAAACCATTGTCATTAGCAATGACCTGAATGTTGAATTCTCTGTGTTGCTCATAATCGAATGATTTGTGCGCATAAATGACTCCAGTCACTGGATTTATAGATACATGCAAGGATATGGGATCGTTGTCATTATTTACTATAAAGTAAGTCAGTTTTGCATTTTCTTCACTGTCAATATCTTTTGCTTGAATATGAAATATGGAAGCTCCTGGTAAATTGTTTTCTGGTACAAATGCAGTATAAATCAACTTCTCAAAAATAGGTGCATTGTCATTAACATCCGCCAAGTCCAAAGAGACGACTTTTACAGAAGACAAACCAGGAGAACCCTTGTCAGATGCTTGAATGGTGATGTTATAGGATGATGATTTTTCTCTGTCCAGAGAATCTTTGGTAACAATTTTATAGAAGTTACTTGCTGATGACACTAATTGAAATGGAAGATCCCCGATGATTTGACACTGAACTTCTCCATTTTCTCCCGAGTCTTTATCACGGATTGCAATCAGTGCCACCACAGTTCCAGGTAATGTGTCTTCAGGAATAGGAGAAGACAGGGAGGTGAGGGTTATCTCAGGAACATTGTCATTCTCATCCAATATCTCTATTAAAACTTTGGCATGGGCAGCCAGCCCCCCTCCATCCATAGCTTGTACAGATATTTCATAGTGTTTTTTCATTTCATAATCTAAATGTCCCTTTGTTCTAATGTCTCCATTATGTTGATTAATTGTAAACATCTGGAGAATGTTATTTGCCAGGGTACTGAATGAATATATAATCTGTGCATTTACACCTTCATCTTCATCAGTTGCCCTGACCTGCAGAACTGTAGAATTTAGAGGTATATTTTCCTTAATGCTTATTTTATATACTTCTTGGGTAAATATAGGTGTATTATCATTATTATCAGAGATGGTAATCCTAATCAACACAGTGCCTGTCTGTACAGGATTTCCTCCATCGAAGGCTGATAGAATTAATTCATGGTAATTTTGTGTCTCTCGGTCTAGAGGCTTTTCTAGAACCAGCTCAGGAAATATACTGCCATCAGAGCTGATCCTTTCTCCTAAGACAAAGTGCTCATTTGGACTCAGCTTGTAGCTTCTCAGTGTATTGATTCCTATATCCAAATCCTCAGCTTTCTGCAAAACAAATTTTGCTCCTGGTGAAGCAGATTCACTTAATTCTAATTGAATTGTTTCATAGAGAAATGTTGGTGGATTGTCATTTAAATCTTGAATTTCAATCCGAACATTAAACACATTCAAAGGATTCTCAGCCACAGCATCAAATGTCAGGACACAATCAGCTGCAGCCCCACACAGTGTCTCTCTGTCTATCCTCTCTGCAATAAAAAGGTCTCCATTCTCCAGATTGATACTGAAATATTTTTCAGAAACATCAGACACAATTCTGAGTTTTCTTGCTGTGGTATCCTTCACATTCATTCCAAGATCTTTCACAAAATCACCAACAACTGAACCTTTTCTCATTTCTTCTACAATGGAATAATGAATCTGAGCAGAGACTGAATGACACAACCAGGAAAATAATGAAATCACTACTTGCCATCTGATTTCCAGGGGTGATTGTTGTTGATGCATTTTCAAGACAGCCGTTCCTTCTATTGCTGGGAATATACAAGAGGAAATTCCTTGTATAATGTATAATCCTTAATTGAATTCAAATTCCAGAATATCTTCTTCTTTGTTAGACCTGAAGCACTCCCATCTCATGCAGAAATGCTCTATATCTACTATTGCAGTTGTCCTGCCTGTCTCATAGAGGCATGCATCTTTCACATCCTTCCCTTATTGGTTGAACAGCGGCGCTCTGAGGTGTAATTGGGGTACTACAATATTTTAGAGTTACTTTCATAAATACAATAAAGATTAAGGGACCTTACATGAGCGTCATTAGTTCCCTCACTAAAACTTTTTTTTTTAAACTGTTCTTTAATGTGATTTTCTGATACTCTTGAAAAAAAAACACAAGACAAAACAAGTGACTTTGTACCTTATGAAACACAGTTATATTATTCTAAAAGCTTTTTGGCCTAAGATTGAGTTAATGGTTGATTCAAAGTTTAAGCAAATTAAGCCAGTTTTACCATCTCCCGCCTGCGCTATAGCCGAAAGATGGCTACAGCATGGGCCTTAGTTGCTGGGAGGGCATCAATGTACGTCCTCCTGAAAATGTGCCACCTGCTTTCCCCCTGTGGGGCCACCTCTCAGTGCCACCTATCAGTGCCCACCTGTGCCCCTGATTGGTGCACACCAATTCCACCTATTAGGACTCATCAGTGCAGCCTATCAGTGCCCATCAGTGCAGCTTGCACAGCACCCATCAATGAAGAAGAAAAATTACCTGTTTGCAAAATTTTATAAAAAATAATGAAACTGTTTAGTTTTTTTTTTGTTTAGCAAAAACAGATAGCAGCAGTGATTAACGACTTCCATACTGGGCCTATTTTGGCACTTCTCTCCTACATGCAAAAATCATATTTTTTTGTTAGAAAATTACTCAGAACCCCCAAAGACTATATATGTTTTTTTAGCAGACAACCTAGGGAATAAAATGCCGGTCATTGCAACTTTTTATCTCACACGGTATTTGCGCAATAATTTTTCAAACACCTTTTTTGGGGGAAAAAAACGATTTCATGAATTAAAAAAATAGCAAAACAGTAAAGTAAGCCCAATTTTTTTGTATAATGTGAATGATGAAGTTACGCCGAGTTAATAGATACCTAACATGTCACGCTTTAAAATTGCGCACACTCATGGAATGGCGCCAAACTTCAGTACTTAAAAATCTCAATAGGTGCCGCTTATTTTTTTTTACATATTTAGAGCTACAGAGGAGGTCTAGTGCTATAATTTTTTTTATTGAATTTTTTTATTTAACTCAATTTATTTTATTTTTACACTTTTTCTGAAAAAAAAATTGATCACTTTTATTACTATTACAAGGAATGTAAACATCCCTTGTAATATAAATGGTTTGTGACAGGTACTCTTTATGGAGAGATGCGGGGTCAATAAGACACCACATCTCTTCTCCAGGCTGGAAAGCATTAGATAGTGAAATAAAACTTCTATCTAATGCTTTCAGCCACGATCGTGGCTGTATTTACATTCCGGTACCCGGGCGTGACATCATAACATTGCGCCCGGGCTTTCGACGGTCATAGAGATGGCTGATGACCATCTGGTCACCAGTCTACTCTATGCTTTCCATCCAACGCCGGCGTATTGTTTCTCTGGGTCTCCGATGGCAAGGAAGAGCCCGGAGAAGCACCGGATGGCGGTGGGAGGGGGGTGTCCCCTCCCACCGCCTATAAGAATGATCAAGCGGTGGAACCGCCGCTATGATTGTTTTTATGGTGCACAGATTCACCGGCAGAAGTGATGGATATCTGAATGATGCCTGTAGCTGCAGGCATCTTTCAGATATCCCCACTGAAAGTCCAGGACGTCATATGAAAAAGCTCTATTTGTGTGGAAAAAAATAAATAATAGTTAATTTGGGTACATGACCACACAATTGTCATTCAAAAAAGTGACAGCTCTGAACGCTGAAAATTGGCCTGGGCAGGAAGAGGGTTTAAGTGCCCAGTAAGCAAGTAGTTAAAGTGAAAATAATTGCCATAAAGGTCATATTTTTAAGAGAACTTTGTGACATGGTTGATTTAATAAAACTGGAGAGTGTACAATCTAACTGGAGAGTGTACATCTGTGCAAAGAAATCTGCTTTAATTTTTTTTTGACAAAGCTTAATTAAACAAACTGAAGTTAGACGCTCAATGGCTACCATACACAGCTGCACCAGATTTAACACTTTCCAGTTTTAGTAAATTCAACCCGGTTTGTGATAGATGTTTTTTTTTATTATACACTTTACCTGATCTTCTGGTAAATCAAAGACATTTAAAATGTATTGTGTATACAGTGTAAACCAGGGTTTCTCAACCAGGGTTCCATGAAACTCTAATGCTGTGTACACACGACTGTATTCCATGACAAGAAAAATTGCATTTTTTAAATTGGTCATTAAAAACAATCGTGAGAACATGGGATAAGTTAATTAAAAGTATACAAGGTAAACATAACAGCCCCTTAATGCCCCTCACAAGAAATAACTATTTCCCCCCAGGGAAAGATAACAAATTGTATTTAAAATGGACCAAAGCCCCATACCTGAGACTAAGAGACGTTATGAGGGGAAACGCTTTATGCACACTAAATGAACTGCGGGAAATATATGGACCCACCCCTTGGGAAGTTTGGAGATATAATCAGCTGAAACACTTTGTAGATACCCTACCAAAACCTCTTAAACGTGGATTAAACGTATGGGAAATGACAGATAAACATGGAATTTCTACCATGTACAAAATGTTAATGACGCATTTAGAGCGGGGTGCCAACAGAGAGCTGGGAATTAGAATTAAACCAACCACCGCCAGATGGAATGAGAAGTGGAATTCTGGATTACGTACACTCCACCTCCGTAGACTCACAGATAAAATAAATTAATTTCAAATTATTAAATAAATGGTATTATGTACCGGTGAAATTAAGCAAGATAAATATATGGTGGCAGTGCTCGAAGATCCAACCATATTGGATTCAAATATTACAACTTATTAAAGAAATCAGCGGAATTGAGATTAATTTAGACCCTTGGCAATGTCTGTTCCATGCTGTGATTATCCCCGGAAATAAATATAAAACAAAAATTATCCCAATACTATTAAATGCAGCAAAGACTTTGATTCCAAAAAAATGGAAAGATAAGCTAGCACCCTCGATACAAGAACGGTTAAGGGAGGTAGAAAGGATAAGAAGCATGGAGGAGGTAATGTCTCAATATAAGGAATTAAATAACCATGATACTGGAATTTGGGGAGGCTGGGAAAAGTTTAAACAATCTATGGTTTATATAGGTTACATGAGTGACGACGAAAGTATTTAGGTAATAATTGCCGGTATACGTAGAAGTTATGAGTTGATACCTCCTCCTCCCTCCTCTCCCTTCCCCTGGGGAGATACTAGAGGGGGAATCCAAACACAAATGCACTTTAACACAATGTTGTTTTTTTTTCCCTCCCTCATTATTTGAGAGAGGCTTATGGGTAATGGGTAGTGGGACACAAGACTTCCTCGGGTCCCCTTATGATGAGAATCAAGTAGGGAGGGCACAGATAATTTATTTGGCAATGGGGCACTTTTTCCCCCTCTCCCCCCCCCTTTTTTTTTCCCCCGGGGGATGGGGAGAGGAGGGAGTAGGAGGTCCGGACGAGGTAGGAATGTCCTTTATGGTTGTGGTTTATGTAATTGTTTATTGTTAAAATGTATGTGTATGAAATGATGAATGTATTTAAATGAAGAATTTTTTTTTGTAAGCATTTTGAAAATGTGGTATTGATTGTATAAATGTGGAGATTGTATAAATGTTTTGAAAAACTCAATAAAAATAAATTATAATAAAAAAAAATCGTGGCTCCAGAGCATTTTTCTAGACAAGAAAAATGGGCATTAACAATTTAGAACCTGGTAGATTTTTTCTCGTTGTTTTTCACATTGTCGTTTTTCTCGTCGTGAAAAACGATCGTGTGTAGACTTTAACGACGGGGAAAAAACCTGCAAAGACTTGCATGCTCAGAAGCAAGTTATGAGAAGGGACATTTGCATAATCAGCCCAAAGGGTGGCACCATATGATTGGAACTTCCCCTTTATAGTGCCTTCGTACGCGTTGTACGTCACCGCGCTTTGTCGAGCATTTTTTATCACGATCGTGTGTATGCAAGGCAGGCTTGAGAGGAATCATGTCGAGAAAAACTTTTTTTCCATGACATAACTAAAGGTAGTGTGTATGCCGCATAAGGCTCTTGCAGAGTTTACCAGGGGTTCCCTGAGCAATGAGCTGTCTCTCAGATAAGTTCCCACTGACACCATTGATCTTTTTAGCGGTCTATAAGGGGGTAATTCTTCCCAATGACCACAAGTGTATCCTTGACCACTGACCATCACACTAATATATCTTGCATTGTAAATACAGTCATTTTCAGCAGGGGTTCCCTGAGACTAGAAAGTTATGTCAAGGATTCCTCAGTGTTTAAACAGTTGGGAAAGGCTGGTGTAGGACTTAAGCCGGTCTATCTTGAGATGTGCCGGAATATCTATGCTCCGTACCCAGATGAATATATTGTTGTCTGCAGTCTCTGATCATCTCCTGTACCATGTCTCCGCAGTCTCTGATTATCTCCTCTACCATGTCAGCAGTCTCTGACCACCTCCTGTACCATGTCTGCAGTCTCTGACCACCTCCTGTAGCATGTCTGCAGTCTCTGACCACCTCATGTAGCATGTCTGTAGTCTCTGATCATCTCCTGTAGCATGTCTGCAGTCTCTGACCATCTCCTGTAGCATGTCTGCAGTCTCTGACCATCTCCTGTAGCATGTCTGCAGTCTCTGACCACCTCCTGTAGCATGTCTGCAGTCTCTGACCACCTCCTGTAGCATGTCTACAGTCTCTGACCACCTCCTGTAGCATGTCTGCAGTCTCTGACCATCTCCTGTAGCATGTCTGCTGTGTTTAGACTTTGCTACATGCAGGATGTGTTATTGTGTGTTTTTTCTTTGTTTTGTTTTTAAGAACAGATAGAGAAAAAAAAATGGAGTAGTATATTTTTTTTTAATGAAAGTCATGCGCACTTGCGCTGCAATCGTGATGCATCGTGATGCATCGCGGAATCGTAATCACATCGAATCGTGAGACCAGTGAAGATGCGCAGCCCTAGTATCTTCAGCAGCACCGTTACAGACGAGCTGAGCAACCACACTTGCAGGACAACACATGGCAGCCGTGGTCCTAGCACTACTAATGGGTCCCCCGCCACCAGGGCTGCCATCAGGGGGGTACAGGCAGTACACCTGTAAGGGGCCCGGGGGTCCCCAGGGGCCCGGATGGGAACCCCCTTAAAAAAATAAAAAAATATATAAACAAAAATAAAAAAAGTTTTATAAATAAAAGGGGGTTTGACACATGGGGCCATGGGGACCTCAAAGCCCTTTAATAAAAATATATCTATAAAAAAGAAAAAAAAGAAAAAAGAAATAAAATAATATAAAAAAATGTAAAACATATTTATAAAAAAAGGAGGGTTGTCTTCTGGGGCCCCTGGGGACCTCTGGGCCCTTTAATAATAATAATAATAATGATAATAATAATTAAATTATATATATATATATATATATATATATATATATATATATATATTGTGACAGGGTACACGATTGTATGTACACCAGTGAGAGGCTGGAAAGGTCAGTTTTCCCTGCCCTGGAAGGGGTTAAGCCTGGCCAACAGGTAAACCTCCTCTCTTCCCCCTATTAATTAACAGTCATCTGGTAGGGAAATGGGAAGTGAGAGCTCAGTGTGAGAGGTATGCTGAGCTGGACGGACAGGTTGGAAACTGTCTGCATGGAAGGAACAAGGTCTGTCATAGATTTGTTTATTTTGGACTGGTATTCTGTTTGTTTTGTACTGGAGGCCGGAATAGCCTCTCCAGTACAGTGTAGTGAGGGACACTACTGTCAGTTAGCCTCCTAAATTGGAGTAGGCCATTTTGTTTTTGTATTATTTATTTTTGAGTGCAATAAAGCCATATTTATTGCTTAAGATCAGCGACTTTGCTGCATGACATTATCGCTATTTCTATGACTTTGTCACAAGTGGTGGTCAGAAGTGGGATGTTTGCTGTAGTACCGGTCAATGTACAGTTACAGTGGCCTTAAAGGTACAGGACCCAGAAAATGGAAGATATTGTGAAAGCCCTGTTACAAGCGGTCTCTGTGCAACAAGAAACTAATAGACAGGTAGCTGCAGCGCAACAAGAGACTATCATACAGATAGCGGCCTCAGCTGCAGCACAACAAGAAACTAATAGACAGCTAGCTGAAGCACAAAAGTCAGACCATGCTGTTCTCAAAGCAACCCTGGATCACATGACTACCCAAGGGTCTTCTAACCCACCAGCAAGGGGGGTAAGCCAAATACGTGCCAGCAGCTGTCTGCAGAAAATGACCCCGGATGATGATGTGGAGACTTACCTACTGGCGTTCGAACGGACCGCTACCCGAGAAGGCTGGGCCCCGGAACAGTGGGCTGGAATCATTGCACCCTTCCTCCTGGGAGAAGCACAGAAAGCCTATTTTGATCTGGATGAGGTGGCTGCTGCAGACTATCCCAAACTGAAAGGAGAGATCCTGGCTCGCTTAGGGGTGACTTCCACAGTGAGGGCCTAGCGTTTCTACAACTGGAGGTTTAAAGAAGGAAAAGCGCCAAGATCCCAGATGTTCGATTTAATTCATCTGGCGCGGAAGTGGCTCAAACCAGAGTCTCAAACCCCTGCACAGATTATAGAAGCGCTTGTACTGGACCGTTACGTGAGAGAGCTTCCAAATGGCCTCCGGGAGTGGGTCACTCAGGGAAATCCCCTGGACTGTGATAGTATGGTCGCACAAGTGGAGCGGTACCTATCTACCAAAAGTTTGGACCAATCTCTCTCTAGGACGATCGGGAAAATACAGAGACCAGGAGGCCGGAGGAGTGGAGTGGAAGCAGACTTCGGATCCGGAGCCCGTTTCTCCAAACCTGACTTTAGAAGTCAAAACCCTGGGAAAGAGGACCACCCTAGGAGAAACTCCATAACTTGTTTTGAGTGTGGCGCCAAAGGACATGTCAGGGCGAGATGCCCCAATCTTCCTGAGCCAATGCAGTGTGGACTAGGGGAAGATTCCTCTGACTTTTGTGGGCTCATTTGTTTAGCAGGCCTGGTAGAAGGGGGACATACCTTCCGAGTACCTGTCCTGCTGGACAAACAAGAGACAGTGGCCCTGGTGGACTCTGGCAGTGCCCTGACTTTGGTAGCCAGTAAATTGGTAAAACCTTGTTTGATTCAGAAGCATAGAACCATGGGGGTGTTGTGTATTCATGGGTGTACTGTGCGGTATCCTACTGCCAACATAGAAGTGTCAGTACAGGGCAGTTTGGTAAGGATCGTAGCTGTGGTAGTTCCTCGTCTACCATATCCTTTGATAATAGGAAGGAATTTCCCTAATTTCCACGCTCTGTTACAGCCCCCTGTGAGGGGAGAACAAGGGGAACCTGAAGTGGAGCAGAGAAATACAGGGGTCCATGAAGTATTTCCCTTTGCTCATCCTGACTTGTATATCTCTAATCCAAAAAGAGGTAAAACAAGACGGGAACGCAGGGAGAGCAAGCTACGATTTAATAGGGCTGTCCAGGAAGTCCTGTTGAATCAGCGTGGGGAGCAGTCCAGGAGAGGTGGGGCCCCACGACAGACAGAAGATGAGGCAGAAGTTGGTCAACCGGAACCCGCCCCAGAGGCTACCAGTGAAGACGATGAAGGGGATACAGATATCCTGGATATCTCGGGTAGTGGCTTTGGCCGTGACCAGGCAGATGATCCCCTGCTGCAGGAAGCCAGGAGTAATGTTGTAGAGGTTAATGGGGTACCAGTAGAAGGGGTAACAGGAAAGGCCTATCCCTATTTTATCCTTAAAAACGATCTTCTTTACAGAGTAACCTCCGATGAGGGACAAGAGCTTGAACAACTGGTTGTGCCTTCATCATACACCCGAAAAATCCTAGATTACTCTCACTCTCATCTGCTGGGGGGACACTTAGGGGTGGAGAAAACACAAGAACGGGTGCTCAGGAGGTTCTTCTGGCCTGGGGTATATGAGGGGATTAAAAGGTATTGTGCTTCTTGCCCGGAATGCCAGCTGGCATCTCCCAGACCGAAGTTGAGAGCCCCACTCATACCTCTCCCCATAGTTGACGTTCCGTTTGAGAGGATTGGCATGGACCTAGTGGGTCCCTTAGAGAAAACAGCTCGAGGTCACCAGTACATCCTTGTCATCGTCGATTATGCCACCAGATACCCAGAGGCCATTCCACTACGTAAGGCGAATGCTAAAAGTATTGCAAAAGAGTTGGTTCAGATGTTTACACGGGTGGGGATACCCAGGACATTGCTCACGGATCAGGGGACTCCATTTGTCTCCCGTATTATGAAAGAGCTATGTCAACTATTTAATGTACAGACTCTGAGAACGTCAGTGTATCACCCCCAGACAGATGGGTTGGTAGAAAGGTTTAACCGGACCCTAAAGGGGATGTTGAGGAAAGTCGTTAGCAGGGATGGGAAGGATTGGGACTTGTTACTTCCTTACCTGTTGTTTGCAGTTCGAGAGATTCCCCAAAGTTCTACGGGCTTCTCCCCGTTTGAGCTTTTATATGGTAGGCATCCCAGGGGTATTCTGGATATCCTAAAGGAAACCTGGGAAGGACAGGGGGTAACTGGGACCAATGTCCTCCAGTATGTTGAAGATATGCGGGTGCGTATGGCTCAGATTGCCCCTCTTGTTCGCCAGCATATGGAGCAGGCGCAGAGTAGGCAGAAGTCCTACTATGACCAGAGGGCCCTAGTGAGACAGTTTGAAAGAGGGGACAGAGTAATGGTTCTAGTACCCACCGCAGAAAGCAAACTTCTAGCACAGTGGCAGGGACCCTATGAGGTGTTGGAAAAAGTGAGCCCAGTAAATTATAAAGTTAGTCAGCCGGGACGCCGGAAAAAGGAGGCCGTGTTCCACATAAACCTTCTTAAGCCATGGAGGACTAGAGAGGACTGCATGGCCTCAGTGGGGGACACCACACCTGGTCCACAGGCACCTAGTCCTTCGGTGACAATCTCTCCAGAGCTGACACCTGAGCAAATAAAAGAAGCTAGAGGCTTGGTTGAGAGGAATAACAATGTTTTCTCCCCCAACCCTGGACAAACCCGAGAGATTACCCATGACATTATTACAGAACCAGGGGTTGTCGTAAGAGTGAAGTCTTACCGCATTCCGGAGGCCAAGAGGGAAGCTGTAAGGGCTGAAATCAGGAAAATGCTTGAGCTTGGAGTGATAGAGTAGTCTCATAGCCAGTGGTGCAGCCCCATTGTTCTAGTGCCCAAACCTGATGGGTCCATCAGGTTTTGTAATGACTTCAGGAAGTTAAACGAGGTGTCTAAGTTTGACGCCTACCCCATGCCTAGGGTGGATGAACTAGTAGAGCGATTAGCCAAAGATAGGTTCTTCACCATGTTGGATCTGACAAAGGGTTATTGGCAGATCCCATTGACAAAGCACGCCCGAGAGAAGACAGCCTTTGCCACTCTTGATGGCCTATTCCAGTACAGGATCATGCCTTTTGGCCTCCATGGGGCTCCAGCCACTTTTCAAAGGCTAATGGATAAGTTGCTCAGGCCCCACACTGAGTATGCAGCCGCATACTTGGATGATGTGATCATTCATAGCCCGGACTGGGAAAGCCATCTGGATAAAGTACAGGCAGTCTTGGACACTCTTAGAAGAGCGGGTCTGACAGCTAACCCCTCTAAATGTGCCTTGGGTCTAGCAGAGGCTAGATACTTGGGTTACCTGGTTGGCAGAGGACTTGTTAAACCACAGATGAACAAGATAGGAGCTATACAGAGCTGGCCCAGACCATTGAGGAAAAAACAAGTCAGAGCTTTCTTGGGGATTGTAGGCTACTATCGGAGGTTTATTCCTCACTTTGCTACGAGGGCTGCTCCGCTCACAGACCTTATTAAAGCCAGAAGTCCAGACACTGTAAAGTGGAACAGCGAGGCTGAGGAAGCCTTTGCTGGTCTGCGGGCAGCGCTTTGTGCCCAACCTGTGCTTGTGGCTCCTGACTTTAGAAAGGAGTTCTTTCTCCAGACCGATGCCTCAGAGGTGGGTCTGGGTGCAGTTTTGTCCCAATATGTGGATGGTGAGGAACACCCTGTGCTGTATTTGAGTCGGAAGTTGTTACCTCGAGAACAGCGCTATGCCACAGTGGAAAAAGAGTGTTTGGCAATCAAGTGGGCAGTAGAAACACTCCGCTACTATTTGTTGGGCAGGCGGTTTACCCTCGTCACAGACCATGCTCCGTTAAAGTGGATGCACACCAATAGGGACAAGAACGCTCGGGTCACGAGGTGGTTTCTGTCCCTACAGCCCTTTACTTTTGTGGTACGACATAGGGCAGGTCTCCTCCACAGTAATGCAGATGCTCTGTCCCGAGTGCATGGGTTTGTAGAGATGGCCGCTTCCCACCCAAGTGTTAAGCTGGGGGGGAGGATGTGTGACAGGGTACACGATTGTATGTACACCAGTGAGAGGCTGGAAAGGTCAGTTTTCCCTGCCCTGGAAGGGGTTAAGCCTGGCCAACAGGTAAACCTCCTCTCTTCCCCCTATTAATTAACAGTCATCTGGTAGGGAAATGGGAAGTGAGAGCTCAGTGTGAGAGGTATGCTGAGCTGGACGGACAGGTTGGAAACTGTCTGCATGGAAGGAACAAGGTCTGTCATAGATTTGTTTATTTTGGACTGGTATTCTGTTTGTTTTGTACTGGAGGCCGGAATAGCCTCTCCAGTACAGTGTAGTGAGGGACACTACTGTCAGTTAGCCTCCTAAATTGGAGTAGGCCATTTTGTTTTTGTATTATTTATTTTTGAGTGCAATAAAGCCATATTTATTGCTTAAGATCAGCGACTTTGCTGCATGACATTATCGCTATTTCTACGACTTTGTCACAATATATATATTATATATATTGTATAAAAAAAAAATATACAAAATTTTTTTTTTTATAAAAAAAGGGAGGTTGTCATCTGGGGCCCTGGGGATCTCCGGGCCCCTGGGGACCTCCAGACCCCTAAAAAAATGGCCCTTTAATAAAAAAAATAAAATCAAAATATATTAAAAAAATATATATATTTTTATAAAAATAAAATAAAAAAAGGGGGGGTTGTCATCTGGGGCCTGGTGATCTCCGGGCCCCTGGGGACCTCCAGACCCCTAAAAAAATGGCCCTTTAATAAAAAAATAAAATAATATATTAAAAAAATATATATATTTTTATAAAAAATAAATAAAAAAAGAGGGGGGTTGCCATCTGGGGCCCTGGGGACCTCCGGACCCCTAAAAAAAAAAATCCATTGCTGTTATGAGGGCTGACATCTCCTGGGTGTTAAAGTTTTTTTTCCTCCTCTGCGTGTATAAAATATTCATACCGGAAATTCTTCTTTAAAACAGGCCAGAATCTACAGAACAGTGCCATCACTAAGCCTAGATCGCAATTCAGAATATAGAGGCTCGCTAAGGAGGACACCTTAAAGGGGTTGTAAAGGTAAAACAAATTCCCCCTAAATAGCTTCCTTTACCTTAGTGCAGTCCTCATTGACTTACCTCATCCTTTGTCAGGACACTCTCTACTTTGCAGATAGAGAAAGGAGCTGTGTGTTAGGCCCCATACACACGACCGAGAAACTCAACAGAATCCATCAAGAAACCTGGTGGGAGAGCTTTTTTGACGAGAAAAACGTGTGTATGCTTTTCATCGAGAAAACTGTTGAGGAACACGACGATGAAAAAAGAGAGCAAGTTCTCTTTTTCTTCGACGGGAGTCTCAATTTCCTCATCGTGTTCCTCGTCGGGCTGGTTTTCGATGAGAAACACGTTGGTGTGTATGCTTAGAAACCCGCGCACCTTTGGTAAAAGTAGTGTTTGTAATGGAATATAGCACATTTGTCACACTGTAACAGACTGAAAAGTGCAAATGTCTCTTACCAAACTTTTACCTAACATGCAGTAACATGAGATTAGCAAAAGCAGCCCCAAGGGTTGTGCCAGTGGAATCAAACTTCCCCTGCCTTCGTATGTGTTTAAGTCACCTTGTTTGAGAATGAGGAGATTTGGTCTTGACAGTGTGTATGCAAAGACAGCTTGTCAAGTTTCTCGACAAGCCTAACGAGGAACTCGTTGAGCAAAACGATGTGTCTTTTACGACGAGTTCCTCGGTCATGTGTACTTGGCCTAAGTGGGTGTCCTGACACTCCTGCTTGCCCCCTCCCCCCTCAAGAGGCTTTCTCCACACCAGGGAGAAAGCCTGGCATTACAGTGTGGAGTTACAGACAGAAGAACAGGAAGTGAGGATTTGTCAGAAGAAATAAGGACATTTAAAAGCAAAATTGAAAGAAGGGTGAAGTGAAGGAGGACTGCACTAAGGTACAGGAAGCTATTTAGGGATTTTTTTTTTTTTTTTACCTTTACAACCCTTTTTAACAAAGATGGTGCCATCCTGGAGAGAAGGGCTGTTATCGTTAAAAAAAAAGGGGGGGGGGGTTAACTGCTACCTATGTCCTTTAAGCAATCCCTTGCTTAGTAGGACGTTTTACAAGAGGTGGGGTGGGGCATGAAGAATTTGAAAATTGAAGAAAGTGGAATAACCAGCAACTATGCACAATTATATCCAAATATACAAGTAAAATCACTAGAATTCAAATAGCTCACATTTATGTTCAGTGAATAAATCACCTTTATAATGCCTCATTATGTTCTCTTTGTTGCTTGCTAAGTTGCAGCGATTGTAAGTTTATCTATGGTTACATGCAGGCTCTATTAGAGAATGACTAATCTCACATGTGTCAATAACTTTGTCCTGACATTTTGGAGAACCCTCTCTTGTGAACCCAGTGAGATAAGCACTAATATAATAAAAGTTTGGTGTGTTTAATGTATATATTTAAACAGTGCTACAGCTGTACAATAATAAAGTGATTGTAAGACTTTATTTTTTTTTAAATAACAAACATATCGTACTTACCTCCACTGTGCAGCTCGTTTTGCACATGAGTGGCCTCGATCCTCAACTTCTGGGGTCCCTCGGTGGGTTTCATGGCTCCTCCTCTTATCAGAAAACCCCCCTAGGAGTAGCGCTCTCTCAGGGATTTACTTTGCGGGCACTCTCCCTCCTACAGCATGTGCGTCCATATATACAAATGCATAGGATGCATTAAGGTGAAAAAACATGAGGGTTTACAACCTCTTTAAGGCTACAATTATTCATTTTAAGGTCAATTTTTAGCCAAGCAGCATAGGTTCCTTGTTACTGTATACTTATCAACCTTTACAACCAGGTCTCTGATGGATTTTGTTTGCTCTCTGTGTCCCGAGAAAATCTCTCTTTTCTGTGGTCATTGGGACAGGACACAGAGAGCAATAACATTACTTTATGACAAAAAGTCAACATAGGCAGACACAGGCTAAAAACTGGGTAGGAACCTGGCAGGGGTTCCTACCCATGCCCTCTACATTAATATCACTAATGAATATGCAATGGCAGAACTTTCAGTTGACATGCTAATTCTTATGTAGATTAACTAGCAAACAATAAAAATGCACTGACATTCAGGAATTGTAATTGGTTGATTTTAAAGTGGTATTAAACCCGAAACCAAAAATGTATATTGCAGCTTACCAAACATTAGATGTTTTTGCCCTCTGTTTTCACCTGGTGATCTTGAAAAAAACACACCTCCTGCATTAGAGTGCCTCCTCTCTGGGTGAATGAGCACAGGCGGTAACTTTGAACAGTAGTATTGTCAGTCTGGGGAGGGGAGTGGGGACGTGGCTTGGCTAGAGCCTGTGCTGAGGCTGTAATTTTACACATCCACAGGATCTGTGGATGAAGCCCACTGTCGGGGGACGTCACAGAGCTCGTCCAATGAAGTCGGGATCCGCCCACATTCCTGGATCAGCACCTGGCTCAGCCTCACAGTGAGCTGCTGAGAGCTTGAGCTGCCTGCTCCCCCTCCCTCTTCACAGCCCATCACTCCAGTGATAGTCACCAGCTCTCGGCTCAGGGAACTGTGATGATTGAACGGTCCGCCATGTTAGATCACTCGGCTCTCAGTGTTTGAGCTGGCAGAGGACAGATTCAGCACTGGTCCAATGCAAATACTCTATAAGCAGTTTTGGGATAAAGGTTTTACATAGATACATATAATCTGATCATTGTACACATTCCTGCCAGTGTTAAATGGCCATCCCTGTAACTAATACATTCTGCTAGAGAGCCTATCCTTCTGAAAAAGAAAAGATGGATCAACAGATGAAAATGAAGGAAAACAAGTCTAAAAAAGAAAACTAATACAGCCATTACATCTAAAAATTGGTAAGCTGCAATATAATAAATGTTTGATTTTGGGTTCAATACCAATTAATAAATTAGCAACTAAAAGTAAGAACCCTTTATGAAAAAAGACCAATCATTCTTTAATGCTATATTTTCAGAAATTATAAAAACAAGTATTTCAAACTTTCCTATCAACACTGTGCAGAACCTTGGCCACATACAGTAGATTTAAATGTTACCAATTTAGAAGAACAATTTTAAAGCAGAAAAAATCCCACTGATTTTTTTCACGATTTTCCATGAAAAATAACTGCTACAGTTTCTAGTGTGCTTATGTTCGCGCTTAACTCAACTGTCAGGCCTCGTACACACAACTATTTTCCTCGGCAAAATACATCAAGAAAAATGCTGGCAGAGCATTTTTGCTGAGAAAAAACAGTCGCGTGTATGTTTTTTGTCGAGAAAACTGTTGAGGATCTTGACGAGAAAAAAAGAGAACATGCTCTCTTTTTTCTCATCGGGAGTCTCAATTTCCTTGTTGTGTTTCTCGTCAGGCTGGTTTACGACAAGAAACATGTGCGTTTGTATGCTTAGAAACCTGCGCATTCTCAAAATAAAGTATGAGACGGGAGCGTACCTTCGGTAAAAGTAGTGTTCGTAATGGAGATAGCACATTCATCACGCTGTAACAGACTAAAAAGCACAAATTGTCTCTCACCAAACTTTTACTAACACGCAGTAGCACGAGATTAGCAAAAGCAGCCCCAAGGGTGGCGCCAGTGGGATAGAACTTCCCCTTTATAGTGCCGTCGTACGTGTTGTACGTCACCGCGTTTGAGAATGACGAGATTTTGTCTTGACAGTGTGTATGCAAGGAAAGCTTGTCAAGATTCTCATCAAGCCTAACAAGAACCTAATCGAGGAAAACAACGTTTCTTTTATGATGAGATTCTTGGTCGTGTGTACGAGGCCTGAAGCTATGAAATGGTCAGTATCATAGCTGATTTTATATACAGGCAACTGCAGATCATTCAGAGGCTAATATGACAGCTTCCTTAGCTATAAAGGATATGAATTTTTATTTCCACTTTAAATTGATTTTTCCATTAACATAAAATATTTGTCTATTGTTAAGTATACATAATAATGTATAATACAGTCAATATACATTGTGCTACTATAAATTAAAACAGCCATAAAGAAACGTTTTTTTTTCTGTATGTTGATATGTTTTTCTGAGCAATGCGACCACATCATAGACAATGCCCATTATAATCCTAGAGGGGTTTGGTCTCCTGTGCAATGCTAGAAATCTAAAAGAGATATGGGATGTACTATGAGAGTTGGTCTTCTGATGGTCTGGAAACTATGGATGCCTCATGGTCACAAGAGATAACAATCTCTATTGTATGAAACAACTTGCTATTATCAAGAGAATTTTTTGTAATTATGATTTTACATAACAATTAAAATTAAAGTGACAGAAAATTTAAAATTATTATAGACCTCCTCTGATAAGCAAACACTGTATGGGTTAACACAGACTTTATAACAAACATATCTGCAACATTGTTTTTAAGAATGCAGATGAATTAAATATCATAGTTTGATCATACCTGTAAAATAAGACTGTCATCAGCTATAGGGTCTCTTATGTTTTCATTACCAATTCCTGAATCATCCGCATCAATTAGTCTATCTACAGGAACAACCGGAACACACTGCTGAGATTTTAGGAAAGCAAATTCCTTGTCCATTGAATCCAGAGTTGGAAAAACATTGTATGTGTAGGGCAGCTGCAATGTTCCATTGTTAAACTGGGAAATAAATCTGGGATCTACAGTATGATATAAATGTGTATCCACAGGGCCAAAGTAAGGCAAAGATTTGGGCTCTCTGCATTTGGAGACCACAGCGACTATCACAGTCAATACAAACAGAAAAGTAATCAATGACAAGGCAATCACCAGGTACATTTGTAAGTTTGACTGAGAGTCCACTTTGCTTGGCTGTTTGTTCATTTCAGGAATTATCTGCTGAAAATTATCAGCAATCACCAGGTTTAGAGTCACAGAAGCAGACAGGGGTGGGTGGCCATTGTCTTTTACTATGACCACAACTTTATGTTTTAAAGAATCTCCATCATGGAAAACCTTTGATGTTTTGATCTCCCCAGTGTGCTGATCAATAGTAAAAAGTGACGGCTCAGAAGCGTGCAAAAAATACGACAACCAGGCATTGTGTCCAGAATCCGCATCCACTGCAACCACTTTAGATACTAAGGAACCCTGTTCAGATGACCAAGGCACCATCTCATAGACAGGACCATCACTGTCTCTTGGTGGGTATAGGATGACTGGTGAGTTATCATTCTGATCTACCACATGAATTTTTAGAGTTGTGCTGCTGTTCAGCGATGGGAAACCATTGTCTTTAGCAATAATCTGAATGTTGAATTCTCTGTGTTGCTCATAATCAAATGATTTTTGTGCATAAATGATTCCGGTCCCTGGATTTATAGATACATGCAAGGATATGGGATCTTTGTTACTCACTATAAAGTAAGTCAGTTTTGCATTCTCTTCACTGTCAATATCTGTTGCTTGAATATGAAATATGGAAGCTCCTGGTAAATTATTTTCTGGTACAAATGCAGTATAAATTGACTTCTCAAACATAGGTGCATTGTCATTAACATCCGCCAAGTCCAAATAGATGACTTTCACAGAAGATAAAAAAGGAGAACCCTTGTCAGATGCTTGAATGGTGATGTTATAGGAAGATACTATTTCTCTGTCCAGATAATCTTTGGTAACAATTTTATAGAAGTTATTTTCTGATGACAATAATTGAAATGGAAGATCCCCAAGAATTTGACACTGAACTTCTCCATTTTCTCCCGAGTCTTTATCGCGGACTGCAATCAGCGCCACCACAGTTCCAGGTAATGTGTCTTCAGGAATAGGAGAAGACAGGGAGGTGAGGGTTATCTCTGGAACATTGTCATTCTCATCCAATATCTCTATTAAAACTTTGGCATGGGCAGCCAGCCCCCCTCCATCCATGGCTTGTACAGATATTTCATAGTGTTTTTTCATTTCATAATCTAAATGTCCCTTTGTTCTAATGTCTCCGTTCTTGTGATTAATTGTAAACATCTGTAGAATGTTATTTGCCAGGGTACTGAATGAATATGTAATCTGTGCATTTACACCTTCATCTTCATCAGTTGCTCTGACCTGCAGAACTGTAGAATTTAGAGGCATATTTTCCTTAATGCTTATTTTATATACTTCTTGGGTAAATATAGGTGTATTATCATTATAATCAGAGATGGTAATCCTAATCAACACAGTGCCTGTCTGTACAGGATTTCCTCCATCAAAAGCTGATAGAATCAGTTCATGGTAATTTTGTGTCTCTCGGTCTAGAGACTTTTCTAGAACCAGCTCAGGAAATATACTGCCATCAGAGCTGATCCTTTCTCTTAAGGCAAAGTGTTCATTTGGACTCAGCTTGTAGCTTCTCAGTGTATTGATTCCTATATCCAAATCCTCAGCTTTCTGCAAAACAAACTTTTCTCCTGGTGAAGCAGATTCACTTAATTCTAATTGAATTGTTTCATAGAAAAATCTTGGTGGATTGTCATTTATATCTTGAATTTCAATCCGAACATTAAAGACATTTAAAGGATTCTCAGCCACAGCATCAAAGGTCAGGACACAATCAGCTGCAGCCCCACACAGTGTCTCTCTGTCTATCCTCTCTGCAATAAAAAGGTCTCCATTCTCCAGATTGATACTGAAATATTTTTCAGAAACATCAGACACAATTCTGAGTTTTCTTGCTGTGATATCCTTCACATTCATTCCAAGATCTTTCACTAAATCACCAACAACTGAACCTTTCCTCATTTCTTCTACAATGGAATAATGAATCTGAGCAGAGACTGAATGACACAACCAGGAAAATAATGAAATCACTACTTGCCATCTAAATTCCAGGGGTGATTGTTGTTGATGCATTTTCAAGACAGCCGTTCCTTTTGTTGTTGGGAATATATAAGAGGAAATTTCTTGCAGAATGTATAATCCTTAATAGAATTCAAATTCCAGAATATCTTCTTCTTTGTTAGACCTGAAGCACTCCCATCTCATGCAGAAATGCTCTATATCTACTATTGCAGTTGTACTGCCTGTCTCATAGAGGCATGCATCTCTCACATCCTTCCCTTATTGGTTGAACAGCGGTGCTCTGAGGTGTAATTGGGGAACTACAACATTTTAGAGTTACTTTCATAAATACAAACTAAGATTAAGGGACCTTACATGAGCGTCATTCGTTCCCTCACTAAAACTTTTTTTTTTTAAACTCTGTTCTTTAATGTGATTTTCTAATACTCTTGAATACTTTGAAAAAAAAACACAAGACAAAACAAGTGACTTTGTACCTTATGAAACACAGTTATATTATTTTAAAAGCTTTTTGGCCTAAGATTGAGATAATGTTTGATTCAAAGTTTAAGCAAATTAAGCCAGTTTTACCATCTCCCGTCTACGCTATAGCCGAAAGATGGCTACAGCCTGGGCCTTAGTTGCTGGGAGGGCATCAATGAAGGCATCTCCTGAAAATGTGCCACCTGCTTGCCCCCTGTGGGGCAACCTCTCAGTGCCACCTATCAGTGCCTATCAGTGCCCACCAGTGCCCCTCATTGGTGCACACCAATGCCACCTATTAGGACTTATCAGTGCAGCCTATCAGTGCCCATCAGTGCAGCTTGCACAGCACCCATCAATGAAGAAGAAAAATTACCTGTTTGCAAAATTTTATAAAAAATAATGAAACTGTTTAGTTTTTTTTGTTTAGCAAAAACAGATAGCAGCAGCGATTAACCACTTCCATACCGGCCCATTTTGGCACTTCTCTCCTACATGCAAAAATCATAATTTTTTTGTTAGAAAATTACTCAGAACCCCCAGACACTATATATGTTTTTTTAGCAGACACCCTAGGGAATAAAATGCCGGTCATTGCAACTTTTTATCTCTCTTTTTAATTTTTCAAACGCCTTTTTTTGGGGAAAAAAACGGTTTCATGAATTAAAAAAATAACAAAACAGTAAAGTTAGCCCAATTTTTTTGTATAGTGTGAAAGATGAAGTTACGCCGAGTAAATAGATACCTAACATGTCACGCTTTAAAATTGCACACACTCATGGAATGGCGCCAAACTTCAGTACCTAAAAATCTCCATAGTCCAGGACGTCATATGACGTCCATTGGTGGGAAGTGGTTAAATACCACCAAAAAAAGCTCTATTTGTGTGGAAAAAATAAATAATAGTTCATTTGGGTACACGACCGCACAATTGTCATTCAAGAGTGACAGCGCTGAAAGCTGAAAATTGGCCTGGGCAGGAAGATGGTTTAAGTGCCCAGTAAGCAAGTGGTTAAAGTGAAAATAATTGCCATAAAGGCCATATTTTTAACACTTTGTGACATGGTGCGGTTTATTTATTAAAACTGGAGAGTTTTTTTGACAAAGCTTAATTAAACAATTTGAAGTTAGACGCTCAATGGCTACCATGCACAGCTGCACCAGATTTAACATATTTTTATGATACACTCTAATGCTGTGTACACACGATCGTGTTTAGGCTCCAGAGCATTTTTCTAGACGAGAAAAATGGGCATTAAAAATGTAGAACCTGCTAGATTTTTTCTCGTAGTTTTTCACATTGTCGTTTTTCTCATTGTGAAAAAGGGGTCGTGTGTAGGCTTTAACGACTGGGAAAAAACCTGCAAAGACGTGCATGCTCAGAAGCAAGTTATGAGAAGGGACATTTGCATAATCAGCCCACTGGGTGGCACCATACGATTGGAACTTCCCCTTTATAGTACCTTCGTACTTGTTTTACGTCACCGCGCTTTGCTTGAGCATTTTTTATCACAATCGTATGTATGCAAGGCAGGCTTGAGAGGAATCATGTTGAGAAAAACGTAGTTTTTTCCATGACATGAATAACGGTAGTGTGTATGCCGCATAAGGTTCATGCAGAGTTTACCAGGGGTTCCTTGAGCAATGGGCTGCCTCTCAGATAAGTTCCCACTGACACCGTTGATTTTTTAGCTGTCTATAAGGGGGTAATTCTTCCCAATGACCACAAGTGTATCCTTGACCACTGACCACCGAACATCACACTAATACAGTATATCTTGCATCGTAGATACAGTCATTTTCAGCAGTGGTTCCCTGAGACTAGAAAGTTATGTCAATGGTTCCTCAGTGTTCAAACAGTTGGGAAAGGCTGGTGTAGGCTGGTGTAGACTATATGTTTTATGAAAACATTTGTGGACATAAACATCAAATTCTCCAAGTGAGAGAAGAGAGCACAAACTACTCCGTATTTTCTATATTTTGCTGTTTGTGTTTATAAATAATAGGTTCGATAAATATGAAGCCCATTAGGTTTTTTCAGATCTCTTCTTCAAAAAATGCGATAAGGTTAGGGAGAGTGGCTCAAATGAGATAAGGGGTGAAAAGGCCACAAGAAAAGGTTAGGGAAAGTGGGTCATAGAAGGTTCATAGGAGTGGGTCATAAGAGGATCCAGATGGGAGGGCCACATGGCATAAGTGGGTCATAACGGAAGGTTCGGATTAAATAGTCACTTAACTACTTCCTGACTGCCCACCGTCATATTACTGTGGGACGGTGGCGCGGTCTCGCGGGAGCACGTAGCTCTACGTCCTATACTTTTCGGCCACTAGGGGGCACGCGCGATTGCTCGTTACAGAGCGGGGAACGGGAGGTATGTGTGTAAACACATACCTTTCGTTCCTGTCAGTGGGGGAAACGCTGATTTTCTGTTCATACAATTCAATTCATTCAATACAATGTATGAACAGAAGATCAGTGATTTCCCCTAGTGAGTCCACCCCCCATACAGTGAGAACACAAATAGGAACACACTTAACCCCTTCCCTGCCCCCTAGTGTTAACCCCTTCACTGCCAATGGCATTTTTATAGTAATCCAATGCATTTTTATAGCATTGATCGCTATAAAAATGCCAATGGTCCCAAAAATGTTTCAAAAGTGTCCGATGTGTCCGCCATAATATCGCAGTACCGAAAAAAAACGCTGTAGGAGAATACGTATCGGCCTAAACTGAGGAAAAAAAATGTTTTTTTATATCTTTTTTGGGGATATTTATTATAGCAAAATGTAAAAAATATTGCATTTTTTTCAAAATAGTCGCTCTATTTTTGTTTATAGCGCAAAAAATAAAAACCGCAGAGATGATCAAATACCACCAAAAGAAAGCTCTATTTGTGGGAAAAAAAGGACGCCAATTTTGTTTGGGAGCCACGTCGCACGACTGCGCAATTGTCAGTTAAAGCGACGCAGTGCCGAATCACAAAAAGTGCTCTGGTCTTTGGACAGCAATATGGTCCGGGGCTAAAGTGGTTAACAAGGTTAATGGTAGTAGGTCACAGACAAGGTTAGGGAGAGTGGGTTACAGACCAGGGTCAGGCTGAGTCAGCCACAGCATAAAGTTGGTGCTAGTGGGTCACTGGACAAGGTTAGGGGCAGTGATATAAAAGGTTAGAAAAAAGAAACCAAAAATCTAGGACAGACTTCCGATATGTTTATTTTACTGTTATTACCTATTATAATATTATTATATATTGTAATTATTATATTATATTATATAAAATTATTATACAAACACATACACCCAAAAATGTTTTGAGAAATGAATGGAGTGTGGAAGTAGGGGTGGCGCTAGCTTAAATGTTACATAAATGTAATAGAAAAGTGTAATAAAATGAAGTGCAAAACTATTAATGTTAATGACATAAGGTGTACCTGTGCTTAATATGTGCAAAATACAAATATATAAATGAATAAATAAATACTTTAGATAACATATAAAAAATGTGCACACTTATTGGTAGTGTTAAACGTCCACATACAATGTATGGGTTGTTGTGATGTCACAATCCCAAAAAATTCCAAAAGTGCCAAGTGAACATCTATTTCTGTATTGCACACAGTGACCACCTCAAACTGTGCTCTTATGTGGCCCACACTCACCAGCTCTTCCACCCCCTTTTGGGGTATGAAGTTTTCACAGTGTATGCCACTGTGCAGGGGGTGCTCCCAGTAGTTACCCCATATACAGGAGAGAAAAGGTCCCAAGATAGTGTGATACCGTGGGTACTCACATATGGGCAAATTCAACAGAGCAATTCATGCTGTCATGCAAAAAACGGAAGTGTGCTGTGGCGTTCTGTGGAATTGCTCGACCGGTTTCGTCGACCTGACGTCATCTGGAGCGTCCAGAGCACCACAACCACCTCCTATTTAACTCAACACTGCGTCGTGTTGTACGACGGCCATATTTGGTATGATATTGGGGACCGAAGTCTATGTGCTCTAGTAAATGTGAACGGCGGCCATGTTTGGTATGATATTGAAGACCGAAGTCCAAGTCGACTACTCAGTATGGGTGTCATTCAAAGAATGCTTTGCATCTTCTTAATGAATGCATTGCATTCTCTGATTACATAAGGTTAAGATGTGATGTCACCACCCTGCATCTCTGCCTTGTTGAATCAGATAACACTTTGAAATAATTTAGAAAATGCAATGCATTCTCTGAACAGTGCCCTAGTCAAACAACTGACCTCCTGTGTTCAGTAAGCAGTAGGTTGGCTGTTCAGCAGCAGACCCGAAAGGGAGTGGAGTGAAAGTGGCGATCACTGGAGTAGTGATGTCTACTTCAGTAATTCAATTTTTAGGGGCATTGGGCAACTATGGTATATACATAGTTATTCCGGGTCATGCTGGACCCATGTAACTATGTATAAAATATTCATACCTGAAATTCTTCTTTAAAACAGGCCAGAAGCTACATAACTGTGCCAGTGGAATCAAACTTCCCCTGCCTTCGTATGTTTCAAAGTCACCGCGTTAGAACGAGGAGATTTGGTCTTGACAGTGTGTACGCAAAGACAGCTTGCCAAGTTTCTCGATAAGCCTAACAAGGAACTCGTCGAGGAAAACGATGTGTCTTTTACGACGAGTTCCTCGGTCGTGTGTATGAGGCCTAAGTGGGCGTCCTGACACTCCTGCTCGCCCCCTCCCCCCTCAAGAGGCTATCTCCACACCAGGGAGAAAGCCTTGCATTACAGTGTGGAGTAACAGACAGAAAAACAGGAAGTGAGGATTTCTCAGAAGAAATAAGGACATTTAAAAGCAAAATTGAAAGAAGGGTGAAGTGAAGGAGGACTGCACTAAGGTAAAGGAAGCTATTTAGGGAATTTTTTTTTTTAACTTACAATCCTTTTTAACAAAGATGGTGCCATCCTGGAGAGAAGGGCTGTTATTGTTAAAAAAAGGGGGGGGGGGTTAACTGCTGTCCTTTAGGCAATCCCTTGCTTAGTATGACATTTTACAAGAGGTGGGGTGGGGCATGAAGAATTTGAAAATTGAAGAAAGTGGAATAACCAGCAACTATGCACAATTATATCCAAAGATACAAGTAAAATTACTAGAATTCAAATAGCTCACATTTATGTTCAGTGAATAAATCACCTTTATAATGCCTCATTATGTTCTCTTTGTTGCTTGCTAAGTTGCAGCGATTGTAGGTTTATCTATGGTTACATGCAGGCTCTATTAGAGAATGACTAATCTCACATGTGTCAATAACTGTGTCCTGACATTTTGGAGAACCCTCTCTTGTGAACCCAGTGAGATAAGCACTAATATAATAAAAGTTTGGTGTGTTTAATGTATATATTTAAACAGTGCTACAGCTGTACAATAATAAAGTGATTGTAAGACTTCATTTTTTTTTTAAATAACAAACATATCGTACTTACCTCCACTGTGCAGCTCGTTTTGCACATGAGTGGCCTCGATCCTCAACTTCTGGGGTCCCTCGGTGGGTCTCATGGCTCCTCCTCTTATCAGAAAACCCCCCTAGGAGTAGCGCTCTCTCAGGGAATTACTTTGCGGGCACTCTCCCTCCTACAGCATGTGCGTCCATATATACGAATGCATAGGATGCATTAAGGTGAAAAAACATGAGGGTTTACAACCCCTTTAAGGCTACAATTATTCATTTTAAGGTCCATTTTTAGCCAAGCAGCATAGGTTCCTTGTTACTGTATACTTATCAACCTTTACAACCAGGTCTCTGATGGATTTTGTTTGCTCTCTGTGTCCCGAGAAAATCTCTCTTTTCTGTGGTCATTGGGACAGGACACAGAGAGCAATAACATTACTTTATGACAAAAAGTCAACATAGGCAGACACAGACTAAAAACTGAATCTGGCAGGGGTTCCTACCAATGCCCTCTACATTAATATCACTAATGAATATAAAATGGCAGAACTTCCAATTGACATGCTAATTCGTATGTAGATTAACTAGCAAACAATAAAAATGCACTGACATTCAGGAATTGTAATTGGTTGATTTTAAAGTGGTATTAAACCCCAAACCAAAAATGTATATTGCAGCTTACCAGACATTAGATGTTTTTCCCCTCTGTTTTCACCTGGTGATCTTGCAAAAAACACACCTCCTGCATTAGAGTGCCTCCTCTCTGGGTGAATGAGCACAGGTGGTAACTTTGAACAGTAGTATTGTCAGTCTGGGGAGGGGAGTGGGGACGTGGCTTGGCTAGAGCCTGTGCTGAGGCTGTAATTTTACACATCCACAAGATCTGTGGATGAAGCCCACTGTCGGGGGACGTCACAGAGCTTGTCCAATGAAGTCGGGATCCGCCCACATTTCTGGATCAGCACCCGGCTCAGCCTCACAGTGAGCTGCTGAGAGCTTGAGCTGCCTGCTCTTGCCCTCTTCACAGCCCATCACTCCAGTGACAGTCACCAGCTCCCGGCTCAGGGAACTGTGATGATTGAATGGTCCGCCATGTTAGATCACTCGACTCTCAGTGTTTGAGCTGGCAGAGGACAGATTCAGCACTGGTCCAATGCAAATACTCTATAAGCAGTTTTGGGATAAAGGTTTTACATAGATAAATATAATCTGATCATTGTACACATCCCTGTCAGTGTTAAATGGCCATCCCTGTAACTAATACATTCTGCTAGAGAGCTTATCCTTCTGAAAAAGAAAAGATGGATCAACAGATGAAAATGAAGGAAAACAAGTCTAAAAAAGAAAACTAATACAGCCATTACATCTAAAAATTGGTAAGCTGCAATATAATAAATGTTTGATTTTGGGTTTAATACCAATTATTAAATTAGCAACTAAAAGTAAGAACCCTTTATGAAAAAAGACCAATCATTCTTTAATGCTATATTTTCAGAAATTATAAAAACAAGTATTTCAAACTTTCCTATCAACACTGTGCAGAACCTTGGCCACATACAGTAGATTTAAATGTTACCAATTTAGAAGAACAATTTTAAAGCAGAAAAAATCCCACCGTTTTTTTTCACGATTTTCCACGAAAAATAACTGCTACAGTTTCTAGTGTGCTTATGTTCGCGCTTAACTCAACTGTCAGGCCTCGTACACACAACTATTTTCCTCGGCAAAATACATCAAGAAAAATGCTGGCAGAGCATTTTTGCTGAGAAAAAACAGTCGCGTGTATGTTTTTCGTCGAGAAAACTGTTGAGGATCTTGACGAGAAAAGAAGAGAACATGCTCTCTTTTTTCTCATGGGGAGTCTAAATTTCCTTGTTGTGTTTCTCGTCAGGCTGGTTTACGACAAGAAACATGTGCGTTTGTATGCTTAGAAACCTGCGCATTCTCAAAATAAAGTATGAGACTGGAGCGTACCTTCGGTAAAAGTAGTGTTCGTAATGGAGATAGCACATTCATCACGCTGTAACAGACTAAAAAGCACAAATTGTCACTCACCAAACTTTTACTAACACGCAGTAGCACGAGATTAGCAAAAGCAGCCCCAAGGGTGGCGCCAGTGGGATAGAACTTCCCCTTTATAGTGCCGTCGTACGCGTTGTACGTCACCGCGTTTGAGAATGACGAGATTTTGTCTTGACAGTGTGTATGCAAGGAAAGCTTGTCAAGACTCTCATCAAGCCTAACAAGAACCTAATCGAGGAAAACAACGTTTCTTTTATGATGAGATTCTTGGTCGTGTGTACGAGGCCTGAAGCTATGAAATGGTCAGTACCATAGCTGATTTTATATACAGGCAACTGCAGATCATTCAGAGGCTAATATGACAGCTTCCTTAGCTATAAAGGATATGAAGGTTTATTTCCACTTTAAATAGATTTTTCCATTAACATAAGATTTTTGTCTATTGTTAAGTATACATAATAATGTATTAAATACAGTCAATCACTAGTATTGTGCTACTATAAATTAAAACAGCCATAAAGAAACATTTTTTTTTCTGTATGTTGATATGTTTTTCTGAGCAATGCGACCACATCATAGACAATGCCCATTATAATCCTAGAGGGGTTTGGTCTCCTGTGCAATGCTAGAAATCTAAAAGAGATATGGGATGTACTATGAGAGTTGGTCTTCTGATGGTCTGGAAACTATGGATGCCTCATGGTCACAAGAGATAACAATCTCTATTGTATGAAACAGCTTGCTATTATCAAGAGAATTTTTTGTAATTATGATTTTACATAACAATTAAAATAAAATAAAGTGACAGAAAATTTTAAATTATTATAGACCTCCTCTGATAAGCAAACACTGTATGGGTTAACACAGACTTTATAACAAACATATCTGCAACATTGTTTTTAAGAATGCAGATGAATTAAATATCATAGTTTGATCATACCTGTAAAATAAGATTGTCATCAGCTATATGGTCTCTTATGTTTTCATTACCAATTCCTGAATCATCCGCATCAATTAGTCTATCTACAGGAACAACTGGAACACACTGCTGAGATTTTAGGAAAGCAAATTCCTTGTCCATTGAATCCAGAGTTGGAAAAACATTGTATGTGTAGGGCAGCTGCAATGTTCCATTGTTAAACTGGGAAATAAATCTGGGATCTACAGTATGATATAATTGTGTATCCACAGGACCAAAGTAAGGCAAAGATTTGGGCTCTCTGCATTTGGAGACCACAGTGACTATCACAGTCAATACAAACAGAAAAGTAATCAATGACAAGGCAATTACCAGGTACATTTGTAAGTTTGACTGAGAGTCCACTTTGCTTGGCTGTTTGTTCATTTCAGGAATTATCTGCTGAAAATTATCAGCAATCACCAGGTTTAGAGTCACAGAAGCAGACAGGGGTGGGTGGCCATTGTCTTTTACTATGACCACAACTTTATGTTTTAAAGAATCTCCATCATGAAAAACCTTTGATGTTTTGATCTCCCCAGTGTGCTGATCAATAGTAAAAAGTGATGGCTCAGAAGCGTGCAAAAAATACGACAACCAGGCATTGTGTCCAGAATCCGCATCCACTGCAACCACTTTAGATACTAAGGAACCCTGTTCAGATGACCAAGACACCATCTCATAAACAGGACCATCACTGTCCCTTGGTGGGTATAGGATGACTGGTGAATTATCATTCTGGTCTACCACATGAATTTTTAGAGTTGTGCTGCTGTTCAGCGATGGAAAACCATTGTCTTTAGCAATAATCTGAATGTTGAATTCTCTGTGTTGCTCATAATCAAATGATTTTTGTGCATAAATGACTCCGGTCCCTGGATTTATAGATACAAGTGAGGATATGGGATCTTTGTTACTCACTATAAAGTAAGTCAGTTTTGCATTCTCTTCACTGTCAATATCTGTTGCTTGAATATGAAATATGGAAGCTCCTGGTAAATTATTTTCTGGTACAAATGCAGTATAAATTGACTTCTCAAACATAGGTGGATTGTCATTAACATCCGCCAAGTCCAAATAGATGACTTTCACAGAAGATAAAAAAGGAGAACCCTTGTCAGATGCTTGAATGGTGATGTTATAGGAAGATACTATTTCTCTGTCCAGATAATCTTTGGTAACAATTTTATAGAAGTTATTTTCTGATGACAATAATTGAAATGGAAGATCCCCAAGAATTTGACACTGAACTTCTCCATTTTCTCCCGAGTCTTTATCACGGACTGCAATCAGTGCCACCACAGTTCCAGGTAATGTGTCTTCAGGAATAGGAGAAGACAGGGAGGTGAGGGTTATCTCAGGAACATTGTCATTCTCATCCAATATCTCTATTAAAACTTTGGCATGGGCAGCCAGCCCCCCTCCATCCATGGCTTGTACAGATATTTCATAGTGTTTTTTCATTTCATAATCTAAATGTCCCTTTGTTCTAATGTCTCCGTTCTTGTGATTAATTATAAACATCTGGAGAATATTATCTGCCAGGGTACTGAATGAATATGTAATCTGTGCATTTACACCTTCATCTTCATCAGTTGCTCTGACCTGCAGAACTGTAGAATTTAAAGGTATATTTTCCCGAATGCTTATTTTATATACTTCTTGGGTAAATATAGGTGTATTATCATTAAAATCAGCGATGGCAATCCTAATCAGCGCAGTGCCCGTTTGTACAGGATTTCCTCCATCGAAAGCTGATAGAATCAGTTCATGGTGATTTTGTGTCTCTCGGTCTAGAGGCTTTTCTAGAACCAGCTCAGGAAATATACTGCCATCAGAGCTGATCCTTTCTCCTAAGACAAAGTGCTCATTTGGACTCAGCTTGTAGCTTCTCAGTGTATTAATTCCTATATCCAAATCCTCAGCTTTCTGCAAAACAAACTTTGCTCCCGGTAAAACATATTCACTTATTTCTAATCTAATTGTCTCATAGAGAAATCTTGGTGGATTGTCATTTATATCTTGAATTTTAATCCGAACATTAAAAACATTTAAAGGATTCTCAGCCACAGCATCAAAGGTCAGGACACAATCAGCTGCAGCCCCACACAGTGTCTCTCTGTCTATCCTCTCTGCAATAAAAAGGTCTCCATTCTCCAGATTGATACTGAAATATTTTTCAGAAACATCAGACACAATTCTGAGTTTTCTTGCTGTGATATCCTTCACATTCATTCCAAGATCCTTCACTAAATCACCAACAACTGAACCTTTCCTCATTTCTTCTACAATGGAATAATGAATCTGAGCAGAGACTGAATGACACAACCAGGAAAATAATGAAATCACTACTTGCCATCTGATTTCCAGGGGTGAGTGTTGTTGATGCATTTTCAAGACAGCCATTCCTTCTATTGCTGGGAATATATAAGAGGAAATTCCGTGTAGAATGTATAATCCTTAATTTAATTCAAATTCCAGAATATCTTCTTCTTTGTTAGACCTGAAGCACTCCCATCTCATGCAGAAATGCTCTATATCTACTATTGCAGTTGTACTGCCTGTCTCATAGAGGCATGCATCTCTCACATCCTTCCCTTATTGGTTCAACAGCGGCGCTCTGAGGTGTAGTTGGGGAACTACAACATTTTAGAGTTACTTGCAAAAATTCAAACTAAGATCTAGGGACCTGTCACATGAGCGTCATTAGTTCCCTCACTAAAACTGATTTTTCAAAAAACACGCTGTTCTTTAATATGATTTTCTAATACTCAAAACAAAACAAGTGACTTTGTACCTCATAAAACACACTTATATTATTCTAAAAGCTTTTTGGCCTAAGATTGAGTTAATGATTGCTTCAAGGTTTAATCAAATTAAGTCAGTTTAACCATCTCCTGCCCACGCTATAGCCGGAAGATGGCTACAGCACGTGCCTTAATTCCCGGAAGGGCACCCATGTAAGTCCTCCAGAGAATATGCCGCCTGATGGCTGATCACAGATCGGAGTACAACCAATGACAGCTGAATGCGTGATGTAAACAGAAGATCGTAATCGTCTTTTTTTCCCCATGCTGACAGCGTGAGGAGAAAAAAAAAGCTGATTACCAGCTTCTGCCAGAGGGACATTGGTCCCATACACCAGTGCCACCTGCCAGTGCCCACCACTGCCACCTGCCAGTGCTCACCAGTAAGGTAACAGCAGTAAGGTAAGGGGACATCCTTACTAATCCTGAAGATAACACCTTTAATCAACGTTTCTTCATGTCACTTTGGCTTTTTATATCAGCATTTATTACTTTGCTATTTACCTGTAGTTATGTTTACAGTTATCTGCTGTATGGACATTTAATTTCAAACACTGTTGTGTATTGTACCTGGCATGCTGTAAACCCCATTGTGTATCAGTACTTTTGTTACTATTTGCACTGCCAATTGTTTATTACTTCACATTTTGGCAGCTAGCTTTGGCTGCACCGTAGAACATTTATTTTGATGCTATCTACCTGTTAGAATTTACCACTGCCATTTTTTATTATTGTTACCTATGATTACAATTTTTTCATATATTTAGAGTTGCCACACTTCCTCTGCACGTTACCCCCCCCCCCACCCCACAGCGCAGCACTACCCCTTCATTCTTTATTGTTCCTGGCGTGAGACACCATTCAGTGCAGCAGCTGTACCCCTTTTCTCGTCCCCTCCCCCACTCTTGTGGTAAGCGCGGTAATACTCACCCCACCATCCTTTAATTAAACAAACTGAAGTTAGAAGCTCATTGGCTACCATGCACAGCTGCACTAGATTTTGCACTCTCTACTTTTAGTAAATTCATCCCGGTTTGTGCTAGATTTATTTATAATAAACGTGCTCTGCTCTTCTGGTAAATCAATACATTTAAAATGTATTGTGTATACAGTGTAGACTATATGTTTAGTGAAAATATTTATGGACATAAACATCAAATTCTGCGCGAGAGAGAAAAGAGAGAAGAGAGCACAACTAAAACTACTCAGTATTTTCTATATTTTGCTGTTCATGTTTATAAATAATAGGTTCAATAAATATGAAGCCCATTAGGTTTTTCCAGATCACTTTAAATATTGTAATTAGGTTAGGGACAGTGGCTCAAATAAGAAGATAAGGGGTGATAAGGTTAGGGAAAGTGCTTCATAGAAGGTTCGTAGGAGTGGGTCATAGGAGGATCCAGGTAAGTGGGTCACATGGGATAAGTGGGTCATAACAGGATGTTAGCATTAAATAGTCACTCAAGGTTAGTGGGAGTAGATCACAGAAAAGATTAGGGAGAGTGGGTTACAGATCAGGGTCAGGCTGAATCGGTCACATCATCAAAATGGTGTTAGTGGGTCACAGGATAAGGTTAGGGGCAGTGGGATAAAAGACAATGTTAGAAAAAAGTATTTTGTATGCATAGCTTCCTAAAAAGCAACCAAAAAATCTAGAACAGATTGCTGATATGTTTACTGTTATTATCTATTATTGTATTATTATGTAATACTATACTTCATGTAATTATTATACAAACACACACAAAAATATTAGTATTTTTTTTTTAGAAGGAGCTTAAAACATAGTCTAAAATAGTTAACAGCAATAAAATAATGACTTTTTCAACAAAAAGTCTTATTGACTAGGACTTGGTATAAAAATAAAGAGCTTGCATTAAATTGCTGATGCCTTTCAAATGCCTACATACGATTATATCATCAGCTGCAGGTAGGAGGAAGTATTTCCACTTTCTTCCTAGTGATCAGAAAGTATTATTATGAGTTAAGAGACTGCAGAAAGGACTGATCTGTGTCAAACATTAGTTAAGATGACTTCCAGGTTTGGATATTTTATACATAGTTACACTGGCCCAACTTGGACCAATGTGACCAAATGCGAGCCGGCGAGTGGAAATTTTGAGGGCTGGTATATACAACACATTGGCGATGTTACTGGGAGCTGGAAATAACTGAAGTAGACACTAGGCTACTATAGTGATCTCTATTTGCCCTCAGGTCCTGTGCTGAACAGGTGGCCTACTGCATTGTAAACACAGCAAGTCAACTACTCGGCATGGGAGTCATTCAGAGGTTGACCGTTAAGCACGGGACCCAAAAGCAAGTGGAGATCATTGGAGTATTGGTGTCTACTTTAGTAATTCTACTTTAGTAATTCCAGCTTCCAGGGGCATTGGACAAGTATGATATTATACATAGTTACATTGGCCCATGCTGGACTATGTATAAAATATTCATACCTGGAATTCTTCTTTAAGACAGGCCAGAATCTACATGAATGTGTCATCCCTGAGCCAGGATCACAATCCAGGATATAGAGGCTCACCAAGGAGGACACCTTAACAATGATGGTGCCATCCTGGAGAGAAGGGCTATTATTGTAAAAAAAAAAAGAAGAAGGGGGAATGGGTGGGGTCTAAGTGCCACCTGTTACAGTAACCTATGTCCTATGAGCAATCCCTTGCCTAGTAGAATAATCTGCAGAAGATGGGGTGGGGCATGAATAATTCTAAAATTGAAGAATGGGGAATAACCAGCAACTATGCAAAATGATATTCAAATATACAAGTGAATCAAATAGCTCACATTTATGTTTAGAGAATAAATCACAGTCATAATGCCTAATTATGTTCTCTTTGTTGCTTTGATAAGTTGCAGAGGGTGGAAATGTATCTATGGTCACATGCAGGCTCTATTAGAGAATTACTAATCTCACATGTGTCAATAACTGTGTCCTGAGAACCCCCTTGTGCACCCAGTGAGATAAACATTAATAGTGTGGTGTGTTAATGTATATACAGGCATTACCCACTTTTAAGTACACAATGTATTTAAACAGTGCTACAGCTGTACAATATTATTGCTACTCTTATTAATTGAAAAGTCAATTTTTAGCCAAGCAGCAAAGGTTCCTTAGTTATACCTATCAACCTTTACATTCAGGTCTCTGATGAGTTTTCTTTTTTGCTCTCTGTGTCTTGAGAACATCTCTCTATTCTGTGGTCATTGGGACAGGACACAGATAGCAATAAAATCAATTCTTCACCATGACAAAAAGTGAGAAAAAGTAAGCATAGGCAGACACAGACTAAAAACAGAAACTGGCAGGGGTTCTAACCCACACCCTCTACATTAAAAATTTTCACAAATGAAAATAAAATAGCAGAAGTCACAGTTTAAATGCTATTTCTTATGTAGATTATCTAGCAATCAATATAAATGCACAGACGTTCAGGAAATGTAATTGGTTGATTCTAAATTGGTATTAAACCCCAAACCAAAAATGCATATTGTAGCTTACCAACAATTAGATGTGGTGGCTGCATTAATTTTTTTTTCTGTTTCCCCCCCTCTCTTTTCACCTGGTGATCTGACAAGAAACACACCTTAAGCATTAGAGTGTCCCCACTCTGGGAGAATGAGCATAGATGGTAACTTTGTACAGCAGTATTGTCAGTCTGGGGGAGGGGAGTGGGGATGTGGCTTGGCTAGAGCCCGGGCTGAGGCTGTCATTTCACATACCCACAGGGTCTTGCAGTGATGTGTGGCGGATAGGACCTTTTTGTCTCTTGCGGGAGGAGAGTGTTAGATATGCTAACAGATTTTATTGAGAAATACAGCCAAAGCAAGCCTGGCTGTAACTTCTCGTAGGGATCACAGTTTGTTCTGCAGTCCTCTGACTCATTTTCAGCTGGCAGTGGGCTGATGTCACAGAGCCAGTCCAGGCTTGGGCAAGATTGCATCAATGAAGTCGGGATCCGGCTATATGCCTTGACTGGAACCCAGCTCAGCCTCTCCGCAAACCACTGAGAGCCTGAGCCCGCCGCTCCCACCCCCTCCACAGCCCAGATATCCTGTGACTGAGGAGGGGCAGAGCAGAGAGCAGTGACTGACAGTCTCCAGCTCTCTGCTCAGCGAACTGTAAAGGCTGAATGGTCGGCCATGTTAGATCACTCAGTTCTCAGTGTTTGGGCTTGTGGGGAACAGATGCAGCATCAGACCCATGCTAATACTCTATAAGCAGTTTTTGGAAAAAGGTTGCATACATAAATCAAATCAGATCATTGTACACACCCCTGCTAGTGTTAAATGGCCATCTCTGTAACTGATACATTCTGCTGGCGAGCTTATCCTTTTGAAAAAATAACAGATTTACTGGCTGGATCAACAGATATAAATGAAGGAAAACAAGTCTAAAAAAGAAAACGAATACAGCCATGACATCTAAGAATTGTTAAGCTGCAATATAATACATGTTTAACTTTGGGTTTAATACCACTTTAGGAATTAGAAACTAAAAATAAGAACCCTTTATGAAAAAGATCATCTTTAATGCTATATTTTCAGAAATGATAAATAACATTTTTGTATACATGTTAATCATGTCATTTATTGTAAATTTTGTTGAACAGCAATTGTTCCTATGAAACACTCAAGTGCAGAACCCTGGACACGTACAATAGATTTAATGGATACCAATTTAGAATACTTTTTTAAAAGCAGAATTAATCCCATTGATTCACCTGTTTTCTAAGTCAGTTACATTCAAGGCAAGCCATGAAATATAACTGCTACAGTTTCTAGTGTGCTTATGTTCGCCCTCAATCCAACTGTCAAGCCATGAAATGGTGTCATCACATGTACAGGCAACTGCAGATCATGCAGAGGCTAATAAGACATCTTCATTAACTATAAAGGATAGGAAGGTTTATTTCCACTTTAAATTGTTTTTCCATTAATAAAAAATAATTGTCGATTGTTAAGTATACATAATATTTTTTTAAATACAGTCAATCACTAGAGTTGTGCTACTATAACTTAAAACAGCCATAAAGAAAAGTATTTTCTTTATTATGTCGATATGTTTTTCTGAGCAATGCGACCACATTGTAGACTGTCCATTTATAATACTAGAGGGGTTTGGTCTCCTGTGCAACGCTAGGAAACTAAAAGAGATGTGGGATGTACTATGAGAATTGGTCTTCTGATGGTCTGGAAACTATGGATGCCTTATGGTCACAAGAGTTAATTGTATGAAACAGCTTGCTATTATCAAGAGAATATATGGTAATTATTATTTTACAAAAACATAAAAATAAATTAAAAAAACTGAAAATTGAAAATCATTACAGACCTCCTCTGATTAGCATACACTGTATGGGTCAACACATACTTTATAACAAACACATATTAAACTTTGTTTTAAAGAATGCAGATTAATTAAATATTATAGTTTGAACATACCTGCAAAATAAGATTGTCATCAGCTATAGGGTCTCTTATGTTTTTATTACCAATTCCTGAATCATCCGCATCAATTAGTCTGTCTACAGGAACAACCGGAACACACTGCTGAGATTTTAGGAAAGCAAATTCCTTGTCCATTGAATCCAGAGTTGGAAAAACATTGTATGTGTAGGGCAGCTGCAATGTTCCATTGTTAAACTGGGAAATAAATCTGGGATCTACAGTATGATATAATTGTGTATCCACAGGGCCAAAGTAAGGCAAAGATTTGGGCTCTCTGCATTTGGAGACAACAGCGACTATCACAGTCAATACAAACAGAAAAGTAATCAATGACAAGGCAATCACCAGGTACATTTGTAAGTTTGACTGAGAGTCCAGTTTGCTTGGCTGTTTGTTCATTTCAGGAATTATCTGCTGAAAATTATCAGCAATCACCAGGTTTAGAGTCACAGAAGCAGACAGGGGTGGGTAGCCATTGTCTTTTACTATGACCACAACTTTATGTTTTAAAGAATCTCCATCATGAAAAACCTTTGATGTTTTGATCTCCCCAGTGTACTGATCAATAGTAAAAAGTGATGGCTCAGAGGCTTGCAAAAAATAAGACAACCAGGCATTGTGTCCAGAATCCGCATCCACTGCGACCACTTTAGATACTAAAGAACCTTGTTCAGATGACCAAGGCACCATCTCAAAGACAGGACCATCACTGTCCCTTGGTGGGTATAGAATGAATGGTGAGTTATCATTCTGGTCTACCACATGAATTTTTAGAGTTGTGCTGCTGTTCAGCGATGGAAAACCATTGTCTTTAGCAATAACCTGAATGTTGAATTCTCTGTGTTGCTCGTAATCAAATGATTTTTGCGCATAAATGACTCCAGTCACTGGATTTATAGATACATGCAAGGATATGGGATCTTTGTCATTACTGTTACTTACTATAAAGTAAGTCAGTTTTGCATTTTCTTCACTGTCAACATCATTTGCTTGAAGATGGAATATGGAAGCTCCTGGTAAATTATTTTCTGGTACAAATGCAGTATAAATTGACTTCTCAAACATAGGTGCATTGTCATTAACATCCGCCAAGTCCAAAGAGATGACTTTTACAGAAGACAAAAGAGGAGAACCCTTGTCAGATGCTTGAATGGTGATGTTATAGGATGATAATTTTTCTCTGTCCAGAGAATCCTTGGTAACAATTTTATAGAAGTTACTTGCTGATGACACTAATTGAAATGAAATATCTCCAATAATTTGACACTGAACTTCTCCATTTTCTCCCGAGTCTTTATCACGGACTGCAATCAGTGCCACCACAGTTCCAGGTGATGTGTCTTCAGGAATAGGAGAAGACAGGGAGGTGAGGGTTATCTCTGGAACATTGTCATTCTCATCCAATATCTCTATTAAAACTTTGGCATGGGCAGCCAGCCCCCCTCCATCCATGGCTTGTACAGATATTTCATAGTGTTTTTTAATTTCATAATCTAAATGTCCCTTTGTTCTAATGTCTCCGTTCTTTTGATTAATTGTAAACATCTGGAGAATGTTATTTGTCATTGTATTGAATGAATATGTAATCTGTGCATTTACACCTTCATCTTCATCAGTTGCTCTGATCTGCAGAACTGTAGAATTTAAAGGTATATTTTCCTTAATGCTTATTTTATATACTTCTTGGGTAAATATAGGTGTATTATCATTAAAATCTGTGATGGTAATCCTAATCAACACAGTGCCTGTCTGTACAGGATTTCCTCCATCGAAAGCTGATAGAATCAGTTCATGGTAATTTTGTGTCTCTCGGTCTAGAGACTTTTCTAGAACCAGCTCAGGAAATATACTGCCATCAGAGCTGATCCTTTCTCTTAAGACAAAGTGCTCATTTGGACTCAGCTTGTAGCTTCTCAGTGTATTAATTCCTATATCCAAATCCTCAGCTTTCTGCAAAACGAACTTTGTTCCCAGTAAAGCATATTCACTTACTTCTAATCGTATTGCTTCATAATGAAATCTTGGGGGATTGTCATTTATATCTTGAATTTCAATCCGAACATTAAAGACATTTAAAGGATTCTCAGCCACAGCATCAAAGGTCAGGACACAATCAGCTGCAGCCCCACACAGTGTCTCTCTGTCTATCCTCTCTGCAATAAAAAGGTCTCCATTCTCCAGATTGATACTGAAATATTTTTCAGAAACATCAGACACAATACGGAGTTTTCTTGCTGTGATATCCTTCACATTCATTCCAAGATCTTTCACTAAATCACCAACAACTGAACCTTTCCTCATTTCTTCTACAATGGAATAATGAATCTGAGCAGAGACTGAATGACACAACCAGGAAAATAATGAAATCACTACTTGCCATCTGATTTCCAGGGGCGATTGTTGTTGATGCATTTTCAAGACAAATGTTCGTTTTGTTGTTGGGAATATATAAATGGAAGTCTTTGTAGAATGTATAATCCTTAATTGAATTCAAATGCCAGGATATCTTCTTATTAGACCTGAAGCACTCCCATCTCATGCAGAAATGCTCTATATCTACTATTGCAGTTGTACTGCCTGTCTCATAGAGGCATGCATCTCTCACATCCTTCCCTTATTGGTTGAACAGCGGCGCTTTGAGGTGCAATTGGGGTACTACAACATTTTAGATTTACTTTCATAAATACAAACTAGGATTTAGGGTACTTTCACATAAGCGTCATCAGTTCCCTCACACAAAAATATTACTTTTTTTTTTAGAAAGCTTAAAAATATTGTCTAAAATAGTTAACAGCAATAAATTATTGACTCTTCCAACACAATATGCAATCTTTTTTCTATTTGTGCTCTTAATGACTCAAGCTAGAACTTTGTTTGTGCTATATAAAAAGAAGAAGTTAAATTGCTGATGCCTCCATAGGTATTTAATAAAAAAAGGTTTATTAAGCTGAGCTTCCTAACTCTTCGGTGACTATACGTCTACATATATACAGTAACATTATTAACTTTGAAAAAAAGCCCTAACTTGTATCGGTGAAATGCTGTCCTGGTGCTCCTGTCAAATGACTTTGCCTACATACGATTATGTCATCAGCGGCAGGTAGGAGGAACTATTTCCACATTCTTCCTAGTGATCAGACAGCATTACTGTAACATCAGAGACTGCAGAAAGGGCTGATCTGTTTCAAACATTAGTTAACGATGACTTCCAGGTTTGGATATTTTTTACATAGTTACACTGGTCCAACTTAGACCAATGTAACTATGTATATACCAGGGTTTAAAATTTCAAGTACTGAGTTACTAGCCAGACCTTAAGAGCTACTCGCCACTAGTTGCCCCACCCAACCTGTACCCCGCCCTGCCCATAATCCTGCCCCTAAACACACCCTCTTAAATTATCTTGAAATGACACTGTAAAATGTTTTATGCAGAATTAGATTACAAAAATAAATATTAACAACAACAGCTTTAAAAATATTAACATAACGCATATTTCATTGATCTGACTGTGATGGATGAAATAAGGATAAAATATGATTAGATACTATAGGCACTGTACACATTATTACTGACTTGTTAAGTACAGTAAAACTTTGGTTTGCGAGCATAATTTGTTTCAGAAACATGCTTGTAAACCAAACAACTTGTATAGCATTAAGTTTCAATAAGCTGCTAAATGTTGAACCTTCATTAAATGTAACCATATTGCTACACTTAGAGTCTCCTCTCTTCTTTTTTATACTCAGTTGTGACATGACACTACTCTTATATCAAGACATCTCTTGTATATCAAGGCAAAATGTATTAAAACAAACTAAAGTTTTACTTTAAATATGCTCTACATACAGAGTACAGGACTGAGAGGTGCATGTAAAGACTGCAGGGTTGAGAGGTGCTCTACGCTAGGTGACTGGCTAGTAGTGACACCTTCCTTCTGTGTTCGCACCAAACCCACCCCTAAGGCTCCACTCATACCTGCAAGTTCTATAAACGCATTCAAAATTGTGTGGTTCTGCACACATTAATAAAACGTGCTAAAACCACATCACGTTTGTTGCGTCAGTCATTGTTAATGGCATCCCGAACATCACAAGCTGACATGCATTTTTCTGCATGCAAAATCTTGAAAGCACTGTAAAATTAATGGTGTAAAAAATAAAAATAAATAAATAAACTGAATGCAGCAAAAGCTCCATGAGATACTTTGCCTTATTAAGGGTATCCCCATTTAAATGAATGGACTGCCGTATAGACGTTGTGCCTGAAATGATAGGTGTAAATGGGTCCTAATTGCAACCAATCAGAAGACAGTACAGTTGCTATGGCCCTAGGCCCAACTGTCTGTACATCCTCACACTGCAAAGACAAGAACACTCAGTGCAGTATCCCTAGTAACCAATCAGAGCCTGCCCTACATTGGTGTGGTCTCAGGGAGCTCTTATTAGCTGCTATGGGTGGCTGCACTGTGCGGCACTTCCTATCTTTTTTTAAGGTAGGTAGGAGTGTGAGTCAGTAACTTTACAGAACACTGGCATGTCAGTGAGAAGAGAATCCTCTGGGCTGCACTGGAAACTACACTTTTCAGCGTGCAGCACAGCACAGCACACAGAGCTCACACGGAGCCCTCTGTAGAGAAAGGATGTGGCTTGTCTGAGCTGAGCAGACTCGCCCTACACCCAATCCGCGCTGGCCTAAGCCAAGTGAATCTGCCCACCACCTGAGCCGAGCTGGCCCAAGCGAGCGGACCTGCCGCCTGCCAAAGCCGAGTTGGCCTGAGCCGAGCACTCTCACCCCCTGATGAAGCTGAGGTGGCCCGAGCTGGAACACTCGTCCTCAATTAATTTCCACTTGCCAATTGCGAGCACCTTTACTATAGGGATCTCTATTTGCTTCCAGGTCCCATGCTGAACAGGTGGCCTACTGCATCGTGTACACAGCAAGTCAACTAATCAGTGTGGGTGTAATTCAGAGAATGCTTTGTGTTTTTTTTAATGGATACTAGAGAAAGTTAAAGCCCTGTACACGCGATCAGTTTGTCCGCTGAAAACCGATCGATGGACTGTTTTCAGTCGGACAAACCGATCGTGTGTGGGCCCCATTGGTTTTATTTCCATTGGTGTAAAAAAAAGAAGATGTTTTAAATTTTTTCTATGGATAAAAAAAACACTAGAAAAATCTGATCGTCTGTTGGGAACTCCATCAGACAAAAATCCACGCATGCTCATAATCTATTCGATGCATGCTTGGAAGCATTGAACTTTTTTTCGGCTCGTCGTAGTGTTGTACGTCACCACGTTTTGGCACGATCGGATTTTTGACTGATGGTGTGTAGGCAAGACTGATGAAAGTCAGCTTTTATTGGCTATCCGACGAAAAAATCCATTGGATTAGATTCCATCAGATATCTGATCGTGTGTACAGGGCTTAATAGTGTGATGTCACCACCCCTCCTCTCTGCCTTGTCTAATCAGATGTAGAAAAGCATTCTTTGAATGGTGCACTAGTCGAACAACTGATCTCCTGTGTTCAGTAAGCAGCGGGTTGGCTGTTTAGCACGGGACCCGAAAACAAGTGGAAATCACTGGAGTAGTGGTGTCTACTTAGTAATTCTACTTCAGTATTTCAAGCTTATAGAAGCGTTGGGCAAGTATGGTATATACCTATGCATATTAACCATTGGGACAAGCTGGACTGTATAAAATATCCATACCTGGAATTCTTCTTTAAGACAGGCCAGAATCCACATGATTCGTATTCATTAAAATATATATTTTTAGCCAAGCAGCAAATGTTTCTGAGTTATACCTATACACCTATGCATCCAGGTCTGACAGATATAATTTTGCTCTCTGTGTCCTGAGCAAATCTTTCCACAGATAGCAATAAAATCACTCCTTCACCATGACAAAAAAGTGAGAAAAAGTCAGCAAAGGCAGACTAAAAATAAAACCTGGCAGGGGTTCTAACCAATCACCTCTACATTACTACATTACATCACTATTGAAAATAAAATAGCAGAACTTCCAGTTGAAATGGCAATTATTATGTAGATTAACTCATAGCAAGCAATACAAATGCACTGACCTTCAGGAATTGTGATTTGTTGATCTTAAAGTGGTTTTAAATCCCAAACTAAAAATGTATATTGTAGCTCAGCCCTCAAAATTTCCACTTGCCTACTAGCATTTGGCGAGTGGATTTAAGCTGGGGGCGAGTGATGACAGGGCTGCATGACCAATCTCCCTCCAATCTGTGCCTACACTTAGGCCTCGTACACACGATCAAATCTGTCTGCTGGAAACGGTCACGTCAATGAAGTCGGGATCCGGCCACATGCCTTGACTGGTACCCGGCTCAGTCTCTCAGAGAGCCGCTGAGAGCCTGAGCCGGCCGCTCCTGCCCCCTTCACAACCCAGCACTCCGATGAGTAAGGAGGGACTGGAGCAGAGAGTGGTGACTGACAGTCACCAGCTCTCTGTTTAGGGAACTGTGAGAATGGAGCGATCAGCGGTGTTAGATCGCTTAGTTCTCAGTATTCAAGCTGGTGGGGGACAGATGCAGCATCGGACCGATTCTGATACTTTAGAAGCAGTTTTGGGATAGAGGTTTTAAATACATAAATATAATCTGATCATTGTAAGCACTCCTGTCAGTGCTAAATGGCCATCTCTGTAACTGATACATTCTGCTGGAGAGCTTATCCTTTTGGAAAACAACAAATTTACTGGCTGGAGCAATAAAGGATGAAAATAAAGGAAAACCAATACAGCCATTACATCTAAGAATTGGTAAACTGCAATGTAATACATGTTTGCTTTTGGGTTTAATACCACTTTAAATTAGCAACTGAAATAAGAACCCTTTATAAAAAAGACCAATTATCCTTTAATGCTATATTTTCAGAAATGATAAAAAAATTAATAAAAAAAAGATTTTGTATATACCAGTATGTTTGTTTTAAACATTTATTGTAAATTTCCTGTCAACACTTTCCTGTCAACACTTGGTGATTATATTTGTGCAGGCAAGTGCAGATCATGCCAAGGTTAATATGACAGCTTCCATAGCTATAAAGGATAGGAAGTTTTTTTTCCACTTAAATTCTTTTTTTTCCATAAATATAAAATATTTGACTATTGTTAATTATACATAATACAGTATAATATATACAGTCAATCACTAGTGTTGTGCCACTATAACTTAAAACAGCCATAAAGAAAATCGTATTTTTCTTTATGTTGATATGTTTTTCTGAGAATTGCGACTACATTGTGGACTATGCCCATTTATAATCCCTAGGGGGGTTTTGTCTCCTGTGTAACGCTAGAAAACTAAAAGAGTTATGGGATACACTATGAGTGCTGGTCTTCTGACGGTCTGGATGCCTTATGGTCACAAGAGTTTACACATTGTTTGAAACAGCTTGCTATTTTCCAGAAAATGTTTGGCAACTTTATTTTACAAAAATTTAAATAAAATAAAGTAAAAGAAAATTGAAAATAATTATACACCTCCACTGACTTGCGAACACTGTATGGGTCAACACAGCCTTTATAACAAACATATCTGAAAAAATGTTTTAACCACTTAACAACCGCCCATGGCCAAATAACAGCTACAAGGCGGTTCCTTAACTCTGGGAGGACGTTATATAACGTCCTTCCAGAATCGCGCTCCCATGCGCCCCATGGGATGAGCACACGGGAGTGTCTATGACATCATGGATCACGGTAAATGGCCATTGATAGCAGACGTTTACCACATGATCGCTCCGTCAAACAAACCAGCGTCATATCATGATGCCGTTTCCTCTCTCCCCTCTCTGCACCGATCGGTACAGTGTGAGAGATCCCATCCATCCCTGCTTAGCCATCCTTGCCCTACACTGCAGTACTCTGCAATACCCTGCAATACTGTAAAGATGACCTGCCATGCCATATTCCTACAACAAGGGATGTTTACATTCCTTGTAAAAGAAATAAAAGTGATCAAAAAATATTTTTTGGGGGAAAAACGTGTCAAACTAAAATAAATAAACTAAAATGAATAATAAAAAACATTTTTTTTTTAAAGCGCCCCTGTCCCTTGTGCTCGCAAACAGAAGCGAACGCATACGTACTGTAAGTATGAAAACGGTGTTCAAATCACACATGTGAGGTATCGCTGCAAACCTTAGAGCGAGAGCAATCATTTTGGTTCTAGACCTGCTCTGTAACTAAAAACATGTAGCCAGTAAAGATATTTAAACAGTCGCCTATGGGGATTTTTAAGTAGCGAAGTTTGGCTCCATTCCACGAGCGTGTGCAATTTTGATGGGTGACATGTTAGGTATCTATTTACTTTCACATTATGCAAAAACATTGGGCTAACTTTGCTGTTTTTTTAAAGCACAAAACTGTTTTTTTTTCCAAAAATAACTTGTTCGAAAAGTTGCAATGACCGCCATTGTATTCTCAAGGGTTTTTGCTAAAAAATATATATAATGTTTTGGGGTTCTATGTAAATTTCTAGCAAATAAATGATTATTTTTACATGTAGGAGAGGAATGTCAGAATTGCCTGGGTGCTCCAGAACTCTTGAAGGTGCTCCCTGCATGTTGGGCCTCTGTATGTGGCCACGATGTGTAAAAGTCTCACACATGTGGTATCACCATACTCAGGAGGAATAGAAGAATGTGTTTTGGGGTGTAATTTGTGGTATGCATATGCTGTGTGTGAGAAATAAACTGCTAATATGACAATTTTGTGAAAAAATTTTTTTTGATTTTGCAAAGAATTGCGGGAAAAAATGACAACTTCAAAAAACTCACAATGCCTCTTTCTAAATACATTGGAATGTCTTATTTCCAAAAAGGGGTCATTTGGGGGGTATTTGTAGTTTTCTGGCATATTATGGTCTCAAGAAATTACATTTTTTTTCAGATATTGGCACCATAGCTTGTGGACTCTATAATTTTCACAAAGACCACATAATATACACCAATTTGTACTTATTTTTTACCAAAGATATGTAGCGGTATACATTTATGGCCAAAGTTTATGAAGAAAAAATACTAATTTGCAAAATTTCTCTTATAGCGCAAACATTTTTAAAACCCAACAGTGATTAAATACCACCAAAAGGAAGCTCTATTTGTGTGGAATAAAAGGACAAACATGTCATATGGGTACAGTTTTGTATGACTGAGAAATTGTCATTCAAAATGTGAGAGCACAAAAGCTGAAAATTAGTCTGGTTATTAAGGGGGTTTAAGTGTCTACTGCCCAGTTGTCAAGTGGTTAAAGAATGTAAACTAATTAAACACCATACCTTCCACATACCTGTAAAATAAGACTGTCATCAGCTATAGGGTCTCTTATGTTTTCATTAACAATTCCTGAATCATCCGCATCAATGAGTTTGTCTACAGGAACAACTGGAACACACTGCTGAGATTTTAGGAAAGCAAATTCCTTGTCCATTGAATCCAGAGTTGGAAAAACATTGTATGTGTAGGGCAGCTGCAATGTTCCATTGTTAAACTGGGAAATAAATCTGGGATCCACAGTATGATATAAGTGTGTATCCACAGGACCAAAGTAAGGCAAAGATTTGGACTTTCTGCATCTGGAGACCACAGCTACTATCACAGTCAATACAAACAGAAAAGTAATCAATGACAAGGCAATTACCAGGTACATTTGTAAGTTTGACTGAAAGTCCAATTTGCTTGGCTCTTTGTTCATTTCAGGAATTATCTGCTGAAAATTATCAGCAATCACCAGGTTTAGAGTCACAGAAGCAGACAGGGGTGGGTGGCCATTGTCTTTTACTATGATCACAACTTTATGTTTTAAAGAATCTCTATCATGAAAAACCTTTGATGTTTTGATCTCCCCAGTGTGCTGATCAATAGTAAAAAGTGACGGCTCAGAAACTTGCAAGAAATAAGACAACCAGGCATTGTGTCCAGAATCCGCATCCACTGCGACCACTTTAGATACTAAGGAACCTTGTTCAGATGACCAAGGCACCATCTCAAAGACAGGGCCATCACTGTCCCTTGGTGGGTATAGGATGACTGGTGGGTTATCATTCTGGTCTACCACATACATTTTTAGAGTTGTGCTGCTGTTCAGCGATGGGAAACCATTGTCTTTAGCAATAATCTGAATGTTGAATTCTCTGTGTTGCTCATAATCAAATGATTTTTGTGCATAAATGACTCCGGTCACTGGATTTATAGATACATGCAAGGATATTGGATCTTTGTCATTATTCACTATAAAGTAAGTCAGTTTTGCATTTCCTTCACTGTCAATATCATTCGCCTGAATATAGAATATGGAAGCTCCTGGTAAATTATTTTCCGGTACAAATGCAGTATAAATCAACTTCTTAAAAATAGGTGCATTGTCATTAACATCCGCCAAGTCCAAATAGACGACTTTCACAGAAGACAAACCAGGAGAACCCTTGTCAGATGCTTGAATGGTGATGTTATATGATGAAATTTTTTCTCTGTCCAGAGAATCTTTTGTAACAATTTTATAGAAGTTACTTGCTGATGACACTAATTGAAATGGAATATCTCCAATGATTTGACACTGAACTTCTCCATTTTCTCCTGAGTCTTTATCACGGACTGCAATCAGTGCCGCCACAGTTCCAGGTAATGTGTCTTCAGGAATAGGAGAAGACAGGGAGGTGAGGGTTATCTCTGGAACATTGTCATTCTCATCCAATATCTCTATTAAAACTTTGGCATGGGCAGCCAGCCCCCCTCCATCCATGGCTTTTACAGATATTTCATAGTGTTTTTTCATTTCATAATCTAAATGTCCCGTTGTTCTAATTTCTCCGTTCTTGTGATTAATTGTGAACATCTGGAGAATGTTATTTGCTCGGGTATTAAAGGAATATGTAATCTGTGCATTTACTCCTTCATCCTCATCAGTTGCCCTGACCTGCAGAACTGTAGAATTTAAAGGTATATTTTCCTTAATGCTTATTGTATATACTTCTTGGGTAAATATAGGTGTATTATCATTATAATCAGTGATGGCAATCCTAATTAACACAGTGCCTGTCTGCACAGGATTTCCTCCATCGAAAGCTGATAGAATCATTTCATGGTAATTTTGTGTCTCTCGGTCTAGAGACTTTTCTAGAACCAGCTCAGGAAATATACTGCCATCAGAGCTGATCCTTTCTCCTAAGGCAAAATGCTCATTTGGACTCAGCTTGTAGCTTCTCAGTGTATTAATTCCTATATCCAAATCCTCAGCTTTCTGCAAAGCAAACTTTTCTCCTGGTGAAGCAGATTCACTTATTTCCAATCTAATTGTTTCATCGAGAAATGTGGGTGGATTGTCATTTATATCTTGAATTTCAATCTTAACATTAAACACATTCAAAGGATTCTCAGCCACAGCATCAAAGGTCAGGAAACAATCAGCTGCAGCCCCACACAGTGTCTCTCTCTCTATCCTCTCTGCAATAAAAAGGTCTCCATTCTCCAGATTGATACTGAAATATTTTTCAGAAACATCAGACACAATTCTGAGTTTTCTTGCTGTGATATCCTTCACATTCATTCCAAGATCCTTCACTAAATCACCAACAACTGAACCTTTCCTCATTTCTTCTACAATAGAATAATGAATCTGAGCAGAGACTGAATGACACAACCAGGAAAATAATGAAATCACTACTTGCCATCTGATTTCCAGGGGTGACTGTTGTTGATGCATTTTCAAGACAGCCGTTCCTTTTGTTGTTGGGAATATATAAGATGAAATTCCTTGTAGAATGTATAATCCTTAATTGAATTCAAATGCCAGAATATCTTCTTATTAGACCTGAAGCACTCCCATCTCATGCAGAAATGCTCTATATCTACTATTGCAGTTGTACTGCCTGTTTCATAGAGGCATGCATCTCTCACATCCTTCCCTTATTGGTTCAACAGCGGCGCTTTGAGGTGCATTTGGGGAACTACAACATTTTAGAGTTACTTTCATAAATACAGACTTAGATTTAGGGTTCTTTCACATCACAGTGTCATCAGTTCCCTCACTAAAACAGATTATTATTTTTTTAAACAATCATTTAATGTTCATTAATATGATTTTCCAATACTCTTGAAAAAAGAACACAAAACAAAGTGACATTGTACCTCATGAAACACACTTATATTATTTTATAAGCTTTTTGGCCTAAGATTGAGATAATGGTTGGTTCATAGTTTAAGTTTAAGCAAATTAAGTCAGTTTAAGGTGAAAACAATTGCCATAAAGGTCATATTTTTTAAGAGAACTGAACATTGTGACATGGTGGGGTTGATTTATTAAAACTGGAGAGTGTAAAATCTGGTGCATCTGGGCATAAAAACCAATCAGCTTTCAGGTTTGTTTGTCAAAGCCTATTTAAACAGGCTGAAGATAGAAGCTGATTGGCTACCATGCACAGCTGTACCAGATTTTGCACTATCCGGTTTTAGTCAATAAACCCCACAATGTGCTAGATTTATTTTTATGAAAAACATGCTTGATTTTCTGGTAAATCAAATGCATTTAAAATGTATTGTGTTTACAATGTAGACTATGGCCCAGATTCACAAAGACTTACGCAGACGTATCTACTGATACACCGTCGTAAGTCCAAATGTGCGCCGTCGTATCTATGCGCTAATTCTTTAAATCAGATACGCCTGAATTTTGCCAAGATACGACCGACGTAAGTCTCCTACGCCGTCGTATCTTGGGTGCATATTTACACTGGACGCATTCAGCGTTCTCATTATAAATATGCAAATGAGCAAGATACGCCAAATCACGAATGTACGTACGCCCGACGCAGTAATCTACGTCGTTTAAGTAAGGCGTTTTTCCGGCATAAAGATAAACCACCAAAAAGGTGGCGCATCCCATGCAAGGTATGGACGTCGGAACAGCCGTCGTTGTTACATTGTTTACGTAAGTCGTACGTGAATGGGGCTCTGATGTTCACGTTCTATGCAGTGTTTGACGTGTATCTTAGGCATTCTATTCGACCTGATTCTGAGCATGCGTTGCTGTTCGCTCGGCCGCTCATTTTCATGGGGTCACGGTTAATTTAAATGAAGCACGCCCACTACCTGCCTACTTTGAATTAAGCGGGCTTACAGCGGCCTATTTACACTACGCCGGCGCAACATACGGGGCGACTGCTTTGATAATACTGTTCTGGGCTCCCTGTTTTACGTCGGCGTAGCGCATATGAGATGTGCTACACCTGCCAAAAAATACGCCGCTGTACCTGAATCTGGCCCAAAGTGTTTAGTGAAAATATTTTGTGGACTTTATATTTTGCTGTTCATAAATGATATATAGTAGGGTCAATAAATATGAAGCCCATTAGGTTTTTCCAGATCTCTTCTTCAAAAAATGGGTACATTTTGGGAGAGTTGTTTAAAGGGAAGCTAAGGGGTGAATAGGTCACAAGACAAGGTTAGGGAAAGTGGGTCATTATAGGTTCAGAGGAGTTAGTCATAGGAGGATCCAGGTGGATGGGTCACAGGATAAGTGGGTCATAACGGAAGGTTGGGAGTGAATAGGCACACATCAAGGTTAGTGAGAGTAGGTCACATAAGAGGGTTAGGGAGAGTGGTTTACAGGCCAGGGTTGGGCTGAATCGTCACATCATAAGCTTGTTATTAGTGTGTTACAGGCAGGGCCGGCCTTGGGGTGTACCGGCTGTGCGCCCACACAGGGCGCCATGGGAACAGGGGCGCCGTCCATAGGGTTGCCAATTACCACCTGTTTTGACACATGTGCCCGGGTACACATTCCAACGTCCTGTGGCTTATAGCAGCCGCATCTTGGTCTCCGGCCAATACATCTAGACGGGCAGGCGGCGCACATGATCCCGTACTCTGCGCTGCGCTCTGAGCCAGTGGGTGCCCTGTGATTGGCCGAACGGGCCATGTGCGAAATGCGGGGTGGGCCAGGAAGCAGATATTGGGATCTGTGAATGGTTGTGCTGGTCATGTGTGGAGGCGTGGGCGGGGCTGCACTGTGGATACGATCATCGTGCCTGCTTGCTCCCAGAGTCCTGCTTCACGATGTGTGTCTCCTGAGGGCTCATCTGCTCTGTCAGCTTACCTCCCTCCTCAGTTTCACCCCCTCTCCTCTCTGTCACCCCCCTCTCCTCTTTGTCACCCTCCTCTCCTCTGTGTCACCCCCCCTCCTCTGTGTCACCCCCTCCTCTGTGTCACCCCCCTCCTTTGTTTCACGCCCCCTCTGTGTATTGTGTAGTGGTCTGTGGGTAGTGTATTGTGAAGCGGTCAGTGTGTATTGTGTAGCAGTCAGTGTGTAGCGGTCTGGGGGGCACCACAGGATTAGCTTGCATAGGGCACCTGAACACCTAAGGCCGGCCCTGCTTACAGGACAAGGTTAGAGGCAGTGTGATACAAGACAAGGTTAGAAAAAAGTAGTTCATATGGCATAGTTTCCTAAAACGTAACCAAAAAATCCAGGACTGGCTACTGATATGTTTATTTGACTGTTATTGTCTATTATTGTGTTATTATATAACACTATACTTCATGTAATAATTATACAACCCCGCACACACAAAAATATTAGTAATTTTTTTAGAAAGAGCTTACACATATTGAAATAGTTAACAGCAATAAAATAATGACTTTTTCAACAAAATATGCAATATTTTTTCCGTTTGTGCTCCTATTGATTCAAGCTAGGACTTGGTATGTGGTATATGAAAAAAAAGAGCTTGCATTAAATTGCTGATGCTTACCTAGGTATACCAGGCTCAAAAGGGTTTAATGAGCTGAGTTTCCTAACCTTTCGGTGACTATACAAGTCTACATGAACACATTGGTGTCTCAATATACAGCAACATTATTGAAAAAAAAATCCCTAACTTGTAACAGTAAAAGGCTGTCCTAGAGCTCCTGTCAAATGACCTATCTACGATTATGTCATCAGCTGCAGGAGGTATTTCCTCATTCTTTGTTGTGATCAAACAGCATTATTACAAGATAAGACACTGCAGAAAGGGCTGATCTATCTCAAACAGTAGTTAAAGAATAATTCCAGGTATAGATAGTTTATACTTACCGGTAGTTACACTGGCCCAACTTGGCCAATGTCCCTGGAAGCTGAAAATCACTTAGACAGACACCTCTACTAAAGTGATCTCCACTTCCAGGTCCTGTGCTAAACAGGTAGCCTGCTGCATTGTGAACACAGCAAGTCAATTTCTCAGCATTGGTGATATTTTTTGTTACACTATAGGGGACCGCAGTCCCTGCCTGCACAGTGCATTTAAGCCAGACTCCAGGTAATACTTCATAAGCAGTTTTGGGATAAAGTTTTTTTGCATACATACTCTGATCATTGTAAGCACCCCTGCCAGTGTTAAATGGCTGGTCCCATCTGTAACTGATGCATTCTGCTGGAGGGCTTATTCTTTTGGAAAACAAAAGATTTACTGGCTGGATCACCAGATGAAAATAAAGGAAAACAAGTCTAAAAAAGCCATGAATAAGCCATGAAGCCATGAATAAGCACTGATCCAGTGCGAAACGTGTCGGCTGTTCCTTGTTTCCACTGCTGTGACCCTATTTTTGTACATGCTGTCTATTAAATAAAAGACCACCCATCAGGTTTTGGAGTGCGGCTATCCATTTTTCTTTGTCTTCATTTTGCTCAGTGCACCGTCAGCACCCTCGGTATCCTGCACCACCTGTAACCATTTAGTGATCCCACCTGGAGCGGTGACTCCTTTCTTTCTAACACAGCCATTACATCTAAGAATTGTTTGGGTTTTGGGTTTAATACCACTTTTGGAATTAGCAGCTAAAAATAAGAACCCTTTATGAAATAACACTAATAAGTCTTTAACGCTATATTTCCAGAAATTATAAAATACATTTTGTATATGTGTTCCCTGTGTTTATTGTAAAATTTGTTGAAAAGAAAACTTTCCTGTCAACACTCATGTGTAGAACCCTGGCCACATACATTTAATGGTTACGAATAACAATTTTACAGCAGAATTAAAGTGTTATTAAAGGCTTTCTTTAAAAAAATAAAAATAACAAACATGTTACACTTACCTGCTCTGTGTAGTGGTTTTGCACAGGGCAGCCCTGGTCTTCCTCTTCTTGGGGTCCCTTTGCCAACACTTTTAGCCCCTGTTGAGTGCCCCCAAATCAAGCAGCTTGCAATGTGAGCACCCACACAGGCTCGTTCACATGCTGTGGCTCTGCTATTTACACACAGAGCTGCGGCTCAACCCCATCCCCTCTATCTCCTCATTGGCTCACTAGCTGTGATTGACAATGGCTTCCACTGCTGTCTCAGCTAATGAGGAGGGAGTATCCCCGGAGAGCGAAGGCTCACGTGCACATGGCTGGAGGAAGACTGGACTGAGGTAAGTGTTGGGGGGGGGGGGGGGCTGCTGGAGGAGCTGGTGAAAAAAAAACCTTGAGCCTTTGCAACCATTTTAATTTCACCAATATACCCGTTTTCTTTGTTTTATAATTCCTTTATTTGTGTACCCGAAATTGCGCAGTACAACCTAGGCAAGAATAAACATAAAGGGGTACAAAGATAACCAAAATTCCTGTCTGATTAGTAGACTTTAGGGACTGCTTAGCAATAATATGCATACAAAAGTAAAACTAACGTCAACTCAGATAGCAGCCAACAGGTCTCATAAATCGCACAAACTTTAAATTGGTTATCAGCTGACAAGACAAATATCCTAGCTAGAGGCGACGGATAGCACCTCCAACAAATGTATACAATCATGGCAATATAAAGACCCAGTCAGTTACAATCATGACATGTGATAAATATGTGTGCTTATGTTAGCTCTAAACCCATCTACCAAGCCATCAAATGGTTGGTGTCATAGCTGATCACATGTGCAGGCAACTGCAGATCAAGTAAAGGCTTTGATTTTACTTTAAATTATTTTTTCCATAAACATAAAATTCTTATCCATTGTTAGAGCGGGTTCACACTGGGGTGACACGTCAGGTGGCTCAGCCGCCTGATGAGTCACGTCCCATTCAATGCAATGGAACCATTCTAATAGGAGCAACGCAAGTCGCTCCGACTTAGAACAAGGTTCCTGCACGACTTTGGGGGCGGCCCGGGGCGACCTGCATTAACTTCTATACAGAAGTCTTTTTGCTGGTCGCCTCTGAAGTCATCTTCAGGACGACTTGCAGAGTCGAACCGGCTCTTAAGTAAACATAATATAATTAGTTCAATAAATACAGTCAATTACTAGTGTTGTGACACTATAGCTTAAAACAGCCATACGGAAAAGCATGTTGATATGTTTTCCTGAGCAATGGGACTACATCGTAGGCTATAGCCATTTATATTCCTAGGGGGGTTTTGTCTCCTGTGCAATGCTAGAAAACTAAGAGAGATATGGGATGCACTATTAGTGCTGGTCTTCTGATGGTCTGGAAACTATGGATGCCTCATGGTCAGAGTTTACAGTCTCTATTGTACAAAAACGGCTTGCTATTATTAAGAGAGTTTATTTGCAACTATTCTTTTACCAAATAATTAAATTAAAATAAAATAAAACACAGAAAATAACAGAAAACTTAAAATCATTATATACCTCGGATTTGGGTCAACAAAGCCTTTAAAAGTAAGCATATCTGCAACATTGTTTTAAATTATGCAGACTGATTAAACATCATAGTTTGATCATACCTGTAAAATAAGACTGTCATCAGCTATAGGGTCTCTTATGTTTTCATTACCAATTCCTGAATCATCCGCATCAATTAGTCTATCTACAGGAACAACCGGAACACACTGCTGATTTTTTAGGAAAGCAAATTCCTTGTCCATTGAATCCAGAGTTGGAAAAACATTGTATGTGTAGGGTAGCTGCAATGTTCCATTGTTAAACTGGGAAATAAATCTGGGATCTACAGTATGATATAATTGTGTATCCACAGGGCCAAAGTAAGGCAAAGATTTGGGCTCTCTGCATTTGGAGACCACAGCGACTATCACAGTCAATACAAACAGAAAAGTAATCAATGACAAGGCAATTACCAGGTACATTTGTAAGTTTGACTGAGAGTCCAGTTTGCTTGGCTGTTTGTTCATTTCAGGAATTATCTGCTGAAAATTATCAGCAATCACCAGGTTTAGAGTCACAGAAGCAGACAGGGGTGGGTAGCCATTGTCTTTTACTATGACCACAACTTTATGTTTTAAAGAATCTCTATCATGAAAAACCTTTGATGTTTTGATCTCCCCAGTGTACTGATCAATAGTAAAAAGTGACGGCTCAGAAACTTGCAAGAAATAAGATAACCAGGCATTGTGTCCAGAATCCGCATCCACTGCGACCACTTTAGATACTAAGGAACCTTGTTCAGATGACCAAGGCACCATCTCAAAGACACGACCATCACTGTCTCTTGGTGGGTATAGGATGACTGGTGAGTTATCATTCTGGTCTACCACATGAATTTGTAGAGTTGTACTGCTGTTCAGCGATGGGAAACCATTGTCTTTAGCAATGACCTGAATGATGAATTCTCTGTGTTGCTCGTAATCAAATGATTTCTGTGCATAAATGACTCCGGTCACTGGATTTATGGACACATGCAAGGATGTGGGATCTTTGTCATTACTGTTACTTAATATAAAGTAAGTCAGTTTTGCATTTTCTTTACTGTCAGGATCTATCGCTTGAATATGAAATATGGAAGCTCCTGGTAAATTATTTTCTGGTACAAATGCAGTATAAATTGACTTCTCAAAAATAGGTGCATTGTCGTTAACATCCGCCAAGTCCAAATAGACGACTTTCACAGAAGACAAACAAGGAGAACCCTTGTCAGATGCTTGAATGGTGATGTTATAGGATGATGATTTTTCTCTGTCCAGAGAATCTTTTGTAACAATTTTATAGAAGTTACTTGCTGATGACACTAATTGAAATGGAATATCTCCAATAATTTGACACTGAACTTCTCCATTTTCTCCCGAGTCTTTATCACGGACTGCAATCAGTGCCACCACAGTTCCAGGTAATGTGTCTTCAGGAATAGGAGAAGACAGGGAGGTGAGGGTTATCTCAGGAACATTGTCATTCTCATCCAATATCTCTATTAAAACTTTGGCATGGGCAGCCAGGCCCCCTCCATCTATGGCTTGTACAATTATTTCATACTGTTTTTTAATTTCATAATCTAAATGTCCCTTTGTTCTAATGTCTCCATTCTTGTGATTAATTGTGAACATCTGGAGAATGTTATTTGCCAGGGTACTGAATGAATATGTAATCTGTGCATTTACTCCTTCATCCTCATCAGTTGCTCTGACCTGCAGAACTGTAGAATTTAAAGGCATATTTTCCTTAATGCTTATTTTATATACTTCTTGGGTAAATATAGGTGTATTATCATTAAAATCAGTGATGGTAATCCTAATCAACACAGTGCCTGTCTGCACAGGATTTCCTCCATCGAAAGCTGATAGAATCAGTTCATGGTAATTTTGTGTCTCTCGGTCTAGAGGCTTTTCTAGAACCAGCTCAGGAAATATACTGCCATCAGAGCTGATCCTTTCTCTTAAGGCAAAGTGCTCATTTGGACTCAGCTTGTAGCTTCTCAGTGTATTAATTCCTATATCCAAATCCTCAGCTTTCTGCAAAACAAATTTTGCTCCTGGTGAAGCAGATTCACTTATTTCTAATTGTATTGCTTCATAAGGAAATCTTGGTGGATTGTCATTATTATCTTGAATTTCAATCCTAACATTAAACACATTTAAAGGATTCTCAGCCACAGCATCAAAGGTCAGGACACAATCAGTTGCAGCCCCACACAGTGTCTCTCTGTCTATCCTCTCTGCAATAAAAAGGTCTCCATTCTCCAGATTGATACTGAAATATTTTTCAGAAACATCAGACACAATTCTGAGTTTTCTTGCTGTGATATCCTTCACATTCATTCCAAGATCTTTCACTAAATCACCAACAACTGAACCTTTCCTCATTTCTTCTACAATGGAATAATGAATCTGAGCAGAGACTGAATGACACAACCAGGAAAATAATGAAATCACTACTTGCCATCTAAATTCCAGGGGTGATTGTTGTTGATGCATTTTCAAGACAGCCATTCCTTCTATTGCTGGGAATATATAAGAGGGAATTCCTTGTAGAATGTATAATCCTTAATTGAATTCAAATTCCAGAATATCTTCTTCTTTGTTAGACCTGAAGCACTCCCATCTCATGCAGAAATGCTCTATATCTACTATTGCAGTTGTACTGCCTGTCTCATAGAGGCATGCATCTCTCACATCCTTCCCTTATTGGTTGAACAGCGGCGCTCTGAGGTGTAATTGGGGTACTACAATATTTAGAGTTACTTTCAAAAATATAGAATAAGAATTAGAGACATTTCACACAAGCGTTATCAGTTCTGTAACTAAAACTGATTTAAAAAATAAACTCTGGTCCTTTAATGTTCAGTAATATGATTTTCTAATACTCTTGAAAAAACACAAAGCAACACATGTACCTCATGAAACACACTTATATTATTCTATAAGCTTTTTTAGCCTAAGTTTGAGATAATGGCTGGTTTATAGTTCAAGCAAGTCAGTTTAAAAGTATAACAATTGCCATAGAGGCCATATTTTTTTTATGTGAGCTGAACTTTGTGAAATGTTATGTGCTAGATGTTTATTTTTTTTTTAATGGTAAATGCACCCTGATCTTCTGGTAAATCAAAGTAATTTAAAAGGTATTGTGTATACAGTGCTAGATTTTTCGTGGGAATACTGTGGACATAACCATCAAATTAGGCAAGAGAGCACAACTACAACTACTTTATAAATAATAGATTCAATAAATATGAAGCCTATTAGGTTTTTCCAGATCTCTTGTTCAACAAATAGGGTAAGGTTAGGAAAGTGGCTCAAAGGTCAGAGAAAGTGGATTACAGGAGAAGGTTAGGAGTAAGTCACAAGAGAATCCAGGTGGGTGGGTCACATGAGGAAAGTGGGTCATGACAGAAGGTTAGGAGTAGCGTTAGGGGGATTGGGTTACCGGCCAGGGTTGGGCTGAGTCAGTCACAATATAAGCTTGGTGTTAGTGGGTCATAGGACAAGGTCAGAGCCAGCGGCATCCAAAACAAGGTTCTCTGTCCTTCTGTTACCAGCATGATAACTTCTGACACGTTCTCTGACACATGTGATAAAACCAGCCTGAAATTTGTGTCAGGGCAGGTGCTAAAAATAGAGTACTAATGAGCTGGTCAATTCACAACACAGATCTGCAAGTCTCTCCCTATGAGGAGAGGGGGTGTATGCCTTTCCTCCAATCAGCTGTCTTACAGTGTATGGCAAGACTCCCCTCCCCCTGCTGGAACAGGAAGAGAAATCTTTTTTCCATTGGTGCTTTTATTAACTCAAGATAGGACTTGATATGTGCTATATGAAGATAAGGAGCTTGCATTAAATTGCTGATTCCTCTGAAGATATACCAGGCCCAAACGGGTTTAATGAGCTGAGCTTTCTAACCTTTCAATGACTATACAAGTCTACATGAGTACTTTGGTGGCATATCTCAATATACAGCAACATTATTAATTTTGAAAAAAAATAAAATAACTTGTATCAGTAAAAAGCTGTCCTGAAGCTCCTGTCAAATGAGTTTGCCTATCTATGATTATGCAGGTAGGAGGAAGTATTTCCTTTCTCTTCTTAGTGATCAGACATCATCATTATAAGGTAAGAGACTGCTGAAAAGGGCTGATGTGAGTCAAACATTAGTTAAAGATGACATCCAGTTTTGGATATTTCATACATAGTAACACTGGCCCAACTTGGACCAATGTAACTATGTATGTACAACACCTGCCTGATGTCACTGGAAGCCGGAAATCACTAAAGTAGACACCTATACTATAGTTATCTCCATTTGCTTCTGGGTCCTTTGCCGAACAGGTGGCCTACGACATTGTGAACACAGCAAGTCGACTACTCAGCATAGGTGTCATTCAGAGAATACTTTGCATTTTCTTAATGAATGCATAGTAGACATGTGCATTCGTTTTCGTCCGAATGCATTTTCGTACAAATTTCTGGTATTTTCGTTATCGTTTTAACAAACGATAACGAAAGCACAGAGAACGAAATCCGAAAGATCCGACATAAACAAATGCTTTATTTTCATTTTTGTTGCGGTCGAATGTGCCTAACCTTAACTCTATTAGTCCAATATTATTCTACATAAAAAGAAAAGATTCAACATAGAGAGAAAAGATTCAACATTATAGAGACATGAAGAAGAGTCGACATACTGAGAAAAGATTTGACATAGAGAGACATGAAGATTCGGCATAGAGAGACATGAAGATTCGACATAGAAAGACATGAAGATTCGACATAGAGAGACATGAAGAGGCAATTTTTTTTTTTTTTTAAAGATTCTATCGAATCTTCTTTTTTTTTTTCTTAGAACATTCGTCAGACACCATAAGCCTTCAATGACAGATTCAACCTTAATTTGGATTTTCAGACAAATTAATTTTTTAAACGAAAAACAAAATAAATAAAAACAAATTTTGGGAGTAACTAAATAAATGTATTTTTCGGATGAAAACTAAATTACGAAACAAAATATTTCAGTGTGCACATGTCTAATGCATAGAATTTTCTGATTGGAGAAGGTGGAGAAGGAGTGTGATGTAACCTCTCTGTCTTGTCCAATCTGAAAACACTTTGAATTCATTCAGAAAATGCAAACAATCCTCTGAATGGTGCCCTAGTTAAACACCTGACCTCCTGTGTTCAGTGAACAGCAGGTAGTAATTTCCAGCTTCCAGGACCATTGGCCCTGTATGGTATATACATAGTTACATTAGTCCAAGCTGGACCTATGTAACTATTAGACATGTGCATTCGTTTTCGTCCGAATGCATTTTTTTCCGGATTCTGGGTATTTAGGTTATCTATTTTAACAAACTAAACCAAACGTTTCCGAAAAGATCCAACATAAAAAAATGCTTTATTTTTGTTTTTGTTGCTACAACAGTTCGATATAGATAGGAGATTCGACATGATGCTGACAAAAGCAATCTGTGTCTATCGAACCTCTGGTTGAATGTGCCTAACATTAACTCTATTAGTCCAAGATTATTCTACATAGAGAGGAATGACTCGACACAGAGAGAAAAGATTCAACATTATAGAGACAGTGTTGGGGTAGACCATTTGACTTGAACGACGGACATTCAACAAAGCAGCGAAAAACATACAAACGTTGAATCTGTCATTGAAGACTTATGGTGTCTGTCGAAAGATTCGTCAAGCAGCTAAACTGTACGACACCGCAATCGTACATTTCCGGTCAAATGCTCCACCCATAGGCTATAGAAGAATTTGAATGTTGGTTGACTAGTAATAATAATTAATAAATACAATTATTACTAGTGTCATACAACATTGGAAATCTTCTATAGCGTGTAGGCGGAACATTCGACCGGAAATGTACGATTGTGGCATTGTACATTTTAGCTGCTGCATCAAATCTTCTTAGAACATTCGACAGACACCGACCTTAAGATTCAACCTTAATTAATTAGGATTTTCATACAAATAAATATTTTAACAAAACAAAATAAATAAAAATACATTTTGGGAGTAACTAACTACATTTATTTTTCAGACGAAAACAAAGCTCCAAAATGAAATATTTCAGTGTGCACATGTCTAGTAACTATGTATAAATTATTCATACCTGGAATTCTTCTTTAACTACTTGACGTCCAGCCACCATCATATTACTGCGGCAGGTCGGCTCTCCTGGGGGCGAGAGCCCGTAGCTGTACATCGGCTACTTTTGCGGCCACTAGGGGATGTGTGTGCGCCGCCTGCGGCGGCGCGCGGGCATCACCGCTCGCCCCCGAGTCCCGCGCGTGTGCCTGGCGTGTGCCGCGCGTGTGCCTGGCATAAAAATGCCAATGGTCCCAAAAATGTGTCAAAAGTGTCCGAATGTGTCCGCCATAATGCTGCAGTACTGAAAAAAAACGCTGATCGCCGCCATTACTAGTAAAAAATAAAATATTAATAAAAATGCCATAAAACTACCCCCTATAACTTTTGCGCAAACCAATCAATAAACGTTAATTGCGATTTTTTTTACGAAAAATATGTAGAAGAATACGTATCGGCCTAAACTGAGGAAAAAAAAAGTTTTTTTTATATATTTTTGGGGGATATTTATTATAGCAAAATGTAAAGAATATTGCATTTTTTTCAAAATTGACGCTCTATTTTTGTTTATAGCGCAAAAAATAAAAACCGCAGAGATAATCAAATACCTCCAAAAGAAAGCTCTATTTGTGGGAAAAAAGGACGCCAATTTTGTTTGGGAGCCACGTCGCACGACTGCGCAATTGTCAGTTAAAGCGATGCAGTGCCGAATCACAAAAAGTGCTCTGGTCATTTGGCAGCAATATGGTCCGGGGGATAAGTGCTTAAGACAGGCCGGAATCTACATGACTATGTCTTTCCTGAGCCAGTATCACAATCCAAGATATAGAGGCTCAACAAGGAGGACACCTTAAAAAAGATATTACCATCCTGAAGAGACAGACTGTTATTGGGAGGGAGAGAGGGAGTGGGGGTTAAGTACCACCTGTTACAGTAACCTATGTCCTATGAGCAATCTCTTGCCTAGTAGGACAATCTGAAGAAGAAGGAATGGGGCATTAATACTTAGAAAATTGCAGAAAGTGGAATAACCAGCAACTATGCAAATGATATTCAAAGATCCAAGTAAAATTACTAGCGTTCAAATAGCTCACATTTATGTTTACTACATAAATCACCTTCATTATGCCTTATTATGCTCTTTGTTGCTAACTAAGTTGCAGAGGGTGGGAGTTTATCTATGGTTACATGTAGGCTCTATTAGAGAATGACTAATCTCACATGTGTCAGCGTCCAGACATTCTAGAGAGCCCTCTTGTGCACCCAGTGAAATAAGCACTAATATAAAAGTTTGGTGTGTTTAATGCATATATTTAAACAGTGCTACAGCTGTACAATATTATGACTACTATTATTCATTGAAAGGTACATTTTTAGACAAGCAGCAAAGGTTCCTTAGTTATACATATCATCCTTTACATCCAGGTCTCTGACAGATTTTTTTTGCCATTTGTGTCATAAGAAAATGTCTTCTTTCTGTGGTCATTGGGACAAGACACAGAGGCCAATAAGATCACTTTTTCCCAATGACAAAAAGTGAGAAATAGTCAGCAAATGGAGACACAGGCTACAAATACAACCTGGAAGGGGTTCTAACTCATCCCCTCTATATTGATATATTTCACTATTGAAAATAAAATGGCAGAAATTCCAGTTTAAATGCTAATTCTTATGTAGATTAACTCATAGCAAGCAATACAAATGCACTGACCTTCAGGAATTGTGATTGGTTGTTCTTAAAGTGGTAGTAAACCCCAAACAAAAAAAATGTATATTGCAGCTTACCAATCATTAGATGTGGTGGCTGCAGTAGTATTATTTTTTTCTGCTGAGAGCCTGAGCCAGCCAATCCCACCCCCTTTACAGCCCAGCACTTTTTTGAGCAGAGCAGAGCAGAGTACGGTGACTTACAGTCACCAGTTTTCTGCTCGGGAAACTGAGAATCAAACAATCGGTAATGTTAGATAGCTCAATTCTTAGTGTTCGAGCCGCCAGGGGACACATCGGACCTATGCTAATACTTTATAAGCAGTTTTCTGATTAAGGTTTTAATACGTAAATATAATCTGATCATTATAAGCACCACTGCCAATTCTAAATGTCTATTTCTGTAACTAATACATGGGGGCCTTACTCTTTTGAAAAACAACAGATTTACTGGCTGGATCAAGAGATGAGAATAAAGGACAAGTCTAAAAAGAAAATGTATGCAGCCATTACATCTAAGAACTGGTAAACTGCAATATAATAAATGTTTGCTTTTGGGTTTAATACCACATTAGGAATAAGCATGTAAAAATAAGAATCCTTTATGAAAATAGACCAAACATTCTTTAACGCTTTATTTTCAGAAATTATAAAAAAAAAAAAAAACATTTTGTATATATGTTTCTTATAAACATCTAATTTATTGTAAATTTCGTTCAACAGCAAACTTTCCTATCAACACTCATGCGCAGAACCCTGGCCACACAGAATGTTTTAAGCAGAATTAATTCCACTGAACCACCTCTTTTCTAAGTCAGTTACATTCAAGGCATGCCTTGAATTATAACCGCTATAGTTTCTAGTGTGCTTATGTTTACTCTCAACCCACCTGTTAAGCCATGAAATGGTTGGTGTCATAGCTGATCACATGTACAGGCAACTGCAGATCATGCCGAGGTTAGTATGAGAGCTTCCTTAGCTATAAAGAATAGGAAGGTTTATTTCCACTTTAAATTATTTTTCCCATAAACGTAATATATTTGTCTATTGTTAAGTATACATTATAAAATGTAATTATTAAATGCAATCACTCATTAGTGCTGTGACGCTATAACTTAAAAAAGCCATAAAGAATATAAGTATTTTTCTTTATTATGTTGATATATTTTTCTGAGCAATGCGACCACATCATAGACATGTCCATTTATAATCCTAGGGGGGTTTGCTCTCTTGTGCAATGCTAGAAAACTTAAATAGATATGGGATGTACTATGAGAGTTGGTCTTCTGATGGTCTGGAAACTATGGATGCCTCATGGTCACAAGAGATAACAATCTCTATCGTATGAAACAGCTTACTATTATAAATAGACTTTTTGGTAATTATTATTTTACAAAATCATTAAAATAAAATAACAGAAAATTGAAAATCATTATAGACCTCCTCTGATAAGTAAACACTGTATGGGTCAACACATTCTTTATAACAAACATATCTGCAACTTTGTTTTAAAGAATGCAGATGAATTAAATATTATAGTTTTCACATACCTGTAAAATAAGACTGCCATCAACTATAGGGTCTCTTATGTTTTCATGACCAATTCCTGAATCATCCGCATCAATGAGTTTGTCTACAGGAACAACCGGAACACATTGCTGAAATTTTAGGAAAGCAAATTCCTTGTCCATTGAATCCAGAGTTGGAAAAACATTGTATGTGTAGGGCAGCTGCAATGTTCCATTGTTAAACTGGGAAATAAATCTGGGATCTACAGTATGATATAATTGTGTATCCACAGGGCCAAAGTAAGGCAAAGATTTGGGCTCTCTGCATTTGGAGACCACAGTGACTATCACAGTCAATACAAACAGAAACGTAATCAATGACAAGGCAATTACCAGGTACATTTGTAAGTTTGACTGAGAGTCCAGTTTGCTTGGCTGTTTGTTCATTTCAGGAATTATCTGCTGAAAATTATCAGCAATCACCAGGTTTAGAGTCACAGAAGCAGACAGGGGTGGGTAACCATTGTCTTTTACTATGACCACAACCTTATGTTTTAAAGAATCTCTATCATGAAAAACCTTTGATGTTTTGATCTCCCCAGTGTGCTGATCAATAGTAAAAAGTGACGGCTCAGAAACTTGCAAAAGATAAGACAACCAGGCATTGTGTCCAGAATCCGCATCCACTGCGACCACTTTAGATACTAAGGAACCTTGTTCAGATGACCAAGGCACCATCTCATAGACAGGACCATCACTGTCTCTTGGTGGGTATAGGATGACTGGTGAGTTATCATTCTGGTCTACCACATGAATTTTTAGAGTTGTGCTGCTGTTCAGCGATGGAAAACCATTATCTTTAGCAATAACCTGAATGTTGAATTCTCTGTGTTGCTCATAATCAAATGATTTTTGCGCATACATGACTCCAGTCACTGGATTTATAGATACAAGCAAGGATATGGCATCTTTGACATTACTTACTATAAAGTAAGTCAGTTTTGCATTTTCTTCATTGTCAACATCTTTTGCTTGAATATGAAATATGGAAGCTCCTGGTAAATTATTTTCTGGTACAAATGCAGTATAAATCAACTTCTCAAATATAGGTGCATTGTCGTTAATGTCGGCCAAGTCCAAATAGACGACTTTCACGAAGACAAAACAGGAGAACCCTTGTCAGATGCTTGAATGGTGATGTTATAGGATGATAATTTTTCTCTGTCCAGAGAATCTTTGGTAACAATTTTATAAAAGTTACTTGCTGATGACACTAATTGAAATGGAAGATCCCCAATGATTTGACACTGAACTTCTCCATTTTCTCCTGAGTCTTTATCACGGACTGCAATCAGTGCCACCACAGTTCCAGGTAATGTGTCTTCAGGAATAGGAGAAGACAGGGAGGTGAGGGTTATCTCAGAAACATTGTCATTCTCATCCAATATCTCTATTAAAACTTTGGCATGGGCAGCCAGGCCCCCTCCATCCATGGCTTTTACAGATATTTCATAGTGTTTTTTCATTTCAAAATCTAAATGTCCCTTTGTTCTAATGTCTCCATTCTTGTGATTAATTGTAAATATTTGAAGAATGTTATTTGCCCGGGTAATAAAAGAATATGTAATCTGTGCATTTACACCTTCATCTTTATCAGTTGCCATGACCTGCAGAACTGTAGAATTTAAAGGTATATTTTCCTTAATGCTTACTTTATATACTTCTTGGGTAAATATAGGTGTATTATCATTAAAATCAGTGACTGTAATCCTTATCATTGTTGTGCCTGTCTGTACAGGATTTCCTCCATCGAAAGCTGATAGAATCAGTTCATGGTAATTTTGTGTCTCTCGGTCTAGAGGCTTTTCTAGAACCAGCTCAGGAAATATACTGCCATCAGAGCTGGTCCTTTCTCCTAAGACAAAGTGCTCATTTGGACTCAGCTTGTAGCTTCTCAGTGTATTAATTCCTATATCCAAATCCTCAGCTTTCTGCAAAAAAAACGTTGCTCCCGGTGAAGCAGATTCACTTATTTCTAATCTAATTGTTTCATCGAGAAATCTTGGTGGATTGTCATTTATATCTTGAATTTCAATCCGAACATTAAACACATTTAAAGGATTCTCAGCCACAGCATCAAAGGTCAGGACACAATCAGATGCAGACCCACACAGTGTCTCTCTGTCTATCCTCTCTGCAATAAAAAGGTCTCCATTCTCCAGATTGATACTGAAATATTTTTCAGAAACATCAGACACAATTCTGAGTTTTCTTGCTGTGATATCCTTCACATTCATTCCAAGATCTTTCACTAAATCACCAACAACTGAACCTTTCCTCATTTCTTCTACAATAGCATAATGAATCTGAGCAGAGACTGAATGACACAACCAGGAAAATAATGAAATCACTACTTGCCATCTGATTTCCAGGGGTGACTGTTGTTGATGCATTTTCAAGACAGCCGTTCCGTCTATTGCTGGGAATATATAAGAGGAAATTCCTTGTAGAATGTATAATCCTTAATTGAATTCAAATTCCAGAATATCTTCTTCTTTGTTAGACCTGAAGCACTCCCATCTCATGCAGAAATGCTCTATATCTACTCTTGCAGTTGTACTGCCTGTCTCAAAGAGGCATGCATATCTCACATCCTTCCCTTATTGGTTAAACAGCGGCGCTCTGAGGTGTAATTGGGGAACTACAACATTTTAGAGTTACTTTCATAAATACAGGTTAGGATTTTAGAACCTTTCACACGAGCGTCATCAGTTATGTCACTAAAACTGATTTTTAATAAACTCCTTTAGTGTTCAGTAATATGATTTTCTAATACTCTTTTAAAAAAAAAAAAACAGAAAGAGAAACAAGTGAAACACAGTTATATTATTCTGAAAGATTTTTGGCCTAAGATTGAGATAATGGTTGGCTCATAATTTAAGCAAATAAAGTCAGTTTATTGTCAAAACAATTGATATAGTGGCCATATTTTTTATGTGAACTGAACTTTGGTATGTGCTAGATTTATTATTCTTGATAAATACATCCTGATCTTTTGGTAAATCAAAGACATTTAAAATGTATTGTGTATACAGTGTATGCTATTTGTTTAGCAAAAAATATGGTGGAAATAAGGCGAGGTCAAATTAGGCAAGAGAACACAACTACAACTACTCAGTATTTTTTTTTTATGTTTTTAAATAGTAGGTTCAATAAATATGAAGCCCATTAGGTTTTTTCAGGTCTCTTGTTCAACAAATAGGGTAAGGTTAAGGAAAGTGGCTCAAAGAAGAAGATAAGGGGAGAATAGGTCACAAGACAAGGTTAGAGAAAGTGGATTACAGGAGAAGGTTAGGAGTAAGTCACAAGAGAATCCAGGTGGGTGGGTCACATGAGGAAGGTGGGTCATGACGGTCAGTTAGGAGTAGCGTTAGGGTTTGGGTTACAGGCCAGGGTTGGGCTGAGTCAGTCACAATATAAGCTTGGTGTTAGTGTGTCATAGGACAGAACAGAACAAGGCAAGGTTAGGAAAAAGTCATTTATAGAGCATAGTTTCCTAAAAAAAAAAAAAAAAAAAATGTCCCGTGGCTGTCTCCTTCTCTGTTCTTCTGTTACCAGCAAGAAAACTTCTGACACGTTCTCTGACACATGTGATAAAACCACCCTGAAATTTGTGTCAGGGCGAGTGCTGTAAATAGAGTAGCAAACAGCTGGTCAATTCACAAGACAGGTCTGCAAGTCTCTCCCTATGAGGAGAGGGGGTGTATGCTTTTCCTGCAATAAGCTGTCTACCAGCATATGGCAAGACTCCCCCCCCCCTGCTGGAACAGAAAGAGAAGATTCTTACAGGTTGTGCACAGTATAAAACAGTATATAAAGCTGAAGACAGCAGATATACATTTACAACTTATGTAGGGAGATTTTTTTCATCCCTGGTATCGTTGGAGGCTGTTCACTTCCCTGGGTATATGGAGGGTTTACATCCACTTTAAAACCCTAGGCTAAAATAGTTAACAGGAAAAATAAAATTATTTTTTTGAACAAAATATGCAATCTTTTTTCCATTTGTGCTCTTATTAACTCAAGCTAGGAATTGATATGTGCTATATGAAGATAATGAGCTATACAAGTCTACATGAATAAATCAGTGGCATATCTCAATATATAGCAACATTTTTAACTTTGAAAAAAAAAAGCCCTAACTTGTATCAGTAAAAATCTGTCCTGGAACTCCTGTCAAATGAGTTTGCCTACCTAAGGTAAGAGACTGCCAAAAGGGCTGATGTGAGTCAAACATTAGTTAAAGATGACATCCAGTTTTGGATATTTCATACATAGTAACACTGGCCCAACTTGGACCAATATAACTATGTATGTACAACACCTGGTTGATATCACTGGAAGCCGGAAATCACTAAAGTAGACACCTCAACTATGGTTATCTCCACTTGCTTCTGGGTCCCTTGCTGAACAGGTGGCCTACAACATTGTGAACACAGTAAGTCAACTTCTCAGTTATAGGTGTTATTCAGAGAATGCTTTGCATTTTCTTAATGAATGCATAGCATTCTCTGATTGGAGAAGGTGGAGAAAGAGTGTGATGTCACCTCTCTGTCTTGTCCAAACAGATAACACTTTGAATTCATTCAGAAAATGCAAACAATCCTCTGAATGGTGCCCTAGTTAAAAAAACTGACCCCCTGTGTTCAGTGAGCAGCAGGTAGTAATTTACAGCTTCCAGGGCCTGTATGGTATATAAATAGTTACATCCAAGCTGGACCTATAAAACTATGTCAAAAAATATTCATACCTGGAATTCTTTAAGACAGGCCAGAATCTACATGACTGTTTCATCCCAGACCCAGTATCACAATCCAGGATATAGAGGCTCACCAAGGAGGACACCTTAACAAAGATGGTGCCATCCTAAAGAGAAGGACTGTTATTGTGAGGGAGAGAGGGAGTGGGGGTTAAGTACCACCTGTTACAGTAACATATGTCCTATGAGCAATCTCTTGCCTAGTAGGACAATATGAAGAATAATGGACGGGGGAATTAACAATTAGAATATTGCAGAAAGTGGAATAACCAGCAACTATGCAAAATGATATTCAAATATACAAGTAAAATTACTAGAGTTCAAATAGCTCACATTTATGTTTACTACATAAATCACCTTCATAAGGCCTCATTATGCCTCATTATGCCTCATTATGCTCTTTGTTGCTTTCTAAGTTGCAGAGGGTGGAATTTTATCTATGGTCACATGCAGGCTCTAATAGAAAATGACTAATCTCACATGTGTAAGTGTCCGGACATTTTAGAGAACCCCCAGTGAGATAAACACTAATATAACAAAAGTTTTGTGTGTTTAATGTATATATTTAAACGGTGCTACAGCTGTACAATATGATAACTACTATTATTCATTGATGTACATTTTTAGACAAGCAGCAAAGGTTCCTTAGTTATACATATCATCCTTTACATCCAGGTCTCTGACAGATTTTGTTTTGCCATCTGTGTCATGAGAAAATGTCTTCTTTCTGTGGTCATTGCGACAAGACATAGAGGGCAATACGATCACTTTTTTACCATGCCAAAAAGTGAGAAATAGTCAGCAAATGACTGGGAGAGGTTCTAACCCGTCCCCTCTACATTAATATATTTCACTATTGAAAATAAAATGGCAGAAATTCCAGTTTAAATGCTAATTCTTATGTATATTAACTCATAGCAAGCAATAAAAATGCACTGACCTTCAGAAATTTTGATTGGTTGTTCTTAAAGTGGTATTAAACCCCAAACCAAAAAAGTATATTGCAGCTTACCAATCATTAGATGTGGTGGCTGCAGTAGTATTCTTTTTTCTTATTCGCCCCCTCTGTTTTTACCTGGTTATCTGGCAAGGAACACACCTCCTGCATTAGAGTGCCCCACTCTGGGTGAATGCGAACAGGCGGTAATTTTGGACAGCAGTATCGTCAGTCTGGGGGAGGGGAGTGGGAATGTGGCTTGGCTAGAGCCTGCGCTAAGGCTGTCATTTCACATAACCACAGGATCTTGCAGTAATGTGTGGCGCATAGGAACTTTTTGTCTCTTGGGGAGGGAAGTGTTAGATACACGAATAGATTTAAAGGAGAAGTACAGCCAAAACTCAAAGAACAAACCGCACTCCAGTGACCCATTTTAAGCAGACAGCTGGACTAAAGCCCACTGTCGGCTAACGTCATGGAGCTTGTCCAGGTTTTGGCAAGTTTGTGACAATTATGTCGGCTGTCCACTTCACAGCCCAGCACTCTTGTGAGTGAGGAGAGGCAGAGAAGAGAGCTGTGACTGTCAGTCACCAGTTTTCTGCTCGGAAACTGCGATCGGTGGTGTTAGATCAACCGATTCTTAGTTTTCGTGCCTGATCATTCTAAGCATCACTACCATTTTTTAATTACTATCTCTGTAACTAATACATTCTGCTGGAGAGCTTATCCTTTTAAAAAACAACAGATTTACTGGTTACTGGAAAACAAGTCTAAAAAAAGAAAACTAATACAGCCATTACATCTAAGAAACTGCAATATAATAAATGTTTGCTTTTGGGTTTAATACCACTTTAGGAATTAGCAACTAAAAATAAGAACCCTTTATGAAAAAAGACCAATCATTCCCTAACGCTATATTTTCAGAAATGAAAACAAAAATTTGTATATATGTTCCTTTTAAACATCTCATTTATTGTAAATTTAGTTGAAGGGCAAACTTTCCTATAAACACGCATGTGCAGAACCCTGGCCACATAGAATTCTTTTAAGCAGAATTAATCCCACCGATTCACCTCTTTTCTAAGTTAGTTACATTCAAGGCATGCCTTGAATTATAACTGCTATAGTTCCTAGTAGGGTTGTCCCGATACCACTTTTTTAGGACCGAGTACAAGTACCGATACTTTTTTTCAAGTAGTTGCCGATACCGAATACCGATACTTTTTTTAAATGTCCCCCACATATGCAGCCATGTCCCCCACATATGCAGCCATGTCCCCCCAGCCATGTCCCCCACATATGCAGCCATGTCCCCCCAGCCATGTCCCCCACATATGCAGCCATGTCCCCGCAGCCATGTCCCTCCAGCCATGTCCCTCCAGCCATGTCCCTCTACCCATGTCCCTCCAGCCATGTCCCTCCAGCCATGTCCCTCTAGCCATGTCCCTCCAGCCATGTCCCCACAGGCATGTCCCTCCAGCCATGTCCCTCCAGCCATGTCCCTCTAGCCATGTCCCTCCAGCCATGTCCCTGCAGGCATGTCCCTCCAGCCATGTCCCTCCAGCCATGTCCCTCCATACCTAGCCACCGAAAGCCGCGCCGCTGCCGCACGGAGAACATCACAGCATTCATTTGAATAGCTGTTTTGCCCGCACGTATAGACACTCCCCCTTGCTCGGGATTGGACATATCACGATCACCCATCCAATCCCGAGCAAGGGGGAGTGTCTATACGCAGCGGGAACACTACAGCTATTCAAATGAAAGATGTTCCCGCACACCGTTTAACCCATGCGGCGGCTTTCGATGCGGCGGCGTGATGCGGCGGCATCGGTGGAAGTATTCTATTTAGGTATCAGGGGTACTTGCGGGAGTACAAATACTCCCACAAAATACTCGGTATCGGTCCCGATACCGATACTGGTATCGGGACATCCCTAGTTCCTAGTGTACATATGTTGCTCTCAACCCAACTGTCAAGCCATGAAATGGTTGGTGTTGTAGCTGATAAAATGTACAGGTAACTGCAGATCATGCAGAGGTTAATATGACAGCTTCCTTAGCTATGAAGACCAGGAAGGTTTATTTCCACTTTAAATTATTTTTCCCATAAACGTAAAATATTTTTCTATTGTTAAGTTTACATAATAAAATGTAATTATTAAATACAGTCACTTACTAGTGCTGTGACACTATAACTTAAAACAGCTATAAGGAATATAAGTATTTTTCTTTATTATGTTGATATGTTTTTCTGAGCAATACGACCACATCGTAGACTATGCCCATAATAATCCTAGGGGGAGTTTGGTCTCTGGTCTCTTGGTCTCTGCAACGCTAGAAAACTAAAAGAGCTATGGGATGCACTGTGAGTGCTGGTCTTCTGATGGCCTAGTATGGATGCCTCATGGTCACAAGAGTTACACTTTATGGGTCAACACAGCCTATATAACAAACATATCTGCAACATTGTTTTAAAGAATGCAGACTAATTAAATATCAGAGTTTGATCATACCTGTAAAATAAGATTGTGATCAGCTTCATTACTAATTCCTGAATCATCTGCATCTATGAGTTTGTCTACAGGAACAACCGGAACACACTGCTGAGATTTTAGGAAAGCAAATTCGTTGTCCATTGAATCCAGAGTTGGAAAAACATTGTATGTGTAGGGCAGCTGCAATGTTCCATTGTTAAACTGGGAAATAAATCTGGGATCTACAGTATGATATAATTGTGTATCCACAGGACCAAAGTAAGGCAAAGATTTGGACTTTCTGCATTTGGAGACCACAGCGACTATCACAGTCAATACAAACAGAAAAGTAATCAATGACAAGGCAATCACCAGGTACATTTGTAAGTTTGACTGAGAGTCCACTTTGCTTGGCTGTTTGGTTATTTCAGGAATTATCTGCTGAATATTATCAGCAATCACCAGGCTTAGAGTCACAGAAGCAGACAGGGGTGGGTGGCCATTGTCTTTTACTATGACCACAACTTTATGTTTTAAAGAATCTCTATCATGAAAAACCTTTGATGTTTTGATCTCCCCAGTGTACTGATCAATAGTAAATGATGGCTCAGAAGCGTGCAAAAAATAAGACAACCAGGCATTGTGTCCAGAATCCGCATCCACTGCGACCACTTTAGATACTAAGGAACCTTGTTCAGATGACCAAGGCACCATCTCATAGACAGGACCATCACTGTCCCTTGGTGGGTATAGGATGACTGGTGAGTTATCATTCTGATCTACCACACGAATGTTTAGCGTTGTGCTGCTGTTAAGCGATGGAAAACCATTGTCTTTAGCAATGACCTGAATGATGAATTCTCTGTGTTGCTCATAATCAAATGATTTTTGAGCATAAATGACTCCAGTCACTGGATTTATAGATACATGCAAGGATATTGGATCTTTGTCAATACTTACTATAAAGTAAGTCAGTTTTGCATTTTCTTCACTGTCAATATCTTTAGCTTGAATATGAAATATGGAAGCTCCTGGTAAATTATTTTCTGGTACAAATGCAGTATAAATCAACTTCTCAAACATAGGTGTATTGTCGTTAACATCCGCCAAGTCCAAAGAGACGACTTTCACAGAAGACAAACAAGGAGAACCCTTGTCAGATGCTTGAATGGTGATGTTATAGGATGATAATTTTTCTCTGTCCAGAAAATCTTTGGTAACAATTTTGTAAAAGTTACTTCCTGATGAAATTAATTGAAATGGAATATCCCCAATGATTTGACACTGAACTTCTTCATTTTCTCCCGAGTCTTTATCATGAACTGCAATCAGTGCCACCACAGTTCCAGGTAATGTGTCTTCAGGAATAGGAGAAGACAGGGAGGTGAGGGTTATCTCAGGAACATTGTCATTCTCATCCAATATCTTTATTAAAACTTTGGCATGGGCAGCCAGGCCCCCTCCATCCATGGCTTGTACAGATATTTCATAATGTTTTTTCATTTCATAATCTAAATGTCCCTTTGTTCTAATGTCTCCGTTCTTGTGATTAATTGTGACCATCTGGAGAATGTTATTTGCTCGGGTATTAAAGGAATATGTAATCTGTGCATTTACACCTTCATCTTCATCAGTTGCTCTGACCTGCAGAACTGTAGAATTTAAAGGTATATTTTCCTTAATGCTTACTTTATATACTTCTTGGGTAAATATAGGTGTATTATCATTAAAATCAGTGATGGTAATCCTTATCATTGTTGTGCCTGTCTGTACAGGATTTCCTCCATCGAAAGCTGATAGAATCAGTTCATGGTAATTTTGTGTCTCTCGGTCTAGAGGCTTTTCTAGAACCAGCTCAGGAAATATACTGCCATCAGAGCTGATCCTTTCTCCTAAGACAAAGTGTTCATTTGGACTCAGCTTGTAGCTTCTCAGTGTATTAATTCCTATATCCAAATCCTCAGCTTTCTGCAAAGCAAATTTTGCTCCTGGTGAAGCATATTCACTTATTTCTAATCTAAGTGTTTCATCGAGAAATGTTGGTGGATTGTCATTTATATCTTGAATTTCAATCCGAACATTAAACACATTTAAAGGATTCTCAGCCACAGCATCAAAGGTCAGGACACAATCAGTTGCAGCCCCACACAGTTTCTCTCTGTCTATCCTCTCTGCAATAAAAAGGTCTCCATTCTCCAGATTGATACTGAAATATTTTTCAGAAACATAAGACACAATACGGAGTTTTCTTGCTGTGATATCCTTCACATTCATTCCAAGATCTTTCACTAAATCACCAACAACTGAACCTTTCCTCATTTCTTCTACAATGGAATAATGAATCTGAGCAGAGACTGAATGACACAACCAGGAAAATAATGAAATCACTACTTGCCATCTGATTTCCAGGGGTGATTGTTGTTGATGCATTTTCAAGACAGCCATTCCTTCTATTGCTGGGAATATATAAGAGGAAATTCCTTGTAGAATGTATAATCCTTAAATGAATTCAAATTCCAGAATATCTTCTTCTTTGTTAGACCTGAAGCACTCCCATCTCATGCAGAAATGCTCTATATCTACTCTTGCAATTGTACTGCCTGTCTCATAGAGGCATGCATATCTCACATCCTTCTCTTATTGGTTAAACAGCGGCGCTCTGAGGTGTAATTGGGGAACTACAACATTTTAGAGTTACTTTCATAAATACAGGTTATGATTTTAGAACCTTTCACACGAGCGTCATCAGTTCTGTCACTAAAACTGATTTTTAATAAACTCCTTTAGTGTTCAGTAATATCATTTTCTAATACTCTTGAAAAAAAACAAAAAAACAGAAAGTGAAACAAGTGTACCTCATGAAACACACTTATATTATTCTGAAAGCTTTTTGCCCTAAGATTGAGATAATGGTTGGTTCAAAATTTAAGCAAATAAAGTCAGTTTAATGTCAAAACAATTGCTTTAGTGGCCATATTTTTTACGTGAACTGAACTTTGGTATGTGCTAGATTATTTTTTCTTGATAAATACATCCTGATTTTTTGGTAAATCAAAGACATTTAAAATGTATAGTGTATACAGTGTATGCTATTTGTTTAGCAAAAATACGGTGAAAATAACTGTCAAATTAAGCAAGAGAGCACAACTACAACTACTAAGTATTTTTTTTTCCATGATTATAAATAGTAGGTTTAATAAATATGAAGCCCATTAGGTTTTGCAGATTTCATCTTCAAAAAATGGGATACGGCTAGGGAGAGTGGCTCAAAGGAGAAGATAAGGGTTAAATAGGTCACAAGTCAAGGTTAGGAAAAGTGGATTACAGGAAAAGGTTAGGAGGAGAGAGTCACAAGAGGATCCAGGTGGGTGGGTCACATGGGGGAAATGGGTCTTAATAGCAGGTTGATGGTAAATAGTCACACAACAAGGTTAGTGGGAGTAGATTACAGACAAGGTTACAGAGAGTGGGTTAGAGGCCAGGGTTGGTCTGAGTCAGTCACAGCATGAGCTTGGTGTTAGTGGGTCACAGGACAAGGTTAGGGACAGTGGGATACAAGACAAGGTTAGAAAAAAGTCATTTATAGGCCATAGCTTCCTAAAAAGAAAGCAGCAAATCCAGGAAAGACTGCTGATGTGTTTATTTTACTGTTATTATCTATTATTGTATTATTATTATTATTATATATAATTATTATACAAATACAAACACTCAAAAATATTAGTATTTATTTTAGAAAGCATTTAAAAACCTAGGCTAAAATAGTTAACAGCAAAATATGCAATCTTTTTTCCGTTTGTATTCTTATTGGCTCAATCTAGGACTTGCTATATGAAAAAAAGGAGCTTGAATTAAATTGCTAAAAAAGGTTGGGGTTGTGGCACTGTGAACCAGTGGCAAATAGATGAAGCCTGAGTCGCTCTGGAGAGAGAGTGGACACTGTAGAGCAGCATTGTCAGTGAGTGAACGGCTCCTTCCTGGATCTTGGAGGGGAGAGACTGTCCCAGCATTGTGTACAGTTTCCATCCAGTCCTCCGTACCAGCTGGCTTTTCCCTGCCCCATGGACGGTGAGACTTGGGAGTTCCACCCGGCAGCACTAACAGCAATACATCTAGCCCAGTTAGACGCCACATCTGCTCCCAATCAAGAACTTCCTGATCGAATTCAGATATTGGATTCCATTTGCTTTTAATGTAAGTCTACACTGTTTTCTGTATTGTAATAAAGCTCTACAACGCTTAACCTGGAGGCGCCCTCTGTTTTTTCTTTTTTCTGAATTAAATTGCTGATGCCTGCCTAGGTACTGTATACCAGAATAAAAAGGGTTTAATAAGCTGAGCTTCCTAACCTTTCAGTGACTATATATACTGCAAGTCTACATGAATACATTGGTGGCATATCTCAATATATGGTAACAATATTAACTTGAAAAAAAATGCCCTAACTTGTAGCAGTAAAAAGCTGTCCTGGAGCTCCTGTCAAATGACTTTGCCTACCTACAAATATATCATCAGCTGCAGGTAGGGGGAAGTATTTCCTCATTCTTCCTTGTGATCAGACAGCATTAGTATAACTTTTTCACAAGGTAAGAGAGTGCAGAAAGGGCTGATCTATGTCAAACATAAGTTAAAAGATGTATGGGTTTGGGCTTTTTTCTTTCATCATACCTAGGTAGATGCAGCATCGATCCAATGCTGCATCTGTCCCCCGGGGCCTCTACACTGAGAACCAAGCAATCGAACATCACCCATGGCTTGGTTCTCACAGCTCCCTAAACACAGAGCTACTGACTGTCAATCGACAGCTCTCCACTCTGCTCCTCTATGCTCACTGGAGCACTAAGCTTTGGAGGGGCGGAATTGTCATTCAAAGTGTCATTCAAAGTGCAACATTGCTGAAAGCTGAAAATTAACTTGGGCAGGAAGGGGGTTACAATATTTAAGGCAGCCCAGAATCGACATAGCTGTGTCACCCCTAAGCCAGTATCACAATCCAAGATATAGGCTCACCAAAGAAGACACTTGAACGGAGAGAGGAGGACTAATCTTGTAAAAAAAAGTAATCGGTAGCCTATGTCCTATAAGCAATCCCTTGCCTAGTAGGACAATCTGCAGGAGATATGATGGGGTATGGACAATTCGAATATTGCAGAAAGTGGAATAACCAGCAACTATGCAAAATGATATTCACATATACAAGTAAAATCACTTCAAAGTTCAAATAGCTCACATTTATGTTTACTACATAAATCACCTTCATAATGCCTAATTATGTTCTCTTTGTTGCTTACTAAGTTGCAGAGAGTGGACATTTTCCTATGGCTACATGAAGACTCTATTAGAGAATGACAAATCTCACATGTGTCAGTGTCTTGACATTTTAGAGAACCTCCTTGTGCTCCCAGTGAGATAAGCACTAATATAATACAAGTTTGGTGTATCTATTTAAACAGTGCTACAGATGTATAATATTATGGCTACTATTATTCATTCCATTTTTAGCCAAGCAGCAAAGGTTTCTTAGTTATACATATCAACCTTTACATCCAAGTCTCTGTGTCCTGAGAAAATCTCTGTTTTCTGTGCTCATTGGGACAGGACACAGATAGCAATAAAATCACTTTTTCAAAAAGTGAGAAAAAGTGAGCAAAGGCAGACGCAGGCTAAAAATAAAACTTGGTAGGTGTTCGAACCCATCCCCTCTACATAAATATTCTTTGCTACTGAAAATAAAATGGCAGAACTTCCAGTTTAAGTGCTAATTCTTATGTAGATTAACTCATAGCAAGCAATAAAAATGTACTGGCCTTCAGCAACTGTGATTGTTTGTTCTTAAAACAGTATTAAATCCAAAATAAAAAACATATATTGCATCTTACCAATTATTAAATGTGGTGTCTGCATTTGTTTTCTTTTTTCTCTGCTTTTTCCTCTCTGTTTTCACCTGCTGTTTTGGCCAGTAATACACCTCCTGCATTAGAGTGCCCCCACTCTGGGTGAATGAGCACAAGCTGTACTTTTGGATAGCAGTATTGTTAGTCTGGGGGAGGGGAGTGAGGGCGTAGCTTGGTTGAAGCCTGGGCTGAGGCTGTCATTTCCAATATCCACAGGGTCTTGTAGTGATGTGTGGCACATAGAACCCTTTTGTCTCTTGAGCGAGGGGAGTGTTAGATATGCTAACAGATTTAGAGCGGGCCTTCAGTCATTTATTCATCTTTCCATCTATTAAATCTTTTGCCCTTGTTGTTTTATAGCAGAGTTCCAACCACATTGTGCAATTTTTATTTACTTTTATGAGGCAATTGGATTGTTTAAGTAAGTTGACTTACTATTTGCAAATCCGCTGCTGTTTTCTGTAGTTCTTGTGTAAAGTAACTTTAAAAAAAATGTTGACGACGTTTCCATTTTGCTTGTGGGCATGTGAAACCCACAAGCACTTACATACAGCGATGACGAGCGATGACCATCATGCACCGCCCATCCTGCCCCATTCCCGCTTATGCGCGTTGTAAAGGCAGTGCCGTGCAGTCCCATCAACCTCTGTGGTTGCCATCACAACGGGCAGCGGCGGCGGAGGTGCCCGCCCGGTTGTGATGGCAATGATGCAAACACAAACAGTTTAAGAAGCCGTCATAGCTATAGTAGTGATGGGAGAGAAGACAGCATCGCCAATGTTTTAAAAACTGTCTGTTATATTCCAGTATTGAAATTGGCACCGAAATCTTCACTGAATCGCGTCACTTCCTGTCTGGAAGTCCTGAGATTCTAGCCCTAGGGGAAACACACAGCATCCTGGGAAATTATGACACATATTTCCCAGGAGCAGTAGCGAGCTGTGGAGCCAAGGGAGATGATGACACAATCCGAGGTGATTCAGAAGGCAGATTTTGTGGGACCACAAAGCAAGAGGTATTTCCAGATGTTCTCAATTTTTTTTTAGGTATTATATGCACATTAATGTAATATATATATATTTTTTATGGAAACCCCCACTTTAACTATCGATAGTAAAAAAAATGTTTTCTGCTAGCCCACTTCCTTGTCTGGTAAAAAGCCTAGGCTTATGACATCATGCACAGCTCTCTCTCACTCTTGTGAGAGTTTGCCAGGAAAGGAGGGGGGTGAGTCATAAGAGGACCAATCAGAGCTTCAGCCATGCCGAGCTGGAGGTGTGCCTCTGTGTGTCTGTGTAAAAATCCAGGAAGTGAACAGGCAGCAGCTTCAGCTGCCCACAGTTAAAATGGATGCAGCCAAACTCTGTGGAGGGAGATTTCTGCAACATATTTGGCATGTGAAGAATCACAGTATATAGAAAATTATATGCAACGTGGTTGAGGGGAAGCTTCAACATGGCAAAGATGTTTTTTATTACAAATTATGTAAGCAAGCTACACTTCCAGACTCCAGCTACTACTTTATAAGCAGTTTTGGGATAAAGGGTAAAGGCATCCCTGCCAGTGTTAAATGGCTGGTCCCATCTCTGTAACTGATACATTCTGCTGGTGAGCTTGTCCTTTTGGAAAACAACAGATTTACTGGCTGGATCAACAGATGAAAATTCAAAAAAGTCTAAAAATGAAAACGAATACAGCTATTACATCTAAAAAAAAAACATACAGACGATCGTTTTTCTTGGCAGGATTTTTGCCTGATGGGAAAACAGAGAAAAAGTTCTCTATTTTTATCCTGCAGTTTTCCTTCTGGGAAAACTGTGATTGAGCATACCCACGGACGTTTTTCCTGGCAAAAAACTGTCATGGCAGTTTTCCTCCCGGAAAAAACGGTCGTGTGTACAAGGCATTAGAATTGGTAAGCTGCAATATAATAAATGTTTGCTTTTGGGTTTAATACCACTTTAGGAATTAGCAACTAAAAATAAGAACCCTTTATGAAGAAAAGACCAACTATTCTTTAAAAGAGTTGTAAACCCTTGTGTTTTTTCACCTTAATGCATCCTATGCATTAAGGTGAAAAAACTCCTGGCAGTCACTGGCTCCTCAGCCCCCCATTTTACTTACCCAAGCCCTGGAATTCACTTGGCGGAGACGCGCTGTCCCTCGCTGGATGTGGTCCCGGCTCTTGATTGGATACATTAATAGCAACGCAGCCATTGCCCCCCCCTGCTGTCAATCAAATCCAATAACAGGGGCGCTGGGGGCGGGGCCGGCATTCATGTATATGCTGGACTCGGGAGCGCGCCCAGAAGGCAACCCCCCGGGAGAGCGCTTCCCCTAGGGGGTTATCTGATGTGGGGAGGAGCCACAAGAGCCACTGGGGGACCCCTAAAGTCGAGGAGCGGGGTTACTCAATGAAAAACAAGCTGCACAGTGGAGGTAAGTATGATATGTTTGTTATTTAAAAATAAAATAAAAAATGAAGCTTTACAACCACTTTAAGGCTATATTTTCAGGAATTAAAAAAAAAAATGTTTTCCTTTTAACCACTAGCCGACCAGTGGTTCTACGGCGGCAGGTCGGCTCTCCTGGGCGAGAGCCCGTAGCTCTACGTCGGGACTTTCGCGGCCGCTAGGGGGCGCGTGCGCGCCACCGGCGGCCCACGCGCACCCCCCGCTCGCCCCCCGCTCGCCCCCGAGTCCCGCGCGCGTGCCCGGCGGGCACGATCTCCGCCGGGCACGCGCGCTCGTTTGTTACAGAGCGGGGAACGAGAGCTGTGAGTGTAAACACACAGCGCTCGTTCCTGTCAGCGGGGGAAACGCTGATCTTCCGTTCATACAATGTATGAACGGAAGATCAGTGATTCCCCCTAGTGAGTCCACCCCACCATACAGTTAGAACACAAATAGGAACACACTTAACCCCTTCCCTGCCCCCTAGTGTTAACCCTTTCACTGCCAATGGCATTTTTATAGTAATCCAATGCATTTTTATAGCATTGATCGCTATAAAAATGCCAATGGTCCCAAAAATTTGTCAAAAGTGTCCGATGTGTCCGCCATAATATCGCAGTACCAAAAAAAAACGCTGATCGGCGCCATTACTAGTAAAAAAAAAATATTAATAAAAATGCCATAAAACTACCCCCTTTTTTGTAAACGCTATACATTTTGTGCAAACCAATCAATAAAAGCTAATTGCGTTTTTTTTTTTAACGAACAAAATGTAGAATTTTTTTTTTTTTTTATCTTTTTTGGGGATATTTATTATAGCAAAATGTAAAAAATATTGCATTTTTTTCAAAATAGTCTCTCTATTTTTGTTTATAGCGCAAAAAATTAAAACCGCAGAGATGATCAAATACCACCAAAAGAAAGCTCTATTTGTGGGAAAAAAAGGACGCCAATTTTGTTTGGGAGCCACGTCGCACGACCGCGCAATTGTCAGTTAAAGCGACGCAGTGCCGAATCACAAAAGTGCTCTGGTCTTTGGACAGCAATATGGTCCGGGGCTAAAGTGGTTAAACATCTAATTTACTGTAAATTTTGTTGAAAAACAAACTTTCCCATCAACACTAATGTGCAGAACCCTGGCCACATAGATTTAATGGTTACGCATTTAGAATAACAATTTTAAAGCAGACTTACAGGTAATCCAATTGATTCACCTGTTTTCAGTTTTCAGTCAGTTACATTCAAGGCATGCCGTGAAATATAACGGCTATCGTTTCTCAAATGACAGCTTCCTTAGCTATAACGGATAAGAAGGTTTATTTAAATTTTAAATAATTTTTCCATAAACATAAAATCCTTATCTAAGTGTACATAATATAATGTATTTAATAAATACAGTGAATCACTAGTGTTGTGACACTATAACCTAAACAAGCCAAACAGGAAAGCATTGTTCTGTATGTTGATATGTTTTTCTGAGCAATGCGATTACATTGAATGTTATGGCTATTTATTTTCCTAGGGAGTTTGGTCTCCTGCGAAATGCTAGAAAACTAAAAGAGATATGGGATACACTAGGCCCCATTCACACCTCAGAGTTTTGTAGCTTGAAGCTCAAAGCTTCAAAATACTGGAGGAGAACAAAAATAATTATTTTCTATGGAGAAGGTTCACATCTCTACTCCAAGTCACCTGAAGCTAAACGCCCGAAACTCAAAAAAGTTCTGGAGCTTTTTTTGTAGTTTGAATCGGGCAGATTTGAGAATTTTTGGGCATGTTTTTATTCCCATAGAAATGAATACAATATTTCCATTTGCAATAAAATGGTAATAATATATGAATAAATAAATGTAAACTAAATATACAAATAGCTAAAAGTCATCATAAATACATAAATAAAATACATTAATATTATGTAATAATGCATACATAATAATAATAATAATAATAATAATAATAATAATAATAATAATAATAATAAATTATTTTTTATTTGTTGGAGTAAGGGTGTTTAGTTATTTATTATTAATTATTTATTTAATATTACTTAGTATTAATTGTTTGAATTTATTTGTTATTTAATTAAGATTGTATTTATTTATGTGTGTATTTATTTTATATTTATTAATTATTTTATTTTTATTATTAGAATTAGTAGTAGTAGTATTTACACCCTAACCCTAATAATAAATAAATAAATAAATTAATAGCCCTATATTAGGAAGGTAGTTCATCTCATACTAATTCTCATAGAGCTAATGCTAATTCTTCTGCAGCTACTGCTCATTCCCATACAGCTAATACTTGTGCATACAGACAAGCTCAGGCTAATATCCAGTGTGCACTGACACGTAGGTGTCTCCTGGCTACCCGGCTCACCTTGATGGCAGTCATCTGCTATTAAGCTACAGGCACCCGTGCTTCTTTGAGCCTTGTACCTCTGTCACGACATTTAGGTGTGATCGGACCAGAGCCACAAGGTAATCCCTCTCGTCAACTCGGCCTCCAACCAAGGTATGTGAAACTCTAAGGCCGCGTACACACGATCGGACCAATTCGATGGTGTGTACGGCCCATAGGATTGTTGTCCGTCAGACGAAAGTTTTAAAACTTGCTTTAAAATCTGCGTCGGACAGATTCGATGGTTAGTACGCCAAAGCATCGGACCAAAAAACTGCGCATGCTCAGAATCAAGTTGACGCATTCTTGGAAGCATTGAACTTACTTTTTCAGCACGTCGGTGTGTTCTAAGTCACCGCATTCTGGTCTGATCGGACACACATCAGACCATCAGACCACTTCAGCCTGGTCCGATGAAAATGGTCCGTCGGACCAGTTTCATCGGACCAGTCTGATCGTGTCTAATCTTAACCCTAACCCTTAACTCCTAATCCTAAACCTAACCTTAACTCTAACCCCTTACCCTAATGGAAAAAAACTACAATGAATGAAAACTAATAATACAAAAAATAAATATAAAGCCAATGAAAAAGCTAAAAAAGCTTTCAAGATCGGACCTTTTCGCCATGGAAACCGCTGCTCAAGACTTCACAACAAGCCCACCTTCAGTCAGACGATCACTCTGCTCAATATTTACCGCAACCCACAGAACTCCTCCCAGTCAGCAGATGGGATGCGTTCAGGTGCAGTGAGCGATGTGGAGATGCAGGAACATTCTGACAAGTTTTTTGAGGAAGTCTTCACTGAGATGGAGGAGAAGTACAGCGAGGTGGAGTAGATAAATGTGTGCGATAATTTAGGAAATCATCTTGTGGGAAATGTCTACATCAAGTTCGGCGGGAAGAAGACGCAGAGAAGGCGGTGAAGGATTTAAACAACCGCTGGTTCAACGGTCAGCCCATCCATGCAGAACTGTCTCCAGTCACTGACTTCCAGTATGAGATGGGGGAATGCACACGCGGCGGATTCTGTAACTTCATCCATCTTAAACCGATCTCGCGGGAGCTGCGCCGGGAGCTGTACGGCCGCCGTAGGAAGAACACATTCCCTCAGAAGGAATTTGATGTTGTCAGGTCACGAGAGCGACGATCCCGTTCCAGAGACCGGGGCCAAAGGGGTCGGGAAGGAGGTGGTGATGGAGGCCGGGAAAGAGATCGACGGAGGTCAAGAGACCGTGAGAGGTCGGGCCGATTCTGAGGCGGCACATTTTAATTCCGTGTTGTGGATGGACGTGGAAGTTTCTGAATGGAGAAGGGTGCTTCGCACTCAGACATGGAGGAACGGGGCAGGGTCTTTTTCAATGTTTTTTTTTTATTCTGGGGTTCCAATTAAACATTTGTAGTAATGGAGTAAAAAATAAATAAAAAAAATAAGAAAAAGCTAAAAAAGCTGAAATACCTACCAACAAATGATGCGACAGATGATAGTTCTCTCCTATTGGCTAATAAAAAAATGCCAACGCTGCAAAGAAACATGCAAGTCACGCATAACGACGCACAAAACAACACTGAACATATGCTCAAAGATGCTACACTCAGGTGTGAATGCAGCCTCAGCGCCTTTTATACAATCTCTATTGTATAAAACAGCTTGCTATTATCAAGAGAATTTTTGGTAACTATAATTTTACAAAATCAATAAAATAAAACAAAATAACAGAAAATGTAAAACCATTACAAACCTCATCTGATTTGTCAGTACTGTATGGGTCAACATAGTTTTTATAACAAACATATCTACAACATTGTTTTAAGAATGCAGACTAATTAAACATCATAGTTTGAACATACCTGCAAAATAAGATTGTCATCAGCTATAGGGTCTCTTATGTTTTCATGACCAATTCCTGAGTCATCCGCATCAATAAGTTTATCTACAGGAACAACCGGAACACACTGCTGAGATTTTAGGAAAGCAAATTCCTTGTCCATTGAATCCAAAGTTGGAAAAACATTGTATGTGTAGGGCAGCTGCAATGTTCCATTGTTGAACTGGGAAATAAATCTGGGATCTACAGTATGATATAATTGTGTATCCACAGGGCCAAAGTAAGGCAAAGATTTGGTCTCTCTGCATTTGGAGACCACAGCGACTATCACAGTCAATACAAACAGAAAAGTAATCAATGACAAGGCAATCACCAGGTACATTTGTAAGTTTGACTGAGAGTCCAGTTTGCTTGGATGTTTGTTCATTTCAGGAATTATCTGCTGAAAATTATCAGCAATCACCAGGTTTAGAGTCACAGAAGCAGACAGGGGTGGGTAGCCATTGTCTTTTACTATGATCACAACTTTATGTTTTAAAGAATCTCTATCATGAAAAATCTTTGATGTTTTGATCTCCCCAGTGTGCTGATCAATAGTAAAAAGTGATGGCTCAGAAACTTGCAAAAAATAAGACAACCAGGCATTGTGTCCAGAATCCGCATCCACTGCGACCACTTTAGATACTAAGGAACCCTGTTCAGATGACCAAGGCACCATCTCAAAGACAGGACCATCACTGTCTCTTGGTGGGTATAGGATGACTGGTGAATTATCATTCTGGTCTACCACATGAATTTTTAGAGTTATGCTGCTGTTCAGCGATGGGAAACCATTGTCTTTAGCAATAATCTGAATGTTGAATTCTCTGTGTTGCTCATAATCAAATGATTTTTGTGCATAAATAACTCCGGTCCCTGGATTTATAGATACAAGTGAGGATATGGGATCTTTGTTACTCACTATAAAGTAAGTCAGTTTTGCATTTTCTTCACTGTCAATATCTGTTGCTTGAATATGAAATATGGAAGCTCCTGGTAAATTATTTTCCGGTACAAATGCAGTATAAATCAACTTCTCAAAAACAGGTGCATTGTCGTTAACATCCGCCAAGTCCAAATAGACGACTTTCACAGAAGACAAACCAGGAGAACCCTTGTCAGATGCTTGAATGGTGATATTATAGGAAGATACTATTTCTCTGTCCAGAGAATCTTTGGTAACAATTTTATAGAAGTTACTTGCTGATGACACTAATTGAAATGGAATATCCCCAATGATTTGACACTGAACTTCTCCATTTTCTCCTGAGTCTTTATCACGGACTGCAATCAGTGCCACCACAGTTCCAGGTAATGTGTCTTCAGGAATAGGAGAAGACAGGGAGGTGAGGGTTATCTCAGGAACATTGTCATTCTCATCCAATATCTCTATTAAAACTTTGGCATGGGCAGCCAGGCCCCCTCCATCCATGGCTTGTACAGATATTTCATAGTGTTTTTTCATTTCATAATCTAAATGTCCCTTTGTTCTAATGTCTCCGTTCTTGTGATTAATTGTAAACATCTGAAGAATGTTATTTGCCAGGGTACTGAATGAATATGTAATATGTGCATTTACACCTTCATCTTTATCAGTTGCTTTGACTTGCAGAACTGTAGAATTTAAAGGTATATTTTCCTTAATGCTTATTTTATATACTTCTTGGGTAAATATAGGTGTATTATCATTATAATCAGTGATGGCAATCCTTATAATTGTTGTGCCTGTCTGTACAGGATTTCCTCCATCGAAAGCTGATAGAATCAGTTCATGGTAATTTTGTGTCTCTCGGTCTAGAGGCTTTTCTAGAACCAGCTCAGGAAATATACTGCCATCAGAGCTGATCCTTTCTCCTAAGACAAAGTGCTCATTTGGACTCAGCTTGTAGCTTCTCAGTGTATTAATTCCTATATCCAAATCCTCAGCTTTCTGCAAAACAAACTTTTCTCCAGGTGATGCAGCTTCACTTATTTCTATTAGAATTGTTTCATAGAGAAATCTTGGTGGATTGTCATTTATATCTTGAATTTCAATCCGAACATTAAACACATTTAAAGGATTCTCAGCCACAGCATCAAAGGTCAGGACACAATCAGTTGCAGCCCCACACAGTGTCTCTCTGTCTATCCTCTCTGCAATAAAAAGGTCTCCATTCTCCAGATTGATACTGAAATATTTTTCAGAAACATCAGACACAATTCTGAGTTTTCTTGCTGTGATATCCTTCACATTCATTCCAAGATCTTTCACTAAATCACCAACAACTGAACCTTTCCTCATTTCTTCTACAATAGAATAATGAATCTGAGCAGAGACTGAATGACACAACCAGGAAAATAATGAAATCACTACTTGCCATCTCATTTCCAGGGGTGATTGTTGTTGATGCATGTTTAAGACAGCCATTCCTTCTATTGCTGGGAATATATAAGAGGAAATTCCGTGTAGAATGTATAATCCTTAATTGAATTCAAATTCCAGAATATCTTCTTTGTTAGACCTGAAGCACTCCCATCTCATGCAGAAATGCTCTATATCTACTATTGCAGTTGTACTGCCTGTCTCATAGAGGCATGCATCTTTCACATCCTTCCCTTATTGGTTAAACAGCGGCGCTCTGAGGTGTAATTGGGGAACTACAACATTTTAAAGTTACTTTCATAAATACAGGTTACGATTTTAGAACCTTTCACACGAGCGTCATCAGTTATGTCACTAAAACTGATTTTTAATAAACTCCTATAGTGTTCAGTAATATCATTTTCTAATACTCTCGAAAAAAAAAAAAAACAAGTCGAAAAAAGAAAGTGAAACAAGTGTACCTCATGAAAAACACTTATATAATTCTGAAAGCTTTTTGGTGAGATAATTTAAGCAAAGAAAGTCAGTTTAATGTCAAAGCAGTTGCTATAGTGGCCATATTTTTTATGTGAAGTGAACTTTGGTATGTGCTAGATTATTATTCTTGATAAATACATCCTGATCTTTTGGTAAATCAAAGACATTTAAAATGTATTGTGTATACAGTGTATGCTATTTGTTTAGAAAAAATATGGTGAAAATAACTGTCAAATTAGGCAAGAGAGCACAACACAACTACTCAGTATTTTTTTTTTTATGTTTATAAATAGTAGGTTCAATAAATATGAAGCCCATTATGTTTTTACAGATCTTTTGTTCAACAAATAGGGTAATGTTAGGGAAAGTGGCTCAAAGAAGAAGATAAGGGGTGAATAGGTCACAAGACAAGGTTAAAGAAAGTGGATTACAAGAGGTAAGTTAGGAGGAGTAAGTCACAAGAGAATCCAGGTGGATGGGTCACATGAGGAAAGTGGGTCATGACAGAAGGTTAGGAGTATTGGGTTACAGGCCAGGGTTGGGCTGAGTCAGTCACAATATAAGCTTGGTGTTAGTGGGTCATAGGACAAGGTCAGAGCCAATGGGATACAAGGCAAGGTTAGGAAAAAGTCATTTATAGAGCATAGTTTCCTAAAAAGAAACCAAAACATGCTGATATGTTTATTTTACTGTTATTATACATTATTGTATTATCATATGTAATTATTATACAAACACAAACACTGGGCACGTACAGTACAGACCAAAAGTTTGGACACACCTTCTCATTCAAAGAGTTTTCTTTATTTTCATGACTATGTAAATTGTAGAGTCACACTGGAGGCATCAAAACTATGAATTAACACATGTGGAATTATATACATAACAAAAACGTGTGAAACAACTGAAAATATATATCATATTCTAGGTTCTTCAAAGTAGCCACCTTTTGCAGCAGACACATCTCTAGACCAACTGTTAAGAGGCGACTGTGTGAATCAGGCCTTCGTGGTAGAATATCTGCTAGGAAACCACTGCTAAAGAAAGGCAACAAGCAGAAGAGACTTGTTTGGGCTAAAGGACAACAAGGAATGGACATTAGACCAGTGGAAATCTGTGCTTTGGTCTGATGAGTCCAAATTTGAGATCTTTGGTTCTAACCACCGTGTCTTTGTGCGACACAGAAAAGGTGAAAGGATGGACTCTACATGCCTGGTTCCCACCGTGAAGCATGGAGGAGGAGGTGTGATGGTGTGGGGGTGCTTTTCTGGTGACACTGTTGGGGATTTATTCAAAATTGAAGTCATACTGAACCAGCATGGCTACCACAGCTCCTTGCAGCGGCATGCTATTCCATCCGGTTTGCGTTTAGTTGGACCATCATTTATTTTTCAACAGGACAGTGACCCCAAACACACCTCCAGGCTGTGTAAGGGCTATTTGACCTAGAAGGAGAGTGATGGGGTGCTGCGCCAGATGACCTGGCCTCCACAGTCACCAGACCTGAACCCAATCAAGATGGTTTGGGGTGAGCTGGACCACAGAGTGAAGGCACAAGGGCCAACACGTGCTAAGCATCTCTGGGAACTCCTTCAAGACTGTTGGAAGACCATTTCAGGTGACTACCTCTTGAAGCTCATCAAGACAATGCCAAGAGTGTGCAAAGCAGTAATCAAAGCAAAAGGTGGCTACTTTGAAGAACCTAGAATATGACATATTTTCAGTTGTTTCACAATTTGTTGTTATGTATATAATTCCATATGTGTTAATTCATAGTTTTGATGCCTTCAGTGTGAATCTACAATTTTCATAGTCATGAAAATAAAGAAAACTCTTGGAATGAGAAGGTGTGTCCAAACTTTTGGTCTGTACTGTATATCTGCAGTGTTTTTTTTATCTCTCTTCAAAGCACTAAGTCCTGTGGCTGTCTCCCTCTCTGTTCTTCTGTTACCAGCAAAATAACTTCTGACATGTTCTCTGACACCAGCCTGAAATTTGTGTCAGGGCGGGTGCTATAAATACAGTAGCAAACAGCTGGTCAATTCACAAGACAGGTCTGCAAGTCTCTCCCTATGAGGAGAGGGGGTGTATGCCTTTCCTACAATAAGCTGTCTTACAGCATATGGCAAAACTCCCCTCCCCTGCTGAAACAGAAAGAGAAAACAGTATATAAAGCTGAAGACAACAGATATACATTTAAAACTTATGTAGAGAGATTTTCTTCATCACTGGTATCGTCGGATGCTGTTCACTTCCCTGGGTATATGGAGGGTTTACATCCACTTTAAAAACCTAGGCTAAAATAGTTAACAGAAAAAAAAAAAAGATTTGTTTGAACAAAATGTGCAATCTTTTTTGTGCTCTTATTAACACAAGCTAGGAATTGATATGTATATCAAAGATAGTAAACAACAAGTCCTTTCAAGTCCTGTAAATCACTAAAAGCGCTGCTTGTTGTTTACTATCTTTGATATATATGTTTACAATTTTTAAGTGGCTGCTGAACTTTTGAAGTTAATTTTATTTTTTAACCATATTAATTTTTTAACCGTATTATTGTAATTTTCACATATATAATTTTATACACCATTTTTAGGTTATTATTCATGGTGTTTTGTGAAATTAAGCTACTTAATAACCTGTTAGCTGCTGAGCGCCGAGATGAAAGTGAGTGAAAGAAGGCCAGGGACTTCACAATTTTTTTGTATAAGGAATTGATATGTGCTATATATAGATAAGGAGCTATACAAGCCTACATGATTACATTGGTGGCATATCTCAATATACAGCAACTTTATTAACTTTGAAAAAAAAAGCCCTAACTTGTATCAGTAAAAAGCTGTCCAGGAGCTCCTGTCAAATGAGTTTGCCTACCTAAGGTAAGAGACTGCCAAAAGGGCTGATGTGAGTCAAACTTTAGTTAAAGATGACATCCAGTTTTGGATATTTCATACATAGTAACACTGGCCTAACTTGGATCAATGTAACTATGTATGTACAACACCTGGCTGATATCACTGGAAGCCGGAAATCACTAAAGTAGACACCTCAACTATGGTTATCTCCACTTGCTTCTGGGTCCCTTGCCGAACAGGTGGCCTACGACATTGTGAACACAGTAAGTCGACTTCTCAGTATAGGTGTTATTCAGAGAATGCTTTGCATTTTCTTAATGAATGCATAACATTCTCTGATTGGAGAAGGTGGAGAAGGAGTGTGATGTCGCCTCTCTGTCTTGTCCAAACAGATAACACTTTGAATTCATTCAGAAAATGCAAACAATCCTCTAAATGGTGTCCTAGTTAAACAACTGACCTCCTGTATTCAGTGAGCAGCAGGTAGTAATTTACAGCTTCCAGGGCCATTGGAGCTGTATGGTATATAAATAGTTACATTAGTCCAAGCTGGACCTATGAACCTATGTAAACAATTATTTGTACCTGGAATTCTTCTTTAAGACAGGCCAGAATCTACATGACTGTTTCATCCCTGACCCAGTATCACAATCCAAGATATAGAGGCTCACCAAGGAGGACACCTTAACAAAGATGGTGCCATCCTGAAGAGAAGGACTGTTATTGGGAGGGAGAAAGGGAGTGGGGGTTACCACCTGTTACAGTAACATATGTCTTATGAGCAATCTCTTGACTAGTAGGACAATCTGAAGAAGGGATGGGGCATTAACAATTAGAAAATTGCAGACAGTGGAGTAACCAGCAACTATGCAAAATGATATTCAAATATACAAGTAAAATTACTAGAGAATGACTAATCTCACATGTGTAAGTGTCCAGACAGTGAGATAAGCACTAATATAATACAATTCATTGAAAGGTACATTTTTAGACAAGCAGCAAAGGTTCCTTAGTTATACATATCATCCTTTACATCCAGGTCTCTGACAGATTTTTTTTGCCATCTGTGTCATGAGAAAATGTCTTCTTTCTGTGGTCATTGCGACAAGACACAGAGGGCAAGACGATCACTTTTTTACCATGCTAAAAAGTGAGAAATAGTCAGCAAATGACTGGGAGGAGTTCTAAGCCATCCCCCACATTAATATATTTCACTATTGAAAACAAAATGGCAGAAATTCCAGTTTAAATGCTAATTCTTATGTATATTAACTCATATCAAGCAATAAAAATGCACTGACCTTCAGGAATTGTAATTGGTTGTTCTTAAATTGGTATTAAACCCCAAACCAAACAAGTATATTGCAGCCTACCAATCACTAGATGTGGTGGTTGCGGTAGTATTCTTTTTTCTTATTCGCCCCCTCTGTTTGTACCTGGTGATCTGACAAAGAACACACCTCCTGCATTAGAGTGCCCCACTCTGGGTGAATGAGCACAGGCGGTAATTTTGGACAGCAGTATTATCAGTCTGGGGGAGGGGAGTGAGGATGTGGCTTGGCTAGAGCCTGGGCTAAGGCTGTCATTTCACATAACCACAGGATCTTGCAGTGATGTGTGGTGCATAGGACCTTTTTGTCTCTTGGGGAGGGGAGTGTTAGATACACTAACAGATTTCAAGGAGAAGTACAGCCAAAACTCAAAGAAAAAACTGCACGCCTGTGACCCATTTTCAGCAGACAGCTGGACTAAAGCCCACTGTCGGCTAACATCATGGAGCTTGTCCAGGTTTTGGCCAATGATGTCGGGATTCGACCAACGTGCCTGGACCGACACCTGACTCAGGGTCTCAGTGAGACGATGAGAGCCTAAGCCGGACGATCCCGCCCACTTCACAGCCCAGCACTACTGTGAGTGAGGAGGGGCAGAGCAGAGAGCTGTGACTGGCAGTCACCGGTTTTCTGCTCGGAAACTGCGATCGGTAGTGTTAGATCAACCGATTCTTAGTTTTCGTGCCGGCAGGGGACTCATCGGACCGATGCTAATATTTTATAAGCAGTTTTCGGATTAAGGTTTTACATACATAAATATAATCTGATCATTCAATGCATCCTTCCCAGTTTTAAATTACTATCTCTGTAACTAATACATTCTGCTGGAGCTTATGCTTTTGAAAAACAACAGATTTACTGGTTACTGGAAAAAAAGTCTAAAAAAAGAAAACGAATACAGCCATTACATCTAAGAAACAGCAATATAATAAATGTTTGCTTTTGGGTTTAATACCACTTTAGGAATTAGCAACTAAAAGTAAGAACCCTTTATGAAAAAAGACCAATCATTCCTTAACGCTATATTTTCAGAAATGAAAAAAAAAATAAGATTTTGTATATATGTTCCTTTTAAACATCTCATTTATTGTAAATTTAGTTGAAGGGCAAACTTTCCTATAAACACTCATGTGCAGAACCGTGGCCACATAGAATTTTTTTAAGCAAAATTAATCCCACCGATTCACCTCTTTTCTAAGTCAGTTACATTCAAGGCATGCTGTGAAATATAACTGCTATAGTTCCTAGTGTACTTATGTTGCTCTCAACCCAACTGTCAAGCCATGAAATGGTTGGTGTTGTAGCTGATCAAATGTACAGGTAACTGCAGATCATCCAGAGGTTAATATGACAGCTTCCTTAGCTATAAAGAATAGGAAGGTTTATTTCCACTTTAAAATATTTTTCCCATAAACGTAAAATATTTTTCTATTGTTAAGTATACATAATATAATGTAATTATTAAATGCAATCACTCACTAGTGCTGTGACGCTATAACTTAAAAAAGCCATAAAGAATATAAGTATTTTTCTTTATTATGTTGATATGTTTTTCTGAGCAATACGACCACATCGTAGACTATGCCCATTTATAATCCTAGGGGGGGTTTGGTCTCTGGTCTCTTTGTCTCTGCAACGCTAGAAAACTAAAAGAGCTATGGGATGCACTATGAGTGCTGGTCTTCTGATGGCCTAGTAACTATGAATGCCTCATGGTCACAAGAGTTAACAATCACAATTGTATGAAACAGCTTGCTTTTATCAAGAGAATTTATGGCAATTATTATTTTACAAAATCATTCAAATAAAAAAAAAAATAACAGAAATCTGAAATTAACTTTAGCCTACCTCTGATTTGCAAACACTTTATGGGTCAACACAGCCTATATAACAAACATATCTGCAACATTGTTTTAAAGAATGCAGACTAATTAAATATCAGAGTTTGATCATACCTGTAAAATAAGATTGTCATCAGCTTCATTACTAATTCCTGAATCATCCGCATCAATGAGTTTGTCTACAGGAACAACCGGAACACACTGTTGAGATTTTAGGAAAGCAAATTCCTTGTCCATTGAATCCAGAGTTGGAAACACATTGTATGTGTAGGGCAGCTGCAATGTTCCATTGTTAAACTGGGAAATAAATCTGGGATCTACAGTATGATATAATTGTGTATCCACAGGGCCAAAGTAAGGCAAAGATTTGGGCTCTCTGCATTTGGAGACCACAGCGACTATCACAGTCAATACAAACAGAAAAGTAATCAATGACAAGGCAATCACCAGGTACATTTGTAAGTTTGACTGAGAGTCCAGTTTGCTTGGCTGTTTGTTCATTTCAGGAATTATCTGCTGAAAATTATCAGCAATCACCAGGTTTAGAGTCACAGAAGCAGAAAGGGGTGGGTAGCCATTGTCTTTTACTATGACCACAACTTTATGTTTTAAAGAATCTCTATCATGAAAAACCTTTGATGTTTTGATCTCCCCAGTGTGCTGATCAATAGTACAAAGTGATGGCTCAGAAACTTGCAAAAAATAAGACAACCAGGCATTGTGTCCAGAATCCGCATCCACTGCGACCACTTTAGATACTAAAGAACCTTGTTCAGAGGACCAAGGCACCATCTCATAGACAGGACCATCACTGTCCCTTGGTGGGTATAGGATGACTGGTGAGTTATCATTCTGGTCTACCACATGAATGTTTAGAGTTGTGCTACTGTTCAGCGATGGAAAACCATTGTCTTTAGCAATGACCTGAATGATGAATTCTCTGTGTTGCTCATAATCAAATGATTTTTGCGCATAAATGACTCCAGTCACTGGATTTATAGATACAAGCAAGGATATGGGATCTTTGTCAATACTTACTATAAAATAAGTCAGTTTTGCATTTTCTTCACTGTCAATATCTTTAGCTTGAATATGAAATATGGAAGCTCCTGGTAAATTATTTTCTGGTACAAATGCAGTGTAAGTCAACTTCTCAAATATAGGAGTGTTGTCGTTAACATCCGCCAAGTCCAAAGAGACGACTTTCACAGAAGACAAACAAGGAGAACCCTTGTCAGAGGCTTGAATGGTGATGTTATAGGATGATAATTTTTCTCTGTCCAGAAAATCTTTGGTAACAATTTTGTAAAAGTTACTTGCTGATGAAATTAATTGAAATGGAATATCCCCAATGATTTGACACTGAACTTCTTCATTTTCTCCCGAGTCTTTATCATGAACTGCAATCAGTGCCACCACAGTTCCAGGTAATGTGTCTTCAGGAATAGGAGAAGACAGGGAGGTGAGGGTTATCTCAGGAACATTGTCATTCTCATCCAATATCTCTATTAAAACTTTGGCATGGGCAGCCAGCCCCCCTCCATCCATGGCTTTTACAGATATTTCATAATGTTTTTTCATTTCATAATCTAAATGTCCTTTAGTTCTAATGTCTCCGTTCTTGTGATTAATTGTAAACATCTGGAGAATGTTATTTGCCCGGGTATTAAAAGAATATGTAATCTGTGCATTTACACCTTCATCTTCATCAGTTGCCCTGACCTGCAGAACTGTAGAATTTAAAGGTATATTTTCCTTAATGCTTACTTTATATACTTCTTGGGTAAATATAGGTGTATTATCATTAAAATCAGTGACTGTAATCCTTATCATTGTTGTGCCTGTCTGTACAGGATTTCCTCCATCAAAAGCTGATAGAATCAGTTCATGGTGATTTTGTGTCTCTCGGTCTAGAGGCTTTTCTAGAACCAGCTCAGGAAATATACTGCCATCAGAGCTGATCCTTTCTCCTAAGACAAAGTGTTCATTTGGACTCAGCTTGTAGCTTCTCAGTGTATTAATTCCTATATCCAAATCCTCAGCTTTCTGCAAAGCAAACTTTGCTCCTAGTGAAGCAGATTCACTTATTTCTAATCTAATTGTTTCATCGAGAAATGTTGGTGGATTGTCATTTATATCTTGAATTTCAATCCGAACATTAAACACATTTAAAGGATTCTCAGCCACAGCATCAAAGGTCAGGACACAATCAGCTGCAGCCCCACACAGTGTCTCTCTGTCTATCCTCTCTGCAATAAAAAGGTCTCCATTCTCCAGATTGATGCTGAAATATTTTTCAGAAACATAAGACACAATTCTGAGTTTTCTTGCTGTGATATCCTTCACATTCATTCCAAGATCCTTCACTAAATCACCAACAACTGAACCTTTCCTCATTTCTTCTACAATGGAATAATGAATCTGAGCAGAGACTGAATGACACAACCAGGAAAATAATGAAATCACTACTTGCCATCTGATTTCCAGGGCTGATTGTTGTTGATGCATTTTCAAGACAGCCATTCCTTCTATTGCTGGGAATATATAAGAGGAAATTCCTTGTAGAATGTATAATCCTTAATTAAATTCAAATTCCAGAATATCTTCTTCTTTGTTAGACCTGAAGCACTCCCATCTCATGCAGAAATGCTCTATATCTACTCTTGCAGTTGTACTGCCTGTCTCATAGAGGCATGCATCTCTCACATCCTTCCCTTATTGGTTAAACAGCGGCGCTCTGAGGTGTAATTGGGGAACTACAACATTTTAGAGTTACTTTCATAAATACCTTACAGGTTACGATTTTGGAACCTTTCACACAAACGTCATCAGTTCTGTCACTAAAACTAATTTTTAATAAACTCCTTTAGTGTTCAGTAATATGATTTTCTAATACTCTTGAAAAAAAAAAAAAAAAAACAGAAAGAGAAACAAGTGTACCTCATGAAACACACTTATATTATTCTGAAAGCTTTTTGCCCTAAGATTGAGATAATGGTTGGTTCATAATTTAAGCAAATATAGTCAGTTTAATGTCAAAACAATTTCTATAGTGGCCATATTTTTTATGTGAACTGAACTTTGGTATGTGCTAGATTATTTTTTCTTGATAAAAAACATCCTGATCTTTTGGTAAATCAAAAACATTTAAAATGTATTGTGTATACAGTGTATGCTATTTGATTAGCAAAAATATGGTGGAAATAACTGTCAAATTAGGCAAGAGAGCACAACTACAACTACTCAGTATTTTTTTTTCAAGTTTATAAATAGTAGGTTCAATAAATATGAAGCCCATTAGGTTTTCCAGATTTCAATTTAAAAAAATGGGATATGGCTAGTTAGAGTTGCTCAAAGGAAAAGATAAGGGTTAAATAGGTCACAAGACAAGGTTAGGAAAAGTGGATTACAGGAAAAGGTTTGGAGGAGAGAGTCACAAGAGGATCCAGGTGGGTGGGTCACATGGGGGAAGTGGGTCCTAATGGCAGGTTGATGGTAAATAGTCACACAACAAGGTTAGTGGGAGTAGATCACAGACAAGAAAACGGAGAGTAGGTTACAGGCCAGGTTTGGACTGAGTCAGTCACAGCATGAGCTTGGTGTTAGTGGGTCACAGGACAAGGTTAGGGGCAGTGGGATACAAGACAAGGTTAGAAAAAAGTCATTTATAGGCCATAGCTTCCTAAAAAGAAAACAGCAAATCCAGGAAAGACTGCTGATGTGTTTTTATTTTTGTTATCTATTATTGTATTATTATTATTATATAATTTATTATACAAACACTCAAAAATATTTTTTTTTAAATCATTTAAAAATGTGAGCTAAAATAGTTAACAGCAATAAAATAATAACTTTTTGAACAAAATATGCAATCTTTTTTCCGTTTGTATTCTTATTGGCTCAAGCTAGGACTTGCTATATGAAAAGAAGGAGCATGAATTAAATTGCTGATGCCTCCCTAGGTACAGTATACCAGAAAAAAAAGGGTTTAATAAGCTGAGCTTCCTAACCTTTCAGTGACTATATATACTGTAAGTCGACATGAATACATTGATGGCATATTTCAATATGCAGTAACAATTTTAACTTTGAAAAAAAAATGCCCTAACTTGTAGCAGTAAAAAACTGTTCTCGAGCTCCTGTCAAATGACTTTGCCTACCTACGGATATATCATCAGCGGCAGGTAGGGGGAAGTATTTCCTCATTCTTCCTGATCTATGTCAAACATAAGTTAAAAGAAGTATGGGTTTGGTTTTTTTTCTTCCATCATACTTACCTAGGTAGATGCAGCATCGATCCAATGCTGCATCTGTCCCCCGGCGTCTCTACACTGAGAACCGAGCAATCGAACATCACCAATGGCTTGGTTCTCACAGCTCCCTGAGCAGAGAGCTGCTGACTGTCAATCGGCAGCTCTCCGCTCTGCTCCTCCACGCTCACTAGAGCACTGACCTATGGAGGGGCGGGGAGCGGCCATATTAGACTCTCAGCCGCTCGCAGAGAGCGAACTTCAGTCCCCTCTCTTCTGAAAACGGGTCACCAGAGTGCAAAACAAACTGCACTCCTGTGACACATAGGAGAACCCCAGCCAAACAAGCTTTGGCTGGACTTCTCCTTTAAAGATGAATTCTAGGTGTGAATATTTTAGACAGTTACACTGGCATAACTTGGACCAATGTAAATATGTACAGTATTTACCATACCTGGCCAATTTCTATGGAAGCTGGAAATCCCTGAAGTAGACACCGCTACTATAGTGATTTCCACTTGCTCCCAGGTCCTGTGCTCAACAGCAAGTTGACTACTCAGCATGGCTGTCATTCAGAGCATTTTCTTAACGAATGTATATCATTCTCTGATTAGAGAAGGTTAAGAGTGTGATGTCACTGCCCGCCTCTCTGCCTTGTCCAATAAGATAACACTTTGAATTCATTCAGAACATGCAAATCATTCTCTGAATGGTACCCTAGTTGAACAACTGACCTCCTGTATTCAGTAAACAGCAAGTTGATTGTTCAGCATGGGACCCGGAAGCAAGTAGAGATTACAGGAGTAGTGGAGTCATTTCCAGCTTCCAGGGGCATTGAGCAAGTATGGTATAGTTACATAATTCCAAGCTGGACACATGTAACTATAAATAAAAAAAAAATAATACCTGGAATTCTTCTTTAACTGGTTCCCACCCAGCCTATTGGGGAATGATGCCGGTGGGAACCTGTTGTCGAGGCGGATATCATATGACATTTGCCTGGGTTGTGGCCCACGCGTGGGCTCAGGGCCATGGGGCCACTCAGCGGTACAATCTGTTAACGGTTGCATTCACCAGACACAGGAGATGACTGACCACTGTGCTGGCATGCTTCCAGTACCATGTGACCACGGTAACCAATCACAGCAGGTCACATGACAGTTGTATACAATGGATGGCTTCTTTTCAAGCCATCCATTGTATACAATTGCGTTGCTAGCTGTGATTGGTCAGTGTGATAACATAACAGCCCATCTGTACCATGTGATTAGCTCTGACCAATCACAGCTAATCACAACAAAATAAACAAAATTAATTAATTTCATTCAGTAAAATGCTTGTATAAAGCAATGTAATGCACTGCTAATTACAGACATAACGTGCAAAGAAAAAATCCCTTCCCCATAGTAGTACAATGTTACTATGGTAACATTATATGGCTCTTGTCAAAATGTGTTAAAAAATATTGTAAAAAAATAAAATAAAAATGAATACAATAAAAAGTAAAAACATATATATTTCTTAATTTTCCAAAAAAACTAAAATGTTAACGAAAAATGTACAACTTCGAAAAACTTGCCATGCCTCTTACTAAATACATTGGACTGTGTACTTTCCAAACAGGGGTAATTTGGGGGTATTTGTACTGTCCTGACATTTTTGGGCCTCAAGAAATTAGATAGGCAGTCAGTACATCAGGATTGATCAATTTTCAGATATATACCATATTTTACAGACTTTATAACTTTCCTACAGAGTAAATAATATACACGAATTTGGGTTTTTTCACCAAAGAAATGTAGCAGAATACATGTTGGCCTAAATTCATGAAGAAAGATGATTTATTTGCAAAACTTTATAACAGAAATAACAAAAAACATGTTTTCACAATTTTCGGTCTTTTTCATTTGTTTATCGAAAAAACGAACAAAATAGCAGTGGCGATTAAATACCAGGAAGAGAAAAGTATATTTATGTGAACACAAAAAAAGATAGTTTGAGTAAAGTGTTGCATGATCACGGAATTGTCATTCAAAGTGTCATTCAAAGTGCAACATTGCTGAAAGCTGAAAATTAACTTGGGCAGGAAGGGGGTTACAATGTTTAAGGCAGCCCAGAATCGACATAACTGTGTCACCCCCTAAGCCAGTATCACAATCCAAGATATAGGCTCACCAAAGAAGACACTTGAATGGAGAGAGGACTAATCTTGTAAAAAAAAGTAACCAGTAGCCTATGTCCTATAAGCAATCCCTTGCCTAGTAGGACAATCTGCAGGAGATGGGATGGGGTATGAACAATTCGAATATTGCAGAAAGTGGAATAACCAGCGTCTATGCAAAATTATATTCACATATACAAGTAAAATCACTAGAGTTCAAATAGCTCACATTTATGTTTACTACATAAATCACCTTCATAATGCCTAATTATGTTCTCTTTGTTGCTTACTAAGTTGCAGAGAGTGGACATTTTTCTATGGCTACATGAAGACTCTATTAGAGAATGACTAATCTTACATGTGTCAGTGTCCTGACATTTTAGAGAACCTCCTTGTGCTCCCAGTGAGATAAGCACTAATATAATACAAGTTTGGTGTATCTATTTAAACTACAGATGTATAATATTATGGCTACTATTATTCATTCCATTTTTAGACAAGCAGCAAAGATTTCTTAGTTATACATATCAACTTTTACATCCAAGTCTCTGTGTCCTGAGAAAATCTCTGTTTTCTGTGCTCATTGGGACAAGACACAGATAGCAATAAAATCACTTTTTTATAATGACAAAAAGTGAGAAGAAGTCAGCAAAGGCAGACACAGGCTAAAAATAAAACTTGGTAGGTGTTCTAACCCATCCCTTCTACACTCTGGGTGAATGAACACAAGCTGTACTTTTGGATAGCAGTATTGTTAGTCTGATGGCGTGAGGGCGTAGCTTGGTTGAAGCCTGGGCTGAGGCTGTCATTTCACATATCCACAGGGTCTTGCAGTGATGTGTGGCACATAGAACCTTTTTGTCTCTTGAGGGAGGGGAGTGTTAGATATGCTAACAGATTTAGAGCGGGCCTTCAGTCGTTTATTTATCTTTCCATCTATTAAATCATTTGCCCTTGTTGTTTTAACTATCGATAGTAAAACATTTTTTTTCTGCCAGCCTACTTCCCTGTCTGGTAAAAAGCCTAGGCTTATGACATTATGCACAGCTCTCTCTCACTCTTGTGAGAGTTTTCCAGGAAGGGAGGGAGGGTGAGTCATAAGAGGACCAATCAGAGCTGCAGGCATGCAGAGCTGGATGTGTGCCTATGTGTGTCTGTGTAAAAATCCAGGAAGTGAACAGGCAGCAGCTTCAGCTGCCCTCAGTTAACGTGGATGCAGCCAGACTCAATGGAGGGAGATTTCTGCAACATATTTGGCAAGTACAGAATCACAGTATATAGAAATTTACAAGCAAAGTGGTTGGAGGGAAGCTTCAGAATGGCAATTATGTTTTTATTACAAATTATGTGAGCAATTTGCAGTTCCTCTTTAAATTAACATTAACACATTTAAGCCAGACTCCAGCTACTACTGTATAAGCAGTTTTGGGATAAAGGTTTTACATAAATATAATCTGACCATTGTAAGCATCCCTGCCAGTGTTAAATGGCTGGTCCCATCTCTGTAACTGATATATTCTGCTGGTGAGCTTGTCCTTTTGGAATATAAAGATTTACTGGCTGGATCAACAGATAAAAATAAAATAAAAAGTCGGTTTTCTCGGCAGGATTTTTGGATTTTGAACAAGTTCTCACTTTGAGCATGCACACGCCAGTTTTTCCTGGCGAAAAACGGTCATGGCCGTGTGTACGAGGCATTAGAATTAGTAAGTTGAAATATAATAAATGTTTGCTTTTGGGCATAATACCACTTTAGGAATTGGCAGCTAAAAATAAGAACTATTTATGAAAAAAAAAACAATTATTCTTTAAAGGAGTTGTAAACCCTTGGATGCATTAAGGTGAAAAAAGTTCTGGCAGTCACTGGCTCCCCCGCCCCCCCCCATTTTACTTACCTGAGCCCTGAAACTCACTCGGCGGAGATGTGCTGTCCCTCTCTGCATGGGGTCCCAGCTCTTGATTGGATAGATTGAGAGCAACACAGCCATTGGCTCCCCTTGCTGTCAATCGAATCCAATGATAGGGGCGCTAGGGGGCAGGGCCGAGTCTGGTATTTGTGCCTATGGACGCAAAGGCTGGACTCGGGAGCTTCCCCGTAAAGTAACCCCCCTGGGAGAGCGCTTCTCCTAGGGGGTTATCTGATGTGGAGAGGAGCCGTGAGAGCCGCTGGGGGACTCCTGAAGTCGAGGATTGGGGTCATTCAATGAAAAATGAGCTGCACAGTGGAGGTAAGTATGACATGTTTGTTATTTAAAAAAATAAGCTTTACAACCACTTTAAGGCTATATTTTCAGAAATTATTAAAAAAAAAAAAAAAATTGTATATGTGTTCCCTTTAAACATCTCATTTATTGTAAATGTTGTCAATAAACAAACTTTCCTATCAACACTCATGTGCAGAACCCTGGAAATATTGGTTTAATGGTTACGCATTTATAAAAACAATTTTAAAGCAGTCTTAATCCCATTGATTCACCTGTTTTCTATGTCAGCTACATTCAAGGCATGCTGTGAATTTTAACTGCTATAGTTTCTAGTGTGCTTATGAACTCTCTCAACCCAACTGTCAAGCCATGACATGGATGGTGTCATAGCTGATCACATGTGCAGGCAACTGCAGATCATGCAGAGGGTAAAATGACAGCTTCTTTAGTTTTAACGAATAAGAAGATTTTTTTAAATTTAAAATAATTTTTCCATAAACATAAAATCCTTATCTAAGTGTACATAATATAATGTATTTAATAAATACAGTGAATCACTAGTGTTGTGACACTATAACCTAAAGCAGCTATACAGGAAAGCATTGTTCTTTATGTTGATATGTTTTTCTGAGCAATGCAATTATTTTTTAAGTTATGGCTATTTATTTTCCAAGGGAGTTTGGTCTCCTGCACAATGCTGGAAAACTAAAAGAGATATGGGATACACTAGGCCCCATTCAGAGTTTTGTAGCTTGAAGCTCAAAGCTTCAAAATGCTGGAGGAGAACAAAATTAATTATTTTCTATGGAGAAGGTTTACATCTCTACCCTAAGTCACCTGAAGCTAAACGCCCGAAACTCAAAAAAGTTCTAGAGCTTTATTTGTAGCTCAAATCGGGCAGATTTTAGCATTTTTGGGCAAGTTTTTATCCCCATAGAAATGAATAAAATGTTTCCATTTGCAATAAAATGGTAATAATATATGAATACATAAATGTAAACTAAATATACAAATACTGTAGCTAAAAGTCATTATAAATAAATAAATAAAATACATTAATAATATGTAATAATGCATACATAATGATAATAATAATAATAATAAATAAACATCCAAACAAAACAAATACATTATTATTATTATTAGTATTATTATTATTAGTAGTATTATTATTATTAATAATAATAATACTAATAATAATAATAATAATAAATCATTTTGTTGGAGTAAGGGTGTTTAGTTATTTATTATTAGTTATTTGTTTAATATTACTTAGTATTAATTGTTTGAATTTATTTGTTATTTAATTAAGATTGTATTTATTTATGTGTGTATTTATTTAATATTTATTTATTTTATTATTATTATTATTATTATTATTATTAGAATTAGTAGTAGTAGTAGTATTAACACCCTAACCCTAACAATAAATAAATAAATACATTAATAACCCTATATCAGGAAGATAGTTCAGCTCATACTAATTCTCATAGAGCTAATGCAAATTCTCCTGCAGTTAATGCTAATTCTTCTGCAGCTACTGCTCATTCCCATACAGCTAATGCTTGTGCACGTGCACCAGCATACAGACAAGCTCAGGCTAATATCCAGTGTGCACTGACACGTAGGTGTCTCCTGGCTACCCTGCTGTCTTACTGTGGATGACCCCGGCTCACCTTGATTACATCCCTGACTTTGGCAGTCACCTGCTATTAAGCTACTGGCACCCGTGCTTCTTTGAGCCTTGTACCTCTGTCACCACACTTAGGGGTGCTCGGACCAGAGCCACAAGGGAAGCCCTCTCCTCAACTCGGCCTCCAACCAAGGTATGTAAAACTCTGACCCCTAATCTTAACCCTAACCCTTAACTCCTAATCCTAAACCTAACCTTAACTCTAACCCCTTACCCTAATGGAAAAAAACTATAATGAATGAAAACTAATAATCCAAAAAATAAATATAAAGCCAATGAAAAAGCTAAAAAAGCTGAAATACCTACCAACAAATGATGCAACAGATGATAGTTCTCTCTATTGGCCAACAAAAAAAATTCCAACGCTGCATAGAAACATGCAAGTCACGCATAACGATGCACAAAACAACACTGAACACATGCTTAAAGATGTTACACTCAGGTGTGAATGCAGCCTCAGCGCTGGTCTGTTGATGGTCTGGTAATAATCCAGCCTACAATCTCTATTGTATAAAACAGCTTGCTATTATCAAGAGAATTTTTGGTAACTATAATTTTACAAAATCAATAAAATAAAACATAATAACAGAAAATGTAAAATCATTACAAACCTCATCTGATTTGTCAACACTGTATGGGTCAACATAGTCTATATAACAAACATATCTACAACATTGTTTTAATGAATGCAGACTAATTAAACATCATAGTTTGAACATACCTGCAAAATAAGATTGTCATCAGCTATAGGGTCTCTTATGTTTTCATTACCAATTCCTGAATCATCCGCATCAGTGAGTTTATCTACAGGAACAACTGGAACACACTGCTGAGTTTTTAGGAAAGCAAATTCCTTGTCCATTGAATCCAGAGTTGGAAAAACATTGTATGTGTAGGGCAGCTGCAATGTTCCATTGTTAAACTGGGAAATAAATCTGGGATCTACAGTATGATATAATTGTGTATCCACAGGGCCAAAGTAAGGCAAAGATTTGGTCTCTCTGCATTTGGAGACCACAGCGACTATCACAGTCAATACAAACAGAAAAGTAATCAATGACAAGGCAATTACCAGGTACATTTGTAAGTTTGACTGGGAGTCCACTTTGCTTGGCTGTTTGTTCATCTCAGGAATTATCTGCTGGAAATTATCAGCAATCACCAGGTTTAGAGTCACAGAAGCAGACAGGGGTGGGTAGCCATTGTCTTTTACTATGACCACAACTTTATGTTTTAAAGAATCTCTATCATGAAAAACCTTTGATGTTTTGATCTCCCCAGTGTGCTGATCAATAGTAAAAAGTGATGGCTCAGAAACTTGCAAAAGATAAGACAACCAGGCATTGTGTCCAGAATCCGCATCCACTGCAACCACTTTAGATACTAAGGAACCTTGTTCAGATGACCAAGGCACCATCTCAAAGACAGGACCATCACTGTCTCTTGGTGGGTATAGGATGACTGGTGAGTTATCATTCTGGTCTACCACATGAATCTTTAAAATCGTGCTGCTGTTCAGAGATGGAAAACCATTGTCTTTAGCAATGACCTGAATGTTGAATTCTCTGTGTTGCTCGTAATCAAATGATTTTTGTGCGTAAATGACTCCGGTCACTGGATTTATAGATACAAGTGAGGATATGGGATCTTTGTTACTCATTATAAAGTAAGTCAGTTTTGCATTTTCTTCACTGTCAATATCTGTTGCTTGAATATGAAATATGGAAGCTCCTGGTAAATTATTTTCTGGTACAAATGCAGTATAAATTGACTTCTCAAAAATAGGTGCATTGTCATTAACATCCGCCAAGTCCAAATAGACGACTTTCACAGAAGACACACCAGGAGAACCCTTGTCAGATGCTTGAATGGTGATGTTATAGGATGATAATTTTTCTCTGTCCAGAGAATCTTTTGTAACAATTTTATAGAAGTTACTTGATGATGACACTAATTGAAATGGAATATCCCCAATGATTTGACACTGAACTTCTCCATTTCCTCCCGAGTCTTTATCACGAACTGCAATCAGTGCCACCACAGTTCCAGGTAATGTGTCTTCAGGAATAGGAGAAGACAGGGAGGTGAGGGTTATCTCAGGAACATTGTCATTCTCATCCAATATCTCTATTAAAACTTTGGCATGGGCAGCCAGGCCCCCTCCATCCAGGGCTTGTACAGATATTTCATAGTGTTTTTTCATTTCATAATCTAAATGTCCCTTTGTTCTAATGTCTCCGTTCTTGTGATTAATTGTAAACATCTGGAGAATGTTATTTGCCAAGGTACTGAAAGAAAATGTAATCAGTGCATTTACACCTTCATCTTCATCAGTTGCCCTGACCTGCAGAACTGTAGAATTTAAAGGTATATTTTCCTTAATGCTGATTTTATATACTTCTTGGGTAAATATAGGTGTATTATCATTATAATCAGTGATGGCAATCCTAATCAGTGCAGTGCCTGTCTGTACAGGATTTCCTCCATCAAAAGCTGATAGAATCAGTTCATGGTAATTTTGTGTCTCTCGGTCTAGAGACTTTTCTAGAACCAGCTCAGGAAATATACTGCCATCAGAGCTGATCCTTTCTCCTAAGGCAAAGTGCTCATTTGGACTCAGCTTGTAGCTTCTCAGTGTATTAATTCCTATATCCAAATCCTCAGCTTTCTGCAAAACAAACTTTTCTCCAGGTGAAGCAGATTCACTTATTTCTATTTTAATTGCTTCATAGAGAAATCTTGGTGGATTGTCATTTATATCTTGAATTTCAATCTGAACATTAAACACATTTAAAGGATTCTCAGCCACAGCATCAAAGGTCAGGACACAATCAGCTGCAGCCCCACACAGTGTCTCTCTGTCTATCCTCTCTGCAATAAAAAGGTCTCCATTCTCCAGATTGATGCTGAAATATTTTTCAGAAACATCAGACACAATTCTGAGTTTTCTTGCTGTGATATCCTTTATTCCAAGATCCTTCACTAAATCACCAACAACTGAACCTTTTCTCATTTCTTCTACAATGGAATAATGAATCTGAGCAGAGACTGAATGACACAACCAGGAAAATAATGAAATCACTACTTGCCATCTGATTTCCAGGGGTGATTGTTGTTGATGCATTTTGAAGACAGCCGTCCCTTCTATTGCTGGGAATATATAAGAGGAAATTCCGTGTAGAATGTATAATCATATAATTGAATTCAAATTCCAGAATATCTTCTTCTTTGTTAGACCTGAAGCACTCCCATCTCATGCAGAAATGCTCTATATCTACTATTGCAGTTGTACTGCCTGTCTCATAGAGGCATGCATCTCTCACATCCTTCGCTTATTGGTTGAACAGCGGCGCTCTGAGGTGCAGCTGGGGTACTACAACATTTTAGAGTTATTTCCATAAATACAGATTAAGATTTAGGGACCTTTCACACAAGTGTCATCAGTTCCGCCACAAGAACTGATTTTAAAATAACTGCAACACAGTCCTTTAATGTTAATTAATTTACTTTTCTGACACTCTTGAAAAAACGCAAAACCAGTATCTTTGGACCTCATGGAACACTGTTATATTGTTCTAAAAGTTTTTTGGCTTAAGATTAACATAATGGTTGGTTTATAGTTCAAACAACAAATAAAGTAAATTTTATGTGAAAACAATTGCCATAAAGGCCATATTTTTTTATGTGAACTCTATGATGTGGTATATGATAAAAAAATTATGACAAATATGCCCTCATCTTTCTTGAACCAAAGATAAAATAACATGTATTGTGTATACAGTGCAGACCATGCATTTAGTGGAATTACTGTGGCCATAAATGTCAAATGAATTCGGCAAGAGAGCACAACTACTTCATATTTTCTATATTTTGCTGTTGATGTTTATAAATAATGGGTTCAAAATATTTGAATTCCATTAAGTTTTATAAATCTTTTCTTCGAAAAATTAGCCAAAGTTAGGGAGATTGGCTTAAAGGATAGGGTAAGGGTGAATAGGTCACAGAAAAAGGTTAGAGAAAGTGGGTCACAGGAGAAGGTTAGGAGGAGTGAGTCATAAGAGAATCCAGGAGGGTGGGTCACATGGGTAAATAGCTCATAACATAAGGTTAGGGGTAAATAGTCACACAACAAGGTTAGTGGGGGTAGGTCACAGACAAGGTTAAGGGAAGTAGGTTACAGGCAAGGGTCAGGCTGAATTGTTCACATCATAAATTTGAGGTTAGTGGGTAACAGAACAAGTTTAGGGGCAGTGGGAGTCAAGACAATTTGAGAAAAGGGTGGATTATAGAGCATAGCTTCCTAAAAAGAAGCCAAAACATCCAGGACAGACTGCTGATATGTTTATTTTACTGTCATAATCTATTATTATACTATTATATAATACTATACTTTATGTAATTATTAAACAAACACACACATACACACAAGTATTAGCACATGTTTTAAGAAGAGTTTAAAACCTAGGCTGAAATAGTTAACTTCAATATAATAATGACTTTCTGAACAAAATATACAATATTTTTCCCCTTTGTGTCCTTGTTGCCTAGAACCTGGCTACATGAAAAAGAAAAGCTTACATTAAATTACTGATGCCTGCCAAAGGCCCCCCTCAATTTACAGAAACATTATTAACTTTGGGGAAAAGCCCTGTCAAATGACTTTGCCTACCTAAATTTATGTCATCAGCTGAAGGTAGGAGGAAGTATTTCCTTATTCTTTCTAGTGATCCGACATCACCATTATAACTTTGTTACAATATAAGAGACTGCAAAAAAAAGGCTGATATGTGTCAAACATTAGTTAAAAATATATTCCAGGTATAAATATTGTATACATTGTTACAATGACCCAGCTTGGACCAACGTAGCTATGTATACACAATCCTGACTGAAGTACCTGGAAGCTGGAAATCACTGAAGTAGATGCTGCTACTATAGTTTTCTCTGCTTGCTTCCAGCTCCCGTGGTGAGCAGGTGGTCTACTGCATTGTGAACATAGGAGGTTGGCTGCTCAGCATGGGTGCATTTCAGAGAATGCTTTGCATTTCCTTAATGAATGGATATCATTCTCTGTTTGGATAAGGTGGAGAGCGTGACGCCACTGCCCCACCTCTCTGCCTCATCCAATCAGATAACACTTTGAATTAATTCAGAAAATTCAAAGCATTTTCTGAATGTTGCCCTTGTTGAACAACTGACCTCCTGTGTTAAGTAAGCAGCAGGTTGACTGCTCAGCACATAACCTGGAAGCAAGTGGAAATTAGCAGTGTCTACTTGTGTCTACAGTGATTTTCTGTTTTATAGGGGGATAATCCAGGTATGGTATTTGCATAGTTGCATTGGCTCAAGCTGGACCTGTGTAACTACCTGTATGTATAAAATATTCATACTTGAAATTCTTCCAGGACGTTTTACAAGAGATGGAGTCGGGCATGGACGATTCGAAAACTGCAGAAAGTCGAATAAACAGCAACCATGCAAAATGATATTCAAATATACAAGCAAAATCACTAGACTTCATAAACATAAATCATTTATGTTTTCTAAATAAATCACCTTCGTAATGCCTCATTATGTTCTCTTTTTTGCTTGCCAGGCTGCAGAGGGTGGTGATCTATCTATGAGTACATGCAGGCTTTATTAGATAGTGACTAATGTCACATGTGTCAATAACCATGCCCTGACATTTTAGAGAACCCCCTTGTGTACCTAGTGAGATTAACTGTAATATAATGAAAGTTCAATATGTTTAATGTGTATACTTGAAAAATGCTACAGCTCTAAAATATTATGGCTACTAATATTCATTGAAAGATTAATTTTAAGTCAAACAACAACATTTACATCTGGGTCATATATGTATATTATAGTCTAGCTGTAGTCAAATGTGTTTTTTTTTTTAATATTGGGAAGGATTTAAGTCACTGTCAGATTTTTGTTGCTGTCTGAGCCCTGAGAAAATTTTACTTTCTGTGGACAGGACACATTTTCACCATGACAAAAGGTGAGAAAACATCAGCAAAGGCAGACATAGACTCATAAAACATGGCAGGGGTTCTAACCAACCCCCTCTGCATTAATGCTCTTCTCTACTGAAAATAAAATGGCAGAACTTCCAGTTTAAGTGCCAATTTCTATGTACAGTAGGTTAACTAGGTTGTGATTAGGTGCTCTTAAATAGGGATGAGCCAAACACCCAACGCTTCGGTTCGCAGCAGAATATGCGAACAGGCAAAAAATGTGTTCGAACACAACATGTTCAACAGCATTAACCACTTTACACCCGCACGCCGTCATATGACGTCCAAAAAGGGGATCTGTTATCCCAGGTTGACATCATATGACGTCCTGCACATTGTGCGGGGATATCTGAATGATGCCTGCACCTAGAGGCATCATTCAGATATCATTTTCTTCCGGCGGCGATCCTGCGCACCGTAAGAACGATCATAGTGGCGGTTACACCGCTTGATAGTTCTTACAGGAGGGGACCCTTCAGGTCTGGTATGGATTTTAAGGGGAAACCCGCCCAAAAAAAAAATGGCATAGGTTCCCCCCAAAAATCCATACCAGACCCTTATCCGAGCACGCAACCTGGCAGGCTGCAGGAATAGAGGGGGGACGAGAGAGCGCCCCGCCTCCTGAACCATACCAGGCCAGATGCCCTCAACATAGGGTGGATGTCCCCATATTGATGGAAACAAGGGCCTCGTCCCCACAACCCTTGCTTGGTGGTTGTCAGGGTTTTGTGGGCAGGGTGCTTATCAGAATCTGGAAGCCCCCTTTAAGCTTTTCTCATCAGCAGTGTATAGCAGTCTAGTGACTTATATCAGTGTCCGGCCAAGCACTGGTTAAAGCTTGTAGGGGGAGCTTTCATTCTCCTCTGAATGTCCTATGAGGAGAACCCCTGACCCTCTGTCTGGACAGTGCTGACTAGCTCTGTGCCAATCACATGCACCCTTGCAAGAAAAAAACAACTCTCTAGCAAAACACACCAAACTGAGTATGTGCCGAGTACACACACGTTTCTGTTCTATCAGGAGATGGATTGAGGACAGTGGAAGAAGGGGAGGATCAGAAAGGACAGAATAAAACAGTATTTTTACACAATGCAGAGGATTAACCCCTTAGGTTCCAGAATGAGTATAACAAGCATGGTTTATCGCATATACAGACTGATTTTACTGTTGTAGGTTTAATAACATTTTAATTACTGTATTTATTGGCGTATAACACTTTTTTACCCTGAAAATAGAGGGTAAAATGTGCCTGATGCCGCGTACACACGGTCGTTTTTTGCGATGAAAACGTTTAAAACGTCATTTAAAATGATGGTGTGTGGGCAAAACGTAGTTTTTTGTCTTCAAAAAAACGACCAAAAAAAAATTCCAACATGCTTGAATTTTTTGTGTCGTTTTTCAAAACGTCGTTTTTTGTTTCACAAAAAGTCACCGTGTGTAGCAAAAACGTCTTTTAAAACGACGTTTTTCAACCCGCGCATGCCCAGAAGCTAGTTATGAAGCGAGCTTCAATGGAAAAGAGTGGTGAACGTAACCTTGCTTTTTGTGAAAAAACGATTGTGTGTATGCAAAATTGTCTTTGAAAAGTGACGTTTCAAAAACGTTGTTTTTTACTTCACAGAAAACGTCGTTTTTTTCCATCGCAAAAAACGACCGTGTGTACGCGGCATGAGTGTTATACGCAGGGGGCTGTGGAAAGTTTTTTCCTGAAACTTCTCTCTTAGAGTTAGGGTGCGTGTTATACGCATGTGCGTGTTATACGCCGATAAATACGATACAAAGTTAGAATAACAATTTGAAAGCAGAATGAATCCTACCAATATACCTCTTTTTTTTTAAGTCTGTTATAAAGTTACATAGTTGGTAAGGCTGAAAAAGACACCAGTCCATCCAGATCAACCTGTGGTGTGTGAGTGTGCTTGCGTTTATGTCAATAGTGCATTGTATATCCCTAAATGTGATCGTTAACATGCTCATCTAATAGTTTTTTTTAAACTATGATGCTCCCTGCAGATATTCCTGCTTGTGAAAGAGAATTCCACATCCTTTAGGGCCCTTTCACACGTCCGTTCAGTTCGTCCGTTTTTTTTGGACGTCCGTTAACGGACCTCAATGCTTCCCTATGGGTTAGCGTCCATTAGCGGATGAGCATCCGCTAAACGTCCGTTAACATCCGTCTGCGGTAAGCTCAGTTTTTTTGGACGGAAGAAAACCCTATTTTTCTTCCATCAAAAAAAACGTAATGGACGAAAAACGGATGAAAAACGGATCAACTGAAGGGGAAAAAAATGATCTTAAAAACTGAACGGACGTGTGAAAGAGCCCTAACTCTCTGACAGTAAAGAACCCTCTACGCAGTTTAAGGTTAAACTGATTATTTTCCAATTTCAGTGTCGGTATTTATACATCGCTATCCTTTCCCTGTCTCAAACGTCTCTTCTCCAGAGAGAATAAGTTCAATGCTTGTCTTCTTTCCCCATAGCTGAGATCCTCTAACCCCCTTTATTAGACTTGTTGCCTTTCTCTGGGCTTTCTCCATTTCCAGCACATCCTTAACCTCCCTGGTGGTATGATTCTTTCAGATTTTAGGTGCTGAAAGCGGTACCATTATTTTGCATGGAAATTTGGCGTTTTAGATTGCAGGCTTGCAATTCTTAGGAATAACTCACCTAAATATGTCCAAACCAGAGTCTCTAGTAGACTATGACAAAGTTTGAAACACAAAATCATAAATTATAATATAATAAATAATAACAAATAATAATTTAATAATAACAATACTTTTTATTCAATACATTTTAACAAATAATATATTCATAAACTCTGATTTTTTGGGGGGTCAAACAAGTGTGCAAAATCATTATTTAGTAAATGTCTCAGGTATGAAAATCTTTAAAGCAAGGAATGGCGCAAAGTCCAACGTCGCAGTGGAGACAACAGAAGCGCGTTTCTTTGCGTATTTTGTTTCCGCTGTTGTCGCGCTTGGAGCAGCAAACCACACACATCCGTGTGGGTGCTGATTTTTTTGCAGTGGGTGGTACATAGTCCATAAAATGACGACCAGTCAGGCGCTCAGGATTTACAACACCAGAAGCCCGTCGTCCAGAACGGTTTACCGCCGTTGGCGTCTGGTGTTTTAGAAAGATCTATTCTGCCACCTTCCACATAAAGTCTGCATGGACCATAGACCTGGCATTGTTTTTTTCAGCAGGATGAATGAATTCCACAGGCATTGCTCCAAAAGATGTCTGAACATTTTTTTATAATATTTTTTTTGCTGCTTTCGCATAGCAGGGTAAAAAGTCATAGCCTGGTCAGCCCTGTCCACACCTCCCATCGTGTGGTTGTAGTCCAATACAACTTGGGGCTTTCTTACATCTTTTCCACCTCTGGTATGGACCATGACGGTCGAGGTGTTGTGCACTGTGCTCATAAGGGAAATGGCCTTTTTGTCCCGCCACTTTAGTGCCAACATTTTCCCTTTTTGCCATGCAGCAACTTCTCCTTTCTCTAGCTTTTTATTGTAAAATCCTGACGGCATGTCCCGACGGTTAGGCCTCACGGTTCCATAAGCGTCCGTCTTGTTCATAAGAAGGAACTCGTACGGTTCTGGTGAAGTAGAGACATTTTCTGTAGTGAGACAGTAGCCCTGGTTGAGCAAGGGCTCTATCAATGACAGAACTGACGCGCTTGCCATCCCAAAAAAACTGAATATCGGGGAGAATTTGGTCCCTTTGCCAGTGTAAAGTACTGTGTTCCAAATATATCCAGAGCTGGATTCACACAGCATAAAGGATTTGATCCCAAAGCGACCGCGCTTAGACGCAATAAATTGAATCCAACTGAGCCTACCTTTATAGGCCATCAGACTTTCGTCTATGGTGATGTCCCGCTCAGGAACATAGGTCTGCTGGAAGTTCTGCAGTATCATTTGGTAAATATCCCAAATTTTTTTTAGCTTTGGAGCTGGATGAGATTGTTCGTCAAATTTCTCGTTATTTGCGAAGTGCAAATACTTCATAATCAAAGAAAATCTATATTCGGACATTACCGTTCCAAAAAAAGGTGTGGCCAATAATTTATTTGTGGTCCAGTACCACTTTTGGAGTGGTTTCCCCACCACTCCCTGTAAAATTAGGAGGCCAAGGAATTTCCAGATATCATCACTGGTCACAGGCTCCCATTTTCTGCGCCGAGAAAATAGCTGACGGGTAGCAGCTTGCTGATCTTGATATCTGTTTGTCTCCAACACTATTTTGTTGATCACCTCATCCGTCAAAAAAGCCGGAGGTATTCCAACGGATTGTCACCCTCTATGTCCACTTTTATCCCAGGTGATCCTGTGAAGGGAAACCTTGGTGGCGCTACGTGCTCCGTAGCGCAATCAATTGCGCACCAAGTCCGCACATCGCTGGGCACAGGTGCAGGATCGTCACTTGCATCACTTTCTTCATCTGATGACGAGCTTTCCCACGCGTCCCTGTCACTCAGCTCCTCCGCAAGGGATTCTGCATCGCTGTCGCTGTTTGGCAGCAGGTCGCATAGCGATTTGGAAGTAGAGGCGCGCTTTGCCATGATTACAGTACCAGTGTTTGTATACTGAGCAGCAATCTGCAGACAGGTCACTTGAGAAAACACTGGGGGGGCAATAAAAGGTCACTGTATTTTTTATTTTTTTTTATCCAATTGTATCAGTGTGTTTTTACTGTTTTACTGTGTTTCTACTTATACGTTTGAATTTGGCGCCGCCCCCCCCTTTCCGCCCCCCTGCGTCGCGACGCTCACAGGGAAGGGAATCGGAGGTACACACAGCATCAGGTGGAACATCCGGCCGCCGTGTACTGCGGGGATTCGTCGCTGGAGTGCAGAGAAAAGGTAAGAAACCTCTTTCTGCATCCAGCGAGGCAAGCCCGAGTGTGGCTCAGGGTTACCGATCGTAGCTTGAAAATCTCACCCCGAGCCACACTCGGGAATACCGCCAGGGAGGTTAAGGACTGGTGCAAAGAACTGGACAGCATACTCAAGATGTGACCAGACCAGAGTCTTAAAGATTGGGAAAATATTCTGTTGGCTTTGCTTGCAGCAGCTAGGCATTGCATGTTATTGCTGAGCCTGTAATCTACTAGGACCCCAGATCCTTTTCCATCCTAGACTCCCCCAGAGGTTCTCCCCCTAGCGAGTAAATTGTATTCATATTTTTAGCACTCAAATGCATTACTTTACATTTTTCAACATTAAACCTCATTTGTCATGTAGTTCCCCACCCCATTGTTTTATTTAGGTCTTCTTGTAAGGTTTCCCAACACTGCACAGAAGTTATTGCCCTGCTAACTTTGTATTATCCACAAATATTAAGATTGAGCTGTTTATCCCATCCTCTATATCGTTTATTAATACATTTAAAAAAACTGGTCCCAGGACAGATCCTTGGGGGACCCCACTTCCCACACTGGAGCATTCCGAGTACTCACTATTTATCACCACCCTTTGCACCTGCCCAGTAGCCAGTTTGTAATCCAGGTACATACCCTATGGCCTCATGCCGACAGACCTCAATTTGTACAGTAAATGCTTGTGGGAAACTGTCTCAAATGCCTTTGCAAAATCCAGATACACCACATCCACAGGCCTTCCTTTATCTAGATAGCAGCTCACTTCTATATAGGAGGTTAATAGATTGGCCTAGCAAAGACGATTCTTCATGAATCCTTGCTGACTACCACTAATGATTAGACATGTGCACACTGAAATATTTTGTTTCCTAATTTCGTTTTCGTCCAAAAAATAAATGTATTTAGTTACTCCTTACTACTTTTCGTAAAAAAAATACATTCGTCCGAAAATCCAAATTAAGGTCGAATCTGTCATTGAAGGCTTATGGTGTCTGTCGAATGTTCTAAGAAAACGGGACTTTGAAGGCCAAGTTCAGAAAAAATATACTTTTAATACATTACTTGTAGTATAGACCCAATCACGTACAAATTAATACTTGTTGGAAAGGTGAACTGTATGGTCCACTACCTCTTTGTGACAATCACTGAGTAGGTATGGAACATCAGGGGTTTGAAAAGTGCACCCGGTGAAAGAAATAGAGGGAAGATAAAATCAAATAACAGCACAGTATATAATACAACATAGTAAAAAAGCACAATCTCCATGGGACAAAATGGAGAATGCCCGACGCTTTCTGGTCTCTTGATTTAGAAGAGAGTCGTCATCAGGGGCCAGGGAGTTGTACCGCATAAAAATTGTTCTCAATTCGCTGGCTTTTGCGGAAAGGGAGAGGTCCCTAGTTGGGATGATAGTGGTCACGAATGGGTTCGGAATGAATCGCTAGAGGGTTATGGCCCTTCCTATATGAATGGTCACACTCCCGATGTGGGAGGGGGGTGAGTTTCTTTCAAACGCCCCCTAAGGTTCTGTATGATACTGTTCAGGTGATCCATCTGGATCAAACGAAGCAAAACAGTTGTTCCGAAGTGTCCACGGCTTGGTGGCGTTATCCCTGATGTGCATAGTGTGCCCCTAAGAATACGATCGTGAATTGCCGATTCCCGCTGATTAACATATTTTTTCGGCGTTAATCAGCGGGAACGCCCCTGGCACCATTTTTAAATTAAAGTTGCGATGCGATGGCGAAATTCAATTACGCTGCTCGCTTCGGAACTCCAACCCGGCGTTTCTTGTTTTCTGGTTACGCCGGCTTAAAGTGACAGTTAGGCTGGAGTATCACTGATACTCCAGCCTAACTCTACCTGAATCTGGCCCATAGTGTCTGTCGAATGTTCTAAGAAAAAGAAAAAAAAAAAGATTCGAAAGAATCTTAGAAAAAAAATTAAAATTTGACTCTTCATGTCTCTCAATGTCGAATCTTTTCTCTCTCTGTTGAATCTTTTCTCTCTATGTAGAATAATATTGGACTAATAGAGTTAAGGTTAGGCACATTCGACCGCAACGAAAACGAAAATAAAGCATGTGTTTATGTCGGATCTTTTGTTTTTCGTTTTCTGTGCTTTCGTTACTATTTGTTAAAACGATAATGAAAATTCTTGAAATTCGGAAGAAAATACATTCGGACGAAAAGAATGCACATGTCTACTTATGATACTGTTTTTATTACTAAAATCTTGGATATAGTCCCTTATTATGCCTTCAATAGCTTGATGTTAAGCTAACTGGCCTTTATCTCGCCCCTTTTTTTAAATATTGGCACCACTTTGGCTTTTCTCCAATCAGCTGGTACCATCCCAAACAGTAACTTGTTCATAAAAGTTAGGAAACATGGTCTAGCTATCTCCTGACTGAATTCCCTAAAGTGTTTGTTACCCTAAAAAAATGGATCCTATTCCTTTAAAGCATGTTATACAGCACAGTGCTTGAGCTGTATAATTTGGCTCCCTGTATCACCTGAAATACATGTCTGTTCTGCCCTCCCCCTATAAACTGACCATGGTTTATCATGGCTGCTGATCCCTGACACCGTGGTCAGTTTATGTCCCTCCATAAACTGCAGCTCTCCTGTCCTCCTCTGTCAGTGCCTCCCCCATTGCTACTAAACTTTTAGTGTTTCATAAAATCCTGTCTGTTTCGCTATGCTATATACCCCAGTTTGTGTGTTTTATGAAAAATAAAATACTGTCTATACCTGATATACTGAATGTATACTGAATCTAATTGACCTGTGGTCGCTGTTTCCTAAGTTGCCTTGTATTTCCACATACGTGATTGGGTCTCTATTGTTTGTAATCGGTAGGTCTAGTAGTGCATTATCTTTTGTTGATGCATTCACCAGCTGACCCATGAAATTATCCTGCCAGACATTTAGGAGATGGCGAGCATTAGACAAATGAACAGTTCCATCCAGTCTATATCTGGATAAATACAATCCCCCATTATAATACCATTTCCGAGCCTTGCCGCCCTTCCAAGCTGTAATAGGGGGTCTGCCTCCTCCGTCAGGTTAGGGGGCCTGTAGCATACACCCACTATTACTTTCCCATTATTTTCCTTACTTTGGAGCTCCACCCACAAGGATTCCACCTCCTCCCTTGCTCCATTGCTGATGTCATCCCTCATGTTCCCTTGCACATCATTCTTGATATACAGGCATACCCCTCCTCCGTCCTACCCTCCCTACCCTTACAATATAGTAAATATCCCTGAATAGTTCCCAGACAATCATGTGAGCTGTCAAACCAAGTTTCTAAAACTCCCTCTTACATTAGCAACTCCAGTTCTCCCATTTTATTAGCTAGACTTCTAGCATTGGTATACAAGCCTTGTAGATTTGTAGATATTTCCTTGTTAGTTGTTATGAGGCTGAAATTTAGATTTGCCAGCATACTTACCTTGGGTTTTGGAATTCTAGTCACCCTACCACTAATGCTCCCCGATATTACCTGCCAAACCTTGCTCAATGCTGGCTAGCTCTACATCTGGACACTCCCCCTATAACATCCTGTTTAAAAGCCCCTATAACCTTTTGGCATGCCATACATTTTAACTGCTACAGTTTCTAGTGTGCTTATGTTCGTTCTTAACCCAACTATCAAGCCATCAAATGGTGTCATCACATGTACAGGCAATTGCAGATCATGCAGAGGCTAATATGACAGCTTCCCTAGCTATAAAATATAGCAAGGTTTACTTACACTTTAAATAATTTTCTCCATAAACATAAAATACCTGTCTATTGGTAAGTATACATATATTTTTTTAAACACAGTCAGTCAATCACTAGTGTTGTGACACTATAACTATAACTTAAAGTAGCCATAGAAAAAAGTATTTTCTATATTGAATTTGATGTTTTCTGAGCAATGTCACCACATGGTATGCTATGGCCATTTATAGCACCATGAAGTTTGGTCTCTTGTGCAGTACCAGAACACTAAAAGAGATATGGAATGCACTATGAGTGCTGGTCTTCTGATGGTCTAGTAACTATGGATACCTTATGGTTACAATAGTTTATCATCTCTATTGTATGAAACTGCTTGCTAATATCAAGATTATTTCTTGTAACAAGTATTTTTTATAAAAATCATTAAAATAAAATAAAGTAAAAGTGAAAATCATTGTAGACCTTCTCTGATTTGACAAAACACACATATCTCCAAGATTGTTTTAAAGAATGCAGACTATTTAAATATAATAGTTTCAACATACCTGCAAAATAAGATTGTCATCAGCTATAGGGTCTCTTATGTTTTCATTACCAATTCCTGAATCATCCGCATCAATGAGTTTATCTACAGGAACAACCGAACCACACTGCTGAGATTTTAGGAAAGCAAATTCCTTGTCCATTGAATCCAGAGTTGGAAAAACATTGTATGTGTAGGGCAGCTGCAATGTTCCATTGTTAAACTGGGAAATAAATCTGGGATCTACAGTATGATATAATTGTGTATCCACAGGGCCAAAGTAAGGCAAAGATTTGGTCTCTCTGCATTTGGAGACAACAGTGACTATCACAGTCAATACAAACAGAAAAGTAATCAAGGACAAGGCAATTACCAGGTACATTTGTAAGTTTGACTGAGAGTCCAGTTTGCTTGGCTGTTTGTTCATTTCAGGAATTATCTGCTGGAAATTATCAGCAATCACCAGGTTTAGAGTCACCGAAGCAGACAGGGGTGGGTAGCCATTGTCTTTTACTATGACCACAACTTTATGTTTTAAAGAATCTCTATCATGAAAAACCTTTGATGTTTTGATCTCCCCAGTGTACTGATCAATAGTAAAAAGGGATGGCTCAGAAACTTGCAAAAAATAAGACAACCAGGCATTGTGTCCAGAATCCGCATCCACTGCGACCACTTTAGATACTAAGGAACCTTGTTCAGATGACCAAGGCACCATCTCATAGACAGGACCATCACTGTCCCTTGGTGGGTATAGGATGACTGGTGAGTTATCATTCTGGTCTACCACATGAATTTTTAGAGTTGTGCTGCTGTTCAATGATGGGAAACCATTGTCTTTAGCAATAACCTGAATGTTGAGTTCTCTGTGTTGCTCATAATCAAATGATTTCTGTGCATAAATGACTCCGGTCACTGGATTTATGGATACATGCGAGGATGTGAGATCTTTATCATTACCGTTACTAGCTATAAAGTAAGTCAGTTTTGCATTTTCTTCACTGTCAATATCTTTCGCCTGAATATGAAATATGGAAGCTCCTGGTAAATTATTTTCTGGTACAAATGCAGTGAAAGCCAACATCTCAAAAATAGGTGCATTGTCGTTAACATCCGCCAAGTTCAAATAGACGACTATTACAGAAGATAAAAAAGGAGAACCCTTGTCAGATGCTTGAATGGTGATGTTATAGGAAGAGATTTTTTCTCTGTCCAGAGTGTATTTTGTAACAATTTTATAGAAGTTACTTGCTGATGACACTAACTGAAATGGAATATCCCCAATGATTTGACACTGAACTTCTCCATTTTCTCCTGAGTCTTTATCGCGGACTGCAATCAGTGCCACCACAGTTCCAGGTGATGTGTCTTCAGGAATAGGAGAAGACAGAGAGGTGAGGGTTATCTCAGGAACATTGTCATTCTCATCCAATATCTCTATTAAAACTTTGGCATTAGCAGCCAGCCCCCCTCCATCCATGGCTTTTACAGATATTTCATAGTGTTTTTTCATTTCGTAATCTAAATGTCCCTTTGTTTTAATGTCTCCGTTCTTGTGATTAATTGTAAACATTTGGAGAATATTATTTGCCCGAGTACTAAATGAATATATAATTTGTGCATTTACTCCTTCATCTTCATCAGTTGCTCTGATTTGTAGAACTGTAAAATTCAAAGGTATATTTTCCTTAATGCTTATCTTATATACTTCTTGGGTAAAAATAGGTGTATTATCATTTATATCAATGATGGTAATTTTAATCATTGCTGTGCCTGTTTGTACAGAATTCCCTCCATCAAAAGCTGATAGAATTAGTTGATGGTAATTTTGTGTCTCTCGGTCTAGAGGCTTTTCTAGAACCAGCTCAGGAAATATACTGCCATCAGAGCTGATCCTTTCTCTTAAGACAAAGTTCTCATTTGGACTCAGCTTGTAGCTTCTCAGTGTATTAATTCCTATATCCAAATCCTCAGCTTTCTGCAAAACAAACTTTGCTCCTGGTGAAGCAGATTCACTTATTTCTAATCGAATTGTTTCATCGAGAAATGTTGGTGGATTGTCATTTATATCTTGAATTTCAATCTGAACATTAAAGACATTTAAAGGATTCTCAGCCACAGCATCAAAGGTCAGGACACAATCAGCTGCAGCCCCACACAGTGTCTCTCTGTCTATCCTCTCTGCAATAAAAAGGTCTCCATTCTCCAGATTGATACTGAAATATTTTTCAGAAACATCAGACACAATTCTGAGTTTTCTTGCTGTGATATCCTTCACATTCATTCCAAGATCCTTCACTAAATCACCAACAACTGAACCTTTCCTCATTTCTTCTACAATGGAATAATGAATCTGAGCAGAGACTGAATGACACAACCAGGAAAATAATAAAATCACTACTTGCCATCTGATTTCCAGGGGTGATTGTTGTTGATGCATTTTTAAGACAGCCGTCCCTTCTATTGCTGGGAAAATATAAGAGGAAATTCCTTGTAGAATGTATAATCCTTAATTGAATTCAAATTCCAGAATATCTTCTTCTTTGTTAGACCTGAAGCACTCCCATCTCATGCAGAAATGCTCTATATCTACTATTGCAGTTGTACTGCCTGTCTCATAGAGGCATGCATCTCTCACATCCTTCCCTTATTGGTTGAACAGCGGCGCTCTGAGGTGGAAATTGGGTACTACAACATTTTAGAGTTATTTTCATAAATACAATTTAAGATTTAGGGATCTTTTAAACAAGGTTCATCAGTTCTGTCATGAAAACTGATAATAAAATGCAAAACAGTCCTTTAATGTTCATTAGTATGATTGTCTAGTATTTTTTCTGACTTTCTGCTAACAACTAGCACAAAACAAGTAACTTTGAATGACAGCACACTTAAGTACTAAAAGTAAACTGCAATGTGACACATAAATCAATGTGACTAGTGTAAGCAAACACTAATTATAGCAGAAACTGACACAATAAATAAATAGCAGAAACTGACACAAAAAATAAATCGCAAAGGTTTGATATCAATCAAAGTCCTAGTAAGATTTGATTCTTCTGTGCTGAAAAATCTTCTATAAACTATCGATAGTGAATAATCCTTCACCAACTGAACAAATTACACCCAAAGTGTTCCGTAGGTGGGCTCTGCTTACCAGATGATAATAAACCCCTTAGTAAAAAAGCAGGTTAACACGATTTTGGCAAGGCAATACTTGCTAGTGATGGAGGCTGTAGAAACATAAGAAAACCCCTTCCTCCGACAGAGATCATGGATTTGTTTAGTGACTGCCCCCATATTCTTACCCACATTACCTATAGTAGCACGTTTACCATAGTCAGGGGTAGCAGCTTTTTTATTTATTAATTATTTGTGTAGTTCACATTCATTTTACTAATCTAGAGTGGCGGTTACAGGCCAGGGTTGGGTTGAGTCAGTCATAACAGAAGCTTGGTGTGCGTGGGCCCCAGGACAAGGTTAGGTTCTGTGGGATACAACACAAGGTTAAAAAAATTTGGTTTATCGGAGATAGTTACAAAATACAAAATCCAGAACAGGCTACTGATATGTTTGTTGTACTGTAAGGCCTTGTACACACGAGGGAATATTTCTGCTGAACATTTCAGACGAAAAATCCGCTCGTGTGTAGGGGCAAACGGACCGTTTTGGCCGGATTCCTCCGGCGGAAAAATTTCAAAGCATGATTTGGAATTTTTCCGCCGGATAGCTGCCTGTCAGATATGTCCGCTAGTTAGTACGGCAAACCAGCGGACATATCTGCCCGCACATGCGTCCTGTCCTGTGAATGGATCCGACGCATGCGTGCGGAAGTGTTTACTTCCTGGGGCGGTGACGTGGCGGCGTCAACGTCACCGCCGCGTCACCGCGCTGTGACGGACCGTTCCCATCGGATATACTGTATTACCTCGTGTGTAGAAGGCCTCATAATTTACTATTATTGTATTATTGTATAAAACTATACATCATGTAATTATTATACAGACACACTCACACAAACACATACACACAGAACAATTTAAATTTGTTTTTAGGAAGAATTTAGAAACCTAGGCTGAAATAGTTAATTGCAATAAAATAATTCATTTTTGAACAACACATTTATTTTTCTCTTTTTGCCCTTGGTGACTTAAACATGGTATGTACTACATAACAAAGAAGGAGCTTACCCTAAAGTGGTTCTAAAGTAAAACATTTTTTTACCTTAATCCTTTTCCTACAATAAGGCTAAAAACATTTTACCATTTGTTGTCCCCCCTCCCTAACCAGTTTGTTTTCTCTTGATCCAGCATTAAGCATGACTGTAGATCTTCTTTCTCCTCTTCCTCTTCTCACAGAAGATGCAGGCAGTCAAATCCTGTGAAGAGGGAGCAGGGGGTGTGGGCAGGCCATGATGTGTGTGTCTATGGATGCACCCAGCCCAGTTTGGGAGCACGCCTATACATGTGCCCCATTTCACACGGCTTGCCACGGGGGGACATGCAGTAGAGGAGGAATGGACAGCGCTGCTGGGGGACTCCAGAAGTGAGGGTAAGAAAGTATAAGAAGTAAGAGAACACACAATGACTTTAATTTGCTGATGCCTGCCACTAGACTCCCTAGGCATTCCAGGCTTACAGGGGTTTATTGAGCTGAGCTTCCAAAAGTTGACCTTTCAGTGACTTTGCAAAATTGCTGACATGCCCCAACAGTATACAGAAACCTTACAAACTTAAAAAAAATATTAACTTGTATCAGTAAAAGCTGTCTTGGAGATCCTGTCAAATTACTTTGCCTACCTACGATTATGTCATCAGCTGAAGGCAGGAGGAAATATTTCCTTATTCCCCCTTCTTATAGTGACCAGACAGCCTCACTGTAAATTGTCACAAGGTAAAAGACCATAAAAAGGGCTGAATTCCAGGTATGATATATTATAGTAAATTGTGTGTTCAGAATGCAGTAGGCCAGCCACTCAGCATGTGACCAGAAAATGCTGTAGTGGTATACTGGAGTGTCTATTTCAGTGATTTCCAGCTTCCTGGGAAGCTAGGTATGTTATATACAGTACATAGTTACATTGGTCCAAGGTGGACTCATGTAACACTGTATAGAACCTGCGCTACGGATCTAGTTTTTTCAAGTACTTCATGCTCCTGCAGTATGCTGGAAAAAGTGGCTATAGGCTAAGTGGCAGCCCCTACGTGAAATTCCACCGAGGTGGAATGTAGAAAGTGAATGGGGGTGAGGTAGTAGGTGTTGGCACCTCTTATTAGTGGAATAGAAATATATAAATAAAAGTAGTGTAGTGCTAAATCAATGTATGCTGTGTTTTGATCTGCTTGTGATCCCAAGTAGTGTAATCCCAAATTCACAGATTATATAAATATAAATATGTATGAAAATATATAAAAAAAACAAATAACAAATAATTAAAGTGCTCCAGATGACGTCACCAGACGAAACCGGTCGAGTGGGATAGCATCTAGTCGCAAACACTCGTGGGAATTTTAACTGATACACCAGTTTTTCGTTTGTTTAATGTGAGTACCTGATTTTCTGTTAAATACATTTTTTATCAACTGTATTACATCATATGGGAACTCTTTCTTCTTTGAGCTATATGCCGGAGTGAACGCATTTATTCAAGTGGAGGTTTGCCAGAGAGCAACACAGGGCTAACACTGTGAAGGCTTTTCACCCCTTGAGGGTGCCTGGATCTGGTGAGTGAGGGACCCATCAGAACATGAGAAAAGGGAGCACTGAGTGAACACTGCCAACTGCTTAGTACCATATGGAGCACGAAGCACTTTATTGCATGGACTGTTTAAAATAGCAGTAGATACCAATTAAGATATTCACGGCACTGAGCACTTTAATTATTTGTTATTTTGTTTTTTATATATTTGTATACATATTTATATTTATATAATCTGTGAATTTGGGATTACACTACTTGGGGTCACAAGCAGATCAAAACACAGCATACATTGATTTAGCACTACACTACTTTTATTTATATATTTCTATTCCACTAATAAGAGGTGCCAACACCTACTACCTCACCCCCATTCACTATAAAACATCCATACCTGCAATTCCTCTTTAGAACAGCCAAAACCTTCACTACTACCATAATCTATGTCATCCCTGATCCAGCAATCCAGCATCACAATCCAGGATGTAGATGTGGGACATCCAATAACTATGAAAGTGATATTTAACCCCTTTCCCCTGTGATTGGCTATCACAGTGGTCACATGATTTGAAAGATTCAGATTGCAACTATGCATCGGGAGCTTTCTGGTCCCTGTCTGTGACTGTTCTCAGAGCGCGCAGAGCACGTGGAGCATGGAGAAGTGTTTTCATAGGGCCACATATATGCAGGCTCTCAGCGTTAAAGCCCACCTGTCAATATATGCTTACAGCCAGTGAGAAGAGGATACATATAAATGTAAAATCACTAGACTTCAAGTACGACACATTTATGTTTAGAAAACAATTCACCTTCATAGTGCCTCATTATGTTCCCTTTGTTGCTTGCTAAAAAGTTGTAGAGGGTGGAAGTTTATCTATGGTCACATAAAGGAGCTGTTAGAGAATTACTAATGTCACATGTGTCAATAACTGTGTCCTGACATCACAGAAAGCCCCCTTGTGCACTCAGTGAGAAGCAGGGATGTAATAAAAGTATGGTGTCTTTAATGTGTATATTTGAACAGTGCTACAGCTATGCAATATTATAACTAATAGTATTCAGGTCCATTTTAAGCTAAACAGCAAAACTTTCATATCTTTAATACTGAACTTTTACGTTAGGTCAGACTATAATATAGCTGCAGCCAAATGTGTTTTGTTTAATATTTGGAAGATTATGAAAACTCGCTTTACAATTTATATAACATAGTGTGCATACTCACAAAGCCACTGAAGCATTTGTTTTGGGTAGAGTGAAACATACCTGCTGGTTTATCCTTCTGTTCATTGTCCCTCCTATCTTCTCTGTGTCCCCATTGCAGCCTGAGAAGTGTAGATCAGCTGTTGTCATCTACTGAGCATGTTCCAGTTTCAGTTCCCTTTCCAGGAGTCAATATAAAAGAGGACTGAAAATGGAGGGCATACAGGTGGGCATATGCACACATTCCTTATTTTTGTCCAAGTGACTATATAGCCTCAAACACGTGGGTGTATACACTGTGATAAATGACACTCCCCTCCCTCCTCTTCCATGTCCTCTTATTCCTAAACACTATGAAGTGGGATGTAGCATGCTAATTGATTACATTCATTAAGGAACTCACAACAAGCTTAGTTTTGATATAAATCATATATATATAGATCTATATATATATATACAGTATTTTTCGCTCCATAAGAGGCACCCCCCAAAAAAATGAGGAGAAATGCCTGTGCGTCTTATGGAGCGAATACTAACAGAACCCCCGCCCGTTGTCGCCGCCGCTTTCTCACAATACAGGGCGGCCGTCTCCCTCGAGCACCGGGCAATCTAATGTCACTCAAAGAAAAAAGAAGACTGAGCAGCCCCAGTGGCTGAATGGAGTACTGCTGCTTGGGCTCCTCCGTCTTCTGAGTGACAGGTGGACAGGCGACTGTGATGACGTCCTTGCCAGTCGCCAGGCACAAAACAGGCTGCATTTAATGGACACAGGTAAGGCTGCAAGTCAGGCTGGATTTAATGGGCACAAGTCAGGCTGGATTTAATGGGCACAAGTCAGGCTGCATTTAATAGGCACAAGTCAAGGCTGCATTTAATGGGCACAAGTCAGGCTGCATTTAATAGTAACAAGTTAGGATGCATTTAATAGGCACAAGTCAAGGCTGCATTTATTGGGCACAAGTCAGGCTGCATTTAATGGGAACACGTTAGGCTGCATTTAATAGGCACAAGTCAAGACTGCATTTAATGGGCACAAGTCAGGCTGCATTTAATGGGCACAAGTCAGGCTGCATTTCATGGGACTGGTAAGGCTGCATTTATTTGGCACAGGTCAGGCTGCATTTCATGGGCACTGGTAAATATTTTGGTACACCATTTGGTTTCAGAATATTTTTTTCTTGTCTTCCTCCTCTAAAACCTAGGTGCGTCTTATGGTCAGGTGCGTCTTATGGAGCAAAAAATACGGTATATATAGTTTCTAATATCTGTAAAGTAAAAAAAAAAAAAAGAGCCTGAACAAAGTGAAGACTCTGCATAGGCACTTCACTTTGTTCAGGCTCTTTTTTTTTTGTATCTACCATAACATTTGTGGTTGGTATGCATTTATATGGTATAGACCATATAAATGCATACCAACCACAAATGTTATGGTAGATACAAATTTATAGGAAGCTGTAAAAAATTGTTTTGATATTTATAATTAAATTCAAATTGCTTTACTGGAATAATGAATGTTTTTTTCTAGTCATGTGACCACCACAGCACCAAACAGGGCTGTGCAGACACAGACTCATCCTGTAGAGAGCATACATCATCAGAGTAAAAGAAGCCCCTCCCAAAGATCCTTGACGATGTCAAAGAACAGGGAAATATCACATGACCACACAACAGTGCTGCATGAAAAAGGATTACAAAAAAAAAATACAGTGGCATGATATATATGATTTATGTGGATGATTTAAGGCAATTAATTTTTTGTTTAGTATCATTTTAAGTATCTGGCTTTTATTGCTGTCTGTGTCCTGGGAAAATCTTTAATTTCTGTAGTCACTGTAACAGGACACAGATAGCAATAAAATCACTTTTTTGCTATGACAGAATTTAAGAAAAAGTCACCCAAAGGCTTAAACAGACTGAAAATAATATCTGACAGGGGTTCTAATCCATCCCCTCTGCATTAAGACTTTTCTCTATTTAGAATAAAATAGAATACATTCCAGATTAAGTGCTGATTCTTATCTGCAGGGACCCATAAGCAGAAGTTAAACGTAATAACTTTCAGGAATTGCGATTAGTTGGTTTTGATTATTGCTCTTAAGAATTAGCAATTAAAACTAAGAGCTTATTATGTAACAAGTTCTCTAAAGCTACGTCACGGCCATCAAAGGAACTACATTTTCCTTGAGGCTTAGCGGCATTGCGCATGTACAGTAGGCTTAGCGGCATCGTGCATGCACAGTGCCACTTTTTCGCCATGTCACATAAGAAGGAATGCGCATAGTTCTTGTTTCTCTTTCTGGCTTGCGTAAGTACACGTCGACCGTTTAAAACACCCATTCCCACCTCCCCAGCACGCCCATAGCATAAACAAACAAACAATAACAAGGCACAGGAGGCAGAGCTACAGCGTCTTAGACAAGCCCGCGGATCTCCTGCCTCCCGTGCCTGTGAACGTTCACAGCGTCTCCCCGCAGGGATGTAGTCCCAAAGGAGGGGGCGAGCATGCTGACTAACGACCAGCCAGAACGTCTCGGATGATGGGGGTAAACTTACTGAGGAGGAACAGAAAGTGAGAAATTCAGACAGAGAAAAAAAACATTTAGAAGGGAAATCGAAGGGAACGGTAAGTGAACCAACAATGCACTAGCTTAAAGGAACCCTTTAAAAAAATGAAAAACACGCCTTTACAACCCCTTTAAACCACCTATAAAGAAAGGCATTTTTTTTTCTGCTTATATATTTTTCTGAAGAACATGATTAAATTGTAGGCTATAGTCATTTACAGTAAATCACCAGGAAATCTGGTCCTCTGTGCAATTCTAGAAACCTAGAGAGGATATGGGATGCACTAAGAGTACTGGTTATATAATGGTCTAATAACAGTGGTATTATCATGAGAAAAAAAATACTGTAAGGTCGCGTACACACGATCGAACATGTCCGCTGAAACTGGTTTCCAGCGGACAAAAGTTTCAAAACATGCTTTTAAACCTGTCCGCTGGAAACCTGTCCGTCGGACAGGTTCGATGGTTAGTACACAAAATCATCGGACCAAAATCCTGCGCATGCCCAGAATCAAGTCAACGCATGCTTGGAAGCATTGAACTTTGTTTTTTCATCACGTCGTTGTGTTCTACATACGTCACAGCGTTCTGGTCCGAGGGGATTTTGGCCCGATGGTGTGTACGCACATCAGACCAACAGACCACTTCAGCGTGGTCTGATGAAAACGATCCGTCGGATATGTTTCATCGGACATGTCTGATCGTGTGTACACGGCCTAACGCTTCAATTTACAAAATAATTTAAATAAAACAAATTTTAAATTATTAGAGACCTCCTCTTATTTGCCAACACTGTAACATTTATAACAAACTCTGCAACATTGTCTTAAATTATGCAGACTAATTAAACATCATAGTTTGATCATACCTGTAAAATAAGATTGTCATCAGCTATAGGGTCTCTTATGTTTTCATTACTAATTCCTGAATCATCCGCATCAATGAGTTTATCTACAGGAACAACCGGAACACACTGCTGAGATTTTAGGAAAGCAAATTCCTTGTCCATTGAATCCAGAGTTGGAAAAACATTGTATGTGTAGGGCAGCTGCAATGTTCCATTGTTAAACTGGGAAATAAATCTGGGATCTACAGTATGATATAATTGTGTATCCACAGGGCCAAAGTAAGGCAAAGATTTGGACTTTCTGCATTTGGAGACCACAGCTACTATCACAGTCAATACAAACAGAAAAGTAATCAATGACAAGGTAATCACCAGGTACATTTGTAAGTTTGACTGAGAGTCCAGTTTGCTTGGCTGTTTGTTCATTTCAGGAATTATTTGCTGAAAATTATCAGCAATCACCAGGTTTAGAGTCACAGAAGCAGACAGGGGTGGGTAGCCATTGTCTTTTACTATGACCACAACTTTATGTTTTAAAGAATCTCTATCATGAAAAACCTTTGATGTTTTGATCTCCCCAGTGTACTGATCAATAGTAAAAAGTGATGGCTCAGAAACTTGCAAGAAATAAGACAACCAGGCATTGTGTCCAGAATCCGCATCCACTGCGACCACTTTAGATACTAAGGAACCTTGTTCAGATGACCAAGGCACCATCTCATAGACAGGACCATCACTGTCCCTTGGTGGGTATAGGATGACTGGTGAGTTATCATTCTGGTCGACCACATGAATCTTTAGAGTTGTGCTGCTGTTCAGAGATGGGAAACCATTGTCTTTAGCAATAATCTGAATGATTAATTCTCTGTGTTGCTCATAATCAAATGATTTTTGCACATAAATCACTCCAGTCACTGGATTTATAGATACATGCAAGGATATGGGATCTTTGTCATTATTTATTATAAAGTAAGTCAATTTTGCATTTTCTTCACTGTCAATATCTTTCGCTTGAACATGGAATATGGAAGCTCCTGGTAAATTATTTTCTGGTACAAATGCAGTATAAATCAACTTCTCAAACATAGGTGCATTGTCATTAATATCCGCCAAGTCCAAAGAGATGACTTTCTCAGAAGACAAAAAAGGAGAACCCTTGTCAGATGCTTGAATGGTGATGTTATAGGATGATAATTTTTCTCTGTCCAGATAATCTTTTGTAACAATTTTATAGAAGTTACTTGCTGATGACACTAATTGAAATGGAAGATCCCCAATGATTTGACACTGAACATCTCCATTTTCTCCTGAGTCTTTATCACGGACTGCAATCAGTGCCACCACAGTTCCAGGTAATGTGTCTTCAGGAATAGGAGAAGACAGAGAGGTGAGGGTTATCTCTGGAACATTGTCATTCTCATCCAATATCTCTATTAAAACTTTGGCATGGGCAGCCAGCCCCCCTCCATCCATGGCTTGTACAGATATTTCATAGTGTTTTTTAATTTCATAATCTAAATGTCCCTTTGTTCTAATGTCTCTGTTCTTGTGATTAATTGTAAACATTTGGAGAATATTATCTGCCAGGGTATTGAATGAATATGTAATCTGTGCATTTACTCCTTCATCTTCATCAGTTGCCCGGACCTGCAAAACTGAGGAATTCAAAGGAATATTTTCCTTAATGCTTACTTTATATACTTCTTGGGTAAATATAGGTGTATTATCATTTATATCAATGATGGCAATCCTAATCAGTATGCTCCCTGTTTTTACAGGATTTCCTCCATCGAAAGCTGATAGAATCAGTTCATGGTAATTTTGTGTCTCTCGGTCTAGAGGCTTTTCTAGAACCAGCTCAGGAAATATACTGCCATCAGAGCTGATCCTTTCTCTTAAGACAAAGTGCTCATTTGGACTCAGCTTGTAGCTTCTCAGTGTATTAATTCCTATATCCAAATCCTCAGCTTTCTGCAAAGCAAACTTTGCTCCTGGTGAAGCATATTCACTTATTTCTAATCTAATTGTCTCATAGAGAAATCTTGGTGGATTGTCATTTATATCTTGAATTTCAATCAGAACATTAAACACATTTAAAGGATTCTCAGCCACAGCATCAAAGGTCAGGACACAATCAGATGCAGCCCCACACAGTGTCTCTCTGTCTATCCTCTCTGCAATAAAAAGGTCTCCATTCTCCAGATTGATACTGAAATATTTCTCAGAAACATCAGAGACAATACGGAGTTTTCTTGCTGTGATATCCTTCACATTCATTCCAAGATCTTTTACTAAATCACCAACAACTGAACCTTTCCTCATTTCTTCTACAATGGAATAATGAATCTGAGCAGAGACTGAATGACACAACCAGGAAAATAATGAAATCACTACTTGCCATCTGATTTCCAGGGGTGATTGTTGTTGATGCATTTTCAAGACAGCCGTTCCTTTTGTTGTTGGGAATATATAAGAGGAAATTTCTTGCAGAATGTATAATCCTTAATAGAATTCAAATTCCAGAATATCTTCTTCTTTGTTAGACCTGAAGCACTCCCATCTCATGCAGAAATGCTCTATATCTACTATTGCAGTTGTACTGCCTGTCTCATAGAGGCATGCATATCTCACATCCTTTCCTTATTGGTTAAACAGCGGCGCTCTGAGGTGGAAATGGGATACTACAACATCTTAACATTTAAGAAATTCATTCATGAAAAAGGATACAAAAAAATTAAAATGTAATTTGTCTACATCAGTTTATATATCCATCTTCAGTTCAATCCAGTTCAGTTTAATTCAGTATATATCTATTTTCCACATGTCTATTTTTTGAGTTGTTGAAGAAAAAAGTCATAGGCGGACAGAAATATAAACAAATATATGTCTATAAAGGATGAAAACCTTCATCAATTTTTTTCTAACAGACTTGGATATGAAAAAATGTAATTGGACGTACCCCCGTTTACTTCTGTGGTCTCATAGACATTCTGAATCCATCTAAAAACCTAATCCAGGCTGAATGCCCAAATGACTGAATCTTTTATAGTGAACTGCCTATATTTAAATATATTTACCAATAGGAACCTTTTGGACAAGGATAAGATACAGCCAAAATACTACAGATTTTCTTTCCTCAAAACTATTGTATAAATTGCATCAATTTGCAGCCTTTGAAAAACATTTACCGTATTTATCGGGGTATTGCGCACTCCGGCGTATAGCGCGCACCCCTAATGTGGACCTGTAAAAAAACATTTTACTACTTTTAGTACTTACAGTTTGGGTGTCTTGCGCGGCGTCCATCGGCGTCCATCGTCCGGTCCGGCGTCCATCTTTGGCTCAAGTGGTGTCCTCCTGGCTTCTTCAGCGATGTCTCAAGTCGATTCCCCGCCCCACGCGCTCAGTTTGAACGCCTCCGCCGACATATACCGAGTGCAGTGCTCTGTGACATTTATGCGTGAGCATGAGCGAAGCCGAGCCTGGCCGAATGTACCCGAGTGTACTGCACTCGGTATATGTCGGCAGCTCAGTTCAAACTGAGTGCGGGAAGCGGGTATCGGCGTATATCGCGCACCCACGATTTCCCCTTATTTTAAGGGGACAAACGTGTGCGGTATACCCTGATAAATACGGTATCTTCCTGTATAGGTCATGTAACGCATTTTTGTAATTTCTTGTCAAAAAACAAGAATGCCGTGTACACACGATCACTTTTTGGCATGAAAAAAAACGACGTTTTGAAAAACGTCATTTTAAATAATCGTGTGTCTTCTGAAAAACGACAAACCCGAGCATGCTCATAAGCAAATAATGAGACTGGAGCGTGAATGGAACTTCCCCTTTATTAGAGTGCCGTCGTACGTCACCGCGCTTTGCTCATCATTTTTTTTAAACGATGGTGTGTGGGCAACAACGTTTTTAATGATGAAGTTGGGAAAACTTTGTTTTTTCTACATGCTAAAAAAAACGTTTTTTTTTAATGCCGAAAAGTGATCGTGTGTCATAAAGAAAGATATTCATGTCAAACTTTAGCAACAGAAATAATCTGCTTATCCCTGTTATCCACACAGTTCACCAGGCCATAGATGTTATAAGGAAGCTAAATGCCAGGGACAGTTCCAGGTGGTAGAGTTATGTCCCTGGAAATTGACCTACTTAACAGCTTATGTATTCTTTCAGAAAAGTGACAGTTTTATCGTTGACCGCATTCTCCACCAAGAAAAAAAAACAAAGAAAGAAAAGTGATAGTTTGGATATTAGTGTACCTTTTCAGCATAGTAAAAACATGACAATGCTCATTGCATTAACAGTTCAGAATTCATTCATTGATTTAAAAAAAATGTAAATTTAAGGTAAAGCTGTACTGTATATGCAAAGAAAAGGGTAAATACCCCTCCTGATCTGCTGCTCACACCACCAAAACACTTTAATGAGCATGAATCACCTTCTGAAGTTATTTCCGAGACCAACACTTCCAGGGGTGTCAGTCTTCTGTGCTCCCATTGCACTCAGTGGTTCCTTCTGAAAACCCCATGTCACTATAGGACACAGCAGTGGTGCAGGAGTCAAAAGAAGGAAACATTGAACGCACCAGGGAGCACATGGCATTAGTATGCTTAGAGTGATTGCCCTTCACTGGAGTGGTGTTTGGTGGCATTGGCATATTTAAAGTTCCATTTATGTAACAGAAATGCTTTAAAAGGTATCATGTTATAGTTTAATGTTTTTTAACCACTTGCCGCCCGCCTTATGCAAAAAGACATCAGCAAAGTGGTTTCAATATCCTGAGTGGACATCATATGACGTCCTCAGGATATTGAGCCGCTGCACGCCCCTGGGGGTGCGCATCGCAATGATCATTATTGCAGGGTGTCAGTCTGACACCCCGCACCGATATAGTTAAAGAGTCTCCAACAGAGACTCTTTACCACGTGATCAGCTATGTCCAATCACGGCTGATCACGATGTAAACATGGGCACAGATAGGCAGCCGATTACCGGCTTTTCCTCACTCGCGTCTGTCAGACGCGAGTAGAAGAGAGCCGAGCGGCTGCTCCTCTGACAGGGGGGGTTGTGCTGATTGATTATCAGCACAGCCCCCCCAATGATGCCCACACTGGACCACCAGGGATGCCACTAGACCACCAGGGATGCAAAACACAGGTATGCCACCCTAGACCACCAGGGATGACAATCACAATTAATGGATGCCAATTAGTGCCCACAATTGATGCCAATCAGTACCCACAATGGGCATGACTGATTGGCAGGCATTGTTTTGCACTGATTGGCATCCATTAGTACAACACATATGTTATTGCCACCTATCAGTGCCCATCTAGGCCCATCCGTGCCACCTATCAGTGCCCATCCATGCCACCTATCAATACCCACCCATGCCGTTTATCAGTGCCCACCCGTGCTGCCAATCCATGCCCATCCATGCCGCCTATCCATGCCCATCCGTGCCGTCTATCCGTGCCCATCTGTGCCGCCTATCAGTGCCCATCCGTGCCACCTATCAGTGCCGCATATTAGTGCCCATCATCAGTGCCCATCAATGCCACCACATCAGTGCCACCTCATCTGTGCCCATCAGTGCCACCTTATCAGTGCCTGCCAGTGCAGTACCGTCAGTGCCCATCAATGAAGGAGAAAACATACTCATTTACAATGTTTTATAACAGAAAAAAAAACCGAAATTTTTGGTCATTTTTTTTTTGCAGAAAATAAACATCCCAGAGGTGATCAAATACCACCAAAAGAAAGCTCTATTTGTGGGAACAAAATGATAAAAATTTAGTTTGGGTACAGTGTAGCATGACCGCGCAATTGTCATTCAAAGTGAAACAGCACTGAAAGCTAAAAATTGGTCTGGGCGGGAAGGTGTATAAGTACCCTGTATGTAAGTGGTTAAACTACCTTTCCATTTCAATCGTCAGCTGCTCTAATGTAAAATTGTCAACCTGGAGGCATTCTGTACACTATTGGTGTACACAACTATCGTACAAATGTAATTTCCTACTTGTGTGATTTTCTCACAGATTTTCACAGAAGTCTTCATTAAGCTACAAGTTATCTTTTAGGCACTTCTTGCAATAGGAATTTCAGTTTTGGCGAGATATCCCCCAAGGTTTACAAACTTCCTTTTTTTTTTGTTTACAAACTTTTATTATTGAAGATAAGTGGTGGTACAAATCCATGAAATTAAGGCATATATACAAAGAAGGATAAAACATATGAAAAGACAGTCTGTGTACAAGATATAAGATAGCTTGTGAAGGTCATAGTCAGTTATACATGTTAGAAGAAAGATTAAGGCCTGGAGTAACAATGCATCACAGAGAAATAAAACAATATCAACTAGCATATGAGAAGCATGGGGAGATTAGATAGGGTTAAAGAACAGTGAGGAATGTTCGAACCAGGGAGACCATTTGTTGTTATATATATGATTGGTATTTTGTAGAGTATGAAATATTTTTTGAATTAAAGGGTCACTAAAGGAAAAAAATTTTTTTGCTGAAATGACTGTTTACAGGGTATAGAGACATACAAGTTAACTGATTCCTTTTCAAAATGATTAAAAATAGATAAAAATCAGTCATATAATGTGCCTGCAGGTTTCACTTTTGAACTGGCTTCATGTTTCTGTAAAGTAGAAATAGACACATAGAACAAAAACAAACAAATCCAGGGCAGTGTTTTGTTTTTAAAATGAATCTGATTGGTTCTGGGAAGTTTTAGACACACAGTAATGACAGCTTAGACCACCGTGAGAAAGCTCCCAGCACTGTGGTTATAAGGAAACAGACAAGCCGGAAGTGTGGAGAACAGAGCAGGATTACAGCAACTTCAAAGCAAAAACTAACAATAAGGACATGAAACCAGTACTGCAGTAAGGTAAAAGAAAGCTATTTAGCTAAAAAAAAAAATTCCTTTAGTGACCCTTTAAGCTTATGTTATTCATTTTCGATTTGAGTGGAGCTAAAGGTATCGTAGGTGATTTCCATTGGAAAGCTAAAAGCTATTAACCAGTGTATAGCTACGCATATTGTGTGTATCAATCTCAAATGACATGTGAAAAGACCCGTGATTGGGGGAAAAAAGAAGGCAGTTGTGTAGTGTCAAACTTCAAAAGAGATGCAGATACAGTAGCTTTTCTCATTAGTAATGATTAAGCACAGATCAGATGTGTGAAACGTGTCTACGTGACTAACACCTGGCGTCCCTGGTGTATTTTGACTGTCTACAAATAAAAGACATTTTTGGACACTTTGGATGTGCCACCATTTCTTCTTTTTCTCAAGATTTTCTCATTAGAACACTGAGAATACACAGACAACCAGTCACTCCCATTCTGCACAAGAAAGGGTGAATCAAGTGGCTATGTTTTCAGAATCACAAAATTTTACTTTGCCACAATCTTTGTTAAAATCCCTGCAATATACATTGATTTTATTTTTTATATTTTATCAACAAAAGTGAAGTTACTCTATAGCTTTATGTATCTACAACACCATGACCCATAGTTATAATATCACACATATGCTTCAGAAGAAGGCCCACTGCCATTGGTCTGTGTGCTATCAGAGTGTTACTGGTCACAACAAATCATGTTACAGTTGTAGAGGAATCTGAATATCATAACAGGATCTGTTACTTGTAGCAAAAAACAAAATAGAGCTCCTTTCCTGCAATAGTGCAGTGGCATCACAAAGCCAATCTACAAGGTAATATTGTGTTAATCAACGTGGAACCACAGAAATTATAACTCACACAGAGCAATAATGTTGTATTACAAGATCTAGAATTATATTGTGACACTGGGGAGAGAACAGTGTCATTGTATAAGTGCTGCTGTGATTCCTATTTACCTAATGGTGCCATGCTACAAGAGGAAGAGTAGTGCCATTCAATCAAAGTGTCAAAGAGTCAAAACTAAGCTACTTTAACTTTTGAAAAATGAAGCTTTTAACTTTTGCACATTTAAGTGTTGTCTATCACACACACATGCCTGTACTTGCATACACACTAATGCCGCTTACAGGCTTTCTAAATTTTAGATGGAAAAAATCCGATTGGAGCTTTTTTCGTCAGAATTTTTGACGGACTTAGATAGAGAGCAGGTTCTCAATTTTTCAGACGGAAAAAAAATCGGAAAATCTATTCGTCTGTATGGAATTACGACAGGAAAAACATGCATGCTCGGAAACAATATGATGCATGCTCGGATGCATTGAACTTCTTTTTCTCGCCTCGTCGTAGTGTTGTACGTCACTGCGTTCTTAATGCTCGAAAGTTCAGAGAACTTTTGTGTGACCGTGTGTATGCAAGCCAAGCTTGAGCGGAATTCCATCTGAAAAACCATACAACTTCCGCTCGTGTGTACAGGGCATAAAGCTCTGTCATAAACAGACTGACACTAAACATCCATGTATGATTTTTGAATATATAGATAACCAAATGTCACATCTGACAAAAGAAATAAGACATAATTCAATTAATAAAAAACAATATTCCCTGATATTTATATTTTGTAAATAATATTGTACTACTGGTATATATGCCTTTGTATGTGGCACTGGAAAAAAAAGTCATGCCACTTGAGTCAAAGCCATGCTACCAGTGCAGGCAGAATAAATACAAACTATAAATAAATGAAACCATATTTCCAAAGTAATGGCATTTTCCAAATCCAGGGTAGTAACACTGAAAACAGTTAGAGGAATCACAAAATTCAAATGCATTTCATGCATGATACACTAAATAGTTAGATGGTCTCCAAAAGTATACAGAGTCAAAGCAATGGATCCTGTCATGTTACCAAAGTTCTACTATATTAATCAAACTATAAAGCAAAAATCAATCAGTTTAATTCCCTTCTATACACCCTCCCCGGTTTTTGAGATTTTTGCTGCCACAATAAAGTGATTCCACTACAGTAAAAATAATAAATAAAAGTAAATGGTGTAGCGCAACATCTAATACATTTGTGAATCAAATCTCATTATGTAGTGAACAAAAGGAGTGTACTATTAGCACATCAATTTGCATCAATCTCTATATAACAAGAATAATAAAGTACGATAAGTACAACTGTGTAGCGATACAAAAAAAAATAAAAAAATTACAAAATGAAAATAATAATCCGTTTGTAAAGTTAAATTGAATGATTCGCCACTAAGTGACAAATCTTGCAATATTAAGTGTTAACCACCACTCGTGCCCCACTAGCTGCTCACCTCAATGTCATGACCCCTGCATTACCAGTCACAACAAGCAGTGTTTCCCTCCAGGGGACTCAATGATGGAAATATGGTGTCCTCAATCCTCCAAATCTCATCTAGCTCAGTGTTAACCTCCAAGTGATCTGATATACATATAGAGATGGGAATAAAATACAGCTAATCTAGTGTACTCTGTATAAAATATTTATTGAGCTAAAAAAACGTACTACTCAAAATAAAAAGCACTTGAAGCGGAGGTCCTATTTTCAGGGCAAGTGGAGTTAATAGCTTTTGGTTACAAGTCCTTTTTATTTGACCAATATAATTTATACTAAGCACATATGATCCCTTTTGTTAATAACAGTTAAACTGATTTTTCCTGAAACATACCTGAGAAGAAATGTTTTCTGCAAGCAAGGAATCCTTTGAGATTTCATTTCTAATCCCTGAATCATCAGCATCAATGAGATGGTCCACGGGAACATTTAGTTGAGGACTTAGGAAACCAAGGTCATTTTTCCTTGAATCCAGTGATACACAAACATCATATGAGTAAGGCAACTGCAGAGTTCCATTTTTAAACCGAGATATAAATCTAGGATCAACTGTTGGATACAGATTGGTACTCACGGATTCAAATTGGGAGGAATATTTGGACTCTCTGCATTTGGAGATGATGGCAATTATCACAGTCAACATAAACAAAAATGATATCAATGCCAAGCCTATTACCAAATAGATTTGTAAATTTGACTGGGAGTCCAGTTTGCTTGACTGATTGCTCATATCAGGGATCACCTTCTGAAAACTATCAGCAATCACCAGGTTTAGAGTGGCAGAGGCAGAGAGAGGTGGGAAGCCATTGTCTTTTACTATAACAACAACTTTATGCTTTAAAGCATTTCTTTCTTGAAAAACATGTAAAGTTCTGATCTCCCCAGTATGTTGATCAATAGTGAAAAGTGATGGCTCTGAAGACTGTAAAGAATAAGTCAACCATGCATTGTGTCCAGAATCTGCATCCACTGCAACCACTTTAGATACTAAAGAACCTTGTTCAGAGGACCACAGCACCATCTCAAAGAAAGGGCCACCACTGTTTGTTGGTGGATATAAGATGATTGGTGGATTATCATTCTGGTCTACCACAAGAATCCTTAGAGATGTGCTTGCATTCAGAGGTGGAGAGCCGCTGTCTTTGGCAACAATCTGTACAACAAATTCTTTGTGTTGCTCATAATCAAATGACTTTTGTGCATAAATTACTCCAGACACCTGATTAATAGATACATGCAATGGTATAGGATCCTTCCCATCGCTGTTACTTATTACAGAGTAAGTCAGTTTTGCATTTTCTAAACTGTCAATATCTTTTGCTTGAATACTGAATATTGAAACTCCTGGCAAATTGTTTTCTGGTACAAATACAGTATATGCTAATTTTTCAAAGGCAGGTGCATTGTCATTGACATCTGACAAGTCCAGTTGGATAATTTTTACAGAAGACAGAGAAGGAGAACCTTTGTCAGAGGCTTGAATAGTGATATTGTAGGATGACATTTTTTCTCTGTCAAGGTAGCCTTTTGTGACAATTTTATAAAAGTTGCTTGCCGAGGATATCAGCTGAAAGGGTACATCACCTATAACTTGACACTGTACTTCTCCATTTTGTCCTGAGTCCTTATCACGGACTGCAATCAGTGACACCACTGTTTCTGGTGCAGTGTCCTCAGGAACAGGTGACGATAAGGAGGTTATGGATATTACAGGAACATTATCATTTTCATCCAATATTTCTATCAAAACTTTGGCATTAGAGACTAGGCCTCCTCCATCTTTGGCTTCCACTGTAAACTCATAGTATTTAGTGACCTCATAATCTAAATGTTCTTTTGTTTTAATTTCTCCATTGTTGGGATTGATAGTAAAAGCCTGACGTATATTATTTAACACGGCATCAAATGAATATGTAATTTGTGCATTTACGCCTTCATCTGCATCACTTGCACAGACCTGAAAAACTGTTGAATTTAATGGCACACTTTCTTTAACCTCCACTTTGTATATATTCTTGGTAAAAATAGGAGCATTGTCGTTAAAATCAACAACAGATATCTGTATTAAAGTAGTGCCTGTCTGTGCTTGAATTCCACCATCAAAAGCAATTAGAGTAAGTTCATAGCTGCTTTGGGCCTCGCGATCCAAAGGCTTTTCTAGAACCAGTTCTGGGAATGCAATACCATCTGTGTTTGTCTGCTCTCCTAGAACAAAATGCTGATTTACACTGAGTCTGTAGCCTTTCAGGGAATTGAGGCCAATATCCAAATCTATCGCACTTTTGAGAGTAAATTTTGCCCCTGGTAATGTATGCTCACTCATTTGCAATACAGTTCTGTCCTGCATAAATGTTGGTGGATTGTCATTTATATCTTGAATTTCAATTTTAACATCGAAAATATTTAAAGGATTCTCAGCTACAGCATTAAACGTCAGGACACAATCAGCTGCAGCCCCACACAGTGTCTCCCTGTCTATCCTCTCTGCAATAGATATGTCTCCATTCTTTGGATTCATATGGAAATATTTTTCAGATACATCAGAGACAATACGTAGTTTTCTTGCTGAGAGATCCTTTACATTCATTCCAAGATCTTTTGCTAAATTCCCAACAACTGAACCTTTTCTCGTTTCTTCAACAATGGAATAATGAATCTGAGCAGAGACTGAATGACACAGCCAGAGAAATAAAAATGCTACTTGCCATTTGATTCCTTTAGGTCCTTGGTGCATTCTCAAGGCAGATATCTCTTTCTTTGCTGGTTATATATGGGTGAAACTCCTTGATTTATATATGATCCAGTTAGATATAAGCAAAGATAAGCTTTCTTCTTTGTGAGACCTGCAGCATTCACATCCCATGCAGAAATGGTGTGTATTTCTTTTTTCAATTGTGGACTGCCTGACTAATAGAGATGTCTCTGGATCCCTAACATATTTTCCTTATTGGTGAACAGCGGCGCTTTGAGGTGAAAGTAGGGAACTACAATACCTCATTTGCTTCATATTTTATTTTTACCCAGAATTGTAGTTGAAGGTGCCCAGCTAAATGCACATGCTGTTATATAACTTGTACATCTTGGTTGCAAAAGTGATTTTTGTTTTACTCAGCTATTTCTTTGAGCGAGGTACAGGTAATTGCAATGGACACTTCTTAGTGCTAGGATTTTTTGCTATGAGTTAGCACAGTGCATGTGCACATAATACAATTGCATTGTGTACAATCTACAAAACTAATTTATCCTGGCTGTAACTTGCTGTATGGCTCTATTTTTAATCCCTAGATATATTACTTATTAATCTATAGTACCGGTGGAACAAAACAATTGCCCTTTTTAAGGATATAATTACCAAAACTGTGTGGGCATGCATCTGTACACCTCAGTGTTGGCAGTGATTCCTGACTACTGGTGAAGTGCTTCAGTCTGGCTATACTAGAGGGACAAAACTATACCTGTATTCATAGCGTTTAGATAATTAAACCCATAAATTGCAAATGACTATGCATCAGTTTTAGGAAAATCCAGTGTGCTGCATCCCTGGAGACTGGCAGTCATAGAAAAACATTTATTCTATGTACAGTACTTGAAATAATAATGCTTGGCATGACAGATTTCAAGGCATATTTCATTATATTGTTTGGTGTGAAATATTATGAGGGTCTAAATGTTGTAGAGGTCTCAAAGGCTGTGGCCTTAGGCTGGACTGCCAGGGGTGGCATCAATACCCAGACAAACTTTACCTTTGACCTTTTTAGTTGGAATGTTGTTACTGCTCTTAAAGAGGAAGTAAACCCCAGACTTTTTCCCTTTTTTTTTTTTTACATATTAACATCCAACAATGTATTCATAAGCCTTACACTTTAAAAGGTGAAAAAAACAAGATTTAGAAGTACCTTTTTTATCTTTTATAAAACATCTTATTCGTGGTATCTTTACTAATGATTGCTGGCGTCATGTCGAAATCTTGCGCATGCGCGATCACGTTTAAACCAAGCCTCTATCTAGAACACCTGCTTCCTATGAACATCTCTGTGCTGCTATAGTTCACTCCTCCTGTGTGATGTATTATACAACAAGGAGAGAAACAGGAAGCAGAGGAGGAGGGCACAGTATCACGAGGCTTCCTCTGTGCTGTTCTCAATGGAAGAAAATAACCCGGCATTGCTGAAGATAGTAAAATGGCACACATAACGTGCTATTTAAGAAGCTACAAACTGCACATGCGCCAGTGACGTCACTACAGTTTGCAGGACGGATTATGAAGAAACAGAAAGAGTAAGTAAAATTTCACAGACAACGATTATCTGCCAGTACTATGTCGATTGTAATGAGCTAAAGTGAAAGTGGTGAGTTTACAACCACTTTTGGTGGCATTGCATGTTTTTGTAAAAACGAACAATTCTACATTGTGCCATACATCTAGGGCTAAACAGAAAACAGGGGGATTTTACTAATGCAGTATATTTTACCTCTTAACATCCACACAGTCCTGATCTGATCTGAAGGTAAAAGTCTAATACGCATAGGGGGAGTTGTTGAAGGTAGACAGTTGTAGGGCAAATTTGAATATGCTATGTAAGTATAGTGTTTATAAACAAAGTCAACTGTACAAAGCCAAAACAATGGCATTAGACAATGTGTCTATTTTGAAAGATAGCTATATAAACATTGGGAGTGCACAATGGGTGGTAAAGAAGGGGTAGCACAGGTTGACAAGAGGGGCAGAAAGTATAAATCTGTAAAGTTATAGAGATGCTTTTTGTTTTATATAAAATAACAATCATTTTAATTTTTGGCTAAAATGTTGATGCTAAAACCCTTACCTGTGTTCTGTGGAACTTTCACTGCCATGGGACAGTAATTCCTAATCTGCCCAAAAATCTCCACAAACAAGGAATTTGCAATACAGCCCCTGACTATCTTAATCAATACACAAGACACATGCTCCAGTATGTGACTGTGGCTGACATTAAAGTATGCAAAGGACCAACCCAAATACAAAAAACAAGTAAAAGGCGTTTTTTTTTTAACTATTCAGTATGTAAATCACAGGATTGGTTTTGCATTTAAAATGTGCATTTGCCTGATTATAACACATTTTAAGAATGTACTTTAAATATTTATTTAACAGTGCTAATATATTGTGCAGAGATGCACAACATACATAGACCATTCATATCTGTTGATACACCTGATGGCGTTCAGTAGAATGGCCTCTGTAGCAGTCACAAGGTTCACGCCACAATTTCAGTTTTCCGGATGCATTTTGCATGCTCTTTATCTCTTTATACATGTTTTCCCTTTGCATTCAAGTGCATTTTCTTTCCTATTTTTTGACACTTGAAAAATCCTAGGACATTGGTGGGTCATGTGTGTTTTGGTGTATTTTCATGTTATGATGAGTTCCACGTGAAAAGAATGCAGCAGGTTGTACCTTTGTTGAAAGCACTTGAACTGACCACATTGGTATGAAATAGGGCCATTGGAATACAGTGCAATTACAGTACATCCATTCTGGATGCATTTTAAAAATGTACTGGAAAGCATCTGGTGTGAACCAACCCTCACAAGGCCTATTTGTATAGATTCCAGTCAAAATTAACGATTAACAGTACTGCCAATTTCCATTCAGACATTGCCAAGTGCACCAATCCCTCCCACTCCTATTTGACAGAAACCTGGTCATTTTAGAACTACTATTTGTAATAAGTGAGAGGTATTTTTGAAGCCTAAAGGCTAGTACATACAGCTCTAATACCTAAAAGGCTGGTACATGCAGGCTGAATATTGGCCAGTTCAACAGAAACATGCGGTCATTTGGCCCGTGTGTACAGCAGCCTGTCTGACAGAAGCTGGTCTGATGACTGGCTTTTATTGAACAGGCATGCTGGAAAACTAGCATGCCAATGACTGTGAGCGCTGATCAGTGCATTTTGGCGGGGGAGGCAGTCCCCCTCTCAGACCACAATAGCTCGGTGGGGGAGATCACCACACTAACATCACTTAGTAAGTCAACCTCTCAGTTTTTGTTTTATTCAGCCGGATGTGTTGAAAAAAAAAAGCTCCACGTGCGTACCTAGCATAAGTTTACTTTTCTTTAAAAAATCAGCACAAGGGACAGTACTTACTATGAATGCAAAGTGTCCCTTGTGCTGATGGCTGCTGATTTAGTTAAATTCAATGTCCTCTGAGGCTTCCTTCCCCAGCAGCCATAACTTTTAGGTGCTGCAGGGGTTAATAGAGCCAAATGACCCATGACTGACACTCACCAAGAATGGCAACTATGTCTGCCCTTTCTGCTCCTCCTCCATTTATATAAATGGTAATAGAGCTTTTGTCAGTGAAAAACTATCTATGAATTAGGGCTAGGCAGATAAATTAAATGTCTGACACCTCGGAAGCAATAGTACACCCTCTATGAATGAAGTAAGAGGGAGGAAAGGGCAGGCATAGTCAGCAGCCTTGATGAGTGCCTGTGATACTTTCCTTGGCTTTATCAACTCCCAGAGAACCAAAAGATTAATGCTGCTGGGGTAGTGAGGAATTCAGAGGAATTTGGGTGTTAGCTAAAGCAGCAGCCATCAGCACAAAGAGCACTTTGCATTGATAGTAAATACTGTCCCTTGTTCTGATTTTTTTTAAATATGTTTATCTAAATTTTTTAACCCCTTCCATACAGGGCATTTTCACCCCCTTCCTGCCCAGACCAATTTTTAGTTTTCAGCGCTGTTGCACTTTGAATGACAATTGCGTGGTCAGGCAACACTGTACCAAAATTAAATCATTATGTTTTTTCCCCACACAAATAGAGCTTTCGTTTGGTGGTATTTGATCATCTCTGCGGTTTTTATTTTTTGCGCTATAAACAAAAGAAGAGCGACAATTTAAAAAAAAACACAATATTTTTTTCTTTTTATTTAATACATCTCACAATATTTTTTTAAAAAATAACTTTTTTTCCCCTCAGTTTAGACCGATGCGTATTCTACGTATTTTTGGTAAAAAAAAAACGCAATAATCGTATATTGATTGGTTTGCGCAAAAGTTATAGCGTCTACAAAATAGGTGATAGATTTATGGCATTTTTATTTTATTTTTTTTACTAGTAATGGCGGGGATCTGCATTTTTTTTTTGTGACCGTGACGTTGCGGCGGACATATCGGACACTTTTGACACGTTTTTGGGACCGTTCACATTTACACAACGATTAGTGCTATAAAACTGCACTGATTACTGTGTAAATGTGACTGGCAGGGAAGGGGTTAACACTAGGGGGCGCTGAAGGGGTTAAAATGTGTCCTAAAGTATGTTCTAACTGTAGGGGGAGGGGGACTCACAGGGGGAGGAGATCGATGTGTGTTCCTCTGTACTGGGAACACACATCAGTCTCCTCACCGCTGACAGGAGGAGTACTCCCAGCCACCAATCAAATTGAAGTTTGCCTTAAAAGTTTGAATGGTATTAGTGATTCAGGGATAATAAGTAGTTAAACAGAACATATCTCAAGAAGTACACTTTCACTATGTTTTCAGACTGCTGCAATGATGGCTGGCTGCATAAGAACACAGATAGCTTAGATTATGTGAATTTTGTCTTTTAGTGTACCTGAATATTTTTATGTATATCATTAACAGCTTGCTGATTGAAGTCTAGTGCTTTAAACATTTCAATACAGCTTTAGCAGACTCATACTTTATTTTCCAGTCTCACATATACATTTAATGTACTAATTTTGTCATTAAGATGCATTACAGTCAGATTTGAGATTTCTGTTCTGGTGACAACAGTTTAAGGGATATTTTTCTGGATAGTTTTCCTTCCACTTCCTGTTGTGTCTAAGAGACAGGAAGTAGAGGAAACCTTTTCCAATTGAATAATAAAAATAAAAAAAATACAGGAGCTTTAACAATACTAAAAACCAAAGCCATAACAATGTTTTTACTTTAATATACTGTAAATCTAAACAGGCCTGTAAAAATATGGGATAAACTAGATATATTAATATGTAGATAGATAGATAGATAGATAGATAGATAGATAGATAGAGAGATAGATTGTTCGTGGTTGATTCACGGAAACTGGAGAAAAGATGAGCAAAAACTGCAGTTGTTGCCTGATGTAACCAATCAGGTTTCAACTTTCCCTTGTATCCCAAAAAATGTAAAATGTTTTCTGATTGGTCCCTGGGGTTCATTTTCCTATTTAGATTTTCTACATAAACATAATATATTGACTTAAGATAAAGACTATTAGCTTTATATCAATAATTAAAATGAAATTTGATCAAAATTGTTTCTCCATTAAAATATATTCTAATCTTTTGAAAAGCATACCTGAGAAGCGATATTGTCTGCAAGTAAGGAATCCTTAGAGCTTTCATTTCCAATCCCAGAGTCATCGGTATCGATAAGATGATCCACTGGAACACTGTACTGAGGTCTAAGGAAAGCAAAGTCTCTTTCACTAGAATCCAGAGTTACACAAACATCATATGAGTAAGGAAGCTGTAATGTTCCATTATTAAACTGAGAAAGAAATCTGGGATCAACTGTAGGATACAGATTTGTAGCCAAGGATCCAAATGAGGAGGAAGACTTGGATTCTCGATATTTAGAGATTATAGCAAGTATCACAGTCAACATGAACAGAAAAGAAATTAAAGCCAAGGCTATTACCAAGTAAAATTGTAAGTTGGACTGAGACTCTGATTTGTTCGTCTGATTGGTTATTTCAGGAATTATCTGCTGAAAGTTATCTGCAATCATCAGGTTTAGAGTGGCAGATGCAGAAAGAGGTGGGAAGCCATTGTCTTTTACTATAACAACAATGTTATGCTTTAAGGGATCTCTTTCTTGGAAAATTCGTAAAGTCCTGATCTCCCCTGTGTGTTGGTCAATGGTGAAAAATGATGGTTCTGATCCTTGCAAAATAAAAGATAACCAGCTATTGTGTCCAGAGTCAGCATCCACAGCTACTACTTTGGATATTAAAGTACCTGGTTCAGAGGACCATGGCACTAACTCAAAGGCAGGGCGATCAGCATCTGATGATGGATACAGAATGATAGGGGAATTATCATTCTGATCTACTACAACAATTCTTACAGTTGTGCTACTGTTCAGAGATGGCTTTCCATTGTCTCTGGCATTAATCTGGAAGATAAATTCCTTTTGTAGCTCATAATCAAATGTGCGTTGTGCATAAATAACTCCAGTTTCTGGGTTAACGGATATAAAAGAGGACATAGGATCTTTCTCATAGTTGATGCCATTTACAGAATAGACTACTTTGGCATTATTTTCACTGTCTATATCTCTTGCTTGAATGCTAAATATGGAAGATCCTGGTGAATTATTTTCTGGAACAAATACTGTGTAAGTCAGCTTCTCAAACTCAGGAGCATTGTCATTGACATCAGATACATCTAGTTGAATAACTTTTTTAACAGTCATTGGAGGTGAGCCTTTGTCAGAAGCTTGAATAGTAATGTTGTAAGATGACTTTTTTTCTCGGTCCAAGGTACTTTTTGTAATGATCCTATAGAAATTGCTTGCAGAAGACTGTATTTGGAATGGTACATCACCTGTGATAACAGATTGAACCTCTCCATTGTCTCCTGAATCTTGGTCATGAACTTCAATCAAGGCCACCACTGTTCCAGAAACTGTGTTTTCTGGGATAGGAGTTGTCAAAGAGGTGATAGATATCTCGGGAGCATTGTCATTTTGATCCAATACTTCTATTAATACTCTGGAATGGGCAGCCAGTCCACCTCCATCGATGGCTTGTACAGAAATGTCATACTTTTTTGTCAGTTCATAATCCACATTCCCTTTTATTGTAATTTCCCCACTTCTAGGATTAATTTCAAACATCTGAAGAATATTATTTGCAATGGTACTAAATGAATATGTAATTTCTGCATTCACACCTTCATCCCCATCAGTTGCACTGACCTGCAGAACTGTAGCATTCAATGGTGTATTTTCTTTAATGCTTACTTTATATGCTTCTTGGGTAAATGTAGGTGCATTATCATTGAAATCGGTGATGGAAATTTTTATCAGTGTGCTTCCAGTTTGTACAGGATTTCCTCCATCAATAGCTGATAAAATTAGTTCATGGTATTCTTGTGTCTCTCGATCTAGAGCCTTTTCTAGAATTAGTTCAGGATATACACTGCCATCAGAGCTGATCTTTTCTCCTAAGCCAAAGTGTTCATTTGGGCTGAGTCTGTAGCTTTTCAGTGTATTCATTCCTATATCCAAATCTTCAGCTTTCTGCAAAACAAATCTTACTCCTGGTGAAGCATATTCACTTATTTCAAATCGAATTATCTCATTGGGAAATCTTGGTGGATTGTCATTTATATCTTGAATTTCAATCCTAACATTAAAAACATTTAGAGGTTTCTCAGCCACAGCATCAAAGGTCAGGACACAATCAACTGCAGCCCCACACAGTGTTTCTCTGTCTATCCTCTCTGCAATATATAAATTTCCATTATCCAGATTGATACTAAAATATTTTTCTGACACACGTGAAACAATGCGGAGATTTCTCACTGAAAGATCCTTCACATTCATTCTAAGATCCCTGGCTAAATTCCCAACGAGTGAACCTTTTCTCATCTCTTCTACAATGGGATAATTAATTTGGCCTGTGACTGAATGGCACAGCCAGAAACATAAAGAGATTATTACTTGCCATCTGATTCCTTGCAGTGCCTTTCCATGCTGCATCTTCAAGCCAGTCATTTATTTTCTTGCTGGAAAAATGTAGGTGAAATAATTTGAAGACTGATTTAGGTAAAGTGTGAGGACACACGTCTTCGTCTTTGAGAGACCTGCAGCAGTCACATCCCATGCAGAAATGCTCTATATTTTTCCTTGTGATTGTGTACTGCCTGCTCCACAGAGATGCTTCTGGATCTCGTATGCTTTCGTTATTGGTCAACAGCGGCGCTGTGAGGTCGAATTGGGGAACTGCAGTGCTTTAGGAATATTTTTTGGAGATTTTATTACATCTGAATCAATTGTGAATTTAAAAAAAATATTTTACACTTGGCTTACAGTAACTTTTATGAAAATGGAAATGTGTATTTAGGCTTTCAAGAGGCTACGATAGAGGTTTGGATCAGTCCAACAAACGAAATAAGGCACACAAGCAGTCAGTGGTAAACATAAAATTATTATGAATTAAGATAATTTAAACTTAAAGTATAATTATAGGAGTCATCAAAAATTACATATATGTTAAAGTCAAAAGCATGAACATAACTGTGTTTGTCACGTTAACACTAAATACCTATTTAAGACTAACCTGTCCACAGGGTGGAAATGCTGCTGTACAAGTCCACTGCAGAATGAACAGCACTGTCACCATATTACAGAAAGTCATGAAATAAAGAACCTACTGGCAGAATCAACAGGTGAAACAACTATTTAATGTGAGATTTAGAAAACAAAATCATTGTGTTAATGCTAGAGACAAACTGTAGCATATATGCCTTTGAGTCATTTAATTTTCAATTAAGTTGTATTACCTGTTGATCCTGCAAGATCCAGTACAAACCTGAAAGGTTCTAACCCTGCGATACGCTACACAAAACTATAAAATAAGTTTATCATCCACCATATTATTTATACATATATGGAGAGCTGCTTATCAGGCACATTATTCTCTGCAAGGTAACCATATACTCTGGTATTGACTTCCACAAGGTCAATCATCCACCATCATGGATTTGCCCCAGATAACTACATACCGCCAAGGCTATTAACCTTAGGATAATTTCCAGCAACACCGCTAATTTCCATCCCCGCTAATACCAAGACAGGGTGGGGGGGGGGGAGTTTTTCTCTCAGATCCATACACATAAACAGTTTTGACTCTAATTAATAAACACATATTTAAATCATATGAACAATTCACAATAAAATAAATATCAATTCAACATTCAAAATCCTCACAATTCCACATTCATTCCCTTAGGACTCAATGCATCAGTCAAGTGAAATATAAATGTTGATGAAGAAAGGAAAGGGATGGACAGCCGCACTCCGAGAAATTCGTAGAGATGTCTTTATTTGTAAAAACAGCAACCAAATGCACCACAAAATCCACAGCAAAGCAAAACAATCAGGAACAGCCAACGGCGTTTCGCACTATTTCAGTGCTTATTAAAATATAAATGTTGTCCCACATTTCTCAATGCCAGGTGGATTTTATCAACCCCACAAAATTTTAAGACCAGAGATCTATTGTGCTTTCATCTAAAATATAAAGAAACACTGTGATCATTGAATCCTATATAGATGTTGATTATATGCTAAGAAATTTGCTTATTTGGGGTATTTTTGTACGGCCAATGTTCATTAGCCCGCATGGGCATTCCAAAGCCTATACGATATGAGTGGAGTTACAAGATATCAATTCTTTAATCTCAATTTCACTGTTGTTGGCAGTTAATATACACTGATTTCTGCCCCTAATAGTGGTGTTTACTGGTTGGCAGGCTCTACATTTCCTACATTTCCTACAAGCATAGAAACCAGATCTATCCTAAAACGTTTGGGGTTTAACAGGTGGATTCAATATTTTTTTCACAACCTTGTCCCCTAATTAAGGTGCCTTTCTATATATGAGGATTGGATCACCAGGAAGAACCTATGTTAGGGATTTGTCCAAACATAATACCTCCCAATGCTTCATAAAAATCGCCTCCACCTCTCTATATTGGGCACGGTAATTGGTAATAAATCCTCTTTCATGTCTGTCATCATTAGATATTTCCTTATTCAATAGACATACTGCTTGAGAAACCTAACTGAACTCTTGTATCACTCTGTCAAAATGGTGGGCTTTATACCCTTTTACCATAAATCTTTTTTTAATTAATTGCGATTGTGACTGGAAATCTGCATCCAAGGAAAAATTCCTCCTGATGTGCATGAACAGTTTCTCAGCCACAAAGGGTGATTGCCACTTTGTACAGGGGATAACTGTTGGTTGGTTTGAAATAAACCTTGGTGGTTAATTGGTTCCCTTGTCTTAAAATACTTAAGTCCACACAGTCTACATGTTCTGTGCTCTAATGGCAGTCCCATTTTATATTGTTTTTATTAGTGTTCAACTAATTTAGGAACTATTTCAACAACATTTCAGTACCCACCCAAATAAAGAACAGGTCATCACTTTTGTAAAATAAAAGTTCATCCCTCTTTCTACCAAAAGCAGATTTATCCTCCCACTCGCTCATAAAGAGGTTTGCGAGACTGGGCAGGAAGTTTGCACCCATCACAACACCCCTTTTTTGAGCGTGGAATCTACCCTCCTACAAAAAAAATCTAGCAACCCATCATCATGCTGAATGACAGTGTACAGAAATAACACATCAGATGTTACTAGATAAACATCCGAATGATCTGGTAATATCACCTCTTTTAATAGTTGGAGGACATTTTTTGTGTCTTTTAGATACACTTTAGTGTGTATGACACTCATTTTTCACTGATCCTGATCCTATACTATTGCCTATAGGTCTTTCCAGTGGATTTATAGGGTCTTTATGGATCTTTGGCAACGTCTATATGCTAGGCATATGGCTAAACTTAGTGATAAGTAATTTTTTTTTATTTTAGTTAACACCTTAGCCTAATACCCATATTCTAGTGTATTATGTAATTAACCACTTGTCATCTGCCCACCGTCAAATGACGGCGGGCAGAGGACTCCATTATCCTGACATCACGTCATATGACGTGATGTCCCTTTAAAGCCGCGGGCGGGCGCGCGTGCGCACCCGCCGCTCTGCGGGGATCCCGTGCAAGTGCCTGGCGGCAACGATCGCCGCCGGCCACACGCGATTGCTCAGTAACTGAGCGGGGACGTGGAGCTCTGTATGTAAACACAGAGCTGCACGTCCCTGTCAGGGAGAGAGGAGATCGATTGTGTCCCTTGTACATAGGGACACAATCGATCACCTCCCCCAGTCACCCCCCCTCCCCCCACAGTTAGAACACTCATAGGACACACATTTAACCCCTTCCCCGCCCCCTAGTGGTTAACCCCTTCACTGCCAGTCACATCTATACAGTAATCAATGCATATTTATAGCATTGTTCACTGTATAAATGTAAATGGTCCCAAAAATGTCAGAAAAGTGTCCGAAATGTCCGCCATAACGTCGCAGTCCCAATAAAAAAATCGCAGATCGCCGCCATTAATAGTAAAAAAAAAATTAAAAAAAATGCCATAAACTATCCCCTATTTTGTAAACGCTATAAATTTTGCGCAAACCAATCGATAAACGCTTATTGCATTTTTTTTTACCAAAAATATGTAGAAGAATACGTATCGGCCTAAACTGAGGGAAAAAATATTTTTTTTTATATATTTTTTGGGTTATTTATTATAGCAAAAAGGAAAAAATATTGCATTTTTTTTAAAATTGACGCTCTATTTTTGTTTATAGCGCAAAAAATAAAAACCGCAGAGGTGATCAAATACCACCAAAAGAAAGCTCTATTGTGGGAAAAAAAGGACGCCAATTTTGTTTGGGAGCCACGTCGCACGACCGCGCAATTGTCAGTTAAAGCGACGCAGTGCCGGAAGCTTAAATTTTGTCTGGGCAGGAAGGGGGTGTAGGTGCACAGTAGGCAAGTGGTTAATTTCTATATCTATTAGTGGGGTCCCTATTCAACAATACATAAGTACTATTATCGAACATCATGCTTGCTATTTGGGAGTGATAAAAGTTTTTATTCAAAATCCCTACCCCACCCCCCTTATCAGCTGGGCAGATTATGATATCACTTCTTTGCTCTAATTTCTCGATGCCTACCTGGATGTATCTAGGATTAGTACTATCCCTTCTAAATCTTTCAAGACCAATTGTTTAAATACATCCACATGGTGGTTGGAGGGTTGTGGTGGATTGAATAAGGATTTATTGTTCAATCCACTATCAACACCAACAGTTGTAATATCCACCCTACTGTATGTGTTTATTTTATTTCCCAAAAGATAGTTTTTCAAACGAACTTTTCTTATATATTTATGAATGTCAATATACACATCAAGTGTATTAAGAGGTTTCTTAAGTGCACATTTAAGGGCAGAATTGAACATATCCAACCCCTTTTTGGTAAGTTGTCGGACTTTACTTCCTATGGGAAAATATATCTAGCATCATTAGTGTTGGACAGTTTTGACTATATGCCAGCAAGAGAGTGATTTATCAAACTGTATAAAATAACAGTCGCTATTGCTTGCAGAAACCAAGATTTGTATTTGATTTTTTTACCTAAAATAAATTAGAACTGAAGTCTTACTGCTGACCAGAGCCTGAATGACACAGACAAAAAACGAATTATAAAGATTGGTGAACGAGATAAAAAATGAGCTAAATTTTTCATCTGTAGCCTTCTATAACTAAAAATGTGCTTTGCACAAAAATAAACTCTCTCTAGTGCCAATGAACACTTGTGATGTTGCTATGACAGTGTCATACTGGGAGCCAATACAAAGGTGTCATTTGTTGCACGTTCAATGTGGTATTTCATACACGGCTCATATTAAGAAGAGCAAAATGATGCAATAATCTGCTCTAGCAACCAGAGAATACTTCCAGGCATAGCCCATTGATTGTCTCTCTATTAGGGATGAGCTTCGCGTTCGATACGAACGTATGTTTGACTCGAACATTGTCTGTTTGTACGTTCGACGAAATTCGAACAAAAGCGGTAGTTCGCTCCAAATTCGAGTGATGCAAAATGGCCCATTATTCACTGCGGCATTGCGCGCTGATGATTGGCCAAGCATGCTGTATGGCCCGCATGCTTGGCCAATCACAGCGCGCAAAAAAACAAAGCTGAGTGGCTTTAGTCAATTATGGCTCAGGGCTTTAGCACACGCCCCACACTATATAAGGCCGCCTGCTGGGCGGCCTCGTGTAGTGTGTTCCAGCTTGTTAATGAGAGCAGTCAGAGAGACAGAGAGATTGTCTTTTTATATAGCTAGATAGAGCAGGCAGGCAGGCTAGTCAGTTTAGCTTAATTTACAGTGTGTAGAGGATATATATACATCCCTAGGAGTTGTACATATATTTATACACTGTATAGCTTAGATAGATCAGTTCTTCCTAATTTACTGGCAGGCAGGTGATTGTGCTATTTAAAGACGTTATCACACGTATAGACACCCAGCAGGTACAATATTTAAAGGAATTTTTTATTTTTTATTTTTATTTAAGCATCATTAAAATCACTGCTCCTGGAGCAGTGATTTTAATAATGTTTAAATACAAAAAAATGTAAGATTCCTTTAAATATTGTACCTGCTGGGTGTCTATAGTTTGCCTGTGAAAACGTCTTTGAGAACCCGGGTCTTGCCCGAGGGAACATGTATCAATGGAAAAAAAGTTTTAAAAACGGTCGTTTTTTTCAGGAGTTTTTTCAGGAGTCTTTAATTTTTTTTTATTTAAACATTATTAAAATCACTGCTCCAGGAGCAGTGATTTTAATGATGCTTAAATAAAAAATAAATAAATAAATAAAATTCCTTTAAATATTGTACCTGCTGGGTGTCTATAGCTTGCCTGTGAAAACGTCTTTGAGAACCCGAGTCTTGCCCGAGGGAATATGTATCAATGGAAAAAAGTTTTAAAAACTGTTACTTTTTCAGGGGTCCTGCTCCTGAAAAAACAACCGTTTTTTTAACTTTTTTCCATTGATACATGTTCCATGGGGCAAGACCGGGTTCTCAAAGACGTTTTCCAACAATAACTTGAATATTGGTCTTTAAAATGAGCGTTTTTGAATTTGAACGTTCGAGTCCCATAGACTTCAATGGGGTTCTAAATGTTTGCGCGGACGCTCGGTCTTTTCGACGGTTCTGGTGCGAACTGAACGCGGGTATGTTTGGCAAATCCCTACTCTCTATTGCCACCTGCTGGCAGGGCATTGTATGCCCTCCTGTTTTCTAGAGCAAACCCTGATGTGACATTACTGTACACCTCCTCCCTGGGTCTCTACGCTGACATATCTATTTCTATACCCCTCAGCTCACTCCCTCAGTCTCCTCATGTATCACTAATTTATTAACTATATAAGTCTGGATGTCACACTACTTCTTCAAACTCAATCTAACTCTGTATTTACTCCCCGGTCATCTTACGCCTCGACTACTGCAAATCTCTACTCATTGGCTTACATCTACATAGGCTATCTCCCTTCAATCCATCATGAATGCTGCTTCTAGACTCATCCACCTTACCAATCACTCTGTCAATTCCTCCACTGGCTCCCGCTCATCCAACAAATTAAATTCAAAATACTAACAGCAACCTACAAAGCCATCCACAAGTTTGCCCCCAGCTACATCACTATCCTAGTCTCAAAATACCAACATGATCATTCCCTTTGTTCCTCTCAAGATCTCCTGCTCTTTAGCTTCCTCATACAACCCCTCCTTTGCTTGCCTCCAGGACTTTTCCAGAGCCTCTCCAATCATATGGAACTCCTTACCCCAATCTGTCTGATTATCTCCTACTCTATTTGCTTTTAAACGATCCCTGAAAACCCTCCTCTCCAGAGAAGCCAATCCTACCCCTTCTATTAACTGTATTTTAATTTTTTCCATCAGTTCATCCCCCACAGTTATTACCTATTCTCTTGACCCTCCCTTTTAGACTGTAAGCTCTAACGAGCAGGGCCCTCTGATTTTTCCTGTACTGAATTGTATTGTAATCTGTACTGTCTGCCCTCATGTTGTAAAGAGCCGCAATAACTGTTGGTACCTTAATGAACCCTGTATAATAATAATAATAATACTCTACTGAAGTTGCATAACTAGTATGGTTGACACCCAGAGTAGATTCGTTTTTTATTTTCAGTAGTAATCATGAAATGAAATGAAATAAATGCTGAAACATGAAAATGCACAAAAGTGGAGGGCTATCCTGACAATACATGGGTCCAAGATGGGCATTTTTACACAATGTCCAGGTAATAATCAGTCAACTATTACAATATGCAGAAAAAAACTGACATTTAAAAATAGATAAATAGGCAGAAAACAGATGATTGTGGCAATATCTAGACAATAAATGCACAACCATGACAATATGCAGGCAACAAAGAGCCAACTGTGGCTATATGGTAGCAAACAGACTATTGTGACAATATACAAGCAATCAACTGCCAATCATGATAATATGCAGACAGCATACCGGCAAATTGTTGTTTGATCTCTCAACAGGATATGCACAGTGTAGAGATCGGTAGGACAGAGAAGGAGCCTGCTGTGTAGGTTCAGGTAATTATATTGGTTCAGTATGCTGCAATGGCCCAGAAACTTAGGGGCCATGTATGAACATTACCCGTGCAGTACATGACCTCTGTATATTTGCCTGCATAGCCTTAGTATACAGCATGTGACCTGCATACTATTCCAGTGCAGAATTAGGGGTGTGGCATGGGTTGTTGCAGGCCTTAAGCTGTTCCACACATTCGTATGCAGAGTGCATAGATGTAAGCTGCCTTGGTGGAATTCATGTGTGACATCACAAAGCAGTGCAGTTCCCTATGTTCTTTTTATGCACCTAGTAGGGCCAATGCTATTTAGGATTTGCCTGCTTTGTGAATCATGCTCTAAGCATGAGTCGATTCAGTTTGTCATAGACTATGACAGGCTACAGGCAGTGGGGTTAAATACTGCATTTGTGCTTTTCGGGGTGCATGAAAAGCGTGCCCATAGGAAATCCATGCAAATAGAAGAACACACAATTGCCATGCGGTCCACAGTATAAAGTAAACCAAGGATGCGATCACTGCAATATATCACAACTGGTTATTCAGCATGTACTGGCTGTACTGAAAAATCTGAATATAAGCCTTATGTATTATAATGCTCAGTTTTGTAACTGTAGCATTGGATCTTCCCAATCAAAGTAGCTGGAAAATTATTACATTTGGAAAAACTCACCGGTGCTATATTGCTTGTTGGCAAACCTTCCTTTAAACTTTCATTTCCAAGCCCTGAATCATCAGCATCAATTAGATTGTCCACAAGAACATTTTGATTGGGTTTCATGTATGTAAAATCACCTTCCGCAGAATCCAAAGCCACACAAACATTGTAAGAGTAAGGAAGACTTAGAGTTCCACTTGAATACTGAGACAACACTCTGGGGTCAACTTGAGGATATAAAGTTGAACTTATTGGATCAAACACTGGGTATGGTTTGGTCTCTTTGCATTTTGATATAATAGTCAAGATAACAGTTATAATGAACAGTGAGGAAATGACGACTAGAGTGATTACTAAGTACAACTGTAAGTTGGCTTGTTGATATTCATCAGTATGTTGATCCACAAATTTAGGAATTGCTTGCTGGAAATTATCTGTAATAACAAAGTTTAAAGTGACGGTAGCAGAGAGCAAGGGTTCTCCATTGTCTTTCACTATTGCCACAACTTTGTGTTTCAGCACATCTTTCTCTTGAAAGACACGTGATGTCCTTATTTCACCTGTGTGCTCATTAATAATAAAGTAGGTTATGTCTGACAATTGTAAGAAATGATAAGAGAGCCAAGCGTTATGTCCAGAGTCGGCATCCACAGCAACCACCTTTGTTACTAAAGAACCAGGCTCAGAGGCAAAGGGGACCATTTCAAACATAGTTGTTCCTCCATATTCTGAAGATGGATATAAGATTTTTGGTGCATTGTCATTCCGATCCACTATTTTTATATTTAATGTTGTATTGCTGCTCAGTGATGGGGTCCCATTATCTCTAGCAGTTATTTGTATTTGGAACTCCTTGTGCTGCTCATAATCAAATGATCTTTGTGAATACAGAACTCCAGTCTCCATATTGATGGAAAAATATGAAGACATTGGGAGATCGTTCTCATTTGCTCCAGATACTGAATACAATAATTTAGCATTATCTCCAGTATCAGGATCTAAAGCTTGTATGCTGTAAATTGAAGCTCCTGGTAAATTGTTCTCTGGTACATATGCAACATAAGTAGATTTCCTGAACATAGGGGGATTGTCATTAACATCTGATATCTCCAATGTGATGGTTTTTCTGCTTGAAAGTGGGGGAAATCCTTTATCGGTAGCTACAATTGTGATGTTATAACTAGATATCTCTTCTCTATCTATAGAACCTACAGAAACTATACTGTAGTAATTCTCAGAAGACAGTATCAAATGAAAAGGTACTTCCTCTATAAGTTTACAGTCAACGTCTCCATTTTTACCTATATCATTATCATGGACTCGGATCAGAGCTATCATGGTTCCAGGAGAAGAATTCTCAAGAACAGGAGAAGATAATGAAGTGATGGCTATTTCAGGAGCATTGTCATTTTCATCTATCACATCAATTAGTACCTTACTGTATGAAACAAGACCACCACCATCCTTAGCTTGAACAGACAGTTCATAACTATTTGTTACTTCATAATCCACCTTTCTGATGGTTTTAATCTCACCACTTATTGGATGAATAATAAACGTGCTTGAATGATGCACATGCTCTGATGTTTTACGAAAAGAATATGTAATGTTTCCATTAATACCTTCATCTATATCATCTGCTTTTACAGTTACTATAGAAGAATTGACTGAAATATTTTCACTTACACTGACTTTATACAGCTGCTGAGTAAATACAGGAAAATTATCATTCACATCCATAACAATGATCCTTATTACTGCAGTTCCAGACTTCACAGGATTTCCACCATCAAATGCTGTTAATATTAATTCATGAATATTTTGTGTCTCTCGATCTAAAGCTTTCTCTAACACAAGTTCTGGAGATTTTCTTCCATCTGGATTAATGTTTTCATTCAGTGTAAAATGCTGATTAGCACTAAGCTTGTAGGTCTGTACTGAGTTATTACCAATATCGGTATCTTCTGCATTCTGTAAAGCAAATTCTGTCCCCAGTGTAGTGGATTCTATCATTTCTGTTGTAAAAGATTTGTGAAAAAACACTGGGGAATTATCATTTATATCCTGAATTTCTATTTTGACTCTGAAAACATTTAAGGGGTTTTCAACCACAGCATCAAAGGTTAGAAAGCAGGTAGCTGCTGTCCCACACAGTGTCTCCCTATCTATCCTGTCCTTCACATAAAGATTTCCATTGTCAAGATCCACAAAGAAATATTTCTCTGACATGCGTGACTCAATCCTCAATTTTCTGGAGGAGAGCTGTTTAATATCTAATCCTAGGTCTTTTGCAATATTTGCTATAACAGAGTCTTTTCTCATTTCTTCTACAATGGAATATTGAATCTGACCTGAGACTGAATGACACAGCCAACCACATAAGACAGAAAATACTACTTGCCATCTGATTCTTTTATATGCCTGTGAACAGAATCTCAGCTCAGCCATTCCAAGTGTCCAGTTCCTTCCAAAAAAATATTGCCTGGATGATTAGTATTTGTAATCCAAGATGGGAATCTTTACATGGAGCTAAATTTCATTGTTTTTGAAAGAAGAGCATTTCTTCAGTGATATGTGTAGAGAGAATCCAGAAATGGCTGTGCCTCTTTCTGCAGATCTTCAGTGTGTGTAAGTGATGAATGTATTAGTGGATCTCCAGTTCTGTATTCTTTTCCTTATTGGTCAAACAGCGGCGCTCTGAGGTAAAACTAGGGAATTGCAGTCCTGAAATGTTTTCCTTTGCATCCAATTGGGTTATTTTGTAACAGCATATACTGTGAAACTTAGACATATTTTAATGTAAAATAATAATAATAATACAAAATGTGGTTTGTATACCAAACAGTATATTACTTGATTTAAAGTAATCACTATAGCTGGTTCTATTAAATATATCAATATGCTATTTAAAATATTACCAAATACATTCACAGAGAAGGTGATTTTATTGATTGAAATTATTGCCTTATAATAAAGCATATAATGCCATACTACTGCACATCGTAAGGTATTTTTCTCATCTTATCAAAACTGCTAAATATACAGATGGAATACATATAAGAGATTGGTTAATCTCTATTAGGATTTGTTTTGTTTATTCAAGCCTGAGATTTACACAGCTCTGTCACACAGCATGGTCCTGTCTGACAGGGCAGGAGACTTGATTGTTTTATGTACTCGGTTAAAGAGGAGTTTCAGGCACCATTAGAAAAAATAATGTAGCTGCTGACTTTTATTATTAGGACACGTAACCATCCACGAATCCAGCAGTGTCTTCATCCGAACCATTATTTTCGCCATTTCGGGTAAGGGAAACCGGCAGTGAAGCCTTGTGGCTCCACAGATGGTTCCCTGCTGTGCTTTGTGAATGCCCTGTGGTGGGGAAAGGAGGGGGGGGCTGAACTTCTGGTAGGTATTTGCTGCGCCGCTTTAAGTAACGCTTATAGGTCTTGTTTTACAACCAGCCTGTATATCCCTAAGCTCTCTCCACCTATTATCTTGCTATTTCTTGGCACATGAGCACTGCATCACACCTGACTGACTGCTTCTGCTAGTATTAGCTCTGCTGTACAGAGACAGCAGGAGGCTGATACCAAGTCAAATTTAGGTACTTACACCTCTTGCATTTAAACATTTCATTATGTATTAATGACTATAACACTGCATTCATTTGTGTTATTTATACCTGTCTGTAGTTTAGCTTGAAACATTGGCAATCACTTTGTATATTCTGAACAATCCAGTGGTGTGACCTAAACTTTTGTATTCCAGAACAACATGTGTAAAATGGCACTGAGAACTTTCAAACTTTTATGTGCAGAAAACTTCAAACAAGCTCAATAGATCTGCTGAGTTGGCTCCCACACAGCAAGGCTTCCATCAATGGGTACCTGACAGTATCTGAAACCATAGGAATACAGAAAGGAACCCAAGACTATAACTTGTACTTTGAAAAAAACTAAAAGTTATATGTACAGTCTGATGCTGCTCAGCAGCTTAATGCCAGTTCTAATATAGCACAGACGAAGGGGAAGTAGTGTTGCCCCCAAAGTGCTTTTTTTTATTTTTTTATATGACTTATTTATCAACAATTAAAGTGTTTCAAAACCCACAGCAGTAAATAGTGTTACACTCACTGTGGAACCTAAGGAGTTAACCCTCTGCATTGTGTAAAAAGGCTGTTTGATCATGTCTCCTCTGCTCTTCATCTTCTTCCAGTGTCCCTAACTCAGGGATCCTCAAACTACGGCCCTCCAGCTGTTACAGAACTACAAATCCCATGAGGCATTGCAACACTCTGACATTCACAGACATGACTAGGCATGATGGGAATTGTAGTTCCTGAACACCTGGAGGGCCATCGTTTGAAGACCCCTGCCCTAACTCATCTACGTGTCTCTTTAAGGCCCAGCCATGGGGTCGCGAGCGCGCGGCCGGCGGCACGCTCGTGACCCGGTCCGAAACTCTGTGATCTCGCACGCGGGACCCACACACCCAATCGTCGCCAGTGTCCTGCGATCGGTCACTGGAGCTGAAGAACAGAGAGAGGTGTGTGTAAACACACCTTTCCCGTTCTTCATTGTGGCAGTGACACTGATCATCTGTTACCTGATATAGGGAAAGACAATCACTGATGTCACAAGTCCAGCCCCACCCACCTACAGTTAGAAAGTCACACTTAACCCCTCCAGCGCCCCCTAGTGCTTAATTCCATTAACTGCAATTGACATTTTCACAGTAATCAGTGCATTTTTATAGCATTTTTCTCTGAGAAAATGACAATATTCCCAAAAATGTGTAAAAATTGTCCGATGCGTCCGCCATAATGTCGCAGTCATGATGAAAAAAATCGCTGATTGCCGCCATTAGTAGTAAAAAAAAATATATATTAATAAAAATGCCATAAAACTATCCCCTATTTTGTAAACGCTATAAATTTTGTGCAAACCAATCGATAAATGCTTATTGCAATTTTTTTACCAAAAATAAGTAGAAGAATACATATATCGGCCTAAACTATCTTTTTTGGGGATATTTATTATAGCAAAAAGTAAAAAATATTGTTTTTTTTTCAAAATTGTCGCTGTAATTTTGTTTATAGCACAAAAAATAAAAACCGCAGAGGTGATCAAATACCACCAAAAGAAAGCTCTATTTGTGGGAAAAAAGGATGCCATTTTTGTTTGGGAGCCACGTCGCACAACCGCGCAATTGTCAGTTAAAGCAACGCAGTGCCGAATTGCAAAAAGGGGCAAGTCTCTTAACCTGCATAATGGTCCGGGTCTTAAGTGGTTAACCACACACTGATAAAGATCACAAGACTGCTATATATTGCTGATGAGAAAATGTATTTAGCAGTTTATATTTACTACAACTATTGCATTTCCATGTACTGTGCACTGTGGGAGACCAGATATAGTGAATGCTGGTTCATGGGTTTAGAAACAATTTTTTAAGGGGTTGTAAAGGTTTGTTTTTTATTTTCTAAATAGGTTCCTTTAAGCTAGTGCATTGTTGGTTCACTTACCTTTTTCTTCGATCTCCCTTCTAAATGTTTTTTTTCTTCGTCTGAATTTCTGACTTCCTGTTCCTCCTCAGTTAGGCCGCATACACACGATCGGTCAAACCGATGAGAACGGTCTGATGGACCGTGCTTATCAGCCCAAACCGATCATGTGTGGGCCCCATAGGTTATTTATCTACCCGTTAAAAAAATTCAAACTTGTTTAAAAATTAACCGATGGATACCTTCCCGATAGAAAAAAACGATCGTCTGTAGGCATGTCCATCGGTTAAAAATCCACGCATGCTCAGAATCAAGTCGACGCATGCTTAGAAGCATTGAACTTTTCAGCACATAGTTGTGTTTTACGTCACCGCATTCTAACACGATAGTTTTTTAACCAATGGTGTGTAGGCACGACTGACCATCAGTCATCTTCATCGGTAACCGATGGAAAAATCCATCAGACTGTTCTCATCGGTTTAACCGATCATGTACAGGGCATAAGCTGTTCTGGCTGACTAAACACCGCTCGGATGATGGGGGCAAGCTTACTGAGGAGAAACAGGAAGTGAGAAATTCAGACAAATAAAAAAACATTTAGAAGGGAAATCGAAGGAAAAGGTAAGTGAACCAACAATGCACAAGCTTAAAGCAACCTATTTAGAAAATAAAAAACTAACATTTACAACCCCTTTAGGTTATTATGGATTATTTTATTTGTTTTTTGGTCTGGCACTTGTTTCAGTATTTCTATGGTCTAAACGTTTGTATGATTTGTACTATATATGTAACTCTTTGTGTTATGTTTTCAAAGTGAAGACAGAAGAATAACAAAAATACCATATCTGTAGGTTATTAAGAAATGATTTGTCTATAAGAAGAATTCTTATGCCACATGCATACAATAAAGTCATAAATGTATAAATTAGCGTCTAAAAATGTTTGTGCTTTGAACTTAGCTCTAGCCATATGGCTACTGCAAATAATACACTAGCTGGAAGGAAACAAGAAGATGATCAAATAAATGCTAAAAATCTAAAAGTTGCGTTTACAGGTAAACTGTTTAAAAAATATTTTTAAATGACACATGAATAATAAATACATACTTAAGTCTTTACCGTTTGTAATTGTAAATGTCAGCTTAAGGGATTATTTATAACTGGTAATATATTAGTATCTGTGGAGATATGACAGTCAACAGGAATATTTCAAGCAGAACACAGAATTTCACAAGTAACTAGTTCGCCTGAACTAAATGTAAAGCCAGTCCCTGGATCAAACTTTTGTTTTGCTTATGACCCAGTAGGGAAAGGTTAGGATCTCAGGTTTTACAAGCTAAATGTGCCTCAACTGTACACATTTAACCTCACGTCCTGACCCTGTGACATCAGAACTGGAAATGAATGGAAAGGGTTTCAATTGAACAAGAAAACAGATAAAGACTCCAATCGTTGCTATTTATGTAAAAAAAAGTTGTTCTTGCTGTATGAGTCCCCATGTAGCTGAGATTTACCATCACCACCTGTGTCATCTGCTATTAGGGCTAGAAGTGATGGCTTCACAATAGTCATAGAGAGAGAAAAAAGACAGAAGTGCTAATCAGTACTCACCAAAAATTTAAATTTTGTTTGGCATTAGCATTTAGCCTAAGTAATCAGCATAAAACACATAAAACAAAATGGCAGGAAGTGGGATCAGCTCTCTCTCTCTTTTCCCTGCCCCCCCCGGCCGCCCCCCCCCCCCTCCCCCTCCTTTCAACCCCCTCTCCCCTTCCCGGTCTCCAGGTCTGGATTTCCACTCTCTGACATGCAAGGTTAGCAAAGTACACACACATACCTGTATATAAATATATGGTTATGTTTTATATGTTCCTTTGTAATATGTAATTTTCTGTATTAATAGAGCTGTTTTCAAAGTATCAACCTAGCCCCTGATGAAGCCGGAATCTAGGCGAAATATATTGGGCTCAACAACTCTATGGTTGTGATCATCGCTCTGCTTGTCTAATCAGGACCTACAGCTGCCTGGTTTTTTGCCTTTCTACCCTATTGTTTTGAACTATGTATTATCTGTATCATACCCTGTGATAACTATTTTCTATATCTCTTGTTTTGTACTAAATAAATTATATATTTTTTAAAAAAAAGTATCATTGTATGCTGTGTACTAGCATCGGTATAGTCCCCCAATGTCCATACCAATAGAACATAAAACAAAATACAAAAAATAGTTTGGCCTGTGTGTTACGAATCACAGACAGAGCTTTGAAGTAGTGGTTCCTATAAATAGGAATTTACCCGCCAACACCTCTCCATTTCCTAATGCTTTTTACCCCTCAACTACAGACATTAAAGCACCACTGCTGAGACCATTTTTAACCACAGTGTAGCCCTATGCAGATCTTGCTGAAACATTTTATCCTACAAAAGTCTTAATGATTAGGTATGCTTGTAGAAAAGGAGTCACTAGTGCCGGTTTAGGTTATATCCCTGTTATATGTGAACATAGCATGGGGAAAGCGTGGGGAAAGCGGAGTTTGTTTCAAAGTTTGCGCACACAGGTTAGACCTGCTGACAATCTGAGCCTGGACTCCTGCTATTATTAATATACTGTCTCAAGTATACAAGTCTCTTCACACAATTACCTGCATAGAACACATAATAAAATTCAATCTAATGTAGATAAAATGGCAGGATTACATACACTTAAAGAGGAAGTAAACCCTGATGGGTTTTATTTCTTCTTTAGTTCCCTGCAAAGGTAAAGCATAATGGGCTTCTATGCATCATATAGTAGCCCATTATGTGTCACTTACCTGAAACCAAAGCCTGCGATGTCACCGATGTCCCCACTAGCAGCGAGCGTCCATTTTCACCCCTCTTCCTTCTGGGGCCACGAACTCCGGCTCTGTGACTGTCACTTCTGTGCATGCGCACAGGAGCTGCCAGTCATGGCAATCTGCCCTTTCTAAAATGCGCGTGTGCGGCAGACATCGGAGCATGCATCCCAGACATCGGCGCATGCACCATAGACATCGGCGCACAGCTTTCTTGTAAATATCTCCTAAACCTCCTAAAAGTAATCAAGGAAATATAAATAATGGTACTGTTTGTAATAGTGGAGTAATTATTTAGGTGTTTTCTAGGTTTTTCAAATGGGAGAAAATGGCACAATAAATGTTTTATTGGTAGTTCACTGGTTCAGCGAAAGCCTATCCTGCAAGAGGTCTTGGTGGTTTAGCCACTGGCCACTCTTGCAGCAGATTCATATTCACCAAGTGGTGCTTCATTGTTCTCCCAGCAGGCTACCAATGCAATAAAGTCATGTCTTCTCAAAAGGGCCTTGAATTCCAACATTGACTACTGATGGCTGGATTGGCATTAGACTTACAGAACCATTTGAGTTACACTTATACACTTAATAAAGTCACCCAACACCAATGCAATTTTTAAATGCTATTATTTAAATTTAGTGCTTTACACTAAACCCCAATGTGAATTGAATTTTGCACTAAATACCAATGTTAAGTAAAGTTTGCACTAACCACCAATCGAAAGTTGGAGGTTTGCACTAACAATGCATAGTTAGCATTATGCACAGAACTCCAATGCAAATGTCAGTCTTCTTTTTGAACACCAAAGTAAAGTTAGTGTTGCCATTAAGTACCATTGTAAAATTAGTTTTGCCCCTAACAGAAGGGCGTTGTTAGGAGTCTATTTATAAAATGATCGTTGTCTGAAAATCTCAGCATTTAAACAGCCATCAAGCATAATCCCTGTAATTTGCCTAATATGTTTATTTTGTATGGTCGTCAGAACCATCTAGTAGCCAAGTTTTTTTCCCTAATATTCCTTAATCATGTAAACACTGCATTAAGGCCACTAAAAGAGGCTGGCAATCATATGATATAAACATATTGGATACTGTACATGAATATATGTGTACGCTCAGCGGGAAGAGGTTATTTAGTATACAGAACGTCTCCGGGTTACAAACATCCGACTTTCAAATAACTCCTACTTACAAACAGAAGCAAACAACAGGAAGTGAGTAGAAATCTACCCCTAGGAAGGGAAATTCACTCATGGTAAAAATGTACATCCACTGAAGCTTTATCACCAATCCTTGTTCCCCCAACAACTCAAAATTTTCAAAATCCAATTGTCATAGGGACAGCAATTGAGATAAAATCTTCTGGACAGAGACACAGACAGCAAAACAAATGTTACAGGGGTGTTGGCTGGAGAATTTACCTGTCCTGACTTACATACAAATTAAACTTAAGAACAAACCTAAAGACCCTGTTGGGGTGAATATTACTGCGCTTACCATAAACGGGGGGAGGGGGGGGGGAGGGGAGTGGGTGGGTACAGCTGCTGCACTGAATGGTGTATTAACCAAGGCAGATAAAAATGGGGGGGTGTAGTGCTGCGCTGTAAGGAAGAAAGTGGGGATGGGATAATATGAAGAGGAAGTGTGGCAAAAAACTAGATATGTGTAAAAAAGAAAAAAAGGAATAACCTAACTAATATAATACATAGTAATGTCAGAAAAATGACAGTGGTGTATATAAGAAAATGTAAATATTAAACGTGCTAAATGCAGCATATGTCGGCTGCCAAACCAATGACAGTGCAAAATAACATATGAAGTGTAACTTCCTTATATACAATCCGGTGCACAAAGTGCCAGAAATAGCACACAACAGTGTTATTCAGGGTGAATGTCCATACAACAGGTAACAATGGATCATTGCAATGTATAAATGCAATATGGAAATAAAGTTCAAAAAAATTGCTGATGTTAAAGCCAAAATGTCGTGATGACCAGTTGCACATGCTATCTCCAAAATAAGTAAATATGTCCCCTTACCTTACTGCTGTAAGGTAACAGCGGAAAACAAAGCCCAGGAGCACTTTTCAGGTTGAGTCCACTTGTGGTGTCATCCAAATAGGTAAATGTGGTGAGAATGGATCCTTCCTGGTAATCACCTCCAAACGATAATAATCGCTCACATCCAGGAAAACAAAAACATGCCAATAGTGTAGTACCATTAAAACAGGGGGGTTTTATTAAAATAATAACTGGGTACTCACAAGGTTGAAATAAAAAACAGGCATAAAAAACACAGGGCGTCCGCCAACGTCACCTCTGGTACCTCATACGCGCATTCATCACTCCACTTGACTTCCTCAGGACTTCCTCGTGGAGTGACGAATGCGCATATGAGGTACCAGAGGTGACGTTGGCGGACGCCAACTTTATTTCCATATTGCATTTATACATTGCAATGATCCATTGTTACCTGTTGTATGGACATTCACCCTGAATAACACTGTTGTGTGCTATTTCTGGCACTTTGTGCACCGGATTGTGTATAAGGAAGTTACACTTCATATGTTATTTTGCACTGTCATTGGTTTGGCAGCCGGCATATGCTGCATTTAGCACGTTTAATATTTACATTTTCTTATATACACCACTGTCATTTTTCTGACATTACTATGTATTATATTAGTTAGGTTATTCCTTTTTTTCTTTTTTCCACATATCTAGTTTTTTGCCACACTTCCTCTTCATATTATCCCATCCCCCATTTCTTCCTTACAGCGCAGCACTACACCCCCCCCCCATTTAAACCTAAAGACCCAATCTTGTTTGTAACCCGGGGGGACTGCCTGTACTATTCTATTTGATATTTTTCTATAATGTGTGTTTAACAACTATAGTATGCAGCCACAGAAAACAAAACAAACAAAAAAAAAACAACAGATCCAGGTTTCTCATTAAAGGTGTATATGCTATTAATTATTTTCATGTATCACTATATATATAGCTGATTTATCACACTAACATTCTGTGAGCTGTAAATTGTAGAAATATTTCATGGGTTCACCAGAGTAAACAGGTTGAGAAAGGCTGCTGTAAACAGTAGAAGTCTGAGCAGTAAAATTATCTGTTGTGATTTTATTTCTTACAATTGTAAAATAGCTGTAGTCTGTTTCATCCCATTCTGATGAAACTTTAAATAAAACCTGTCATAAAACACATAAGCTACCACTGGTAAACTTCTTCTGAAAACAAAAAGTACAGACCTGAAGTTTATTACCCATTCTGAATGAAGTTAGTGGACTTTTGAAGTACTAAAGAAAGAGAATTGGCATCATAGCTAGTCAACAAGCATTTTAGAAGTTATAGGCAGCCTTGAATGACTGTTTTCTTTTTAAAAAGAATTACATATTAAATACATTAGAAAAAGTATCTCTTAAAGTGTTACTAAACCAACAACAGTAAAATCAGTCTGAATATGCAGTAAAGCATGCTTGTCATACTCACTGTGGAACCTAAGGGGTTAATCGTTTGCATTGCGTAAAAATGCTATTTAATCCTATCTCTTCTGATCCTCCCCTTCTTCCAGGGTCCCCAATATATCTCCTGATAGTATAGAGGCTAGGGGACAAGCTGCACATGCTCAGTTTGTGTGTATTACTAGAGTTGTTTTTCTTGGGAGAATGCATGTGATCAGCACAATGGGCCAGGGATCCTGCATCCTCATAGGACAATCATGGGATAATTAAAACTTCTCCTACAAGCTTTAACCAGACACTGATAGAAGTCACACGACTGCTATATACTGCTGATAAGAACAGGTATTTTAGTTTATATTTACTAAAATGATTGCATTTCCATGTTCTGTGGACTGTGGGAGACTAGATAAAGTGAATGCAGGGTCCTTGGTTTAGTAACACTTTATTTTTTTTGGGCAAAAACTGGTTTACCTGGATTTGACTGCTGGTTGGCAAGGCCTCCTTTAAACTTTCATTTTCAAGGCCAGAATCATCAGCATCAATCAGATTATCCACAGGAACATTTTGATTTGTTTTCATGTATGTAAAGTCACTTTCCCCAGAATCCACAGCCACACAAACGTTGTACGAGTAGGGAAGTGTTAGTGTTCCACTGGCATACTGAGACAACATCCTGGGATCAACTTGAGGATATAAATTTGAACTGACAGGCCCATATACTGGAGATGGTTTAGACTTCCTACATTTAGATATAACAGCCAACAAGACTGTTATGATAAATAGCAAGGAAATTACTGCTAGGGCGATTACCAAGTACAGCTGCAAATTGGATTGAGAATCTTCATCAGGGAAGCGATTGACAAATTTAGGGACTACTTGTTGGAAATTATCTGCAACAACAAGAGTGATAGTAACTGAAGCAGAGAGAGATGGGATACCATTGTCCTTTACCATCACCACAACCTTGTGATTCAGTGTATCTTTCTCTTGAAAAACATGTTGTGTTCGAATTTCACCTGTATGGTCATCAATGGTGAAATAAGATGGCTCAGCTACTTGTGCAAAATGATAAGAGAGCCAAGCATTATGTCCAGAGTCTGCATCCACTGCAACCACCTTTGTTATCATTGATCCAGGTTCAGCACCAAAAGGGACCATCTCAAACCCCGCCGATGCTCCACTCTCTGGGGATGGGTATAGGAGTTTTGGTGCATTATCATTCTGATCTATTACTTTGATAATTAATGTTGTGTTGCTGCTGAGAGATGGGTGTCCGTTGTCCTTAGCTGTCACTTCTATAACAAACTCCTGGTGTTGCTCATAATCAAAGGATCTTTGGGCATAGATAACTCCAGTCTCTAAGTTAATAGAAAAATAAGAAGACATAGGAACATTTTCTGTATTTTTGTTAGAAATAGAATAAATAATTTTAGCATTGTCTCCAGTATCATCATCAGAAGACTGCATACTGTATAGTGAGGCTCCTGGTAAATTGTTCTCTGGCAAATAGGCAACATAAGCAGATTTCATAAACAATGGGGTGTTATCATTAACATCTGATATCTCCAATTTGATAGTTTTATAACTGGAAAGTGGAGGAGATCCTCTGTCTGTAGCTAGAATTGATATATTATAATTAGACACTTTCTCTCGATCCATAGCACTTGTGGACACAATGGTATAAAAACTGTTAGATGATAAAACTAAATTAAAAGGCAATTCCCCCGTGAGCTTACAGTCCACTTCTCCATTTTCTCCTGAATCTTTATCATGGACTCTAATTAAAGCTATTACTGTTCCAGGTGAAGAATCCTCAGGAATGGGTGAAGAAAAGGATTTGATGGATATCTCTGGAGTATTGTCATTCTCATCTATGACATCTATCAATACCTTACAATGGGAAACAAGTCCTCCTCCATCCTTGGCATGGACAGACAGTTCATAGTTCCTTATCTCTTCAAAATCCAACTTTCTGTTTATTTTAATATCACCACTTTTTGTTTCAATACTGAAAAGGCCAGAAGGATGGACATTTCCTGATGTTTTGCTGAAGGAATAAGTGATTTGTCCATTTGTTCCAGCATCTCTGTCTGTAGCACTCACATTGATTATAGCGGTATTTACTGCACTATTTTCACTCACACTAACTTTGTACACCTTATGAGAAAATATTGGAAAATTATCATTAACATCAATAACAATGATTCGTATTACAGCTGTTCCAGATCTTACAGGATTTCCTCCATCCAGAGCTGTTAAAATCAGTTCATGAACATTTTGTACTTCTTGATCCAGTGATTTCTCTAACACAAGCTCAAGTGATTGAAATCCATCACTGCTAATCTTCTGACTTAGTGTAAAATGTGAATTGTCACTGAGTTTATATGTCTGTACTGAATTAGTACCAATATCCAGATCTTCTGCATTTTGTAATGCAAATCTAGTTCCTGGTGATGTTGATTCAATAGTTTCTATAGTGAATGTCTCAGGATAAAACACTGGAGGATTGTCATTAATATCCTGAATTTCTATTTTCACTTTAAAAACATTAATCGGATTTTCAATAACAGCATCAAAGGTTAGGAAGCAGGTAGGTGCTGCTCCACACAGAGTCTCTCTATCTATCCTGTCCTTCACATAGAGTTTTCCATTATCTACATTAACATACAAGTATTTCTCTGATATATGTGATATAATTTCCAGCTTTCTTATTGAGAGCTGTTTAATATCTAGTCCCAGGTCTTTTGCAATATTTGCTATAACAGAGTCTTTTCTCATTTCTTCTACAATGGAATAATGAATCTGACCTGAGACTGAATGACACAGCCAGGAAAATAAGAAGGGAAATATCACTTGCCATGTTATCCTTTTGTATATCTGTGAAAGGTGCTTCATCTTGTCCATTTTCAGCATCTTCCAAAATAGTCCTTTTAGGATATTTAGCACTTGGAATCCAGAGAGAAGAATGTATGTATTTTTTTTCAAAAATAATAAAACATGTAACCTCTTCAGAGAGAATCGAGAAAATGGCTGTGCCTCTTCATGCAGATCTGCAGTGTGTGTGAATGATGAAAATACCAGTGGATCTCCAGTTCTGTATTCTTCTTCTTATTGGTCAAACAGCGGCGCTCTGAGGTGTAAGTGAGGAACTGCAACACTAAAAAACTATTCGATCTACTGCATGTTTTTTTTTAGTATTTGCATTGATATAATGTCAGTTACAGTCACCTATAATTTAAAAAATCTATATTAAGGTATTACATTTTAAATTAAAAAACGTTATTAATGTAGCATGCATAAATTCTTTGTAGGTTTATGTCACTACAGGAATTAGATAAAGGGCTGAATTGCAAACAATTTCATTCAAATGCTATGTAAAAGTAGCAGATTAATTACAAAACATTTTTGTTTGCGTATCAGAAAAAGTGGGATATTTATTGCTGCTTTTGCCCCATTGGGGACATTTCCCTTCAATTCCTGCATAGTCACTAGGAAAGGTTGTTACTGTATTTTAACCACTTGAGGCCCGCGCTACCGTCGGATGACGGCAACAGCGCGAGCCTCAATATCCAACATGCCGTCATTTGACGGCATGTCTTTCTGGCGTTCCCAGCGCGCACTGTACAGCGCGCTGCGGGGAAGCCCTGTGTTGTCCGTGTCCCTTGGACACGGCCAATCACAGATCGCGGCAAACGGCCAATCAGAGCGGCCGTTTGCAATGTGATCTGTGGGCGAATGAGAGATGATCTCTCATAGATCATCTCTCATTGCGGCTGACACAGAGACAATGTCCTGTCTCTGGAAGGGAGGAGCCCGATCTGTGTTCCTTCCTACATAGGGACACAGATCGGTCACCCCCCCAGTCACCCCCCCCTCTCCCCCTACAGTTAGAACACACCTAACATACACATTTAACCCCTTCCTCACCCCCTAGTGTTAACCCCTTCAATGCCAGTCACATTTATACTGTAATTAGTGCATATTTATAGCACTGATCGCAGTATAAATGTGAATGGCGCCAAAAATGTGTCAAAAGTGTCCGATGTGTCCGCCATAACGTCGCAGTAACAATAAAAATCGCAGATCGCCGCCATTTCTAGTAAAAAAAATAATAAAAAATAATAATTCTCTCCCCTATTTTGTAAGCGCTATAACTTTTGCGCAAACCAGTCGCTTATTGCGATTTTTTTTTTTTTTTTTTTACCAAAAATATGTAGAAGAATACGTATCGCCCTAAACTGAGAAAAAAAAATGTGTTTTTTTTTTTAATTGGGATATTTATTATAGCAACAAGTAAAAAATATTGTATTTTTCTTCAAAATTGTCGCTCTTTTTTGTTTATAGCGCAAAAAATAAAAATCGCACAGGCGATCAAATACCACCAAAAGAAAGCTCTACTTGTGGGGAAAAAAGGACGTAAATTTTGTTTGGGAGCCACGTCGCACGACCGCGCAATTGTCAGTTAAATCGACGCAGTGCCGGAAGCTGAAATTTCACCTGGGCAGGAGGGGGGTGTAAGTGCCCAGTAAGCAAGTGGTTAATTCTTCAATTAAAAAAAAGAAAAGCATTTGTGACATGTTTGTTCAAGTTCATTATTGATGCAGTTTTGTTTTAAACTTTTTATACTTTCCTAATAACACTTTATCGAACAACCAGGTATCTTACGATGTGCAGTCTATAGGATTGTATTGTAGTACAACTAGGTGCATGCTTAACAGTTTGTATACTAGAAAATGATTGCAGGTGTTAAAAACAATTACTTTCTATCAGGACTTTGAACCTAAACATTGGTAATTTAATATTACTTTAAAACCAGTACGTTTCAAATATGCTTCTGATTAGAGCCATGTTCAGGTGCATTTTTCTGGGCAGTATTAGCTGAATACTCGTTACCAATCATTTGTACTCATGTAAAGTTAATCATGTGGTACCCCACCTACTGACATGACAAGAACCACTAGCCCCTTTGTTGACGAGGTAGAGCTACTGAGACACCAAAATCTGTAGACATATTTTCTGGTTAAGGTTAGGTGTTGCTTTGAACACCAAGTACTGTAGTTTTTTTTCACCAACATAATAATCTATCTGATATAAAAATAAGAAGAACTCAGATGTAAATATAGTGAAGATCACTGCATGCACTATAGGCCTTGATACCAACCCAAAATTAAATAGTTTTTAAAGAGTGCAGCACTCAAGAATCAATTACAAATAAATTCATATAGACATAAACACATAAATTAATATGATGAAATCAAATCTAATGTAAAAAAAAAGAAACAAAAAATATCCATCCAACAAAGTTAATTGCAAAATGCCACAAACAAACGTGAAAAATATCAAACGTTCATATAAGTGATAAGTTCACAATAAATGAATCCTCTGAGAAAGGTAAAAATCCCTTTTGGTAAGTAAAGTGATAATAGAATGGCCTTCACCAAAACTGTGCTCTTGTGATTAAATACACCTTACCAGAAGATAAGACCACCTATATCAGATGGTCAAACATGGTCTGTGTGTACTGCATATGGCAAGGGAATCACCAGACTTCAGAAAAAAAGCCTTCCTTGCATCGCTCAAAAACATCCGTCAAAAATCAAGAGAAAAGGAGAAAACCTCTCATGGTGTTTTCACTACTTCTGTGCTCAGTCATCTATGGAGAGCTCTAAGCTCTCATAGATAGATAGATAGATAGATAGATAGATAGATAGATAGATAGATAGATATACATCAACTATCCTAGACACATTACCAGAGGTAATAATACACTTGCTTGTAAGAAAAATGAAATCTGAAAAATCTGAAATCACATAATATTATAACCTTATTCTACATTACCAACAAAGCCCCCCCCCCAGGTGTCGCCACCATGTTAGACGGCACGGCTGTCTACCGTGAGCGCCGGACGATCCTGTTATCCTGAGACTGTCACCTTGTACTCAGCTTTGCCTGTCACAGACAGAAGACAGAGCAGGCCAAATGAAGTGCGGCCGTAGTGCCAGCTCGGGCTGCTTTGTCGGATGTAATGACGTTCTCACCAGGCACAGGTAAGGCTGCATTGTATGGCACAGGCAGGTTGCATTGTATGGCACAGGTCAGGCTGCATTGTATGGCACAGGTCAGATCAACGGGGAGAACACGGTTATGGAGAGTACACTGCTGGACCATGGGACAGGTGAGTGGCTGTTTATTAAAAGTCAGCAGCTACACTTTTTGTACCTGCTGACTGAAAAAAATTATGCATAAATACAATTAGGCTCCATACACACTAGGCTTTAACCACTTCAGCCCGGAAGGTTTTACCGCCTTAATTTTGCGATTCAGCACTGCATCGCTTTAACTAACAATTGCGCGGTCGTGCGACGTTGTACTCAAACAAAATTGATGTCCATTTTTTCCCACAAATAGAGCTTTCTTTTAGTGGTATTTGCATTTTTTTTTGAGCCTTTAACATTAAAACATTAAAAAAAAAAACTATATTTTTTACTCATTGCTATAGTAAATATCTTACATTGATTTTTTTTAAAACAAATTTCTTCATCAGTTTAGGCCAATATGTAATATTCTACATATTTTTGGTAAAAAAAATGCAAAAAGCATATATTGATTGGTTTGCACAAAAACGTCTATAAGAGGGGTTCCCAACTTTTTGAAGACCAGGGGCCACTTAAGCGGCTTGGTAACCGGTCGAGGGCCACAATAAATGGAGCGGATGGATGGCAGCCCACTCTATAGAGTCCACTGAACCTTTTTTTTCCCGGATCGGATTGGAGGTAGGCATTTGTAAACAGACACAAGTGCATTTACATCTGCCTCTCCTTAGAGGTGAATGGAGAGTCCACTTTGGGTCGGATTGAGCGTGTGAAAGGGGTCTAAGGCAGCTTTCACACTGATGCACTGTTGTTTACTCCTGTGGCTTTGCTGCAGTTTAGCTGCACTTTGCCATAGACTTCTATAATATCATGTAAGTGTGGTGCACTTTCAGAAAGCACACCAAACTCGCAGGTAATAAAAGTCTATGGCTCAGTGCATGGCTAATAGGGTTGGACTTTTTTCTGTCTCATGTCTGTTTAATTGTTTTATATAATAGGAACTGTACGTGGTTTTTTATTCTTGGTAGGACACTGTTTGATGTCCTGATTTGAACTATTTAAATAAATTTGTTATATACTTTTTCAAGAATTATGTGTTTGTGTCACCTTTAAAGTCTGACCCTTGAGGGGGCATTTCATGTTTTTTCTATGGCTCAGTGCAAGTAACCTACAGGTGCACTGCTCCTGCGGATCAGTTGAATGCAGCCCAGTAACCACTGCAGAACACATATGCCCATATATACACTGTGATGTTTACCCCTGGTCTACAAAATATGGAATAGATTTATGGCATTTTTATTATTATTTTTTTTTACTAGTAATGGCGGTGATCATTGATTTTTAGCAGGACTGTGACATTGTGGCGGACAGATCGGACACTTTTGACACTTTTTTGGGACCATTGACATTTATACAGCGATCAGAGCTAAAAATAGCCACTGATTACTCTATAAATGTAACTGGCAGGGAAGGTGCATCGCCATTCTGCCTGTGTACAAAGCAATCGTGGAGGACATCGAGTCGCCCATATCCGCTGGCACGCTCCCGCAACTGAGCCCGTGCGAGCCGCCGTACACCTATGGTGATCCACACAAAAAAAACATTGTGCCACCATCAAACAACGGCGGCCGGTCCTAAAGCAGTTAAAAAACGCCAGTTCCCTTGGCAGAAAAAAAGCTCATACAGAGCATTTTTTTGTTCACAAGCTTATCTTCCCCCTTAATCCTCAGTAAACCTTTACTTTCCATCCTTTGTTATTTACATTACATGTTTCTTATATCGCGACACTTTGTTAGGTAACTGGTGGATTTCCAAATGCGACAAATGAGATTAGCTAGACATTTTTTGCAATTTTACTAGAATGAAAATGTAAGTTTCCTAAGGATAAACAAAATGCGTATAATTTTGAATAACTCACCTGATTTTGACCGTTGGTTGGCAAAGCCTCCCTTAAACTTTCATGTCCAAGACCTGAAACATCTGCATCAATCAGATTATCCACAGGGACATTTTGATTAGTTTTCATGTATGTAAAGTCACCTTCTCCGGAATCCAAAGCCACACAAACGTTGTACGAGTAGGGAAGTGTTAGTGTTCCACTGGCATACTGAGACAGCATCCTGGGATCAACTTGAGGATATAAATTTGAACTGACAGGCCCATATACTGGAGATGGTTTAGACTTCCTACATTTAGATATAACAGCCAACAAGACTGTTATGATAAATAGCAAGGAAATTACTGCTAGGGCGATTACCAAGTACAGCTGCAAATTGGATTGAGAATCTTCATCAGGGAAGCGATTGACAAATTTAGGGACTACTTGTTGGAAATTATCTGCAACAACAAGAGTGATAGTAACTGAAGCAGAGAGAGATGGGATACCATTGTCCCTTACCATCACCACAACCTTGTGATTCAGTGTATCTTTCTCTTGAAAAACGTGTTGTGTTCGAATTTCACCTGTATGGTCATCAATGGTAAAATAAGATGGCTCAGCTACTTGTGCAAAATGATAAGAGAGCCAGGCATTATGTCCAGAGTCTGCATCCACTGCAACCACCTTTGTTATCATTGATCCAGGTTCAGCACCAAAAGGGACCATCTCAAACCCCCCCGATGCTCCACTCTCTGGGGATGGGTATAGGAGTTTTGGTGCATTATCATTCTGATCTATTACTTTGATAGTTATTGTTGTGTTGCTGCTGAGAGATGGTTGTCCATTGTCCTTAGCTGTTACTTCTATTATAAATTCCTTGTGTTGCTCATAATCAAAGGATCTCTGGGCATAGATAACACCAGTCTCTATATTAAGTGATACATAGGAAGTCATATGAAGATCTTCAGTTTTTTTACTGGAAATTGAGTAAGTAATTTTTGCATTGTCTCCAATATCAGGATCATAAGCTTTTATACTGTATATTGAGGCTCCTGGTAAATTGTTCTCTGGTACATAACCAACATACGTAGATTGCATAAATAGTGGGGGATTATCATTAACATCCAATATTTCCAGTTTGATGGATTTCTGACTGGAAAGTGGAGGAGATCCTCTGTCAGTGGCTACAATTGTTATGTCATAATTAGACACTTGCTCTCTATCCATAGGGCCGGTTGTCACAATTGTATACACACTGCTAGAAGACAAAACTAAATTAAAAGGCATTTCCCCTATGAGCTCACATTCCAATTCTCCACTTTCTCCTGAATCTTTATCATGGACTCTGATTAGAGCTATCATTTTTCCAGATGTAGAATTTTCAGGAATAGGGGAAAATAATGAAGTGATAAATATCTCTGGAGCATTGTCATTCTCATCTATTACTTCTATCAAAACTTTACAATGGGAAACAAGTCCTCCTCCATCCTTCACTTGAACAGACAGTTCATAGTTCATTGTCTCCTCAAAATCTAACTTTTGGTTGATATTAATGTCGCCACTTTTGGGATGAATACTAAAAAACCCAGAAGGATGGACATTTCCTGATGTTTTGCTGAAGGAATAAGTGATTTGCCCATTTGTACCAGCATCTCTGTCAGTTGCATTTACATTGATTAAAGTAGTATTTATTGCACTATTCTCACTCACACTAACTTTGTACACCTTTTGAGAAAATATTGGAAAATTATCATTAACATCAATAACAATAATTCGTATTACAGCTGTTCCAGATCTCACAGGATTTCCTCCATCCAAAGCTGTTAAAATCAGTTCATGAACATTTTGTAATTCTTGATCCAGTGATTTCTCTAACACAAGCTCAAGAGATTGAAATCCATCACTGCTAACCTTCTGATTTAGTGTAAAATGTGAATTGTCACTGAGTTTATATGTCTGTACTGAATTAACACCAATATCCAGATCTTCTGCATGTTGTAATGCAAATTGTGTTCCTGGTGATGTTGATTCAATAGTTTCTATAGTGAAAGTCTCAGAATAAAACACTGGAGGATTGTCATTAATATCCTGAATTTCTATTTTTACTTTAAAGATATTAAAAGGATTTTCGACCACAGCATCAAAGGTTAGGAAGCAGGTAGGTGCTTCTCCACACAGAGTCTCTCTATCTATCCTGTCCTTCACATAGAGATTTCCATTATCTACATTCACATACAAGTATTTATCTGATATATGTGATATCATTTGAAAATTTCTTGATGAGAGCTGTTTAATATCTAATCCCAGGTCTTTTGCAATATTTGCTATAACAGAGTCTTTTCTCATTTCTTCTGCAATGGAATAATGAATCTGACCTGAGACTGAATGACACAGCCAGGAAAATAGGAAGGAAAATATTACTTGCCATGTTATTCCTTTGTATGCTTGTGAATGGTGCTTCATCTCATTCATGTTCAGCGTCTTCTAAATGTGTTCTTTAGGATATTCAGCATTTGTAACACACAGAAATGAAAATAATAAAATAGGTAGTCTTGTTTAAAGAGAATCCAGAAATGGCTGTGCTTCTTCATGCAGATCTGCAGTGTGTGTGTGAATGATGAAAATACCAGTGGATCTCCAGTTCTGTATTCTTCTCCTTATTGGTCAAACAGCGGCGCTCTGAGGTGTAAGTGAGGAACTGCAACACTGAATTTTTTTTATATAAAATCCTATGCAATCTTTCTATTTTTTAGTCTTTGCATTGATATTATGTAAATATTTTTAGTGATTTATTGCACTTCCTGTTATGATTGTTGCTTACAGGGTCGTTAACATGGCAATCAGTATAAACATCCGGGTTACATCGGTCCCATACCATTGGATTAGGCCAGAAACCTAATGCTGGATTGGGTAATGGTAGTTGTATACATGTCTCCATTAAACGTAAGGCATCAAATCCGCTGCCTCCCGCCTGATTGGGCAATAGCAGCTGCATACACGCCCCTAGCCGACGATATCCTAAACATTCGATAGGATATCGAATCTGCCACTCCACATTCGATTGGACAACGCCATTGAGCATCTGCAAATTGCCATGGTGATGCCCTCTATTTATACAGCCAGCTATGGTATGCGTGTATCCGCTTCCGAAGACGTAACAAATACGAAACGTGCGTAAAGCGGCTGCACGCACACCTACATGCACTTCCGGGCTTACCAGCGAACTGTTCATGGAACGCACGCCGTTCCCACGCTGGTGTCATTAGCTAATCGGACATTTTTAGTGCTTGTGTATTTGCAGTACCTATGTGCATTTAGAACATAGGCTGCTGTCAATTTGTTTTTACACCTTGTTATCTATTTTTTGTGCTTTATGCCATCTTGACTGCTGACTGTGCTGAAGTCTTGTCTCAGTTTGGTGTCATGATTTTTAGTTATTTTATATCTTTTGTATTTTTGCACTTGTGCCTATGTTAATTCCTGGCAGTGCCAATAAAATTATTTTTATATCGTTAACGTACCACACTATGGAAGCCTTTCTTTCTTGCTTTGGAGGAACCTATTGAACCCCATACCACTAACCACTTATACCAAGGACACATACCAGGAATCCAGGTCATCCATTCGGAATCCGGGAAAAGGAGCCCAGACACGGTGGAACATCCGTTTGACTGACACGCATTCTACCCCTGCAGGGGTGATTGCCTCTGGTGAGTGGGGACCCATAAGGGGGAGCACCGGACCCACTGCGATATTCACTTGATGTACTGTTTACCACCTATCCACATAGGTGCACCTTGATTGTCACATCACCTACATTCACCTGCTTTATGATTTATGGACTATTTAATGTGAATCAATTCATTGCCTAATTTGATCACTGTTTTTTGCACATATTTAGATTTGTAAAATAGTTCCTGTTAAACGTTTCTGCTAATTGTACTGTAGTACAGCGTGGCTCTGCCACTGCAAGAACATATTCATTTACAAATCCTTTTCATATCGGTGACACTAATACCACTGGTAGCACTTAGAAGCATTACCATTGTTGCTCACTTAAGGTTATCCTTCCTTGTTATTCACTGTCATGTGGTTTATAATTTATTATATTACTTTAGGGAATGTTGTCCCACTAGTACTTACCCACCTACCCATTGGGCCAGCTAACAACATATTAGTGATAGCGCCATCACCCCCAATACCTCTTTACTTAATGTAAATTATAAGAAGTTATATTTCAACATGCAGTTTTATTGTGTTACATATCATTTGGTATCAAGTTTTAAATACAAATAATATATTCTTCTTATGATTATGACTGACTCTGGCTCAAATATGAACAACTAAAAAAAACGATATAGGTAACCATAGAATACTACTCATACTTTTCAAAAATCAGACTCCAACCAAAACTTTTGTTATTAGCTTTCAATAGATTTGGGAAAAGTGAGATTTGTATTATTGCCTTTGTCCACATTGGGGACATTGTACTTCACTTTCTGTGTGGCCACTAGGAGAGGATGGTAACGCATTAACAGGGAACACACAATAAAATAAAATCACCTTTCTTTAATTAAGTGGTTGTAAACCCTTGCATTTACCCAATGAATTTTTACTAACCCCAGGAGATGCCCCCTACATAAGTTTAACCTGTTTATCATAGCCCTCTCTCCTCCAACCCTTCAAAGTCCAGAATAAACACAGCATGTCTAAAGCTTCCAGAAGCAAGCGGTGGGGATCTGATGTTACACACTGCACAGCTCAGAAAGAAGAGATGAGTGTAATTTGAGAGCTGAGTGGAGGGAATGGATATAGCTCCCTGTACACATTCTCATAGGAAAACATGAACAGCCGAGGTTGCCGATCGCAGGCTGTGTGCTGTAGGCCCCCTCCTGTGATTGCTTGGGGTTGGGAAATCTGGTAAACAGTGACACAGGGGAACTAGACATCAGACAAAATCACACTCTGTGCTTTGGATTGAGGCAATCACACACTGTAGAAGGACTTGCTTTGTTATTTTTTCCTGTCAGAGGTTTACAACCATTTCATATTTGAGTATTGGTAAATCTGCTTGCCAGGTTTTCCTCGCTGTACAGTATGTGTCCTGATTGAGGAGATTATTTTCACTTGCTGTGTAGAAACCAGGATAGAAAGTTAATTAAAATCTACCTGATGGGTAGAGACAACAATACAAACCTGGCAGAGGTCTAAGCTTTCTGCACTGTATCTGAAAAACTTTAGCCTGGCATTAACCTCCCTGGCGGTATGATTCTTTAAGATTTTAGGTGCTAAAAGCGGTACCATTATTTGCAAGGGAATTTGGCGTTTTATACTGTAGGCTTGTAATTCTTAGGAATAACTCACTTAAATCTATTCAAACAAGAGTCTAATAGGCATCCCGGGTATGATTTTTTTTTTTTTTTTTAATTAAAAATTATAATATAATAAATAATTATAAAAAATGATCACAAATGATAATATAATTATAGTAAAAATTATTCAATAATGTAATCAAATCAAAATCACTGAAATTTGCTCAGTTGCAGAATTTTTGCTGTCATTTTTTTTTTTTTTTTATGACGAATTTCCCCATAAATCGCTATCGCTAAATTCTGCAAGTGATTCTGATTTATTATCGCTGTTTTTTAGCTGCTCTAAAACAATTTTTGCCATAAAGGGACACTTTTGGTTGCTATGGGCAATCTACAGTTTGCAGGGAGAAAGAAAAGTTTTTATTATACAAAATGACATGTAGTGTACTGGGCAGACCACTAGGGACATGGGGGGTGTGTATTTTTTACATACAGTACTGTAATCTATAAGATTACAGTGTACTGTATGTATAGTGTTTGTTTACATTTTTGAATTTGGCGCCGTTCCCCCCCCTACGTCGCGACGCTCGCAGGGAAGGGAATCGGCGGAACACACAGCATCAGGCGGACATCCGCCCGCCGTGTACTGCGGGGATTCATCGCTGGATCGCAGAGAAAAGGTAAGTAAACAGTTTTCTGCATCCAGCGAGGAAAGTCCGTGTGTGGCACGGGGTTACCGATATTAGCTTAAAAATCTCACCCCGTGCCACACACGTGAAGACCGCCAGGGAGGTTAAGGTTTAAAATTGTTTTTCTTTTTTAAGTTTGGCAAATCTATGACTTGTTACATATATGTATTCATTTATTCATTATGCAGTCTAGATGTACACTACGTTTTCTGATACTACAATGTACAGCCTATAGGATTGATTTCTAGTACATCTGGGTGCATGTTTACCAGATTGTATAATATGAATATATAGCAGGAATTAAAAGCATGTAGCTTCTATCAGTACTTTAAATCTAAACATCAGTAATAAGTTATTGCTTTAAAACCAGTAAGTCCCATAGAGTAAAACCATGTTGCACTTTTTACCTGCCAGTAACAACTGAATACTGATAATTTGTACTCAAGTAAAGCACCCCAGCTGCAGACAAGAACCGCTATGACCTTAGCTGGTGAGATACAGAGATTGAGACAACATTATACATGGATTGCTTTTCTGGTTCAGGTTAGGTGTTTCTTTGAATACTGAGTAGGTGAGACATTCTGTTACAAGCCCACTCAATCAAGTTATTTTAAAGATAAATATATCAATTGATACTTGGAATACCACAAATGATGCGAAACCAAAGTAGAGACAATATCAATGAATACAATCATGAGCAAGTCTCTTGCTCTGGTTGAGTCTGAAGTGGTTAAAAAAAATATATATTTTAAAGAAAAACTAAAAAGTAAAAACAAAAAAGTAAACATTGCAGTCCTATGAGATAGGCACATCTGCATTGCACGAAAATATGTATTTACTATTTGTAACCGCAAAATATAAATAAATAAATAAAATGACACCTGACTACAATTACCAGTCACTAAATTACTCTTGTTGGTTGGCAAAAGTCATACGTAATTCTTTCTCGGGTTTTAAAGCCAACTTGCTTTAAAATGTAACCGATGGATGCCTAACCGATAGGTCAAACCCGATCGTTAGTAGGCACGACCATCAGTTAAAAATCCATCTTAGACAATAATCATAGAAGTTTCAAAGATATATGAACCTTGCAGGTGCTGAGGTAAGTTTTTCATCATGCTACAAATTTCCCTTGTAGTTAAAGAAACACTGTCACATTGCCCAAGCAGGGCAAAGTGACAAGATGTCTGCAAAGCATGCCTCTCCCCAACCCCACCCTATAATTACCTTACCAGTGCATCCTTGCTGATCCTTCCTGCTCCACAGCGGACACAGAAATGACTGGTGTTGGAGGAAGCAGTAAATCACTTTGTTATGTGGCAGTGCTGAGGTCTCGTAATCTGCCATTTACAGATCAATCTGTGAAATGTTCTTAGGCCGCGTACACACGATAGGATAGCCAGAGCAAAATGGTCAGATAGACTGTTTTCATCGGTCAAAACCGATTGTGTGTGGGCGCCAACGGTTATTTAACCTTTGGTTAAAAAAAAGCCAACTTGCTTTAAAATGTAACCGATGGATGCCTAACCGATAGGTCAAACCCGATCGTTAGTAGGCACGACCATCAGTTAAAAATCCATGCATGCTCAGAATCAAGTCGACGAATGCTTGGAAGCATTGAACATTTTTTTCAGCACGTTGTTGTGTTTTACGTCACCGCGTTCTGATACGATCGGTTTTTGAACTGATGGTGTGTAGGCACATGAGACCATCAGTCAGCTTCATCGGTTAACCGATGACAACGGTTTTTCGGACCGTTCTCATCGGATGGACTGATCGTGTGTACAAGGCTTTACACTTTCTGTTCCAAAGTCACAAAAGTAAAAATAAAAGTAGAAGCCTGCTTAAAATGTAGGGTAAACCTTCCTTTGATAGTTCTCAGCAGAACAAGTGTTTCCAAGGGCAGATGTCCCTTTTTGTCTTGTTCCATTGACAGCTTGAAGTCTTTCAGCGACAATGGTTACCTGACAAAATGGTAAGAGTTACTCTCCCCATTAGTGATAGCAACAACAATAAGAACCACACAAAGGTTTAAACCTGTCCTGCTTTATGGATAAAAAAAACACACAGAATCAATTTTGATAGCATGTGAATAAAAAGCTAAATGTGGTGCACCATTTAAAATAAACCATATACTAAAAACTTATGTCTCAAGTGATTGACCTACCAATACTTAAAAAAGTCAATATATTAAATATACATAAAAAACTCAATATTTGAGTGACATATAATTCATGAGGATCAGTTCATCAGTGATTTTTTTCCTATATAAACGAATAGAATAAATTTAAACATGCAAAGACATCCAAATGTTATGTAAGCAAAAAAGTTATTGGTGATATAGTTCCATCAAAACAAGATTGTTATCTTCACAAACTCCAGGGAAACAAGCACAATTCTCTGTATATGAAGAAACCAGCTGTTCTACTCAAATAAGGGAAAATAGCTTCCTAAATTATCCCAATCTTAGATTAGTTCCTCACACCTAGCTGTGCAGTAATCCCAATGTTAATTTCAAGTGCCGATCCACACACACATAAGACCTAGCCCTCATCCTCTAATTTGGACCAAACTAAAATATACAGTGCCTGCCGCCGAGATTGTGTTTTTAGCACGCCAGCATCGCGCTGAATCTCGGCGACAGGCTGCCGATATCTCGCACTCGCTGGAATAGTAAAAGAACATTCCAGCGAGCGCGTCATAGAAGCGACGGGGATCCGACGCGGATTCCCGCCAATTCTACACGTGGGCGGAGTTATGAATCCTGAAGGAGAAATCCCCCGCCGGATTTAAAAAAAAAATCCGGCATGGGTTCCCCCCTCAGGAGCATAACGGGCCCTTAGGTCTGTTATGGGTTGCAAGGAGACCCCCCCTACGCCGAAAAAACGGCGTGGGGGTCCCCCCACAATCCATACCAGACCCGTATCCAAAGCACGCCGGCCGGCCGGTCAGGAAGGGAGTGGGGGCGAGCGAGCGCCCCCCCCTCCTGAGCCGTACCGGGCAGCATGCCCTCAACATGGGGGGGTCAGGTGCTCTGGGGTAGGGGGCGCACTGCGGCCCCCCACCCCAGAGCACCCTGTCCCCATGTTGATGAGGACAGGGCCCCTTCCCGACAACCCTGGCCGTTGGTTGTCGGGGTATGCGGGCGGGAGGCTTATCGGAATCTGGAAGCCCCCTTTAATAAGGGGGCCCCCAGATACCGGCCCCCCACCCTAAGTGAATGAGTATGGGGTACATTGTACCCCTACCCATTCACCTGCAAAACAAAAGTTTAAACACAAATAAACCACACAGTGTATTGAAATATTTTATTAGTTGGCCGCCGGGGGGGGGGGTGTGTATGATCGCTTTTAGAAAAGCGCCCCCCTCCGGCGGGCTTCTGTGGGGGGTGGGTGCCGCCGTCTGGTTCTTTTCCGCCGCCGGGGGGGGCGCTTTGATAAAAGCGCCCACCACCCGGCGGGCTTCTTTCGACGTCTTCGGCGGCGGGGGGGTCTTCTCCCACTCTCAGGGGTCTTCTCCCGCTCTCCGGGGGTCTTCTCCGCTCTCCGGGGGTCTTCTCCCGCTCTCCGGGGGTCTTCTCCGCTCTCCGGGGGTCTTCTTCTTCTTCAGGACTCGCCGCCGCTATCTTCGTGTGTTAGCTCAATTACTAGCGGCGGCGGTCCCCTCTTCTGCGACGTCGGCGTCTTCTTCTTCTTCTCCAGATGTTGACGCGACGCTTCCTCCCGCTGTTATGCCCGGCGCGCGGCTCGCAGCGAAATATATAGGCCTGTCTTGTGACGTCGCAGTCCCATCATGCTCCGGTAGGTACCACGTGATACCTACCGGAGCATGATGGGACTGCGACGTCACAAGACAGGCCTATATATTTCGCTGCGAGCCGCGCGCCGGGCATAACAGCGGGAGGAAGCGTCGCGTCAACATCTGGAGAAGAAGAAGAAGAAGAAGACCCCCGGAGAGCGGAGAAGACCCCCGGAGAGCGGGAGAAGACCCCCGGAGAGCGGAGAAGACCCCCGGAGAGCGGGAGAAGACCCCGGAGAGTGGGAGAAGACCCCCCCGCCGCCGAAGACGTCGAAAGAAGCCCGCCGGGTGGTGGGCGCTTTTATCAAAGCGCCCCCCCCGGCGGCGGAAAAGAACCAGACGGCGGCACCCACCCCCCACAGAAGCCCGCCGGAGGGGGGCGCTTTTCTAAAAGCGATCATACACACCCCCCCCCGGCGGCCAACTAATAAAATATTTCAATACACTGTGTGGTTTATTTGTGTTTAAACTTTTGTTTTGCAGGTGAATGGGTAGGGGTACAATGTACCCCATACTCATTCACTTAGGGTGGGGGGCCGGTATCTGGGGGCCCCCTTATTAAAGGGGGCTTCCAGATTCCGATAAGCCTCTCGCCCGCATACCCCGACAACCAACAGCCAGGGTTGTCGGGAAGGGGCCCTGTCCTCATCAACATGGGGACAGGGTGCTCTGGGGTGGGGGGCCGCAGTGCGCCCCCTACCCCAGAGCACCTGACCCCCCCATGTTGAGGGCATGCTGCCCGGTACGGCTCAGGAGGGGGGGGGGGCGCTCGCTCGCCCCCACTCCCTTCCTGACCGGCCGGCCGGCGTGCTTTGGATACGGGTCTGGTATGGATTGTGGGGGGACCCCCACGCCGTTTTTTCGGCGTAGGAGGGGTCTCCTTGCAACCCATAACAGACCTAAGGGCCCGTTATGCTCCTGAGGGGGGAACCCATGCCGGATTTTTTTTTTAAATCCGGCGGGGATTTCTCCTTCAGGATTCATAACTCCGCCCACGTGTAGAATTGGCGGGAATCCGCGTCGGATCCCCGTCGCTTCTATGACGCGCTCGCTCTCCATCGCGGCAAGCCAGCTCGGCGCTGGCTCTCGCGATGGAGCTCGCAAGTGCTCAATCTCGCCAAGAAAGGGAGCGAGATTGACACAATATCCCAGTCACCTACTGTATTAGCCAGGTCACACATGCTTAATTTTTCTTATACCATGATCATTTGTTAGGAAACCATTAGGTCACCTATTCCAAACATGGCAGATGACAGGCGTTTTAAAATGTAAGTTCCCATGGAGAGACACATAGGCATTGTTCAAAAACTCACCTGCATTTGGCTGCTGGTTGGTAAAGCTGCCTTTAAACTTCCATTTCCAAGACCTGAATCATCAGCATCTATTAGATTTTCCACAGGGACATTTTGATTAGTTGTCATGTATGTAAAGTCACTTTCCCCAGAATCCAAAGCCACACAAACATTGTAAGAGTAGGGAAGTGTTAGTGTTCCACTGGCATATTGAGACAACATCCTGGGATCAACTTGAGGATATAAATTTGAACTGACAGGTCCATATACTGGGAATGGTTTAGACTTTTTGCATTTAGATAATACAGCCAACATGACAGTTATAATAAACAGCAGAGATATTACTGCTAAGGCAATTATCAAGTACAGCTGCAAGCTGGATTGATGATCTTCATCAGTGAAGTGACTGACAAATTTAGGGAATACTTGTTGGAAATCATTTGCAACAACCAGAGTGACGGTAACTGTAGCAGAGAGAGATAGAATACCATTGTCCTTTACAATCACCACAACCTTGTGATTCAGAGTATCCTTCTCTTGAAAAACATGTTGTGTTCGAATTTCACCTGTATTTTCATCAATGGTGAAGTAAGATGGCTCAGCTACTTGTGCAAAATTATAAGAGAGCCAAGCATTATGTCCAGAGTCTGCATCCACTGCAACCACCTTTGTTATTAATGATCCAGGCTCAGCAGCAAAAGGCACCATCTCAAACCCTGCTGATCCTCCACTCTCTGGGGATGGGTATAGGAGTTTTGGTGCATTATCATTCTGATCTATGACTTTGATAGTTATTGTTGTGTTGCTACTCAGAGATGGGTGTCCATTGTCCTTAGCTGTTACTTCTATTATAAATTCCTTGTGTTGCTCATAATCAAAGGATCGTTGGGCATAGATAACTCCAGTCTCAATATTAAGAGAAAAATAGGAAGAAATAGGAAGATCTTCTGTATTTTCATTAGAAATTGAATACATTATTTTTGCATTGTCTCCAGCATCATCATCCGAAGCCTGTATACTGTAAATTGAGGCTCCTGGTAAATTGTTCTCTTGTACATAAGCAACATAAGTCGATTTCATAAACAAAGGAGGATTGTCATTGACATCTGATATCTCCAGTTTGATGGTTTTCTGACTGGAAAGGGGAGCAGATCCTCTGTCAGTGGCTACAATTGTTATGTTATAATTTGACACTTTCTCTCGATCCATAGAACTTGTGGTCACAATTGTATAAAAACTGTTAGATGACAAAACTAAATTAAAAGGCATTTCCCCCAAGAGCTTACAGTCCGCTTCTCCATTTTCTCCTGAATCTTTATCATGGACTCTAATTACAGCTATCATTTTTCCATGTGCAGAATTCTCAGGAATGGGTGAAGATAAGGATTTTATTGATATCTCTGGAGTATTGTCATTCTCATCTATGACATCTATCAATACCTTACAATGGGAAACAATTCCTCCTCCATCCTTAGCTTGAACAGACAATTCATAATTTCTTGTCTCTTCAAAATCTAACTTTCTGTTTATTTTAATATCACCACTTTTAGGTTCAATACTGAAAAGGCCAGAAGGATGGACATTTTTTGATGTTTTGCTGAAGGAATAAGTGATTTGCCCATTGGTACCAGCATCTTTGTCTGTTGCATTTACATTGATTATAGTAGTATTTACTGCACCATTCTCACTCACACTAACTTTGTACAGCTTCTGAGAAAATATTGGAAAATTATCATTAGCATCAATAACAATAATTCGTATTACAGCTGTTCCAGATCTCACAGGATTTCCTCCATCCAGAGCTATTAAAATCAGTTCATGAACATTTTGTACTTCTTGATCCAGTGATTTCTCTAACACAAGCTCAAGTGATTGAAATCCATCACTGCTAAATTTCTGACCTAATGTAAAATGTGAATTGTTACTGAGTTTATATGTCTGTACTGAATTAACACCAATATCCAGATCTTCTGCATTTTGTAATGCAAATCTTGTTCCTGGTGATGTTAGTTCAATAGTTTCTATAGTGAAAGTCTCAGGATAAAACACTGGAGGATTGTCATTAATATCCTGAATTTCTATTTTCATTTTAAAAGCATTAAATGGATTTTCAACCACAGCATCAAAAGTTAGGAAACAGGTAGCTTCTGCCCCACACAGTGCATCTCTATCTATCCTGCCCTTCACATAGAGATTTCCATTATCCACATTCACATAAAAATATTTCTCTGATATATGTGATATAATTTGCAGCTTTCTTAATGAAAGCTGTTTAATATCTAATCCAATGTCTTCTGCAATATTTGCTATTACAGAGTCTTTTCTCATTTCTTCTACAATGGAATAATGAATTTGACCTGAGACTGAATGACACAGCCAGAAAAAAAAGAAGGAAAATATTACTTGCCATGTTATTCCCTTGCATGTATGTGGAGATTGCTTCATCTTGAATAAGCCTAGCATCTACAAATAGTGTCCTTCAGGATATTTAGCATTTGTAATCCAAATAAAGTAGTTTTTTGTGAAAATAATAATATATGTTGGCTGTTCAGAGAGAATCCAGAAATGGCTGTGCCTCTTAATGCAGATCTGCAGTGTGTGTGTGAATGATGAAAATACCAGTGGATCTCCAGTTCTGTATTCTTCTCCTTATTGGGCAAACAGCGGCGCTCTGAGGTGTAAGTGAGGAACTGCAACACTGAAATACTTTTCAATCTATGCTTTTTTTGGTGTTTGCACAAACATAGGCAGTACATATAGGCAGTTATAATTCAAAGTTCTGGATTTAATCAGATTTTTAATTTTTGTGTTATAGATAGTATTTCGTTTTACATTAAAAGATAAAAGCAGCATGCATAAATTCTTCATATATTTATGCCTGGTATAAAATCGTTTGAATCGTGAACAATGCTATGTAACAGGCAACACAATAAGTTATAAGAGATAACCGCACCTTCTTGCTAATACAAACAGAAATGTTTGTCTACTATTTTCTGTGTTTTTTTTTTGCATTGGAAAATCCCATTAACTAGATAAGTCAATTGTCCACCATGCAAAATCACTGGACAAGAATGCTAATTATGGGAGGGCACCATGAAAGAAACCACTGCTCTTCAGAAAATCCTGCTGTTTGCAAAAGATCACATGGCTGTACCACAGAAAAAGTGTGTATATGTAATAGCCATATTACATATACACTATACAATTTAACTATACAATTGAAAAGGTGGAATGGTTCAAATGTCCTCCTATCCATTGCACAGTCTGATCAGTAACTAAAAGGGACTTTTGGTGGAGAGTGCTGCTAAATAATTGGTTGTACAAGTTACTAAATACAATAATATATTTTTCCAGGTGATACAGTGAAAGTTTAACCAATGTATTAAAGTAATTTCTAGATTGTAAGCTCTAATGAGCAGGGCCCTCTGATCCCTCCAGTATTGATTTGTATTGTGACTGTACTGTCTTCCCTGATGTAAAGCGCTGCACAAACTGTTGGCATTATATAAATCATGTATAATAATAATAATAATAACACGTTATAGATTTCAATGCTGTGTGTGTAATTTAAACTGACTGTGTGTAACTATTACTGTGACTTAGCTGGGGATCAGACTTCTGTGAATAAATCTGGAAAATTGAAAGAATTGTATACAGATGGACAGAGTCCTTTAAGTAAAATGTAATTTGAAAAAAACATCTGAAAACACAATATCTAAACATTTTATTCCACATATCTAAATAGTCATAATATCTTACAAACACATAGTTATGATCAAACATACTGGAGTCATGCATCTTAGCTCGTATGTCTATTTGCCTAAGTAATGCCCCGTACACATCGGAATTTCCGTCGGGATAAACTCTGACTGATTTTTCGGAATTCTGTTCAAGCTGTCTTGCATACACACTGTCACACCAAATTCCAACCGTCCAAAGCGCGGTGACGTACAACACTACGACGACCATGCGTCGACGTGATTCTGAGCATGCATGTTTTTTTCTCCGTCTGAGTTCCATACAGACAAACTGAATTTTCGATATACATTGTTCTCTTTCTAAGTCGGTCTGAATTTCCGATGGAAAAACTCAGATGGGGCACACACATGGTAAGAATATCCGATGAAAAAATTCCTTGACTTTTTCCATTGGAAATTATGATCGTGTGTACAAGGCATACAGTACGTTTAAACTGCATTATATAGTACACAAATATTTATTTACTATTTGTAACCTCAGAAAAAAATACAATTAAACCTAAATATAATTACCAATCACTAAATTACATTTATTGGCCAGCAGAAGTTATAAGTATTTTTTTCTCTTATAAAGATCAACAAATTACCTGTCAATTCATCAAGTTTTGCAAGAAGAAGAAAGTGGTACTGCACTGGTCTAATATTACTCAGTGTGCAATATCACATGCCACTTGGCTATATATACAATTCCAAAAAAATGATACTAAACCTCTAATCTTAATATGTGCAAATATGCATGCAGAAAATACTAGATCAAGTGCAATGCAATGAGTGTTTAACTCAGTACAAGTTATAATGTCTCGCTATAGCGAGCATAAAGATCATATAGCCCAAAAGCATGGAAAATGTGCAAAAATAAATAAATAAATAAAGTTCATATAAGTCCATATGAGATCCAAAAGAAAGGAAAAATACCAAAGGACAACTCCACAGCTGAGTTTCAATAGATGGATAGTAAGGGAATCAATCCTGGGAGTGAATCTCATAGGGATATGGATAGGTGCTGCTGTTTCTTCCACCCGTCAAACATGTGCCTCCATCACCAATGGTTACAATGAACACTCACCAGACACCAAATGGTTATCAGGCCCCAATTATAATCCATAACGACCAATGGGTGGGTTCTCCTCTTTCCTCTCACTAGGGTTTCCTTATTGCCTCAAAAACAAGGGGCTCATCTTGGTGCAGTATGTATAAAATATTTATTTAAAACATATTAAAAACAGAAAACGACTCACAAGAAAGGTGCTTTTAAACAGCACTTGGGGTCCTTGGCAGTGTTGAGCATAAACAGCCGCTCACCAGCGTCACTTTAAGGTCAAAACAATTGATGGTGCACTCCTTCTGTTCATGTATCCACTAGACTTCTACGCGTTTCGCAAATCTGCATCATCAGGAAAGCTTGTGGATATACTTAAAATTACTGTATTTATAGTCCTATGCATGTGCTATGTTGCTGATTGCATTTTCCCATGGGGCCGGAAGTATTCCCGCCGCCATCTTGGCTGCTGGCGCCGGAAATCCCCAGTCCGCCATCTTGGTTGCTGTATACCAGCATACTATTTCCCAATGCTGGTCTATGGTGTACTTCTTATTATAAGGGGGCATATGCAGCGCTATAGCAGCCGGTACTGATCAAATCGCGGCAGTCTCTTACCACCTGCGATTAAGTTTTGCAGTCTGGATTAAATTTAATACCTGCCTTTAATTTACTTTGACAATTACAGTAAATCAACATATCAATGTGCAAAACAGAATGAAACACAGTTGTCCCTGCAAATTGGCAGGGTCCATTTTAAAGGGCATGGGGTAAAACTCAAAACCCATGGTTCTTAAAGCAGGGGTTTAGCCACGAACACCTGTCCATTTACGCCACAATAACTGAGGTGAAACCCACAATGTAGTTGATAACCATAGAAACCTCATAGAAATATGAAAATTACAGCTGCTTTATTAAACCTTTCATCATGATACAAGATTCCCTATGGTTAAAGAAGCCTTGTCATAATGCCCAAACAAGAGGAAGCTTCCATTGTGCTCCATCATGTTGTAGTTAGATATGGCTTATCCACCAACCCCTGTTCATTTACGCCACAAAAACTGAGATGAAGCCCACACCGTAGTTCCTCACCAGAGTCCATAACCTTAGAATTCTCATAGAAATATGAACATTACAGCTGCTTTGTTAAGCCTTTCATCATGATACAAGATTCCCTATGGTTAAAGAAGCCTTGTCATAATTCCTAAATAAGAGGAAGCTTCCATTGTGCTCTATCATGTTGCAGTTAGATATGGAAGTTACCAGTGCTGACAGAATTGGGTCACCATACATTTGCAAGGAAAAAACATAGCAGTCTTTACTCAAGACTGGAAGTGTCTGAATGAATAGGTAGCTTGCAGGACAAACAGGTAATTGTTATGGAATAGCAAATGAATTAACTATGCACAGACTTATTTTTCATTTTTTGCTGTAGACACATTTGAAGATTGCCTTAGTCCCCACATTTGTTTCCAAAGCCTCTCTTTACCCTGTAATACTCAGTAAACTTTAAGCCAAACATTGATGGACCGAATCTCAGCCGGTTCAGAAGGGACTGGGCAAGATTTGATCTATCTATGTGTAGGCTGGTTGTACTGGAGTCAATCTATTGATTGATTTCAGTACAAGCAGCTTGGCAGATATTTTACATGCGATCACTGGCTATACCTGCCAGCAGTGATCATTGTGTTCAGCCTGCAGGGAAGTCTCCCCTTTGTCAAAACACAATAGCGTTGCGGGAGGGAGGGAGTCAATGTTGCTGGGTGAATAGCCAATTATTTATTTATTTTTAAAATCTATGGGCTACATTACTTTTCCAAACTTTGTAACTTTTTACACTTAATCTTTCCTATACCAAGATAATTTGTTAGGTAACTGTTAGATCACCTAGCTTAATCATGATAATTGAGACAAAGTACAGACTTATTGCAATTTTTCTGGAGTGTTATAAAATGTAAGGCGCTTAGGGGAACAAATTGTACAGTGCTTTCCATTTTTCAAAAACTCACCTGGCTTTGACTGCTGATTGGCAAAGCCTCCTTTAAATTTTCATTTTCAAGACCAGAATCATCAGCATCAATCAGATTATCCACAGGAACATTTTGATTAGTCTTCATGTATGTAAAATCACCTTCTCCAGAATCCAAAGCCACACAAACATTGTAAGAGTAGGGAAGTGTTAGTGTTCCACTGGCATATTGAGACAGCATCCTGGGATCAACTGGAGGATATAAATTTGAACTGACGGGCCCATACACCTGGAATGGTTTAGACTTCCTACATTTAGATATAACAGCCAACATGACTGTTATAATAAATAGCAAAGATATTACAGCTAGGGCGATTACCAAGTACAATTGCAAACTGGATTGAGAATCGTCATCAGGGAATGGATTGACAAATTTAGGAACTACTTGTTGGAAGTTTTCTGCAACAACAAGAGTGACGGTAACTGTAGCAGAGAGACATGGGATCCCATTGTCCTTTACCATCACCACAACCTGTAAGGTACCTGTAAAAGGTAGTGTCCGAAGTGGAACAGGTATGCTGGAGATCCAGGCAAAGCGTCGTCAGGCAGATACGGTTGGCAACGGATCAGGCAAAATAGTTCACAATCGGATTCCGGAGAAGGGTCAGGCAGGCAAAGGTCATACACGATCTGGCGGTAAAGTACAAAATCAGCAGGCTGTAGAATAGTCGGGATATCAGGCAGGGGTTCAATACAATGCAGATCACTGAAGACAAAACACCCAGGAAGTAATCCAAATAAACGGGCGCTGAGTGATGACCTCACTTCCTATTTAAAGGCTGTCCAGAATGAAAATTGTCCACAGCTGGCAGCAGGTGGAGCTAGTGAGTCCGAGGTGTGTGTTGAACACAATAAGGATATTCCCAAGGCCTAGATCTCTTCTGTGGCACATCAGGTAAGGCTATGGTTTAAGACCAGGAAGACCCAGGTTCGAATACACCCCGGGACATGACAGGGCCCCCTCCCCAATGGACCCCTCCGGGGGCCTAGCGGGGTTATTTATTAGCAGCACAAGTTGGGCAGGCAGCCACATAGTCAGTAACATCCTTTTTCATATGAGGCCACCATACATGACGTTGCAAGGTCTTAAGAGTGATGGTGACACCAGGGTGACCGGATAACACGCCATTATGTGCCCAGAGGAGTACAGGTTTTCTGAGACTAGGGGCTACGTACAGGCGACCTGGTGGTATCTTCAAGCCCTGGGGAACACGATTCTGGGATTCTTGTAGCTGTTGGGAAAGAGCCGTGGAGATCTGCGCAACAATTTTGTGAGGTGGGATTATATACTGCTCGCCTGGTTGATCTTCTTCAGAGGTAGCGAACTGTCTGGAAAGAGCATCGGCTTTTTTGTTTCTATGCCCTGGAACATAAGAAAGGACAAAATTAAAACGGGAGAAAAACAGAGCCCATCGAGCCTGACGTGAGTTCAGACGTCTAGCAGTCTGAAGATACAGTAGGTTTTTATGGTCAGTGAGGATAGTAAAAGGCTTGGGAGCCCCTTCCAGAAGGTGTCGCCATTCAGACAATGCCAATTTGATGGCCAGTAGTTCTCGATTCCCAACATCATAATTCATCTCTGCAGGAGAAAACTTTCTAGAGAAAAAAGCTACTGGATGGATTCTACCAGACTTTGGCTGTCTCTGGGAGAGTACGGCACCTGCTCCAACCTCAGAGGCATCAACCTCAACAATGTACTGGAGATCAGGATTTGGATGCTGAAGAATTGGAGCTTTACTGAACGTGTCCTTTAATCGCTGGAAAGCCGATCTTGCTTCTGAAGACCACACCTTACAATTTGTACCCTTCTTAGTCATGGCAGTAAGGGGTGCCGCAATGGAGGCAAAACTTTTAATGAAGCGTCTGTAGTAATTTGCAAACCCTAAAAAGCTTTGGAGTCCTCTTAAAGTGGTCGGTTGGGGCCATTGCAAGACAGCGGAAAGTTTTTGAGGGTCCATTTGGAAACCGTCAGCACTTATGATGTACCCAAGGAAAGGAATACAGCTTTGATGAAAACTGCATTTTTCGATTTTTGCATAAAGATGGTTTTCTCTAAGTCGTTGTAATACCTGTTTCACATGCGAGATGTGCTCTAGATGAGTCTTGGAAAAGATTAAAATGTCGTCCAAGTAGATGATCACAAAGCGGTTGCTGAAATCATGGAAAATTTCATTCATGAAACGTTGAAAGACAGCAGGTGCGTTACACAACCCAAATGGCATGACCAAATATTCAAAGTGTCCATTACGAGTGTTGAATGCTGTCTTCCACTCGTCCCCCTCTTTAATTCGAATCAGGTTATATGCCCCTCGTAGGTCTAGCTTGGAGAAGATGACAGCCCCCTTAAGTACATCAAACAGTTCAAGAATGAGAGGCAAAGGGTAGGAGTCCTTTACAGTGATTTGATTTAACCCCCGATAGTCTATGCATGGTCGAAGGCCCCCATCTTTCTTTTCAACGAAGAAAAAACCTGCTCCTACTGGAGAAGAAGAGGGTCGCATAAAACCTCTTTCCAAGTTGTCTCTTACGTATTCCTCCATAGACTTTTGTTCAGGCAGAGACAAGGGGTAGGTCTTTCCTTTGGGAAGAGGTGCTCCGGGAATCAATTTAATTGTACAGTCAAAAGGACGATGTGGAGGTAACACCTCTGCCTTTTGCTTGCAAAATACATCTGCAAAGTCATGGTATTCACGAGGCAAGGTAGGTGGAATAGTCACAGGAGCCAACATGCAAGCAGAAAGTCTTTTGGGTTGAGACAAACAATTAGGGCGACAGCACGATCCCCAGGAGGTTAGTTCTCCCTTTTCCCAATCAAAAGAAGGGTTGTGAAGTTGCAACCATGGGTAACCAAGGATGATAGGCAGAAGCGGAGAATCAATGAGAGACAAGACAACTTCCTCTTTGTGGAGGAGGCCTACCTGAAGGGTGATTGTCGTAGTCTCGAATTTCACAATGCCATCTCCCAAGGGCTGTCCATTCAGGGTGGTAATATTCAGGGGTCTAGACTTTGGAACAAACGGGATGTTGTTCTTTCTTGCAAAATTGTAGTCCAAGAATATGCCAGCAGCTCCAGAATCCACAAACGCCTCGCAGAAAACAAGCTTAGAAGGTAAATGGATAGTAGCCGGAACAGTAATCTTGGTCTTGGAGGATCTACCTGTAAGGTCTAAGCCAGCTCCTCCAACACTGGTTAGACCCTGCCTTTTACTGGACGGGAAGGGCAGACAGATACTAAATGTCCTTTAAGTCCACAGTACAGGCATAGGCCCAATGAACGCCTCCTTTGTTTCTCTGACTCAGTTAGGTGGAGACGGCTCACATCCATGGGTTCCACAGGTGCCTGGGGTTCAACAGAGGTTTCAGGTTCTGGCTGAGGTGGTGCTTGGAAGTTAGGGGCCAAACGGTAAACTGGTTTAGGAAACTTGCGGGTTCTAAGTCTCTCTTGGCACCTTTCATGGTACCGAACATCCAGACGAACACACAGCTCTATGAATTTCTCAAGGTCTTCTGGGAGATCCTTATAGACTAATTCATCCTTGATGCGATCTGTGAGACCTTTTCGGAAGGCTGCACGTAATGCCCTTGAGTCCCAATTAGTCTCAGCAGCAAGGGTACGGAACTCAATAGCATACTGTGCCACAGATCTGGTGCCTTGTTGTATGTCCAAGAGCGAGTACTCAGCTGCAGATGCTCTATCTGGCTTGTCAAATACAGTCTGGAGAGAAGCCAGAAATTTCTCAGCATCTTGAAGTATAGGATCGTTTCGTTCCAAATAAGGAGAGACCCAGGCCAGGGCCTTCCCCTTTAACAAGGAAATTACAAAAGTCACTTTGGCAGATGAAGTGCTAAAAGTCACAGGGTTGTTGCGGAAATGCAAACGGCAAACATTTAAAAAGCCTCTGCAGTCCTCAGTATCACCACCAAACTTGTCAGGCAAGGGAAGTTTTGGTGGTACAGAAGAGGCGGGTTGGACCGTAGCAGAAGTAGGATCCGGCATCTGGACCGTTGCAGAGGAACCAGGCAAACAAGATTTAAGCATAGTGCAAAGTTCATCTAACTTGGCGTCCAGGGAAGAAAGATGCTGTTCATGCGCTCCGATCAGTTGTCCCTGACGTGTAATCGCCTTAACAATCTCAGCAGGGTCCACTGCCATTGTGGCCCGTTTATTATGTAAGGTACCTGTAAAAGGTAGTGTCCGAAGTGGAACAGGTATGCTGGAGATCCAGGCAAAGCGTCGTCAGGCAGATACGGTTGGCAACGGATCAGGCAAAATAGTTCACAATCGGATTCCGGAGAAGGGTCAGGCAGGCAAAGGTCATACACGATCTGGCGGTAAAGTACAAAATCAGCAGGCTGTAGAATAGTCGGGATATCAGGCAGGGGTTCAATACAATGCAGATCACTGAAGACAAAACACCCAGGAAGTAATCCAAATAAACGGGCGCTGAGTGATGACCTCACTTCCTATTTAAAGGCTGTCCAGAATGAAAATTGTCCACAGCTGGCAGCAGGTGGAGCTAGTGAGTCCGAGGTGTGTGTTGAACACAATAAGGATATTCCCAAGGCCTAGATCTCTTCTGTGGCACATCAGGTAAGGCTATGGTTTAAGACCAGGAAGACCCAGGTTCGAATACACCCCGGGACATGACACAACCTTGTGACTCAGTGTATCCTTCTCATGGAAAACATGTTGTGTTCGAATTTCACCTGTATGTTCATCCATGGAGAAGTAAGATAGTTCAGATACTTGTATGAAATGATAAGAGAGCCAAGCATTATGTCCAGAGTCTGCATCCACTGCAACCACCTTTGTTATTATTGATCCAGGCTCAGCAGAAAAAGGGACCATCTCAAACCCAGCTGATCCTCCACTCTCTGGGGATGGGTATAGGAGTTTTGGTGCATTGTCATTCTGATCGATTACTTTGACAGTCAATGTTGTGTTGCTGCTGAGAGATGGGTGTCCATTGTCCTTAGCTGTTACTTCTACTACAAACTCTTGGTGCTGCTCATAATCAAATGTTCTCTGGGCATAGATTACTCCAGTGTCTATATTAAGAGATAAATAGGAGGCCATGGAAAGATCTTCCATATTTTTGTTTGAAATTGAATACATAATTATAGCATTTTCTCCAGTATCAAGATCATAAGCTTGTATACTGTATATTGTGGCACCTGGTAAATTGTTCTCTTGTACATAAGCAACATACGTAGATTCCATAAACTGTGGGGGATTATCATTAATATCTGAAATATCAAGTTTGATGGTTTCCTGACTGGAAAGTGGAGGAGATCCTCTGTCAGTGGCTACAATTTGTATGTTATAATAAGACACTTTCTCTCTATCCATAGGACCTGTTGTCACAATTGTATACACACTGCTAGAAGACAAAACTAAATTAAAAGGCATATCCCCTGTGAGCTTACAATCCACTTCTCCATTTTCTCCTGCATCTTTATCATGGACTCTGATTAGAGCTATCATTTTTCCAGATGTAGAATTCTCAGGAATAGGGGAAGATAATGAAGTGATGAATATCACTGGAGCATTGTCATTCTCATCCATCAATTCAATCAAAACTTTGCAACGGGAAACAAGTCCTCCTCCGTCTTTCGCTTGAACAGACAGTTCATAGTTTGCTGCCTCTTCAAAATCTAATTTTTTGTTGATTTTGATTTCACCACTTTTGGGATGAATACTAAAAAGTCCAGAAGGATGGACATTTCCTGATGTTTTGCTGAAGGAGTAGGTGATTTGCCCATTGGTACCAGCATCTCTGTCAGTTGCATTTACATTGATTATAGTTGTATTTACTGCAATATTCTCACTCACACTAACTTTGTACACCTCTTGGGAAAATATTGGAAAATTATCATTAGCATCAATAACAATGATTTGTATTACAGCTGTTCCAGATCTCACAGGATTTCCACCATCCAGAGCTGTTAAAATCAATTCATGAACATTTTGTAATTCCTGATCCAGAGATTTCTCTAACACAAGCTCAGGGGATTTAAATCCATCACTGTTAATCTTCTCATTTAGTGTAAAATGTGAATTGTCACTGAGTTTATATGTCTGTACTGAATTAACACCAATATCCAGATCTTCTGCATGTTGTAATGTAAATCGTGTTCCTGGTGATGTTAGTTCAATAGTTTCTATAGTGAACTTCTCAGGATAAAACACTGGAGGATTGTCATTAATATCCTGAATTTCTATTTTCACTTTAAAAATATTAAAAGGATTTTCAACCACAGCATCAAAGGTTAGGAAGCAGGTAGGTGCTGCTCCACAGAGAGTCTCTCTATCTATCCTGTCCTTCACATAGAGATTTCCATTATCTACATTCACATACAAGTATTTGTCAGATATGTGTGATATAATTTGCAGCTTTCTTGATGAGAGCTGTTTAATATCTAGTCCAATGTCTTCTGCAATATTGGCTATAACAGAGTCTTTTCTCATTTCTTCTACAATGGAATAATGAATCTGACCTGAGACTGAATGGCACAGCCAGGAAAATAGGAAGGAAAATATTACTTGCCATGTTATTCCTTTGTATATCTGCGAATGGTTCTTCATCTCATCCATGTTCAGCATCTTCCAGAAGTGTCCTTTGGCATTAACATTCAGCATTTCTAATCCACAGAGGAAAAAAATATGTATTTTTGTGAAAGTAATAATCCATGTAAGTTGTTCAGAGGAAATCTAGAAATGGCTGTGCCTCTTCATGCAGATCTGCATTGTGTGAGAATGATGAAAATATTAGTGGATCTCCAATTCTGTATTCCTTTCCTTATTGGTCAAACAGCGGCGCTCTGAGGTGTAAGTGAGGAACTGCAACACTGAAATGTTTCAGTATACAGTGCTATTCAATATTTCTGTTTTTAATCTTTGCATTGGTACATTGTCAATTATATGGCAATTACCTCAAAGTTCTATGTTACATACTTAGATTTGTTTAGATTTGCAAAATATTTCATTACATTAAAGTAAGGTAAGGTAACAATAGCATATTAATCCAAAAGCACCATCATTGAAACTCAAACCAAAACTTTTTTGTTATATTTTGACAGTGCAAGACAAGTTGGCATTTTTATTTCTGTCTGTTCGCATTAAGGACATTTTTCTTCACTTCCTGTGTGGTTACTAGGAGAGAATGATAATGCCTTTAATTTAATAGGTGCACTAAATGAAATAACATCACCTTTCTTTATTAAATATAAGAATGGTTAGAGCTGCCGTAAGGTTTCCCTAGCTATATGTGTCCCAGTTGAGGAGATTCCTTTTACTTGCTGTGTAGTAACCAGGACAAGAAGTAGGATAAAATCTACCTGGACAGAGACAGTAATGCAAACTCCGCAGAGGTTCTTAGCTTTCTTCATTCTATCTGCAAAAGTTTAGGCTGAAGTTAAGCTTTAAAATCAGTTTCTTTTTTAGTCTGAAAATATAAGACTTGATACTAGTTTATTCATGATGCGGTTTAGTTTTACACTTTTTATACCTTTTTATTAGCACATAATCTAATCATCAGGTATGTTTTTCTATTAGCACACTTTTCTGACAATCTGGTATACTTCAATGTACAGCCTATAGGACTGTATTCTAGTACAGTTGGGTAGATGATTCACATTTTGTAGACTAGTTAATAGGTAATTATAGCAGGAGTTAAACAAAAATACCATATTAACCGATGTATAGCATGTACTTTTTCCCCATGAAAACCATCATGTGTGTGTGTGTTATACGCCGATTGCTGCTGTCTCTGAGGGAAGAGGAATGAAGAGCGCTGGAGGATTATACACAGTTGAGACCTCCTGTGTACCCGTCACTTATTCACGCACACTCCTGCCTCCTGGCTGGCATTGGGCCCATGTTCTGTCTATCACAGGATCGTTGGATACACAGGAGATTGTGGCACTGTGTAATATGGCACTGGTGAGGCTGCAGATGGGCAATGCGCAGGCTGAATACATTTGCAATGGTGAGGCTGCAGATGGGCAAAGTGCAGGTTGCATTCATTTGCAATGGTGAAGCTGCAGATGGGCAATGGAGAGGCTACTGATGGGCACTGTGCAGGCTGCATTAATTTGCAATGGTGAGGCTGAAATTATGGGCAATGGAGAGGCTGCTGATGAGCACTGTGCAGGCTGCATTAATTTGCAATGGTGAGGATGCAGATGGGCAATGGAGAGGCTGAAGATGGGCACTAGTGAGGCTGAATTGATGGGCACTGGTGAGGCTGAATTGATGGGCACTGGTGAGGCTGCATTGATGGGCACTGGTGAGGCTGAATTGATGGTCACTGGTGAGGCTGCAATGATGGGCACTGGTGAGGCTGCACTAATGGGCACTGGCGAGGCTGAATTGATGGACTGTGACCCTTTTTTGCTTCAAAGTTCTTTATTTAAAAAAAAAAAAAAAAATCCTGAAAAGTCCCTCTTAAAATGAAGGTGCATGCTATAGGCCTGTGCATATTATACGCAGATAAACATGGTAATTTATATAAGTATGTTATATTTAAACATTAACATTGCTTTAAAACCAGTACATTGCATGAATGCTTTTCAGTAAAGCCATGTCTAGGTACATATTTCCTGGGCAGCATAAGCAGAATACTCACTACAAATAATTTGTACTAAAGAAAAGTTACTTCTGTGACACCCAACCTACTGACAAGAACCACTAACCCCTCAGCTGATAAAGTACTCAGACCTACACAGCACTATCCATGGATAGCTTTTCTGGTTCAGATTGGGTGTTACTTTGAATACTAAGTAGGTGAATTCTGTTGCAAGCTCACTAAGTCTCTTTAAGGCCTGGTTCATATGTACGTGGCTCTGCATACCGTAGTAGCATGAGCAGCCTATTCCGTTGAATGGCCTGATGTGCCTGAAAAGGAAAAAGGTCTCTGCACCTTTTTTTTAAATGCCACACAGAAATCACATGGTGCTTTTGCACCATGCATTTATGTATACAGAAAACAGCACAACATTTTTCAGTGCATGGGGGTACCATTACGAGTTAATGGCACTCTTGTACATTTTCTATGCAGTACTGCCTTTTGTGTATGGATTAATGCAGGTGTGGGAATGCAAGTGATTTACACGCAAACCCGCATTTATGTGAACGTTGCTTAATTGGGGTTGTAAAGGTAAAAAATGTTTCCCCTTAATAGCTTCCTTTACCTTAGTGCAGTCCTCCTTCACTTACCTCATCCCTCGATTTTGCTTTTAAATGTCCTTATTTTTCCTGAGAAATCCTCACTTCCTGTTCTTTTGTCTGTAACTCCACACAGTAATGCCAGGCCTTCTCCCTGGTGTGGAGTGTCGTGCTCGCCCCCTCCCTTGAAGGGGGGGGGGGCAAGCAGAAGAGTCAGGACGCTCTCTACATTGCAGATAGAGAAAGGAGCTGTGTGTTAGTGGGCGCCCTGACTCTCCCCCTCAAGGGAGGGAGCGAGCATGACGCTCCACACCAGGGAGGAAGTCTCGCATTACTGTGTGGAGTTACAGACAGAAGAACAGGAAGTGAGGATTTCTCAGAAGAAATACAGACATTTAAAAGCAAAATCGAAGGATCAGGTAAGTGAAGGATGACTGCACTAAGGTAAAGGAAGCTATTTAGGGAAAATGATTTTACTTTTACAACCCCTTTAACTGTACTTAGTAAAGCAAGAAATAAACAAAAAAGTCACAAAGCATACTTTTTTATTTTTTAGGGGAAAGAGCAAACGCAGTTCCCTACTACCACAAATCATGAAGTTAAGTTTCCTGCATTCGGGGAAATCGCAGGGGTTGGCACAGCCGGAGTGCAATGGCTGAGCCACGCCCTGAGAGAACCACCTCCGTGATCATGGTATCTCCCCTGCCAGGTAAGTATAGCATACTTTTTTCCAACACACTATTTTATCAGACTTATCTTCACTTTCTTGCTAATACAAACATCAATATACCCTGATATCACTACTTTCTGTCTTTATTTTTCCTTCAGAAAATCTCATGAATTTGCAAAATCAAATGTCCGCCATGGAAAAAACACTAAATAAAAATGGTACGGAGGAACACCCTAAAAAAAAAACTACACTTAAAAAAATTCTGCTGCCTGCAAAAGATCACCTGGATATACCACAGAAGAAAATGTGTATTTTAAATTACAATGTTAGAGTCCAGACTTCAACCCCACTCAGATACCAATCAGAATCACCAATCTCCAAATTTCCCTTCGGGATTAATAAAGTATTCTGTTTTCTGTATGCTGTATACTGTATACTTGTGCATAACTCAAAGAAAGCATTGCTGCAAGAAATCCCAGCCCAACACGATTTACTGAAACAGTTTTTAAGTAGCAATAGTCTTATGCTGCGTACACACGACCGTTTTTCATGTCATGGAAAAAACAACGTTTTTCTCTACGTGATTCCTCTCAAGCCTGCCTTGCATACACACGATCATGATAAAAACTGCTCGCGCAAAGCGTGATGAGGTACAACACGTATGACGGCACTATAAAGGGGAAGTGTCATTCAAATGGCGCCACCCTTTGTGCTGATTATGCTAATTTTCCATCTCATATCTTGCTTCTGAGCATGCATGCTTTTCCCCTGTCATTAAAGCGTACACACTACCGTTTTTCACGACGAGAAAAATGATGACGTGAAAAACTACAAGACCAATTTAAAACATGACATTTTTCTCGCCATGAAAAATGGTTGTGTGTACGCGGCATTGGGAACGGCCCTCCTAACCATTTTGAAAGTCTACTCAGTAGCTAAAGGAAACTAAGGTTCTACCAGGTACTCTTCTTTTCCAGATGAGACTGTTAATTGGAAAACAGTGCAGTGTGCTGTATGTAGCCACAGCTACATACAGTTTATACCGCACATCCAGTGGCGTCACATGTTAGTGATGGACATAGGTCATTTGGGCCAAGCTGGCCCAAACAAACTATGTAAAGTAGATCAAAAGATAGAGTTCAGCTTTAAACAGACTGTGTATATCTATAATTTCTTATTATTTTTATTAAGTAGCTGGAAATCAGACAGCATTTTAGAAGACTTTTATAAAAAAAATCTGGTAATTGCAAAATATTTTTACATTGTGTAATTTCAATAAAGTTTATTTTAAAGAAAAAAAGGTAAATACTCCAATGATCTAAGATTGGTACAATGGGCACTGGTGTCACCCTACCGCACACTACAGACTGTGTTTTCTTGCACAGCTGCTGGCGTGAACAGACCCTTAAATGCATTCAAAAAATTATACCTAAGTACAATTATCAGTCACTAAATTACTTTCATTGGCCAGCAGACATTATAAGTATTTATTTTATGTGCATTTACTCCACAAAAAGTGAGGTGAAACCTGCACTGTAGTTCCTTGTCTTAGTTGATAATCATATAATTTTCATTAATATTTTAGCATTACAGCAGCTGTGTTAAGCCTCTCATCATGCTGCAAGTTTCCTTGTGGTTAAAAACACATTGTCACATTGCCCAAGCAGGATAAAGTGACAGTGTCTCTTATAAGCACCACTGGCCTGACACCCCATACTAATGTTCTTGCATGTTCTACTCTTCTCCAGAGACACAAGAAGAAGAAAGTGGAAGCCTCCCTAAAATGTAGAGGAATACTTCCTTTGACAGTTCTCAGCAGAACAAGCATCTCCATTGGAAGATGTCTATTTGTCTTGACCCAGTGAAAGCATGGAATGTTTTATTTCCATATATTGTCTCTCAGTGACAATGGTCAACTGACCAATTGGTGAGAGTTACTATTCCCAGACACAGCATTAAAATACAAAAGAAAGCATGGATACTAAGGTACCAAAACCTTAAAAAGAAGATAGTCATCATTCATAAAATATGCGAAGTCCACAAAAGGCTGTAATTCACAAAAATAAAGAAAGACACACTTCAGTGGCACTTTACTAATTTCTGTGGATTACAGTACTTTGTGGATCATGTATTATGAATGAGGAATATTTCACTTCTTAAGGTTTTTGTGCTCTAGTATTTTTGGTTTTGAGTTGGTATTCTGCACTGCATATATTATTAAGGTTCATGTGGGGATGAATGCACATGTAAGTTATATACGGACATGTTTATGCATATGAACGTATTTATATATTATAGCAATTAGCTCTTCTCTTTTATTGTTTATATATATTTGTTATAAGATAATTTGTTAGGAAACTTTTAGGTCACTATTCCAAATGTGAGACAAAATGTGAGTTTTCTAAGGGAAACACATGGACAACACTTAAAGTTTTCAAAAACTCACCTCAATTTGACTGCTAGTTGGTAAAGCCTCCTTTAAACTTTCGTTTCCAAGACCTGAATCATCAGCATCAATAAGAATATCCACAGGGATGTTTTGATTAGTTTTCATATATGTAAAGTCACTTTCTCCAGAATCCAAAGCCACACAAACATTGTAAGAGTAGGGAAGTGTTAGTGTTCCACTGGCATACTGAGACAGCATCCTGGGATCAACTTGAGGATATAAATTTGAACTGACAGGCCCATATACTGGGAATGGTTTAGACTTCCTACATTTAGATATAACAGCCAACATGACTGTTATGATAAATAGCAAAGAAATGACTGCTAGGGCAATTACCAAGTACAGCTGAAGATTGGACCGAGTCTCTTCATCAGGGAAGTGGTTAACAAATTTAGGAACTACTTGTTGGAAATCATTTGCAACAACAAGAGTAAGGGTAACTGTAGCAGAGAGAGATGGGATACCATTGTCCTTTACCATCACCACAACCTTGTGATTCAGTACATCCTTCTCTTGAAAAATATGTTGTGTTCGAATTTCACCAGTATGTTCATCAATGGTAAAGTAAAATGGTTCAGCTACAGGTATGAAATGATATGAGAGCCAAGCATTATGTCCAGAGTCTGCATCCACTGCAACCACCTTTGTTATTAACGATCCAGACTCAGCAGAAAAGGGCACCATCTCAAACCCCGCTGATGCCCCACTCTCTGGGGATGGGTATAGGAGTTTTGGTGCATTGTCATTCTGATCTAGTACTTTGATAATTAATGTTGTGTTGCTGCTAAGAGATGGGTGTCCGTTGTCCTTAGCTGTCACTTCTATTGAAAACTCCTTGTGCTGCTCATAATCAAATGATCTCTGGGAATAGATAACTCCAGTTTCTATATTAAGAGCCAAATAGGAAGTTATAGGTAGATTGTGTGTATTTGTGTTTGAAATGGAATAAATCATTTTTGCATTGTCTCCAGTATCATCATCAGAGGCCTGCATACTGTATATTGAAGCTCCTGGTAAATTGTTTTCTTGTACATAAGCAACATAAGTAGATTTAATAAACAATGGTGGATTATCATTAACATCTGATACTTCCAGTTTTATGATTTTTTGACTGGAAAGTGAAGGAGATCCTCTGTCTGTGGCTATAATTGTGATGTTATAATTAGACACTTTCTCTCGATCCATAAAACGTGTGGTCACAATGGTATAAAAACTGTCAGATGACAAAATTAAATTAAAATTAGTTTCCTCTGTGAGCCTACAGTCCACTTCTCCATTTTCGAATGAATCTTTATCATGGACTCTGATTAGCGCTATCACTGTTCCAGGTGCAGTATCCTCAGGAATGGGTGAAGATAAGGATTTGATGGATATTTCTGGAGCATTGTCATTCTCATCTATGACATCTATTAATACCTTACAATGGGAAACAAGTCCTCCTCCATCCTTAGCTTGAACAGACAGTTCATAGTTTGTTGCCTCTTCAAAATCTAACTTTTTGTTGATGTTAATATCACCACTTTTGGAATGAATGATGAAAAGGCCAGATGGATGAACATTTCCTGATGTTTTGCTGAATGAGTAAGTGATTTGTCCATTTGTACCAGCATCTCTGTCCATTGCATTTACATTGATTATAGTAGTATTTATCACACTATTCTCATTCACACTAACTTTATATTCCTCTTGGGAAAATATTGGGAAATTATCATTAACATCAGTAACAATGATTCGTATAACAGCCGTTCCAGATCTCACAGGATTTCCTCCATCCAGAGCTGTTAAAATCAGTTCATGAACATTTTGTAATTCTTGATCCAGTGATTTCTCTAACACAAGCTCAGGAGATTGAAATCCATTGCTGCTAATCTTCTGATTTAATTTAAAATGCGAATTGTCACTGAGTTTATATGTCTGTACTGAATTAACACCAATATCCATATCTTCTGCATTTTGTAATGCAAACCGTGTTCCTGGTGATGCTAGTTCAATGGTTTCTATAATGAATGTCTCAGGATAAAACACTGGAGGATTGTCATTAATATCCTGGATTTCTATTTTCACTTTAAAAACATTAATTGGATTTTCAATAACAGCATCAAAGGTTAGGAAGCAGGTAGGTGCTGATCCACACAGTGTCTCTCTATCTATCCTGTCCTTCACATAGAGATTTCCATTATCTACATTCACATAAAAGTATTTCTCTGATATATGTGATATAATTTGCAGCTTTCTTTTTGAGAGCTGTTTAATATCTAATCCCAGGTCTTTTGCAATATTTGCTATAACAGAGTCTTTTCTCATTTCTTCTACAATAGAATAATGAATCTGACCTGAGACTGAATGACACAACCAGGAAAAGAATAAAGAAAGAATTACTTGCCATGTTATCCTTTTGTGTGTCTGTGAATGGTGTTTCATCTCATCCATTTTCAACATCTTCCAAAAGTGTTCTTTAGGATATTTAACATTTGTAACCCAGAAAAAAAGGATGTATTTTTGTGAAAATAATAAAACATGTAAGTTGTTCAGAGAGATTCTAGAAATGGCTGTGCCTCTTCATGCAGATCTGCATTGTGTTTGAATGATGAAAATACCAGTTGATCTCCAGTTCTGTATTCTTCTCCTTATTGGTCAAACAGCGGCGCTCTGAGGTTTAAGTGAGGAACTGCAACACTGAAATGCTTCTGTATACAGTGTTATTCAATCTTCATGTTTTGTTTCTTTGTATTGGTACAATGTCATTTAGTGACATTTATAATTTGAAAATCTATTTGATTTAACTAGACTTTTAATTACAATTAGGTATTAAGATTTAAATAAAAATTAATAAATGTAGCTTAAATAAATTATTTGTATGTTTATGGCTGAAATAGAAATCATCAAGGGGAGGAATGTGAAAAACTCATGTTACATGTTATGTAATGTGTTGTGGCTAACAGCAGAGTATAAACCAAGGCCCAGATTCACAGAGCGATTACGCCTGCGCAATTGCTGTTGCGCGTGCGTAAGTCTAAATGTGCGCGTGCGTATAGTTGCACGCGATTCACAAAACAATATACGCCAGAAATCTACGTTTTTTGGTCCGGCGTAATTGAGTTAGACCTTCGCGCAAAACTGCGCTAGACACACCATTGATTTGCTAGTCAAATATGCTAATGAGGGAGTTACGGGGATTCACAAAAAAACGCATTTGCTGCGCAGGCTACGCGATGTGCGCAACAGCAAAATGTTCTGTCTAAAGTTAGAGCACCTAAAAGCTGGTCTAAATTTTGAAAAAAAGTCTAATTGTCAGATAAAGCAACACTGTTAGTGAGGAGTTCAGCAGTCACACGTGTTGCCCAACAATCTGTATGCCAACATGCCAGGGGCATCGTCGCGCATAGCTATACTACTGACTTTAGATGAACAAAGAAGGAGGAGGGCACGGAGGATGGCACTAAGGAGGGCACGGGAGATGTTTTTTTTTTTTTTTTTTTTTGCTTATATAAAATTTACAATTTAAATTAATCTAATACAATATTCTTATCTGATACAAGCCCCTCACTCTTCACTTGATATATCACACGCGTGTGTGATATATCAAGTGAAGAGTGAGGGGCTTGTATCAGATAAGAATATTGTATTAGATTAATTTAAATTAATTTAAATTGTAATTAATTTAAATTGTAAATTTTATATAAGCAAATGAGACCCCATCTCATAGACCTCTTTGGCATGAGTGATTCTGAGGTGTCTCGCATCTTCAGATTCACCCCTCATGCCATCATGGAATTACCACAACCTTGCAGGAGGACATCAGCAGCCCAACACATGGCACCACCCATGACACCCATGACAGCTACATATACAATCAGAGCCCCATCCCCACAGATTTCAAACAGAACATGTATGGGGACAGCTGGCTGGTTGGTGAGTGACATGGGAGTCAGGCATGACTATCCCCTCCCGTGATGCACACCTCACAAGTGGCACATGCATGACTAACATCCTCCTGTCTTTTCCCTTCAAGGTGACTCTGCATATGCACTGGGACCCCATCTCATGACCCCATCTCATGCCAGCTCACATTATGCATCTTTGCACGTTAAACACACACATTAATCATGGCACAATGAGAATGCATGCATGCACACCACTGTGGTCCCTAGCACACACACACCACATCCTCATCACATTGCATTGGCACCAGTCCACCATGCAGGACTTGTGAGCTGCAACGCCATGCCACGGCTCCAATTATGTCACTGTACATTCATACACCATTCACACAGACCTGGGGATCACTTCTCCACCACAAATGAGGGTGACACCCCTTTTCCCGCAGGAATATCACCCCCACATTCCAAAATCACACACAAACAGAACCAAAAAAATTAAATAAATGACGAGCAAAAATAAAAAATGCCCAGCAAAAATATAATTTAAACAAAATAACAACAAAGAAAACACATAAAAGACAAAAATCACTCTGCAAAACAGTCCTCAAATATCTCAAAGACACGTCACAAACAAACAAAAGCACCTTGCTGTATAGAAAGGGATACAAAGGGATGTATTTTTCCAAAGGAAGTGCATTTGTGTCTGTCTATTTATGCTGTCTGCGTAGTTCATAAAGTCCATTTCCAATTTCACTGATTGCGCCGCTCCCGAGTTGTGAGCATGCGCACAACGGAGCTGACATGGTTTCCTTCACGCGCGCATGCGCGAGTCGGCCGGCCCTTCATTTGCATGGGGTCACGGCTCATTTCAATGTAACACGCCCACGTCCCTCCCAATTTGTATTACTCCTCCTTACGCCTCCGGAAAAAACCTTACGCTTGCGCAATCTCTTGCGTAAAAGCTACGTGAATCGCGGGATTACGCGGCTAGATTGCGCAAGTCTAACGGAAAAGTGGTGCGCTACGCCGGACCGATAATGCGCCGATCTACGTGAATCTGGGCCCATGTATTTAAAACTTTTATTGAAGTCTAACTCAGATAAAAAATATTTTGTTAGCTTTTAATTTAGTGGGGAAAAGGCTGATTTTTATTGCTGTCTTTGTCTTATTGAGAATATTTTCGTTCACTTTCTATGTCATAGGCACTATCACTAGGAACACAATTCACCTGTGATCTTATTAATCAACCCAAATTATTTTACACCTGGGAAAGAGGATTACTTATATTTTGTTAGATGGGCAAAAAAATAGATAATACCGTTACAAGATGTGATGACAGGAGATAGGATTTGCAAGTTTTTTGAATTGAAGCAAAAATAGGGTAGTATGCCACCAGATAAATTGAGATATGCACAAATACACTCCACACATGCTACCACAGCCACTAAATGCAAAAGATAGCCTTAAGCTAATAGAAAAACTGCTCAGCTCCCAGTCTAGTGTCCAGCATAGTACTTCAAAAATATAAAAGTTATTGGTGAAAGAAATAGAACCCAAGTTCCCGCATTATCTCGGGAAACGGGAGCAAGAACTGGAGGTAAGATTAATGAGCACCAGAAGAGGAAAATATTAAAACTAGTATGATTTTCCTTAACAAATGCTAAGACGATAGAAATGAGCTTTAAACTCTTGGCTAGATGGTATGTGACCTCCATCAAGGGCACAGAGCTTCGGGGGGAATGCATCCCCTCTAGGTTGGAGGTAGTGCGGTTCGCCAGGGACCTTTGCAAACCTATGGTAAGAATGCTCTAAGTAACAGGACTTCTGGAGGGAGAACATCAAGGTTATTCAGGAAATAACAGGGGAGCATATAGAGGCAGAACCCTGGAGATGTTTATTCCATAAACCTATAGCACAATATAGGAGATCTTTGGTACCTCGCCTGTTAAACGCAGCTAAAGGCTTGATTCCTAGGTATTGGTGAACCCTAAAAGCCCCAAGTGTGAAATAATGGATAAAAAATGGAATGGAATGGAAAAAAATAGATCAGATATGCTCCTTTGAAGAGATAATACAGCAGGGGAAGACCCAACAGAGAGATACAATGATACCTGGGGAAAATGGCTGGATTTTAAGAAATCGGGGAAGTATATGGAAATATATGATATAGGAGAATGAGAATACAAGGGAACATTAATACTGTGAGCATGCAGAGAATCGACTAGAAGGGAGTTTAGAGGGGAGGGGAGAGGGGGTGGGCATGGGGGTGTTTTTTGGGGGGGAGGGTGTTTAATATTTCAAGTCTGTTTGTACTTTTAGCACAATGTTGATAATGTTTGCAATAATGTATTTTTCTTAAAAACGAAAAAACAAAACAAATTAATACAACCATACTGGAGTCACACATCTTAGCTCGTATGTCTAATTGTCTAAGTAAGTTTTAACTGCATTATATAGTACACAAATATTTATTTACTATTTGTAACCTCAGAAAAATATATAATTAAAGCTAAATATATTTTCCAATCACTAAATTACATTTATTGGTCAGCAGAAGTATTTCTTTCTCTTATAAAAATCAATAAATTACCCGTCAGTACATCAAGTTCTACAGTCTGGACTACATTTAATACCTGCCTTTAATTTACTTTGACAATTACAGTAAATCAATCTATCAATGTGCATAACAGAATGAAACACAGTTGACCCTGCAAATTAGCAGGGCTTATTTTGAAGGACATGGGGTAAAACTCTAAACCCATGGTACTTAAAACAGGGGCTTAGCCACCAACCCCTGTTCATGTATGCCATAATAACTGAGGTGAAGCCCAGTCAATAACCATAGACTTTTTATAGAAATATGAACATTACAGCTTCTTTGTTAAGCCTTTTATCATGATACAAGATTCCCTATGGTTTAAGGAGTTGTAAAGGAAAAAAAAATAGCCTAAAATGTATGTATGCAAGGTAGACAGACAGAATAGTGTAATGATTCTGTTAAAAAACAAGCAAATACCTATTAAATTCCTTCATCTATATCACCTCCAGCGTTCTAGTTTCTGTTCTCTCATTTACTTCCTGGTTTGCGGCGCTCGTTCATGTAAGAACTACATTTCCCAGTAAGCATTGCGGCACGCCCAGTAATTCACACCTCCTTGAGGTCTCAAACACTTAGAGAGCATCCTGCCGCACAGATGTAGTTCCCAGGAGGGGGCGAGGACGTCACTGACCACCACAGTAAAGCCTCCCTTCACGGTGGTAAGTAACAATCAGACAAGCAGGAAGTGAGCAGAACAGAGAAGAAATAGAGCAACTTCTAAGCAAAAATGAACAATGAGGAAGTGAAAAGAGGAATGTCTGCAGGTAAAGGATGCTTATTATGAAAAAAAAATTCCTTTACAACCCCTTTAAAGAGCCTTGTCATAATGCCTAAACAAGAGGAAGCTTCCATTGTGGTCAATCATGTTGCAATTAGCTATGGAAGCTTCTGGTGCTGACAGCATTGGGTCACCATACATTTGCAAGGAAATAACATAGCAGTGTTGACCCAACACTGGAAGTGTCTGAATATACAGGTAGTTTTCAGGATAAACAGGTAATTGTTATGGAATAGCAAAGAAATTATCTATGCACAGACTTATTAAAATGTTTGGCTGTAGACACACTTGAAGATTGCCTTAATAATCACATCTTGTTCCAAGGCCTCTATTCCCTTTGTAATCCCCAGTAAACTTTAAGCCAGCCATAGATGAATCGAATATCGGCCAGTTCAGGAGGATGTGGCCAAGATTCGATTCATCTATTGTATTGCATTGATTGATTTCCACAAGAGCAGCTTGGCAGATTTTTTACATGCAATCACTGGCTATACCTGCCAGCAGTAATCATTGTGTTCCGCCTGTAGGGAAGACTCCCCTTTGGCAAAACACAATAGCGATGTGGGATGGGGGGAGTCAATGTTGATGGGGGAATAGATTATTTTTTGCATAATCTATGGGCTACTTTACTTTTCCGACCATTGTTACATTTACACTTAATCTTTTGTATACCAAGATAATTTGTTAGGTAGCTGTTAGATCACATATATGAATTGTGATAGTTGAAACAAAGTACAGACTTATTGCAATTTCTCTGGAAGGAATGTTTTAAAATGTAAGGCTCTTAGGAGAGAAAAATGGACAGTGCTTTCCATTTTCAAAAACTCACCTGGATTTGTCTGTTGATTGGCAAAGCCTCCCTTAAATTTTCATTTTCAAAACCAGAATCATCAGCATCAATAAGGTTATCCACAGGAACATTTTGATTAGTCTTCATGTATGTAAAATCACCTTCACTAGAATCCAGAGCCACACAAACATTGTAAGGGTAGGGAAGTGTTAGTGTTCCACTGGCATATTGAGACAGCATCCTGGGATCAACTGGAGGAAATAAATTTGAACTGACGGGCCCATACACCTGGAATGGTTTGGACTTTTTACATTTAGATATAACAGCCAACATGACTGTTATAATAAATAGCAAAGATATTACAGCTAGGGCAATTACCAAGTACAGTTGCAAACTGGATTGAGAATCGTCATCAGGGAATGGATTGACAAACTTAGGAACTACTTGTTGGAAGTTTTCTGCAACAACAAGTGTGACGGTAACTGTAGCCGAGAGACATGGGATCCCATTGTCCTTTACCATCACCACAACCTTGTGACTCAGTGTATCCTTCTCATGGAAAACATGTTGTGTTCGAATTTCACCTGTATGTTCATCCATAGCGAAATAAGATAGTTCAGATACTTGTATGAAATGATAAGAGAGCCAAGCATTATGTCCAGAGTCTGCATCCACTGCAACCACCTTTGTTATTATTGATCCAGGCTCAGCAAAAAAAGGCACCATCTCAAACCATGCTGATCCTCCACTCTCTGGGGATGGGTATAGGAGCTTTGGTGCATTATCATTCTGATCGATTACTTTGACAGTCAATGTTGTGTTGCTGCTGAGAGATGGGTGTCCATTGTCCTTAGCTGTTACTTCTACTACAAACTCTTGGTGCTGCTCATAATCAAATGTTCTCTGGGCATAGATTACTCCAGTGTCTATATTAAGAGATAAATAGGAGGCCATGGAAAGATCTTCCATATTTTTATTTGAAATTGAATACATAATTTTAGCATTGTCTCCAGTATCAAGATCATAAGCTTTTATACAGTATATTGAGGCACCTGGTAAATTGTTCTCTTGTACATAAGCAACATAAGTAGATTCTATAAATAGTGGAGGATTATCGTTAACATCTGAAATTACCAGTTTGATAGTTTCCTGACTGGAAAGTGGAGGAGATCCTCTGTCAGTGGCTACAATTTGTATGTCATAATTAGACACTTTCTCTCTATCCATAGGACCTGTTGTCACAATTGTATACACACTGCTAGAAGACAAAACTAAATTAAAAGGCATATCCCCTGTGAGCTTACAATCCACTTCTCCATTTTCTCCTGAATCTTTATCATGGACTCTGATTAGAGCTATCATTTTTCCAGATGTAGAATTCTCAGGAATAGGGGATGACAACGAAGTGATGAATATCACTGGAGCATTGTCATTCTCATCTATCAATTCAATCAAAACCTTGCAACGGGAAACAATTCCTCCGCCATCCTTAGCTTGAACAGACAGTTCATAGTTTGCTGCCTCTTCAAAATCTAACATTTTGTTGATTTTGATTTCACCACTCTTGGGATGAATACTAAAAAGTCCAGAAAGATGGACATTTCCTGATGTTTTGCTGAAGGAGTAGGTGATTTGCCCATTGGTACCAGCATCTCTGTCAGTTGCATTTACATTGATTATAGTTGTATTTACTGCAATATTCTCACTTACACTAACTTTGTATACCTCTTGGGAAAATATTGGAAAATTATCATTAACATCAATAACAATGATTTGTATTACAGCTGTTCCAGATCTCACAGGATTTCCTCCATCCAGAGCTGTTAAAATGAGTTCATGAACATTTTGTAATTCTTGATCCAGTGATTTCTCTAACACAAGCTCAGGAGATATAAATCCATCACTGCTAATCTTTTGATTTAATGTAAAATGTGAATTGTCACTGAGTTTATATGTCTGTACTGAATTAACACCAATATCCAGATCTTCTGCATGTTGTAATGTAAATCTTGTTCCTGGTGATGTTGATTCAATAGTTTCTATAGTGAACGTCTCAGGATAAAACACTGGAGGATTGTCATTAATATCCTGAATTTCTATTTTCACTTTAAAAATATTAAAAGGATTTTCAACCACAGCATCAAAGGTTAGGAAGCAGGTAGGTGCTGCTCCACACAGAGTCTCTCTATCTATCCTGTCCTTCACATAGAGATTTCCATTATCTACATTCACATACAAGTATTTATCTGATATATGTGATATAATTTGCAGCTTTCTTGATGAAAGCTGTTTAATATCTAATCCCAGGTCTTTTGCAATATTGGCTATAACAGAGTCTTTTCTCATTTCTTCTACAATAGAATAATGAATCTGACCTGAGACTGAATGGCACAGCCAGAAAAATAGGAATGAAAATATTACTTGCCATGTTATTCCTTTGTATATCTGTGAATGGTGTTTCATCTCATCCATGTTCAGCATCTTCCAGAAGTGTCTTTTAGGATATTCAGCATTTGTAATCCACAGAGAAAAAAAGGATGTATTTTTGTGAAAATTGTAATACATGTAAGTTGTTCAGAGGGAATCTAGAAATGGCTGTGCCTCTTCATGCAGATCTGCATTGTGTGTGAATGATGAAAATACCAGTGGATCTCTAGTTCTGTATTCTTCTCCTTATTGGTCAAACAGCGGCGCTCTGAGGTGTAAGTGTGGAACTGCAACACTGAAATGTTTCAGTACACAGTGCTGTTCGATCATTCTGTTTTTAGTCTTTTATAGTTAGCCCAAAGATTTTCATTATATACAGTATTTGTTTAGATTTGCAAAATATTTCATTACATTAAAGTAATGAGTATAGGTGACAATAGCATATTACCACACTGTATATTTCAAAAGCACTATTATTGAAACCCAACTCAAACCAAAACTTTTTTGTTAGCTTTTAACAGTGTGAGGAAAGTTGGCATTTTTATTGCTGTCTTTGTTCTATTGAGGACATTTTTCTTCACTTCCTGTGTGGTCACTAGGGGAGTATGGAAATGCATTTTATATAATGGATGCACTAAAGGAAATAATATCACCTTTCTTTAGTAAATACAAGATTAGTTAGATCTGCTGTTAAGCTTTCCCTTGCTGTATGTGTCTCAGTTGAGGAGATTCCTTTTACTTGCTGTTTGGTAATCAGGACAAGAAGTAGGATAAAATCTACCTGGACAGGACAGAGACAGTATTACAAACTTGGCCAAGGTTCTTAGCTTTCTCCACTCTATCTGAAAATGTTTAGGCTGGAGTTAAGCTTTACAATCAGTTTCTTTTTAAGTCTGACAAATTTAAGACTTGTTAATTCATGATGCGGTTACGTTTTACACTTTTTATTACCTTCTTATTGGCACATAATCTAACCATTAGGTATGTTTTTCTATTAGCACACTTTCTGAAATCAGCTATACTTCAATGTACAGCCTATAGGACTGTGTTCTAGTACAGTTGTGTAGATGCTCCACAGTTTTTAGAATAGGTAATAGGTAATTATAGCAGGAGTTAAACACAAATAACTTCTATAAGTATATTGTATCTAAACATTAGTAATTAAATATTGCTATAAATCAGTAAATTGCATGACTGCTTTTGAGTAAAGCCATGTCTAGTTACATGTTTCCTGGGCAGCATTAGCTGAATACTCACTACAAATAATTTGTGCTCAAGAAAAGTTACTCCTGTGTCACCCCACTTACTGAAAAGGACGACTAACCCCTCTGCTGATGAAGCACAGAGACTTACACAGCACTATTCATGGTTAGCTTTTCTGATTCTGATTCAGATTGGGTGTTACTTTAAAAACCAAGTAGGTGAGACATTCTGTTGTAAGCTCACTAAATCTCTTGGTTCACATGTATCTGCATGCTACATGCTCTGCATGCTGTGAGCAGCCTATTTTGCCTGAGTTTTCTGCAAGGAAAAGGTCTCTGCACCTTTAATAAAACATGGCCACACGGAAATCACACAGTGATTTTGCATCTTGCATTGTTTTATGCAGAAAACAGCACATCGTTTTGCAGTGCATAGGGCCTTTTGTGTATGGCAGCATGCGGGTGTGGGAATGTGTGTGATTTACTCGCACACCCGCAAAGCTGTACTCTGCAAAGCAAGAAATAAACAAAAAAAGTTACAAAGCATACAATACAATGCCTTCATTTATGGTGAACAAGGCATTGCACTGTTTGCCTACTACTTTCTGTCTTTATTTTTCCTTCAGAAAATCTCATGAACTTGCAAAATCAAATATTCCACCATGCAAAAAACACTAATGATGAATGGTATGGTAGAACACCCTAAAAAAATATTACTATTTAAAAAAGATCACCTGGATATACCACAAAAGAAAATGTGTATTTGAAATTACAATGCTAGAGTCCAGACTTCAACCCCATTCAGGTGGCAATAAGATTCACCAATTTCCCTTTAGGATTAACCACTTAAAGACCCCCGCACGCACATATACGGCCACAGAATGGCACGTACAGGCACAAGGGCGTAAATTTACGTCCCCGCCTGAATGCGGTTCGGGGGTCCCATCGGGACCCCCTCCGCGGCGTGCGGGGGTCCCCCTACCTCTGGGAGCGATCTGGGATCTGCGGGCGGATGTCCGTGATATCCGCCCCCCCCCGCGATCGCTCCCAGCCAATGGGAGCGCGCTCCCAGCCTGTCACTTCCTCCTCCTGTGTTTACACAGGAAGGAGGAAATGATGTATTCTCTCATCGCAGCGCTGTTTCCCAGCGCTGCTGATGAGAGAAGACATCACAAGTAAGTGTGCACCAACACAACACTGACACACACTCACATAGGCATATTAACCCCTTGTGATCGCCCCCCCCCCCCACCCCCCTGTCACAGTGTCACTGAATGCAGTGATTTAATCACTGCATTTAGTGTCAGTGTGACAGGCAGTGTAAAAAACAGTTAGTGTTAGGTTCAGGATAGCCCCCCCACCCCCCCTAATAAAGTTTTAACCCCCTGATCACCGCCCTAGTTAACCCTTTCACTCCCTATTGCCAGCGTCACTAAGCGATCATTTTTCTGATCGCTGTATTAGTGCCGCTGTTCCCGCTAGGTAGCTATTTTTTTTTATTGCGATTTTTTTTTTACTAAAGACATGTGGCTAAATAAATTTTGGCCTAAATGTTTGACTAAAATTTAGTTTATTTGATTTTTTTTTTAACAAAAAGTAAAAAATAGTGTTTTTTTTTCAAAAATGTCGCTCTATTTTTGTATATAGCGCAAAAAATAAAAATCGCAGAGGTGATCAAATACCACCAAAAGAAAGCTCTATTTGTGGGAAGAAAAGGACGCAAATTTTGTTTGGGAGCCACGTCGCACGACCGCGCAATTGTCTGTTAAAGCGACGCAGTGCCGAATCGCAAAAACACCTTGGGTCATTTACCAGCGTATTGGTCCGGGTCTTAAGTGGTTAATAAAGTATTCTGTTTGCTGTATACTTTATTCTGTATACTTATACATAACTCAAAGAGAGCATTTCTGCAAAAGATATCCCAGCCCAACACAATTTACTGAAATGTTTTTTAAGTGGGAAAGGTCTTAGGAATAGTCCTCCTAACCATTTTGAAAGTCTACTCAGTAGCTAAGGGACACTAGGTACTGTACTCTTCTTTTCCAGACGGGACTGTTATAGTTTAACCAGTATAGATATTATAGATTTTAACATTGTGGGTGCAAAGTTTAAAGCTGAACTCCATCTTTTGACATAATTTACATAGTTTGGGCCATCTTGGCCCATACGAACTATGTCCCTCACTAACATGTGAGGCAGCTGGGTGTGTGGTATAAACTGTATGTAGCTGTGGCTACATACGGAATACTACACTGTTCTCTGGGTTCAAGTGAGACTTCCAGTATCATATCTGGAATACAGTAGAGTCTCTTACATCAGCTCTCAGCCAATCAGAATAAGCAATGTATTCTATCACTGGTTGTCAGTCAGAGAGGCACACTGATGATGTTACAACCTATGACTCAGCCAATCAGAGGAAGCATTGTATTCTTTGATAGAATACATAGCTGAGTGCCAATGTGATAGACTCTACTGTGTTTCGGGTATGAGATTGGAAGTCTCGGCTCAAACCTGGAACACAGTGCAGTATTCTGTATGTAACCGCAGCTGCATACAGTTTTTACCTCACACCCAGCGGCCTCACATATCAGTGAAGTAAAGTATGTTAAAAGATGGGGTGGAGCTTTAAACTGATGTGTGTGTATATCTATTATTATTATTACTACGTACCTGGAGATCAGACAACATTTTAGAAGACTTTTATGAAGAAATCTGGTAATTTCAAAGGATTTTCTTATAAAAAGATAGATAGATAGATAGATAGATAGATAGATGGATAGATAGATAGATAGTGTACCAGACACATGACAGGAGTAATAATAAACGTACTAGTAAGAAAAAATGTAACACACAATATCTAATAACCTTTTTCCACATACTTACTTCACATATCTAAATAGTCATAATATCTTACAAACATGTAGTTATGATCACATTTCCTGAAGTCGCAAATTGTCTTGCATGTTTATTTGCTTAATTCACTTTTAGGGCCCTTTCACACCAGGTTGTGCCTGCTGTATTTTTTGCAGCATAATATAATATTCCACCTCACACTGTGCTATGCCCAATAAAATGTAATGACATTTTATATTGTATTATTTCAACAATTTTTTTTTAAAGAAAAAAGGTAAATACTGCAATGAACTAAGATTGGTGCAATGGGCGCTCATTTCACCCTACCTCACACTAGAGACTGTGTTCTATCACTGTGCTGGAGTGAATAGACCATTAAATGCATTATATAGTACACCATTGTGTATTTAATATTTATAATCACAGAAAAAAATAAATTACACCTAAATACAATTATCAGTCACTAAGTTACTTTTATTGGCTTGCAAAAATCAATAAAATACCTAACATTAAATCATGGCTAGAGTCTGTATTACATTTAACCCTTTTGTGCCGAGCATACGCATATATGCGTCTTCGGGTTTCGGGTGTTATACTGGGATGATGCCTGCAGATGATAGTTAGACCCCTGCTCCCTCCATAACGAGTACCTGTCACCACATATTACTGTCACAAGGGATGTTTACCATATTTGCACATGTAAGGTATATAGGGACATGTTTATGCATATGAATGTATATATATAAATCATATTAATTAGCTCTTTACTTTGATTGTTTATATATTCAAACTGTGATTCTGAGTGCTTATCCACATACATAAGGACAAGCACTTGCCCAAACTCAAATATATTAAGGTTCACACACTCTTAATTTTTGTTATACCAAGATAATTTGTTAGGAAACTGTTAGGTCACTTATTTCAAATGTGACAAGTGAGACAAAATATAGATATATTGATATTTCCTTAGAGTATTATGAAAGTTTCCTAGGGGATACACAGGGACAGCACTTACAGTTTTCAAAAACTCACCCCAATTTGACTGCTGGTTGGTAAAGCCACCTTTAAACTTTCATTTCCAAGACCCGAATCATCAGCATCAATAAGATTATCCACAGGGACGTTTTGATTAGTCTTCATGTATGTAAAGTCACTTTCCCCAGAATCCAAAGCCACACAAACATTGTAAGAGTAGGGAAGTGTTAGTGTTCCACTGGCATATTGAGACAACATCCTGGGATCAACTTGAGGATATAAATTTGAACTGACAGGTCCATATACTTGGAATGGTTTAAATCTCCTACATTTAGATATAACAGCCAACATGACAGTTATGATAAATAGCAAAGAAATGACTGCTAAGGCAATTACTAAGTACAGCTGCAGATTGGACTGAGTCTCTTCATCAGGGAAGTGATTGACAAATTTAGGAACTGCTTGTTGGAAATTACTTGCAACAACAAGAGTGATGGTAACTGTAGCAGAGAGAGATGGGATACCATTGTCCTTTACCATCACCACAACCTTGTGATTCAGTACATCCTTCTCTTGAAAAACATGTTGTGTTCGAATTTCACCAGTATGTTCATCAATGGTAAAGTAAAATGGTTCAGCTACTTGTATGAAATGATAAGATAGCCAAGCATTATGTCCAGAGTCTGCATCCACTGCAACCACCTTTGTTATTAATGATCCAGGCTCAGCACCAAAAGGGACCATCTCAAACCCCGCTGATGCCCCACTCTCTGGGGATGGGTATAGGAGCTTTGGTGCATTGTCATTCTGATCTAGTACTTTGATAATTAATGTTGTGTTGCTGCTGAGAGATGGGTGTCCATTGTCCTTAGCTGTCACTTTTATTGAAAACTCCTTGTGCTGCTCATAATCAAATGATCTCTGGGCATAGATAACTCCAGTCTCTATATTAAGAGAAAAATAGGAAGTTATAGGTAAATCTTGTGTATTTGTGTTTGAAATGGAATAAATCATTTTTGCATTGTCTCCAGTATCATCATCGGAAGCCTGTATACTGTATATTGAAGCTCCCGGTAATTTGTTTTCTTGTACATAAGCAACATAAGTAGATTTCTTAAACAATGGTGGATTATCATTAACATCTGATATCTCCAGTTTTATGGTTTTCTGACTGGAAAGTGAAGGAGATCCTCTGTCTGTAGCTACGATGGTGATGTCATAATTATACACTTTCTCTCGATCCATAAAACGCGTGGTCACAATGGTATAAAAACTGTCGGATGACAAAATTAAATTAAAATGTGTTTCCTCTGTGAGCCTACAGTCCACTTCTCCATTTTCTAGTGAATCTTTATCATGGACTCTGATTAGCGCTATCACTGTTCCAGGTGCAGTATCCTCAGGAATAGGTGAAGATAAGGATTTGATCGATATTTCTGGAGCATTGTCATTCTCATCTATGATATCTATCAATACCTTACAATGGGAAACAAGTCCTCCTCCATCCTTAGCTTGAACAGACAATTCATAGTTTGTTGCCTCTTCAAAATCTAACTTTGTGTTGATGTTAATATCACCACTTTTGGAATGAATGCTGAAAAGGCCAGATGGATGAACATTTTCTGAAGTTTTGCTGAATGAGTAAGTGATTTGTCCATTTGTACCAGCATCTCTGTCCATTGCATTTACATTGATTATAGTAGTATTTATCACACTATTCTCATTTACACTAACTTTGTATTCTTCTTGGGAAAATATTGGAAAATTATCATTAGCATCAATAACAATGATTCGTATTACAGCCGTTCCAGATCTTACAGGATTTCCACCATCCAGAGCTGTTAAAATCAACTCATGAACATTTTGTAATTCTTGATCCAGTGATTTCTCTAACACAAGCTCAGGCGATTGAAATCCATTGCTGCTAACCTTCTGATTTAATGTAAAATGTGAATTGTCACTGAGTTTATATGTCTGTACTGAATTAACACCAATATCCAGATCTTCTGCATTTTGTAATGCAAATCTTGTTCCTGGTGATGCGAGTTCAATAGTTTCTATAGTGAACTTCTCAGGATAAAACACTGGAGGATTGTCATTAATATCCTGAATTTCTATTTTCACTTTAAAAACATTAATTGGATTTTCAAGCACAGCATCAAAGGTTAGGAAGCAGGTAGGTGCTGCCCCACACAGTGTCTCTCTATCTATCCTGTCCTTCACATAGAGATTTCCATTATCTACATTCACATACAAATATTTCTCTGATATATGTGATATAATTTGCAGCTTTCTCAATGAGAGCTGTTTAATATCTAATCCTAGGTCTTTTGCAATATTGGCTATAACAGAGTCTTTTCTCATTTCTTCTACAATGGAATAATGAATCTGACCTGAGACTGAATGAAACAACCAGGAGAAATAGAAGGAAATAATTACTTGCCATTTTAGTTCTTTGTATGTCTGTGAATAGTGCTTCATCTTATCCACGTTCAACACTTTCCAAAAGTGTCCTTTAGGATATTTCTCATTTGTAATCCACAGAGAAAAAAGTAGGTATTCTTAGTGAAAATAATAAAAAGACTAAGCAGTTTAGAGAGAATCCAGAAAATGGCTGTGACTCTTCATGCAGATCTGCAGTGTGTGTGAATGATGAAAATACCAGTGGATCTCCAGTTCTGTATTCTTCTCCTTATTGGTCAAACAGCGGCGCTCTGAGGTGGAATCGAGGAACTGCAACACTGAAGTGCTTCAGTACACAGTGTTATTTAATTTTTCTGTTTGTTTTAGTCTTTGCATTGGTACAATTCCTATTATAGTCAGTTATTATATTATAGTTATTATAGTCATATTATAATATAACATTCTATATTTTTGGGGACTTTTAATTACAATTAGGTATTAAAAAATATAAATGGAGCATACCCATAAATAAATAACTTGTATGTTTATGCCTGTAATAGAAATAATCCAGGGCTGAAATGTGAAGAACTCGAGTAAAACATTATGTAGCAACATTTTATTGAAGTCCAACTCTAGTGAAAACTTTTTTGCTAGCTTTTAATCTTAGCCCCCATTGAGAACATTTTCCTTCACTTCCTTTGTGGAAGCTGGGTGTTAAAAAGGAAATAAAATCACTTTCCTTTATTAGACTTAGGAAGGGCCAGGTCTTCTTTCAGGTTTTCATTGCTGTGTGTGTCTCAGTTGAGAAGATTCAATTTACTTGCTGTGCAGTTACAACCACAGTAGGTCTTGCAAAATCAACCTTGACCAAGGCAGTAATATAAACCTGGCAGAGGGTACAAGCTTTTTCCACTCTATCCGAACAACACATTTGTTGACTTAAGTTAGGCTTTAAAATTGGTTTTGTTTTATTTTTAAAAGGCCAAAGTTTAATCAAAATAAAATAAACAAAAACAGCACAAGGAACATAACTTACAATTAATCAAATGTGTCCCGTCTAGTGTTGGCTCCTCCTTTCCTTGAAACCTGAAACTCTGATCCCCACCCGCGCTGCCCACTCTTCTGGTGGACTGGGGGAGCTGTGCCAGGCACTCATCTAGAGTGCCTGACTATGTCTGCCCTTTCTGCCCAGATCCTCAATTCATAGAAGCCATACTATAGCATCTGGGAATGAAACAATGATCTATGAATGCCTTTTGACCATGTATTCATCTGTCTCTCCTTCGGAAAGGGGGTTGGGGGGTCAGAGGATGAAGATTACAAGTAAATCAAGTACCAGCAGCACATGGGACACAGCAGAATAAAGTAGAACTAAAGTCCCTTTAACAGTCCAACATCCCTTGCTGGCATCTTCTACTTGTCTTCTTCCAGGTGCTGGACTATGGCCATCCTCATTGGTCAGTGTGGGATGAAGCCACTCCTGCACATAGACAGGTGCTGTGTGAAACTTAATCGCCTCAAGGCGCTTCCTTCCAGTGACGTCCTGATCCTTCAGAAGAGGTGGGTCTTTAGTTTTTTCCTAAAAACCAGATGTTTTTTTTCCAGGCGGATGGTCGTGGGTAGAGCATTCCAGAGTCGAGGTCCTTGGACTGCAAATCTGCGTTCTCCCTTAGATTTGTAGCGGGATTTAGGGATTTGGAGAAGGCTTTGGTTGGTTGACCAGAGCACACGGTTGGTGACGTATGGTTTTATTATCTCACTTAAGTATTGGGGGGCGTTTCCTTGTGTACATTTGTGAGTTAGGCAGAGTGTCTTGAAAGTCACGCGGTCCTGTACGGGCAGCCAGTGGAGGGCCCTCAAGACAGGGGAGATTGATTCCCACGTTTTTTTTCCTGCTACCAGTCTGGCTGCCATATTCTGGATGACTTGAAGACGTGAGATTTGGTATTTTGGTAGTCCTAAGTAGAGGGAGTTTGCGTAGTTGAGCCGTGAGTTGATGATTGTTCCCACCACTACTGCGGTGTCTTCTTTAGGGATGAAGGGGACGAGTCTACGTAGCATGCGGAGCAAATGATGAGCCCCGCTGACGACTGATCCTATGTGTGCATCCATCGTCATGTCTGAGTCAAAGATGACTCCTAGACTTTTGGCTTTGTTGCTTGACGTGATGGTTTGTCCGAGGATGGTGGGTGGTGTCCATGTGGTCCTAGAATTGGAATTCCGATTTGCGTGAAGGATGAGTAGTTCTGTTTTGGATCTGTTGAGTTTAAGGGAGCTTTCGGTCATCCAATTGTCGATCAGTGTGAGACATTTTGCTAGTTCATGATATTGGTCTTTTTTGTTGGTGATTCGAAGGTAAAGCTGTGTGTCGTCGGCATATGAGTGGTAGCGCAGGTCCTGTTTGCTGATGAGACAATATTCTCCGTCATCTGCTGCTTCGAGAGCGTCATCCCATATCTTGAGGAGAGCCATTTCTGTTCCGTGGCCTGGGCGAAAACCTGATTGAAGGGGATCTAGGAGTTTGTGGGCGTCCTGCTGTTGTACTACAGCTTTCTCCATTATCTTTGAGATGGTATTCAGGCTTGTTATCGGTCTGCGATGGTTGGGGTCTTTAGGGTTAAGGGTTGGGTTTCTTTAAGAGGGGTTTAATTTTGCCTTACTTGAGGGTGATCGGAACAATCCCTTCTTTGAACGATTGGTTTATGATGTGCGTTATGGCGGGTGCCAAGATGTCAGAGCATTCTTTCAAAAGTTTTGTAGGGATGGTGTCATTAGGAGAAGTGTTGTCTCGAAGGCTTCTGATGATGTTTTTAGTGGTGTCGATGGTAATTGGGACCAGCTCGAAATTCGTCGATCGTGTGTCAGAATGTAAACTGTGCTGTGCTTGTGCAGCTTAGTGTACATCACAAAGAAGACTTTGAGCAGGCAGGTAGGTTTATTTTATTATTAACCACTTGCCCACCGTGTCTATTTTGTCACTTAATTCCTTCATGTAAGAATCAACATTTTTTTTGCTAGAAATTTAATCAGAACACCTAAACATTATATATTTTTTTTTAGCGGACACCCTAGGAAATAAAATGGCGGTCATTGTAACTTTTTTCTCTCACGGTATTTGCGCAATCATTTTTCAAACGCCTTTTTTTGGGAAAAAAAAAAACAGTTTCATGAATTAAAAAATAACAAAACGGTAGTTAGCCCATAATGTTTGTATAATGTGAAAGATGATGTTATGCCGAGTAAATAGATACCTAACATGTCACGCTTTAAAATTGCGCACACTCATGGAATGGCGTCAAACTTTGGTACTTAAAAATCTCCATAGGTTACTATTTTCGAGTTACAGAGGAGGTCTAGTGCTAGAATTGTTGCACACGCTCTAACGCACACGACAATACCTCACATGTGGTGTTTGAACGGCGTTTACATATGTGGGTGGGACTTACATGCGTGGTCGTTCCTAAGCGCAAGCTACCGGGGACAGGGGCATTTAAAAGAAAAAAAAAAATTATTTTTATTTTACTTCATTTTTTTATTTTTACACTTTTTTTACATTTCTTTTTTTTATCACTTTTATTCCTATTACAAGCAATGTAAACATCCCTTGTAATAGGAATCTCTGTGACATGTCCTTTTTATGGAGAGATGTAGGGTCAATAAGACCCCATATCTCTCCTCCAGGCTTAATAAAAAAAAAAAGGAAAAAATTTACCAATCTCATGCCGACAGCCACGATTGCGGCTTTGTTTACCACTGGGTACCCAGGCATGACGTCATAATGTCGCACCCGGGCCTCCGACGGTCATAGAGATGACTGGTGAATATCTGGTCACCAGTCATCTCTATGCTTCCCAACCAGCGCTGGCCAATTTGTTCTCCGGGCCCCCGATGGCACGGGAGAGCCCGGAGAAGCACCGGATGGTGGTGGGAGGGGGGGCGTCCCCTCCCGCTGCCTTTAAGAACGATCAAGCGGTGGAACTGCCACTTTGATCATTCTTATGGTGCAGAGAATCGCCAGCTGAAGATGGTGATATCTGAATGATGACTAGCTGCAAGCATCATTCAGATATCACCGCACAAAGTCGAGGATGTCATATGAGGTCCTCGGTTGTTAAGTGGTTAATAATAGTATTGTTATAAAATAATATCACAAACTTTAAATCTGGGACTTTAGAGCTGCTTTTATAGTGAATAATGCCTCTTGTGATGATTTTATTTTTTTCTGTTTTGACCAAACTTGAGCTTTAAGTATGACAAACCTTACCATTAGGGGTGCCCCCCGCCCGGCTGTTCCCTTTGCCTGCTGCCATACTACCTTTTTACCTACTAGCTAGGGGTACGGACATACTCTACTTTCAGGCAGCCCACTGTGGTGCCCTGATACACCAGATGGGCCCTTGTTGCTGATACATTGTTTTTATTTGTCACCTGTCATGATGTTGTGTTTATTTGTTGTGCTTTGAAAAAAAAATCTATTGAAAGTAAGTATGACAAACCAAAGCCTTGTTACAAGTATGTTCTAGTTTATTCATGATACGTTTATATTTACATTTGTTTTATACTTTTCAATTAGCATATTATCTGACTATCAGGTATGCTACTATGCACAACCTATAGAATTGTATTCTAGTACAACAATTGGGTACATGCTTAACAGTAGGTACAATAGGAAATTATTAAAAACAAATAACCTTTATCAATACTTTGAATGTTAAAGTATTGTAAAGACAAAAGTTTTTTTTTTATCTTAAAGCATTCTATGCATTAAGATAACAAATCTTCTGTGTGCAGCAGCCCCCCCCTTTGGCCGCCCTAATACGTACCTGCGCCCATCTCTGTCCAGCAATGTCCATGAATGTCTCAGCCACCTAAGATTTTTTCTCTTGATTAGCTAAAACACAGCGTAGAACTCAATTGATAGTCCAGTGTAGAGTAAATGAGAGTCCCGTCAAGCAGGTAATGAAAGAAATATATATAATATATAAAATCCATTAATCAAGTGCGGAACATGTTAAAATATGTAAAATCCATTAATCAAGTGCGGAACATGTTATGCTTCTGATGGAAACTGATAGCAGAAAACAAATGTTCTTTCCTCCAGATAGATAGTGACATCAAATGCAAAAACCTCAGAAACAGTGCATGGATAGATAAACACCTCCACCTTTCAATCACACCGCCCCTTACCAGAGGGGAAGATCCCAACTAGAGATCTTCTGACAGCAGATGGCTTAATCCCCAGCCAGGGGTTAACGTGACAGGATATCCAAAGGTTGAGTTTTCTCCAGCAGTGGACCGATGATCCGAGTTGTAATGAAATCAGTATGGAGAAGAAAAAAAAGCTACATAGTGTGAACCCATATAACTTGTTTAATAAAACAATTAAAATCACACTTACAAGAAAGTAGATAAAATTCGCATGTGAAAAATAGCCGGCCGGCTAGCACACCCGTTCACTCCGGGACACAGTTTGCGGTTTGAAGGACGTCAGCACGTAGCTACCCTACGCCGTTTCGTCTCCTAAAGACTTCGTCCTGGGGCAGAGGACGAAGTCTTTAGGAGACGAAACGGCGTAGGGTAGCGGCGTGCTGACGTCCTTCAAACCGCAAACTGTGTCCCGGAGTGAACGGGTGTGCTAGCCGGCCGGCTATTTTTCACATGCGAATTTTATCTACTTTCTTGTAAGTGTGATTTTAATTGTTTTATTAAACAAGTTATATGGGTTCACACTATGTAGCTTTTTTTTCTTCTCCATACTGATTTCATTACAACTCGGATCATCGGTCCACTGCTGGAGAAAACTCAACCTTTGGATATCCTGTCACGTTAACCCCTGGCTGGGGATTAAGCCATCTGCTGTCAGAAGATCTCTAGTTGGGATCTTCCCCTCTGGTAAGGGGCGGTGTGATTGAAAGGTGGAGGTGTTTATCTATCCATGCACTGTTTCTGAGGTTTTTGCATTTGATGTCACTATCTATCTGGAGGAAAGAACATTTGTTTTCTGCTATCAGTTTCCATCAGAAGCATAACATGTTCCGCACTTGATTAATGGATTTTACATATTTTAACATGTTCCGCACTTGATTAATGGATTTTATATATTATATATATTTCTTTCATTACCTGCTTGACGGGACTCTCATTTACTCTACACTGGACTATCAATTGAGTTCTACACTGTAGTGTTTATATTTGCGCAGCTTTGTCTTGTTTTATAGTATTATTTTTTGTGTGTATCTCACATTTTAAGTTGCTAGCATTTTTCTAGACCATTCACATAGACAGCGCAGTATTACCACTCTTTTTTTTCTCATAGCTAAAACACAGCGCCATTGGCTCCCGCTGCTGTTAATCTAAGTCAACGAGCCAATCAGGAAAGATAGGGGGCAGGGCCGGGTCAGGGCTCCGTGTCTGAATGGATACACAAACCTGTGACCTGTGACCTGTGATTTTGCAATTGCTTTAACGTCAGCAATTAAATATTACTTAAAACCAACATGTTTCATACATACTTCTGGGTAAAGCCATGTTTAGTTGTATAATTGTCCTGGACGGTTATATTTCCTACAGATAATCTGTACTCAAGTAAAGTTACTGTGGCACCAAGAATGCAGTGACTTACAACACCTAAACGAGCCGAGAAAAATTAAGTTCAATGATTCCGAGCATGCGTCAAATTGATTCCGAGTATGCGTAGGATTTTTGTGCGGAATTGGATACACACGATCGTAAATTCCGTCAAGAACTTTTGTCGTCGGAAAAATTGAGAACCAGCTCTCAAACATTTGTTGTTGGAAATTCCAACAGCAAATCTCCGATGGAGCTTACACGCAGTCAGAATGTCAGCCCGAAAGCTCACACACATCGAACATCTGTTGTCGGAAATTCCGATCGTGTATAAGCGGCATAACGTCTAGCTTTCTAAAAAATATATACTATACATTATTTTTTTTTCATTTTCTTGCTAATACACAGCCATATAGTAGGTACGGTTGAATAAAGACAATAGTCCTTCCAGTTCAACTTGTGTAGGTGCAAATGTGTCAGTGTCTATAATTATCTCCCATATCCCTGTATGTTGTGTTCTTTAAGATGCACATCCAATACACTACTTCCATGAACTTGCTAAACCAAATGTCCCTTAAGTGAAACTACGAAACATAAATGGTATTTATGGATGGACACCATGAAAGAAACCGCTGCTCTTTTGAAAATTCGACTGCCTGCAAAAGATTGCCTGGATAAACCACAAAAGAGGATATGTATTTGGAATTGCCATGTTGGAGTCCAGACCTCAACCCCATTGAGCTGCTGTTCATGCAAGAAAGTCAAGGACTACACAACTAGCTGAAACCATTTTTATACATTTTAAAGATAAATGGTTCCTTCTAACCATTGTACAAGTCTGGCTAGTAGTAGTTATGAGCTTGGTTTCAGCTGAGCCCAGAAGTAAGCTGTCATTCCTGAGCCAACCAGCTCTTTATGTTAAATTAACAGCCCGGCAGCTGCACGTTGAGATGCTTGTGACATCATTGACCTAAAAGGGCCAAATTGCCTCTCCGTAGTTAATTGGCCAGACACTGACAGCTGCCTTCCGAGGTTCCATCAAACCCGGAACTGAACCCAAGCTCATCCCTACTGACCAGGTGATACATTTTTGATGGGAATTATTGTAGCTAAAAAAATGTTTTACTAGTTTTGTTTACCTTTGCCAGATGAAACATTAAAATGCATTCCATTTAGATATCATAGATTACAAATGTGAAATTACAGAAAGGTGAATGCATACAGTGAACACTTTTGGAGCTTCCTCCAGAATTACTGTTCATGTGTGTAGGAGGAAGTTTGCATTGTGTTCCATCATGCTGCAATTAGCTATGTAAGATTTGTGCGGCAAAACGCTGAGGCAATTTGCACTATACATTTGCAAGGAAACATAGCATTGTTGGCCGCCAGAAGTATCTGAATAAACAGATATCTGTCCGGATAAATAGGTAATTGCTATTGAAAAGCAAAGGAAATAATTACGCGCTTTAATTTAATTTTGGCTGGAGATAGACTTTAAGATCAATATTCCACATGCTATAGGTCTCACATAGGCCTTACATTTCTTACAAAAAAACTTCAGCAAACCTTGACTTTTCTGACCTTTGTCATTTACACTTTTTCTTGTACTGAAAAATTAATAATATAATTTGTTAGGTAACTGTTATGTCACCTATTCCAAACGTGACATGTGAGACAAAATAGATATTGCTATTTCTCTAAAGTACTATAAAATATAAGTTTTCTAGGGGAGACACGTGGACAGCACTTAAAGTTTTCAATAACTCACCTGAATTAGATTGCCAGTTGGTAAAGCTGCCTTTAAGCTTTCATTTCCAAGACCTGAATCGTCAGCATCAATAAGATTATCCACTGGGACATTTTGATTTGTTTTCATGTATGTAAAGTCACTTTCTCCAGAATCCAAAGCCACACAAACGTTGTACGAGTAGGGAAGTGTTAGTGTTCCACTGGCATACTGAGACAGCATCCTGGGATCAACTTGAGGATATAAATTTGAACTGACTGGTCCATATACTGGGAATGGTTTAGACTTCCTACATTTAGATATAACAGCCAACATGACAGTTATGATAAATAGCAAAGAAATGACTGCTAGGGCAATTACCAAGTACAGCTGCAGATTCGACTGAGTCTCGTCTTCAGGGAAGTGATTGACAAATTTAGGAGCTACCTGTTGGAAATTATCTGCAACAACAAGAGTGATGGTAACTGTAGCAGAGAAAGATGGGATTCCATTGTCCTTTACAATCACCACAACCTTGTGATTTAGTATATCCTTCCCTTGGAAAACATGCTGTGTTCGAATTTCTCCTGTATGTTCATCAATGGTGAAGTAAGATGGTTCAGATACTTGTATAAAATGATAAGAGAGCCAGGCATTATGCCCAGAGTCTGCATCCACTGCAACCACCTTTGTTATTATTGATCCAGGCTTAGCACCAAAAGGGACCATCTCAAACCAAGCTGATCCTCCACTCTCTGGGGATGGGTATAGGAGCTTTGGTGCATTATCATTCTGATCTATGACTTTGATAGTTATAGTTGTGTTGCTGCTCAAAGATGGGTGTCCACTGTCCTTCGCTGTCACTTCTATTACATACTCATTGTGCTGCTCATAATCAAATGATCTCTGGGCATATATAATTCCAGTCTCTATATTAAGAGAAAAACAGGAAGACATAGCAGGTTCTTCTGTATTTTTGTTGGAAATTGAATAAATAATCTTAGCATTGTCTCCAGCATCATCATCAGAAGCCTGTATACTGTATATTGAGGCTCCTGGTAAATTGTTTTCTTGTACATAAGCAACATAAGTAGATTTTTCAAATAGTGGTGGATTATCATTAACATCTGATATCTCCAGTTTGATGTTTTTTTGACTGGAAAGTGAAGGAGATCCTCTGTCTGTAGCTATAATTGTGATGTTATAATTGGACACTTTCTCTCGATCCATAGAACTTGTGGTCACAATAGTATAAAAACTGTTAGATGACAAAACTAAATTAAAAGAGATTTCTCCTGTGAGCTTGCAGTCCACATCTCCATTTTCTCCTGAATCTTTATCATGGACTCTGATTAGAGCAATCATTGTTCCAGGTGCAGTATCCTCAGGAATGGGTGAAGTTACTGAGGTGATTGATATTTCTGGAGCATTATCATTTTCATCTATCACTTCTATCAAAACCTTACAATGAGAAACAAGTCCTCCTCCATCCTTCGCTTGAACGGGCAGCTCATAATTTTTTGTCAGTTCATAATCTAAATTACTGTTTGTTTTAATTTCACCAGTTAAGGGATTAATAGTAAATGTTCCTTTATGATATCCTGATGTCTTGCTAAATGAATATGTAATCTGTCCATTCACATCTTCATCTTTATCAATTGCACTTACAGCAGTTACAATAGTATTGGTTGGGATACTTTCATTTACACTGACTTTATATAGTTGTTCATTGAATACAGGAAAATTATCATTGACATCTGTAACAATAATTTTTACTAGAGCAGTTCCAGACCTTATTGGACTACCTCCATCTAATGCTGTTAAAATGAATTCATGAGCATTTAAAGTCTCTCGATCTAAAGGTTTTTCTAATACAAGTTCTGGAAATTTGCTTCCATCTGGATTTATGCTTTCAGTCAGTATAAAATGCTGATTATGACTAAGCTTATATGTCTGTACTGAATTGACACCCATATCTGGATCTTCTGCACCTTGTAAAGCAAATCTTGTTCCAGATGGAGTAGATTCTACCATTTCTATTGAGAATGACTCATGAAAGAACACAGGAGAATGATCATTGATATCTTGAATTTCTACACTGACACTAAAAACATTGAATGGATTTTCAACAACAGCATCAAAGGTTAGGAAGCAGGTAGTTTCTGCCCCACACAGTGTCTCTCTGTCTATCCTGTCCTTCACATAGAGATTTCCATTGTCTAAATTCACATACAAATATTTCTCTGCTATATAAGATATGATTTTCAGCTTTCTAGATGAGAGCTGTTTAATATCTAATTCAAGATCATCTGCAATATTTGCTATAACAGAATCTTTTCTCATTTCTTCTACAATGGAATATTGAATCTGACCGGAAACTAAATGACACAGCCAGGAAAAAAAAAAGGAAAATATTACTTGCCATCTGATCCCTGTGTATATATGTGAGTTGTTCTTCATGTTCGCATTTCTTTATGTATCATACAGAAATATCCTTCAGAGCATTTGTGAAGAAAATAAACAATCCTGTGTTATGTGCAGAAGGAATCCAGAAAAATGCTGTGTGCCTCTTCTTTCAGATCTGCATGGTTTGTGAATGATGAATATCCCAGTGGATCTCCAGTTCTGCATTTTTCTCCTTATTGGTCAAACAGCGGCGCTCTGAGGCATAAGTGAGGAACTGCAACACTCAAATGTTCCAGTGTATAGTTCTATTTATTCATCATATTATTTTATTCCCTTAATTTATAATTTTAATGTAACCTTTTAGACCGTCTATTTAGTTTCAAACTAAATTTAGGTGTTAAACTTTGAATACATTTTAAATAATGTCAAATAGTCCTATGACATCTAAAAAAAAACTGCTTGATGATAATGTTATACAGTATAACTGGTATAGAAAATAATCTTTACTATCTATCTATTTACTATCTGTAAATATTAAAGCCAACAAAATAAATGTAAAACTACAAGCCTAAGACATACTACATAAAATACATCCTACCTCAATGCAGGTTACAGGATCTGATTCTAGTTCATCTAAGTACATACTACACGCTTTGTATGGCTCCTGCCTATTTCAAGAGTTTAAGAGAAATGCCTTATAGCAAATGTCTTTTAAAATTAATACTTTAAATCTGATTCAAAAATATAATTCTGTGCAAAAACACCCACACATGGAAAATACTTGTGGGTAATATTGTTAATATCTACACACATTTCCAAAGCAGCATAGCCTGGACCTGCACTTGACTTATGGACCGGAAACCACTGGCATTTGTTGATGTTCAACCTTATGGTTGAATTACTTATGGTATTCTCATTCAGCATCAACTTGAACACATAGCAAATATGGCATTTACGGTGGGCAAAAGCATATTGTTAGAAAAAGAAAGTTATTTTCAAACTTTTCCACAGGTAACATTATATAATGTATTTTTTCCTTTACTTTTCAAGCTAGTTTAATCTTGCAAAGCAAGAAACAGAATAACAGATACATATTCTGTACATATACTGACTACTTTACCAGATATATAAAACACTACTTAAAACAACGATGAAAAAAAATGCTGGATAAAATGAAACAACATATTTATTTATTTCCCCATTTATGTTGACACAGACTGCAATGTGCATTGATGTATTGTTGGCCGTGTTTACTCGCACTTATATTATTTAAAAGAGTTATAAAGGTTCATGTTTTTTCACCTTGAAAGGTGAAAAAACATCTGATGATTACCGTCCCCCGCTTTACTTACCTGAGCCCTGGAAAGTCCTGCATCGCGAACGCGCTCTTTCTTTGCCCAGGCTTCTTGGCTCTTCATTGGATACATTAATAGCAGCGCAGCCATTGGCTTGTGCTGCTGTCAATTAAATCCAATGAAGCGAGTGCCCGCAAGGTAACCCCCTTGGCAGAGCGCTTCCCAAAGGGGGTTTTCTGAGGCAGGGAGGAGTCGAGAGAGCCACCGTGGGAACCCAGAAAACGCAGTTTGAGGCCACTCTGTGCAAAATGAGCTGCAAGTATGGAGGTAAGTGTGACATGTTTGTTATTAAAAAAAAAAAAAATCCGAACCTTTACAACCACTTTCATTTTGCTTCTATTACACCCTAATCTGATAGTCTTTAAAAAGCAGTAAAACGAAAAAACTAGAAATTACAAACAGATATGCGACTGTCACTTTGTGGCAGTTGCATACAACAATATAATTCCCGGAGACCAGCAAAAAGATGCACTGATGGTTATAGAAGGAATTAGTAACATAAACGGTATAAATACTTGTACAAAATGTAAAAAATTAGATTAAAGTGCATGCAAACTATAATGGACTTCCCTTATGTGTTTACTGTTGTTTTTTTTTTTAAATATACAGCTGAAAGCATTTGTTACATCAACTCAGTAAGTGTTGATCTCGTCATAAATTCAGTGAGCTTGAAACGTACTTTCTGCCTCTGCTGCACTGATATCTCAAGAAATATTATTAGCCCAGTTTAACTACAGAACCCCCCTCTTGTTTTGGAGTGGTAGAGGGTGTTCTATAGTCCCAACACACATTCTGTCTGAGGGTGATAATACTGCTTCTCCACATATACAATATAGTGAGTGTGTGTTGTCACCCTAGGACAGAAAGTGTTTTACTGACAGGATCAGCATGTGAAAATAAAGTGAATGAATCATGAAAAATTTAACTTAACCACTTAAGACCCGGACCTTTAGGCTGCTAAAGGACCTGGCCAGTTTTTGCGATTCGCCACTGCATCGCTTTAACTGACAATTACGTGGTTGTGCAACGTGGCTCCCAAACAAAATTGGCGTCCTTTTTTCCTACAAATAGAGCATTCTTTTGGTGGTATTTGATCACCTCTGCGGTTTTTATTATTTGCTCTATAAACAAAATTAGAGCGACAATTTAAAAAAATATTTTTTACTTTTTGCTATAATAAATATCCCCAAAAAATATATAAAAACATTTTTTTTCCTCAGTTTAGGTCTATATGTATTCTTCTTCCTATTTTTGGTAAAAAAAATCACAATAAGCGTTTATCGATTGGTTTGCGCAAAATGTATAGCGTATACAAAATAGGGGATAGTTTTATTGTATTTTTATTAATTATTATTTTTTTACTACTAATGCCGGTGACTGTGTGACTGTGACATTATGGCGGACACTTCGGACAATTTTGACACATTTTTGGGACCATTGTCATTTTCACAGCAGAAAATGCATTAAACATGTAATGTAAACAGTAATGTGAAAATGACAATTGCAGTTTGGGAGTTAACCACAAGGGGGCGCTGAAGGGGTTAAGTGTGACCTCATCTGTGTTTTTTAATTTAGGGGGGTGTGGCTGTAGGTGTGACATCATTGATTGTGTTTCCCTATATAAGGGAACACATGATCAATGACAGAGCCACAGTGAAGCTCCTGGGGCCGATCGCAGGACTCCAGTGGCGATTGGGTCCGCGGGTCCCGTGGCCGCGGTCATGGAGCTTCGGACCGGGTCGCAGTCGCGCGCCTGCGACCCACGCTGGGCACTTAAAGAGTAAGTACCTTTATATGACGTATATGTGCAGGAGGCGGTCCTAAAGTGGTTAATGGAGACACCACATCTAAGGATTGATATGCTGCAATCTATGAAATTCTTCTTTTTGGGCTTGAATATGCTGTAATGAAATCTAAAGGTTCAGTGCCCAGGGTGCCCAAGAGAAGAGGGAAATAATATCTTGAGGCATCACATCTATAATTATATAAAACTTACTAGAAAATGTAATATTGGTGCAAACAATCTATAATTAAAGTATAATCCCCACTATACAAATATTTGTGGAAATGCATTTGTAAATCTAAAATTAAACAGCTGGCCACAATACCACCATAAACTACAATAATAATGTTAAGTTAACTTTGTGGTAAGGTACAGCAGAACAACCTGTTGTAAAGACCACCTGTTGTAAAGACTACACAACTAACCACAATATTAGGTTTCTGATCACCAATATTAAAAAAAAGTGGTGTGACATGAACCTTTTAGTTTATGTTACCAATGAATATTACATTTTAAATATACGTACATCCTACCCATATACTTTGCTGAATCCTAATACCTGGTTTGTCCAAAAGCCTTATACTAGTCATATTATAGTAATGACAGCGCATGGTCTATTGATTCATTGAATAATACAAAAGATGTCAAATGTCTGGAGAGTTTTAAAATCAGTCATTTTTCATTTGGAATCCTTTATAATGTATTAGCCTGGTTGCTAGAATGTAGAAATAAACAGAAACCAAAATAGAGCTTCCAGAGAATATCTCCACACATGCCTTTGTGCATGGTGGTTAATTTCAATGCTGAAATGTCCAGGATCATGGCAGTAGGAGAAGTAAGTTCTGTGTGTAGTTGACAGAAGAATAATAAACAAGTTGGGTATTGTTTTCTTAAAGTGGTTGTAAACCTCTGACATGAAATATGAAGAAAACCTATTCCTCTGTAATGTGTACTTGTCTCAATCCTGAGCACTAAGTGTAATTTCTCTCTGCATTTCCCTGCCTTTTTTCTCTGCTTCTGACACGTTTTTTTGACACCAAAAGCTAAACAAGGTGAGAGAAGCTGGAGCTTCAGCACACATCCTGTGATTGACAGCCTCAACTCTATCCCTGTGTGCTTTGTGAAAGGAGTGTGTCCATTTTCTACAATCAGCTCTTCTCATTGAGCTTTTGCAGTGTGTAATTTCAGCTCCCATTTTTTTTTTGACAGCTCAGACAAGCTGTAAAAATTCTGCACTTTGAACGGATGTAGAGGAGAGAGAACCGTAGATAAAAATGTACAGCTTTTGTAGCATGGTTTGATTTATGTCTTTGTATCACCTGACGCCAGTCACCTCCCAGGGTATATTTGATGGTTTACAACCCCTTAAGTTTGAACTTTGTTTTTGTGTAACCACTCCTTCTCCTCAGCACATCATTATTTTATAAGAATGACCCAGGGCAAAAGCTTAGGTCTCATAATATAATGCTTCATTCTGTTTAAGCTATGCTGTAAATTACTATAATGCAATGGAGGGGTAAAACACAAACTTTTCAATTTTCAATTGCAGGTTGAAAGTTAGCTATCTTCCATTTTCAATATAAGTAGATACAAAGTTTAACCTTTTTAAAGGCATTCAACATCCCACTGTTCTACAGCAGTGTTCTTTTTTTTTTTAAATCCATTCAATTAAAAAAAAAATAACATAGCAACACATAGCAGCATATGTGTGGCTGCGGTTTCAGCGGTTCTATTCACTGATTTAGGAGCTATTCAGGTGCACATTTTTTATTTAAATCGCACCTCAACTGGACTGAAAAATGCACAGGACTCTTTTTAAAAAACTGCACCATGTCCATCCTGCACATATGTGAACTGACAGCCTTGAGAAGGCTGCCGGTTCATGTTATACGAATTGGATGCGGTTCAATGAGACCTAATAAGCACTGTCAGGCCACGTACACACGATCAAATGTATCTGCTGAAACTGGTCCGACGGACCGTTTCAGCAGACATCTCCGATCGTGTGTACGGGCTAGCGGGTGTACGGGCTAGCGGACATGTTTTGAAATTTGTCCGCCGGAGACATGTCCGTCGGATATGTCCGCTGGTTAGTACACTAACCAGCAGACAGAAATCTCTGCGCATGCGTCAAATGGATTTGATGCATGCGTGGAAGTATGTCACTGCCACGTCACCGCGTCCTCAGCCCGATGGGATTTTTGTCCGATAGTGTGTACGTGCCATCGGACCAAAATCCAATGAGACATGTCCGCTGGAAACGGTACATCGGACATGTTTGAGCAGACATGTCTCATCGTGTGTACGCGGCCTTAGTGTTTTGGAAATCTTAAATTTCCATATAATTACCATACCAAATATTTTAACATTTTACCATAAACTCACTTTCATTTCCAAGATATATACATTTGAATTTAGAGTAATAAACAATATAATTGTTTTGAAAACATCTATATTTTAATATCTTTACCATAACTAATATTTAAAGAGTTGTTATATACTCACCTGTATTGCACTGTTTGAAGATACACCCTTTCCACTTTCATTTCCAAGTCCTGAATCATCAGCATCAATTAGATTTTCTACAGGAACTTCTTGTTTAGATTGTACATAAGTAAAGTCATTTTCACATGAATCCAAAGCCACACAAACATTGTAGGAGTAGGGAAGGGTTAAGTTTCCATCACTGTACATAGAGAGTATTCTGGGATCGACTGTTGGATACAAATTTGTACTTAGGGGCCCAAGATATGGAGTGCGTTTTCGTTGCTTGTATTTTGAAATTAAGACTAACATTACAGTAATTATAAATAAAAATGAAATGATGGCTAAGGCAATCACTAAATACAATTGCAGATTGGTTTGTGGATCTTCATTGATCTGATTGTTAATTTTAGGAGCCACCTGTCGGAAGTTATCTGAAATAATAAGATTTATTGTGACTGTAGCTGAGAGAGAGGGATCTCCATTGTCCTTCACCATAACCACAACCTTGTGTTTCAGTACATCTTTTTCCTGAAAATGACGCAATGTTCTTATTTCTCCTGTATATTCATTGATGATAAAGTAAGATGGTTCAAACATTTGCATGAAATGATAAGGAAGCCAAGCATTGCGCCCAACATCTGCATCCACTGCAACCACCTTTGTTATTAAAGATCCTGGTCCTGAGGAAAAGGGGACCATCTCAAACACAGCTGATCCTCCACTTTCTGGAAGTGGATACAACATTTTTGGTTCGTTGTCATTGCGATCCACTATTTTTATTATAAGTGTTGAATTGCTGTTTAGCGATGGAGAACCATTGTCTCTGGCATTAAGTTGTACTATAAACTCATCATGCTGTTCATAGTCAAATGATCTCTGAGCATAGAGAACCCCATTCTCCATGTTGACAGAAAGATAGGAAGACACTGGTGCTTCTTCACTGTATACTGAATACAAGATTTTAGCATTTTCGCCATCATCTGGATCGAAAGCATGTACTCTGTATATTGAGGCTCCAGGCAAGTTTTTTTCTGGCACATAAATGACATAGGAAGGTTTCATAAAAATGGGTGGGTTGTCATTGACATCAGATATCTCCAGTGTGATTATTCTGCTACTGGAAAGTGTTGGGAATCCATTATCGCTAGCTAAGACTGTAATGTTATAACTAGACACTTTCCCTCTGTCCAACTTACTTGAAGTCACAATTCTGTAATAGCTACCAGATGATAATATCAATCTGAATAGATTTTCTTCAAGAATGTTACTTTCAACTTGACCATTTTCTCCAGAATCTTTATCATGAACTTTAATAAGAGCTACCATTGTTCCAGGTGATGAATCCTCAGGAATGGGTGAAGATAATGTGTTGATAGATATTTCTGGGGCATTATCATTCTCATCTAACACTTGTATCAATACCTTACAATGAGAAACAAGTCCTCCGCCATCTTTAGCTTGAACAGAAAGTTCATAATTCCTTGTTCTCTCATAATCCAAATTTCTGTTTATGTTAATGTCACCGCTTTTGGGATGAATTCTGAAAAGGCCAGAAGAATGGACATTTCCTGATGATTTACTGAATGAATAAGAAATTTGCCCATTTGTACCAGCATCCAGGTCATTTGCAGTTACCTTGATTATAGTAGTGTTTTCTGCACTATTCTCATTCACACTAACTTTATAAACCTCTTGAGAAAATATTGGAAAATTATCATTTGCATCAATAACAATAATTTGTATTACGGCCGTTCCAGATCTCACAGGATTTCCTCCATCCAGAGCTGTTAAAACTAGTTCATGGGTACGCTGACCTTATTATCACCTACTGCACACCATTGGGAACATACTCTCCATTTTAGGTGGAAGAGTCATTGTGTGTTTTGTTTGCTGTTTTTTGCAACTTACAGTTTGGATTTTTTGGACTTTCTTGGTTTATTCAATTTTTTTCACTCATGGGACATTGTTGTGATTTTTATTTTACTTTATTAAGATAATATTTTTTACTCAAGTGTTTTTTATCGTGAAGTGTAATAAAAAATTTTTACACTATGAGGAGTTTTCTCTTTCATATTCCTCAATACAACACTATTTGATCACGGAGCTCACTTTCTACACTGGAAAATCTCAGTGGAAAATACTCAGCGAACCCCTGGACACAGCACACCTCAAAGCCAACAACCAAAGGTGACCAGAGAGGACAATCGGTCCATACAGGCCTGAATGACTCCACCACCGTAAGGTGCAGTGTGAGTCCACCTTGTCTGGTAAGGGTGTCCATTCTTACCATATTATCACTGAGGATTCCACTGTTGATGTTTGTATCTTCACCCAAGAGGAATTTCCGTGTCCTTATATTTAATGTGCATGGACTGCTTATATGTTTGTTGAACAGGATCCGTATTGATTTACTGGACATACTTATTTACACATTTGTGGGATGCACTATACCCGTATATGGGAGGTATAACACATTTGGTTACATGCACTACTCACTATAGACACATTTATTAAGGCCAGGATTGGAATCTGTTTTGTTGGCTCTCTTCCGCACAGTGTTCCTGCTCTTGGCTCAGTTGGATAAATAGCTTATCTATTACTGGAACCTTCACCGGTTTCCGGTGATCTATTGACCCAATTAGTGTCACATTCTTTCACGTCACTATTTATTCTATAGGGTCTTTCCTCCAGCGAGACCCCTGTTTTTGGTTTGGGCGCTGCATTTTATTTTTACAAAACTAGTTCATGAACATTTTGTAATTCTTGATCCTATGATTTCTCCAACACAATTTCAAGAGATTTAAATCCATCACTGCTAATCTTCATGCTTAGTGTAAAGTGTGAATTGTCACTGAGTTTATATGTCTGTACTGAATTAATACCAATATCCAGATCTTCTGCATTTTGTAATGCAAATCTTGTTCCTGGTGATGCTAGTTCAATTGTTTCTATAGTGAACATCTCAGGATAAAATACTGGAGGATTGTCATTAATATCCTGAATTTCTATTTTCACTTTGAAAATATTGAAAGAATGTTCAACCACAGCATCAAAGGTTAGGAAACAGGTAGCTTCTGACCCACACAGAGCTTCTCTGTCTATCCTCTCCTTTACATATAGATTTCCATTATTTACATTCACATAAAAATATTTATCTGAGTCTGATGATACGATTCTCAGCTTTCTGGATGAGAGCTGATTAATATCTAATTCAAGATCCTTGGCAATTTTTGCAATAACAGAATCTTTTCTCATTTCTTCTACAATGGATAGATTAATCTCACCAGAAACTGAATGACATAGGCAGGAAAATAATAAGGGAAATAATACTTGCCATTTCAGTCTGATCCATTCTCAACATTTCCAATCTTTTATCAAATGCTTTATACACAGTGGGGCAGATTCACAGACATTTTGCGTAGCGTAGCGTATCAGAAATACACTACGCCGCCGTTTTTTACCTTGCTCTACGTGGAATTCAGGTAGATTTTCTACGGTAAACGACGGCGGCGTAGTGTATTTCTCCCGTCGCAATCCATCTGCGCGAGTAGGGGGCGTGAAACATTTAAATTAGGCGCGTTCCCGCGGCGATCGATCTGCGCATGCTCCGTTCGCAAATTTCCCGCCGTGCATTGCGTGAAATCACGTCGTGACGTCATTCGTTGTTTATGTAGCGTACTTTACGGGCGATCCACGTCCCGACGAGTTACGTAAACAAAAAAAAAAATTAAATAAATTCGAAGCGGGAACGACGGCCATACTTAACATGGGCTACGTAAAGTTAGAGCAGCAAAAAGCTGCTCTAACATTACGTAGTAAAAAATAGACGAAAACGATTGCGACGCCCGCTCGTATGTTCGTGAATCCCCGTAAAAACACATTTGCATATCCCGACGCATCAAAACGACGCGAACTCCTCCCAGCGGCCGCAAATAGATGGCAGCGTAGATCCGAAGGCTTACGAAGACGCAAGCCTCTCGGATCGAAGCCCGAAGCCGGCGTATCATGGTTTGAGAATTCAAACTAGTGATACGCCGCGCAAAATTTGAAATTACTCCTGTCTAACCCCAGTTAGACAGGCGTAATTGTTTTGTGAATCTGCCCCAGTATTTGTAATCCAGTGAGACATGAATAAGGCACTGTTCAATCCCCTTATTAATGAAAAGAGAAAACATCCAGCACTTTCCTTTGTGAGAATCCAGAAATGGCTGTGCCTCTTCATGCAGATCTGCAGTGAATGATGAAAATACCAGTAGATTTCCAGTTCTGTATTTTTCTGCTTATTGATCAAACAGCAGGGCTTTGCGGTGTAGTTGAGGAACTGCAAGGCTAACATTTTGTTCAGTAAAACTTATGTTAAGACAATTTTAAAAATTTAGTTTTGGTCTAACTAAATATCATTCTGAACATTTTTCATATATAATGGCCTCTTCTGTATTGTAAAACTGTTTGGAATTATCTGATTGAAATGCTTTTGTATTAAGTAAGGTGTTTATACTCCAGAATACCTAGCTTGTATTTACCCATAATAGGAGGTTTAGGGGATCAGACGAATTTCAAGAATTTCTTAATGTATGTATTGGAAATAATACACAACTGTTCTTGTGATTTAATTGATATTAACATATTAAAAAATACACACACTTTTAAACTGTTTTCGAAATATTGTTTTCAAAATAAAAAAAAAAAGCAAATATCACCTTCCAAAAAGAGAAATTACTTGTGGGTAATGTAATGTAATTTGTGTAGTGATGTGATAATTTATTTTCCCATTTTACAAGTGTTGAGGATGAGGTCATCAAGAAGAGCAGAGACCTGGCAAGGATTATTGGGTAAGTTTGGGGGAGGAAAGAACACATGTTGGAGAGAATACATGTTGGAGAGAGAACCGTGGATTCCTGCTGAGAGAGAACAGGCTGTAAGTTCTGCAGCCTTCCCTTACTGAGGCATGTATAGAGACTGTTAATGATTTCAAGTTCCTGTTAGGAAAATACCTATGTTTGATTGTTCATGTACAGCAGCGGAAATCTGGAATCGGGCTCCACCCCTTTTAGGAGGATAACCCAAGTAACTCAGGACCTAGCCAACAACCTTAATTCAATTATGTACTAAACCACTGTTGGATCAGAGTCGTACCATGCAAGCTTTTCTTTCTCAAATTTATTCCCGCAACCTCTGGATATATATGTTGCCTTGTAAAATGGGATTATTGAGTTCACCAGCCCCTTCCAAAAAACTAGTTAAGGGGACCCCCGGCTTTTTCCATCTAAGCAAGATGGCTTTCCTCCCATAAAATATCAATATGTTAAGTAGTGTTCTGTGAGCCCTAGATGGAAACACCTCCTCCAGGCATATACCTACATTAAAGATCTGGATGATGTTCGAGAGTGCTTGCACCAAATGAAAGATCAAAACATCACTGTTGAGTCTAAAAGTCAGTATGCATTCCCAATGGTGGTCATCAGAAAGAAAAATAGTGGAGTACAAATATGTGTTGATTATAGGGCTCTAAATCGGTAAACAGTCCCAGATCAATACACACTACCTCACATTGAGGAAGCTCTTGATGCCCTGCAAGGCAACAAATGGCTCACAGTAATGGACTTAAGATCTGGTTATTACTAAATGCTAACCATTTGATAGAACTATGGTCCTTCTTGAGGTTTTGTGGCTATTATCACTGCTTTATTAGAGGCTATTCCAAGACTGCTTGGTCTCTTAATGACTTGCTCAAAGAAACCCTGGGCATTGACACAACCAGCAAAACTCATTTCAGTGCGATGTGGATTTCTGCTTGTGGGGAAGCATTTCTACAGCTTATGAAAAGTCTTATAGAAGCACCAGTGTTGGCTTATACAGACCCACAAAAGCCATTCTGCATGTAGATAGCAGCCATGATGGATTAGGAGGAATTCTACATCAGGAGTACCCAGAGGGCAGAAGGCCTGTTGCTTATATTAGTCACAGTCTAAGCCCAGCAGAAAATAATTATCCTGTCCACAAACTGAAATTTCTTGCCCTGAAGTGGGCTATTGTCGAAAAGCTGCATGGTTACTTGTATCAGGCTCAGTTTGAGGTGAGAACTGACAACAATCCCCTCACTTTTTTTTTAAATGCAGCTAAGCTGGATGCATCTGGTCATAGCTGGTGTGTTGCCTTGTCTAATTACCAATTTACTCTCAAGTACAAGCCAGGGCCCAAAAATATTGTGGCTGATGCTCTCTCTAGACATCCTGGGTTACAAGTGAATTTATAAGAAAGTGAATGGGAGGAATAACCTGGGTCTGTTGTGGCTGCCTACTGTGCTACAGCTGATGTACAAGGAAACCATATTGTTTTCTCTGATTTATGAGTTATTGACTCTTGGGAGCTGGTAAAGAGTGTATCCTAAATATGTATTGCTTAGGGGTACCAGAAAACATCTAACAGCAAGAGAAAGATATGATCATTCTACAAAAGAGAGATCCAGTAATCAGACATGTTAGAGAATATGTTTTCCACAAAGATCCTAATTACATGAGAAAAACCCTACCTGAGCAGAGAACCTACTATCTTAAGGAATGGGATGAACTAAACAAATTGATGTGCACATTTGTTACAATCATCCTGGAAGGAGACAGCTAGTGCTCCATCAAGACTACAGGAAATCTGTTTTGAGAAGTTTGCATGACCAACATGAACATCTATTGGTTGAAAAAAACCTATGGACTAATCCAAGACTGTTTATTTTGGTCACAAATGAGAAAATCTGTTGTGGACTCTATACATCACTGAGGCATGTATAGAGACTGTTAATGATTTCATGTTCCTGTTTTGAAAATACCTTATGTTGGATGGTTCACTGAATGTTATTTGTCCAATACGTAGACTTTCAAATACAATGGTGTGTGGATTACTGTCTATGTGGATGAGACATTTCTCGATTGGAATTTCACTTGCTTTTCACAAGCCCCAATAGAGTGGAGGCACTAGCGCTTGTTAGAGATCCTGTCATGATCACCCAGATTATAAATACTTTGCTCCTAAATATTATACAGGTGGCGCCATCATACCCCAGTAGCCACAGAGAGTGAAAAGAAAAGCACTTCATTTGCATGCATTGTTTACCTTCTAATCTCTTGTACTCTAGTGAAGCAGCTCCTGTGGTGTACATATCACATGTGGGCCATACAATTAGCCCAGTGCTGCTATGGCTCAGTGGTTTAAACACCTGGCAGATGGCTCATTCATTCATATTATCCAGAAGACCCATTGCTTTTGAAAAAAGTTTTCTGTATACATTTACCAGGAAACATTCCTTAAATGATCATTACTTTCTACTTATTCTATAGTGGATGCTTTCCAAGCATACAACATGAAAACTGATACATAATCCGTAAACATTAACTAATTACTAAGTAAATGGAATGTTATTTAAAGTGGTGGCAAGATTTACAATCCTTAACAAAAGTACACTGACATGTGCATGCCTCCCAAAATTCTGACATGAGAAAGAGTGAGAGCTTTTTGTATAAAATGTGAGTAAAAGAGCACACCCCTGCTATGGCCCTAGTTTTGCATAATAGGAAAAAACTGATATGTAGCTAATGTTTGCTTAATATCACAAACTCGTTTTTCATCACTAGTCTTCCTTTATACAGTTTTTTCAAAACAACAAATGCATTTTTTAAAGGTATGCTTTTCATTGAACTTTTCACTTCACAGTACAGTGTCAAATCCATAAGAATATGTACAGCAGTGCAAACATAACTACACCTAAGAATACTGGCAATATCAAGTTTAACCATACATCACATTCACTCACACACATTAACACTTCGGACTGAAGCTTTAGTGTATGATAAAACTTTTGCTAGTTGAATTATTTTTTTTTTATAGCGGTCTATACATTAGACCCAAATAAGGGAAAACTGAGGAGGACAGAGGAACAATGGTATTTGGTTGTAAAAATGGACAGTCCATCCAAATGTTGGACATTTGGGATCTGTGAGGCGGATATTGTTAGCATTTGCTTTCCTTAAAGTATAAGTAAACCCACCTATCATTTTCAGGCAAGGAAGCTGCAATCTTGACTTATGTTTAATCTTCAACTGCCATGATGATGCACATGTGATCAGTTACTGTATGACACCAGCCATTGGATGGTTTGACAGGTTGGTTGAGAGCACAACCAATGTGACAGTTAGCAATCCCAGCATCCAGGAAATGTAACTGCTTTTTGAAACTGTTAAATCAATAGGTTTACTTCCGCTTTAAGAAATATTGTTCCTTCCTTGAAGCTGTAATCTGGATGTCTTTAAAACCATATAATGTTATAAGAATTGATCAGCTATAAAACTACATGATAAACAATTTCACATATATTTAATGCAAATTTAAGGCCCCATACCAGAGGTGCCAACCAAGATTAAAGAAGAAGCACGTCTAGACTCATCCTTTCAATGATTTTTCAAAACCAACTGGAATAGGTGGTCTTCAGTAAGCTCTTGTTAAACAAGTGGCTAAAGAAAACCTAAACTGCTGGTCTAGTGTGGTCACTCCTATTCCTCAGCACATCATAAATTGATAAGTCTGAATCCGAACAAAAAGCTTTACAATGTTATAATGCAATGGTTTCTTCAGGTTAAGCTATTATGTCAATCACCATAGGGGTGGAAACAGACACATGCTTTGATTAGTGGGCTAAAGGTTAACAATTCTTCCTTTAAGCCTTAAAGTGATTGTAAAGTCTGTTTTTCCTATAATAATAACAAACATGTTATACTTACCTGCTCTGTTGCAGTTGATTTGCACAGAGCAGCCTGGATCCTTCTCTTCTCTGGTCCCTCTTATGTGCTCCTGGCCCCTCCCTCCTGTTGAGTTCCCCCACAGCAAGAAGTTTTCTATGGAGGCACCCAAAATAAGTCACAGCTACAGGTGTCCATTCAGAAATGGAGCCCCGTCCCACCCTGGCCTCAGCCAATCGGGAGGGTTAGTCTCAGACGGGTAAGACACTCGTGGACATTGCCGAATAGAGATGGGCTCAGGTAATTATTAGGGGGGCTGAGGAGGGTTGCACTTTACAATCACTTTGAGGTGAGAGTAAGTAAGTGTTAATTTGTTTTATTTTACACCCCACAGTGTGGGGATGTTGAGGTAAAACAATGTTCATTTTTTTATTTTTTCCATGAAAATTGGTTTTAACAAATGGATATTCCAACAAAGTTGTAGAGTTCAGTACAAACGTAACATTACATTTCCACTGAACTCCAGGTAGCTGGCATGGGTATAAAACAAAAAATACATTCATGCAGTTGAATGATACATAAGGTGCTAATAAGCTGTTGGACAATGCAGAAGGTGCTAATTTAGCAAAGACTCTAAAAGTGCTGACTGCATTTTCACAAACTATGCTCAAACCCAAACTTATTCTAGTGCTGCCATTTTCCAGAATATATTTGAATCTATCTGCTTAAAGGTAACACTCGAGGCAACCTTAGAAACTATAAAAGCCAATAAAGATTGCACAGTCCCAACCATAAATTAAATACAAAGCATTTCAAGCCAAACTGACAGAATATGACAAGTCAATCAAGCAAATGCAGTGTAAATACTGATAATTTTTCGAGCAATGATAGGTTCTGTTATCAAAGTACACACATAGCAAGCTACAAAGGTCTGGAAATACTGTATATTGTGAAACATTTCTAGAATCAAGGATTCTAGGATGATATATACATTTGAACTTAGAGAAATAAACAATATATTTTTTTTGTAAAGCATCTATAGTTTAATATCATTACTATACTAATATTTGAAGAGTTGTTGTATACTCACCTTTATGGCACTGTTGGAAGATACACCCTTTCCACTTTCATTTCCAAGTCCCGAATCATCAGCATCAATTAGATTTTCTACAGGAACTTCTTGTTTAGATTGTACATAAGTAAAGTCATTTTCACATGAGTCCAAAGCCACGCAAACATTGTATGAATAGGGAAGAGTTAGGTTTCCATCGCTGTACATAGAGAGTATTCTGGGATCGACTGTTGGATAAAAATGTGTGCTTAGAGGTCCAAGATATGGCGTAGGTTTTGGTTGCTTGCATTTTGAAATGAAGACTAACATTACAGTAATAATAAATAAAAATGAAATGATGGCTAAGGCAATTACTAAATACAATTGCAGATTGGTTTGAGGATCTTCATTGACCTGATTGATTATTTTAGGAGCCACCTGTTGGAAGTTATCTGCAATAACAAGATTTAAAGTGACTGTAGCTGAGAGAGAGGGGTCTCCATTGTCTTTCACCATCACCACAACCTTGTGTTTCAGTACATCTTTTTCCTGAAAGGGACGTAATGTTCTGATTTCTCCTGTATGTTCATTGATGGTGAAATAAGACAGTTCTGACATTTGTATAAAATGATAAGACAACCAGGAATTGTGGCCAACATCTGCATCCACTGCAACCACTTTTGTAATTAAAGATCCTGGTTCTGAGGTAAAAGGGACCATCTCAAACACAGCTGATCCTCCACCTTCTGGATATGGATACAAGATCTTTGGTTCATTGTCATTGTGATCCACTATTCGGATTAACAATGTTGAATTGCTGCCAAGTGATGGAGCGCCACAGTCTCTGGCATTAACTTGTATTATAAACTCCTTTTGCTTTTCATAGTCAAATGATCTCTGAGCATAGATGACTCCATTCTCCCCATTGACAGAAAAGTAAGAGGGTACTGGAAATTCTTCACTGTAAATGGAATATACAATTTTAGCATTTTTTCCATAATCTGCATCTGAGGCTTGAACTCTGTATATAGAGGATCCAGGTAGATTATTCTCTGGTAAATAAACAACATAAGGGGCTTTCATAAAAACTGGTGGGTTGTCGTTAACATCTGAAATCTCCAGTCTGATTATTCTTCTAAAAGAAAGAGGAGGCGACCCTCTGTCACTAGCTAACACGGTGATGTTGTAAATAGATACTTTCTCTCTGTCCAAATTACTCATAGTCACAATTCTGTAATAACTATCGGATGATGATATCAGGCTGAAAGGTATTTCCTCTAAAATGCTACAATCAACTTGTCCATTTTCTCCTGAATCTTTATCATGAATTTCAATGAGAGCTATCATTGTTCCAGGTGCAGTATTCTCAGAAATAGGTGAAGATAACGAGGTGATGGATATCTCTGGAGTATTGTCATTCTCATCTATCACTTCTATCAAAACCTTACAATGAGAAACTAATCCTCCACCATCCTTAGCCTGAACAGAAAGTTCATAATTCCTTGTCTTTTCAAAATCCAGTTCTTTGTTTATTTTAATGTCACCACTAGAATTTATTCTGAAAAGGCCAGAGGGATGGATGTGTCCTGATGTTTTGCTGAACGAAAAAGTGATTTGCCCATTTGTCCCAGCATCTTTGTCTGTTGCATCTACAGTGATCACAGTAGTATTTACTGGAATATTTTCATTTACACTAACTTTGTAAACTTCATGGGAAAATATTGGGAAATTATCATTTGCATCAATAACAATAATTTGTATTATAGCTGTTCCGGATCTCACAGGATTTCCTCCATCCAGAGCGGTTAAAATCAGTTCATGAACATTTTGTAATTCTTGATCCAGTGATTTCTCTAATACAAGTTCAGGAGATTGAAATCCATTGCTGCTAATCTTCTGACTTAGTGTAAAATGTGAATTGTCACTGAGTTTATATGCCTGCACTGAATTAATACCAATATCCAGATCTTCTGCATTTTGTAATGCAAATCTTGTTCCTGGTGATGTTAGTTCAATTGTTTCTATAGTGAAAGCCTCAGGATAAAACACTGGAGGATTGTCATTAATATCCTGAATTTCTATTTTCACTTTGTAAATATTAAAAGCATTTTCAACCACAGCATCAAAGGTTAGGACACAGGTAACTTCTGCCCCACAAAGAGCTTCCCTGTCTATCTTGTCCTTCACATAGAGATTTCCATTATCTACATTCACATAAAAATATTTTTCTGAGTCTCGTGACACAATTCTTAGCTTTCTAGATGAGAGGTGTTTAATATCTAATCCAAGATCATCTGCAATATTTGCTATAACAGAGTCTTTTCTCATTTCTTCAGCAATGGAATAATGAATCTGACCAGAGACTGATTTACACAGGCAGAAAAAAAAGAAGGGAATTAATACTTGCCATGTCAGTCCTTTATTTGTCTTTGGCCTCATCTGATCCATTCTCACATCTGCAATCTTCTACCAAATATTTTTATACAATTTGAATCCAGCGAGACAGATAAAAAACACACTGTTCAATCCACTAATAATTCCAATGAGAAAATAACCAGCCCCTTTCTGCTGAGAAAATCCAGAAATGGCTGTGCTTCATCCTGCAGATCTGCAGTGTGTGTGAATGATGAAAATACCAGTGGATCTCCAGTTCTGTATTTTCTGCTTATTGGTCAAACAGCGGCGCTCTGAGGTGTAATTGAGGAACTGCAATGCTAACATTTTGTTCAGTAAATGTTATATTAAGTATATTTTAAATGTTTCAATTTTAGCAGAACTAAATATCTTTCTGAATATTTTTCACATAATAATTACATCTATTGTATTGTAAAACTGCCTTATTTATCTGAGTGATATGCTCCAAGTTATCCAAGTTATATTTTCCTAAAAATAGGGAATTTATGAGACCAGACAAATGTCAAGAATTTACTAATGTATGTATTGAAAATATTAACAACAAATTGTGCCTTTAATTCATATTTATAAACTACAAAATACAAATGCAAATACTTTCAAACAGTTTCAAAATAATACATTGCAAAGGGAGAAATTACTTGTCATATTATTTATATAAATTTCCAAACCAGTTTTACCTAAAGTCTACCTTTTTATCTCTTGTACTGTGATGAAGACAATCCTTTGCTGCATTACTTGTGGACCGTGTGGACCATACAACTAGCCCTATGCTGATGTGGCTCAATGGTTCAAACGCCCAGCATGTGGGGCATTTACTTACAAGCCTGGCATATAAAAATTACATTATCTAGAAGGTCCATTGCTTCTGAAGACAGTTATCTGCATATATTTACCAGGAAACAGTGCCTAAAGTCTATTTACTTTTAACTGCTACTACTGCTTTCCAAGCATAAACACTTCAAAAACGAATACCTAATCTTCTTTACAAAATGTACTATTTTTTTTAAATAAGTAGAACTCTACTGAAAGTGATGGCATGTTTAACAATGTATAGTAACAAAAAAGTTCACTGATGTGTGCATACATCCCAACATTCAGACGTTAGAGAAAAAAGGGACAATCTTGAATACAAAGTATGCAGTAAAAAGTCACACCACTGCCATGCCTTGTGATAGCAACCAATGGGTAGTGAGTCTACAGTATAATGTGCTAAGGGTTTGTTGATTAATAAAGAACAAAGCAATGCACATTAATGCTCCTATGGCATTTTGAGGCGTTTTTATGTTGTGGTGTGATAGCAAACATTTTTGTAAATTTTCTGCCAGATGGCACTTGGCACTTGACTTGATTAAGCTCAAGATGATCATGGAAATAATGGCCTAGTGGAAAAGTGGTAGGGAGTTGCATTTCATAGTCTCACTGAGAATTTCCAAGGGGTATTTCCATACTCTTTACCACAAACTGCGGGCAAAGCCCCAAAGGTTCTTTGATTATACCTGCATGAAGGTGTCACATTTGATGTCCTTCTAAGGTCCGACTGATGCGAGCCAAAACATATATGTTTCTCCCAAGGACCATCTCCTTTTAACTTTGCGGTAAAACATGACTATCTATGATACTGTATATATATATATATATATATAATATTGTGCAGTGCTCTGTTACAATTAATGTATGCGTCATATAAATAAAAACAATCATAAACAATCTTACAATCAAATAAGTGCAAACTTGATATCAATAAGAACTGTCACCCTCTTAAAGTAAGTGCACACAATCCAGTCTTTAAAAACAAAAAAAGTGGAAACCTAATATCTGGAGTAACTGACCCCTTCAGAAACTACACACTCCGACCAATGAAATCTAACATGAGTCCCTCTATCAACTGTTCTTGTGATTCCTAAACTCCCTTAAATGGAATTCTACACTCCATTTATCACTTCACATACCCTTGTACCCATCAGATGTTCTCTTACCTCCCATGGTGGACCTCGGTGTTTTTAAACAGAGGTCTAATATAGCTCTTGTTTATAGGCAGCTTCCATATAGAATTGTTCTGTCCTAATTCCCGATTGATTCTCAGTGCATTCTGGGATACTGGAGCCTTCACGGTCTCTCCTCCAGTGCCCAGCTAATACTTCATAACTGCTTCACTAACACACCATGAATGCTCTAGGTGCTGTTAAGGTACAGTTATACAACATTACCATTGAAATCAATAGAGGCCATTGACAAGCCATATGAAAGTGATATGCTGCCTTTTTTTAACACAACACAACACTGTGTGAACAGCACTGTGTGGTCCCATTGTTATATTCATGGCAGGAGTTGATGGGAAGTTATGAGGCTTTAAAAATGCTGATTAAATGTTGCATAAACACATGGCATTGATACATGTGTGAACAAGCCCTAAAGGTCAGCGTTAAACATTACTTTTATACAATTAAAAGTATTGATCAACTGTATAAATAATTGTAAAACAATTGAACATATGTTCAATGCAAGCAAAAGGTCCTATGCTAAAGGTGCCACCCCAGAGTAGAGACGAAGTATCCTATCCATGAATATTCAAAACCTAGTGGAAAATGTGATCTTCATCAATCTCAGATTAAATGGCTAAAGAAAATATAAAGTTATGTTCCTGTGTGGTCACTCCTCTTCCTCAGCACATCATACTTTGATAAGTCTAAATCAGGAAAAAATGCTTTGACTATGTCATAATGCAATTCTTTCTTCTGGTTAAGCAATTATATCAAACCATAGTTCAGCAGAGGGGGTGGAAACAGACACACTTATTTTGAATAGCCAGTTATAGTTTTCCAATCCTTCCTTTGAGGAGAAAGTAAGTAAATTTGTTTTATTCAACTCCTCACAGTGGTGAGGTAAAACCGTGTTCAATATTTTTCTTTTCCATGAAAAATTGTATTAAATTAATATTCCAATACAGTTCTAGAGTTCAGTGGAAATGCAGCATTACATTTCCACTGAACCTATTGAAACATACACTAAATAAAGAAATACAGACGTAGCATGTGCCTAAAACAAAGCAGAAATGTATGTGGTTAAACAATATATAAGCCTGATATGCAGTTAGAAGATGAAGGTACTGATTTATCAACTCTAAATCAGGAACCAATTGCACTCTCTTAAATCACACCCAAACTTGTATACTACTAGTGTAATTTTCCAGTACAGGTTTCAATCTGCCGTAACTGATTTGGAGCAACACAGAGAGTTCACACTAGAGACAACCTTACAAATAAGCAAAGATGGATAGTACAAAAGCAACTATAAATAAATAAATAAAATAATAAGCATCTCCTAGCCATAAATCAGTCAGAGAGTCTTCTGCATGATAAGCACAAGCCAAACTATCAAAATATGAAAAGTCCATGAAAAAATGTCTGCAGAGACTGACATTTATAAGCCATGAGTCTGTATTAAATACAGTTCTACGATCAAGTGATATGTACATTTAAACTAAAAAAAACAATAGCAGTGTTTTCAAAAACATCTACATTTTAATAAAATGTTATTTACCAATATTTGAGTTATCGTATACTCACCTGTATGGCACTGTTTGAAGATGGGTCTTTTCCACTTTCATTTCCAAGTCCTGAGTCATCAGCATCAATTAGATTTTCTACAGGAATTTCTTGTTTGGATTTTACATAAGTAAAGTCATTTCCACATGAGTCGAAAGCCACACAAACATTGTAAGAGTAAGGAAGGGTTAGGTTTCCATCGCTGTACATGGAAAGTATTCTGGGATCAACTGTTGGATACAAATTAGCATTTAGAGGTCCAAGACATGGAGTGGGTTTTGGTTGCTTGCATCTTGAAATAATGACTAACATTATAGTAATTATAAATAAAAATGAAATGATGGCTAGGGTAATTACTAGATACAACTGCAGATTGGTTTGAGAATCTTCACTAATGTGATTGTTTATTTTAGGTGCCACCCGTTGGAAACTATCTGCAATAACAAGATTTAAAGTGACTGTAGCTGAGAGAGAGGGATCTCCATTGTCCTTCACCATAACCACAGCCTTGTGTTTCAGTACATCTTTTTCCTGAAAATGACGTAATGTCCTGATTTCCCCTGTATGCTCATTGATGGTGAAGTACGATGGTTCTGAAATTTGAATGAAATGATAAGACAGCCAAGCATTGTGCCCAACATCTGCATCCACTGCGACCACCTTTGTTATTAAGGATCCTGGTTCGGAGGAAAAAGAGACCATCTCAAACACAGCTGATCCCCCACTTTCTGGATATGGATACAAAATTTTTGGTTCATTGTCATTGTGATCCACTATTCGGATTACCACCGTTGAGTTGCTGCTAAGTGATGGAGAACCATTGTCTCGGGCATTAACTTGTACTATAAATTCCTTGTGCTTTTCATAGTCAAATGATCTCTGAGCATAGAGGACTCCATTCTCCCCATTGACAGAAAAATAAGAAGGTACTAGAAATTCTTGACTGTAAATGGAATATACAATTTTAGCATTTTCACCATAATCTGGATCTGAGGCTTGAACTCTATGTATAGAGGCTCCAAGAAGATTATTCTCTGGTACATGAGCAACATAAGGGGATTTCATAAAAACTGGTGGGTTGTCATTAACATCTGAAATCTCCAGTCTGATGATTCTTCTACTGGAAAGAGGAGGAGACCCTCTGTCTCTAGCTAACACTGTGATGTTATAACTAGATACTGTTTCCCTGTCCAAATTACTTGTAGTCACAATTCTGTAATAACTATCAGATGATAATATTAAGCTAAAAGGAATTTCTTCAAAAATGTTACAATCAACTTGCCCATTTTCTCCTGAATCTTTATCATGAACTTCAATGAGCGCTATCATTGTTCCAGGTGAAGAATCCTCAGGAATGGGTGAAGATAATGAGGTGATTGATATCTCTGGTACATTATCATTCTCATCCATCACTTCTATCAGTACCTTACAATGGGAAACAAGTCCTCCTCCATCCTCAGCTTGAACAGACAGTTCATAATTTCTTATCTTTTCAAAATCTAACTTTCTGTTTATTTTAATATCACCACTTTTTGCTTCAACACTGAAAAGGCCAGAAGGATGGATATTTCCTGATGTTTTGCTGAAGGAATATGTGATTTGCCCATTGGTACCAGCATCTTTGTCTGTAGCATTTACATTGATTATAGTAGTATTTACTGCACTACTCTCATATACACTAACTTTGTACACCTTATGAGAAAATATTGGAAAATTATCATTAGCATCAATAACAATGATTCGTATTACAGCTGTTCCAGATCTTAGGGGAGTTCCTCCATCCAATGCTGTTAAAATCAGTTCATGAACATTTTGTAATTCTTGATCCAGTGATTTCTCTAGCACAAGCTCAAGAGATTGAAATCCATCACTGCTAATCTTCTGACTTAATGTAAAATGTAAATTGTCACTGAGTTTATATGTCTGTACTGAATTAACACCAATATCCAGATCTTCTGCATTTTGTAAAGCAAATCTTGTTCCTGGTGATGTTAGCTCAATTGCCTGTATACTGAAGGTTTCAGGATAGAACACTGGAGGATTGTCATTAATATCCTGAATTTCTAATTTCACTTTGTAAATATTAAAAGGATTTTCAACTACAGCATCAAAGGTTAGGAAGCAGGCAGCTTCTGCCCCACACAGTGTCTCTCTATCTATCCTGTCCTTCACATAGAGATTTCCATTGTCTACATTAACATAAAAATATTTCTCTGAGTCTCGTGACACAATTCTCAATTTTCTAGATGATAGCTCATTAATATCTAATCCAAGATCCTTGGCAATATTTGCTATAACAGAGTCTTTTCTCATTTCTTCAGCAATGGAATAATGAATCTGACCCGAGACTGAATGACACAGCCAGGAAAAAAATAATAAGGAAAATAATACTTGCCACCTCAGTCTTTTATATATCTTTAGCTTCATGTGATTCATTCTCTACATCTGCAATCTTCTTTCAAAGATTTTAATATACAATATTTGTAATCCAGTGAAAGAGAAAGAAAGCACTGTTCAATCCACTTGTCAGAGAAAAGAGGAAATATCCAGCACCTCTTGCAGAGAAAATCCAGAAATGGCTGTGCCTTTTCATGAAAATCTGCAGTGTATTTGAATGATGAAAATACCAGTGGATCTCCAGTTCTGTATTTTCTGCTTATTGGTCAAACAGCGGCGCTCTGAGGTGTAAGTCAGGAACTGCAATGTTAACGTTTTACTCAGTAAAACATATGTTATGGCTATTTTTAAATGTTTTATTTTAGCCTAAAATAACTAAATATCATATTTAATAGCATCTGTGTTTGCTACATACTATATTATGTAGTGTTTATTAGGCATTTAAATTCATATTTTATGCATGTTAAATATCTGTAATGCACCATTTATAAAATTATATTTCTTTGTCAACTAAAATAAATTAGAATTTATACACAGTCAGATCCAATGTGTATGTTCCTTATAATAGACATGAGATTTCTGGGGCCAGACAAATTACTGAAAATATAATTGACCCATTGATGACATTTATATCAACATATTACAAAACACAGATACTTTAAAATGGTTTAGAAAATAATATTTTCAAGATCATACAATTATACCTCTGAGGCTGCATTTACACCTGAGCGTTTTGTCGCCTGAAGCATGAAGCTCCAAAACGCTAGAGGCGAAAAAATACATTATTCTCAATGTAGATGGTTCACATCTCCACTTCAAAACACCTGACGCCGAACGCCTGAAACTCAAACAAGTTCTGGACTCTTTTTTGTCACTCGAATTGAGAGTATTTGGGTGTTTTTCTGTTTTTAACATTGGTGACCATAGACCTATACAAAATCGTGGTAAAATCGCAGCAAAACATGGGAAAAAACGCAGCAAAATCGCGGCAAAACGATATGCTCAGGTTTGAATGCAGCCTGACGGAGTAATGACTTGTGGGTAATGGAATTGTATTTGAATATATTGAAGTTAGTCTCTCTTGAGATTAAGGGGTATATGATTTATGTATAAATACATAACTGGCTCATATAGTAAACTTGGTGTTGAGTTATTTAAGGTCATCACAGAGAATTAGAGGGCACTCTTTACCTCTGGAGGAAAAGAGATTTCATATCCAAATTCGGAAAGGTTTCTTCACAGTAATAGCTGTAAAAATGTGGAAGCGACTACCTCAAAAGCTGGTTCTGGCTAGCTCAGTCGATTGTTTTGGAAAAGGCATGGGTTGATTCATGAATGTACATAATATAACTGGATACTAACATTTATAGCTGAGGTTGATCCAAGAAATATCCTATTGCCTCTTGAGAGATCAGGAGGAATTTTTCCCTGGCTGGTGCAAATTGGTTCATGCTTTGCTCTTTTTTTTCCTTCCTCTAGGAGTCTAGATCAACTGTTGGCATATGGGTTTGTATGATTTTTTAAGGATTTTTTCCCTTTTATTGGTTGAACTTGATGGACTTATCATTGGCTTACCTTTACATTTGCTATCCCCCTTCAGTACTTCATGAATGCTGCTGCCAGGCTCATCCACCTTGCTGTAAAAACATGGGCTAACAGCAACACTATATAGTGATAACATAAAATTATATAGCAACTGAATATAGGTATATATAAAATGTGTGTGTAAGTGAACACACATAATTTTAGAGATCTTGTATGATTAGCACCTGGAGGCAGCTCCCTTAGATTGAAGTGATGGACTCTGTGTAGAAATAGGAACAGAGGGGCACCAGACTGAGTGCAGTATAAATCATATATTGAATAAAGATGAGTTCAGTATGTGGTGAAAATTGCCAGTCCTGGAGTCTCATAAATGTCCTATTTGGCATCCTGTTTTCCCTTTGCAGCCTGGGGCACTGGTGTCATCTTACAGGAATCCAGAGAAGGCTGGGAACCAGGAAGCAGGAAATGAAAAGGAGCTGGTCATAACTATGAACCAGCTAAGTAAAGTTATGAAGAGGTAAGTAAAACCCTGGACAGAGGCGTAGCAGTGGACGTGGTATACTTGGATTTTGCAAAAGCATTCGATACAGTTCCCCACACACGGCTCATGTGTAAGGTAAGGTCTACAGGATTAGATATATCAGTTTGTAAATGGATAGAAAACTGGCTGAAAGACAGAATTCAGAGAGTTGTGGTTAATGATTCTTACTCTGAATGGTCCAAGGTTATCAGCGGTGTACCCCAAGGTTCAGTGTTGGGTCCCTTACTTTTCAATATATTTATAAATGATATTGGGTCTGAGATCAAAAGTAACATTTCTGTTTTTGCAGATGACACCAAGCTATGCAGTGGAATAATGTCCTTGCAGGATGTCTCCAATTTACAAGCCGACCTCAATGCTCTGTCTAATTGGGCGACTAAGTGGTAGATGAGGTTTTATGTTGATAAATGTAAAGTTATGCACTTGGGGGCTAAGAATATTCATGCATCATACATGCTAGGGGGAGTACAACTGGGGGGATCTGTAGTGGAGAAGGATCTGGGTGTTTTAGTTGATCATAAGCTCAATAATGGCATGCAATGCCAAGCTGCGGTTTCCAAAGCGAGCAAAGTCCTTTCTTGTATTAAGAGAGGTATGGACTCCAGAGATAGAGATATCATTTTGCCCCTGTACAAATCATTAGTAAGACCTCATCTGGAATATGCAGTCCAGTTTTGGGCACCAGTTCTCAAAAAGGATATCGGAGAACTGGAGAAAGTGCAGAGAAGGGCAACCAAACTGATAAGAGGCATGGAGGAGCTCAGCTATGAGGAAAGATTAGAGGAACTGAATTTATTCACTCTTGAGAAGAGGAGAATAAGGGGGGATATGATCAACATGTACAAATACATAAGAGGTCCATATAGTGAACTTGGTGTTGAGTTATTCACTTTAAGGTCAACACTGAGGACAAGGGGGCACTCTTTACGTCTGGAGGAAAAGAGATTTCACCTCCAAATACGGAAAGGTTTCTTCACAGTAAGAGCTGTGAAAATGTGGAACAGACTCCCTCCAGAGGTGGTTCTGGCCAGCTCAGTAGATTGCTTTAAGAGAGGCCTGGATTCTTTCCTAAATGCACATAATATAACTGAGTACTAAGTTTTGTAGGTAAAGTTGATCCGGGGTAAATCCGATTGCCTTTCGGGGGATCAGGAAGGAACTTTTTCCCCTCCGGTAGCAAATTGGATCATCGCTCTGCTGGGGTTTTTTGCCTTCCTCTGGATAAACTGTGGGTATGGAGTTGGGTGTATGGGAGGATGTACTGTGTTTTACTTTGTTTTATTTTTATTTATTTTTATGGTTGAACTGGATGGACTTGTGTCTTTTTTCAACCTGACTAACTATGTAACTATGTAACTATGTAACTATGTAACTTCACATGAACAGGAAATGTGATTATTCACAGTGGCAAGGGATGGTAATGCATTTTGAAGCTACAGCTTGTTCATCAGACCATGATTGGCTGGCAAACCTGGTAGTCATAAATACAGAGAAAATCGAAAAAGAGATATCTGATGGGCTGGCTGGTCCATCAATCAATTAGACAGATTTAAAGAGATAGACGGTTTTAGACTGAAGTAAATATAAATATGAGTAAAAAGCTTGCTGATTAATAGTGTATGATGAAAATTGTATGACGTTTGAAGAAATTGAGCAAATAATCAATTGATTAAATGCATAAATATATAAATATAAAGGTATAAATATACCTTGGATATATAATTTATGAATGTGTATGAATACATTAATTAACAAAAAAATTCATTAAAAAAAGTTTTATAAAATTATTAATGATTGTTAAACTCCAGGCTGCTACTCCTCTCTGCCAAACCCTCCACCGACTTACGCTCACCCAATAAGTTAAATTCAAAATACTAACAACAACTTACAAAGCCATCCACAACTCAGCCCCCACCTACATCACTAGCCTAGTCTCAAAATACCAACCTAATTGTTCTCTTTATTCCTCCCAATACCGTTTGCTCTCTAACTCCCTCAACTCCATCATCTTACCCCCACAGTTATTACCTTTTGCAACATTTGACCCTCCCTTCTAGATTGTAAGCGCTAATGAGCAGGGCCCTGTGATTCCTCTTGTATTGAATGGTATTGTAACTGTACTGTCTGCCCTCATGTTGTAAAGTGCTGCGCAAACTGTTGGCACTATATAAATCTTGTATAATAATAATAATACATAATTTAGGAAACACTATAACCCTCTCTGTGGAAGAAAACAGATATTTTCTTTATTGGTCCCCATGTTTGTAAACATGCAAAAAAAGGTTTTAATAGACTCTCCAAACAGAGGGAAGAAGATTGGGAGATAGTAAAAAAAAATTATATTGAGCCAAAGGTAAAATAAGTTCATGCCAACATCTGAATCATTGCTAGAATCCAGATAGGAATGGCAGCTGCTGTGGAATATCTTGGAAGTAGGAACAGTATAATCATGGATTTTACTTGGCAGTTGAAGGAGTAATAAACACATGCAGTTTTTCCTCACACAGAAAATATATAAATTTCATATTTCTGCATGGCTACTCTTCTCCCTCAACATATAATTTGATAAGTTTAAAAGACGACAAAAAAAATTGGACTATGGCATAATTCAATGAACATGCAGCAAAGGAGTGAAAACAAAAACAAACTTTTTGAGTAGACGGCTCCAAGTCTTCAACCCTGGTCACACAAGTAAGTAAGGTTGTTAACTTGCTTTTTTCAACATTCCACTGTTCTAAAAGAGTGATTGTTTTTTTTTTTGTTTTGTTTTTTTACAATTATAATAATTTGAATAAATAAAACAGTTCCAGAAATCAGTACAAATTTAGAAATTCCACTAAACCTATAGTATCACACACCAATGAAAAATACAGTGTCATAAATTGCCTATGCTGAAATGAAAGTTGGACGAAACATAAGGTTTTGGCAAGTATGGACAATGCAGAAAGTGCTGAATGATCAAAGATTCTGAGACAAGAACCACCTGCAAATCCGTAAATCAAGCAATCAGACTCAGACTTTTTTGCCTACAAGAATAACAGAAATGGAAGGTGCGCACACCTAGTGCATTACCAGAGATAATTTAATAATAAGAAATGTTTGTATAAAAGTGGGGACTCACAAAATGCAACTGACAAAAGGCCTTAAACACAGCACAGAACACGGGTACAGCTAATGCGTTTCAGGGCGCACCCCCTTCCATCCCTTCCACCCACCACATCTTGGAAGACCTATTAGCACTGGAAGTGACTGTGTTTTCTTTTCTACTTCCATATGCCAGTATAGGTTTGGATATGACTGTTCTAAAGTAACATCGATGGTGCCAACACTACTCCAAATGATATTGGCACCTGCACTACTCCACAATCCCCACATACAATTAAATATTCAGCAGGAGGTAGAAGCAAAGACATATGGTACAGTCTCCAACATTACACAAATACAAAACATCTGTAGGTATAAATCAGTGAGAAGGTTTATTATATTTTAAGCACAAGCCAAACTATCAGAAGATTAAAATACCATGCAAATTCTGCAAATCTACTGCAGAGACTAAAGTTTTGGAACCATCAGAAACTTATTATACCATACACACATAGTAAGTACATTGGCATGTAATTACTGTATAGGGAAACTTTCTATAGGGCTCTCTGTAACTTTGTAACAGCCTACTAAAAAATAAAAAATACATTGAAATTTAAAAATTGTTCTGGAATTTGATTATATAGATTTGAATTTAGAGAAATAAGCGCTGGTGATATTTTGGAAAGCATCTGTATTTAAATATATTTATCATTGTAAATAACTGATGATTTACTGTATACTCACCTGCATGACACTGTCTGAAGATATGTATTTTCCACCTTCATTTCCAAGTCCTGAATCATCAGCATCAATTAGGTTTTCTACCAGAACTTCTTGTTTGGATTTTACATAAGTAAAGTCATTTTCACATGAATCCAAAGCCACACAAACATTGTATGAATAGGGAAGGGTTAAGTTTCCATCACTGTACATAGAGAGTATTCTGGGGTCGACTGTGGGATACAAATTTGCATTAAGAGGTCCAAGACATGGAGTGGGTTTTGGTTGCTTGCATTTTGATATAAAGACTAACAATACAGTAATAATAAATAAAAAGGAGATAATGGCTAGGGAGATTACTAAATACAGCTGGAGATTGGTTGTAGGATCTTCATTGATCTGATTGCTTGGTTTATGGGGCACCTGTTGAAAATGATCTACAATAATAAGATTTAAAGTGACTGTAGCTGAGCGAGCGGGGTCTCCATTGTCCTTTACCATAACAATAACTTTGTGATTCAGAATATCTTTCTCCTGAAAAGGACACACTGTTCTGATTTCTCCTGTATGTTCATTGATCGTGAAATACGATGGTTCTGACTTTTGTATGAAATGATAAGACAGCCAAGCATTGTGTCCAACGTCTGCATCCACTGCGACCACCTTCGTAATTAAGAATCCTGGTTCAGACAAAAAAGGGACCATCTCAAACACAGCTGAACCTCCACTTTCTGGATACAAAATTTTTGGTTCATTGTCATTGTGATCCACTATTCGGATTATTATTGTTGAGTTGCTGCTAAGTGATGGCGAACCATTGTCTCGGGCAGTAACATGTACTACAAATTCCTTATGCTTTTCATAGTCAAATGATTTCTGAGCATAGATTACTCCATTCTCAATGTTGACAGAAAAATAAGAGGACACTGGGAAATTTTCACTGTACATAGAATATATAATTTTAGCATTTTCTCCATAATCAGGATCTAAAGCTTGTACTCTGTATATTGAAGCTCCAGGGACATTATTCTCTGGTACATAAGCAACATGAGAAGATTTCATAAAAACTGGTGGGTTGTCATTAACATCTGATATCTCCAGTCTGATTATTCTTCTACTGGATAGAGGAGATGATCCTTTGTCTCTCGCTAAAATGGTGATATTGTAAATAGATACTGTCTCTCTGTCCATATTACTTGTAGTCTCAATTCTGTAATAGCTATCCGTTGATGACATCAGACTGAAAGGTGTTTCTGCTAAAATGCTACAATCAACTTGTCCATTTTCTCCTGAATCTTTATCATGAATTTCAATGAGTGCTATCATTGTTCCAGGTGGAAAATCCTCAGGAATGGGTGAGGATAGTGAGGTGATTGATATCTCTGGAGCATTGTCATTCTCATCTATGACTTCTACTAATACCTTACAATGGGAGGCTAGTCCTCCTCCATCCTTAGCTTGAACAGAAAGTTCATAATTAATTGTCTCTTCAAAATCCAACATGTTGCTTATTTTGATTTCACCACTTTTATGATGAATACTGAAAAGGCCAGAAGGATGGACATTTCCTGATGTTTTGCTAAAAGAATAAGTGATTTGCCCATTTGCACCTGAATCTTTGTCACTTGCATTTACATTGATTAAAGTAGTATTTACCGCAATATTCTCATTCACACTAACTTTGTAAACCTCTTGGGAAAATATTGGGAAATTATCATTAGCATCAGTAACAATAATTTGTATTACAGCTGTCCCAGTTCTTACAGGATTTCCTCCATCCAGAGCTATTAAAATCAATTTATGAACATTTTGTAATTCCTGATCCAGAGATTTCTCTAACACAAGCTCAGGGGATTTAAATCCATCACTGCTAATCTTCTCATTTAGTGTAAAATGTGAATTGTCACTGAGTTTATATGCCTGTACTGAATTAATACCAATATCCAGATCTTCTGCATTTTGTAAAGTAAATCTCGTTCCTGGTGATGTTAGTTCAATAGTTTCTATAGTGAACTTCTCAGGATAAAACACTGGAGGATTGTCATTAATATCCTGAATTTCTATTTTCACTTTATTAATATTTAGAGGATTTTCAACCACAGCATCAAAGGTTAGGAAGCAGGTAGCTGCTGCTTTACATAACACCTCTCTGTCTATCCTGTCCTTTACATAGAGATTTCCATTATCTAAGTTTACATAAAAATATTTTTCTGAGTCTCGTGACACAATTCTCAGCTTTCTAGATGAGAGGTGTTTAATATCTAATCCAAGATCATCTGCAATATTTGCTATAACTGTGTCTTTTCTCATTTCTTCAGCAATTGATAAATGAATCTCACCAGAGACTGAATGACATGGGCAGGAAAATAGGAAGTAAAATAATACTTGCCATCTCAGTGTTTTGTATGTCTTTGGCTTCATCTGATCTATTTTCAATATCTGAAATCTTCCACCAAATGTTATATTTGTAATCCAGTGAGAGTTATAGGACACTGTTCAATCCCCTTGTTAATGAAAAGTGAATATATATTTTGCTGAGAGAATCCAGAAATGGCTGTGTCTTTTCATGCAGTTCTGCAGTGTGTGTGTGAATGATGAAAATACCAGTGGATCTCCAGTTCTGTATTTTTCTGCTTACTGGTCAAACAGCGGCGCTCTGAGGTGTAATTGAGGAACTGCAATGCTAACATTTTGCTCACTAAAACTTATTATACGATTATAAGATTTAAATTCTAGGCCCATCAAATATCTTTTTGAACATTTTTCTTCTCAAATGATATCTGTTTTATTATTTTCATTCATTTTTATTTATCATTTTATATATTCAGTGAGCGATCAATAGTACAACATAACAAAGAAGTTACTATCCTCCTACTTATGCAAGAAACGTGTCTATTTTATAGCCCTTAGTATCTGAGGATTTGCAGAACCTCTAGTAAGACTGCATTAAAATATTTAGTATTCTTTGCATCGCCTCAGATTTAAGAAAACTAGCTTTTTGTGCCAAGAATAAGCTTACCAGAAGATGGATTCCAGACAAAGGTGCAATGTTTCATTGTGAGCACTAAGATTTGAATTTACTACATGGCATTACATTTTCCTGGAGTGATAGAAATCCCAGAGCATATTAAATTTCCTGATTATGCCGGATCTGCTAGACAATGTTTACAAATGATAGGCTTTATTAGTACTAAAAATAAATATTTTCATTACAAAATTAACAACATGGCAATAAAATAAATGCGTCCTAACGTTTGACACCTGACTTTTTAAACCAATTAAAGAAGTTTTACCAAAGATTTCCTTTCTTCTGCTTGTTTTCCAGGTAATAAAGTGCATATTGTTGATTCTGGTATATTGCACCTTGTCATATCTACCTACGTAGGTGCTCCCGATCTTGATACTGTGCTGTCCTCTGCATCAACTGTTGGTTTAGAATTGGGTATATGGGGTTGTATGGTTTATTATTATTTTTTTTATTTATTTTTTTTATTTTTTTTCTCTTTTATTGGTTGAGCTATATGGACTTGTGTCTTTTTTCAACCAGACTAACTATGGTGGACATGGTATCATGGTGGGCAGAACCCTAATTTCCCCCATCACGGTTCAACCAAACATATGTCAAGAAGAACCAAATTACTGTTTACTATGAACCCAGGATGCACAAGAACAAAAATGTACTAACAAATATAGGGTGTGTGCTCCAGTGTCCAAACGTACATTAGCTGGTGGTGGCATGCCCCAAAAAAATTGTCTGTACACCATAGCAATTTATGACATATTACATGAACCTACCAGAAAACGGCAATATAGGTCTGTGTGAATGTAAAATAACAGTTTAATTCTCTCTTATGTATCTAACTACCTGACTATACTGCATGAATTAAAAAAATCTGTCATATTGATTAGAGACAAGATCTCATAACTAGGAAAACAAACAATCTGAAAACCGATGAATTATTTCTAAAGTCCAAAAAGTAAGTGACAATTCTATTATAAAGCATGATTACTGTTTAACTGCTCATAAACAGCATATTTGTTTAAGAAACTGATGTGCAGGTTTTGAAATATGAATTCTGATTTCTGCTTAGCATTGATAGTAGCTGGTATACCAGTCTGAATATGCCCTTGTTACCAGGCCATAGATAGATTATTTATCAGTATTACTGCTTTCACTAATGTCTGTCAAGTTCAATTCTTTGCTGGTGCAAGGAAAAGCAGAATTCCATAGGCAGCTAGTTCCTGATTTTGCCATGCAAGGGAAATAAAAAATTCTTCTGGATCGCACAAGGGCAGTCAGATTAATTGTAACTGCTGATATCATTAGTTATATTAAAAACATTTAGACCTTTTCTAATATTCAATCATTATTTTATTCTACTTATTATTAATTACTGGTTTTGCTGTTCCTAACTAATGTGCATGGTTATTCACAGTTTAGCCACCTGTTCTTTATCATTAGAGCACATTTTACTTTCTTATTTACTTTGTAAACTGTGCGTTCATTACAAGTTTGATAAAGAAATAACTAATATCTTTTTTATAAAAATGTACATATATGGAAAGGGGGCCAGATCAAACGCTAAAAGAGTCCAAATTAATTTATTCATATTGTGTTAAAAGACAAAATGTTTCGGGGGTCATCAGGGCTACAATAAAACATAATATGATGTACAAATAATTGAGGCCGATAAAATCATGTGCCTAACAATTGTAAAACATCATGGATAACATATACATGTGTGTACAAATATGTGCATCCAAAAATACCTGCATGTTCACAAACTTGCATAAATGCAATGAAAGGAAGATGAAGAGATGAGGGAATATCAGATATTTAGTGATAAAGTGCAATGCATTAATTTTAAAAATTTTAAATATCAGATTCTACATGGTTTATTAGATGCCTATAAACTGTATATATATAACTGAAATAATATGCATGAAAAGAAACAATTCAATATAAAAAAATAGGAAACTCAACAGTTAAAAACTATTAAAGAAATAACAAAATCCTAATATAACAGTCATTAAAGAAATACAATAGATATAAAGTTTATAACTGCATGTCTAAAACTGAAAAGAAAAATACATACTTAAAATGTTTATCTGATACACTTCATATAGAAGCTATACAAAAAAATGCATATGAAGGATATGCCGAAGAAATGGCTATAAAGACTGTTACATGTTCAATAATATTTAATATTTTATATCTCAAAGATATAATGTGGGTTAAATGAGAGTTCTTTTGACCAGGAGTGAAAGCGTTAACATGATAACATTTATTAGGTATAGTTGGTAATCTATCTATTACACAGAAAATATTAGGTTAAAGTAAAATAATTACATGGAGGAATACAGAGTATATTCCTTTGAAACATGAATGTACAAACATATTCCGTGCAGGCTGCCGTTCCATAAAGAGAGCCTTATCCTCCCATAGACTCCGTTTATATACCTGCGTGCTGATGCCCCATTGGCTAGCATAGCTTGGCTCTTGATTGGATGGCTTACTACATAAATCAGGCCACTTTCATGCAAAATGTTGTGACAATTCTGGGCAGGAGATTTATTAGAATTTTCCCAGGAAGTTAGGTATTGATTACAGGTTGGGCTCCCTTCATTGCATATCCCAGCATGTGATCCTTTGAAGTGAGTAAGTGTAAAACAATGAAATTGTCTCTCCATTGTTTGTATATACAAGCCTCAGCACTGCATTGTCTGCTCCGAACACGTGCTTCTGTGAAGACCTTTTTCCAGCTTTTATAGATGCAAGCTAAATTAAATATATTCATAATTACAATATTTTACAGCTATTAATGGAGATTTCACATACACCCGTAAGGCAACAAGACTATACATGGACAAGATCATTCTACAAGCTCGGGGAGAAAGAAGTTGCTACCATTTTGAAGACCCTCAAAGACTTGGGATTCCTGGTCAGCAGTATCTGCATCAGCAGTAAAAATAAGAAGCTAATCATGTTGGAGACTCAAATTTATATAGAAAATGCAAGGAGATACAGAAGCTGGAAAAAGATTATGTTGAAAGTGCAGCCGAATGTATGTAAGTCCACACACCACTTGGATGCCCTTTTTTTATTGGAGATATTTTTTTATATACAGTAAATGGCTTTCTTCATGTTATTTTTATATTATTGGTCAAATGTTACCTTTTCTGTTACCCTTTTCTGCAAAAACCACTCCAACCACAGTGCAGCCACCTCATCCTGAACACTGCAATTCCAAAGAAAAAGGTGGATCATAGTACTTTTTTTTACATAGGGTGCACTTTTAGGCCCCCTTTACCACACATGGGACTAGGCTATAGACATGGAAGTATCTGCATATTCTTAAAAAACAGTAAATTAACCTTAACCAAGCTCTTCCTTCTGTGGCTGTAGGAAAATCAGAGACATGTTTCCTCATAGGTAATAGTAGAGCCACGTAGGTTGGTACTAGCTAGTCTTTCAAAAAGCTCACACTGCTCCCATGGACCATAGTACCTGCCCTGTATGTACATTAGAAGGCCAAATCACTGATGAATGGGGAATAGTAGAACTAAAGCTGGTGAAAAACCCACTAGTGCTGTTTTTAAGCTTGAGGTTGATTTGCCGCACAGCTCATTTACTGCTTGTTAGGAACATGTAAATACCTGAATGTCCTTGTGTGAAGAGTATAATAGACTAGCATTAGCAATTAAAAACATAAAGCATTAAAGGAGTTGTAAAGGAAACATTTTTTTGGCCTAAAATTAATGTCTGCAAGGTAGACAGACAGAATAGTTTAATGATTCTGTTAAAAAACTTGTAAATACCTATTAAATTCCTTCATCTATATCACCTCCGGCATTCTAGTTTCTGTTCTCTCATTCACTTCCTGGTTTGCAGCACTCGTTCATGTAAGAGCTACATTTCCCAGTATGCATTGTGGCACGCCCAGTAATTCACACCTCCTTTGAAGGCTAACACGTAGAGAGCGTCCTGCCGCACAGATGTAGTTCCCAGGAGGGGGCGAGCACGTCACTGACCACTGCAGTAAAGCCTCCCTTGATGGTGGTGAGTAACAATCAGACAAGCAGGAAGTGAACAGAGAAGAAATAGAGCAACTTTTGAGCAAAAACTAACAATGAGGAAGTGAAAAGAGGAATGTCTGCAGGTAAAGGATGCTTATTATGAAAAAAAATGTTTCCTTTACAACCCCTTTAATGCTATATGAATGTTATAAAAATACAGAAACTGTGTATGAATGAGGTGTCTAATAATAAAAAAAACAAACAAAAAAAAAGAAAAAAAAAGAGGGCAATATAAACAATGATGAAATAATATTAACCACTGTAATTTAGGCTTATGTTCATATTAATTCCCTAATGCTCCTGTTCCTTTTTACATGTAATAGACCATTATATAAAATGACATAAAGGAAGAAAAACATCTGCAATAGGCAACATGCTAATGCTAATTGCCAGTGATTTTTCAAAGGAGGTATTACAGTATAACCCTTTCATGACTAAGCCTAGCCTATCTCTGACATTTGGTGTTTACAAGTTAAAATCCGAATTTTTTGCTAGAAAATTACTTCGAACCTCCAAACATTATATATATATATATATATATATATTTTTTAGCAGAGAATCTAGAGAATAAAATGGTGATTGTTGCAATATTTTATGTCACACGGTATTTGTGCAGCAGTGTTTTAAACGCAACTTTTTGGGAGAAATGTACTTTCATGATTTTTTTTTTAAGTAAAGTAAGCTCAATTTGTTTGTATATTTGTGAAAGATAATGTTACGCTGAGTAAATAGATATCAAACATGTCATGTTTTATAAGTGCACGCACTTGTGGAATAGCGACAAACTACGATACCTAAAAATCTCCATAGGCGACGCTTTCATTTTTTTTTACGGTTACCAGGTTAGAGTTACAGAGGAGGTCTATGGCTAGAATTATTGCTCTCACTCTGACGATCGCGTGATACCTCACATATGCTGGCGCGACTTCTGTATGCGTTTTCTTTGCTGCGTGATCACATTTTTATTGCATGTCAAAATCCCTTGTGACAGTAATAGGTGGTGACAGGTACTCTTTATGGAGGGATCGTTAAGACATTGCTTCCCTGTTTACATTGAAGAGACTGAATCAAAGCCGTTCGTGGCTTCATTTCAGTCTCTCTCTAGGCGCCAGAGGTGGCGCATCTTGGATCGGGTCTCCCGGTGGGACGGGAGGCCTGGTAAGAGTGGCAGAGGCTGTGGGAGGGGGGATGTCCCCTCCCGCTCCTCCGGGATAACAACCAAGCAGCTTTTAGCCACATTGGTCATTATCCCTGGAAAGCCAATCGCCGGCTCTAAAAAATGATACTGGGATGATATATCTATTACTTAATTTGGAAACTATTCACTAGGTATTAGATTCATTCTCTTTGGAAAGTATGTCAAATTTACAAATTTGCTAAAAAATAATTGACAAAATATTGCGCGCCTGTTTCCAAATCTTACATAGTAATAAAGAAGAATCTCCTAAATGTACACATTCTACATTTGCTCAATAGAGGGGTTTTGATATATACCATTTATAATGTGTTTTCCAAGAACAATATAAAAGTATACAGTAGCTGATTATTTTGTGCTTAAAGTATAAGTACAACTTATAAGAGCTGTCCAGCTCAATGTAATGCATAAACATGCCTGGCATGAGTATTTCTGGAATATAGGATGTATATGTATCTATAATACACTGAAACCCTAAATGAAATGATCAGAAAAGAAACCCACAAGTAAGCTTTATTGTATGTACTATGTTAAATGTCTTTGCTCATAGCGTAATTAGCATATACCTAACATAATAACAAAATGCAGCTTTGCAAAGTCAACCATAAAAGACAACCATATCACTAATCTGTATACCAATGCAACTTACCCGACTGACTCCAGTGGATGGAAGTGCTTCTTTCAAGCTCTCATTTCCAAGGCCTGAATCATCTGTGTCAATAAGGTTATCTACAGCAACATTTTGATTTGACTTTAAAAAAACAAATTCACTTTCAGATGGGTCCCATGCCACACATACATTGTATGAGTAGGGTAAAGAAAAAGTCCCATCACTATACATAGAAAGTATACTGGGATCAACAGGAGGATATAGGCTTGAACCTAAAGTTCCAAAGCTTGGTAATGGTTTTGATTCCTTGCATTTTGATATGATGACCAAGATAACAGTTATAATGAACAACAAAGAGATCAATGCTAAAGCAGTCACCAAGTAAAATTGCAAGTGTGACTGAAGACTTTCATTTGTAAGTTGATTACTTAGTTTAGGAACAATCTGCTGGAAATTATCTGCAATAATGAGGCTCAAGGTAACTGTAGCTGAGAGAGGTGGAATGCCATTATCTCTCACCATTACCACAACTTTTTGATTCAATAGATCTTTCTCTTGAAGTATTCGTGAGGTCCTAATTTCACCTGTATGTTCATTAATGACAAAAGATGATGGTTCTGGCATTTTTATGAAATGATAAGAAAGCCAACCATTATGTCCAGCATCTTCATCCACTGCAACCACCTTTGTTATTAAAGAACCAGGCTCAGATGTGAAAGGAACCATCTCAAACGCACCTTGGCTACTGTCTCCTGGTGATGGGAATAAGATTCTTGGAGCATTATCATTCTGATCCACTATACGGACAAGTAATGTTGTGTTGGTACTCAAAGATGGGGATCCATTGTCTGTAGCAGTTACATGTATTAAAAATTCCTTGTGCTGCCCAAAATCAAAAGATTTTTGAGCATAAAGAGCTCCAGTCTTCATATTGATGGAAAGAAAAGAAGACACCGCATACTGAATAATTGATTTTTGCATTTTCACCAGCATCAGGATCGGAAGCTTGTATACTGTATATTGAGACACCCGGTAAATTGTTCTCTGGTATGTAAACAACATATGAAGGTTGCATAAATACTGGTGAATTATCATTAACATCCAATATGTCCAGCCTGATGGTTCTTCTGCTAGAAAGTGGAGGAAATCCTCTATCAGTAGCTACAATTGTAATATTATAACTGGGCACTTTCTCTCTGTCTATATCACCTGTTGTAACAATTCTATATTAACTGTCAGAAGACATTACTAAACTAAATGCAGACTGTTCCATTAGCTGGCAATCAACATTTCCATTTTCTCCAGAATCTTGATCATCAACTTCAATTGGAGCTATTACTGTTCCAGGTATGGAATCTTCTGCGACAGGAGAAAATAATGATGTTATTGATATCTCAGGAGCATTATCATTTTCATTTATGACTTCTATTAGTACCTTACAATGCGTGATATGCCCACCTCCATCTTTTGCTTGTATTGATAGCTCATAATGTTTTGTTATTTCAAAATTTAACTTTTTATTTATCTTAATTTCACCAGTGTTTTCATTAATGCAGAACGTTCCTGTATGGTGTACACTTCCTGATGTTTTGCTGAAAGAATAGTTTATGTTTGAAAATATACCTTCATCTTTATCCGTAGCCTTCACAGTAATTATTTTTGTATTAATTGGAATGTTTTCATACACACTGATTTTATATACTGCCTGTGAAAATTCTGGAAAATTATCATTTACATCTATGACAGTAATCCTTATTCTTACAGTGCCAGACCTCATAGGTTTTCCTCCATCAGTAGCTGTTAATAAAAATTCATGTACATTCTGAGATTCTCGATCTAATGGTTTTTCTAGCACAAGTTCAAGAAATTTACTTCCATCTGAGCTCATGTTTTCACTCAGTGCAAAATGCTCATGGTCACTGAGCTTATAGGTTTGTACTGAATTAATACCAAAATCCGTATCTTCTGCATTTTGTAAAGCAAATATTTTCCCTGCTGATATGGATTCCATTGCTTCAAATGTGAATGTGTTGAGATAAAACACTGGAGAATTATCATGTATGTCCTGAATCTTGACTCTTGAATCTTGACTGAATCTTGACTCTAAATATATGTAGGGGATTTTCAAGCACAGCATCAAAGGTTAGGAAGCAGGTAGCTGCTGTCCCACATAACATCTCTCGATCTATCCTGTCCTTTACATACAGATTTCCATTATCTACATTCACATAAACATATTTATCTGAAGTACGTGATACGATTCTTCGTTTTCTAGAGGAGTGCAGACTAACGTCTAATCCAAGTTTATCTGCTATATTTTCTATAACAGAGTTTTTTCTCATTTCTTCTACAATGGAATAATGGATTTGACTGGATACTGAATGAGACAGCCAGGAAAATAAGAAGGAAAATATTACTTGCCATCTAGCTCCTCGGTATGCCTGTAAATGATTTTTAATTTTCAGCTTCTGTGATCCTTGTAGAATTTTTATTCTAGTGAATGCAGAAGGTTGTAATGAGTTGTTCAATGCAAGAAACCTGCAGCCATGTATACTGTATAGAGAGAATCCAGAAAATGGCTGTGTGGTACAGCAGTGTGTGTGAGTGATAAAAATGTCAGTGGATCTTCAGTTCTGTATTCATCTCTTTATTGGTCAAACAGCGGTGCTCTGAGGTAAAACTGGAGAACTGCAATTCTAAAGAATTTTTATAAACTAGTCTAACTAGGTTTTCAGAATTTTTTTACATTAAAAAAAAGTGTATACACATGATACTTCCTTTTGTCTAAACAGAAAATATAAAACCTAAAGTATTGTTGAGGATAGTTTGAGATGTGCTTTGGTTGAATATTTTTTTTTTAAGCTTGTCAAATGAATGCAAATTAACATAAAGAGCTCAGTAAAACTTTTTGCATTTGCAGCAGGAAGTATCAAACTCAAACTCATTTTGTGTGTGGGCAATTATAGTCTCACATTCATATGAACACAATTTCACAGTTGCCAACTTAAAACTTTCATGTTCTATCCTTCTATATAGTAAATACATGTATAGTACATTTTGCTATACATGTTTTTGCTTAGTTTAGAAAATATGGGTAAACATGACAAATTTGTATACAATGTAAACATTAAAAAAAAAGTATTTTTTTTTTCAATGATGGAAATTGAAATAACAAAAAAAAAAAAAAAAAGTTTTATTCTAGATGAAATGTAAGAGCATGCTTATATAAGATTTCATCCTATACTGTAGCATGTACATTACATTTTTTTGTATTTGTGAGGAATCTGTCAAACAAATTATTATTGCTCTAATGTTCCCCTTCTAGTCTATTTATCAGCTATTATATTTTAAATATATTCTTAGTTTTCATTAGACCGGTGAAAATTATCTCTCAAGCATTTAAAGCTTCTCTCACTTCCTCTTCTACTGGCCAGAAATGTAATTAGGTTCTGGCCTTTTTACTTCTGTCTAAAATACCTTGGCCAAATTCCTATAAAAAACACAGTATGAAGCAGTTGACATTTCCACCAACCCCTAGTGTATTGCAGGGAGAGAACACGAGATATTCAAACCTAGGTGTCATTAGGACAGGAATTAAGAAAACATTTCCCCAGTGTGAACACCAAGATCACAATTATAGGTTTTTAGAGGATATAATCCTCTTTTTTATCCAGAGCTGGTGTGTTACTGCTGTTCCCCTTTAACCTAAAGGGAAGACTATTTACAATATACTTTATGATTTCCTGGTCAGTCTAGAAAAATGAGAACTAGTAAAACAAAATATTTGTTATTACATTGCAAACTTCACAGAATAAAATGGTGTTAAGCTACTGATTAATGTAGTAAAAAGTAATGTAACACATTTCTGGCTCATTTATAGGTCAAGTAAGTCATCAAACAACAACATATACTTCACCCTTACCCAATGTGTGGCTTTACATGTTGCAAGATCTTTAAGACAATTTGTCCTAACGTAGTATATCTGGACACCATAGTCCAGTAGTAGGAGATATTTTACTTGACTTAAGTAATAAGGAGTTTTAAAGTGTCACCTAATTTTCACAAATGAAAAAAAAATATATATATTTTTTTCATATCTATGTTAAATAAAAGTTTCATAGAATCACAAATAATACAACAGTGGTGTAAACAACTCCACACACTTCCCTTACAAAATACTGGATACCATCCATAACTCTTTTCTCAGTACGCTTCATCAACTGTATGGGAGATATAATGATTCTGTCACAAAATATGCATATGTGGTGCCAAGAGGAGACTGAAGGGGACATAAAGTCTAATCAAATAAATACCACAGGTATAGAGTATATAGAGTATAGAGTATATAAGGATAATGTGAACCCAACAATAAGTGAAATGGATGTTTCCTTACTTTATGATTTTATGTAGTGTGTTATTAGGCAGGCTAATTGGATGTAAAGACAAGACCTCCATATAAGAGGTCAGTGTCCAGTGCCCTGAAAAAGGGATCCTGCAAGGTCTCGAAACATCAGTCTGAGATGCCTGTTGTATTATGTGAATAAATAACAAGATTATCACTATACCAAGGTGTGCTGGTGAAAATCCTTATAGTCCTATGATCGACTACACTGTATTTTAAAACTCTAAGCCCTACTAGTAAGAAATGTATACATTTTTTTAAATTGAATTCTTCACCAAAAAAACTGGAATATACAATTAAAGGGGGCCATATATGAGATAAATCATATACTGAGATACTGAGATACTTTCTACTTATTTCATTCATTCATTCCATCTCACATTACTAACACATTTTGTACAGTTGAAGAGTTTTCCCATTACTTCCTGTTACAGATATCTAACAATGAAATGAGTGTAAATCCCTCCACAATAGAGATATATTCCCACTGGAAGATAACCTTTGTTTTGGTAACAACTTTAACATTTTCCATCAGCATCTGTTCCAATGACAATCAGTACAAATATATAGAGTTTATTTTTCCAGTGAAAGTACAGACAACAATACAACCTGACATGAGGCTAAAGCACATTTCTGCAGCACAAGTCACAGCATTATGCAAACATATGTGGTTGGAAGACCTGTACAAATACAGTAAACTATTTTTGTTGAGTGCAGCCTGTTCAAGGCCCCTTGGCATACTTGCAGTATGTTACACAACCCAGGAAGCTTTGGGATAATCAAGAACACACTACACCTGCATCAGTGCATTATACATAACATGTACCCGGGTTCTGATAACAATATCAAAGAAGATAGTGGCGTAGGGGAGTCTGGCCTGTGAAGGCGGTATAGCATATCAGAGCAGGACAACATTGGATTCACTAAATGTGTAAATATGTAATCACATTCCAGATCAACAAGTCATCAGTAACTGCGGGAACATTTACAAACAAGTATAAATGATACAGTATATGATCCCCCCCTTAAAAAATCAGTTTATCCCAGGCACAAGCACACATAAAAATCTGAGAAATGTGCACGTTTTAAGCACCCAATCAATGCTTAAGGGCATATGGACTACTGTCAGCACTGTGAGGGTCCCAAACAGTTGTATTCAACCTTTCAAGCTGACATAAGGCTGTATGAAAATTAAAACAGGCGAAGGGCGCATGCACGGCAGTGTCCGAGATGGCTGCATAGCTCCTCACCGCTCGGCTCTATAACCCACACTGCAATTGTCTAAACCCTTGTTCCAGGTTGGCAATACCACCAATCGACCGGGGGAGAACCCATGAATCGCCAATGTCCACTGGCACTGCAAGAAGGACCTTACCCTCTCCAGCTTACTTGGGATTTGGGTTGAATTGTATAATTTGTCAAATAATGCACCGTCTTATTTTTCCTTTTCCACCTCCTACTCTCTCTTCCTCCCCTGCTCTTCCCCCTCAACCTGACCCCTGCCCTATTTAGGGCCTTCCTGGAACTCCCACCTCAGCCTACATGGGATTGAGACACAATGGAACCTATGGAATCAACGCTCTGCCAGGAAAGCTGTCGTCAGATGGTAAGATGGCTTTCTATTTTAGGTTTACCTCCCACCTGATCCATGCCTTACGCAGCACCTCAAGATCTGAATCTCCAGATCATCTCCCACAATGCTCAGGGGCAGTAGTAGTAGTAATGAGAGGAAGATTCATTAAGCTCGCTCCACAACTGAAATGTGAACAAGGAGTTGAAATAATGAAGCTGGAGAAGGAACTCCTTTTGCTGAGTAAGCGCCACAAGGGGGAAACCCCAGATACATTATCTTGCCTTGTCCCATATATATATATATATATATATATAAATATATATTTTTTTTATCTATATATATATATATATATATATATATATATATATATATATATATACACACACATATGCAGTATATATCAATAATAGTTTTCACTATGCACATACCTAAAGCCTCATCATTATGGACTCTCTTCTTAATTGATTAGCACATTAATTTATTATGATTAGGACCTGAAGACTGTCATAATGTAGACCTGAAAGCACCACTTTGAACTATACTTGCCTAACTTTTTTTCATATATTTTAGACTTCTTGACATATACCAAACATAATTATAAATTAAATTGTAAATATAGCCTTTGCATAATGAAAGTAAAAGACACCTACAAGGAGATGTCATCAAACTTCGAGATAACAACTTACCTGAGGGACTCCACATGATTGCACTTCTTTAAAACTTTCATTTCCAGGACCTAAATCGTCCGTGTCAATAAGATTATCCACAGGAACATTTGAAATTGATTTTGAAAGGCCCATATCGCTTTCAGATGGGTCTAAAGCCACACATACATTGTATGAATATGGCAAGGGCAAAGTTCCATCACTATACATAGAAAGTATCCTGGGATCAACTGGAGGATATAGGCTTGTAGTTAAAGTTCCAAAGTTCGGTAATGGCTTTGACTCCTTGCATTTTGATATGATAACCAAGATAACAGTTATAATAAACAAAAAAGAGATTAGTGCTAAAGCAATAACCAAGTACAATTGCAAGTGTGACTGAGGATCTTCGTTGGTTAATTGATTACTGAGTTTAGGAACAATCTGCTGGAAATTATCTGCAACAATGAGGTTTAAGGTGACTGTGGCTGAGAGAGATGGAATGCCATTATCTCTCACCATCACCACAACATTCTGATTCAGTATATCTTTCTCCTGAAAGATGCGCAATGTCCTGATTTCTCCTGTATGTTCATTAATGACAAAAACTGATGGTTCTGACATTTGTATAAAATGATAAGAAAGCCAAGCGTTATGCCCAGAGTCTTCGTCCACTGCAACCACCTTTGTTATTAATGAACCAGGTTCAGCTGTAAAAGGAACTATCTCAAATGCATCCTGCCCACCACTTCCTGGCGATGGGAATAAGATTTTTGGAGCATTATCATTCTGATCCACTATACGAATATGCAAAGTTGTATTGCTACTCAGTGATGGAGATCCATTGTCTGTAGCAATTATTTGTACAAAAAATTCCTTTTGGTGCTCAAAGTCAAAAGATTTCTGAGCATAAAGAGCTCCAGTCTCCATATTAATGGAAAGATAAGAGGACAATGGAAGGTCTTCTATATTTATTTTGGACATTGAATAAATAATTTTTGCGTTGTCTCCAGCATCATGATCAGAAGCTTGGATGTTGTATACAGAGACACCCGGTAAATTGTTCTCTAGTATGTAAACAGCATAAAAAGGTTTCATAAAAACTGGCGGATTGTCATTAACATCAGATACATCCAGTCTGATGGTTCTTCTGCTGGAAAGTGAAGGCGATCCTCTGTCAGTAGCTACAATTGTGATGTTATAACTTGACACTTTCTCCCTGTCAAGTTCACCTGTTGTAACAATTCTGTAGTAACTGTCAGTTGATAATACTAAATTGAATGAATCTTGCTCCATCAATTTGCAATCAATGTATCCATTTTCTTCAGAATCTTGATCATCAACTTCAATTAGAGCTATTACTGTTCCAGGTGGGGAATCCTCCAGAATGGGGGAAAATAATGATGTGATTGATATCTCTGGAGCATTATCATTTTCATCCATGACTTCTATCAGCACCTTACAATGAGTGACATGGCCACCTCCATCTTTTGCTTGTATTGATAATTCATAATTTCTTGTTAATTCGAAATTTAATTTCCTATGTATTTTTATTTCACCTGTGTTTGGATTAATGCTGAAAGTCCCTGTGTGGTGTACACTTCCAGATGTTTCACTGAAAGAATAGTTTATTTGTGCATATATACCTTCATCTTTGTCAGTAGCATTCACAGTAATTATTGTAGTATTAATTGACACATTTTCACTTGTGCTGGTTTTATATACTGTCTGTGTAAATACTGGAAAATTATCATTAGCATCTGTGACAATAACCCTTATCAATGCAGTGCCAGTTCTCATAGGTTTTCCTCCATCAGTAGCTGTTAATAAAAATTCATGTACATTTTGAGATTCTCGATCTAATGGGTTTTCTAGCACAAGTTCAAGAAATTTACTCCCATCTGAATTGATTGTATCACTCAGTATAAAATGCTTGTTGTCACTAAGCTTATATGACTGTACTGAATTCATATCCAAATCTGGATCTTTAGCATTTTGTAAAGCAAATCTTGAACCTAGTGATGTTGATTCCATTGCTTCAAATGTAAATGTGTCAGAATAAAACACTGGGGGATTATCATTTATGTCCTGAATGTCTATCTTAACTCTATAAACATGTAAGGGATTTTCAACCACAGCATCAAAGGTTAGGGAGCAGGTAGCTGCTGCTCCACACAATATCTCTCTGTCTATCCTGTCCTTTACATAGAGGTTTCCATTGTCTAAATTGACATAAAAATATTTCTCTGAAGCACGTGATACAATTCTCAGTTTTCTAGATGTGAGCTGGTTATTCTCTAATCCAAGATCATCTGCAATATTTGCTATAACAGAGTCTTTTCTCATTTCTTCAGCAATGGAATAATGAATCTGACCTGAGACTGAATGACACAGCCAGAAAAATAAGAAGATAAATGTTACTTGCCATCTGATTTCTTTGTTATTCTGAATATGTTTCTTCATGTCAGTTATTTTCATCTTCTGAAATCCTCATATAATTTATATTCCAGTGAATTAAGAACTGAGGTACTGAGTTGTTCAATGCAAGAAAACAACAGCCCTGAAAACTGAGTGCAGAAAATCCATAAAATGACTGTGTCTCCTCTTACAGATCTGCAGTGTGTGTGTGAATGATGAAAATACCAGTGGATCTCCAGTTTTGTATTCTTCTCCTTATTGGTCAAACAGCGGCGCTCTGAGGCAAAACTGAGGAACTGCAATCCTAAGAATTTTTTTTTAAGCATTCACTGTTATATCTAACAACATATTTATAAATTAAAATGAATGCAAAACACACAAATCTTCACAAATAAAGTTTTTATATATTACTATATATTAGTACTATATATATTACTTAATATTAAAAGTATTATACAATAATATAGTTGGAAACAGTTTAAATGTTGGGTAAAGACTAATAAAATATTGAATACACTGTTTTTTAAAGTGTTAGGAAAATGTACAATTTCTACTTGGATTCTAATGCTGTCTGATTCCATTGGAGACATTTACTTCACTTTTTAACCTTGTAATGCTAGGCAATGAAACAGAAATGGTGATCACTTGGATAGGAAAGCTTAGAATTCTTTTAAAAGCTGACATTCTAATTCATCCACACTCTTTAAATACATTGAGGTTGTCATGTCTTTAACGCTTTTGGAGTGATTTCTCATCACTTAATTCCATGTCACCAGGGCCGGAAGAGATAAGAAATGGGCACAACGGGGACAACAAGAAAAAAGAACAGAAGCTTTAATTTTATTTCACTTAAAACAAAAATATAGCATTGCTGTAATCTTGGGTCAGTGTGATTCTGCAGCCTTACAATGCATACAGGCAGATTTTAGCAATGAGGGGGTCTACATATGTGTACCAACCAGTCAATGGGATATCAGGATGTATGACAGTAGGGGTGGACTTATGTTTGGGTGTCAATTTAAAAAAATATATAAAACATTAAAAAGAATAAAGAGCAACCAAATTAAAGAACAGTGGAGTGATGACGAAAAACAATACATGTTCATTATTTTCTCTGGAGCTCATGACCTTTAGTGCACTGTTTTACAGAAGCTATCATATGCGTTGTACTAAAACAATACACCAAAATATCACTTTTCGGCAAATCAGTTTGGCAAAACATGCACTTTTACAGTATTATAATATGTGCAGTATAAAGACAGTCCCTATCACATCTCCTTCTGTCTTTACCTGGTAATGTTTAAGTGTATGTAAATGCAAACAAAAAATGTTGTTTTGGATAGAGTAGAGAATGGTTAGAACCACTGTCAAAGTTTTTATTTTTGTCCCATGCTGGAGAGTGGTACCCATTTAACTGTCCTAGTGACCATTGTCACTAAGACAGAAAGTAAGGAGAGATCCTAAATTGTAGAGCTGTCAGCAAAGGAAAATGGGAGTTTATATCACCCCACATGGACACTTGTCCTGGTGACACCTGTCCAACTTGAAAATTCCCCTCACTTCAGGGAGAATTCCCCCTATTTTTTGTTGTTGCATCTTCAGGACAGGAATGTGTCATGGACGTGGGCTTTTTTCTGCAGCACTGCATGTATGTGCATTTTTTTTTTGATAAAATAATTTTTGAATGTTTTGTGAGATTTAAAAAAAAAAAAAACGTACTTTAAGAAAAACAAAAAACATGAAAAATAAATGATACCAAAAGAGACAGCAGGCTTATATGCTCGCCCTAATCCAGCCATGAGTATCATCCCCAGTATAATAACAATAACTAGTAATTGCAATTATTGCAGAATTTAAAAAAAATATTCTAGACAAGATGTACACTTTGCTAGTCACTCCCCTACTCTTGCAGGGAGCTACTAGAAAATTTTGTGATGTAAACCATATCCAATGTTTCATCGAGAAAAGTGCCACCGTCTCTACTAGAAAACAAAAACAAATTGCACAACCGAAACTTCAGCCTCAAAATCAGAGCACAACTACTACTCAATTGGCGATTAAGAATATACACCAAGTAACTAAGTACATGTAATATTGTAAATACTAAAGCATAAACCAAGTGATGTGTCATAAACATTAGCATTGGTAAATCTATAAGGACCCCATAACTAGCGTATCCAGGCCTGGGTTCTGAACCATGGATCCCATAGCTTTGCAAATCTGTGAAGGGTACCCATTTTGTTGGGATATATGATGCACTCTAAGAAGGGTAAAGTTAACCTGTGTGTGCCACTCTTCATACATAGAGGGTACAGTAGATTTGTGTGCCAGAAATAATCTAGTAAGAGGGGTTCTGACATATGGTTCAAAAGCTTCTTCATCTATAAAACCTAGTACACATGTTAGCAGATCATTATTTAAATTTGAATTATCATTACTGAATGGTTTAAATTATTAGATGCCAGTAACAAACCAGCTTGGAGCAGTGCCAGAGCATGTGTAAGAGATCAATGGGGGAGCCTAAACAGAGAGGGCAGTCAGGACTCTCCCTATGGTTCCATATGCCATGTGGATCACAAACATGTGAGATAGTCTTTGCATGGTCAAAGGGGAGACCAATAAAACCTGCTCCAGTACCAGTAGCCACATCTCCTCATTAAGCTCTCCAATATCTTTTCTCCATCCTGTCCTACCTGGAATATGAAGGTTAACCTGGGACTTATACAATAGTGACCAATAGAGGGAGGAAATACATCCCTTCCGATCTAAAGTATTGGTGAGGGAGTCTATAAGAGGAGTGCAGATCAAACTCATGTATATAGAAGGGCTCCTGCGCTACCAAGGGTGGTGGTGAAGGGATACTGCTGCAAACACCTAGTGATCTGTCCTTAACGGAAAAAAATTATCAAAAGTAGGGAGGGGGTGGTGTCTGCGCTGTGGTAGGGTGGGAACCGGAGGGGTGCAGAAAACTCAAGAAGTGAGTAACTGAACCAATGGACGTGAGTGAATGGGCGTGTAAAACATAAATTATACTAAGTGCAGAACATATCAATCTGAACTATGAGTGTACCAACTCAAATGGTGGATATACAAAATAAATATTCATAAATATACCACAAATTGCAAAATGTAAGTAATAAATAAACCAAAACATTTTAATATAGAGTGTATAAATACAAAGTGAACAGAAAAGTCAATATAGAAAAAAGTCTCTGATAGGTGCTCTCAAAGAACCAAAATCTAGAAATATGGTGCCAAAACAAAATTTCAGTGAAAACTATAGCACGGATAGCCAAATAAGCTCCAAAATGGTGGATCCCAATAGCAGCAACATATATAGGGTGGCTACAACCTCAGCATCAGATACACATAGAAAAGACATGAAACAAGAAGAATCATGGCACAGGATAGTAATACCACATAAAGGATCACACGGACATGCACTCACATGGAGGCTATGAAAGGTGGGTCTATCTAGTTTGTGAGTGGTCCTGGATGTTCTCTTTGCTGCCCCTCCAATATCCGATGAGCTGACACTCAGATTGGGTGAACCCTCAGAAGATGCAGGTATGCAGGAAAGAAAGGCAAACCGTAGCACAGCACCACAATAAAATAAGGTATTTAATGGATAAATTATTGAACTCACATAAACATGGATGTCACCGGGCACATAAAAACCAAACGAGCAGCATGCTCGTCTCCCTGCGTCTGACGTGTAGGCTCTAGTGCTCCTGGGTCCCTACGCGTCTCATCACGCAATCCCATCTATTTTCCTGGAAGTTGTGGCTGAATATTAGAACAGGAAGGGACCATCCCCAAGCTGCTCCCACAAAGTTGGGAGCATGCAATTGTCCAAATATTGGTATGCTGATGCCTTAAGAGTTCTCTTCAGTGGAACTAAGGGGCCAAGCCCAACCCCTGAAAAACAACCCTACACTATAATCCCCCACCACTAAATGATTTGGACCAGTGAAAAAAGCAAGGTTCTTTAAGATATGGATGAGTGCCTTTAAAATGCATTCTGATTGGCCAGACAGCATGTGGGCGGCCCCCTAGTTTGCAGCCCTGGACCACTCCCACCCAGAGACACACAGCCAACATCTCCATGAGGCTTATCGAGGTTCCAGCAGCTAACACACTGCGCTAGTGGATCCCTCAATAGAGACTTTTCGGCGGCCCTCCTGTGCTCCTGTGACACTGCATGTGGAAGTTCCCACCTACTCAATAACTCTCCAAGTGCTCCAACATTTTTTATGCACATTTTTAGTGTTGTTTTATACTTATATACTGAATAATTTCCTAAGCTGTTTAAAGGATTGGCGCTTCTCTCTCCTCCTTTTGCTTTCCTTTTGTTCACGGTGATCGGGTTCCCCAGCCCGTACCTGAAGCAGCCTTACTCACTTTACAACCTTCATTTAGAGACTTTTTGAGAGATACATTTTTAGGGGTTCATACCCCAGAACTTTCAATTCACTTTCACTCACTTTCATTTGCATGGTTGCACCTTCATGTATCAGTATGCAGATACATGCCTTTTTATTCACATTTTAAACTTTAATCTTTTTCATAAGATGGTTTAGCACTGAACATTATACCAATATTGTGTATGTGTTTCCTCTTAAAAAAAAAATAAAAAAAAAATTAGTATCAGTGTTTTCATATAGGATACAAAAAACCTAAAAACAAAATGTACACTATTGTTTCTTGACCCTAGTAAATAAGCAACATATATAATTATATATGGTATCACTGCAAACATCAGAATTTATTTTGGCATTTCTTTGCTGGTGGATCATGGTAATGGCAAGAAATATACATTTACATTTTGTCAAGAAGTATGATTCTGTTACATGCTTTATGATATATTATACGTTTTGAATAAAGCTAAATGTAAACGGAATAATCAAAAACCCAGATCAGTTAGTTTGTTTCTCTCTAAAAGCATGAAAATCTCAAAAATATATATTAATACAACATAAAAGATACTTATCAGGCACCATTAGTGTAGTGTATCAACATTCATGTCCTTTCTGTATCAGTTTGCTGGCTTTAAGTCATGGTGTGAAGCATTAATTAAATCTGCTGATTTGAGGGGCAGCATATAAGTTCCTTATAAACATAAGATTAAAGCGGGGTTCCAACCACAATTAGCATGTTTTAAATGTATGTCCTTTCATCATGCATTTTAATAATATAAATCAGGTCACTTACTATTTTACAATCTGCCGCCGCTCCGCATAGTTATTCAAAAAAGATAGCTTATAAAACTATGTCCACACCGGTTTAATTTTGCTTGTGGGCATTGTAAAGCCCACAAGCACTTACTTCCTGGAAGTTGCCGCCAGTGTCCCGTGATTGTGTAACAGGAGCTGAAGAACGGGGAGAGGTGAGTGTAAACACACCTTCCCCATTCTTCATTGTGGCTTGTCACTGATCGTCTGTTCCCTGTTATAGGGAACGACGATCAGTGACGTCACACGTCCAGCCACGCCCCCTACAGTAAGAATCACTTGCTTAAGACACACTTAACCCCTTAGCCTCTCTGGTGGTTAACCCCTTCACTGCCATTGATATTTTCACAGTAATCAGTGCATTTCTATAGCACTTTTCGTTGTGAAAATGACAATGGTCCCAAAAATGTGTCTGATGTGTCCGCCATAATGTCGCAGTCATGAAAAAATGCTGATTGCTGCCATTACTAGTAAAATTGCCATAAAACTATTTCCTATTTTGTAAACGCTATAACTTTTTCGCAAACCAATCAAAAATGCTTATTGTGATTTTTTTTAATATTGCATGTTTTTCAAAATTGTCGCTCTATTTTTGTTTATAGCACAACAAATAAAAACAGCAGGGGTGATCAAATACCACCAAAAGAAAGCTATATTTGTGGGGAAAAAAAAAATGATGCCAATTTTGTTTGGGGACCAAGTCGCACAACCGCGAAATTGTCAGTTAAAGCTACTCAGTGCCGAATCACAAAAAGGGGCCAGGCCCTATACCTGCATAATAGTTTGGGTCTAAAGTGGTTAAGGACAGAGTAAAAAACATGCATTGAAACATTATTACGTGTGTGTATTATGATTTACCTGAATGACTCCAGTGGATGGAAGTGCTTCTTTTAAACTCTCATTTTCAAGACCTGAATCATCTGTGTCAATCAGATTGTCCACAGGGACATTTTGATTTGACCTTATAAGACCAAAGTCACTTTCAGATGGGTCCAAAGCCACACATACATTATAGGAATAGGGGAAGGGTAAAGTTCCATCACTATACATAGAAAGTATCCGGGGATCAGCTGGAGGATATAGGCTTGTGTTTAAAGTTCCAAAGTTTGGTAATGGTTTTGACTCCTTGCATTTTGATATGATGACCAAGATAACAGTGATAATAAACAACAAAGAGATCAATGCTAAAGCAATCACTAAGTACATTTGCAAATGTGACTGAGGATCTTCATCAGGAAGTTGATTGCTGAGTTTAGGCACAATCTGCTGGAAATTATCTGCAACAATCAGGCTTACGGTGACTGTAGCTGAGAGAGGTGGAATTCCATTATCTCTCACCATCACTACAACTTTCTGATTTATTATATCTTTCTCTTGAAAGATCCGCGATGTCCTGATTTCTCCTGTATGTTCGTTGATGGCAAAAATTGATGGTTCTGATATTTGTATGAAATGATAAGAAAGCCAAGAGTTGTGTCCAGAGTCTTCATCCACTGCAACCACCTTTGTTATTAAAGAACCAGGTTCAGCTGTGAAAGGAACCATCTCAAATGCATCCTGCCCACCACTTCCTGGGGATGGGAACAAGATTCTTGGAGCATTATCATTCTGATCGACTATACGGATCAGTAATGTTGTGTTTGTACTCAGAGATGGAGATCCATTGTCTCTAGCAGTTACTTGTACTGAAAACTCCCTGTGCTTCTCAAAATCAAAAGATTTCTGAGCATAAAGAGCCCCTGTCTCCCTATTTATGGAAAGATAAGAGGGCAAAGGGAAATCTTCTGCATTAATATGAGATATTGCATAAAAAATGTTAGCGTTGTCTGCAGCATCAGGATCAAATGCTTGTATATTGTATATTGGGGCCCCTGGTAAATTGTTTTCTGTTATATAAACAACATGAGAAGATTTTTTAAATACTGGTGGATTGTCATTAACATCTGATATATCCAGTCTGATGGTTCTTCTGCTGGAAAGGAGAGGAACTCCTCTGTCAGTAGCTACAATTGTGATATTATAACTGGATGCTTTTTCTCTGTCTATTTCACCTGTTGTAACAATTCTATAATAGCTGTCAGATGACAATACTAAACTGAAAGAGGGCTGTTCTATTAGCTTGCAATCAATGTATCCATTTTCTCCAGAATCCTGATCAACCACTTCAATTAGAGCTATTACTGTTCCAGATATGGAATCTTCTGGGACAGGAGAAAATAACGATGTGATGGATATCTCAGGAGCATTATCATTTTCATCCATGACTTCTATTAAAACTACACAATGGGAAGCAAGAGCACCTCCATCTTTTGCTTCTACTGACAGTTCATAATTTTTTGTTAATTCAAAATCTAACTTCTTATTTATTTTGATTTCACCAGTTATTGCATCAATGCTAAAAGTCCCTGTGTGGTGTACACTTCCTGATGTTTCACTGAAAAAATAATGTATGTGTGCATATATACCTTCATCTTTGTCAGTAGCTTTCACAGTAATTATTGTGGTATTAATAGGCATATTTTCATTTACATTGGCTTTATATGCTTCCTGTGTAAATACTGGAAAGTTATCATTAACATCAGCGACAATAAATTGTATCAGTGCAGTACCAGATCTAATAGGCTTTCCTCCATCAGTAGCTGTTAATGAAAATTCATGCACATTTTGTGATTCTCGATCTAATGGTTTTTCTAGCACAAGTTCAAGAAATTTACTCCCATCTGATTTGATTTTCTCACTGAATGCAAAATGCATGTTGTCACTCAGATTATATGTCTGTACTGAATTCATACCAAAATCTGGATCTTTAGCGTTTTGTAGAACAAATCTTGTTCCTGGTGGTGTCAATTCAATTGCTTCAAAAGTGAATGTGTCTGGATAAAACACTGGAGGATTATCATTTATGTCCTGAATGTCTATCTTGACTCTAAATATAGTTAAAGGATTTTCAACTACAGCATCAAAGGTTAAACAGCAGGTAGCTTCTGCCCCACACAGTGTCTCTCTGTCTATCCTGTCCTTCACATAGAGATTTCCATTGTCTAAATTCACATACAAATATTTCTCTGCAACACGTGATACAATTCTTAGTTTTCTGGATAAGATCTGTTTAATATTCAATCCAAGATCATTTGCAATGTTTGCTATTACAGAGTCTTTTCTCATTTCTTCTACTATGGAATAGTGAATCTGACCAGAGACTGAATGACACAGCCAGGAAAATAAGAAGGAAAATATTACTTGCCATCTGATTCCTCTGTATATCTGTGTAGGTTTTTCAGTCATTTTCAGTTTCTGTAATCCTTATAGAATTTATAGTCCAGTAAATCTGAAGGATGTTCTGAATTGTTCAATAGAAGAATACAGCAGTCTTGTAGACTGTGTAAAGAGAATCCAGAAAATGGCTGTGTTTCTTGTTGCAGTGTTGCAGTGTGTGTGTGAATGATGAACATACCAGTGGATCTCCAGTTCTGTATTCTTCTTCTTATTGGTCAAACAGCGGCGCTCTGAGGCAAAACTAGTGAACTGCACTTCTTAGGAATTTTATGAAAGCATTTACTTTTAAAGCTATTAAAACCTTCCTAAATTACAGCTGTGAAGAGTAATACTTATATTGTATTATATTAATTATATTGTATTAAACAAAGAATTTAAAACGGTAAACTATAGGTAAATACATTCTTGAAAAACACTTTATATTTTTTAAATTGTATTTTTTATTTATTTCTTTGAAACTCATTCATGTCACATAAAGTAAAATGTCGGTTTATTAAAGAGCTTTAAAAAAACGATGTTAAAAGCTGTACTCCAGTCTAATGCCTTTAAAATATATCTATATAAATAAAAAATATGGACCAACGAGATCCGTACACCCACACTTGAGGTCCCACCACTGCACCAAGGACACACTAAATATAAGGATGAAGGAAGCTGCATATAAACAAAATATGAAAAAGCATTTACCATATAAATAAATAAAAGTAAACGGTGGCTACTATTTACTTTTATTTATTTATATGGTAAATGCTTTTTCATAAATATATATACTCACTTTGTGTACACATGCTTTTGCTGATGCAGATATCACCTTGTTAATGTAGCAGTAACATCACTACTGTGCCCTACATAGCGTATAAAGAGAGGAGAGCTGTGAGAGGGACCCAACAGCTCCATCTATTACAGGCTGCCTACATAAGACTACAGGAAGGGAGAGACAAGACCAGTTACCCTGCACAAGGAAAGTGTACATCAGTGATCAGTCTTTTTTATAGGAAGCTCCTACAAAGGCAAAGTTTCACACTACCCTACTGCACAGATCTGGAAAAAATAAAAAAAGGACACCATGATTCAAGTTAGAACACATGACTCCTGTATATAGACACATTTTGCTTCGCCCAGTATTCATCTTTAAGCTAAGCTTGCAGTAGGTAGTAATATTGTACACATATTTCAACACAATCCACAAATAACTGTATAATAATTTGACTCATCATAAACAACTTAAGTAAAACAATAAAACAGACAGTGCACTATCTCTGTATCTGGCCCTGGGTATCTACGTGACTGATTCTTAGAATCAGTTATGCATAGATTTGGCGTAGATCCGACTGGCGTAAGTCACTTACACTGTCGGATTTAAGTTGCAATGTTACGCTTGGCTGCTAGGTGGCGTTCCCGTCAATTTCTGTGTCAAATATGCAAATGAGCATGATATGCCGATTCCCGAACGTTTTTGCACGCCGTTGTCGTAGTTTACGTAGTTTGCGTAAGCATAAGGTTACCCCTGCTATATGAGGGGTAACCTTGCGTAAGTCCGGCTTAAGCCATGTTAAGTATGGACGTCATTTCCGTCATTTCCGTCGTTTACGTAAGTCGTCTCAAATAGGGCTGTACGTTAATTACATTCACGTTGAAAACAATGTATTTGCGTCGTACTATGGAGCATGCGCAGTGGGCTTCATTGACGGCCGGCGCATGCGCAGTTCGTTCGGCACGGGGCGCGCTTAATTTAAATACAGCACGCCCCCCTCCTTCCCTATTTGAATTACGCGGCCTTACGCCCTCCCATTTATGCTATGCCGCCACACATTACGGAGCAAGTGCTTTGAGAATACAGCACTTGCCTGTAAATAGTGCGGAGGCGTAGCGTAAATAGAATACGATACGCTACGCACACAAAGGGCAGATCTACGAGAATCTGGCCCACCGTTTTTTTCTTTTGGCAATATACATTTTAAGAAATTGAAACATGATTCCATACAGTAATTGCCAACATAGTAAAATGTTTCATTACATTTTACTGAATAAGTAATTGACCCTTCCCTACTTCTCAAAATATTTAGTGAATTTGGCTATGTATAATTTTGCATTCTTTATAAAATATCTGTAATCTCTGTAATCATAAGTAATTTAAAGATTAAAGGAACTACTAGAGATAAAAGTTGATACTATATAAAAATATATAAAAAGGGAGGTCAAACTAAAATATAAATTAAACTCTGTTTATGTATGAATGCATGGAAATAAACAATCCAGTGGTTTCATGAATTGTATGTAAGCATGTGTCCTTCCTAAGTTCTTTATCTAATATTTTTACATTTATAAGATAAAAGTGTAACAAGAATATTTTGTTAGTTTTGCATAAACTATTGAAGACCCGCTTTTAGATTTCATAATGGTATTTGTGCCCTAGTAGGAAGAAGCAGAAAATTAGTAAGGGGACATTTTTCCCATTGGGGAGACAGACATTGACAACAAACTGAATAAGAATGTTAGTAGTGGTATGCTTGACCTCAGTGTATTTCCAATATAATGTGTCAGGTCTTTTTAAGCAACCCTCAAAGTGCTTGTAATCCCCTTTTTAGAGGTTTTACCTATAGGTACTCCTAGAATAAGCTTACCTATAGGTACTGTAAATATCTCCTAAACGTGCACCATTTAGGAGATATTTACCTTGTAGTGTCTCGGTGATGTCATCCTGCATGCGCTGGGAAGAGACGGCCGGGCCCCAAAATATATATAATATTTACAGTATTTATAATACTTTTGAAGATAGTGTCGAGAGCACCCATAAATACTTCATTACTTGTCCTTAGTACTTACCTGAGTGATTCCAGTGGATGAAAGTGCTTCTTTTAAACTCTCATTTCCAAGACCTGAATCATCTGTGTCAATAAGATTATCCACAGGTACATTTTGGTTTGACTTTAAAAAAACAAAATCACTTTCAGGTGGGTCCAAAGCAACACAAACATTGTATGAGTAGGGTAAGGGCAAAGTTCCATCACTATACATAGAAAGTATCCTGGGATCAGCTGGAGGATAGAGGCTTGTAGTTAAAGTTCCAAAATTTGGTAGTGGTTCTGACTCTTTGCATTTTGAAACAATAACCAAAATGACAGTTATAATAAACAAAAAAGAAATCAGTGCTAAAGCAATCACCAGGTACAATTGCAAGTGTGACTGAGGATCTTCATCAGGAAGTTGGTTATTGAGTTTAGGAACAATCTGCTGGAAATTATCTGCAACAATGAGGTTTAGGGTGACTGTGGCCGAGAGTAATGGAATGCCATTATCTCTTACCACCACCACAACCTTCTGATTCAGTATATCTTTCTCCTGAAAAATGCGAGATGCCCTGATTTCTCCTGTATGTTCATTAATGACAAAAGCTGATGGTTCTGACATTTGTATAAAATAGGGCTGTGCAAATTAACTTTTAATTGATCGATTAATCTTTAATTTTTTTGATCGGTCAAAATATTTTTGATCGATTTAAAATTATTTTCATTGGTAATCACCTCTCCGCCGGTTTCTGGGCCTTCAGGGAGTTCCGTCGGAGATCTGGTAATGTCACGGCCACCAGCGGGGCTTTCCGTGTCCATCTGAAGGGCTCCTTTGCTGTGCCTTCATATCTGCATGCCGGCGGGACCTTACTATCTGCCACACACAAGGCTGTTACACTTCCCTCTATAAGTTCCCTCTATCAACCTGGGATTCTACAACCATCCACTGGAAGTTGTGATAGTTCCCTTCACGGGACATCTACATGCCGACAGACTGATGTTAACCTCTCCTCATCTCGATTCAGCAGTGGTATCGTTGTACACATTTTTATACCAGTATCATACTTAGCTACATGTTTTTATGACTACTTTTGGTACCGTTTGGTATTACTCGCACCATTTTTACAGTTTATGTAGCTACATCGATTTTATCTCCAGTGCAATATTTATTTTGTTACCTACTTGAAGACTATAAAAGTTTTAATGCCATTCCCATCGAGCGCCTTTGTGTGTTTTTTTGTATCCTGCTATCCATTTTTCCAGTGGTTGGGAGCTGCACTGGGAATCAGCCTGCAAGGAGATCAGCTAAAAGTAGTTGGATCTGTATGTGTGTTATAATTAATCGAAATTAGTCGATTAATCGATTAAAAAAATAAAAGATTAATCGAACACAAAAATTTTGATCAGTAACAGCCCTAGTATAAAATGATAAGAAAGCCAAGCATTGTGTCCCGAGTCTTCATCCACTGCAATCACCTTTGTTATTAAAAAACCAAATTCAGCTGTGAAGGGAACCATCTCAAATGGATCCTGCCCACTATTTCCTGGGGATGGAAACAAGATCTTTGGAGCATTATCATTCTGATCCACTATACGGACCAGTAATGTTGTGTTGGTACTTAGAGATGGGGATCCATTGTCCCTAGCAATTGCTTTTATTAACAATTCTTTGTGTTGCTCAAAATCAAAGGATTTCTGAGCATAAATAACTCCACTATCCATATTGATGGAAAGATAAGAGGACAAAGGGAAATCTTGTGCATTTATATTGGAAATTGAATAAATAATTTTGGCATTGTCTCCAGCATCAGGATCAGATGCTTGGATATGGTAAACTGCGAGACCTGGTAAATTGTTCTCTAGTATGTTAACAATATAGGAGGATTTCATAAATACTGGCGGATTGTCATTAACATCTGATATGTCCAGTCTGATTGTTCTTCTGCTGGAAAGTGGAGGCGATCCTCTGTCAGTAGCTACAATTGTGATATTATAACTGGGCCCTTCCTCTCTGTCTATTTCACCTGTTGTAACAATTCTATAATAACTGTCAGGTGACATCACTAAACTGAATGAAGGCTGTTCTATAAGCGTGCAATCAACAAATCCATTTTCTCCAGAATCTTGATCATCAACTTCAATTAGAGCTATTACTGTTCCAGGTATGGAATCTTCTGGGACAGGAGAAAAAAGTGATGTGATGGATATCTCAGGAGCATTATCATTTTCATCTATGATATCTATCAAAACTTTACAATGGGCGGCAAGGGCACCTCCATCTTTTGCTTGTACTGACAGTTCATAATGTTTTGTTAATTCAAAATCTAACTTCTTATTTATTTTGAGTTCACCAGTTTTTGGATTAATGTTGAACGTTTCTGTATAATGTACACTTCCTGATGTTTCAATAAAAGAATAATTTATTTTTGCATTTATACCTTCATCTTTGTCAGTGGCATTTACAGTAATTATTGTAGTATTAATTGGCACAGTTTCACTTGTGCTGGTTTTATATACTGTCTGTGTAAATACTGGAAAATTATCATTAGCATCTGTGACAATGATCTTTATCAATGCAGTGCCAGATCTCATAGGTTTTCCTCCATCAGTAGCTGTTAATAAAAATTCATGTACATTCTGAGATTCCCGATCTAATGGTCTTTCTAGCACAAGTCCAAGAAATTTACTTCCATCTGAATTGATAGTCTCACTCAGTGCAAAATACTTGTTGTCACTGAGCTTATATGTCTGTACCGAATTCATACCAAAATCTGGATCTTTTGCATTTTGTAAAGCAAAACTTGTCCCTGGAGGTGTTGATTCAATTGCTTCAAATGTAAATGTGTCAAAATAAAACACCGGAGAATTATCATTTATATCCTGAATGTCTATCTTAACTCTGAAAATATTTAAGGGGTTTTGAACCACAGCATCAAAGGTTAGAAAGCAGGTAGAGTCTGTCCCACACAAAGTCTCTCTGTCTATCCTGTCCTTCACATACAGATTCCCATTGTCTAGATTCAAATAAAAGTATTTCTCTGCAACACGTGATACAATTCTCAGTTTTCTAGATGAGAGCTGCTTCATATCTAATTCGAGATCATTTGCAATATTTGCTATAACAGAGTCTTTTCTCATTTCTTCTACAATGGAATAATGAATCTCACCAGAGACGGAATGACAAAGCCAGTAAAATAAGAGGGGAAATATTACTTGCCATCTGATTCTGTTGAATATATGTATTGCTTTTTTAATTTCAGTCATTTTCATCTTCTTTAATCCTTGATTAATCTGCATTCCAGTAAATTGAGAAGGGTGTACTGAGTTGTTCAGAGAGCAGCAGTTCAGTACACTGCATAGAGAAAATCCATAAAATGACTGTGTCTTTCAGATCTGCAGTATATATGTGAGGGATGAAAATACTAATGGATCTCCAGTTCTATATTATTTTACTTATTTGTCAAACAGCGGAGCTTTGAGGCTAAACAAGGGAACTGCAATTCTGAGGAATTTTATTCAAAAATGTTTTATGCTATCAAAATATTTCTAACTTAATGGAATGTATACATTATAATACGTAACAGTCACCATTTTTTACATTGAAACACAGAATACAACATACACGTATAGGTAGATAAACATTGAAGTATATGTTTCATAGTATTTTTGCTCTTTTAATTTTGTTTACATCACATTAAGGTAAATTTCTGCATATGGTGAAGAGTATATACCTGTGCTTGCAGCAGACAGTGAGGCTCATCCTAAATTGTATATGTTAAGTAAAAACATATGTTTATTATATACTGGTAGCTGTAATAATAAAACATATAATGTGCTTGTGCACTTATGAATTGCAAAGGGAACACAAGAAACCCTTTGAGGTTGATTTAATAAAACTGGAGAGTGCAAAATCTGGTGCAGCTCTGCATAGAAACCAATTAGTGCCCATTTTTTATTTTTTTTAGGCCAAAGCTTAACTGAACAAGCTGAAGTTAGAAGCTGATTGGCTACCATGCACAATTGCACTTACCAGTTTTAGTAAATCAACATATTTCTGTCTTTGCAAGACTTATTCTGTACTAGAATGATATACTGCAGTTTATTGACACCAAAGAATTTCTACTTTTATATTCCTCAAAATGAAAATATAATTTAATCTTTCCTACAAAACGTTTAAAAAATAATATTCGTATGAACACATATTTAAACTTTCCCTACACTGCAGACTGTATACTAAATTTGTCTTTATATTCTTTTATAAAATATCTGCAATCATTAGTGACATGCCTATATGGTTATTGATATAATATTTGTTAATTTAATAGACTAAGATTAAAACAGTTTAAAGGTTTATTTAAGATGAAAAAAAAAATGTTTGATACTGTATGAAACACATGGTCTAACCTATAATTTTTTTTTTTTTGTACATAAAACTGCAAAGAAACAGACTGAATGGTATATGGTTATTCTACAGAACTGTTCTATGTCTTCTCCTTTTATCTAATAGTTCTATATTTCTAAGGTAAGTGTTACCGCAGGTATTTGTTAGCTTTACATTACCTAAAGAGGACCCTCTCTCAGACTCGCAATGATGCCTTTTTCTGAGGCAGAGTAGGAACGATGGGGAAAATCTTCCCAATGGAAACATGGACAGTAATAAAATCTTGACCTAGAATCTAAGCTGTCCCCACTCTGACTAAAGTATATACATGTGTTTAGTATTTACTTCTAATTTAAAAAAAAATTTAAAGCACAAACCTTTTACATTGTAGACAGAGTACAGACATGTTAAAAAATACATTTCTGTGCATCACACTACATTACAATGATAAAATATCTGTCCTGTCCATGGGACGATCACTTAAAATGCTAAGCCTCCAGTAGTTAAAATGTATTTGTTTTCATAAAAACTGAAGCAGCAAAAATTATGCTCAACATAATTTACAAGTAAATAGGGTCACATGTTTTACACCATCCAACCACACATAGATACATAGAGACACTTCCCCTACTGTAACACTTTCCATTCATTCATTGCATTACGTAATACCATAAAGCCATGCAACCGCTTGCTATACAGTTTTATTGGTAACCAGCTATCTTTTACAAAACTAATACATTTTGGAATGAACTGATGGTTCAGATTGTTTACTTGACCAATCCAAAAATGTAAGCAGGTGCAAAAACATTGTCACTATAGAAACTATTTGACTATACGTGCCACATATAAAGTTTTTAAGTTTTATGAAATTCAATATATATTAGATTTAATAAAAACAAAATCTACAGGAGACTGTTATACATACATACTGTACAGGCAATATATACCATAGATAAGTGAAAAAATCACATTCTATACATCAGCCAATAAAATTAGCCATACTATGAAATGTGTAATTACCTAAGTAAAAAATAATAATTCTTTGTTTTTTATTCTTGATTTAGAATACAAAGGCAACCAACAGATTGTATCAAAATATGAACTGTGAAAATATAGTCCAACAGAATGAGGGTCTAAATAATATAATACCTCAAATCACATAGTGTACAAAAAATGAACAGCACTGCCATATTAGTCAATATAAGACTATGGAACGGAAACGAGGTTGGATACCTGTTTTTTTTTTCGTATTATAGGGAAGGAGGAAAGAAGAGGAGGGAAAAGAAGGAAAAGGACTGGGTTAAGGGAGGAAAAATAAATATATATATATATATATATATATATTTCAAACAAACAAGCGTGCTGGCCAGAAGGGAATATTTAGGTCGATTGAGGACTGCTATCTAGTAGAGCGCTACCTTCATCTGAGTATATAAACATATTCCATGGGAGTCACGTTTTCCTACAACGTTTGTGTTTGTTTAGTGCTAAAAGAACTAGCTTCTCAAGTTTATTGATATCCTCAACCTTTCTGAGTCACATTTGAATAGAGGGAGGGTCATAATCTATCCAAGAGATGCAATTTTTGGCAGCATTAACACATTGTAATAGGAATGTCAGAGCAATAAAGCAGAAAGAAGGCAGGATCCTCTGGAACCGGATAGTCTGTAAACTGTTGTGTACGTTCCAGAAAGTCTACAAGCCAGGGCACACCCAACAATATAATTCTTATATTAAAGCATAATGGAAACTGCATGTGAGATCAGTATGGGTAGGCTTGTATTGTAAGTTTTAAGTACTGCTTTGCATTTCGATTAGTTAATACACTAATCAAAATAGCCACCCCTTTTTGCCAGACCATAGTCATACCACTGTCCCTTACCCATGAGCTATCATAACTACATATATAACTATCAATATTTCACAAAGTTCAACCTTTTACAATCCAGCTAGTTTTGGCACAGAGGAAGCTTCTTTTCCTTACTTTGTCATGGGTAGTTTGGATCACTACCCTGGATTATAATATTCACATTTTCTCTTTTTTATATTGCAACTGATAAAAATAAAATCATGAGAAAAACATGTATTACCATGTGACCACAGTGCAGTTTACAAAAAAAAGAAATAAAATAAACATAGTGTGAAAAGTAATACTTACATATACATGATATGCTTCACTGTAGCTTCACATACATGGCAAAACATACATCATGTTGTGTTAACAATAGATTTTCAATCACTTGTACACAATCCTCCCTTGATGATGACACTTAGTTCTTGGCACTGGAATGCCAAAAAGCTTGTGCATTAGGCACAGGCACAGTTTTCTGGTACCATTTCAAACACTAAAGCAATACGTAAGTTAATGCTTCTCAAATTATTGTATACTGTGCCTACAATCAAGCATGGTGGTGGGAGTGCCATGGTCTGGGGCTGCATGAGTGCTGCCAACACTGGGAAGCTACAGTTCATTGAGGGAACCATGAAAGCCAACATGTACTGTGACATACTGAAGCAGAACATGACCCCATCCCTTCGGAGACTGTGTCGCAGGGCAGTATTTCAACTTGATAACGACCCCGAGCACACCTCCAAGACAACCACTGCCTTGCTAAAGAAGCTGAGGGTAAAGGTGATGGACTGGCCAAGCATGTTTTCAGACGTAAACCCTATTGAGCATCTGTGAGGTATCCTCAAATGGAAGATGGAGGAGCACAAGGTCTCTAACATCCACCAGCTCTGTGATGTCGTCATGGAGGAGTGGAAGAGGACTCCAGTGGCAACCTGTGAAGCTCTGGTAAACTTCATGCCCAAGAGGGTGGAAGATGCTGGAAAATATTAGGTGGCCACACAAAATATTGACACTTTGGGCCCAATTTGGACATTTTCACTTAATCAGGTGTTTACTCACTTTTTTTGTTAGCGGTTTAGACATTAATGGCTGTGTTAAGTTATTTTGATGGGAAAGCACATTTACACTGTTTTACAAGCTGTACACTCACAACTTTACACTGTAGCAAAGTGTAATTTCTTCAGTGTTGTCAAATGAAAAAATAGATATAATAAAATATTTACAAAAATGTGAGATACTGTGTGTGTGTGTGTATATATATATATATATATATATATATATATATATATATATATACACGCACACTGCTCAAAAAAGGAACACTTTGAAAACATCTCAACGGGCAAAAATCTCATGCTGGATATCTATACTGATATGGACTGGGTAATGTGTTAGGAATGAAAGGATGGCACAACATTTGATGGAAATGAAAATTATTCACCTACAGAGGGTGGAATTCAAAGACACACAACGAAAATCAAAGTGAAAAAATTATGCAGCAAGCTAGTCCATTTTGCTGAAATTTCATTGCAACAACTCAAAATGGTCCTCAGTTGTTTGTATGGCCCCCAAATGCTTGTATGCATGCCTGACAACATCAGGGCATGCTCCTAATGAGACGATGGATGGTGTCCTGGGGTATTTCCTCCCAGATCTGGACCAGAGCATCACTGAGCTCCTGAACAGACTGAGGTGCAATCTGGCGGCACCGGATGGACCGAAACATAATGTCTCAGAGGTGTTCTTTTGGATTTAGGTCAGGTGAGCGTGGGGCGGAAACAGCACTGCTCAAGATCTGGGACGATGCTCTTGAGGCCGCAGACAAAGGAGAATCTTGTCTTCTGGTTCTGTTGGACCTGAGCGCAGCTTTCGACACAGTAGACCACAAGCTTTTATGGACCCGGCTAGCTGAAGTAGCCAGAGTCGCAGTAGGCGATTTATCTTGGTTCTTCTCTTTTTTGGAAAACCGATCGCAAGTAGTGAAGTTAGGACCTTTCATTTCTGAAAAACGCACATTATCGTGCGGAGTCCCTCAAGGATCCCCTCTGTCGCCGGTGTTATTCAACATCTATCTCCGTCCTCTTTTTGAGATTATCATCAGTCAAAAACTGCTCTATCACTCATATGCAGACGACACGCAACTATATTTCCACATTTGCAATAAAAAGGATCACCACCTCAATCTAGAGACATGCCTCTCTTTGATAGAGGACTGGATGACAAAGAGTTATCTTAAACTCAACGGAGCGAAAACAGAACTTCTCCTGTTTCACGCCAAGCGTAAGAATCTACCTGCAACAACTTGGAGCCCCCTGCCCATTCTGGGCAAAATCATCACCCCTAGCGCCAAAGTCAAAAATTTCGGGGTCATTTTCGACTCCTACATGACAATGGACGCACAAATAGGGTCAGTAGTCAGCAGATCTCACCATCTGCTGCGCCTACTACGCAGATGTATTCCATTTGTTCCCAAAGAAGACATATCGGTCGTGGTGGGAGCAATTGTAAACTAAAGATTGGACTATGCAAATGCCCTTTACCTCAGACTCCCCAAGTACCAAATCGCTCGTTTACAAGTCTTTCAGAATACAGCCGCTAGACTTGTGACTGGGAAAAAACCTTGGGAATCAATCTCACCTTCACTGAGATCCCTTCATTGGTTACCAGTAAAAGACAGAATCACTTTTAAAGCACTCTAACGCATAGATGTATTCATGGGAATGCTCCACATTATTTATGCGAAAAAAAAGCTCATAATCCCAATGACGTTCTGCGATCCACCAATCAAAATCTACTCCAGATACCGAAAGCCAACTATAGGTCCAAAGGAGATAGAAGATTTGCTGTCCAAGGTCCCAGACTATGGAACGCTTTACCAACCAGCATTCGGTTGGAGGAGAACCACTTAGCATTCAGGAGAAAAATCAAGACTCATCTCTTTTGTTTCCAAAGGAGACCGGAACAACAAGCGCCCAGAGGCTATTTAGTTTGCATGTGCTGCGCTATATAAGTCTTCATTCATTCATCAATTTCTTCATCCTCCAGGAACTGGCTGCATGCTCTCGCCACATGACGCTGGGCATTGTCGTGCACCAGGAGGAACCCAGGACCCACTGCACCAGCGTAGGGTCTGACAATGGGTCCAAGGATTTCATCCCGATACCTAATGGCAGTCAGGGTGCCATTGTGTAGCCTGTAGAGGTCTGTGCGTCCTTCCATGGATATGCCTCCCAGACCATCACTGACCCACCACCAAACCAGTCATGCTGAACGATGTTACAGGCAGCATAAAATTCACTGCTGCTTCTCAAGACCCTTTCACATCCGTCACATATGCTCAGGGTGAACTTGCTCTCATCTGTGAAAAGCATGGGGCACCAGTGGCGGACCTGCCAATTCTGATGTTTAATGGAAAATGCCAATCAAGTTCCACAGTGTCCAGCAGTGAACACAGAGCACACTAGAGGACGTTGTGCCCTCAGGCCACCCCCATGAAGTCTGTTTCTGATTGTTTGGTCAGAGGCATTCACACCAGTGGCCTGCTGGAAGTCATTTTGTAGGGCTCTGGCAGTGCTCATCCTGTTCTTCCTTGCACAAAGGAGCAGATACCGGTCCTACTTATGGGTTAAGGACCTTCTACGGCTCTGTTCAGCTCTCCTAGAGTAACTGCCTGTCTCCTGGAATCTCCTCCATGCTTTAGAGACTGTGCTGGGAGACACGACAAACCTTCTGGCAATGACACGTATTGATTCGCCATCCTGGAGGAGTTGGACTGCCTGTGCAAATTTTATAGGGTCCAAGTATCGCCTTGTGCTACCAGTAGCGACACTGACCCTAGCTAAATGCAAAACTAGTGAAAAACTGTCAGATCAGATGAGTAGGGAAAAAAATGTCAGAAACCTCCAACTAAAAAAACATTCCTGATTTGGAGGTCATCTCATTGTTGCCCATCTAGTGCACCTGTTGTTAATTTCAATTAACAGCAAAGCAGCTGAAACTAATTAACAACCTCCTCTGTATACACCCCCCCCCCTCTACTACCTAACTGACCAGATCAATATCCCAGGGGTTCTGATTCAAAAGTGTTCCTTTAATTATTTTGAGCAGTATATATATATATATATATATATATATATATATATATATATATATATATATATATATATATATATATATATATATATATATATATATATATATATATGTGTGTTCAAAACAATCCATATTATCACCTACAAAAAAACAATCAGTAACCCGTATTTTTTTCAAAACCATTCTCCAAAAGTGCCTTGTGCAAAACTATAAACAATAATAACAATATAAAGTGCAAGAACCACACATTCTGTAAGTAATTTAACTGCAATCAAAAGTGTCCAGTGCATATAGTCTCTTTTCATCCAAATCCATTGTTATAAGATAAGTATGATCTCCAACATATACTAAGTTAACATCTGCAGTTGTCGTACAGTAAAACACACTGGGTGAACTATACTCTAGTCTGTGAATCCTCCACCCTGCTATTCAAACTACTCACTACTAGTGTTGCTCAAGAATATTCGCATTGCGAATATTCGTTATGAATATTGCATATTCGAGTATTCGCAAATAACTTGAATATCGCGGTGAATATTCGCTATTGCGAATATTCGTATTTTTTCAAATTTATTTTTAAAACAGATAACATCCTAGTGATCTCCATCGACGTCTAAAAGCATTGCTGGTATGATTAGAGACCCTGGGCCGAGTAGCTGAGGCGATCCTTTTATGTTGCCGAATATTCGCAATGCGAATATTCGTATTACGAATATTCGCGAATACTTTCTCTGCCGTTCTTTTGCATCAGAGCCAATCAGAGTTCTCCTACCACAGTTGTCAGAGGTTAGCAACCTCCATAGCAACCAATAGGAACCTGCCTGCACGACCATTATATAAGAGTTAGTGTTTAGTGCATATTAGTTTATTATTTGTAGTCCTCGTCTTTGTCCTTGTCAGTCAGTGTAAAAAACAAAAAAACAAAAAAAATTAGCTTTAGTTTAGTCATATAAGTTTGTGTAAGTAGAGTTAGTGTTTAGTGCATATTAGTTTTGTAATCCAGGAAATGATCTCCGTTTTTGCGTGTTGTTCGCGCGCATGCGCATGCGCGGACGAGAATTTTGCAATCAATTTCGCATTAGCGAAATTTTGCAAATTTTTTTTTGATAAAATATCACGAATATTCGATATTAACGAATATTTCACAAATATTCTTCTATATATTCATGAAATATCGCGAAATCGAATATGGCGTATTCCGCTCAACACTACTCACTACTAGCTCTGACCCTTTATATGGGTCATTCGCACATTCTTATACTGTAATACTGTAAACTTCCAAGGCAAACTAGCTCACTTTCAAGAGAGTTCCAAATACACAAGGAGGAGGTAAGATTACATTTTTATAGCGTAAAACTGTTTAATAAAAATGTGCTTAAAAGCAATAACCCATTTCACTCACATTAGTGGGTGCTAGTTATGGCACTAAGGAACAACAGCTTAGTCATGACATGCTGTCCCTGCTCCACCAGCCCTTTCTGACCGATGTGATTGTGTGCTCTGTTTGGGGTAAAGTCATATTACTAAGCCCCACCTATGAGTTTTATCAATCAGACATCAGGGATAGATATAATGATATACCAGTGATCACTATCTGCTTATTCACTGATCACAGATGAGTTCTTTATAAAGTTACACTGGGACATTAATCTGAAGACTGTCACACCAGAAATGTTACTTTATTTATGTACAATGCCTCTCACGTACTTGCCTCAATCTTCAGAAAATATTTTAAACTAGTGGACGCTTCCCTAACATAGTTAAATAATAAAATAATACACCACCCATGGGGACATTATTAAATGTAGATATTATGACTTACCTGAATGACTCCAGAGGATGCAAATGCTTCTTTTGAGTTCTCTTTTTCAAGACCTGAATCGCCAGTGTCAATCAGGTTATCTACAGGAACATTTTGATTTGACTTTAAAAACCCAAAATCATTTTCTGATTGGTCCAAAGCCACACAGACATCATAGGAATAGGGAAAGGATAACGTTCCATCACTATACATAGAAAGTATCCTGGGATCAACTGGAGGATAGAGGTTTGAACTTAATGCTCCAAAGTCTGGTAATGGTTTTGATTCCTTGCATTTTGACATAATGACCAATATAACAGTTATGATAAACAACAAAGAAATCAGTGCTAAAGCAATCACTAAGTACATTTGCAAGTGTGACTGAGGATTTTCATCAGGAAGTTGATTGCTGAGTTTAGGTACAATCTGCTGGAAATTATCTGCAATAATGAAGGTTATGGTGACTGTAGCTGAGAGAGGTGGAGTGCCATTATCTCTCACCAAAACCACAACCTTCTGATTCAGTATATCTTTCTCCTGAAAAATGCGAGATGTCCTGATTTCTCCTGTATGTTTATTAATGACAAACACTGATGGTTCTGATACTTGTACAAAATGATAAGAAAGCCAGCTGTTATGTCCAGAGTCTTCATCCACTGCAACCACCTTTGTTATTAAAGACCCAGGTTCAGCCGTGAAAGGAACCATCTCAAATCCATCCTGGCCACCACTTCGTGGTGATGGGAACAAGATTCTTGGAGCATTATCATTTTGATCCATTACACGGATCAATAATGTTGTGTTGGCACTCAGAGATGGAGATCCATTGTCTCTGGCAGTTACGTGCACTGAAAACTCCCTTTGCTGCTCAAAATCAAAAGATTTTTGAGCATAAAGATCTCCCGTCTCCATATTAATGGAAAGGAAAGAGGACACAGGGAAATCCTCTCCATTTAATTTGGATACTGAATAAATAATTTTAGCGTTGTCTCCAGCATCAGTATCATAAGCTTTTATACTGTATATTAAGGTACCTGCTAAATTGTTTTCTGGTAAATAAACAATATAGGACAATTTAATAAATACTGGTGGATTGTCATTGACATCAGATATTTCCAATCTGGTGGTTCTTCTGCTGGAAAGTGGAGGAACTCCTCTGTCAGTAGCTACAATTGTGATATTATAACTGGATGCTTTTTCTCTGTCTATTTCACCTGTTGTAACAATTCTATAATAACTGTCAGATGACAATACTAAACTAAAAGAGGGCTGTTCTATTAGCTTGCAATCAATGTATCCATTTTCTCCAGAATCTTGATCAACCACTTCAATTAGCGCTATTACTGTTCCAGACATAGAATCTTCTGGGACAGGAGAAAAGAGTGAGGTGATGGATATCTCAGGAGCATTATCATTTTCATCTATGAGTTCTATTAATATCTTGCAGTGGGTGACAAGGCCACCTCCATCTTTTGCTTGTACTGACAGTTCATAGTTTCTTGTAGATTCAAAATCTAACTTCTTATTTATTTTGATTTCACCAGTTGTTGGATTAATGTTGAATGCTCCTGTGCGGTGTACATTTCCTGATGTTCGGCTGAAAGAATATTTTATTTCTGCATATATACTTTCATCTTTGTCAGTAGCATTCACAGTAATGATTGTAGTATTAATTGGTACATTTTCACTTGTGCTGGTTTTATATACTGTCTGTGTAAATACTGGAAAATTATCATTAGAATCTGTGACAATAATTTTTATTAATGCAGTGCCAGATCTCATAGGTTTTCCTCCATCAGTAGCTGTCAATAAAAATTCATGTACATTCTGAGATTCTCGATCTAGTAATTTTTCTAGTACAAGTTCAAGAAATTTACTTCCATCTGAATTGATTTTCTCACTCAGTGCAAAATGCTTGTTATCACTGAGCTTATAGGTTTGTACTGAATTAATACCAAAATCTGGATCTTCTGCATTCTGCAAAGTAAATCTGGATCCTGGTGATGTTGATTCAATTGCTTCAAATGTGAATGTGTCAGGATAAAACACTGGAGGATTATCATTTATGTCCTTAATGTCTATCTTGACTCTAAATATATTTAAGGGATTTTCAACCACAACATCAAAGGTTAGGAAGCAGATGGCTTCTGCACCACACAATGTTTCTCTATCTATCCTGTCCTTCACATACAGGTTTCCATTATCTACATTCACATAAAGATATTTCTCAACAACACGTGACACAATTCTCAGTTTTCTGGAAGAGAGCTGCTTAATATCTAATTCAAGATCCTTTGAAATATTTGCTATAACAGAATCTTTTCTCAATTCTTCTACAATGGAATAATGAATCTGACCTGAGACTGAATGACACAGCCAGAAATTTAGGAGTGAAAATATTACTTGCCATCTGATTCCTTTGTCTCCCTTGACATGTTGTCTTAGCCCAGACATGTTCTGCTTCTGCAATCCTTGTGTAATTTATAATCCAGTGGAGTAAGGTGAATGTACAAAATTGTTTTAATGCAAGAAACCGGCAGCTTTATGCAAAGAGAATCCAGAAAATGGCTGTGTCCCTTCTTACAGATCTGATGTAAATGTATATATGTGTGTTAAAAATACCAGTGGATCTCCAATTCTGTATTCCTTTGCTTATTGGTCAAACAGTGGCGCTCTGAGGTGAAACTGAGGAACTGCACTGCAAGTTTTATTAAGAGTATTTACTGTTTGAGCTATCAAATTCATGCTACATTAAAATGAAATATTAAAGCCAAAAACCCAACGTTATTGTTTTCATCTGTTTCATGAGTATTTTTTATTCCTGGAAGCTAGTGTACATTAGGTAAAAGTTCTTGTCTCAGTATGAAAAAAATAATGCTACAAGCAGAAACAATAATAATAATAATATTAATAATTGCCATATATTTATATAAATATTTTTAAAAATGTGTATTGCACATAATCACTCATGACACATGCACGCCAAGCTCTTACAAATTATCACTTAGACTTGATGTCCCATATACAAAAGAACTACAACTATAACATCAACTCATGTAATAAAACACAACTATACATTTAAAACTAGAGTGTCTACAAAATGTATTGTAAAAGGGTTATCTTGTTTCTCAAAAATCTCTCTTAACCAAATAAATTCCTTAAAACATTACTGTTCTTTTACTTGAACAAGAAACATGGCTTGTGCTTTAGCCCCTAACGATTTGCACAACATAGTGGGGTTGATTTACTGAATGAATAGAAGCTGTTCACCTTGCTACCATAGCAATGTTAATGTTAGTCAACAGGGGGAAACTTAGTTCACTTTGATTACCTAATCACCATGTACCTAGAAAAGACAATTATATTTTTGTTTGCACATGGTTCAGCATTTAAAGTAAGCACAGCTTCACCGTATTCACTAGTGTCCACTTTGCATAGTGAACATTGATACTTTGGTAGGTGGAAACTGTCTACTATAGTAAATCAATCCCACTGTATTGCAATAAAGTTACATACATATCCCTCTAGAAGCTGTAAAGAAGCTGTAAATCACCTCTACTAAAGTCACTCTACTAGCGTTTGGATCCCAGGCTGTGCAGCTGCCCCAATACACTGTGAACACAGGAGGTCAACATGGGTACCATTCTGAAAATGTTTTGCATTTTTTCAATGAATGCATTGCATTCTCTGATTGGACAAGGTAGAGAGTGTCACGTCACCAAATTCTCTCTACCTCTTCCAATTTTGAAAACACTTTTCATTCACTAAGTTCATTGAACTTAATTTTTCTCAGCACGTCGTTGTGTTTTACGACACCGCGTTCTAACACTATGGTGTGTAGGCACATCAGTCCATCAGTCAGCTTCATCGGATGGACCGATCGCGTGTACACGGCTTCATTAGTTTTCATTAGTCATTAGAGTTTTATATCAGCCAAAGCCTAACAGTTGCTGCCCTGTGAATTGCGTCAGCTCAAATAACATCTCCCATATTCTGAGTATGCATAACAGCATCCAACCAAAAAGCCTTGAGTTTAATTCCATCCCTTTTAGTTATGAGGTTCAGTTATGTGAAGCGGTTTTTTTTTCAGCAGTTAGAAATGAGTGTGTTAGGTCTGGCTTTTGACACGCTAGTACCTGTCAATCTTCATATGACCTCTGACCCCTGACCCTCAAATTAAAAAGACAGACTAAGACATAATAAGTAAAGCTAAAAGGGGAATTTGTATGAATTGAAAGTCTACACAATTATAATTAAATAAATAAAAAAGACTTAACAATATCTAAACCAATCTTGCATACAGTACTTGCTATGCTTGCATTAAAACTAATTGTTAAGTTTTGTTCTACACATATTACAACTGACCTGTCAGCAAAATTGGGAAATTATATTATTGAAGATTAAATACAAATTATAGAGCAAAATAATTAGAAGAATAATGTCACACATAATTTTCATGAAAAATGTCACTGATGACATGACCCCATTGATCTACATGTGACCATTAGCAATCAAGTCTGATGCATGCTTGAATACTCTCAGAATATTTTTTTTTGGGGCACAGACCACATGCTTCTTGTTTGCATTTTCTTTTATGATTACATATGATCACAGTTAACCAATTTCATGCCTGTATTGTGGATCAACCAGTTAAAAAAACCCTCATAAATACGACTAGAAAGACAAAGTGCACCAGGAATGATTTTTAAACAAAGTTTTTACAAGTTAGGAAATAGTAACCTCAACTTTTAAAGTGGTTATAATTAAACCCTCCAAAAAAAAACCCTGCTAGACAAAAGCGTAATGAGCTAGTATGCAGAGCAAAGTAACGGCACATTCAGTGAAGCAACAGCATATACTTGCCATTGCTTCAGTTTGCCCCAGTGCGCATGTGCTGATGACTTTGGCACATGCAGGGGATCTCCTAAACTGTACAGGAGATATCATGAGTAGCTACAAGTAAGCCTTATTACAGGCTTACCTTTAGCATAAAGCCCTGTACACATGATCGGTTTTCCTGCCAGGAAAACTGCCAAGAGAGCTGTTGGCTGGAAAAACCGGACGTGTTGTATGCTTCCTCGCAGTTTTCCCGTCAGGATGGGAACCTGCTCTCTATTTTCCCGTTGGGATTTTCCGGTGTTTTTTTTCCCCCAAGATTTACTAATACTCTATGGGAAACACTGAAAGGCAGTGCCGATGGAGCATACACATGGCCGGGATTCCCTGGCCAAAGCTCCATGGCAGTTTTCCTGCTGAGTTCTCGGCTTTCCCCTCAGTTTTTACCGCTGTGAAAACCGAGTGTGAGTACAGGGCTTAAGGATTTACAACCACTTTAACTTTCTTTCTTGACCAGAGTAGATCGCCGATAGTTGATTTTAAAAACAAATTACTGTCAGGTTAAATATATCACCTTGATGTACAGTCTTAAGCACCAGAAACATTGTAAATATAAAAAAACAAATTATTAGTAAATATAAAAAACAAATTATTAGTAATATATGTCATAAAAAAATAATGCTTTCTATATCTCTTCGCTTATCAATTAGTGTGCCACACTAAACTTATATGTTGTAAACTCGGTCCTACCCCTTTATCAGCTGACCTATGAAAATAGACAGTGCCCGGACAAGTTTGACAAGATCTGGTCCAGTTGGACGGGAACTCGGGTTGCCCTCGACCCCCCTTCTCCTGATTGAGGAGGGGTGCTTGATGAGACAGTAGTTGCCTGAGGTCTCCCCTTCCCTACTACACTCCTGTACTCCCTATGTTTCAGGGTCTGGGTGGGTTGGCTGGGATTCATTAATTTCTCATCCTCTCCGAGTGAGACTGTGCCTTGGGTCATGCCCTTGGCCGGATGGCTATTTACGCTCCTGATACTGGACTTGTACATCAATGTAGTTGCTGTAACTCACTTTGTAATGCAATGCTGATTTGTCTAATAAACTTTTCCCTGTTTAAAAAAAAACTTATATGTTATAAACATTATCAACACCATACAAAAGTATCAATGGTTAATGTTTACTCACCTTACTGCTAGGTGGCAAAGCCTGTTGTAAGCTGTCATTTCTAAGACCAGAATCATCAGTGTCAATAAGATTATCTACAGGGATAGTTTGCTTAGAATTTATGTAGGTGAAGTCATCTGTTGGGTCCAGAGCCACACAGACATTATATGAGTAGGGAAGAGGTAATGTTCCATCGCTATACATGGAGAGTATTCTGGGATCAGCTGGAGGATACAGACTAGCACTTAGAGATCCAAAGTTTGGAGCATGCTTTGTTTCTCTACATTTTGAAATAATGACCAATATTACTGTCACAATGAATAAAAAGGAAATAAGTGCCAATGCAATAACTAAATATAACTGCAAACTGATTTGAGGATCTTTATTGACATGGTTGCTGACTTCAGGACCCACTTGCTGGAAGCTATCTGCAACAACAAGGCTTAAGGTGACTGTAGCTGAGAAAGAGGGGATCCCATTGTCCTTCACCATGACCACAACCTTATGATTTAATAAATCTTTTTCTTGAAAGACACGTGCTATCTTGATTTCCCCAGTGTATTCGTCAATAATAAAATGTGATGTCTCTGACACATGAGTGAAATGATAAGAGAGCCAAGAGTTATGTCCAGAATCTGCATCCACTGCAACAACTTTCGCTATTAGAGAACCTTGTTCAGAAGATAAAGGAACCATCTCAAAGATTGGTAATCCTCCGATTTCTGGAGATGGGTACAGAATTTTTGGTACATTATCATTCTGATCTACTATATGTATCATTAGTGTTGTACTGCTTTTCAGGGGTGGGGATCCACTGTCTCTGGCAGTTATCTCTATTATCAACTCCTTGATCTGCTCATAATCAAATGATTTCTGAGCATAGAGAACTCCCGTTTCCATGTTAATAGATAAGAAGGAAGGAACAGGATGAACTTCTAAACTGTTGTCCGAAATGGAATAAAAAATCTTGGCATTGTCTCCACTGTCCGGATCAGATGCTTGTATTTTGAAGATCAAGGCTCCTGGTAGGTTGTTCTCTGGCACATAAGCAATATAAGTAGATTTAAAAAAAACTGGTGGATTATCATTAATATCTGATATGTCCACTTTGATGGTTCTTCTGCTGGAAAGTGAAGGAGATCCTCCATCAGTAGCTAAAATTGTAATATTATAAGATGACTGTTGTTCTCTGTCCATAGAAAATTTTGTAGCTATTCTGTAATAATTGTCAGATGACACAATCAAATCAAAAGGTACTGTTGCGATAATTTGACAGTCAACCACTCCATTTTCTTCAGAATCCTGATCATGAACTTCAATTAGAGCTATCATAGTGCCAACTGCAGTATCCTCAGGTATGGGAGTAGACAATGAACTAATTAATATCTCAGGAGCATTGTCATTGACATCAATGACTTCTATCAATACTTTGCAATGGGTAACAAAACCCCCTCCATCCTTTGCTTGTACAGAGAGCTCATAGTTTCTTGCTGTTTCAAAGTCTAAAGTTTTCTTTATCTTAATGTCACCATTACTGGGATGAATGTTAAACATGCCTGTGTGATGGGTATTACCTGATGTTTTGCTAAATGAATATGTAATCTGTCCATTGATACCTTCATCTTTGTCAGTTGCATTTATAGTAATTATTGTGGTATCGATTGGAATACTTTCAATCACACTGGTTTTATACAGCTGCTGAGTACATACTGGAACATTGTCATTAGCATCAGTGACAATGATCTTTATTACAGCTGTTCCAGACCTCACAGGATGTCCTCCATCTAATACTGTTAAAATTAATTCATGCTCTTTAAGTGTCTCTCGATCTAGAGGCTTTTCTAAAACAAGTTCAGGAAATTTGCTCCCATCTGGACTGATACTTTCGGTTAGTGTAAAATGCTGATTATTACTGAGCTTGTATGTGTCTATTGAATTAGCCCCAGTATCAGGGTCTTCTGCATTCTGTAATGTAAATCTTGTTCCAGGTAGGGCTGATTCATTGATCTCCAAAGAAAATGTATCAGGAGTAAATCTGGGGGAATTATCATTTATATCCTGAATTTCAGTTCTGACCTTAACAATGTTAAAAGGATATTCAACCACAGCATCAAAGGTTAGGAAGCAGGTAGTTTCTGCCCCACACAGTGTCTCTCTATCGATCCTGTCCTTCACATACAGATTTCCATTGTCTAAATTCACATAAAAATATTTCTCTGCAACACGTGATACAATTCTTAGTTTTCTAGATAACAGCAGCTTAATATTTAATCCAAGATCATCTGCAATATTTGCTATAACAGAGTCTTTTCTCATCTCTTCTACAATAGAATAATGAATCTGACCAGAGACTGAATGACACAGCCAGGAGAATAAGAAGCAAAATAATACTTGCCATTTGATTCCTTTGTATGCCTGTGTGTGAAATTTCCACCCATCCATTCTCAGCAATTGTTTTCTGGAATAAAATGTCTAGTCCACACAAGTTTACTTGCTTAATCCAGCCACAAATGCAAAAGTAAGTTTTATATTTTTGAGTGCACAGAAATCCTGAAAATGGCTGTGCAGATTTGCTTCTTGCAGATTTGCAGTGTGTGAGTGACAAAAATATCAGTGGATCTCCAGCTCTGTATTCTTCTCCTTATTGGTCAAACAGCGGCGCTCTGAGGTGAAACTAAAGAACTGCAGCTATAACTATCTATATTTAAAGAATTGTGTTTTAAATGCCATTGTATATATTTTGCATGCATTTGTTATGTCATCAGTGAATTATGATCTCGGCAAATAAGATGACGAACAACAGAAAAAATTAATGTACCAAATGACCATTGCATAGATTTAAATACAGTTAATTGGTTTGTCTATCTTATCTATCTTGGCAAGTTACCAATACTGAGACCTTTTCAAACAAAATGTTTTTAAAGTGGCTTTATTCACACCTGATCGTGAGCAACAACACCACAATTTCATCCACATTTTCAAATGGCTGCAAAACACAAGACGCATTTGCGATGCCATCACTTCTTGATGGCACCCCAATTGCACCGTGACTTTGCAGTGATTGCCAATCAAAAAGGAACATGAGCTTATTTTGGATGACAATGTTAGCAGCCCAATTTACCATGCAACAATCGCAGCAAAATCACAGCGCAATTGGGGTGACATTAGCACAATTTAGGGCCAGATTCACGAACAGTTAGGCTGGCGGATCGAGTGATCCGCCAGCCTAACTGTGACTTTGAGCCGGCGTTTCTGTTTTCTGTAACCAGAAAACAAGAAACGCCGGGTTGAAGTTCCGATGCGAGCAGCGTAACTGAGTTTCGCCATCGCATCGTTACTTCAACTTAAAAATGGCGCCGGGGGCGTTCCCGCCGATTTACGCTCAAAAAATATGTTAATGAGCGGAAATCGGCAATTCACGATCGAATTCCGGCGCGACGCAATGACGATACGACGTTTCCGGACGGGATACGCGGCGCATAGATATACCTACATGGGGTTGGAGTATCCTATGTTAGGTATAGGCGTCGTCATCGCGTCGGGAAAAAAAAAAAAAACGTCGCTTGCGTAAAACGGTCATGAATGGGAATGTGACGTCATTGACGTTCATTCACAGATTTTGGAGCATGCGCACGGGGATGTTTTGACACTCGACGCATGCGCAGTACGTTGGCGGCGGGATCGCGCGTAGTTAGCATACTACACGCCCCGTACCCGCCCAATTTGAATTCCGCCGGCTCATTTGCGATGCGCTGCCGCAACTTTAGGAGCAAGTGCTTCGTGAATGACAGCACTTGCTCCTAAAATTTCTGCAGCGCAACGCAAATGAGAAGCGTTACTCCAGAGCAAAGATGCTCTGGACTACCTGAATCTGGCCCTAACTCTTTATGTGGCCTATTCTGCCATTTCTTTCCTACATGTAAAAATCTGATTTTTTTTTGCTAGAAAATTAATTACTAAAGTTATTAATAACTAACCCCCAAATATTATATTTTTTTAAGCAGATTCTCTACAGAATACAATGATGGTTGTTGCACTTTTTTATGTCACACTGTATTTGCGCAGTGATTCTTCAAACATAATATGTTGAGAAAAAATATATTTTAATGAATTTTAATTACAAGTACACAATATAATACTCAATTGTTTGGTAAAATATAAAAGATTATGTTACATTGAGTAAATAGATATCTAACATATCATGCTTCAAAAAAATTGTTATGGTTTCTACGATCATAGAGATGATCGGGAATGTTTTGTTAATTGATCATCTCTATGGTAAGCTGGTAAGCTGGTGGAGCCGCTGACTTTGTTCCCGGGCTCCCTGGTGGAATGGGAAAGCATGGGAAGATGGCAGAAGTTGGTGGGGAGACACCATCCACTACCTGTAAAAGCCATCATCCTGGTATAATCACTTCGATCTGGTGGCATACAAATATGCTGCAGAGGCTAAAGTGGTTTAGAGGCTTGCGTTAATTTCAGCAAATCCCATTAGAAAAAAAAAATAGTCCTTACTGCTCTAAACAGAAAAAAAAAAACCTGCTTTCAAGCTGTTTGGCACTTTGAAGCTGTGACCTAAAGCCTCAATGGCCTAGATCACTTGGTATCTAACTATCAAGAGAGTTGTTGCTGTTTCATTTTATTAGAGAATACAGTCTATTATTTTTCAATCCAACAGACCCTGTATGATAGTAGATTTGCAGATGCAAGGCAAAACATGGAGCTGGAGCTAAGAAGACAGCATATTCTATATATATATATATATATATATATATATATATATATATATATATATATATATATATATATATATATTAATCTAATAATATGTATAATGGTTAGAAACAAGTACTTTAAAACATAGACACAAGTAGAGTATTTACATTGCGTAATTCAATAAATCAAGTCAGTCAAGAAAGTAAGTCCAAAATAAAATTGAGCCTTTAGAATAAACTAACAAATTAGCCTTAACACCTAGTTAAAGTTTCAGTTTACATGTGCGGTATCAGCAAGTGATCCTTCTGTGTTTTCTAACCAGTTGAATTGGTGTTTTCTTTTTCTATTCTGCTTAAGATATATGCATGAACACTTTTCACATTTTTTGATAGTCATACCATACAATTCAATACAAATATTGAATAATTCTAAATTGAACAGATGAAGCTCTGTGGAAATGGGTTAATAAAACTTGCTTATAAAATAAATGACTCCCATGATTCTGTTAGCACTGATGACATAAAAGCTATGTATGGGTCAATATGACTTGCCAAAGATTGATTCAAGTGCCAAATATGTCCCAAAAGAAAAAAAAAGGTAGGCTGGGTATTTACATTGAATTCCATTTCTCTTTCCTTGTTATGCTTATACAAGTCCAGTGTGTTAATATAAAATGTATGGGGTGCTTGTATGATATGCAGTAAACAGTAAAAGGCAGAGCATTATTAAGAAATTATTAAGACATTAACAAATCACCTTTAATTTTATATAACAGACATGTATGACCCTTGTTCTTGTTTGCAGTAATTCCTGCAGGAAGTGTTCTATATAAAAAGTTAAGAATAACTTCCTACAACTGAAATAGACCCAAGTACATTTAGGAGAGAGGTATGTTTGGCATGAATTTCTCCATCAAGTAATGTGTGAAATCTCGAACAACACTTCCCTATGGATGTGCTTTAGATAGCTTTTAGATATATATCACAATATAAAATACATTGAAAAGGCCATAAAACAATTTACATCACACATTAGCAAGTTCTAACACAGTTGAACTTGTAAAAAGCCCAATCCACTAAATCAAGGTCATACCAACCAAATCAAATATACTGTAAATTATAAAAAAAATAAGTCAATATGCTTAGATAAAATTTTCCGGCAGTGTGAACCATTTTCACTCTAAACCGTCATGCAATCAATTGCCTGTTGCTAGTGCATACATTAAAATTGCCACATTAGTTCTTAAAAATATTTGTAAAATTAGCAAAGCAGGTCCAATTCATATATATCTCTATTCTATATCAGCATAATAAGGAATATTATATTAATGAAGAATAAATACAAATAAAAGTGAAAAATAAGTAGACAGATAGTGGAAGATTTACTAGAACTGGTGCGCACAGAAACTGGTGCAGCTGTGCATAGTTACCAATCAGATTTAAACTTCACCTTGTGCAATGAAGCTTTGACAATAAGCCCTGGTTCTCACTAATGCGATTTGGCATGTGATTTGACATTTCAAATTGCATGTCAAATTGGCGGCAATTGCCGGCAATGGCAGCATCTGAATCGGTGCGTCCAAATTGGTGCGATGCTGCATATGCGGCGCGGCACATATTCCCAAAAGTAGTTTCTGTACTACTTTTGGCAATTTCGGGTTGCGATTTCCTTTCACATCTGTGCAGAAACACGTACAGATCTCTCTAAAATCACTCCCCTGAAGTCTGGACTGAAATGTGGGAATGAAATTGTGTGAGTTCAGCTGCACACTTTTACTCCTGCAGTTAGTGTGAACCTAGGGTAAAACCTGGAAGATGATTGGTTACTATTCACAGCTGTACCAGCTTCAGTGTGCACCAATTTCAGTAAATCTCCCCTATAAGGTCTGCCTTCATGAATAATGTCACTGATGACAAGAACCTTTACCATAATCTGTGTTTGACTATTAGGAGACACTTATGAGTTCCTGATACATGTTTTAATACTTTCAGAAATCACCTTTTTTTCCCTCAGAGGTGCAAACTACAAGCTGCTTTTTGTACTTTCCTTTACCAGTACATATAGTCATAGTTAACTAATCCAAAACAACTACTAATTTATTAAATGCTAGGTTCAACCTTTCTAAAAGATAAATAAATAATAAATGCACATTATTTTGCAGGCTAAAAAAAGTCCACTTTTTTTCTTTTTTTTTTACACTGGAGCCTGAAAAGCAATTCACTCATGACTAGTGGATCGCAAGTGCAATGTGAGGCACCTACAGACATTCCTGACAGCGCTCTGCCCATATTGTTGTGTGGGCAGACAGTTACAGGGCTGCAGCTAGTGTCGGTGACCTAAGAGGGCACTTATCAGTGCCCTCACAGTTCATTGAGAGCTACACAATGGGGGTTATTTACTAAACGCAAATCCGATTTGCACTAGAAGTGCTGTCACTGTAGATCTGAGGGGTACACGCAAGGAAAATAAAAAACAGCATTTTAGCTTGCACATGATTGTGTGATAAAATCAGCAGAGCTTCCCCTCATTTCAGATCTACCCCTCAGATTTACAATGACTGCACTTTCAGTGCACTTGTAGTGAAAAGTGGATTTGCCTTTTCGTAAATAAACCCCACTGTCTGTCATGGTGATGCGTCTGTATGGGCAAAGCCACTGTTTTTAAAATGTAACAGAGGGTGTGGGGATAGCAACTCCTGCCTGCTGTCACAGGGAAAGATGTGTACAGGGGAGGATGCCTAACATGTCATATGTCACACCCTAAATACAAGTACTCCAAAAAGAAAAACGAGGACAAGGAGAGAAAGACAGAGCAACAAAAAGAATCAAGTATCCTCAAAAAAAGCAAGAAACAGTAAGGACTAGCAAGGTGATCTCTCACACTAATGATGTCAGTAATGTTATTAATTTGACTGATGTTTTCTTAACAGCATCTGAGATTTCACTTTTGTCAAAAGGACTGTTCTTTGCACCCCACTCCCATTTTGCTATTTTCTAAGCTCTTTTGGATGTAAATAGGTTAGTTCATAATATCTTGTTAAGAAAACATTTCCCTGTTGATTTAGAGTCGGATGCAGCAGCTCGAGAGTTAGTTTTAAATTACATTGATTCCTCTGACACTTTTGATTTTCAGGATCTGACTGCCAGATCCACTCTTGAGAGACTCCAGTCTGATTCCTCTGGGGGTATGTATGGTATAGACAAGAATGATATCAACAAGGGCAATAAATATTTTTATCTCATTAACACAAGAAGTTCAGCAATAGAAATGTTTAAACAGTTATTGGAAGGGGATCTTGTGGATCTAAAGAGAGGATTGTCCACTGTCTCCACCCTTGCCACAGACAATTTAAATAAATCTGAAAGGTAAGGCCTTACCTGTTTGAAATCTCAGAAAGATATAGTGAGACAGGAAGCTGACAAGGGTGGAGGGCTGGAGTGATCCTCTCTTCTGAGAACTACAATATAAGGCAGAAGTAAAAAAAAGCAAAAGCAACTGTCCCGACTCCTAGATACTGGGAAGGAAATGGGGGTTTTGTCATACAAATTAGCAGACTCCCTTTTGGTGGATTGTGTGGTTATTCAGTTTGTTCACCATTTACCTAAGGTGCACAAAGGTGACACTCCAGTTAAGGGATGACCGAAAGTTGCAGGTATTGGCTCCCTGATTAAAAAACTTGGGGAATGGGTTGAGCAATACCTGAAGCCAATGGTAAACTGACTGCCAGGCTATATTAAAGCTACATCCACAGTGTTGTCTCACACTAAAGACATTAGATGGCAGAAGTCATATTGTGGGTCACTTTGGACGTTCAGTCTATATATTTATGTATTCCTCACAATTTGGCACTGGATGCCTTGAGATTCCATCTACATTATTATAGCACATATGGTGCAGCATTAAACGAGTTTTTGGCCATGTCAGTTGTTTTTTTTTTACAGCATAATTTTTTTATTTTTGATATTTTACCTGCGATGTAGGCAAGCCTCTATGGGAGGAGGAGTTCCTGTTCTCCCATTCCAATCCATGTGCGGGTGCCATTAGATGGTATGGCAGATTCATTAATGACCTCATACATGTATGGGATGGGGCTGTTATGGATCCAATGTCAATACCAATCACCTTGATTTGGAGTCTAGCCATGTGAGTAAACGTAGCATGATTAACTATTTAGATGTCACTCTTGTGGGGGACTATACAACAGGTACTGTTTACACCCATACATTTAGCAAGGAATGTGCTGGTAATTGGTTTTTCCTGGCAACGAGTTGTCACCCATCCCACACCATACGTTCTATTCCTGTGGGCAAATTTATGAGAGCACGATGGAATTGTTCCAGCACAGATAGCTTCTTGCAGGAATGTAATATCATCACCTCGAGGCTTAAAGAGAGGGGTTACCAGCATTGACAGATTAATAGGGGTGTCACAATAACTAATAACAGTGATAGGCACACACTCCTTACCAAGACAAGCAACAGGTATTTGTCTGAATCTAACAAAATTTATCCTGTCACTTTTGTTACCAACTTTTCACAGCAATGTAATCAAATTAAAGTATGGCATTTAGGGTCTCTAAAATGTTTAGGCCAACATATCCCCATTTTCCATGAATACCCTCTCAAGTCTAATTACCATCAATAAATACTTCTTCTATGGTCCTTTATCATCCTTAAGTATGTAAACAATGTACCCATTGAAATGTTAAAATAGGTTAACAGACCATACCTCACATACCTAGGTAGACTTGCATAAGATCAACATATCAAAGGATCATCAGCTGTCCCTTTGATATGTTAAAATTAAGTTCGCTCTGACAACTCAACCATTGTTAACTGATTTCTGGCCGGGTCAATAGTGTACATATATATATATATATATATATATATATATATATATATATATATCCCACATAAATTGGCCAACATATTACAACACGTATTCCAATGACATGAATCTTTCTAATGCATCAAAACACTTTAAATATGTGCACGTTGGAAATATGGAATCGTTTGTATTTAGTGGTATAGAAAGGGTTAATAAACTTCCCCGTGTAGGGGATCTCCACCATAGAATACTTGAGAGAGAGTTCTGGGGGATAATCGGTACTAGAAGCCCTGCGGGTATGAACACCAGGAAGGATTTGGATTTTTTTCTAAAATAAATGAAAAACAAATAATATAAAGTATTGATTGCACTGGATGTTTTATATCTGCTGCTTCATCCCTATTGTTTTTATTAATGGAATGCTTTATTTTTGTTGTAGGGCACAATTTCAATCGAGAGATCAGCTTGCACAAGCCTATTGTTATGCATGGTGTCTTTTTGATATGCTGAATTGTTTCATCGTGTTGTAAGCCCACAGCTGATATTAATGAAATCCAATACCGCTTTTTTTTCTGTCATCTGCCAGTTTTTGATTTTAATTGAATACTTGTTTTATTGACATTGCTTTTCCTCATATGAGACATGTAGTATAAATGTTCTGTTATTCATTTTGTGAATATGCTGTGAACAAGGCTGTAAGCCGAAACGCATCAGATGTTTTTTATCTTGACCTTTATGTAGCAAATAAAGATTTTAATGAAATTCTGCAGTTGCTGGCTACATTTTTCTTGGAGTTACACCCTAAATACAGTTTTAACATGTTCAGAAAGTAAACCTATCCTTTAAAACACTTAAAAAAAAAAAAAAACCTTATAAGTAGAACTAGGGAGGCAAAATGCATGCAGAATGGTTTTTATAGTAAATATAAGGCAGATAATTGCGACCTCAACTTGTAACTTTATATTTTGATCAGAAAACATCACTGGGAGGTAATTTTTTTAATCTTTTAAACATAAATTATTGCGTGAAACTAAAAATATTGCCTTGCTGGAAAACCATTAGACAACAAATATTAGTTAAATAAAAGCAAATGATTATTAATATATAAAAGGGGAATGAAGCTCTGCAATATCACGCTTGTTTATGATCTCTTATAACTTGAAGATCTGGAGGACCTTCTTTTCACCAAAGCACAATCACACTATGTGCATCCTCGTGTTTTCCTCCTTATCCCCAATATTCTGAGTCTCTGGATTTCTTGGAAATTGCCCACAGTCATCACTGGCTGTCCCTGGTTACCATTTTTCCATTGATCTACTATACACCGTTTATACAGTGGAAAACCCTCATGGCCACACCATCAAATCTGTCTGCTGGAAACGGTCTGCTAGACCGTCCTAACAGACAGATTTGATCGTGTGTACGGGCGAGCCGACGGATTTGGCCACCCGACAGATTTCAAAGCATGCTTTGAAATCTATCGGGTGGGAACCCGTCCGTCCGACATGTCTGCTGGTTAGTACACTTACCAGCAGACATGTCGTCTCGCACCGGCGCCGAATGGATTCGGCGCATGCGCGGAAGTGTTTTACTTCCTGGTGCGGTGACGTGGCGGCGTCAACGTCACCGCCACGTTACCGACACGTCAGCGCGCCGTCTGCTGGCGGGGATTTTGGTTTGCTCGTGTGTACACGCGAGCAAACCAAAATCCAAAGAGACAGATTTGTTCAAATCGGTCGGACAGACCGTTTTGAACAAATCTATTGCCTCGTGTGTACGAGGCCTCAGAGTTTCATCCTTCTGTCTGCCATCCAAGCTGTTTTGGAGTCGGGATACCGTCACCCTCTAAGCTTATATGACTCATTAAGTATATGCTTACTTGGGTCCACTTATTTCGGTGAAAGCCTCCCATTTACACTCAATTGGTGGATCTACTAGCAATTTTTTCACCCTCATTTTTTCACAACAAGCTAATCTTGGTTGGATTTTTGGTGTTGGAATTTTTACAGAGACCCATATCATTTATTACTGTTTATGGACTTTGAGCACTTTTGGTGTTATCACTTCATGTATATATGATTTGTTATTCAAATCTCTTCATTTATTTTCCATTTATATTTAGCGCTACACTTTTTGTTTTTTGTGATTATTAATATATATCATGAATAAAAAGAAATATGCTTTATATATCTAATGTTAAATTCAATATCTCCACTTATCATTATATCAGCTATACAATACTTCTATGTTATGGATCCTATCATAAACATTATCAATACTATACAAAAGTATATATGTTCCATGTTTTCATGTTACTCACCTCATCACTAGGTGGCAATGCCTGTTGTAAGTTGTCACTTCTGAGTACAGAATCATCGGCATCAATAAGATTATCTACAGGGACGGTTTGCCTGGATGTCATGTAGGTGAAGTCATCCGTTGGGTCCAGAGCCACACACACATTGTATGAGTAGGGAAGAGGTAATGTTCCATCGCTATACATGGAGAGTATTCTGGGATCAACTGGAGGATACAGACTAGCACTTAGAGATCCAAGGTTTGGTGAATGCTTTGCTTCTCTGCATTTTGATATAATGACCAAAATTACAGTAATAATAAATAAAAAGGAAATCAGTGCTAATGCAATAACTAAATAGAATTGCAAACTGGTTTGAGGATCTTCATTGATATGATTTCTGACTTTCGAAACCACTTGCTGGAAACTATCTGTAACAACAAGGCTTAATGTGACTGTAGCTGAGAGAGAGGGGACCCCATTGTCCTTCACCATCACCACAACCTTATAATTTAACAGATCCTTTTCTTGAAAGACACGTGATGTCTTGATTTCTCCAGTGTGATCATCAATAATAAAATGTGATGTCTCTGACACATGGAGGAAATGATAAGAGAGCCAAGAGTTATGTCCAGAATCTTCATCCACTGCAACAACTTTCGCTATTAGAGAACCTGGTTCAGAAGAAAAAGGAACCATCTCAAAGATAGGTAACCCACCTATTTCTGGAAAGGGGTACAGTATTTTTGGTACATTATCATTCTGATCTACTATATGTATAATTAGTGTTGTACTGCTGTTCAGGGATGGTGATCCACTGTCTCTGGCAGTTATCTCTATTATTAACTCCTTGAACTTCTCATAATCAAATGATTTCTGAGCATAGAGAACTCCCGTTTCCATGTTAATAGATAAGAAGGAAGGCACAGGCTGAACTTCTGAACTGTTGCCTGAAATTGAATAAAAAATCCTGGCATTGTCTCCACTGTCCGGATCAGATGCTTGTATTGTGTAGATTAAGGCTCCTGGTAAATTGTTCTCTGGCACATAAGCAATATAAGTAGATTTCATAAAAACTGGTGGATTGTCATTAATATCTGATATGTCCAGTTTGATGGTTCTTCTGCTGGAAAGTGGAGGAGATCCTCCATCAGTAGCTATAATAGTAATATTATAAGATGACTGTTGTTCTCTGTCCATAGAGGATCTTGTAGCTATTCTGTAATAATTGTCAGATGACACAATCAAATCAAAAGGTACTGTTTCGGTAATTTGGCAGTCAACCACTCCATTTTCTCCAGAATCCTGATCATGAATTTCAATTAGAGCTATCATAGTGCCAACTGCACAATCCTCAGGTATGGGAGTAGATAAGGAACTAATTATTATTTCAGGAGCATTGTCATTGACATCAATGACTTCTATCAATACTTTGCAATGAGTAACAAAGCCCCCTCCGTCCTTTGCTTGTACAGAGAGCTCATAGTTTCTTGCTGTTTCAAAGTCTAAAGTTCTCTTTACCTTAATATCTCCATTACTGGGATAAATATTAAACATGCCTGTGTGATGAATATTACCAGATGTTTTGCTAAATGAATATGCAATCTGTCCATTGATACCTTCATCTTTATCAGTTGCATTTACAGTAATTATAGTGGTATTGATTGGAATACTTTCAATCACACTGGTTTTATACAGTTGCTGAGTACATACTGGAAAATTGTCATTAGCATCAGTGACAATGATCTTTATTACAGCTGTTCCAGACCTCACAGGATGTCCTCCATCTAATGCTGTTAAAATTAATTCATGCTCTTTAAGTGTCTCTCGATCTAGAGGCTTTTCTAACACAATTTCAGGAATTTTTTTTCCATCTGGACTGATACTTTCGGTTAGTGTAAAATGCTGATTATCACTGAGCTTGTATGTGTCTATTGAATTAGCCCCAGTATCAGGGTCTTCTGCATTTTGCAATGTAAATCTTGTTCCAGGTAAAGTTGATTCAATGATTTCCAAAGAAAATGTATCAGGAGTAAATCTGGGGGAATTATCATTTATATCCTGAATTTCAGTTCTAACCTTAACAATGTTAAAAGGATGTTCAACCACAGCATCAAAGGTTAGGAAGCAGGTAGTTTCTGCCCCACACAGTGTCTCTCTATCGATCCTGTCCTTCACATAGAGATTTCCATTGTCTAAATTCACATAAAAATATTTCTCTGCAACACGTGATACAATTCTTAGTTTTCTAGATGTGAGCTGCCTAATTTCTAACCCAATATCATCTGCAATATTTGCTATAACAGAGTCTTTTCTTATTTCTTCTACAATGGAATAATGAATCTGACCAGAGACTAAATGATACAGCCATGAGAATAAGAAGAAAAATAATACTTGCCACCTGATTCCTTTGTATATCTGTATGTGTAGTTTCATCTGATCCATTCTCATTTATTGTCATCTAGAAAAAAAATCCAGTCTGGTGACCAGTCCGATGGGCTATACAGTCCACAAAAACAACAGTAAATATTCTGTATTTTGGTGTGTACAGAAAATCCAGAAAATGGCTGTGCCTCTTCTTGCAGATTAGCAGTGTGTGTGAATGATGAAAATACCAGTGGATCTCCAGCTCTGTATTCTTCCCCTTATTGGTCAAACAGCGGCGCTCTGAGGTGAAACTAAGGAACTGCAGCCATAAATATTTCCATCTAAAGAACTGTGATTTAAATGCATTTGTATACATTTTGTACTGCATGTATTTGTTATGCCATTAGTGAATTATGATCATGACAAAAAAGATGATAACACATAACCAACTAATAAACCAAATGATCATTGCAAAGTTATGTAAGCTTTTAAAATACAGTTACTTGGTTTGTCTGTTTTGACAATTTTTAAAAAGACCTTTAAATAAAAATTTTAAGTGAATCTATTGTTAAGATTTAGTATTCATGTGGTTTTAAAGGGCTCGTGTTAGCTTCAGCAAATCAAATACAAATGCATTCTTTACCTATGAGTATCATCTGCAATGAGTTTTTATAGCAGCGGCATTCCAACGCTTCTTTCCCACCAGAGATGCTAACGGCATATGTAGTGACCCTCCCAAAACCGGCAAAAGAACCCAATAGTCCAGCGAACTTCCACCCAATTTTACTACTTAACACGGACGTTAAAGTCTATGCTAAATTATTTGCTCAACGTCTCCTTCACATGCTCTCCTCACTTATTAAATCAGACCAACTTGGGTTTGTTAACCTCCCTGGCGGTATTTCCGAGTCTGACTCGGGGTTACATATTCATGCTGCGATCAGTAACCCCAAATCAGACTCGGGCTCGCCTCGCTGAATCCACAGGCTTGGTTTACTTACCTTGTTCCTGGATCCAGCGATGCATCCACGCTGTGTGAGCAAGCGGGTGCTCGCTCGATTCACACAGTGTCCCCGTGTGCCCGTGAGCTCTGTTCCCTGCGACGTTACGACGCACGGGGGCGGAAAACGGCGCCATATTCAAAAAAGTAAACAAACACTTTACATACAGTATACTAATCTTATAGATTACAGTACTGTATGTAAAAAATACACACCCCCCTTGTCCCTAGTGGTCTGCCCAGTGTCCTACATGTCCTTTTATATAATAAAAACTGTTCTTTCTCCCTGCAAACTATAGATTGGCCATAGCAACCAAAAGTGTCATTTATGTCAAAAGTGATTTTAGAGCAGCTAGAAAACAGCGATAATAAATTATAATCACTTGCAGAATTTAGCGATAGTGATTTGTGGGGAAATTCGTCATAAAAAAATAATAATAATGACAGCTACAATTCTGCAACTGAACAAATTTCAGTGATGTTGATTTGATTACATTATTGAATATGTTTTACTATAATTATATTATTATTTGTTATAATTATTTATAATTATTTATTATATTATAATTTATAAAACATTTTTTTTTTTAAATGTCATACCCGGGATGCCTATTAGACTCTTGTTTGGTCAGATTTAGGTGAGTTATTTCTAAGAATTACAAGCCTACAGTATAAAACGCCAAATTTCCTTGCAAATAATGGTACCGCTTTCAGCACCTAAAATCTGAAAGAATCATACCGCCAGGGAGGTTAAAGGCAGGCAGGCTTCAGACCCTACCAGGAGTATAATTGACATTATACAACATGCCTGAACCAGTCAAACACCTTCTCTGCTACTCTCTATTGACGTGGAAAAGGTATTTGACAGGGTATAATGGGGATATATGTCTGCAGCCCTTACCAGATTTGGATTTAAGGGCATGATCTTATCAGCAATACTGGCCATTTATTCTGCACCCTCGGCAAAGGTGTTCTACGCAAGTCCTTTCAAATTTCAAACAGTATCACACAGGACTGACCCATCTCCCCTTCCATATTCAATCTCATAATTGAACCTTCAGTAAAAAATATCCGGTCTCATACACATATCACTGCATTTTGAATCAATCTTTTAAATATAATCAATCTCTTTGCGTATGACATAATTTTTCCCCTGACTAAACCACAGATGTCTCTCCCCTTTGCTCAGCAAGTCTTAAATGCATTTAGCACCATATCTTATTATAAAGTGAATATTACTACATTCTTAATTTTAGATTTAAGGGTACATGGAGAGACACACAAACATCTGTCTGCCCAACTGCCCTGCACATGCGCAGAAGACATGATCCCATATCTAGCCATTATACTAAAAGCAGCTATGGAAAGCTTAGTAGAGGACAACCACAACATTTTTCTAGTGAATATACGGCAGAATTTGGAACGTCTGTCTTAAGGGGAAATGTCTTGGTTCGGAAGGCTGGCGTCTTTTAAAATGCAAATATTACCCAAAATACTATACATATTCCAGACTTTACCAATCTCTGTACCTTCCTCACACCTCTCAAGTCTAAGACCTATACTGTGCACCTTCCTTTGGAGCAGTAAACAAGCGAGATGTGCACACCATCATCTCATCAAACACAGGAAAGTGGGTGCCATTGGTCTCCCAGACCTCACGGATTACACTTGTCCCAACTTCATCAGTGGTTCTAACCAAATCCAGATACTTTATGGGTGGAGCTGGAATCTTCTCTCGATATGATTCAGTCTGCATTATATGCTTTTAGCAGATGCTTGGCGCCCACTCAGTACACATTTGTTAGCATTTACAACCCAAACCTCTGTAATGGCATGGTGATCCCTACTAGACTCACTGAATCAAGGACCCTGCACACATTCTATTCATTACCCTATAGAGGTTCTAGAATACCTTATGCACTATATCTTGGAGATAAATGGGTATACAATGGGTAGAAGATCTTTATCAAAATGGTACTCTTAAGGAGGGCCTGAAAAGGGAATATGGATTACCTAAAACCTCTAGGTTCACATATGAAAGAATTAGGGGTTTCTTTCACAAACATCCACCCCCAAGTATAATGATTCCAGGGGAATGTGGAAATATCTTTGTGACTCCACACTTCCCAAAAAGGAATCTCCTTATTTTACAATACCCTTCAACAAAAAAAACTAGATTTACAATTAATCCCCCCATGCTGAAATGGGAAACAGACCTTCAAAAATTAAACTCCACCAAAAAGTTGGTTATGGCACTACACTGTAACTCCTATAGATAACACTGTGTCTCTCACTGGGAGTTATCACAAAAGCTACTAACGTGCTAATACCTGACTCCATGTCAACTGGCCACATTTTCAACTTCCAACTCCTCCTTCTGCTGGAGAAAATGTGACCAAGTGGTGACTTTAGACCATATTTTTGGGTTATGCAAGAGCATTATTAGCTTCTCACACTTTACAGGTAGTCTAATTAAACAAGACCTGTTTTAGCAATTCTACACTTGGGTATTGATCTCTTCCCTCATAACTATAAAACTGTTGTATTTCATGAGTTATTATCAGCGAAAATTATCATTGCAAGACACTGGAGACAGGACCATGCACCAAACTCCTCTGAAGTAGTCAACTTAATAATTGTCCACCACTCCTTTGAAAAACTGTACCCTCATAAAGCGAATACCAGATTCACATTTGATGTTAAATGGAAACCCTGGGTAGAAATCAGCTTATACGCTGATACTACTACATAATGTACGCCATTTACTTGGAAGGGATGTGTAATCCTTTGCCTTTTTTGTTAATTTTGATATTTCTGTTATAGTTTCAAACCTGAGTAACATATGATGCTTGGTTTTACTGTTTTCTATATTGTACTAACGTCTAAAACGTAATAATTAAAAATATTTTTAATAAAAAAGCAATTTTAAGCTGTGAGCTACAGCCTACAGGGAGATTTATGGGAAGAGCTATAAAAGAGGCCAGAGATCCGCCCCATGCTCTCTTCCTCCTGAGCCTTGTGTGTGATGGACCTCCCTGTACAGGGAGAGTGAGGTCCTGGCCAAGCACGCAGTGTACAACATTCCAACCCGGCCGAGAAGGGCCTAGCACTGCTTGCTGTTCATCAGACGTCTATTCAGCACCACCTCGACAGTCAAACAACCCGTGATTCGTGCTTCACATTAGATGATTGTCGCAAATGGATCGGTGACAAGGATGCCTCTCCGGGAGCCGCTGTTCGGAAGGCAGTGAATTGGTCTGGTCGTTGGAGAGATGGCAATTGCCCACCTTTGCAAACCTTTCTTTGTTGCTTCACTATGACACTGTGTACAGACAGCTTTACCCTGGGGAAACACTTTACTGCTCTTCTATTTGAACACTGTACTCAACCATTTCAAGAAATACAATTGCCTTGTTACTGCACCCTATTGGATATAGTTAATGAGTTCCGACTGCTGGCGAAGACCATCAGGCCTGCAACTGGGACATTGCTGTCATTACTACTTAAAGGGCCCTCATACAATTCTTGTTTGACAAATCTCTCATTAGGATTAAAAGTCAAATAGGCTGGCCTGGTTTCCCCTTTGGAAGTATTGCCAGAATTAATGCTTAACTCTTACCCAAAACTCGGTTGACCTATTACCTCCTCTATGCAACAAGATCTTCTTTGAGTTATCGCAGTAAACGTTGATACAATATAAACTGAGTTGTTTGACTTATATCTTTAAGGTGATGCAAAGATGTCTGAACCCAGGGTGTCAGGTGGGTTAGAATGTTTACAGGGTCATGGTGGTGCAGATGAGCAGGTAAATCCAAGCGGTTCCCAAGGGTGTCATGCTATATATGCATATATATATATATATATATATATATATATATATATATATATATATATACATATATATATATATATATATATATATATATTGTATATATAAAATGGGATGAGGTAGCTCTCATGGTAGATGTCATTATACATTGAGTATAAGGCAGACAGGAACTATTTTTTAAATTTTTAAGGGATGGTCATCCCACTTTTATTTAAAAGAAAGCACAAGTTCACCAATGAATGACTTCCCATGCAATGGATTTTCTTCAGCAGAATACAAACACTGGAAAATGTCAAGCCACCTGGCTCATAAGCTTACTCAGCTTCAACTTCAGTACCATGCTGTACCTCTTACTAGTCGCTCAGACTGTGTTATCCAACTCACTTGTATATTTGTCTCTTTAGCCTTTAGTCACAGAGTCCTGCTACATTGCCTACCTCTGGCCTGTGGATTGGAGTTCTCTTGACACCAATATAGGAGCTGACCTGACTCCTGGAAATGAGACCCTATGTCTCTTTGCTTCTGGCTGGGCCCTCTGTCCCCTCGATAAGAACTTCCATCTCCCACATTGAGCCAAATATACAGCTTTCTCTGCCTAGAAACACTAGTCCAAAACATCGCATTTACCCTACATGTGAATCCTGTGTCACATTTTCCAATCTTCTCATAGGTAACATAGTCTCGTTCTGTCACATATTGTACATATATACTGTGTATATACTGTAGATATATATTGCTTAGAAACACGTTCTTTAAAACACAGACACATATTAAAGTTTTGCCAAACCCACAACAGTAAATCAGTCTGTATATGCAGTAAAGCATGTCTGTCATACTCACTGTGAAACCTAAAGAGATTTTTTATGCATTGTGTAAAATGCTGCTTTATCCAGTTTTCTCTGATCCTCCCCTTCTTTAACTGTCCCAAATCCATCTCCTGATAGCACAGAGCCTTAAAGGCACTCTTTGGTGTGTGTGTGTGTGTGTGTTTTTTTAGGGGAGGGTGCATGTGATCATCACAGGGCCAATCAGCACTGTCCAGACAGAGGTTCAGGGGGCTTGCAGCCGCATAGGACAGTCAGAAGAGAGTGAAGACTTCTCCTATAAGTTTTAACTTGTGCTCAGTCAGACACTGATATAAATCATAAGACTGCCATATACTGCTGATGAGAAAAGATATTTAGAAGTTTATATTTACTAAAATGTTTGCATTTACAACCAGATATAGCGAAATCGGGGTCTTGGGATTAGTAACACTTTAATCAAATAAAATGGAACAGGAAAATAACAAATTAGCCTTAATAACCAACTAATGGAATACATATATTATTTTCCTACAAAGTACTGTAGCAGTTTTAAACATGTTTTAAAGTTTCACTTTATACCTGTAGTATCAGCAAGTGATCATTCTGAGTTTTCTAACCAGATGAATCAGTGAATTTCACATTTTTCTATTCTCCTTAATGTATGTATGAAGAATTGTAAAATGTTTAGAGAATCATACCATTAACACATAATGTATATTTCCACAGAAAAGATGGAGCTCTGTGGAAAAGGTTTGGTGAAAATGAATTAAAAAAATCAATCACTCCTGTGATTTAGTTATCACTGATTACATAAAGACTGTATAAGGGCCAAGAGGACTTGCCAAAGATCAATTCATGTGCCAAACATGTCCCCAAACAAAGACAGTGTATGATGGGTACTTTCATTGTATTCCCCTTCAAAAACTTCAATTAAAGTTATATAACAACTCATTGTATGTCCCTTGTTTGTTTTTTTGCAGTAGTTCCTGCAGTAAGTGTTGCAAACCCTTATTCAAAAGCAGGGATAGCTCTGAAAGGGGCTGGCATCCAGCCAAAGTTCTAATATGGGTTACTTATCCATCTGGAACCAGCTTTGGGGGCACTAGCCAGTGATTTCCCTTTTGGCAAGCATATGTATGGGTTGGTTTTTTACAGATATGACCCATATTGGAACATTGGCTGAATGCCGTTCCCTTTCTGACTTATCCCTACTATGCACCCCCTTGGTATGGGTACAAGGCTGTGTTGTCCTACTGGTAACTGAATGACACTACCACACGTTTTTAACCTCTTGGCTGTTATTGTTTGTATACTGAAAACTATGCTCCACACCCCTAATGAAAGGATATGATCTTGAAATGTGTTGGGTACTTGTTGGGGGCTTCTACTCGGTTGGATCATGTTTTAAAATGGACACTGTACAGCACTGGTCACATATACAATTGTTTTCTGTTCTATTATGTTAGCAATCTTTAATCATTTTAAACATTGTGCTCAAAAAAATGTGTACTAAGATTAAAAAATTCTGTCTATTTTTGAGTTTTAACATTTGTAGGCCTAAAAAGTCCCTTAGGGGGTATCTACCTTTCTTTTTCTCTGTATATTACGGGATGTTGGCCTAACCTTTCACTGACCTGACCAATATTAATTTTAAACCTTTTGCATATGGTTGTGAAATAAATAGATTGTAGATAAATATTCAATACAAAATACATAGAAAAGACTGTAAAGCAATTTCCATCAAACTTAAGGCAGCCACCCATTCTATTTAACCAAGGTTATACTACCCTAAATCTACTGTAAATAATAAAAAAGAAAGTTAATAGACCTATATTCTATTTTCTGCAATGTAAACCAAATTCAACTACATCTTAGGTCTGCACTGAAAATCTTCATACAATTAATTACATGTATGTTGTTAGTGCAATATGTACAGTATACGTCCACGTGCTATGCAATCAAAGTTGGGAAAATTATATTAATGAAGATTAAATACAAATTAAAGGGAACAATAAGTTGACTGAAAATGTCACACAAAACCTTCATGAAAAATGTCACTGACAAAATTACCCTTAGGCCGCGTACACACGAGGGGATATGTCCGCTGAAAACGGTCCGATGGACCGTTTCAGCAGACATCTCCGCTCGTGTGTATGGGCTAGCGGACAGATTTCTCCACCCGACAGATTTCAAAGCATGCTTTGAAATCTATCCGGTGGGAATCTGTCCGCCCGACATGTCTGCTGGTTAGTACACTTACCAGCAGACATGTCGGCCCCCACCGCCGCCGCGCCGCTGCCGAATGGATTCGGCGCATGCGCGGAAGTGTTTTACTTCCTGGTGCGGTGACGTGGCGGTGACGCGGCGGCGTCAACGTCACCGCCGCGTCACCACTATGTCACCGCGCCGTCCGGTGGCGGGGAATTTGATCCGATGGTGTGTACATGCCATCGGATCAAACTCCCGATCGGACATATCCGATGGAAATGGTCCGCGGACCGTTTTCATCGGATATATCCGATCGTGTGTACGCCGCCTTACCCTGATCTACATGTTGCCAATGGGAGCCAATTATGTGTGTATGATACATGCTGGAACATTCTAGGAATTTTTTTATGGGGGGGGGGGGGTATACTTTCTATATCTTAACTTGGCTTACCATAATATAAGCCATACCATAATTCCATATGTTATATATCCCATCATAAACATTATACAAACTATAGAGTGAAAATGGTTAATGTTTACATGTTACTCACCTCACTACTAGGTGGCAAAGCCTGTTGTAAGCTGTCATTTCGAAGGTCAGAATCATCTGCATCGATAAGATTATCTACAGGAACGCTTTGACCAGATTTCACATAGGTGAAGTCATCCGTTGGGTCCAGAGCCACACACACATTATATGAGTAGGGAAAAGGTAATGTTCCATCACTATACATGGAGAGTATTCTGGGATCAACTGGAGGATACAGACTAGCACTTAGAGATGCAAGATTTGGTGAATGCCTTGTTTCTCTACATTTTGATATAATAACCAATATTACTGTCACAATGAATAAAAATGAAATTAGTGCCAATGCAATAACTAAATATAATTGCAAAGTGGTTTGAGGATCTTCATTGATATGACTGCTGACTTTAGGAACCACTTGCTGAAAGCTATCTGCAACAACAAGGCTTAAGGTGACTGTAGCTGAAAAAGAGGGGATCCCATTGTCCTTCACCATCACCACAACCTTATGATTTAAAAGATCCTTTGCTTGAAAGACACGTGATATCTTGATTTCCCCAGTGTATTCATCAATAATAAAATGTGATGTCTCTGACACATGAGTGAAATGATAAGAGAGCCAAGAGTTATGTCCAGAATCTGCATCTATTGCAACAACTTTCGCTATTAAAGAACCCGGTTCAGAAGAAAAAGGAACCATCTCAAAGATAGGTAATCCGCCGATTTCTGGAGATGGGTACAAAATTGTTGGTACATTATCATTTTGATCTACTATATGTATAATTAGTGTTGTACTGCTGTTCAGAGATGGGGATCCACTGTCTCTGGCAGTTACCTCTATTATCAACTCCTTGAACTGCTCATAATCAAATGATTTCTGAGCATAAAGAACTCCAGTTTCCATGTTAATAGATATGAAGGAAGGCACAAGCGGAACATCTGAACTGTTACTTGAAAAGGAATAAAGTATCTTAGCATTGTCTCCACTGTCCGGATCAGATGCTTGTATTTTGTAGATCAGGGCTCCTGGTAAATTGTTCTCTGGCACATAAGCAATGTAAGTAGATTTCATAAAACATGGTGGATTGTCATTGATATCTGATATGTCCAGGTTGATGGTTCTTCTGCTGGAAAATGGAGGAGATCCTCCATCAGTAGCTAAAATTGTAATATTATAAGATGACTGTTGCTCTCTGTCAATAGGAGATCTTGTAGCTATTCTGTAATAATTGTCAAATGACACAATCAAATCAAAAGGTACTATTCCGATAATCTGAACGTCAACAACACCGTTTTCTCCAGAATCCTGATCATGAATTTCAATTAGAGCTATCATAGTGCCAACTGCAGAATCCTCAGGTATAGGAGTAGATAAGGAACTAATTAATATCTCAGGAGCATTGTCATTTACATCAATGACTTCTATCAAAACTTTGCAATGAGTTACATAACCGCCTCCATCCTTTGCTTGTACAGAGAGCTCATAGTTTCTTGCTGTTTCAAAGTCTAAAGTTTTCTTTATCTTAATTTCTCCATTACTGGGATAAATATTAAACATGCCTGTGTGATGGATATTACCTGATGTTTTGCTAAATGAATATGCAATCTGTCCATTGATACCTTCATCTTTATCAGTTGCATTTACAGTAATTATAGTGGTATTGATTGGAATACTTTCAATCACACTGGTTTTATACAGTTGCTGAGTACATACTGGAAAATTGTCATTAGCATCAGTGACAATGATCTTTATTACAGCTGTTCCAGACCTCACAGGATGTCCTGCATCTAATGCTGTTAAAATTAATTCATGCTCTTTAAGTGTCTCTCGATCTAGAGGCTTTTCTAATACAAGTTCAGGAAATTTGCTCCCATCTGGACTGATACTTTCAGTTAGTGTAAAATGCTGATTATCACTGAGCTTGTATGTGTCTATTGAATTAGCCCCAGTATCAGGGTCTTCTGCATTTTGCAATGTAAATCGTGTTCCAGGTAGTGCTGATTCATTGATCTCCAAAGAAAATTTATCAGGAGTAAATCTGGGGGAATTATCATTTATATCCTGAATTTCAGCTCTGACCTTAACAATGTTAAAAGGATATTCAACCACAGCATCAAAGTTTAGAAAGCAGGACATTTCTGGCCCACACAGTGTCTCTCTGTCTATTCTGTCCTTCACATAGAGATTTCCATTGTCTAAATTCACATAAAAATATTTCTCTGCAACACGTGATACAATTCTCAGTTTTCTAGAGAAGAGTAGCTTAATATCTAATCCAAGATCATCTGCAATATTGGCTATAACAGAGTCTTTTTTCATTTCTTCTACAATGGAATAATGAATCTGACCAGAGACTGAATGACATGAGAATAAGAAGCAAAATAATACTTGCCATCTGATTCCTTTTTTTATCTGTGTGTGAAGTTTCCACTCATCCATTCTCTGCATTTAGTATCTAGATTTAAATATCCAGTCCAGTTAGCTATATACTTCACTTGCTTAATCCATCCACGTAGGCAAAATTAAATATTCTGTATTTTGGTGCGTACAGAAAATCCAGAGAATGGCTATGCCTCTTCTTGCAGATTTGCAGTGTGTGTGAGTGATGAACATGCCAATGGATCTCCAGATCTGTATTCTGCTCCTTATTGGTCAAACAGCGGCGCTCTGAGGTGAAACTAAGGAACTGCAGCAATGAACATTTTCATTTAAAGAATTTGTTTTAAATGCAGTTGTACAATTTTTTGCTCTTGATAGCTGGATACAAATATATTTAAGCTACGTAGTCTGTAGATCATGATTAGAAGCAGTTTTTTTTTTTTTAGTTTAGAGCAAATAAAAACAATTTTTTCCTAATGTGGTTTGCTGAACCCATGCCCTTTTAATCTATGAAAAGAGTAAATTTTAAAGATCAGCTTTAAAATGTCATTGCTCGAAAAGGTCTCAGGCCGCGTACACACGATCAAATCTGTCTGATGGAAACGGTCTGCTATCGGGTGGGAATTTGTCTGCCTGACATGTCTGCTGGTTAGTACACTTACCAGCAGACATGTCGCCTCGCACCGCCGCCGAATGGATTCGGCGCATGCGCGGAAGTGTTTTACTTCCTGGTGCGGTGACGTGGCGGCGTCAACGTCACCGCCACGTCACCGACACCTCAGCGCGCCGTCTGCTGGCGGGGATTTTGGTTTGCTCGTGTGTACACGCGAGCAAACCAAAATCCTAACAAACAGATTTGTTCAAATCGGTCGGTCCGACCGATTTGAACAAATAGATTGCCTCGTGTGTACGAGGCCTCAGTGTTGTAAATAATTGTCAATATAGACAAACCATAGTTTTAACTTTATTTTCAAAGTATTTTAAATGCTTTTAAATAAGTATGAATGTGAAAAATGTAGCACCAAAAAATATTATTAAATTGTTGCGCAAACAAATTTCTTCCAGATTGAACTTCAATAGGACTCTTCCTTCACCATTGTATGTGCATCAAATGAATATCAATTAAACTTTGATCATCCATCAGCGTGAAAATTCACCAGAATAAACGGCTGCATGAATTACAGGCAGCAAAATTACATAACAGAATTATCCCTTAAAATTATGTAGGATTCCCCTTTAAAATGACTCCAGCCTCTCTCCAGCTCTTCTGGCCATTTGGCTGTCCCTCATTGATATCAGATTGCTGTATAGACAAAGCTCACACACCAGAGCAAACACAAGGGAGACTATAGTGTAGGATTTAAATCACTTGTAAGTTCATTAAATACACACACATTAAAATTTTCTAGCACCTACTTTCATTACTTTAGTGTTTAAATTAATATGCCATGCTCTTTTATATTCTCAAATCTGGAGATCTCAGCAACTAGAGAGCTAGAAAGCATTACATTCTGCAACACAATTACTTAAAAGCAACACATTTGAATTGCTAGTTTACAGTACATATTGTTTGCCAAAATCACCTATGGTATAACAAAGACGTACAGTGTATAAAACAAATTTATTTAAAGACTTTTCCATAAAATTTAAACTTTGGTTAATCTATCTGGAAAATTAATAACACCACTGAGACCTTTTCAAACAAAGACATTTTAATGTTGCTCTACTATTAAAGGTAAATCTTCAAGTTGATTAAGAGGGCAGCTTCAACAGATCACATTAGTAAAAAAAAAAAATTTGTTTGATCTAATCAGAAGAAAACTGCTTTCAAGCTCCCTGACACTTTCTAGTCATGATCTACAGACTAGGCAAGACTTTTCAAGAGGATCAGAAAAGCAAAGCTTGGAGTTGTAGAACTAATTAGGGAGCAGAGCCTACATCTATATTAATCAAACACGTAAATTGAGGAATCCTCAATTACCAGTGAGTGTGCATACATGGAACCTCTCATCAGATGGAAGTGTGTGGAGTGAAAATGCCAAGGCCATCCGACTTAAATACCCACATCCAGCGTCATGCGTCATTGCAATAATTCCTACTTTAGGACCTACACCCCATGACCCCACAGTGATTGATACCTTATTCATTTACTCTTGTTTTTTCCTTTACCAGTACTCAAATATGTGCTCCATGTGCGCCCACCTCACCTTTTGGCATTGTGCTGTGGCTGCCTTTGCTTTTTCTGGCTGATGTCCCACGTCCTCCTATCCCAGGCTCTCCTAAATATTGGTCTGTCCTTGGACTGTGGGGGATCGATCCCCGCTTCTTCTCCGGGGGAGACATTTCATTCCAGGACTATCATCCCATTCCATTTTTTGGAACGCATGGGCTATCCTACTTTGGGCTTAGCCTATAGGTAATGTATTTTATCATTAGACTCGTGTGTGCTGCTACTATGATCCAACCACTTAGGCTGCATTGACTCACCTGTCTGTTCATCAATTCCCCCCTTTTTTCTAGCTAATTGTCATGCACCCCACTCCTGATGACTGGCTTTAAACGCGAAGAAACGCATCAAGTCCATGCTCAGTGATGCCAAGATTAAGCTTGCCCAATTATGTTTTTCATCATATTGTTCTCTTTTATAAACTTGTTTGGATAATAATGCCTATTGTATCTATATGTCAATTTATTGTGATGCTTTTAATGGTTATGTCCTGGATTTTGAATATTTATCATGTCAATGTGATTATGACTACATGTATTATGCCTTTGTTTACATGATCTCTGTATTGTATATTATGATACATATTACATTATTAATTTTACATTTGACTCTTTGATTTTCTTTTTTCAGATTGATCACTGAGCAATTCCTTTTGACCACAGAGATTTCCCTGATGGGACTGTATTAGATCATTTACTCTTGATATCCTCATTAATTCTATACGCCCGTCCATGTCCATTTAAAGTCCCATGGCCCATTTCTCTTGTCCTCTCCAATCAAAAATCAATTTAAAGTTATATAACAACACATCATCATATCAAATGCCCCTTGGTCTTTAATGGGATCGCAGGCAGTATGAACTCCAGACATTCAATAATAAAACAATTGACACAACTTGGATTGAAAATGGCTGCAGCCTTATTTATTGGTTTTCACAAAATATATAAAACTTTAATATATAATTCATCATATCTTTTTCCTCTTTAAAACCTGAAATCTTTTAAAACTGTTAAAGAAAAAAAAAAACTGCCCAGTCATGAAGGCTCAAGCTGTACAATACATTTAACAACAGCTCAATTAACTCTTACTTTTCAAACTAAAAGGAACACACCTCATAAAAAGGCCACAACATGGGGGTGGGGTGGGTGGGGAATACCTCCATATCTTCTGGTGATTGTCAAGAAATCTCCTCGGCTCAGTCTGCTTTTAGTAGCTTCCAAAGGGTCAGCTGGCCTTTCTTAACCTCTTCGGGTCCGCGCTATTGACAGAATACGTCAGCAGCGCGGACCTGAGGCGCCGGGGTCACGTCTTTGGACGTGATTTACTTGTAATTCCCCGCGCGCGCCACAGGGTGGCGCGCGGCGGGGAAAAACAGTCCCGACGCATCACCGAGGATCCGATGCGTGTACCCGGCGGCCGCGATGTCTGTCAGGTACACGCGATCGTCGGTGACAGAGCAGGGATGTGGAGCTCTGTGTGTAAACACAGAGCTGCACGTCCTGTGAGGGAACGGAGACAGATGCTGTTTCTCTTGTACATAGGGAGACAGCATCGGTCACCTCCCCCAGTCACCCCCCTCCCCCCACACAGTTAGAACACACCCAGGCAATACATTTAACCCCTTCCTCACCCCCTAGTGTTAACCCCTTCAATGCCAGTCACATTTATACAGTAAGTAGTGCATATTTATAGCACTGGTCGCTGTATAAATGTGAATGGCGCCGAAAATGTGTCAAAAGTGTCCAATGTGTCCGCTGCAATATCGCAGTCCCAATACAAATCGCAGATCGCCGCCATTACAGTACTAGTAAAAAAAAAATATTAAAAAAAAATCATAATTCTGTCCCCTATTTTGTAGGTGCTATAACTTTTGCGCAAAGCAGTCACTTATTGTGATTTTTTTTATATTTTTTTTACAAAAATACGTAGAAGAATACGTATCGACCTTAACTGAGAAAAAAAAATATAAAAAAAATAAAAAAAAATTGGGATATTTATTATAGCAACAAGTAAAAAATATATATATATTTTTAAATTGTCGCTCTTTTTTTCATTATAACGCAAAAAATAAAAAACGCACGGGCGATCAAATACCACCAAAAGAAAGCTCTATTTGTGGGGAAAAAAAGGACGCCAATTTTGTTTGGGAGCCAGGTCGCACGACCGCGCAAATGTCAGTTAAATCGACGCAGTGCCGGAAGCTGAAATTTCGCCTGGGCACGAAGGGGGTTTATGTGCCCAGTAAGCAAGTGGTTAAACTATCACAGCTGACCCCTAGGATTCCAAAAGATTCTTTAACCACATGACCTCCCTGACCTATCACAAGTCCCCCTTTGAACTTGATTCAAGGGGGACTTGAAACTTCTCACTGCCACAATCTCATGAGGGAAGGGGGGGCCTTAGAAAAGGCATACCCCTTCCCCTCCTTTGCCTGCAGTAATTGTTATATTGCATTATTCAGAAACTAGAAACAACTTCCTCTAGTTAAAATCAATAATCAAGCACAGGTAAATTTAAGAACGAGATGTACTGTATGTTTGGTATAGATTTCTCCATTAAGAAATGGATGAATTCTCAAACAAGACTAAAACTCTTGCCTATTGATGTGTTTTATATTATAGATAAATATTCAATACAAAATACCTGGAGAAGACTGTAAAACAATTTCCATCACACTGAGAGCAGGATACTGCCCTAAACCTACTGTAAATTATAAGAAAAATAGTAAGAGAGTAGGCTTCGATCCAATTTCCTGCAATCTAAACCATTTGTGACTAGTTCTTAAGTCTGCACTGCAAACTTTCATACAGTCAATTGTCTGCTTGCTGCTAGTGAATATATTAAAACGGCTACATCAATTATTAAAATATTTGTGAAATCAGCACAACAGGTATATATATATATATACCTGTACTTCTATATTTCTCTATGAAAAACTGGGAAAAGGATACCTTTAAAATAATTCATGGAGTTTAATCACTCAGGCCTTTCTACAATAATAACAATAAAAAAAAACACAACTGAATGATTAAACTATTAAAAGCTTTGCTGGTAAAATAAATTACATACAGGGGGTGATTTACTAAAATTGGTGCACACATAATCTGGTGCAGCTGTGCATAGTAGTCAATCAGCTTCTGATTTGAGCTTCTTAAAATAAAGGATTTGTAAAAGGAGACGTTTTTATTTTTATTTTAATGTATTCTATGCATTAGTATAAATAGCAGTCTGTGTGTAGCAGCCCCTCCTCACACTTACCTGAGGTCCCTCTCTATCCAGTGATGACCACCAATGTTTAAGCCGTCCGAGATTCTCCCTCCTAATTGGCTGAGCAGTGGCGCTATTGGCTGTTGTTGCTGTCAATCAAAGTCAGCTAGTCAATAAGGATCAGAGAGTGTGCGGGGTCACTTCAGGGCTCCGTGTCTGAAAGGACACAGGGAGCTGTGAGTCGGCTCGGATGCCCACATAGCAAGCTCCTTGCTGTGGGGGCAATGAACAGAAGAGAGGGGCCAGGATAACAGAAGAGGGACCCAAGAAGAGGAGGACCTGTGCTGCTCTGTGCAAACCCACTGCAACAGAGCACATAAGTATGACATGTTTGTTATTTTTATAGGAAAAAAGAGACTTTACAATCACTTTAAGCGTTGACAATAAAACCAGGAAGCTGATTGGTTACTATGCACAGCTGCATCAGAGTCTGTGTGCACCAGTTTTAGCAAATCTCCCCCACAGTATTAATTTTCTCAACTTCTATCTTTACAGAGACCAGTCTTGTGAATGCTTGTACTTGTTACATATTTTAATGTTAATGTTTCCTAGACTGGATTCACCTTTAAACATGCCTTATACTGTCCATAATCTCTGTGCAAAGAGAACACCCATTTGAAAATCTTCGGTTTTTGTGTTAGATAATGAATACATAATTTATCAGTGAAGAACCATGTGTACAGTATGTATATTGTCAGGGCAATAAGTAACAAAAAAGTCCCTAAATATGGGATTTTAAAGGTGACCAATAATACAATGCATATACAGTACTGTTAAAATTGTATCAGTTTATTTCATTCATAAAAAAACATTAAAACATGTGGAGTATTTCGCCCAGCATAGCTTCTTTTATATTTATACACAGACATATAATCTATAAAAAAAAATCAATAGAGATTTTTACTAGTATGTTTCATAGCATATCATTACTCTTCCCACCCTACTCAATACCACTTGACTGCTTTATTATTGCTAAAACTTGATGGTATAACAGCTTAGAATGGCTCTGGTAAGGGGGAATTTAAATATTTATTTACAATGCATTTCATGGGTCCCAAATACCCACTTCTTCAGATACTAATGCCAATATTAGTATCAGGAGCCTGGGGACCACCAACCACACCAGACCTCTACCTGGGAGGAGGACCAACTTGTCATACATAAGAGGCCTCAATAGTATACACTTAAAAAAGGGGAAATAAAAGAAAGGGAGACAGAAACACTATTGCTCAATCTAATATTTCTCCTATGTTAGTTTTTACCTGACCATGAACGCTTCCTGCAAGGCAAGACCCTCTAGTGCTATGTCACACCTATAGTTATGCAAAGAAAGATTTCCAAATAGGCATACCCTTAGGTTGATGGAGCAGATAATGTTGATTGGATGAAGAATCCACAGTTTTCCCAAGAGCATACTACAAATTCCCATGCTTACTAACTTACGTACAGATCATAAGTAAATAGCTTAGTAGAGATACCATTCAAACAACAAAACTTAAAGTAAAAATTTAAAAATTTAAAAACAAAAGAAGGAAATACCCATGACTCAGGTGGAATGATTAAATAGACTTTGTAGAGTTGTAGGTCCTCAAAAATCAACAAAAATAATCAGGAAAAAAATATATACTGTGAAGAAAAAGCACTCAGAGTTATATTACTGTACTTATATACCCTTACCCAAAGTTTAAAACCATTTCAAAGTAATATTTGTGATGCCTCCTTATAGAAACCATTGTGGAGTGGTGTACACGCTAAAGCAATATATGACCAATATTTCCTATGCACCTGATAATTTGATAAAAGTCCATTGTATCAAATATATTTCAAGTCCAAACAGTTTCCAATAATACTGTAAAAAGTTGGCTATCAAGATTATACCATATTCATAAAATCTGATGTTATAAAACATAGTGGTTACTCATTAGATTCTTCTAGGTAAAGTATGATAACAAAACTTTAGTAGACAGAGAAAATGCAAAAATTGAAATTACAGTAGTCCAGCTAGAGAAAAAGCAGCAATGTTAAAGTATATGTAAGCCCACACCTTGTAAAACAACCCATTCAATTTAAAAATAGATATGAAAGGCAAAACATTTATGTATAGATATAAAATACATTATAAATACCATTTTCTACTTTTTTAGTGATCACATATTCTTTGTTCTCAGCTGCATAAGCAGCTCAGAGATCCGGGGGAGGAGAAACAGCAGCACACTGAACTTCCCAATAAACGGCTATGCAGGGGGAGCATGACAGCACAAATCTATTCATTGGAGGAGATCAGGCCAGAGAACTGACCACTTTGTGTTCTCATTCCTAGTGTGGTCAGTTTTTAGTAGGACATCAGATAGACTACCAGGAACATCAGGTATTTCACATAAGGGAAGCAATACAAAGAAAAAAGGATACATGCTCATGCAAGGACGCAGTAAAGCAGGGACATATCAGGAATATGTTTGGAAATGCTGAGTTGACATATTCTTTAATTTGTCTCAGCATGCACTCGAAAAAGCATATCACCTATTTGAGTTTGCAGCAGGGTCATATAGTGTGAAAGCAGTCTGCAGATCAGAAACAGAGCTAGCAAAGGAGCCAAGTATGGCAAGCACAGGTAGCAAAGCATGTAATCATGTGAGGCAGTTCACAAAAGGCTTTACCAATTGTTTGTTGCATGTTACATCCATGTAACCAGGCAAATTAACTGTAGAAAAAATGTAGTCGGCACATGCCAACAGCCTACTGGTTAGTTTTTGATTACACATTGGGGTTGATTTACCAAAATTGGAGAGTGCAAAGTTTGGTGCAGCTCTGCATAGAAATCAGCTTCAAGTTTTTTTTCAAAGTTTTAACAAGTTGAAGTTAAAAGCTGATTGGCTGCCATGCACAGCTGCACCAGACTTTACACTCTCCATTTTAAGTAAATCAACCCTCTTGTGTTGTAGACTCATAATAATTGTAGGAGCCATAGTTCAAGCATTTTTAAAGCCTCTTAAATGGACTTTATATTCACTGGTCAGCAAAATATTAGTCATGACTTATACAGAAAGGCTTTGATTGAGGGGACTTGCATTTTGCTAGCGCTGAAGCAAACTTGATCAATTTCAACATAACATGGCAGCCACTTAATGCGCCACACAACTGAAGTCATGGCACTGTGCATAATGTTTGATTGTGTAAATTCTCTTGTAGATTGGTCTTTGTAATTAATCCATGGTTAACAAAGCCAATGTCACAAAGTTCAGCGAGTATGTGGCACAATAGTCAGCTTGATGTATTTCACCCCATAAATGGACCTCCTATCCCAGAAGTTATACTCTTTTCTGTGTATAGTTCTTGTCAAACCTGTTAAATATCATGTAGCAAAAACAATGTATACACATTAGATATTAATCAGGAGATGTGGCGGAGACAACACTGCTAGCTGCCATGATGTGTTTTATTGCAGTTACTGGCAACTTACTAAATTGGACATGATATTGCTATAGGCAATGGCAAGTAGCCTTGCATTTGCCATTGTAGGTGATGTTAATGCTAAAGCTAATGAATCACAACAAGTTTTTTAACTGTTATTCAACATTTAACACTCTCTCCACAAAGGGGCCTAAGGGCCCACAAAACTGTCAAAATTAACAGAACCATTCATGGTCAATTGAATATGGGCCTTTGTTGTATTTGAAGCTCTAATGCAGTATACTCTGTTCTTCTTAACATTAACACACATAATCATACTCACACACATGCGCTTGCACTAGCAAATGCAGGCTTAAATTAGTAGATTGGATTTTATGAATTTTGGATTGTTGATTTTACTTAGGATTTCTCACAATTATATTGCATGAGAACATGTAGGAGATTGTAGAAGATTGGAGGGTATATATCATATGTATATGAACTTTATTTTTTATTTTTATTTTCATGTAAAATTAATAAGTTGTCACTTTATGATTGTATGGTTTATTGATTATGAGTTTTGATGTTTTGGAGCACTAATTATTTATGGCACAGCACTGCAATCAATTCTATTTGTGGATTGTGTTATAGTGATTGAATACATTTTTGCTACCAATGGTTAAACTTAACTGAACCAAATATAAATTAGACAAACATTTGCAACTTTCCTTCACATCTTTTGACATGTTTTTAAAGCCATTTTCAGACATTAGGTGCCATACAGACATCCTAGTTGTTATTTGCACTCCAAATTCCACTTATACTGTAAGTACAGTATTCAAGATATGTGCAAACCTTTGATTAGCAGGCACAGCATTTTACAAAGCCATAACATTCTACCAAAAAAGTAGATCATCTGAAATATAGGTTTGTTAAAATGCCAATGGACAGCTCACATGTAAATGAGAAAAGGCAGGTATATCTGTATAATCTGCAGTATCATAGTGAACACTAGATTTGGTCTCCCAATGTTGCTGATGAACCTGCTCCACACCTGAGAGACAGCAGAGGATCATGACCGGGATTGGCAGGGCCAGTGCGGAATGCATTGTGATGAAACCATTTAAGCTGTAAAGCTGTAAGTTTTTCTGTTAAACTAATATTGTTATTATAATAAAATTGACCATGTGTTGCTTAGGTTTAATGAGTTGATAATTTTGCTATTTCAAGTTGTATTGCAGTGCAAAACATATTTAAATTTCACTTACTTCAATCAACGTACTAGACTTCAAAGCCTGATTTGAGCTTTCACTTCCATACACTGAGACATCAGCATCAATAAGATTCTCTACAGGGACATTTTGGTCAGATTTTACATAAGTGAAGTCATTTTCAGCTGAATCCAAAGCCACACAAACGTTGTACGATAAGGGAAAGGGTAATGTTCCATCACTGTACATGGACAGCATTCTGGGATCAACTGGAGGATATAGACTTGTACCTAGTGATCCAAAAGTTGATGTATCTCTTGATTCTCTGCATCTTGATACAATGGCCAGCATTACAGTCATAATAAATAAAAAGGAAATAAGAGCTAAAGCAATTACTAAATAAAACTGCAAACTGGTTTGGGGATCTTCATTAATTTGATTGTAAACTTTAGGAACCACCTGATGGAAACTGCCTGCAACAACAAGGCTTAGGGTGACAGTAGTTGAGAGAGAGGGAATCCCATTGTCCTTTACCATCACAACAATTTTGTGATTCATCACATCCTTTTCTTGAAAAACACGTAGTGTCCTAATTTCCCCAGTGCTTGCACTAATAATAAAATGAGATGGCTCTGGTAATTGTATGAAATGATAAGATAGCCAAGAATTATGTCCAGAATCTGCATCTACTGCCACCACCTTTGTTATTAAAGTCCCTGGTTCCGCAGAAAAAGGGACCATTTCAAACACAAACTGGCCACCACTTTCTGGCGATGGATATACAATTTTTGGTGCATTATCATTCTGGTCCACTATACGAATGGTAAATGTGGCATTGCAACTCAAAGATGGATATCCACTGTCTTTTGCAGTAACTTGTATTTGAAACTCTTTGTTTTGCTCATAGTCAAATCGTTTTTGTGCATAAATAACACCAGTCTCTATATTGATTGTTAGATAAGATGACACTGGGTGACTTGTGGTGTTCATACTGAAGACTGAATAAGTAATTTTGGCATTTTCTCCACTATCAAGATCTAATGCTTGTATGCTATATATTGAGGCTCCTGGCAAATTGTTCTCTGGCACATAAGCAACATAGGAGGTTTTCTTAAATTCTGGTGGGTTGTCATTAATATCTGATATGTCCAATTTGATGATTCTTCTGCTGGAAAGTGGAGGAGATCCTCTGTCAATAGCTATTATTGTGATATTATAGGATGACTGCTGTTCTCTGTCCATTGGAATCCTTGTAGCTATTCTATAATAACTGTCAGATGTCAATATTAAATCAAAGGGCACTGGTTCTAGTATTTGACAGTCAACTTCTCCATTGTCCCCTGAATCCTGATCATGTATTTTAATGAGAGCTATCATAGTGCCAATTGCAGAATCCTCAGGTATTGGAGTGGATAATGAGTTAATTATTATTGTTGGCTCATTGTCATTAACATCAATTATTTCTATTAATACTTTGCAGTGATTAACAAAACCTCCTCCATCCTTAGCTTGCACAGAGAGTTCATACTTTCTTGTTTCTTCAAAATCTAAATGTCTGTTTACTTTAATGTCACCATTTGTGGGGTGAATGGTGAACATACCTGCATGATGGACATTTCCTAATGTTTTGATAAATGAATATGTGATCTGTGCATTGACACCTTCATCTCTATCAGATGCAGTTACTGTAATTACTGTAGTATTGGGTAGAATATTTTCACTTAAACTGACTTTGTACATCTCTTTTAGAAATACTGGGAAATTATCATTGGCATCGGTAACAAAAACTTTAATTAGAGTACTACCAGATCTCACAGGATTTCCCCCATCTAAGGCTGTTAGCGTTAATGTATGAATATTCTGTGCCTCTCGGTCTAAAGATTTCTCCAACACAATCTTTGGATATTTGGTTCCATCTGGTCTGGCTTTCTCATTTACTGTAAAATACTGATTGTCACTCAGCTGGTAGGTCTGCACAGAATTAATACCAATATCTGGATCTTCTGGACTTTGTAAAACAAATCCAGTTCCAACTGAAGACGATTCTGTAATTTGTAAATCAGATATCTCATAAAAAAAGCTGGGAGAATTGTCATTTATATCTTGAATTTCTATTTTAACTTTAATAATATTAAAGGGATATTCAACAACAGCATCAAAGGTTAGGAAACAGGTAGGTGCAGCCCCACACAGTGTCTCCCTGTCTATCCTGTCCTTTACATAAAGATTTCCATTATCTAGATTCACATAAAAATATTTTTCTGAAACATGTGATACAATTCTCAGTTTTCTAGATGAAAGCTGATTAATATCTATTCCAAGATCCTTTGCAATATTTGTTATAACAGAGTCTTTCCTCATCTCTTCTAAAATGGAATAATGAATCTGACCAGAGACTGAATGACACAGCCAGGAAAATAGGAAAAGAAATGTTACTTGCCATTTGGATCCTTTGTATGCTTGTGTATGAGGTTTCATTTCAGTCATTCTCAGACCCTTTAATGCCAAATATTTATAATCCAGCCAAAAAAGAACAAATATGATGACAAAGACAAGTGAAACTTGCTTATGAAGAAAAAGAGCCAATATTATCCATCTGACTGTGCAGCAGATTCTTTAAACATGATTGTGTCTCCTGTTCTTGTAGATCTGCAGAATGTGGAATGTATAAAACATCAATGGATCTCAGTTTCTGAAATCTTCTCCATCCTGGTCAAACAGTGGCGCTCAGAGGTAAAACTAAGGAACAGCAGCTTTGAAATGTATTTTTAAAATATTCAACTTCCTCTTTGTCAATTAGTTTGCATACACTTTTTGTATAAGCACCATACTCAAATTTGGTTTGTGTTAAGATGACAAAGAAAATGTCTGTATGCATTGACAATGGATGAAAATATATTTTTAAACCTTTATACATTTAAAAAGTAAGAATTTAGTTACCCGAAAATTAATTGAAGTTCAGATAAATGAATTAGGGGGGGTGGAGAACCTTAGCTATGGAGATTGCATAAATTAAAGTTATTCGCTCTGGAGAAGAGGCACTTAAGAGAGGCTATGACTAAAATGTACAGATATATAAAAGATTACTTAACTGTGATAAACTGCTTACTCTGTTCCTGAAGAGGACATGCAGTCACAAATTGAGGATAGAAGGAAAGGAAGGAAGTTTAACGTTAGAGCCTGATAGAGCAGCAGAACTGTGAATTCCCTCTACCAGGAAGGTGTACTAGCTCAGAATGTCAACACTTTCAAAAACCTTTTATATGTCTTACTCAGGTCGCAGAATATATAGAGAATACAAATCTCAGGCACCTACCCACATATGGGTTGAACTTAATGGACGTGTACGTTTTTTTCAATCTTATAAACTATGTAGATATGAACTTCTTAATCACACAGCAGCATTGTATTTTATTGCTAGTATTGTTATTAGGATAAAACATATTTTCACACAATTTATGAATCACCTAATATCCATTTTTACAACTATTTACAATCATTTGTCCTTGCATGCTTGTTTATTAGTGAAATCTGATTTTAAAAATACAATTACCCAGCACTTCTACAAGCATGTGTTATTGATGCAGTAGGTATACCTTTAATTGCATTATTTGTGTTATTGTAAGTTATGACATTCATTCCTTAGTATAACTGCCCAAAACATAGAAATTTACTGTTCCAAATATATCAACTATAAAAATAACTACAGGCATACCCCACTTTTAAGTACACGATGGGGTTTATTTACTAAAGCTGGAAAGCGCAAAATCAGGCTCACTTCTGCATAGAAACCAATGAGCTTCTAACCCCAGCTGGTTCAATTAAGCTTTGGTAATAAAACCTGGAAGCTCATTGGTTTATATGAAGAGGTGAGCCTGATTTCCCGCTTTCCAGGTTTAGTAAATAAACCCCATTGTGTACTTGAAAGTGGGGTATGCCTGTATTGGACATATACGAGGGGGTCTAAAAAGTTTTCAAACTTTTAGATTTTTGTTGGAAATGTGTGGGCAGGAGAAGTAGTAATTGGTTGTATCTGAGAGTGTCATGTGACTAGTCTGTCTGCCAAGCCAGGCTGACTTTGCAGTTTAGTATAAGAGTTGTCATGCTGTGTTGAAGATGGCTGCAAAACGTATAAACTGCACCAAAAAGCAACAGCGTTCTTTTATAAAAAAAATTGTGGGCATAAGGTGTGCTGGGAGCATAAATTAATCTCTACATGTGTGCCAAGTATGGGGATAAAGTTATCTCTTGTAGAGCCATTTATGAGTGGGAGGTTATGGAACAATCAGCTTATAGCCAGCTGGTTTTCACCTTTTTGGAGCACTCAAAGAAGCTTTAAGGGGAAGAAGATTTTCATGTGATGATGATGTGAAAGCAGCGGTGCATCAGTGTGCTGTAGCAAAAATACATTTCGCTGATGACATTAAAAAGTTGGTACGACACTGGGAAAAATACATCACAAAGGAAGGTGACTATAAAACATTTTAAAGACCCCTCATATATTTTATGTATATATATATATATATATATATATATATATATATATATATATTGTTTTCTGCATTCTTTACTTTATAAGGTCTTATTGAGGTTATTAGAAATTATAACAATATACTGTGATTAAAATAAAATTGTGAATTGTTTTAAGTCAATGGCACTGGGATAATTGTGTCATAGGTTATGTTATTGCAGACTAGGTATGTGAGTTGAGCTCTAGCTACTTCTTTCATGGCATTTGTTCAGAAATGTTGGGGACTACTTTGCATCTGGTTTTTGTATAATTAAAACAGTTCAAAGGGAGGAGATCTCAGCCAGAATAACCATGAATCTTTCCAAGGCCCAAGAATGTAAATACAGTCGACCCTTTACAATTCAGTCTGGTTTGTGTAATAATGCCAATGTCTTACTGGGAAGGAGGTTTATTTAAGAATTCAATTAAAGATAAAGCAGGACACCCAAGTTAATTGGATCTAAAGTCAAAGAAAGAAAGAATGAAAGAAAGAAAGAAAGAAAGAAAGAAAGAAAGAAAGAAAGAAAGAAAGAAAGAAAGAAAGAAAGAAAGAAAGAAAGAAAGAGAGAGTAGAAAGAAAAAAAGAAAATATCATTTGTATTATATAAAGAGAACAAGATGTCTCTGTTTGTTTTTTCATTTGTAAATAAAAAATTCTCCAGGAAAGTGAAAATTACACTTCCTTAGTATAGCTTCAAAACAAGTATTGTTTGTTTTTGTTTGTTTTGATAGTGAGACTTCAAGGCTATTATATTATAAATTGGTTGAGAATTGGTTTGTATTATAAATTGATTGAGAAGTGATTCAGGTTAACATCCTGTGCCTTTTGAATGCACTTTGTAGTATGTTTACGTTGCAACAGCAAAGAAAATTTTGAATGGAATAGTTTGTAGATATGGAGTTCTTGAAACTTTTGAGAGTGACAGAGGAACCCATTTTACTGGGGAAGTAATGAAAAAGGCAATGGAAGCCATTCACATACAGAAAGCTTTCCATACACCTCATCATCCACAAAACAGTGGTAAAGTTGAGAGACTTAATGGAATTTTGTGCAAATGTGCAAAAATAAAAGAAGATACAAAAAAAAGGGTGGGTCAAAGCTTTGCCAGTAGCCCTATATTCTGCATGAATCCCTAATAGTTGCAGGATTCTCACTTTAGTCTGTTAATTATCACTATTCTTCTTCTAGAATATGTTCAGATTTTGCAAAGAACATTAAATAAAGTACATGAAGGTGTTGACAACTCTATCCCTGACCCAGATTCTGTTTCAGGTGTTCACATAATCCAAACAGGTGACTGGGTGGTGGTCAAGCTACACATCAGAAAGCAGATAGAACCAAAATTTGTCGGACCACATTTGCTACTTTTGACAACCTGTTCTGCTGTCAAGTTGGAAGGAAAGCCCGCCTAGAATCAAGGCAGTCATTGCAAGAAAATCCTGAAGTAATGATATCCTTTTAAATAACAATTATGGCCCAGATTCACGTACATCGGCGCATTATCTGTCCGGCGTAGCGCACCGCCATTACGTTAGACTTGCGCCATCTAGCCGCGTAATCCCCCGATTCACGTAGCTTTTGCGCAGGAAATTGCGCAAGCGTAAGGTTTTTTCCAGAGGCGTAAGGAGGAGTAATACAAATTGGGAGGGACGTGGGCGTGTTACATTGAAATGAGCCGTGACCCCATGCAAATGAAGGGCCGGCCGGCTCGCGCATGCGCGCGTGAAGGAGACCATGTCAGCTCTGCTGTGCGCATGCTCACAACTCGGGAGCGGCGCAATCAGTGAAATTGGAAATGGACTAGGGCAACGTTGTGAACTACGCAGACAGCATAAATAGACACACACAAACGCACTTGCATTGCAAAAGTACATCCCTTTGTGTCCCTTCCCATTTAACCAAGTGCTTTTGTTCCTGTTGTTCGTTGCAGTGTGTCTTGTAGTTGTCAGATTAGTGTTCTGTGTGATCAAGTGCTTGTTGGTATATTTGTGAAAGTATTTTTGATAAGTGTTTGAGAGACTGTTTGTTTGATTGATATATTTTTGTTCGTTTGTTTTCTTGCTTTATTTTTTCTTCTTTTTTTTTTTGTGACTGTTTCTTGCTGAGTGCTAGTGTGATTTTTGGGTGTTCGTTTTCTCTTTGTGTGTGTTCTTGCCTGATTGGTTGTGCTTGTATTTGTGACTGATTTTTGGTGACTGGTAGTGAGTTTGTTTGGAAGTATGACAGAGAGAAAAAGAAAGCTGAATTTTACTGTGGGGGAAAAAAGAATTCTTGCCCGGGCCATTAGCGAGTATGGGCATTTTCTCCACGGCCCGCAGAGTGCCACCACCACCCCGGCCAGGAGGAGGGAGATTTTGGATAGGATCACGGAGCAGGTGAATTCATCGGGGGAGCGGGAGACACGGACCCGGTCTGGGATCGACAAAAAAATAAATGATCTCCGGCGTCAGGTGAAAAAAAAACTGGCCGCAATGCATGCCCATGCCAGGGGCACAGGAGGGGGCCCACCATGCCGTATTAGGCTTACAGCGACGGAGCATGTGGTGGCCCTGACCTTTCACCGGCATGAAGTGGAGGGCCTGCCAGGCTTTGACACAAGTCCGGTCCCCGCGGTGCCAGGTAAGGTTTTTTTTTCTATCAGGTGTGTAGCATGTGTGGGGGAGGGGGTGAAAGGGAATATCTGGCAAGTGTGTGGATCCTCCAACCTGTGAATGGTTTGTGTCATCCACAGATGTGCAGGAGGGTGCAGGGCCATCTGGCCTGACTGCTCCAACCCCAGGACAGCAGCCTAATGAGGCCCCCCCAACAAGGCCACAGTCCGCGGAGGAGGTTCAGGAGGAGCAGGACAATCATGAGGAGCAGGACAATCATGAGGAGGAGGACGATCATGAGGAGGAGGACGATCATGAGGAGGAGGACGATCATGAGGAGGAGGAGTCAGGCACTGGACGAGTGGTTTGTGTGGACTCTTCCCCTCTGGCTGGCAGAAGCCTGCCCTCCCTAAGGGGGAGCCCCCCCCTCCTCCCCCAACATGGCTCCCCTCACAAGGGCCTCCCCTTCTCCCCGCCCACAACCATCAGCTGGAGGCAGGATGTCATCCCAGAGCACCAGGGGGGCGCCCAATCTCCTGCCCGCCAGTCTGCGAAGGGACCAGGCCCTCCAGACCCGCCATCTGGGACAGCTCTGCCAGACTTTTGGGCGGGTGGAGGAGAGCCTGTCCTCCATGAAGGATACGCTGGGTAACCTGGACTCCCACTCCCGGGCTTTCACAACCTGCCTAAATGAACTGCAGACTACAGCAGCAGGCATTGGGCAGGATGTGAGGGCCCTTACCCAGGCTATCCAGGCCAACACGGCAACACTTGGTGCTTCCCTGGACAGAATTGCTGTGGCCTTGGAGGGCAGGCAGCCAGGTGGGCAGATGTCAGGGGCTGCTCCTCCTTCCCCGGGTTTGCCCCTCCCCCATGAGTCTCCCCTGAGGGGCCGGGGGCGCCCCAGGCATGGCTCACGCAGAGGGCAATAATTTTTTTCCCCCTTTTTCTTTTTTTGGCTGACATTTTTTGCTTTTTTTTTTTTTTTTGGCTGACATTTTTTGCTTTTTTTTTTTTTTTTTTGCTGACTTTTTTTTAAAATTTTGGGTTGTGCATGCTGTTTGAATGTGGGGGTGACATTCCTGCTGGAAAAGGGGTGTCACCCTCAATTTTGGTGGAGAAGGGTTCCCCAGGACCAGGGAGAAGTGATTCCCAGGTCCGTGTGAATGGTGTATGAATGTACAGTGACATAATTGGAGCCTTGACGTGGCGTTACTGCTCACCAGTCGTGCATGGTGGACTGGTGCCAATCCAATTTGATGAGGATGTGGGGTGTGTGTGCTAGGGACCATAGTGGTGTGCATGCATGCATTCTCATTGTGCCATGATTAATGTGTGTGTTTAACGTGCAAAGATGCCCAATGTAAGCTGTCTCCTGACTGCTCTTCCCTCAGAAGACGGGGTATCCTCGGTTAGGGGTTGATTGTCTGGTTGGGGGGTCAGGTCATCACGTAGCTCAACCTGCAGGCCCTTCCTCACTGCGAGATTGTGCAGCATGCAACATGCAACGATGATATGGCACACGAAGTTTGGGGAATACAACAGTGTACCCCCAGACTTATCCAGGCATCGGAAACGTGACTTCAGGAGGCCAAAGGTGCGCTCCACCACTGCACGTGTTTTGATGTGTGCTTGATTGTATCTTTCCTCCCCTGGGGTTTGGGGGTTCCGGATAGGAGTCATGAGATGGGGTCCCAGTGCATATGCAGAGTCACCTGGAAGGGAAAAGACAGGAGAATGTTAGTCATGCATGTGCCACTTGTGAGGTGTGCATCACGGGAGGGGATAGTCATGCCTGACTCCCATGTCACTCACCAACCAGCCAGGTGTTCCCATACACGTTCTGATCGAATTCCATTCGGATGTGGCATTGATTGTAGATGTAGCTGTCATGGGTGGATCTGGGGTGTTTGGCACGGACGTGCCATATGAGGCCTTGGGCATCAACTATCACCTGTACGTTGATGGAGTGCCAATTCTTCCGATTGCGGTACATGTGCTCTGTCTCCAGGGGGGGCTGGAGTGCCACATGTGTGCAATCAATGGCCCCGATGGTGCGTGGGAATCTGGCAATTCTGTAGAAATCTGTCATTGCCTTCAGCCGCAGGTCCTTAGTGGTGGGTTTGATGATTTGGTTGGCCAAGCGTGTGAGGATTGCTGGGACAACCTGGTGCACACATCTGCTCATGGAGGATTGTGACATCCCAGCCACCACTCCACTTGTACGCTGAAAAGAGCCACTGGCAAGGACATGGAGTGTTGCCAGTACCTTGACCAGTGGCTGCACTGCATGTGAGCGGTGTGTTGGGCTGGTGATGTCCTCCTGCATGGTTGTGGTTAATTCCAGGATGGCATGAGGGGGGAATCTGAAGATGCGATACACCTCAGAATCACTCATGCCAAAGAGGTCTATGCGTGTGCGGTATACCCTCTCCCGTGCCATCCTCCGTGCCCTCCTCCTTCTTTGGTCATCTAAATTCACTAGTGCAGCTATGAGCGACGATGCCCCTGGCATGTTGGCAGTCAAATTGTAGTGCAACACGTGTGTGTGGTCTGCTCCTCAGTAACGGTGTTGCTTTCTGTGAGATGTAGACGTTTTTTCAAAATTTAGACCAGCTTTTAGGTGCTCTAACTTTAGACAGGACATTTTGCTGTTGCGCACATCGCGTAGCCTGTGCAGCAACTGCGTTTTTTTGTGGATCCGCGCAACTCCCGCATTAGCATATTTGACTAGCAAATCAATGGTGTGTCTAGCGCATTTTTGCGCGGACGGATGCGTCTGTCTAACGAAATTACGCCGGACAAAAAAAAGTAGATTTCTGGCGTAAATCGTTTTCTGAATCTCGCGCATCTAAACGCACGCGCACATTTAGACTTACGCACGCGCAACACCAGTTGCGCAGGCGTAATCGCTCTGTGAATCTGGGCCTATGTTTCTTTTCCTGTTGTTTGTGAGAACTGAGACATGGAAAAATAACCCTTTCATTCAAATGTTAAAACTGTATGCAACCCATAGAAACGCTAGTAACTGCTGGGTGTGTTGTCACTTACATCCCCAAATGGAAACAATACCCATGATAGCAATGCCTCTAAACTTTACTGATCTAAACAGAACCAGAATAAATGGCTTATACATATTTTCCACAGCTAATGAGCAAAGATCAGTAACTTTGATTGGTTGAATACAGACAAACACTCCACCATTTTTTCTAAATGTACATAGTTGGGCAATTCAGAAGAACTGGCGCAAAGATTACCATTAGATCACTTGTTTTTTAAAAGCAAAAAAAAAACACCCATACATAGAAGGTTATATTTTATATGTGGAGATAAAGCTTACGCCTGGCTTTCTACTAATGTTACAGGAACATATTATATTGGTAACTTATTACCTGCTTTGGGTGTTCGCAAAGATACAGTGCGACCAGGTCAAAGTCTAGAATACCCTTTAGTGTTCAGAAGAGAGCTGTTCACTGAAGGTGACATGACATGGTCATAGTTCCCTTCCTAGACAGGATGGGGAATTGAAGCAATGAAAAGAATAAATATTTACACTAGAATTGTAGATGAGATTATTAACCTTACTACCACTGATATAGGTTTAATACATTTAGAAATAGCTCAACTTAAATAAGTAGTATTCTCTCACTGCAGCTCAAGGTGGGATGTGTAAGGTTATTCACACTGTTGTATATACATTTCTGATAATGAGGATATTATTTAATGGCCTCTTGCTAATATAGGAGAACTACAGAATAAGGCCAGAGATATTGCTAAAGATGAATGGAACCCCTTTAAGTGATTAGGAGGTTTTGGTTACTTATATATGGTTATATGGCATAGCAACATGGTTACAGAAATAAGGGGCTTACATTGTGAACCTATTTTTTATATTTGTTATTTACTTCCTCATCTGGCTTTGCCTCTGCATGACTACCCACTATGGTTAAATGGTCCACCAGCCCTGATGAACCTATTATTCTGAGAAAGCTAGAAGAGAGCTGAACAGGACGCCGTCTCTTTGCGCCAATGTAGCAGGAGTTACCAGCAATCAGCTGAATGTAATGTGGAGGAGAATGGATTATGAAAGACATGGCTTTGGCAGCTGTCATTTTTATTATACATCAATAAGCTGTATGTAGCAAAATATTAGCACCACAATGCAAATTTTATCTGTTTCAATTTAAAAATCTCAGCAATTTTAAGAATTGTCCTAACCATAAGAAATCCGTATTGTGCCACATTGAATGTAATGTTACATTCACATCTATTCACTGCCAGACCTCCAAAAATAAGTCAATATTTTTAATTCATGTTTCAAAACGGTTCCTATTTCTAAATATGTTAAAGGGGTGTTCCACCCAAAAAAATGACCTTTTCTCAATCCACTCCTCACCCCCATACATGCCACATTTGGCATGTAATTTTTTTGGGGGGGGAGTGGGGGCTTCAGTAGGAGTGGGACTTCCTGTCCCACTTCCTGCTTCCGCCGAGGGGCTGGTTAGGCGATTAAGCTTAATCGCCTACACCAGCCCCCTCCCTGTAGGCGATCACATGGGACACTGACAGGTCCCATGCGATCGCCTCTCCAATCAGCGGCGAGCCGCGCCGCGCACGCATGCGCAGTACGGCTCGCGCATGCGCAGTGGGTGCCCGGCCGTGAAGCCGAAGGCTGTCACGGCTGGGTGCCCATAGTCGGGATGGAGACGCCGCCGGGGAGGAGGGGAGAGGAGCGGAGCCCCGGTCGGCGCGTCGCTGGAACGCAGGAGCAGGTAAGTGAGTGTTTATTAAAAGCCAGCAGCTACACTTTTTGTAGCTGCTGACTTTTAATAAACACAACTTAGGGCTGGAACACCCCTTTAAATAATGATTATCTAATATCATATTCAGAAATGTTTAATGAATTAATTGCAATAATTCCATATATTTTTTGCATGGTATGGTGTATTGCCATATTGGTATATTGTAAACCCAATAGATGAAAATGTTATAAAACATAATAAAAAAATACAAGTATTGGTATTGCACAGTAGAAATAATCTAAATCAATCCGAGTCCAAGACTCAAAGCCTCCACTTTATTATGATGTGTGTCAAACAAGGCCTTGATAAACTGTACAGTAGAGGTGAATGTGTTTACTTTGGGACTCTGCATGTTAAGTTTTAATTTAGACTAGATAGTCTAGAAGAGGAGAATAAGGGGGGATATGATCAACATGTACAAATACATAAGAGGTCCATATAGTGAACTTGGTGTTGAGTTATTCACTTTAAGGTCAACACTGAGGACAAGAGGGCACTCTTTACGTCTGGAGGAAAAGAGATTTCACCTCCAAATACGGAAAGGTTTCTTCACAGTAAGAGCTGTGAAAATGTGGAACAGACTCCCTCCAGAGGTGGTTCTGGCCAGCTCAGTAGATTGCTTTAAGAGAGGCCTGGATTCTTTCCTAAATGCACATAATATAACTGAGTACTAAGATTTGTAGGTAAAGTTGATCCGGGGTAAATCCGATTGCCTTTCGGGGGATCAGGAAGGAATTTTTTCCCCTCCGGTAGCAAATTGGATCATCGCTCTGCTGGGGTTTTTTGCCTTCCTCTGGATCAACTGTGGGTATGGAGTTGGGGAATGGGAGGATGTACTGTGTTTTACTTTGTTTTATTTTTATTTTATTTTTTTATGGTTGAACTGGATGGACTTGTGTCTTTTTTCAACCTTACTAACTATGTAACTATGTAACTTATGGTGGTTATGATGTTTATTATCCTTATTAAGTTTTAAACAAAGTTAATGTAATGCTTAAATCTCACTTACCTCAATCAAAGAACTCAATTGCAAAGCTTGATTTGAGCTATTACTTCCAAATGCTAAATCATTAGCATCAAAAAGATTATCCACAGGGACATTTTGGTCAGATTTTACATAAGTAAAGTCATTTTCAGCACAATCCAGTGCCACACAAATATTGTAAGATAAGAGAAAAGGTAATGTTCTGTCACTGTACATAGACAGACTGTCTATCTGGAGGATACAGACTTGTACTTGTACTTGCGCAGTTCGATCGCCGCGGGGACGCGCTTAATTTAAATGCTTCACGCCCCCTAATCGCGTATTTCGATTACGCAGCGAAAAATAGACTACGCCGCTGTAGCGTACGGGCAAAAATCTACCTGAATTCAGAGTAGAGCCTGGTAAAATACGGCAGCGTAGAGTATTTCGATTACTCAGCGCAATATTAAGTGTCTCTGAATCTGGCCCAATGTTTGTGTGAATTGTAAATGGAGGACAACAATTTGAATCAAAATATTTGTAAAAAAAAGTTCTGCGGAAATAATAATCACACAACAATATATGTATTTTTTTAGTTTGTTTATTACCACATATTCATAATTATCTATTTTTAGCTTAACATATAGTCATTATACATTTATTGTATTTTATATTTAGACATTGAATTTATCATATTAAGTTACCCTGCCTAAATTGTTAAAAATACAGTGTAGATGGGAGATGGGAGGGAGATGGGAGGGAGGAGAGGTGAGGAAGAGAAAGGCAATTGGTTGGTAGGTAAGTCAGTTGATAAGATATTGAGGTCTATTTAAACATGAAAATTGTATTTAATATGTTATTCCACCCAGTGGCTTCACTTTCTTAATGCTTCTTAATAAAAAAAACATTAAAAAAAAATCCAGTTTTGAATACGTTTGAAAATAATTGTTTCCATATATTCCATATATTCTTTAGCTAGGTCCTATATTTTAATGCTAGAACTGTTTATCCATTATTACGTATAAGCTTTTACAGCTTCCTGCACATTTTACTATTAGAACTAGTGGTTAACACAATTTAAACCATTTTCAGTATAAATTATAGAATTGTAAAAAGGTGAGCAATTTTTTTTAGTAGCTGACACTGATTTCAGGACCACTTTATGTAAGTTTGGCTTTGGAAAATTCTTTCAGAGTATTTGTACATAAATGATGCATGCTACTGTGCACCTGGTTTTTGGACAACAATGTCAATTCAACTGCTGAAAAGCTATTTTTGACAGGTGGACTCATTCAAGAATGTCATTACTGTGAACCTATCCATACTACAAGCATGTACGCATTGTAGTACCATACTATCTCCTCCACTAGTTTGATTTTGTGTTACAATGAAGTTATAGAAACTTATATGACAATCTTCTTAGGAAGGAGGTTCATCCAAGTATTTAATTATAGAAAAATTGGATGCTGCTAAGATTATTAAAAAATCACAGTCTATACACGTATATAAGTTAGTTGGTAGAACAAACATGTACAGAGGTAACAGAGACTTCTCACATGTTAGGTCTATATAATCAGTGTTCATTTTGAGCATATATCCAGTCATCCCTTCATTACGAGCTGCAACAAAACACTAAAGTAAACTGGAAAAATATTTGAATCTGCATCAATTAATATATCTATCTAAAACAAATTATAAACTACCTTTGATCAATGTCAGTTATAAAAAATGTTACTATAGATAAAATGTTTACATTTTATTCTATGATTTCCCAATTTATAATGACACTAAAATGATCCTTCTGGTACAAATTATTGCAAGGAAATATAAAATAAATAGTAAGATACATTTTTAATGCTACACTTTTTAATTTAACATTAAAAACAATAATGTTACATTGTATTTGTAAATAATGCCTATGCACCAGGAATCGCTATAGCTGCTGTAATACCATGATGTAGTACTCAAAAGGTCTTTGCTGTCATTTTGACAGAAAAGGAGTTGACAGCAAGAGTGGTGGGGTGAGCTGCAGAAGAACAGAGAGACGAGCATTGACATGTGGGCTTCTTTGAATCTTTTAGGGCAGGGGTCCTCAAACTACATGCGGCCCGCGGAGGACATTTACACCGCCCACCCCACCCTGACATGCATGGCAGGTTGCACGGCAGGTTGTAACACAGCGATCCTGCTATGATAAAAGTTTGGGCCCGCTATGATAAAAGTTCCGCCCTCCTCCTGACCTAGACTAGCTCGTGTGATAGAGCCAGTGTTTTGTCTATCACAGGAGCTTGTCTAGGAGGAGGGCGGGACTTTTATCATAGCGCGCCCGAACTGTTAACAACACTGTGAGCTTTGTGACACAGCAGGACCGTGACACAGCAGCAGTTTGACACAGTAAGGAGTAAGGCTGTGAGGGGCTTACAATGGTGAGGTGATGGGAGGGAGGGGGGCTTGCAATGAGGGGCTTGTGATGGTGAGGGGGGTTGCAGTGAGGGGCTGATGATGATGTAATGATGAAGGTGGGTGGGAGGGGCTTGCGATGGTGAGGGGGGGTTGCAATGAGGGGCTGATGATGATGATGGTGAGGGGGGATTGCAAAGGTGAGGGGGGTTGCAATGAGGGACTGATGATGGTGATGTAATTATGATGGGGGGGCTTGCAATGATCTTGATTGGCCTGCAATTAATGATTGTGAGGGGGTCTTGCAATGAGGGTCTTACAATGATGGTTGTGAGAGGGGGCTTGTAATGAGGGACTAATGATGATGGTGAGGTGGGGGGGGCTTGCAATGATCATGATAGTTTTTTTATAGTCCGGCACTCTAACGGTCTGAGGGACAGTGAACCGGCCCCCTGTTTAAAAAGTTTGAGGACCCCTGTTTTAGGGCATATGTAGGGTGCCTATGGTTTGCTAGGTTATGCAAGGTAAAATGTTTACAGCATACATTAAGAATGTGGGCAGAAGGTCAACAATGTAGACATTATTTAACTGGTCAAACATCGATGATGTGTATAATTATAAATGAGAAATAATAAAGTCCAAGAAAAAAAGCCAGAGTATCATCAAACATAATCAGAAAAAGATTAAATGGCTCTCTGTGTTGTATGGCTTAGACCAAAACAAAATATTATTAGCATAAATTGGACATACAGTATTTCAGTACTGAAAATGAGACGTGGAGGTCTAATTATAAATACATTAAGAAGTGATTCTGTTTCTCAACCTCTTATGCCTGTACATTGTTGTTGGATTTTACAGTATTATTATTATTATTATTATTATTATTATACACAATTTCAATGGTGGCAACAGTTTATGCAGTGCTTTACAATGTAGAGCGGGACAGCACAATTACAATACAGTTCAATAGAGAAGGCACAGGAGGGCCCTGCTTATAGAGCTTACATTCTAAAGGGATGGGGTGGTGGTACAAAAGGTAATTGCTGTGGGCAATGATTTTATGGGGTGGCTGGGATACAGTTCTTAGATGTGTGTGGGATAGGCTTGCCTGATTAAAATTTTTGAGGATCTCCTAAAGGTGGACAGGGTAGAGACCAATCAGACATTCCAGGGCAGGGAGTTACAGAGGATGTCAGAGGCTCTGAAGAAGTCCTAAAGGCGAGAGTGGGAGGAGGTAACAAGGGAGCTAGAGAGCAGGAGGTCCTGGGAGGAGTGGAGGGGACAATTCAGGCGATATTTGCAGGTGAGGTTGGTGATGTAGCTGGGGGCAATGTTGTGGATGGCCTTGTAGTTGTAATTAGCATTTTGAGTTTTATACAGTGGAGTAGGGGAAGCCAGTGAAGGGATTGGCAGAGAGGAGCGGATCGGTTAGTGAGGTGTATTAGTCTAGCCACAGTATTCATAATAGATTGAAGGGGGAATAGCTTGTGTGAGGCCTCGTACACACGAGGGGATATGTCCGCTGAAAGCGGTCCAATGGACCGTTTCAGCAGACATCTCCGCTCGTGTGTATGGGCTAGCGGACAGATTTGTCCACCCGACAGATTTCAAAGCATGCTTTGAAATCTATCCGGTGGGAATCTGTCCGCCCGACATGTCTGCTGGTTAGTACACTTACCAGCAGACATGTCGTCCCGCACCGCCGCCGCCGAATGGATTCGGAGCATGCGCGGAAGTGTTTTACTTCCTGGTGCGTGACGTAGCGGTGACGTGGCGGCGTCAACGTCACCGCCACGTCACCGCGCCGTCCGCCGGCGGGGAATTTGATCCGATGGTGTGTACACGCCATCGGATCAAACTCCAGATCGGACATATCCGATGGAAATGGTCCGCGGACCGTTTTCATCGGATATGTCCGATCGTGTGTACGAGGCCTAAGAGTAAGCCATTAAGAAGAGAGTTGCAGTATTCGAGACGCGAAATAACCAAGGAGTGAGTTATTGCGTTTGAGATATGTCATATGTGATTCAGAAAGTTTGTGATCTGTGAGGAGATCGAGGAGGTGAGTTGAAGAGTGGAGATATAGATCTGGGTGTCAACGACATAGAGGTGGTATTGGAAGCCATGGGAGGTTATCAACTGGCCCAGGGTTATTGAGAGAGAGTTGGTGGGGCTCAAGGATGGAGCCTTGGGGTACCCCAACAAAAAAAGGAAGAGGAGCGGAAGAGATGGAGTTATAAGTGACAACGAAAGTGCGCTGAGATAGGTAGGAGGAGAACCAGGATAAAGCAGAATCACAGAGGCCAAGGGAGTAGAGTTTGCTGAGGAGGAGCAGGTGGTCAACTGTGTCAAAGGTATCAGAGAGGTCCAAGAGTATGAGTATGGAGTACGGGCCATTGGCAGTTAGTAGGTCATTGGGGAGTTTTAGTAGGGCCGTTTCAGAGACGTAAAAGAGAAGCACATTAACTTAGTCACTGTAGAAATAACAACCGAAAAGTGAAGGATGGTCCTTATTTAGCACACATTAGGGATAATTTACTAAATGATTAAAAAGTGTACTTCTGAATATGAACATTCACTTTGTTTCATGAAAAAAGCTATTTAGTGAATAATCCTTTGCACATAATTGAGCGTTCAAAGTGAACATTTTGGATACATTGTAAAGCAAATTATTTAGTCAAAAAGAACTTCTTTTATATTTAAGGCTAACCATAAGTGCCATTCACAATATAAAAACAATCTTAGCACAACAAGTTGAATGCAAAACATATCTTTCTGGGGGGATTTGGATTTTTTTTAAATAAATTCACCATCTTTATTACAATACACTTTATTTGCATTAATATTTGGAATTCTTAAATTCTAAATGGCATGTATGACATCATTATTGTATCTTAGAACATTGGCTTCTATGCTGCATGACATAAAGTAATTCATTATAGACCATATGAGCTGCCAGGCCTACCAAAAAAAAACTTTGAAACACAACATTTCAGTCCATGTTTGAAAAGGATTTGTCCTTGTAAATACAATTGAAAGGATTATTTGGTATCATTTCATAGAACTATTGTACCATACAACATATTAAATTGCCATAATGTACTATCTTAAAGTCCGCTGATAAAAAAATTATAACAAATAGCAGGTATTAAATCAGTAAAGCTGCACATTGCTGTTTCAACATTTAATAATTTTTTTTTGTAAAAATAAAATAAAAATAAGATTCAACCCTACTATTGTCTAAAGAACCACATGCAACTCCATTAAGGCAACTGTGTATGGATCTTCTGTTATTGTAACTGGCAATATGAGGAGGATAAGGACAAATCCTGTTGTAATCATTTGCTTGTAGCTGAGGAGCTTAACCTTACAAAGCATTACAAGTATTATATCAACAGCTGCAACAGCATCTAGATACCCACAACTTACTTGATCCATTTCAATCGGGTTTCCGTCCTGGACACGGGACGGAAACAGCATTGCTCAAAATATGGGACGACGCTCTCGAGGCCACAGGCGAAGGAGAATCTTGTCTTCTGGCTCTGTTGGACCTAAGCACAGCTTTCGACACTGTAGACCACAAACTATTATTGACACGGCTAACTGAAGTAGCCAGAGTCGCAGAAGGCGATTTATCTTGGTTCTCCTCTTTTTTGTAAAACCGATCGCAAATAGTGAAGTTAGGACCCTTCACTTCTGAGAAACGCACAGTATCATGAGGAGTCCCTCAAGGATCCTCTCTGTCGCCGGTGCTATTCAACATCTATCTTCGTTCACTTTTTGAAATCATCAGCAGCCAAAAACTGCTTTATCACTCATATGCAGATGACACCCAACTATATTTCTGCATTTGCAATAGTAAGGATCACCACCTCAATCTAGAGACATGCCTCTCTTTGATAGAGAATTGGATGACAAAGAGTTACCTTAAACTCAACGGAGCAAAACAGAACTTCTCCTGTTTCACGCCAAGCGTATGAATCAGCCTGCAACAACGTGGATACCCCCGCCCATTCTGGGCAAAATCATCACCCCTAGCACCAAAGTCAAAAGTCTCAGGGTCATCTTCGACTCCTACATGACAACAAACGCACAAATAGGGTCAGAAGTCAGCAGATCTCACCATCTGCTGTGCCTACTACGCAGACTTACTCCTTTTCTTCCCAAAGAAGACATATCGGTTGTGGTGGGAGCAGTTGTGAACTCCAGAGACTGGACTATGCAAATTCCCTTTACCTCGGACTCCCAAAGTACCAAATCGCTCGTCTGCAAGTCATTAAAAATACGGCCGCCAGACTTGTGACTGGGGAAAAGCCCTGGGAATCAATCTCATCTTCACTGAGAACCCTTCATTGGCTACCTGTAAAAGACAGAATTGCTTTTAAAGCACTCTGTCTAACGCATAGATGTATCCATGGGAATGCTCTCCATTATCTATGCGAAAAAATAAAAGCCCATAACCCCAATCGCGTTCTGCGATCCACCAATCAAAATATCCTCCAGATACCGAAAGCCAGATACAAGTCCAAAGGAGATAGAAGATTCGCGGTCCAAGGTCCCAGACTATGGAACGCTTTACCAACCAGCATTCGGTTGGAGGAGAACCACTTAGCCTTTAGGAGAAAGATCAAGACTCATCTCTTTTGATATCAAAAGAGACAGGAATAACAAGTGCCCAGAGGCGATTAAGTTTGCATGTGCCGCGCTATATAAGTTTTCATTCATTCATTTATTCATATCAAAGCATAAGATTATCAATACAAAAATACCTCCAGAAATAAAGTAAAAAAGTATTTATTCCCAACACTAATTCACTCTAAGTTCAAGATATGAAACTTTCCCACATTGGAGTGTAAAACTGACAAAGTGGCTGTGCAATAAACAAGGATGATTTACCTGTTAGAAACCACATATAACTCTCCATTTTAATTTAAAGAATGCACTTATGATGTAATGAGCATTTATTCCTGTTTAAGCTTGTATTATAGGAAACATAACACTTATATGTCACTTACCTCAATCAAACCATTGGATTGCATATCTTGATTTGAACTTTCACTACCAAGTGCTGAGTCATCAGCATCAATAAGATTATATACAGAGATATTTTGGTCAGATGTTACATAAGTAAAGTCATTTTCAGCTGAATCTAGCGCCACACAAATATTGTAAGAATAAGGAAAAGGTAATGTTCCATCACTGTACATTGATAGTATTCTGGGGTCAGATGGATACAAACTTGTACTGAGTGATCCAAATGTTGGTGTTTGTCTTGATCTCTGGCATTTTGATACAATGACCAGCATTACCGTCACAATATATAAAAATTAAATCAGCGCTAAGGCAATTACTAAATACAATTGCAAACTTGTTTGAACATCTTCATTTACTTCATTGTGAACTTTAGGAACCGCCTGCAGGAAATGATCTGCAACAACAAGGCTTATGGTGACAGTAGCTGAAAGAGAGGGGTTCCCATTGTCCTTCACCATCACCACAACCTTGTGATTCATTACATCCTTTTCTTGAAAAACACGTGATGTCCTAATATCCCCAGTGTTCTCATTTATAACAAAATTTGAAGGCTCCGGCAAGTGTATGAAATGATAAGAAAGCCAAGAATTATGTCCAGAATCTGCATCTACTGCCACCACCTTTGTTATTAAAGAACCTGGTTCAGAAGAAAAAGGGACCATCTCAAACACCGACTGGCCAGCATTTTCTGGTGATGGATACAAGATTTTTGGTGCATTATCATTTTGGTCCACTATATGAATGGTACATGTGACATTGCCACTCAAAGATGGATATCCACTGTCTTTAGCAGTAACTTGTATTTGAAACTCTTTGTCTTGCTCATAGTCAAATATTTTCTGTGCATAGAGAACACCAGTCTCTATATTGATTGATAGATAAGATGGCACTGGGAGGCTTGATGTGTTTACACTGGAGAGTGAATACGTTATTTTGGAATTTTCTCCACTATCAAGATCTAATGCTTGTATGCTGTATATTGAGGGTCCTGGCAAATTGTTCTCTGGTAAATGCGCGACATAAAAAGACTTCTTAAATACTGGTGGATTGTTGTTAACATCTGATATGTCCAGCCTCATGGGTTTTCTGCTGGAAAGTGGAGGTGATCCCCTGTCAGTAGCTATTATTGTAAAATTATAGGATGACTGTTGTTCTCTGTCCATAGTAGTCCTTGTAGCTATTCTGTAATACCTGTCAGATGACAATATCAAGTCAAAAGGCACTGGTTCAAGTATCTGACAGTCAACCTCTCCATTGTCTCCAGAATCCTGATCATGTATTTCAATGAGAGCTATCATTGTGCCAACTGCAGACTCCTCAGGTATTGGAGAAGACAATGAGCTAACTAATATCTCAGGAGCATTGTCATTATTATCAACTATTTCTATTAATACTTTGCAATGAGTTACAAGATCTCCTCCATCCTTAGCTTGCACAGAAAGCTCATAGTTCCCTGCTTGTTCAAAATCTAAATGTTTGTTTACTTTAATGTCACCATCTGTAGGGTGAATGGTGAACATACCTGTATGATGGACATTCCCTAATGTTTTGCTAAATGAATGTGTGATCTGTGCATTGACGCCTTCATCTTTATCAGTTGCATTTACAGTAATTACTGTAGTATTGGTATGAATATTTTCATTTACACTGACTTTGTATATCTCTTTTAGAAATACTGGGAAATTATCATTAGCATCAGTTACAATAATTTTTACTACAGCAGTACCAGATCTCACAGGATTTCCCCCATCTAAGGCGGTTAGAGTTAATGTATGGATATTCTGTGCCTCTCTATCAAAGGGTTTCTCTAAAACAATTTCTGGATATTTCGTTCCATCTGGTCTGGCTTTTTCTGTCACTGTAAAATGCTGATTGTTACTCAGCGTGTAGGTCTGCACAGAATTAATACCAATATCTGGATCTTCTGCAGATTGTAAAGCAAATCCAGTTCCAACTGAGGATGATTCTAAAATTTGTAAACTAAACATGTCATGGAAAAAGCTGGGAGAATTATCATTGATATCTTTAATTTCTATTCTGATTCGAACAATATTGAAGGGATATTCAGTCACAGCATCAAAGCTTAGGAGGCAGATAGCTGCAACCCCACACAGTGCCTCTCTATCTATCCTATCCTTGACATGCAGATTTCCATTATCTAAGTTCACATAAAAGTATTTCTCTGAAACACGTGATACAATTCTCAATTTTCTGAATAAGAGTTGATTTATGTCTAATCCAAGATCATCTGCAATATTTGCTATAACAAAGTCTTTTTTCATTTCTTCTACAATGAAATAGTTAATCTGACCTGAGACTGAATGACACAGCCATGAAAATAAAAAGGAAAATAGTACTTGCCATTTAATTGCTTTGTATGTCTTTGTTAAAGGTTTCATCTCAGCCATTCTCAAGTCTTTTAATAATATTGTAATCCAGTCAAGAAGAATGTGTATGGCAATAAACTACTTTGCGTATGGAGAAAAACAAAACAAATGCTGTGTAACAGACTCTGGAAAATGACTGTTTCCTCCTCTTGCAAATCTGCAGAATGTGCATGCTTAGAATGTCAGTGGATCTTCAACTATGAAATCGTCTCCTTCTTGGTAAAACAGTGGCGCGCAGAGGTAAAACTGAGGAACTGCAGCTCTTAGATATATTTTTAAGCTATTTAGCCTTTTCTCATAAAACAAAACTATTGCTGCATAATTGTTTTGCACGAGACCCTTATTTACATCCCTTTATGTAAGTAAAGGAGATCTAAAAATCAGACACCAATTTAATAGTATCAGCATTGTAACAGCAATACAAACAATATTTGTTTTTGACAATCCAATATAACGTCACTTAAAACCCTTTCATACTGAGAGTGTTGCCTAAATCTGGTGATGGCTTTCCTCAAATTCATGGATTCCATACATGATTTCCAACTTCTCTTCTGCTCATTCCTTTGGTTTACTTTTGATTTCTAAGGACTATGTTATGTACTGTACTTTGCTGGCTGCAAGCAGTGATGATGTCACATGTCCTGTACTGACTGTGCCATACAAAACTCCTCCTTATCAGCACTGCAGTACAGTTGTACTTCATACAGCAGGTTCTGTGAAATGAGTGACACAACAGTGCATAATCACAGGGCATAGTGAACATGTGCCATTGCATTCCAAGAGTTACATGTGTGCATTCAAAAAGTACGTTTTTAAACTTAAAGATTGTTCAAAGTAATATTAGTAGGCTAAAATAATTAAAATTGCATGTGGAAATGAACATATGATTTCAAATGCTGACCATAGATGCACTTTTGTAAGTATTAAAATGGCAAATAAGTTGCCTGTATTCTTTACTTTTTTTTAAAATCATGTTTTAAAGAAGACAAAAATAGGTATCTGAAAGAAATCATCATCCAGCATTATTGCATTTTTCTTGTATTATAATAAATCAACCATTATCTGCTCTCACTATTCACTATGAAAATAAAGTAACTATTCTTTAGCACGTTTACTGCTAATATAAACATAATATGGCCACCCCTCCTTTAATCTTCTTTATATATAGGATGTATGGTAGTCGTATTAGAGGGTGAAAATTTGCTTGTTTTTGTGTATTGGCATATGTCCCTTTTTTGGTTGTTTTTGGTACATCTGATTTACAAAATTAAATCACCCAGAAATTACATACATATTTACTGTAGTATGTATCCACATTTAAAGTCTGAATTGTTAAGTAATAAAACAATAAACATGAGAGACACATTTCTGCTCGAACAAGAATTTACCCCAGGACTTACTTATTAGCCTTGATATGCCCACGAGTAAACAAAACTTTGCTGACCAGACCAGATTTTGAAGTTTTGTTATACAACAGTTTATTCAACAAAAGGTTTTTGAACTGCTTAGCAGTTTTTAGAGAATACCCTAAATATATGCTTTGCTATAAGAAGAGAAATTGAGAAATTGTCAAAAATTAGAGCATACTTTTTTTTTATAAATAATACTATTCCAAATATATTATTAAACTTGAATCATTATTCATGGCTATAAAATGATTATTCTACCTCTGGGCATATCTATAGTGTAATGGGCAACGTGTGTGTGTGTATATGGTATTTTTGTTTTGTTTTTGAATACATTTTTACCATGGGGGTGCTTTTTTGGGTGGTGGTGGGGGGTTATTTTACTATTCTTTATATGGTTTGCTCATTTTTATTACTCCACTACTATCACAGAGGTGGGAGGTGGGGATGGCCTAATAAGGTTGCTATATGATACTGTTATATGATACTATATAGAAAATGGCAGGTCATCTTTATGAAGACACCAGGGTTCTACTAAATCCCTGATGCCTCCTCATCTGTCACCTGAACATAGAACACAGGAGTTCCTAGACTGCTTCTTACCAGCTTCTGCAGCTGGGATTTTTAAAGGACTTCTGGATGACATTTTCCTTCTAGCAAAAGAATGTCAGAGCCTGACATCATTTTTGAAAGTAGACATAGCATAATTTTCATCTGATCTTCCAAATTAGTTATGGTGGTGACAGCAAAAAATATATAATTTGATTAACCACTAAAGGGCCGCGCTATAGACGAAAGACGTACACAGCCCGACTCTCAAGTGCCGGGTCGACGTCTTTGGACGTCTTGTTGTTTACATTCCCTGTGCGCGCCGCTGGGGGGTGCGCAGCAGGGAAACACTGTTCCCGGCGCATTGATGGGAAGCTGATGCGTGTGCCTGGCAGCCGCAGTGTCCGACAGGTACTCGTGATCGGCGGTGACACAGCAGGGACGTCCTGTCAGGGAGAGGAGACAGATACTGTGTCCCTTGTACATAGGGACACAGCATCAGTCACCTCCCCCAGTCAGTCCCCCTCCCCCCACAGTAAGAACACACCCAGGGAATACATTTAACCCCTTCCATGCCCCCTAGTGTTAACCCCTTCACTGCCAGTCACATTTATACAGTAATTAGTGCATTTTTATAGCACTGATCGCTGTATAAATGTGAATGATCCCAAAATTGTGTCAAAAGTTTTCAGATACGTCCGCCGCAATATCGCAGGCCTGACAAAAAAAATTGCAGATTGCCGCCATTACTATTTTGTAAACGCTATAACTTTTGCACAAACCAATCAATATACACTTATTGCGATTTTTTTTAACAAAAATATGTAGAAGAATACGTATATCAGCCTAAACCCGAGGAAATCTTTCATTAAAAAAAAAAATGGGATATTATAACAAAAAGTAAAAAATATTGTGTTTTTTTTTCAAAATGTTCTGTCTTTTTTTTTTATAGCGCAAAAAATAAAAATCGCAGAGATGATCAAATACCACCAAAAAGAAAGCTCTATTTGTGGGAAAAATAATAAAAACATAATTTGGGTACACTGTTGTATGCAAATAAATGAATTATTCAGCGCTAGAAGGTAAACACACAATGAAAAAATGAATGCAAGCCAGCACTGAAGGTTAATTCAAATAAAACACCCCAACAGAAATGATGAAAGAATAGTGCAGCGCAAAACAAATTAATAAATACTTTCAAAAAACATATATAAGAAAAAAAAAACAGAATGTCAATAAGTGTACAGATAATCCAAAGTGAATATGAGGGGCCAGAAACAAAATGTCCATAAGTGTACTAATATTCCAAAGTGAATATGAGGAGCCACATCCAAAAACGTGAATGGTGAAATCAGAAGAAAAACCTCCACCAAGAAAGGTAAGAATGGCCTCTCACCTTATTGCCTAGACTAAAAAGGTCAAACAGCATATGATATCAAGGATCTCCCGAATGGTCCAATCAGTTCAACAGCGGATCACTCATGCGGCATCAATAAACTCAAACGCCTCCTTGCTGCAGTGCTTTGTCTACCCCGATTCCTTTCACATGTGTGGTTTGGCTGTGCTCTCCTAACTCTCATTCACCAAATCATATTAGGAAAACATTAAATATCATAATATATAGATTTGGGCAACATATTTATTACCCCTAGGCCATGTTCCCCAGTGTGTTGAGTACACTTCAACGTCACGCCTCTTTGTTCTATATTGATTTTGGTTCACTATGTTTTCAGCAGAAGACAAACAAAATTGGGCAATGTAACCCAATAATCCACATGTGTAACATTTTATCCTTTGTAAAATATTAAAGTGTCTCTTAACAACCAGTGTGGTTTTAGACTGAGAATATTTAATGGCTAAAACAACTTTTCTTTTCTGGCTGCTTACGAGATATTGGGGCACTTTCAAAAGCACTCCCATGTTTTAATGAGTTATTCAAACTAGCACATACTCCAGATGGGGATAATTTCCTGTTGCATCTAGAAATACTCAAACCAGTTGCATTACAATGTATGGTATGTGGAATGTGCACAAGCTGCTCCTGGCTGGAAGGTGCAGACAATTGTTTACATGTGACTGCATGTGGGCCAGTTGTCTATTGTTGGTTGCTGGTGGCTTTCATTCAAATTTGTCATAGAAACATTTAGAGTACTGATATTACTTTTGGCTATTTCCAGATTGAGGGATTTGTTTTGCAACAATAACTGTTTGTAATTGTTAGCCAACAAGTAGCAACATTTAGTGCAGTCTTACCCTCATGTTTGCTGTATTTTTCACTGTTAGCTTAACATTTGCATACTCTTGTACGAGGCGCCATGGGCCTTTATATTCCTCCGTTAATCATATCATTGCATCACTATCTTTATATTTAGCAATCTTGGCCATCAATTTCTCCATGATGCACAAAAAGTTCAGTGACTATACAACAATACACCACAGAACAGACTTCTGCCACCGGAGTCTACCACTACATAATTTAAATGTTGGTTGACTAGTAATAATAATTTATAAATATAATTATTACTAGTGTCATACTGCTATCAATTTCCACTTTGACCAAAAGGAGAATATTACAACTTGTACATTCCTCAAAACTCTCCGTAACTCTTAGGCCGCGTACACACGATGAGACATGTCCGCTCAAACATGTCCGACAGACCGTTTCCAGCGGACATGTCTCATCGGATTTTGGTCCGATGGCGTGTACACACCATCAGAAGAAAATCCCCTCGGGCTGAGGATGCGGTGACGTGGCGGTGACGTTGACGCCGCCACGTCACCACTCCAGGAAGTAAAATACTTCCACGCATGCGTCGAATCCATTCGACGCATGCGCAGAGATGCTTTGAAATTTGTCTGCTGGGAAAACATGTCCGCTAGCCCGAACACACGATCGGAGATGTCTGCTGAAACGGTCCATCGGACCAGTTTCAGCAGATAAATTTGATCGTGTGTACGCGGCCTTAGTTTCAAGTTTCTACAAAAATACAATGCCTTTAGGGGACATAAAATCGAACTACAAACCAAAAACCTGTTGAACCGTTTCAACTGAAAACACAAAAGAAAAAGTCAAGTTTTTGTTTCCTAAAAATGAAATACCTACAATAAACGAAAAAGAAGAAACAACAAAATATTTCCCCTGAACCAACAAAGACCACACTATGTCAGTGTCTTTCTAAATTTTTTTTACATGTACTCACCATAAAGCAGAACAAACAATTATGTAAGAGAAAAACACTTGGTAAGCACAAACAAATGAAAACAACATTTGTAATGGTCCTTTTAATACAGTATACAGTACTTCTCTACTATAATTATGGGATTAAAACACAACACAATCTGTGGTGTATCTCCCCTCAGTTTTGTTAGAGTTCTTTAAACAACCACTAGTAAAAATAAAAATTAGGCATACACCAGTTAGGCCTTTGACACCGTTGTATGATCTACGTTCGTTTAATTCTCATAGTAAAATCTCAGCCTGCACCCTGTGTGTCTAGAACTTTTTGCCTAGAGTATTCTAGTTTTTTTGGCATTGGTACATGCCCTGCTTGACAGTGACCTGTTTCCCATGACTTTTTTGACAAAGACTTCCTGGAAAATTGCTAGAATGTACTAACAGGATTAATCTCTCTTCATAAACTACAGTGGGATTTACCTCTAGGTTTGAGTTTGCTGAATTTTAAACATAATTTACTGAAGCTTTAGCAAATACAACCTGAGAAAATTCAGTCATTCATAGCCCATTGCGCTAAGCATCCAACTAAGTTCTTAGTACATTACTGACAACATGCAATTATAAGCATTTTTTTATTATTCTAATTTTTATTGAAGGATTTTCTGGAGGTACAGTAAAAAACTGTACACCAAGATAAAAGACATAAAAAAACATCTTATTCTCAAGTATAAAACACCATGTGCACCATGGCAATAGTGAGATACAAAGATAATGAGTCAAAGAAAAAACAATAAAGCAAGATTAATACATGGGAGTAAATAAGGGGTACGGAGGAGAGTAGATAGCATTATTACATAACAATTACTAGCACATAATTCCTGAATCCTGAGTAGAGAGTGGAGTGGGGGGTATCATAAGGTGCCCTCACCGATGGGGAAAGCCATACATAATAAACAAGGGCATAAGAGGATTGAGTGTTGTAACTGGATAACATAAAGTGGTTTTCAACAAAGGGAAAGTAGCCTACTAGTATCAATAAAAAGAAAAAAAAGGAAAAGGGAGTCTGGTGTAGCATAAGGAAACACAATAGCAGTCAGTTCTGACCTGTAACATTGTATAAATACCTAGAGGATGGCTTTCTATGATCTATGGGGAGGAGAGAACGGCCAGAGGAGCTACCATGGGCTTGAAAATTGTATAAATAAGGGGGGGCGTGGCTACCAGCCTCTAATATGGCCGCTTGATCCGGGAGCTCTGTGACACACCGGAGATTTTCAGCCTACAACAGCGCACACCGGGGGCATTTCGATCGTTCGGACGACCCGCTTGTCTGTGAATCCTCACTGAACGACGCGGTGATGGGAAGAAACCGAAAAAAACGCTGCAGCCCCAGAAAATGGATAGTTTCATTCCCCTCACGGCGAGCGGGACTCCTCAAAATGGCGCGGCTTCTATGAGGGGAATTATGCAGGCTATACCGCACTGCTCCAATGAAGGTACGCAACATAGCAATTCGCTCCCGAGTGACACGCTAAGCGGTACTCCCTCGGGAACCCCGAGTCCCACTACCAGAAGCCCGGTTAAATCTAAGCCAAGGAGGGAATCCCCACCCAGGCTGGAATGCGTCATGGAAATGGCCACCCACTCTCAGGCCTCTCTTAACCCTAGAGAAAGAGAAGGAGATCCCATTGCGAATTTTCCTACAGCTGATAAACCAATTTCTGACACAATGCTCAAGGAAATGCTGCTCTATCTTAGATCTTCCCTGCAAGCAGATCTGTACAGGGGTTTGACTGAATGTCAGAGAGAGATACATACTCTGGGTACCAGGGTGGATACGATCGAACACAGAATGGGGAATTTTGCCTCATCACACAATGTTATGGTGGATGCACACTCCAGTCAGAAAGATGAAATTGCATGGATCAAAGACAAAATGGCGGACCTCGAGGACAGATCTAGGAGGAATAACCTCAAGTTAATGGGTGTGCCTGAGTCAGTGCCTCCTAACCAACTCCTCCAATATGCACAAACTCTATTTTCCTCAATGTTACCAGAGGCAACAGCCCAAGATTTCCTGATTGACCGCATACACAGGATTCCTAAACCGTCATTTCTCCCTGATGAGATCCCTAGGGATGTTTTACTCAGAATCCATTTTTTCCATGTGAAAGACATAATTTTACAAACGTCATGTAGACCAGGAAGCCTTCCCCAACAATATGGAAATCTCAGGGTCCTGCCAGACCTTTCCAGGCACACTTTGCAACGCCGTCGGAATCTACTATCAATCACCAAAGCATTGAGAAATCACGCCGTGCCACACAAATGGAAATATCCGGCTACGTTGGTGATTACTCATCATGGTTCTGATATTTTGGTATCCAACCTGGAAGAAGGATTGGTACTACTACTATGTCGCTGGGGGATAGTCCCAGACCAAACCACTGATCAATGTACCATGAATAACCCCAAGTGATTCAGCACGATTGGCAGGTAGTTTCCCGCAAGAAAAACATGCACAGGTTTCCTCAGGACATCTCCTCTACCAAATCCGGAACTGACCCTCATCTTGTCACAACTGTCTTGCTAGACACCAATGGAAGCGATCCCTAAACCACCCAGCGAAAAGATTTTCGTTATGTAATGAGGTTCACAATTCTAAAGCGGATATCCTATGTGTACAAGAAACACATTTCCAGACGAATAAAACTCCACAATTTACTCATAGAGACTTTCCTACTATCTATACTGCTTCCAACCTGACGGCCAAAAGAGGAGGTGTTCTAATAGCGTTCAAAAATTCTATAGCTTTCAAACCTAAAGATATTGTCACTGATATCAAAGGCAGATACGTGATAATTTCTGGTGACATAAACGCTAAACCATACACCATAGTCTCACTTTACGCTCCAAACACCCACCAGCTGCGATTCATACGAAGAGTGCTTAAGAGAGCTAATTCTTTACAATATGGCAGACTATTGGTGTGCGGTGATTTTAACATTATTTCAGATCCAATGATGGACTCCTCGTCTGGAAGGACAAGAGGAGCGCCAACACTACTACCGCTTCTACATTCAGAGGAACTGTTTGACACATGGAGGTGCCTTCATTCGAATGAACGTGACTATACCTTTTTTTCAGGGAGACATGGTTCCTATTCGAGAATTGACATGTTCTTAACAGACAAGTGGTTGCTACAAGACGTGGATAAAACATCAATACATGACATTACGTGGTCTGACCACGCTGCTATCTCCTTATCTATAATAGAAAGAGGGGTCTCTTCCTCCTCACCCATCTGGCGCTGTAACAATAGGACTATACTAAATCCACACCACCAAAAATCCATTACCGAACACCTTACTAATTATTTCCGCCTCAATTCAGATTCTGTAGATGATCCCAATGTCCTGTGGAATGCTCACAAGGCAGTTATAAGGGGTATTATCATACAAATCGGGGCAATAGAAAAAAGGAATAGATCTAAACAAATCCAAGATGTCCTCAATGACCTAAAGGCTACTGAGACCAGTAATAAGCAGTCACCATCCCCTTCCTTGACCGCCACTTTAAAAGACCTTAGAGAAAAACTCAGGGAACTCTTATCGCAACAATATGATAAACACTTGAGGAGGCTTAAACTCAACCATTATAACAACGCAAATTAGGCAGGTAAATACTTAGCAAATAGATTAAAGGTTATGCGCAATAAATCTAGAATAGCTTTCCTCAATGACCCATTCTCCCTAAGACAAAGTCACAAACCCACAAAAAATTGCTGATCTATTTGCGAAATACTATGGCTCTCTGTATAACCTTAAAGAAAACGCCAATACTCCCCAACCTAGTGTAGATGAGATTCAATCCTTTCTTCATAAACTGAAACTTCCCTCTCTAACATCCCAACAATTAGAAGATCTTAACTTACCAATCACAGCACAAGAAATAATGAAAGTCATACACTCCCTTCCCATGGGGAAATCACCGGGCACCGTTGGTTTTTCCAACGAATATTTCAAAACATTCAAACTGTTCTGGCACCATATATGTCGACAGTCTTCAACAATTTTATAACCACCACTTCCCTTCCCCAAGAAATGTTGAGGGCTCACATAGTTACAATTCCAAAACCTGGTAAAACCCCAGACACACCAGAGAACTTTAGACCTATTTCCCTCCTTAACACTGACACCAAGATTTACGCAAAACTCTTAGCCACAAGATTAAAACTCATAATCCCTACACTTTTCCGGAGCGACCAGACGACCAGCAATCCTCCTCTTCCTCTTCCTGTGTGTTTGGTGGGCCTGCAGGAATGCTATCTAGATAAAGGAGCCTTGAGAGGAAAGGAAGTCCTCATTTTCCTCCAGTTGTTCTGCCTCAAGTGCCCTGTCCATGATTCCACAAAACCTGTGCTCCATCAAAAAGACTAGAGGGACAGTGTCACTGATGCATGCTCATTATCCTTGTGGCCTCCTCAAATGGTGACAGGACAGGTAATGCATCCTTGATCAGTAGTCACTGGTGTGGCAAAAAGAAGCCAAGCTCCCCTGTCCTGGTGCCATACTCGCACAGGTACTCATTGATGACCCTCAGCTGTGTGTGCAGCCACTGCAGCATTGCGAATGTTGAGTTCCGCCTGGTGGGCATGTCACAAATGAGGCGGTTGGTGGACAGGTTGCATTCCCTTTGAATGTCAGTCAGCCGAGCACTGGCATTGTATGAGCGGCGGAAATGACCACAGACTTTTCTGGCCTGTCTCAGGAGATCTTGTAAGCCTGGGTACCTGCTCAAGAACCACGTGTGCCAAACATGGAACATGGGTCAAGTGTCCCTGTTAGAGGGCGGAGAGAAGGTTGGTGCCATTGTTGCATACAACCATTCCTGGCTGAACCTGGTGTGGCGTTAATCACCTCTGAGCCTGCCCCTGCACAGCTGACATAATCTCTGCCTTAGCATGGCTCATGTCCCCTAGGCAGACCAACTGAAGTACTGCATGGCTGCAAAGCCCCTTGAACGCTTACGGAGCACTGCTGGTTCAGAGGACAAATCTGAAGAAATGGCCATAGAGGAAGATTAAGAGGAGGGGGCGAAGGAGAGAGCTGTGGCAGAATCACCACTAGAATTTTAGAGGAGTGGTGGTGGAACAATCTCCAACAACACTTAACCCTGTCCTGCATCCTTCCCAGTTGCAAGCAGAGTTACCCAGTGAACCGTGAAGGAAAGGTAATGTCCCTGCCAATGCCTGCTGGACCATGAGTCAGTGGTAATATGAACCTTTCATGAAAAGAAATGGCGTTTTGGAACCTGCCACTGAGGTACAGCACATTCCACAAATTCATGAATGGGGCAGAGTCAACTAACAGCTGAAAAGGCAGCCGTTACAGGGCTAGCCATCAGGCCAAGCTAGCATTTAGAGGCTGAGTATGTGGATGGCTGGGACCAAATTTATTTTTACAGTAAAGCAACTGGGGTAGGGAAATTTGCCTGCTGCTGAAATCAATTGGTGGTGTACTGCTATCAGATTGGCTGCAAGTACTTGGGACACCTATTGCTATACCTTGATTCCTCTCAGTGCAGGTTTTGAAAGGAATAGAGGTATAGTAGGGTTGGAGATCCCAGATGAGAAGCAAGGAGAAGTCCGCCTTTATCTTTGATGTGTTTTTTTGCTGTTGCCAATGGATGGCAGGTCGTCATATATCATGTCAAGCATGTGATGCCCAAGTGCTGCACACATGTCGAAAAAGCCCACTTTAAGGAATTTTTAAAGTTAGCGGGGACTCAGCAGCGCCCTGCACCTGGCTGCCCTTATGCTGCCCCCTAGAGAACATCTTGCCTAATTGGATTTGTGCCTCCTGCTTCCCCTCCTCCTCCCCTCTTCTCTCAGGCACCCGTCAGTGACCTCATCACCCCCTCCATCCTCATCACTGGAGCAAACTTGGCAGTATGGTGGCCTTCCAGACATGATGTATTTTTTGTTTTGCAACACCACACTGCACTGTATTAGATAGCCTGAAGTGTATTAGAAACTGTACACCCTGTATTAGATATTGTGTACACCTTCATAAGTGTAGTAGAAACTGTACACACTGTATTAGATACTGTTTACACTGACTGCACTGTATTAGAAACTGTACAATGGCTGCATTGTATTGTATACTATGTACACTACCAGAAGTGTAGTAGAAACTGGACACACTGGCCCAAATTCACAAAGCACTTACGCCGACGTATGTCGAGATGCGCCGCATAAGTGTAAAGATGCGCCCTCGTATCTATGCGTCGTACCCACAGAACAAGATATGCCTGAAAATAGGCTTCTTCCAACCAATGTAACTTTCCTACACCGGCGTATCATGGGCGCATATTTACGCTGGACGCATCTGGCGCGCCCATTGATTTTCTATTCAAATATGCAAATGAGGGAGATACGCCAATTCATGCAGGGGTAAGTCAGCAGCAGACGTGCACAGGTCAGCTGGAGAGCAGCTACAGCAGCACCGTTACGGACGAGGTGAGCAACCACACTTGCAGGACAACACATCTGTATGCCAACATGCCAGGGGCAGCCATGGTCATAGCACTACTGCGTCTACAGGCACGGAGCAGGAGGGCACAGGAGAGGATATACCAGGATATACAGGAGAGTCAGAAAACATTGTCCTATATTGAAAGCAGACACAACATTGGGACAGGTATTACCTAAAAAACAAAGTTCTTATATAAAAAAGCCCAATATCGTAATACCCTAATCTAAAAAATAAGTAAAATAAAGAATATACCAGACCCAACTAAAATGATGGAGTTTCCCTTTTTTGAAACACCAGGTTTTTTCAGGTGTGGAAGGTGCTACACATGTAAAAAAAACAAGAGCCAACCCAAGAAAAAAAAAACAGAGTGGAACATCTTTCACGTGGAAAAAATATAAGTTTAGAGATTTATTCACATGTAATATGAAGGGGGTGGTATACGCCCTCCAATTTACATGTTGGTACCAATATATAGGAAAAACTCAGAGGAAACTATCAAAAAGAATTTATGAATTTATTAAATGCAAAATATAATCCTTAAAGGTATGAACATTGAATTTGATCTAAACTGTTTCATCAGTGATTTTAGGAATATTGGAATATATAAAAATCTTTTAATATATTTTTTATACTTATTTTGTACCTATGCTCCTTGCTTCTTTGTATATATACCCTACATCTCAACTGCCTGCAGAGTAAGGTAGTGGGAGGGGAATATTAAGTATAATTGATTTTATTAATATATTTTAAATATCCAGTTTCAATATTAGATGAATTGTCATTTTTTATTCATCAGCGCTTTCTTGCATTTGACCACTAGATATGTATTTTAATATAGATAAATTGGAAGATTTGAGGTTTAAATTGTTTTTATATAAATGTTCAATTTAGATTACACTATGCCTTTTTAAATACAAATTAATGGATTGGAATTACTGAGCACCATTATAACTGAATATTAGTTGCATTTAATGAGAGTAGTACTGTTTATCTGTTGCTATGGCAGCTTAATTGTCACCAGCGTATAATCTCTGTATGGGCACCCGGGCCCATACCCCTGAGGAAGTCACGTGACCGTGACAACTCATGTAGTCTGGAGCCGGGTGAGGCTGCCAATACTGGAAGTGATGCGGGAGCCTCCAACCCCCCCCTGGTGTTATTTAGGAGCAGAACAGTTTTTAAATTGAATGTAAGTGCTGCATATTTTAATAAATATATATTTTAAACCTACTACACTATGAGGATGACCTCTTTTGCAAGCACTTACATTCAGACGGAATCACGATTTTAAAGGGTCACAAACCTAATTATCCAGAACATAAGAAGATGCAAAGGAGGAGGAGTGCAGAGGAACTCAGTTCTTTATGAACTAGAATAGGGGAAATCACAATTTGACCTGTTATGAGAGGTCAAATGGGGAGATGACTGAATTATTTGAATGGTGTTGGGAAGTCACAGAAGTATTGGCGCAATATTGTAGAAAATCTTTTGGTCCACTATGAACTGTATTACATTTCTGGAATAATTTGAAGGACACTGAAAATTCACATTTTTTTCTAGTTATCACTGTTTACTGTGTGTTTTAATAGTCACTTCAATCCTTGCACTGGATGTGTTAAACCGATTATTGTATTTATAAGTCTATATCTATGGGGATATTTAAAACTATTTATGACTGGTTTACGTTTATCATTAGTGCTCTTTGTATGAAAATGTATGTTATGATTAAAGGGGATAGGCGCAGCAGCATTTGATTGATCATTTTAGTGGTTTACATTATGGGAACACAATTGGGTTGTCTGCAGCCATCCACTAGAAGTTTGACCTACAACATACACAACAATTAAAGGTAGCACGGAATAATACATTCTTTCCTTAAAGATCTAGATAATTGGTCTATGTTTGTCCAAAAAACATATCTGACACACTAACTTTGCTAGAAGTCTATTCCAAGATTTACCTGCTCCTGCCGTAAAATAATACTTTTTAAGATTAGTATTTGTATTAAAATTTCCTTCTGCTACTTTGAGGTCATGTCCCCATGTTCTTGATCTTGACTTCAAATTGAAAATACTGCCCTTCTGAACCTTATCCCCCCTTGATATATTTAAAGTTTTTGATCATTTCTCCCCTATCCCTTTTTTTCTTTCAGACTATATATTTTAAGTTCCTGCAGTCTCTCCTGATATGTGTTACACCCCTTTCGTTTTTGTTGCCTGACTCTTATCGGTATCTTTTTGTAAGTGAGTTCTGTCTAGAACTGGACACAATATTTTTTTTTTTTTTTTTTTGGACACAATATTTTAAATTAGGTCTAACTAAATATCTATACATTCTAGATTTCTATTTACTTTTCCCACTGCATTGCCACAGTTTGCTCATTTCCAATTATCTGAAATAAGTACCCTAAATTATTTTTCCTCTGTAGTTTTGGCCATCTCTGTACCTCCAACATTATACTCTTTTTCAGATCTGCATTATTTCACATTTAGACACATTGAACTGCAGTTTTCCCTGCTTTGACCAATCTTACAGCAATGATAAATCATGCTTCATATTACAAACACCTCCAGGAATATGAACCCTATTGCCAAACTTTGTCATCAGCAAATACAATAGACATAGCTTACCTACCAAACCTTTAGTTATACTACCTTAAAACTGCGTACACACGATCGGTCAAACTGATGAGAACGGTCTGAAGGACAGTTGTCTTAGGTTAACCGATGAAGCTGACTGATGGTCTGATGTGCCTACACACCATCAGTTAAAAAAATGATCGTATCAGAACACAGTGACGTAAAACACAGCGACGTGCTGAAAAAAAAATCCAATGCTTCCAAGCATGGGTCGACTTGATTCTGAGCATGCGCGGGTTTTTAACTGATGGTTTTGCATACACAGATCGGTTTTGACCTATCGGTTATCAATCCATCGGTTAAATTTTAAAGCAAGTTTTATTTTTTTAACCGATGTTTAAATAACCTATGGGCCCCATACACGATCGGTTTTGACCAATGAAAGCGGTCCTTCAGACCGTTGTCCTCTGGTTAACCTATTGTGTGTACATGGCTTTAGTCATATCACTTACAAACAGGTTAAATAGAACATGACCTAGTACAGAGCGATGTGGTACACCACTAGTGACTGGCATATGTTCTGAATAAATCCTATATACAACCACAAGTCACATACTAATGGAGTTCACAGCTCCCCCAAGTGCCCAACATCAGCCAACAATGGGGATTCCAGGAGCCGCAACGCGAGTGCTGTTAAAGGGAATATTGGGGGATTTTACAAAGACACTGTCACTTGTTTGTTATAACAGAACAAAATAGAATACACTAAATATTGACACTGATACTGGCAGTCAAGTTTTAAAGGGTAAAATTTGATAAATAATGTGTAATTTTTGACTTACCTGCTCGATATCCTTGGTTTTCAATTGGTTATTTACACTTTCATTTTCATGTCCTAAATCATCTGTGTCAATTAAATTTTCCACTGAGACATTTTGATGTGGTGGAACATAGGTAAAGTCATTGTCTGCTGAATCCAAAGTTACACAGAAGTTATATGGGTAGGGGAGTGATAATGTTCCATCACTATACATGGAGAGCACTCTGGGATCCATTGGAGGATACAAACTTGTACTAAAAGAAGTTGTTGGGGATTTGGACACTCTGCATTTTGATATGATAACCACCATAATAGTTATAATAAATAACAAGGAAATCAGTGCTAAGGCAACCACTAAGTATAGCTGTTGATTTGAATCAACATTGCCATCATTAGCATGACTGATAATTTTAGGAACCACTTGTTGAAAACTGTCTGCAATAACCAGACTTAAGGTTGTAGTAGATGAGAGAGAGGGGACTCCGTTGTCCTTCACCAACACCACAACTTTATGATTTAGTACATCCTTTTCTTGAAAGGCTTGTGATGTCCTAATTTCTCCAGTATGTTCGTTAATGATACAGTAAAATGGTTCCGAGACTTGCATGAAATGATAAGACAGCCAAGAATTATGTCCAGAGTCTTCATCCACTGCAACCACCTTTGTTATTAAAGATCCAGGTTCAGAGAAAAAAGGGACCATCTCAAACACAGTTAAGCCATTTTCTGGTGGAGGGTAGAGGATTTTCGGTGCATTGTCATTTTGATCTACTATTCGAATAAGTAATGTGACATTGCTGCTCAGGGATGGTGACCCATTGTCTCTAGCAGTCACTTGTAATATAAACTCTTTGTTTTGCTCAAAATCAAATGACCTCTGAGCATATAGAACTCCAGTCTTTATATTAATAGAGAAATAAGTGGATACTGAGAGATCATCTATATTAGTATTAAAAATTGAATACATAATTTTTGCATTGTTACCAGCATCAGGATCTAAAGCTTTTAAACTGTAAATTGAGGCTCCTGGTAAGTTATTTTCTGATATATAAGCTACATATGTGGATTTCATAAATGCTGGTGGATTGTCGTTAGTATCTGATATCTCTAATTTGATGGTCCTTCTTCTGGAAAGTGAAGGAGATCCTCTGTCAGTAGCTACAACAGTTATATAATAGCTAGAATTTATTTCTCTATCTATAGTTTTTGTGGTGATTATCTTATAGAATCTGTTAGATGACAGATTTAACTCAAAGGGTACCTTCTCTGTAATCTGGCAATCAACTTCCCCATTTTCCCCAGAATCTTGATCATTGACTCGTATTACACCAATCACTGTTCCAGGCTCAGAATCCTCAGGAATAGAAGTGGATATTGAGGTAATGATTATCTCAGGAGCATTATCGTTGTCATCTATTACTTCTATTAGTACCTTGGCATGGGCAACAAGGCCTCCTCCATCTTTGGCCTGTACAGAAAATTCATAGTTTTTTATCTTCTCAAAATCAAAATGTCTATTTGTTTTTATTTCTCCATTTGCAGAGTTGATGCTAAACATACCTGTATGATGAATGCTTTCTGAGTTTTTACTAAATGAGTAGGTGATCTGTGCATTGGTGCCTTCATCTTTGTCTGTTGCTTCCACTATGATTACAGTTGAGTTAACAGGATAATTTTCATTGACACTGACTTTATACACATTTTGTGTAAATTTAGGAACATTGTCATTGGCATCGGCAATAACTATTTTGATTAGTACAGTACCAGATCTAACAGGATTTCCTCCATCTAACGCTGTTAGAATTAATTCATGATTACTTTGTGTTTCTCTATCTAAAGGCTTCTCTAATATAAGTTCTGGAAATGTACTCCCATCATCTTCTTTTGTCTCAGTCAGTGTAAAATATTGATTATGACCAAGCTTGTATGTCTGTATAGAATTGATACCAATATCTGGATCTTCTGCACTTTGTAAAGCAAATCTGGCTCCTGGTAATGTCAACTCAACAATTTCTATGGTAGATGTGTCATGAAAAAATACTGGAGCATTATCATTTATGTCCTGAATTTCTATATTGATGTTGAAAAAATAGAAAGGATTTTCAACCATTGCATCAAATATTAGTGAGCAGGTAGCTGCTGATCCACACAGTGTCTCTCTATCTATCCTGTCTCTCACATAGAGATTTCCATTACCTGAATTCACATAAAAATGTTTCTCTGAAACATGAGACACAATCTGCAGTTTTCTAGATGACAATTTGTTTATATCTAATCCAAGATCATCTGCAATATTTGCTATAACAGAGTCTTTTTTCATTTCTTCTACAATGTTATAATGAATCTGACCAGAGACTGAATGAAAGTAAAATAAAAATAAAAATGTTACTTGCCATATGATTCCTTTGTTTGTCTTTAAGTTTTCTTTCATCTTAGGCATTATTTGCATGCAAATCTGCTCCATAATTCTTTTGGGAAATATAATCCAGCAAAGTAAGATAGGTGTACCAAACTGCTCAGTCCATGAAAATAACAGCAAACATGCTGCACTTTGACTAGAATTCATATTGCAAAAAAAAATCAAAAGTCTTCTCTGTTGCAGACCTGCTGTGTGTTTCACTGAAGAAAACACTGTTGGAGTTTCAGTTCTATACATTTATTGGTCAAACAGCGGCGCTTTGAGGCCAAACTTTGGAATTGCAGTACTAAAGAAATAATTCCTTATAAACAAGTTACTATTATTTTTTGTAATATACTGTAATGCATTTTAGTATGTATATTTCTCGAATACCTAACAACACCGAATATTTAGTGTTGTATGTTGAAAAAGTTTCACGTTTTAAAATTAGTTACAAAACAGAGCAAGAGTTCAAAATTATTTGGTACGTATTGACATAGATAAACATGTTTTAATCTTGGGGAAAGGTTCTCGTTCAAAACTTAAATGTGATTTGCTGTAGGTGATATATAATATATGATGTATATAAAAATAAGGCATAATTTAATAAGACTTTAATAAGACTCTAAATTAATGACATTCGGTAACAACAATTACAAACGAATCCGGCATCCTCTTAAAAACAGTTGATGAAGTAACAAAATAATATATTTACAAGCTGTATTTACAACATTAGCATGCAAAGAAAATTACAGTACAGTATAGATATAGTAACTTGTATTTTGTATAGTATTATGGGGCATAAATAGTAATGGGCATTTTTAGGTAAACAATACTGTTGTATTATAATTTAGGTATTTCACCCTGGCCAACATACAATATATTCATATATTTTGCCATATTTATTATCTTTTTTTTTTATCATTTTGAAACTGAACTATGCAGCTATTCTGACATGTTGATGTTATATCTTTCACTTGGATGTTATAAGTTGCAATAAATACAGCTGGATAAAACACAATTTGTGTTTGCCTTCATTTCAGGTTGAAAATAACAAAATTTGATTATTTTAAAGAGGGGGGTGGTGGTTATTTTCTATACCCTGTATACTGAGCCTGTATTACATTGGCATCCATGTTTTTTTGTTTTGTTTTTGTAATTCCTTTATTTTCCAAAAAGTTGCAGTTTACAGTCAGGTAAACAAAAGGGAAAACACAGTATTTATTAAATGACAATAACCAAGAGGGTCACACCATTTAAATCCATAAGGCAACAGGCAGGTAAGACATAGTATATATGGGCACATATAACATTACCAACATTAAAATGATCATCAATGTACAGGGTATACAAGGCAAAGGAACGAATCCTTGTAGACTTAAAACTGTACAACTATAGAACACAACAATATATTGGGACGCTGGGCAAAAATAAAGCATTTGTCATATTGCAAATGCAGCCCTGTCATATTGCCGTGTGTGACCTTAACAGAACCTTCAAAAAGCTTTTTAAACCATAATGTATATGAATGAATGAAGGCAGAGCTGCATTTGCAATATGACAAATGCTTTATACTTCACAGAGCAAAACAAAGATAATTTCCTAAAATATTTTAATAACAACAAATTCCCACATTAAGGATAGTTAATATTCATAAATCTTTAAATACCAATACATGCAAAACACACTTATGAGATCTTGATTCATTAAATACAATACATGTGTTCTTCTGTTTGTTGCCAATCCTTTATAGAATATTTAAAGAAGTCCTTTAACAAGTGGTTTGTTCCGTGAAGATCCTTTGTAAAAAAAAAATGCCAATTCTTATTGACTATTTCCCTGAATTTATTTATGTGCATGATGTTTCTGGATTTCCCCATTGTTCATAATTTTCAATTACAAAAGTAATTTCTCCCAAAGACTCTCTTTTGATCCCCTTTATACACTTTCAGTAAACATTTAGTATTATAACCTCTCTGCTTAAAAATGCCCTTACGTTTTAAAGCTTCCAATACAAATTCCTAATTGCTAAAACAGTTCCTGCAAGCACACAGGTTATTTTCAATTGATTGAATTTAATTTCTTCCATCAATGATTTGGGATGGATGTTACTTGCAGCCAATCAATTGTTAATCGGATTTATATAGTTTTTCCACAATCATCCATTGCTGCGTAATTTAAAATTCCAAATACAGGATGATTAGCACTGAGGCTCTGAATTAAATCCTTCAATTCTTTTTCACTTCCCAAATTATCAATGTGTCTATGAATGGTGAGTACCAAGAACAGATACTCTGCCAATTTGTCAGCTGAAAATGCAACTTTACCAATTCCCCAGATACAGGATTGCTTGTGCTGGTGTACACTTAGTGCCCATAGCAGAGCCCTGTACCTGGAGGGAATGGGAATGTGAAAAATGTATTAATTATGAGTAAGCATATTCACAATTTCTTTGAGTTTTTTCACTAAAACTATCTTTACTTGAAGTTTTGGATTCCAAATAAGATCATTTACTGACTTAAACTTTTGACAAAATATAGAAAATAGAATACTAGGGTCTCGGACCTTTACATGTTCTAGTGGGGCTTATCAATAATACCTTTCATCAGTGCCTCATCAATTAGCTCAAATCATGTATTTTGTCCTGTTGAAAGGACAAAATACATGATTTTCATACATCTCAAGATTTTCATAGTGGCTAGCTCTCTATTTGGTTCTAGACAGAAGCTTTTTTTATCCCTTTATTTTAGTAGCCTTGTCTACCTTAATACATTTAAGCCACTCTTGCACTGTTACTCAAAGTATTTATGTGAAAAGAAAAGGCACAATAATTAGTGCAAAGTGAGTTTAAAACATTTGAAGCAAGGTATATGTATGGGATGTACTGTGTTTTATTTTATTTTGTTTGTTTATTTTTATTTTTTTTATGGTTGAACTGGATGGACTTGTGTCTTTTTTCAACCTGACTAACTATGTAACTATATGTATAAAGTAACCAATGGTGCTTGATGTGGTAATGGTATAGAAGCATATACTTCAACAAAATCTGATAACCAACTGTGATATTGTCATCAGTTTTTCTTTAATAATGTATAGAAAATTAGTCATCTGCTCAAAACTGTTGGTGCTTTTTTGTTTTTTTGTTTCATTTAATGTTAATTTCCAAGTCCTGAATCATCAGTGTCAATTACATTTTCCACAGGGATGTTTTGATTTTTTTTTTTAATTAGTTTTTATTAGGAAGAATTTCGTATACAAACTTTATACTGAAGTGTATAATAGGAAAACAAACATGAGAATACAAAACATGAGAAAACAGGCAATACCGTGAGAGTACAAACATTTAACCTTCACACATATCCAATGAAAAGTACAATACCAAAACAGGGAATCAACCGGTAATCAATCCATGGAACATCAGTGCTCAACAACAGGTATTAATCGCACCGTTTGCTCGTGGGGAAGTAGTAAGGAAAAGAAGTAGGGGAGGGGGGAAGAGAAGGGTAGGGAGGGAGAGAGAAAGATAGGGGGGAGGAGAGAAAAAGAAGAAGAGGAAAAAGGAGAAAGGAAAAAGGAAGTGTGCATGCTAGGTAACCATGTCTAAGCAAAGCAAACATCAATCATCAATACACGAAACTATTTTATGCTTTATACCAGTTAGTCCAAATTTTCCAAACAGAGTCAAACCTGTCTCCCCCACCACGACGACGGGCCAACAAGGATTCATAAACATAGTTTACCTGAGTCAGTCTTAGAACCTCAGACATGTTAGGAGCCCTATCTGCTTTCCAATGTTGTGCAATGATTGTCCTGGCCGCTAGGAGGACATGTGTAACAACTACTCTGAAGTCAGGGGGGAACAGATCAATACCAATATGTAGGACTGCAAGTCCAGGGTTAGGTCGTATCAGAAGGCCAGTCATCCCTGATATGCAAGAGAACACTGAGTTCCAAAAACTGGTTAAGTTTTTGCATGACCAGAACATATGTAGTAGGTTCCCCACCTCCCCACATTGTCTCCAGCATAGAGGGGAGCCGTCAGGTCCAAACTTCGAGATTCTATAAGGCGTAAGGTACCATCTGAGAGCTATCTTCTGAGACAGCTCCCAGTGGTTGACACATCTAGAGGCCCCATAAATCGCCCGAAACGCCCGTACACACTGTCCTACAGCATACGTCGTCTCCAAATCCCTCTCCCTTTTAATAAAGGGTTGAGATTTTACGAATGTCAGCTTATCTTGAAAGAAGTTATAAAAAAGGGCGATACCTTTCTGGGGAGAGGGGGTAGTCGAATAGAAGCACCAAATATTTTTTGGTAGAGAAATGCGATGTGTAGCGAGAGAGTTGAGGAAATGAGAAATTCTCAGGTAGGTGAAATGTTCAGAAGAAGCAAGAGCAAACTTTTCCTGTAGGGATTTGAAGGGGTAAATTGAACCGTCCTGAAATAGATCACTAAGTAGGCGTATCCCTTTATCTTGCCAATTGGATGTGGAGAGGTCGGGGACGGCCTGGGAAAGGATGTCAATAGAAACTGGAACCTCCACAAGGTCAGAACAGGTTGACATTGCTTTGCGGAGATCCCTCCATGCAAGAATAGAGGCCCGGAGGGTGGGAGGCAGGTCTCGCAAGGGAAAGGGCTTCCAGATGTCTAGAAGGAGAAAGTTGCGAAGGTTAGGTGCAGGGCACAATTCCTGCTCAATTCCCTTCCAAATCGGGTTGGTCCCCGGGTCTAGCCAGCACTTTAGTTGTGTCAAAATGGAGAGGGATGTTTTGATTTGTTGGAACATAACTAAAGTAATTATCTGCTGAATCCAGTCACACAAAAGTTATATGGCTAGAGGACTGACAGTGTTTCATACATGTAAAACACTTCTGGGTCCATGGTAGAATACAATCTTCTACTAAAAGAGGTTGTTGAGGATTTTGAACCTTTGCAGTTTGATATATTAAACACTATAATAGTAACAATAATTAATAAGGAAATCAATGCTAATACAGCCACTAAGTATAGCTGTAGTCTTTGCCCAGGATTTTAACCACTTGACCACTGGGCACTTAAACCCCCTTCCTAACCAGACCAATTTTCAGCTTTCGGTGTTCTCACAATTTGAATGACAATTACTCAGTCATACAACATTGTACCCATTTCAAATTTTTGTCCTTTTTTTTCACACAAATAGAGCTTTCTTTTGGTGGTATTTGATCACCTCTGGGTTTTTTATTTTTTTGCGCTATAAAAGAAAAACGACTGAAAATTCTGTAAAAAAAAAAAAAAACTTGTTTCTGTCATATTAGCAGGTTATTTCTCACACACAGCATATGCATACCACAAATTACACCCCAAAACACATTCTGCTATTACTCCCGATTATGGCGATACCCCATGTGTGAGACTTTTACACAGCGTGGCCACATACAGAGGCCCAACATGCAGGGAATTTGCCTTATTTGCTAGAAAATTACATAGAACCCCAAAACATTATATATGCTTTTTTTAGCAAAGACCCTAGAGAATACAATGGTGGCCGTTACAACTTTTTATCTCGCACTGTATTTTCGCAGAAATTTATTGAACGCGTATTTTTAAAAAAAAACTGTTTTGTGCTTAAAACAAAACAAAACAGTAAAGTTAGCCCAATTTTTTTTCATAATGTGAAAGATGAAGTTACGCCGAGTAAATAGATACCCAACATGTCACACTTCAAAATTGCGCACACTCGTGGAATGGCGCCAAACTTCGCTACTTAAAAATCCCCATAGGCGGTATTGCAGAGTATTGGGGTATTGCAAAGTATCATGCAGGGTATTGGGGTATTGCCGAGTATTGGGGTATTGCCGAGTATTGGGGTATTGCCGAGTTTTGGGGTATTGCCGAGTACTGGGGTATTGCCGAGTACTGGGGTATTGCCGAGTATTGGGGTATTGCCGAGTACTGGGGTATTGCCGAGTATTGGGGTATTGCCGAGTACTGGGGTATTGCCGAGTACTGGGGTATTGCCGAGTATTGGGGTATTGCTGAGTATTGGGGTATTGCCGAGTACTGGGGTATTGCTGAGTACTGGGGTATTGCTGAGTACTGGGGTATTGCCGAGTACTGGGGTATTGCTGAGTACTGGGGTATTGCTGAGTACTAGGGTATTGCTGAGTACTGGGGTATTGCTGAGTACTGGGGTATTGTTGGCTACTGGGGTATTGTTGGGTACTGGGGTATTGCTGGGTACTGGGGGATTGCTGGGTACTGGGGGATTGATGGGTACTGGGGATTGCTGGGTACTGGGGGATTGGTGGGTACTGGGGATTGCAGAGCTGGGATGGATTGAGGGATGGCTGGATCTGTGACTGCATTTGTCACAGATCCAGCCACAGCACAGCTGCTGACACCCCGCCCCCCCCCTCTCCTCGCACACTGTACAGAGAGGAGACGCAGGAGAGGGAGGAACCGGCGTCATCAAATGACGCCGGTTTGTTTACAAGTGATTGCGCCGTCATTCGACGGCGCGATCACGTGGTAAACGGCCGCAATTTACCGTGATCCGTGATGCGCCGGGTCTTCTAGACCCGGCGAGCACGGACACTTTCGCGAGCGCATCCCAGGGGACGCGCAATCGCGGAAGTGAAGGACGACGTCCCAGGGACGTCGTCCCAAGATATCTCCACCGCGCCGTAGCAGTAAAATGCCTATGGCGCGGTGGGAAAGTGGTTAATTATAAGTGTGACAAGTAATTTTAGGAACCGACTTTTTAAAATTGTCTCCTTTAACAAGACATTGTGTGGTAGTTACTGAGAAAAATTTGTTCTTTACCAGAGCTTTATAGTTTAGTACATACTTTCCTTGAAAGACTAATAATGTCCTGATTTCTCTAGTGTGTTCATAAATTGCAAAACAATATGGTACTGTGGACTTGCATGAAATGATAAGGCAGCTTAGCATTATGACCAGAGTCTCCATCCACTGCAACCACTTTTGTTATTAAAGAAACAGGTTCATAAGAAAAAGATACTTTTTGGTGCATTGTCATTTTGATCTACAATTTGTTTAAGCAATAGTGACCCATTGTCTTTTACAGTTACTTGTAGTAAAAACTTTTTTCCTGACATTTAAATGATCTATGAGCATAGTGGACCTCAGTCTGTATATTAAAGGGCAGATAGGTGGACACTGGGGGATGTTCTCTATTTGTAGTAAAAATGTTATAACTTATTTTAGCATTGTCAGTCACATCAGGCTCTGAAGCTTTTACATTATATATTGAGGCTCCTGGTAAGTTGTTTTTTGCCACATGCGCAAAATACGTTCATAAATACCAGTGGATTGTCATTAGTATCTGATATTTTCAATCTGATGGTTCTTTTGTTGGAAAGTGGAGATGTTCTGCCAATAGCTACAACATTCATGCTGTAGTGAAAGATCATTGGTGAACTTCTGGATATTGTTAGATGACAGAACTACCTCCTCCATTTTCCTCAGTTTAGGTCACAAATGTTTATTATACCAATCACTGTTCCAGATTCAGGGTCCTCATGAATAGGAAAAGTGAATAAAGTAATGATCATCTCAGGAGCACTATCTTTGTTACTGTATTTACCACTTCTATTAATATTTTAATATAGGCAAAAACGGTTTCTGTAATATTTGCCATGTACAGATAGTTCAAATGATTTATGTTTTAAGAACTCTTGCCTATAATCAAATGACCCCTGAGCATAAATAAATACAGTCTCTATAATAATAGGGGATACTTGCCTGGAGGTCTTCTAAGTTTGTATTGAAAACTGGATAAATTATTTTAGCATTGTTACTGGCATCAGGAACTAAAGTTTTTAGTCTGTATACTGAGACTCCTGGTAAGTTATTTTCTGACATAAGCTAAACACATACATTTCATAAACACTGGTGGATTGTCTTTAGTATCTGATATCTCTGATCTGATGGTTCTTCTTGTAAAAGGTGGAGGAGATTCTCTTTCAGCATACACAATAGTTTTGTTATGGCTATATATTTTTTTCTCCATCTACAGTTTTTGTGGTAACTATTCTAAAGAATCTGTTCAATCACAGATTTAACTCAAAAGGTACCTTATCTGTAATCTGACAGTCAACTTCCCCATTTCCCCCAAATAAAGATCATGGACCCTTATTACGGCAATTACAAATTCAAAATCCTCAGGAAAAGAAGAAGATAATGATGTAATGATTATATCAGGAATGCTATAGTTGTGATATATCACTTATATTAGTATCCTGGCATGGGCGACAGGGCCTCTGACATTTTTTCCCATGTACAGATCATTTATAATTTTGTACCTTCTCAAAACCCAAATCCCTATGTGTTTTAATTTCTCCATTTGTAGAGCTGATGCTAAACACACCTGTCTGATATTTTACTAAATGAATGGGATTTGTGCATTGGTCTTGGTCTATTGCTTCTACTATGATTAAAAATGTGATATTAAGAGAATTTTTATTAATACTGATACATATTTGTGCAAAAACAGGGACAGGCATTAGAATTAATAATAAATACTTTAATTAACCACTTGCTTACTGGGCACTTACACCCCCCTCCTGCCCAGGTAAAATTTCAGCTTCCGGCACTGCGTCGCTTTAACTGACAATTGCGCGGTCGTGCGACGTGGCTCCCAAACAAAATTTACGTCCTTTTTTCCTTACAAGTAGAGCTTTCTTTTGGTGGTATTTGATCGCCTGTGCGATTTTTATTTTTTGCGCTATAAACAAAAAAGAGCAACAATTTTGAAGAAAAATACAATATTTTTTACTTGTTGCTATAATAAATATCCCAATTAAAAAAAAAAAACATTTTTTTTCTCAGTTTAGGGCGATACGTATTCTTCTACATATTTTTGGTAAAAAAAATAAAAAAAATCGCAATAAGCGACTGGTTAGCGCAAAAGTTATAGCGCTTACAAAATAGGGGAGAGAATTATTATTTTTTATTATTTTTTTTTTACTAGAAATGGCGGCGATCTGCGATTTTTATTGGTACTGCGACGTTATAGCGGACACATCGGACACTTTTGACACATTTTTGGCGCCATTCACATTTATTCTGCGATCAGTGCTATAAATATGCACTAATTACAGTATAAATGTGACTGGCATTGAAGGGGTTAACACTAGGGGGTGAGGAAGGGGTTAAATGTGTATGCTAGGTGTGTTCTAACTGTAGGGGGAGGGGGGGGTGACTGGGGGGGTGACCGATATGTGTCCCTATGTAGGAAGGAACACAGATCGGGCTCCTCCCTTCCAGAGACAGGATATTGTCTCTGTGTGAGCCGGCAATGAGAGATGATCTATGAGAGATCATCTCTCATTGGCCCACAGATCGCATCACAAACGGCCGCTCTGATTGGCCGTTTGCCGCGATCTGTGATTGGCCGTGTCCAAGGGACACGGACAACACAGGGCTTCCCCGCAGCGCGCTGTACAGCGCGCGCTGGGAAAGCCAGAATGACATGCCGTCAAATGACGGCATGTTGGATTTTCAGGCCCGCGCTGTTGCCGTCATCCGACGGTAGCGCGGGCCTCAAGTGGTTAAGACTGCTAGACCTAACAGGATAACCTCCATTCTATTTTGTGTCTTTATCTAAACCTATATAACTATAAACCTATATAACCTGTACAACAAGGGCCAGATTCAGAAAGAGTTATGCCGGCGTATCAGTGATACGCCGGCATAACTCATACTTTGCGCCGGCTTATCTCTTTTTCTGTATGCAGAAAACAAGATAAGCCAGTTTGCAGCAAAGATCTGACAGGCGTAATTGTATTACACCATCGGATCTTAACTGCAATTTAAAAATGACCGCTTGGGGGCGTTCTCGCTGATTTACGCCGAGAATATGTAAATCAGTGAGATACGCCAATTCACGAACGTACGCGGGCCCAACGCAGTCACTTTACGCCGTTTACGTAAGGGTTTTCCTGGCATAAAGATAAAGCTGCCCAAAGCAGGCGCATCCTATGGACGTCGTGACCGCATGAAATTTGAAAATGTTTACGTCGTTTGCGTAACTTGTCCGTGAATGGGGATTTACAATGATTACGTTCACGTCGAAAACACCATCATAATTCGGAGCACGCGCCTAATTTAATAAAGAGACGCCCCCTACCCACCTATTTTGAATTAGGCCGCCCAATTTACGCTACGCCGCCGCAACTTAACACACAAGTGCTTTGTGAATACAGCACTTGCGTGTTAAGTTGCGCCGGCTTATAAATAAGAAAAGTTACGCCGCCGCAACTTTACGTGCGGCTTTATGAATCTGGCCCCATATGTCTGTATGGAATTAATAGCAGTATCTGGATCTTTTGCATTTCATTAAAAAAATCTAAAGCTGCTGGTAACATACAATTAGTAGTTTCTATAGTGAAGGTTAAAACACACTAAATCACTATCATATATTATAAATGTTTATATTACTAATAAAAACATTTAAGATATGTTGTAATACATTAAAGAAGCTGGCATTAGCTTTCCCATACAGTGTCTCCCTGTCTATCCTTCACATCAGATTTCCATGACCTAGAAGCACATACAAATATTTCCCTAAAACATGGGACACAATTTGCAGTTTTCTACATTTCCTAATTTGTAGACCAAGATCTTTTGCAATATTAGTTAAAACATAGTTTTTTCACATTTCTTCTACAAGGAAAAAAAAGGATTTTAACAGGGGCTGATTGACATCGCCAGGAAGATAGGAAGTATAACATTGTATTCCCTTGTTTGTAAACATTCTTTTAACACAAGCTTTTTAGCATTACATTCTTCTTCAAAATACTTTCAGAAAAATATTGTCCAGTGAAGTAATTTTGTACAATATTTCTCTGTTTAAGCAAATGCCATAAATATATAATGTATTTTCTTTACAAGGCAGACCTGCAATGTGTAACATTGTGGAAAATACTCCAGTTCTATACATTTCTTGGTTAAACAATGGCACTCACAAATGTTCTATGTTATAAGAACATTGTAAATGATAATAAAGTTTAATCAAATGTGATGAAAATAAAACTATTAATAAACTATAATTATTTTATAAGTATTTAATTTTAAGTAGTTACATTTTTTATTGGGAAATGTCCTTTTTTATGTTTAAAACCTAAATGTGTAAAATTTAAAGCGTCGCCTATGGAGATTTTTAAGTACCGAAGTTTGGCGCCATTCCATGAGTGTACGCAATTTTAAAGCGAGACATGTTAGGTATCTATTTACTCGGCGTAACATCGTCTTTAACATTATACCAAGAAATTGGGCTAACTTTACTGTTTTGTTATTTTTTAATTCATGAAACTGTTTTTTTCCCTAAAAAAAGGCGTTTGAAAAAGGATTGCGCAAATACCGTGCGAGAAAAAAAAGTTGCAATGACCGCCATTTTATTCCCTAGGGTGTCCGCTAAAAAAAATCTATAATGTTTGGGGGTTCTGATTAATTTTCTACCAAAAAAATTTTGATTTTTACATAAAGGAGAAAAGTGCCAAAATAGGCCCGGTAACAACTAGAAACCAGTATAATGAATGAATAGTGAAATGTTTAAAATAAATGCAAGCTGAACTATGTAATGAATTACTTTTATGAGCAGAAGACCAGTTAGTATTTTTTTTAGCACTGCAAAATGTTCTGTGTGATTTCTAGCTGCTTAAGTGCTGCTTAATGACTATTCCAATATCAACTGCAATATTTTATATAATAGAATCTTTTCACATTTCTTCTGCAATGAAATAATGCATTTGATCTGAGACTGAATGATACTAAAACAAAAGGGGAAATATTACTTGCCATAAAATTACTTTGTATGTCTGTGTATCAGGAGTGTATTTAGGTTTTGTGCTGCCCTAGGCCTGACTCAACTTGTGCACCCCCTAATTTAAATATGACCCACCCCTTTCTGTCAATGTCACACCCCTTTTCTGTTTAAGACCCACTCTGAAACTAGTTCTTAGTTCTCACTTCCTGTTTGGCTATGGGGCAGGAAGTGAAGGGAAATCTCTGCAATGGGACAGGGATGGTAAAAAATTAACTGACAGGGGCTATAACCCTACTATTGCCTATAGTTCTACTTTAAGCACACATTTCAGATAATTTTATGGGGAGAACTAAGAAGATATAACTATGGCAATGGTGCAGCAGAAAACATATAGCACAGCGAGCAAGGCCTGGGCCTTGTTGACCTAGGCCAGGATACATCATTAATGTGTATGCTGTCTAATGTCAGACATTCTTCTGTAATCCATAAAAGAGGAGATCTTAAATAAATTGGGTTTTTAGTTTAAAAAAAATATTATGCTCTTTTATGAGTGAATCCAGAAAATGGTCTTGTTGTTTTCTTCCAGATCTTCAGAATGCGTGGGAATACCAGAGGATCTCCAGTGCTGTAATAACTTCTTTATGGTCTTATAGCAGTGCTCAGAGGTCAAAGTTAGGAACTGCATTTCTCAGGATGTAATTCACTTTTCAAAAATGTGTTCAATTCAGTCTGCATCAAAATTACTACAGGTTTATTCACAAAACTTTAACACAAAACCGGTCCATCAGGCCGTTCTCATCGGTTTAACCGATCATGTGTATGCGGCATGATAGGCTCAACAAAATATCAAGGCTGGTCAGCATTAGAATTATTTTTTATGTTATGCATAAATAATTTTACAATTTAATGTAATGATTTGCCATCAAGGAAATTCCTCTAATAAGACATAAACAGTCATAGAAAATCTGACAAAGATTTTAACCCTTCTCCACTCTACACAAAACCAGTGTAAATGAATTCACCTAAAAGGCTTTAAAAGGTAACTACACTTTCATGAAAAAAATAAATAGCAAACACAAAATAATTTAGCACATACAATTGGTACACAAGCTGCACTGTAAAGTAATGTCATTAAATTGTCTTTCTGTTCCATCTGCAGCACCATCATTTCCTGCAAAATGATATTCAGTTTGGGAACCTGGAGCCTTTTTGTACACTGTTGCTATACAGAATGCTTTCACAAATGTAATTTCCAACTTGTGTGATTGGTTCACTGAATTTACCAGAAGCCTGCACTAAAATACAAGTTTGAATTTACAACAGAAATACATTTTTTGATTAGGTGATCCTTAAGCATTAATTACTTCTAAAGGTATGCAGGCATTGCAAATTTTCAGAACACTGGGAGTGCACCAGCTGATTATAATGAACCCATACACATTTCAGAATCCCAGTATGCATAAGACATGGTCAAACAAACAGCTATTTACTCAGAGCATAAACAGATTAAAAAAATGCAAGTATATTAAGTCTTATGCAAAATATGACTAGCCATTAATACACAGAGAGCTAGACTACATTGATAATTTTAATTCCACGTTATTAGATGGTTTAACCAGTCCCTTGCAATACTTTTATTTGAAATGAGTTTAAATCTGAAGGTGTCTGCTTCCAATGCTGTGTCAAAACACAAGCATGCTAAAGACAAAAACAAAATTATTAGGGTTACCATTATAAGTTCAAAGGTCAGTTCTAAGCAAGTAATGTTAAAGTTCTTAGGAGCGCTGCACAAGCAAACCACAATACTTGTTCAGTTAGCTTATATGTCAAGCCATTTGACTATCTAGTATTCCAAAAATATCACTTACATTGTTTCACCTACATTTCCAGCAAGTCTGTTGATTAGTTACCTATACAGTGGTGTTCATGAAGTAGAATTTTTTATTCCTATATTAATATAGCCTTTATTTTTAATCCTGCACTATTACTGAAGGTACTTTAGCTTACAGAAAGTTACACATTATAAAACACTGGTGAACTAAAAAACATGTTGGGAAAAGTATCAAGTGGTATTTGATCTGGTAGTTGCATAGAAGTGTTTGCTATGGCATACAACCTATTGAGATTGCTGGCAGTAAATGTTTTAAGGCAAAGGTTCAGTATTAAAGACTGATAAAACAAAACTCACCTGCTCAATACTCTTGGTAGATAATGGTTCTTTTATATTTTCACTGCCAAGTCCTGAATCATTAGTGTCAATTAAAATTTCCACAGGGACATTTTGATTTGGTGGAACATAAGTAAAGTCATTTTCTGCTGAATCCAAAGTAACACAGAAGTTGTATGGGTAGGGGAGTGATAATGTTCCATCACTATACATGGAGAGCACTCTGGGATCCATGGGAGGATACAAACTTGTACTAAAAGAGGTTGTTGGGGATTTTGAAGCTCTGCACTTTGAAATTATAACCACCATAATAGTTACAATAAATAACAAGGAAATAATAGCCAAGGCAACCAATAAGTATAGCTGCAGATTTGAATCAGAATTTCCATCGTTATTGTAACTGTTAATTTTAGGAACCACTTGTTGAAAACTGTCTCCAATAACAAGATTTAAGGTGGTAGTAGTTGAGAGAGAGGGGACTCCATTGTCCTTCACAATCACCACAACTTTGTGGTCCAATACATCCTTTCCTTGAAAGAGCCGTGATGTCCTGATTTCTCCAGTATGTTCATTAATGATAAAGTAAAATGGTTCTGAGACGTGCATGAAATTATATGACAGCCATGCATTATGTCCAGAGTCTTCATCCACTGCAACCACTTTTGTTATTAAAGACCCAGTTTCAGAGGTAAAAGGAACCATTTCAAACAAAGCTAAACCATTTTCTGATGAAGGGTACAGGATTTTTGGTGCATTGTCATTTTGATCTACTATTCGGATAAGCAATGTGGTATTGCTGGTCAGGGGTGGTGTCCCATTATCTCTAGCAGTAACTTGTAATACAAACTCTTTGTTTTCCTCATAATCAAATGATCTTTGTGCATAAATAACTCCACTATCTATATTAATGGACAAATACGTGGATACTGGTATATGTGCTGTATTTGTATTAAAAATTGAATACATTATTTTAGAATTATCTCCAGCATCAGGATCTAAAGCTTTTATACTATATATTGAGGCTCCTGGTATATTGTTTTCTGACACATAAGCAACATAAATGGATTTCATAAATAATGGTGGATTGTCGTTAGTATCTGATATCTCCAACTTGATGATTCTCCCGGTAGAAAGTGGAGGAGATCCTCTGTCAGTAGCAACAATAGTTATGTTGTAGCTAGATATTTTTTCTCTATCCATAGATTTTGAAGTGACTATCTTATAAAATCTGTTAGTTGACAGAATTAACTCAAATGGTACGTTCTCTGTAATCTGACAATCAATTTCCCCATTTTCCCCAGAATCTTGATCGTGAACTCTGATTACAGCAACCACTGTACCAGGTTCAGAATCTTCAGGAATCGATGATGATAATGAAGTAATAATTATCTCAGGATCATTATCGTTGTCATCTAGAACTTCTATTAATACTTTAGCATGGGCAACAAGGCCTCCTCCATCTTTGGCCTGTACAGACAGTTCATAATCAATATCCTCCTCAAAGTCAAATTTTTTGTTTGTTTTAATTTCTCCATTTGTTGAGTTAATGCTAAACATACCAGTATGATGAATGTTTTCTGAGCTTTTACTAAATGAGTATATGATCTCTGCATTGACACCTTCATCCTTGTCTGTGGCCTCCACTGTAATTACACTTGAGTTAATAGGAGAATTTTCACTGACACTGACTTTATATACATTTTGTGTAAATATAGGAACATTGTCATTGGCATCAGCAATAATTACTCTGATTAGGACTGTACCAGATCTAATAGGATTTCCTCCATCCAATGCTGTTAGAATTAATTCATGATTACTTTGGGTCTCTCTATCTAAAGCTTTCTCTAATAAAAGCTCTGGAAATGTACTTCCATCATCTCTGTTTGACTCAGTCAGAATAAAATATTGATTATCACTGAGCTTGTATGTCTGTATGGCATTAATACCAATATCTGGATCTTCTGCACTTTGTAAAGCAAATCTGGCTCCTGGTAATGTAAACTCAACAATTTCTACAGTAATGGTGTCATGAAAAAAAATGGAGCATTATCATTTATATCCTGAATTTCTATATTAATATTGAAAAAATAGAAGGGATTCTCAACCATTGCATCAAATTTTAAGGAGCAGGTAGCTACTTTCCTACACAGTGTCTCTCTGTCTATTCTGTCCTTTACATATAGATTTCCATTACCTATGTTCACATAAAAATATTTCTCTGAAATATGAGACACAATCTGCAGTTTTCTTGATGAGAGATTGATAGTATCTAATCTAAGGTCATTTGCAATATTTGCTATAACAGAGTCTTTTCTCAGTTCTTCTACAATAGAATATTGAATCTGACCAGTGACTGAATTACACAGCCAAGGAAACAAGAATAGAAATATTACTTGCCATCTGATTCCTTTGTTTATCTGCAGATGTTCTTTCAACTCAGGCATTTTCAGCATTAAATCTTCTCCAAAGTCCTTTTGGAAAATATATTCCAGTGAAAAATGTAGGTAGTATAGTCCTCTGCTCAAGCAAATACCAGAAAAGGCTTTGTGTTTTGTCTACAAGGGATCCAGAAAATGGCTGTATGTTTTTTTGCAGACCTTCAGCATGAAAAACTCTAGTAGCTCTCTAGTTCTTTACATTTATTGGTTAAACAGCGGCGCTCTGAGGCCAAACTGGAAAATTGCAGCATTAAGGAACTATGTTTTAAACAATTAGTTTAGAATCATTTTAATGTACGTATACTGTTGTTTTTTGCATAAACACATGACATATTGAGCATTTCATATTCCATGTTATAAACACACTGTAGGAAAAACTGAAAATAAAAGCAATACTGTGATTTTTTTTTTTATAAGTATTGATAAAGTGTTATGTTTTTTTAAGGGGACATTTTATTTATTGGTCAAAATGTAAGTGTTTATTATATGATATATGATTGTATAACTGTATGTTAGGAGTGAAACAAAACATTATTAATATTTAAGCTTTAAGACATTTAATGACAATTTCCAATTGTATATAGTGGTAAACATTTTTCAAGCCTTTTGCACTAGTGTAAAACCATAAAAACAAAACAACAACAAAAAACATTTAATTGTTAATGTAACATAACATACTATGAAACAAAGGGTATAAAGTCCTACCTGCAAATACCTACACAAGCAACCATATCACCATAAACATAAAGGGAGGTGTTTTTGTGTAATGTCACAAAGGAGAACTTGGAAAGGCTGATGATACTGTTTATTATTCAGTTGTTGTTCAGGGCTGGTCCTTTATTGTTTTAATATCTGGAAACAAAGCATTTAGCTGCATCCAGTACGTGTGGTACTCTGATGCTTTATATTTCCTAATCTAACACTATAAAAACTGTGATATCTTCAAATACTTTTTTAGAGCTAACGTTAAAGACTTTTAGAGTTATTAGCACACATAAAGAGTTAGAAGCAATATAAAGTGATTTTATTACCTACTGAGCAGTTTTCTTTATGTTCTTTTTAGAAACAAAAAAACGTGTCTTAAGCTGCGTACACACGATGAGACATGTCCGCTCAAACATGTCCGACCGTTTGCAGCGGACATGTCTCATCGGATTTTGGTCCAATGGCGTGTACACACCATTGGATGAAAATCCCCTCGGGCCGAGGACGTGGTGACGTGGCGGTGACGTTGACGCTGCCACGTCACCACTCCAGGAAGTAAAATACTTCCACGCATGCGTCAAATCCATTCGACGCATGCGCGGATATTTCTGTCTGCTGGTTAGTGTACTAACCAGCGGACATAAACGACGGACATGTCTCCAGGAGACAAATTTCAAAGCATGCTTTGAAATTTGTCCGCTGAGAAAACATGTCCACTAGCCCGTACACACAATCGGAGATGTCTGCTGAAACTGGTCTGACGGACCGTTTCAGCAGGCATCTCCGAACGTGTGTACAGGCCTTAGACTGGCCCTACATTATACATTTTTTTCATTCAACCAGAAGGTGACTGGGGGAATCCTTCAACTTTGGCATTGTATTTTGACAGCGGGGATCATTCCCTCCCTCAGCATACAATGATCATTGTTGCTGGCTATAGTTGGCACCACTGGTCGTTTAGGTAAAGCCCAACAGGCTGGCTGTACACAAGTTGATTTATAGATTGTGACTTTTGCACAACCCGCTGGTCCATACATGGATCATAATTTGACCAGTCCCTGCAGCTATTATAATGGATGCATCCTATTCTTGTAATGTATGTACAATAGAAGTTCTTCAGTTGACAAAAGGGTAAACTTTTTCACACTTAAATGGGCTCAATTGATGAAATTAAACAAATGTCACATCAAAAAAAATGACAGTAAAATATATCTTAGACTTCAGAGATAAGTTAGTCGAAAAAGCCAAAAATCTGATCCACTAAGCCCGAAAGGTGTTGCATTGTAATGTAAGCAGCATGATAACTTCATGGAGGAATACAAAGCATGTCTCTCAAGCCAACTCACAAATGCACAAATAAAGCTTCATGGCATAAATCAATGTAAATGACATGCTGTGCAGAAAAAAACTTACCTTGTCAAAATTATTAGTAGTCAATCGTTCTTTGCAATTTTCATTCCTCAATCCTGAATCATCAGTGTCAATAACATTTTACACAGGGACATTTTGAGTTGGTGTAACTTAAGTAAAGTCATTGTCTGATGAATCCAAAGTCACACAGAAGTTTATGGGTAATCGAGTGATAATGTTCCATCACTATCCATAGAGAGAACTCTAGTATCCACAAGAGGATACAATCTTGTGTTTAAAAAAAGGTTTCGGGGATTTAAAGCTCTGCACTTTGAAATTGTAAACACCATAATAGTTACAACAAATAACAAGAAAATTAGTGCCAAGGCAACCAATAAGTATAGTTGCAGATTTGAATCAACATTTTCTGTGTGACTGTTAATCTTAGGAACCACTTCTTGAAATTGCCTCCAATAACAAGACTTACAGTGGTAGTAGCTGAATGAGAGGGGACTCAATTGTTCTAGACCACCCCCACAACTTTATGATTCAGTATATCCTTTCCTTGAAAGACTTGTGATGTCCTGATTTCTCCAATGTGTTTATTAATGATAAAATAAAAATATCCAGAGACTTGCCTAAAATGATAAGACAGCTAAGCATTATGTCCAGAGTCTTCATCCACTGCCACCTTTGTTACTAAAGACAAAGGTTCAGAGTTGAAAGGGACAATTTTAAACATTTTCTGGTGAAGGGTATAGGATGTTTGGTGCATTGACATTTTGATCTACTATATGGATACACATAGTGGCATTGTTGCTTAAGAATGGTGACCCATTATTTGTAGCAGTTACTTGCAACAAAAATGCTTTATTTTTTTCATAATCAAAAGATTTCTGAGCATAGAGTACTCCAGTTGCATTATTAATAGACAGATATGTGGCTATTGAGACATGTTCTTTATTTCGATTAAAAATGTAATATATTATGTTAGCATTGTCACCAATATCAAGATCTAAAGCTTTTACACTGTATATTGAGGCACCTGGTAAGTTATTTTCTGTTACTAAAGCCACATAACTGGATTTCATAAATACTGGTGGATTGTCATTTGTGTCTGATATCTCTAATTCGAAGATTCTTTTGCTACAAAGTGGAGGAGACTATCTGTCAGTAGCTACAATAAATATGTTATAGCTAGATTTTTTTTCCCTATCCATAGGTATTTTAAAGAATGTTATAGACAAAGGCATTAACTTAACAGGTACCTTTTCTGTAATTTGGCAATCAACTTCCCCATTTTCTCTAGAAACATAGACCCTTATTATGGCAATCACTGTTCCGGGTTCATAACTTTCAGAAATAGAAGTAGACAATGAATACTTTGGCATGGGCAACAAGGCCTCCGCTATCTTTGGCTTGTATGGATAGTTCATAATTCTTGTTTTTCTCAAAATCTAATTTGTTGTTTATTTAAATTTCTCCATTTGTAGAATTGATGGTAAACATCCCTTTATAATGAGTGCTTTTTGAGGTTTTAGTAAATGTGTATGTGTCTTTTGCATTGATGCCTTAATTTCCGTCTGTTGCCTCCACTGTAATTATAGTTGAATTAACAGGAGTACTTTCATTAACACTGGCTTTATACAATTCTTGGGTAAAAATTGGGGATTTAACAGGATTCCCTCAATCCAAAGCATTTAGAATTAATTCAAAGATATTCTGTGTTTCTCAATCTAAAGCTTTTTCTAATACAAGTTCTGGAAATGTTCTTCCGTCAGGACTGCTTTTCTCAGACAATGTAAAATATTGGTTATCGCTGAGCTGGTATGTCTGTATGGAATTAATTACAATATCTGGATCTTCTGCACTTTGTAAAGGAAACCTGGCTCCTGACACACTTTCTACAATAATTGTGTCTTGAAAAAAACACTGGAACATTATCATTTATATCTTTATTTCTGTATTTATATAAAAAAATAGAAGGGATTTTCAACCATTACATCAAATATTAGAGAGCGGGAAGCTGCTGCACCACACAGATTCTCTCTGTCTATCCTCTCTTTCAGACATAGATTACCATTACCTAGATTCACATAAAGATATTTTTCTGAAACATGGGACATAATCTGCAGTTTACTAGATGATAGTTTGTTTCTAATTTCTAATTCCAGATCTTCTGCAATATTTGTTATAACAGAGTCTTTTTTTAAATTTCTTCTACAAAAGAGTAATGAATCTGACCAGAGACTGAATATTACAACCAGGAAAATAAGAAAACATGTTTTACTTGCCTGCTAATTCCTTTGTAAGACATTTCTGCAACCAAATCTTCTCCAATATGGCTTTGGAAAATATAATCCAATATAGAAAGGGTGTCCTAAATTGGTGAGTCCAGGAAAACAACATCAAACATTTTGTATTTTGTTAAGCAGGGATCCAGAAAATGTCTGTGTCCTTTCTTGTAGAGCTGCAGTATATACATATCGATAAAACGCTAGTGGTTCTCTAGTGCTGTACATTTATTGGTTAAACAGTGGCACTCTGAGGCCAAACTGGGGAATTGCAGCAGTGATTTTTTTTTTCTTTCAAACAAAATGTTTAAATTTTTTGTATATATGTATAGTATTGTATTACACCTAATGAATTTAGATATGCCATATTAAAAATGAAATTGTGTGTGTTATGCATAAACAGTAAGGTGTAAGGCCTGGCTCCCACCTATGCAGTTTTCTTTTGATTCTTTTCTGCAGTGCTTTTTGTGGTACATTTTGCATTTTTGTGCACACATTTTTTTAAGCATTTGCATTTTTTATGGTTTTGGGCAGATTAAAAAGATGCAAAATGCATTATAAACGCATGACATGCTTTTTGACAGTGTCCCCATTGAAGTCTCAAAATATTGTCAGATGGCGCAAGGGGAGGTGGATAACAGAACAACTTTGGCAAATAGTCTAAATATCAGGATAGAGTGACTGAGTATTAATCAAAACATATAAAAAAGTTCATAAGTCCAAAGATGATCCAAAATGACACTTTAGCGGCAGCAATCCCAGAAGAGCAGAAGCATACTCTATGCATAGGTAGACAAAGAAAAAACAAGGATGCGCTCTTTTTTCTTTTTCTTTTTCTTTTTTCTTTTTCTTTGTTCTTTGCCCATTGAAGTCTATTGAACCAAAAATGCACTGTGTTGCTCTTAGAAAAGCCCTTGACCCTTTCCAAAAATGCAGTGGCTGTAAAAATAATAGATATGATGGGCCAGATTCAGGTACACGTACATTTGCGCAGAGTATCCGAGATACGCTACGCCGCCGTATTTTACCAGGCTCTACGACAAATTCTGGTCGATTTTTGCCCGTACGATACGGCGGCATAGTGTATTTCTCGCCGCGTAATCGAAATACGCGATTAGGGGGCGTGAAGCATTTAAATGCTCCGTTCAGAAATTTCCCGCCGTGCATTGCGCGAAATAACGTCGTTACGTCATTTTTTTTTTGAGTAGCGTCGTTTACGGACATTCCTATTCCCGGATGACTTACGTAAAAAATTTAAAAAGACGTCGGAAAACGTTGAAATTCGACGCGGGAACGACGACCATACTTAACATGGGCTGTCTAATATTAGACCAGCTAAAAGCTGGTATAACTTTACGCAGCAAAAAGATGACTAAAGATGCTGTAAGAGATTGCGATTGAAGATCGTAATTTCTGGGATCGACGGCAAAAGCTCATTAGCATACCCCGACGCGGAAAACGACGGGAACTCCACCCAGCGGCCGCAAATTTATTGCAGCATAGATCCGAAGGCGTACGAACACGTAAGCCAGTCGGACTGAAGCCCGCAGCTGTCTTTTCATGGTTTGAGGTTTCAGACTAGTGAAAAGACGCGCGTAATTTGAAAGTACTCCAGTCTAACGCGAGTTAGACAGGAGTAAGGGCTCCGTGAATCTGGCCCGATGTGTCCAATCGGAAACCATGTTAAATGCAAATAGTACCAAAAAATGCATAGGTGTGAACCAGGCCTTAATGCATGTTTGATACATTGTGCTTTTTTGGGAGGTGTCTATTGTCTTGCAGGAGAAACCAGCAAACACACAGTAGAAATACATCAAAACGCAGTGCTTTTTTGATGGGTTTCTGCTGCATTTCTATTGAAGTCTATGGAAACAAAAACTCAACCTGCTGTGGAAAAAAAGATTCTGTGACCCTTTCCAAAGAATGTACTGGTAGAAAATGTATAGGTTTGAATGTGAAGCATAGGAAACAGTGTTAAATGGACTGTAGTGCATTTCCGCAAAACTGAAAACACACTGAAAAATGCATAGGTGTGAGCCAGGCCTTAAGCATGTTTCAGTAAGTGCAAAGTTTAGCTAAATTTTTTTTTTTTTAATAAACATCGACATAGCTAACCTTTTTCTTAAGGTAATTTTTGAACTCAAACATAAATATATATTATATGATAAGTTGATACTTATGTCTTAGGTAAAAGTTAAACAGGAAATTATAAATATTCTAGCATTTAAGTACAGGTACCACATAACCCTGGCTTTGATTCTTCTCCTAACATCCTTACATTTGATAATAAAAAAGAAGGGTATATTTCTGAAGATACAGTATTTAACGAAAAATAGTAAACTGTTTTTTTTATGGTTAAAGTAGTAACATTTACCTTTGATCTGGAACACATCGGCATCATTCCAACTAATCTAGTTTATTGTCTTATGGTACACATTTGAATAAATGAAGCTTCACAAAAATGTTCAGCTCAAATGGTTTTAAAGCTTTAACCACTTAACCCCCGGACCATATTGCTGGTCAAAGACCAGAGCACTTTTTGTGATTCGGCACTGCATCGCTTTAACTGACAATTGCATGGTCGTGCGATGTGGCTCCCAAACAAAATTGGCGTCCTTTTTTCCCCACGAATAGAGCTTTCTTTTGGTGGTATTTGATCATGCACGCACGCGCCCCCCTAGCGGCCGATAAAGGGAGGACGTAGAGCTACGTGCTCTCGCCCAGCAGTGCCACCGTATAATGACGGTGGGCAGTCGGCATTTGGTTAATGATTGTGTTATTTGTCATAATAAGCCATGTGAATAGTATATTTACTCTCATTATTATTTATTGCAGAAAATAATAGCACTTATACTAAGTACCTACCCAATCACAAAGTCGTTATTTGCACTTGTGTGGGTATTTGATTGCATATTACAAAATATTATCGAAATCCAAATGACCTTTAAATGATTCTTATTTTTAATTTCTAGTTTTTACTAGCTTAGCTTTTTACCTGCAAAATCATCAAAAGAAAAAAACATGTACATTAGGAATATATGTATTTATGCATTATTATGCATGCATGTGTATACATTTCTATTTTTTTTACTTAAATAATAATAAATAAAATAAAAAAAAAAAATAATAAATATTTTCTCAAAGTTGTAATGCTATACTTGTGGCATTATGATATTATATGGCACCAACATTCAAAAAGTTCAAAGAGTTGTACATTTCTATTTTAATTAAAAAGCAAATACAAATATGTCCTGATTATTGTTAGAAACGGAGAACATTGGCTGCAGATAAAAAAAAAAAAAGTCATCTGCACCTTTTATTTTATGTAGTTTTTTTTTAACCCTTTTGTTGATCATAGATCTATTTTTTCCTTAAGCATATTTATTTTGTCTTTCAGTAGAATAATACTCTTTAGGTTTGTTTTAAATTTATATCACATAAAGTAAAACATGATACATTAAACCACAAAACAATATGGCTAGGCAAAGTTTACAGTTGCGAAATGTTTGTATGCATTTGCTCTAAATATTTGCATATTCAAAATTGTTCTTTGTATGTTACACAATAAGCATACCTCTACACAAGTTAGCACAATAAAAAGTAAAAAGCAGCAATTTATCATGTAAGGCTCTCAGGCATCTGTGTAATCTTAATTGAAGCTAAAAAAATTTTACTTAAAAGGGCTCCATAAGCACAGTTAAAATATTTTGGGAATAAATGCAATTTTCCAAAAAATTACAGCACAATATTAATTGCCAGATTTAAACAGAAAGAAAAGCCTAAGTAAATGTAATATTATTATTCAGGATTTGTATAATGCCAACAGTTTGGATAGTGCTTTAATATGTAAGGACAGACAGTACAGCTACAATACAATTCAATACAGCAGGAATCAGAGGCCCCTGCTAATTAGAGCTTACAATTCTTAAAAGCTTCCTTTCCACCTCATCCTAACTATCCTGTCTAACCTAAAAAAAAGATAAGTATACTTACCTAAATGTTACCTGCTTTTGTCTGGTCATGTGATCCCTCATCTCCAGCACTAGTGTGTCAGTGAGCAGCTGGTACAGAGAAGAGGTTGTGTTGACAATAGCTGGGCGATGGAAGCCTATGGGCAATGACCTGAATTTAGAGCACTTGTCAAGTGCACCCTTATGCAGTGTACACACGATAGGTTAAACCTATGAGAACGGTCTGATGGACCGTTTTCATAAGTTAACCGATGAAGCTGACTGATGGTACGTCACGCCTACACACCATTCGTTAAAAAAAGGATCGTGTCAGAAAGCGGTGACGTAAAACACAACGACGTGCTGAAAAAAATTAAGTTCAATGCTTCCAAGCATGCGTCGACTTGATTCTGAGCATGCGTGGATTTTTAACCGATGGTCTTGCCTACTAACGATTGGTTTTGACCTATTGGTTAGGAATCCATCACAAGATCGGTTTGGTCTGATTCAATATGTTCCATCAGACCGTTCTCATCATTTTAACCTATCGTGTGTACGTGGCCTTAAACAGAGCTGCATGATTTCATTTGACTAATACGACTACAATCATGTCAAGTACCAATGTTGTTAGAATTCATTAATGATTAATTTGTATCTCTGTTTAAAGATTTCATCAATACAGGTTCTGGAAATATACTCTAAGGCCTTGTACACACGAGTGAATAAATCCGCTGAACATGGTCCAACGGACCATTTCAGCCGAAAAATCCGCTCGTGTGTAGGGGCAAACGGAAAGTTCTGGCTTTGGAATTTTTCCGCCAGAGAGCTGTCCGTCAGATATGTCCGCTGGTTAGTACGGCAAACCAGCGGACATATTTGCCCGTGCATGCGTCGTATCCTGTGAATGGATCCGATGCATGCGCGCGGACGTGTTTACTTCCTGGTGCGGTGAAGTGGCGGTCACGTGGCGGCGTCAACGTCACCGCCGCGTCACCGCGCTGTCCGCCGGCGGGGAATTTGATCCGATGGTGTGTACAGCCATCGGATCAAAGCAATCCGGCGGACAGATCCGATGGGAACGGTCCGTCGGACCGTTCCCATCGGATCTATTCCCTCGTGTGTACAAGGCCTAACTGTCTCTGTTTGAGCTTGTACATCTGTATGGAATAAATATCAATGCCTGAATCTTCTGCAATTCTGGAAATCTGCACCCTAAACTAATTTAAAATGAAATGTGAATTTTTTATCAATCCTCTTAAATATTCATATCAATGCATTATGGATTGTATACACAAGTGTTTTCATAAACACAAGGAAATAAATGTGCCTAACACAAGGAAATAAATTTAATGAAAAATATGTTAAAAATATGTTTAATTGATAAAAATAAGAAAAAAATTGTAAAAATCTAAACGGTTGTCCACTTTACGCAATACAGTACACTGTAATCTTACAGATTACATTACTGTATGAAATCATTTCACCTCCCTTTTACCCCTAGTGCTTTTTCCAGTGCCCTGCATGCACTTTTATATCATGTATACTGTTTTTTCTGCTTGGAAACTGGAGATTGTTTATGGAAGCCAAAAAATATCCCTTTACACCAAAAGTGGTTTGAGACCAGCTAGAAAACACTGATAGTAAATTATAACACTTGCAGAATTGCGCGATAGTGAATCATGGGAAAATTAATTTTATTATTATTTGATTATTATTTTTTATAATTATTATTTATAGTTATTTATTATATTATAATTTATGATTTAGTGTTTCAAACTTTATCATAGCCAGGATGTCTACTAGACTCTTGTATGGACAGATTTAAGTGTGTTATTACTAAGAGTTACAGGCCAAAATATAAAATGCCAAATTTTTATGCAAAACAATGTACTGCTTTGAGACGCAAAAAGCTGACATAATTATACTGCCAGGGTGATTAACTTGCAAGGAGAAGGACAAAGTAGAGACATCAAGCATCATTGATAAATGCAATGTTTAAGCGGGTATGTTTTACCTGTGGCAGTGGAAGATGTGGAACATGTACCTTCTCTTTGGTCACATGGATTGTAAACAGCCGCCTTCTTTGGATCATCCTATCAGGCTGTGCTTAATATACATTTGCTAGGTACAGTGACCAATTAGGGAGCATTATATTAGCCACAGTACAGAAAGGAGAAGGGGATGTAATTATTTTTCACCAAGCTGTGCACTTTGACTATGACTAGACTAGACCTGAAGTTGACTCTCTACTGGCTAGATTACCAGCTGAACATAAAAAAAGGAAAGCTTAAAAAAGAAAAGTAATGTAGCCACCACATAACAGAATGTTGTTCGGTTTTATATAATATAAAATTCAATAAAATAAAGAATAAAAAACAAAAAGATATGTTGGAATTTTTGCTTACTACTATACATATATTGACATATTTCAGTACCCTTTCCCTCCCACCCCCCATCCTCCCCCTAACCTATATCCCACCCCTTGCCCCTTGTTTTACTTCCTCACTGCGTGCTCTTAATTTTGCTGTATTTCTTTGTTAATTTAAACGTTTTCCATTCTTTCTATCTCTTAGAAAATCCTTCTCTGGTGTCTTCAAAACGATGTCTTATGCCCTTTACACACGATCGGTCAAACCGATGAGAACGGTCTGATGGATTTTTCCATTGGTTAACCGATGAAGCTGACTGATGGTCAGTCGTGCCTTCACACCATTGGTTAAAAAAAAAAAATCGATTGTGTCAGAACGCGGTGACATAAAACACAACGACGTGATGAAAAAAATGAAGTTCAATGCTTCCAAGCATGCGTCGACTTGATTGTGATGAACATGCCTACAGACAATCATTTTTTTCTATCGGTTAGGTATCCATCGGTTAATTTTAATACAAGTTTGAATTTTTTTAACCGATTAATAAATAACCGATGGGGCCATCAGACCGTTCTCATCGGTTTGACCGATCGTGTGTACGCGGCCTTAGGTATTCCATATTTTAAATCTATTCTATCTTATCAAACCACTACCCTATATTATTTTAACGTAATGTCCACTCCATGAAATAAACATGTAAAATTGCAATATATCTAACACAGTTTTGTTATGTCATTTTTTGCTTACATTCCTTTTTTATAAAAATAATTGTACAGCATCCAATCCATTCTGCTGGGATACTAAAGTATGATAATCCGGTTACCGAAGCTGCCATCATAGACCCCAAGATACTTTAATGTCATGTAACAATGTAACAACGTCAACAGTTGAGTATTCCTCTAAATATTCCTTTAAATAAGAGAGTAAATGTAAAGGAACCATCTCAAACATAGCTAAGCCATTTTCTGATGGAGGATAAAGAAATGTTGGTGCATTGTCATTTTGATCTATTATTCGTATAAGCAATGTGATATTGCTGCTTAGAGAAGGTGATCCTTTGTCTCTGGCAGTTACTCATAGTAGAATTTCTTTGTTTTTCTCATTATCACATAGCCTCTGAGAATAGAGAACTCCAGTCTCTATATTAATGGACAGATACATTGATACTTATAGATTGTCAGATTTAGAAGGGTCTGAAGCTTTTACAGAGTATATTGAGGATCCTAGAAAACTGTTTTCTGCTACATAGGCAATATAAGAGGATTTCATAAATAATGGTTGCTTGTCATTAGTATCCAATATCTTTAATGTGGTAGTTCTCCTGCTGGAAAGTGGAGAAGGTCCTCCGCCAGTAGTTAGATATTTTCTCTATTTCTGTTTTTTTGTAGTGACAATCCTATAGAATCGGTAAGATGGACAGAATATACTCAAAAGGCACCTTCCTTTTAATTTGACTGTCAATTATCCAATTTTCCCCAGAATCTTCATCATGAAGTCTTACTATAGCAATTACTGTTCCCGGTTCATCTTCCACTTCTTTTAATACAGTACCTTGGAATATGTTACAATGCCTGCTCTGTCTTTGGCGTGTACAGATAGTTCATAATTATTTACCTTTTCAAAATCAAAATTGTAATTTGTTTTAATTTCTCTATTGGTTGAGTTAATGCTAAACATACCTGTGTAATGAAAGCTTTCTCATGCTTTACTAAATTAAAATGTGATTTGTGCACTGCATTGGTGCCTTTGTCAGTTGCCTCCACTGTAACTACAGTTGTGTTAATAGGAGCATTTTCATTGACACTACCCTTATACATGTTTATGTAAATACAGGAACACTATCACCTCCATTAATTATAATTCCAATGCTGTTAGAATCAGTCTCCCTATCAAAAACGTTTTCTGATACAAGTTGTGGAAATATACTTCCATTATCTCTGCTTGTTTTCAGAAAGTGGAAAATATCAATTATCGCTGAGCTTGTATGTCTGTATGGAATTAATACCAAATCTGAATCTTCTGCACTTTGTAAAGCATATCTGGCTCTGAGTAATGTAAATATAATAATTTCTATGGTAATTCTGTCATGGAAAAATCACAGGAGCATTATCATTTACAGTTGTGTGAAAAAGTATTTTTCACACAACTGTAAAAAAAAAAAAAATATTTTTGCATATTTCTCACACTTAAATGATTTAGATGATCAAACAAATTTTAATATTACATAAAGACAACCTGAGTAAGTCCAAGATGTAGTTTCTGAATTATCATTTCATTTATTAAGGGAAAAAAGTTGTTCAAACCTGCCTGGCCTTATGTGAAAAAGTAATCACCCCCTCCCATGCTGAATCATAAATCAACTGTGATTAACCACATTTTTTTTGGAAAGCTGAGTTAAAGGGGCTGTAAAGGTATATTTTTTCCCCTAAATAGCTTCAGGGAGAAAGTGTCACATTTACTGTGTGTAGTTACAGACAGAAAAACAGGAAGTGAGGATTTCTCAGAAGAAATAAGGACATTTAAAAGCAAAATCGAAGCATTAGGTAAGTTAAGAAGGACTGCACTAAGGTAAAGGAAGCTATTTAGGGAATTTTTTTTTACCTTTACAACCCCTTTAAATTTCACTTGCCAGACCCAGGCCTGATTACTGACAGACCTGTTGAATCAAGAAATCACATAAATAGAATCTGTCTGACAAAGCGAAGAATGCTAGCAAATCACAAAAAGCCACGCATCATGCCACAATCTAATAAAATTCAAGAACAGATTAGAAACAAAGTAATGTACATGTATGGGTCTAGGAAGGGTTTCAAAGGCATTTCTAAGGCTTTGGAGTTCCAGTGAACCACGGGGAGAGCCTTTGATAAAGTCGCATGTGAGCGAAGAAATGCAGGGCTTGTGACGTCATCGCATTGTTTGTAGGAAGAACACGATCACCCATGAGGGCAGCAGGGCCGAGGACTTGCAGATGATTTTGTGACCCAAGGGACGGATCTGTATATTTCCAAGTTCATCACCTGTATGCACTAGGGATAGTGCATTCCTAAATGTGAGTGCAATAGTTGCTTGTGAGGTGAGCGCATAGTGTGACTGGTGGAGGGTTCACGTGGTGTTAAGTCATTCATTTGTTATCATTCACCATTGGATTGTGTGTAGTCAGCATTGGTTTACAGAAGATATCACCAGATTAATGGACTTTACTTGATATATATATATGTATATGTTATACATTTTGTAACCACTAGAGGTCGCTTGTTGTACATATTATTGTTATTGTGATATCTGTGTTATAGTTTTTGTACCCATTAGAGGTCACCGGTTGCACATACCACTTTCATTGTGATATATATATATATATATATATATATAATATATTTTGGTGTCATATGCAATACTCCCACTCCAATACAATAATATGCTTTGATCTAAACCATTCCATTTTAGCTCTGGCTGTATGTTTAGGGTCGTTGCCCTGCTGGAAGGTGAACCTCCGCCCCAGTCTCAAGTTTTATGCAGGTTTTCTTATAAGATTGTCCAGTATTTGGCTCCATCCATCTTCCCATCAACTCTCACCAGCTTCCCTGTCCCTGCTGAAGAAAAGCATACCATCAACATGATTCTGCCACCACGTTTCATGGATGGTGTCTTCAGGGTGACGTGCAGTGTTAGTTTTCCGCAACACATAGTGTTTTGCTTTTAGGCCAATAGGTAAAATTTTGATCTTATCTGACCAAAGCATCTTCTTCCATATGTTTGCTGTGTCCCCCACATGGCTTCTCGAAAAACTGTAAACAGGATAAGTTATGGCTTTCTTCTTGCCACTCTTCCTTAAAGGGCAGATTTGTGGAATGCATGATTTATAGTTGTCCTGTGGACAGATTCTCCCACCTGAGTTACCATGGACCTTGGCTGTTTCTCTGATAAATGCTCTTCTTGCCTGGCCTGTCAGTTTAGGTGGACTGCCATGTCTTGGTAGGTTTTCAGTTGTCCGACGGACCGTTTCAGCAGACATCTCCGATCATGTGTACGGGCTAGCGGACATGTTTTCCCAGCTGACAAATTTCAAAGCATGCTTTGAAACTTGTCCGCCGGAGACATGTCCGTCGGATATGTCCGCTGGTTAGTACACTAACCAGCGGACAGAAATCTCTGCGCATGCATCGAATGGATTCGACGCATGCATGGAAGTATTTTACTTCTTGGAGTGGTGACGTGGCAGCGTCAACGTCACCGCCACGTCACCGCATCCTCAGCCCGAGTGGATTTTCGTCCGATGGTGTGTACACGCCATCGGACCAAAATCCGATGAGACATGTCCGCTGGAAACGGTCCGTCGGACATGTTTGAGCGGACATGTCTCATTGTGTGTATGCGGCCTTAGAGTTATTTAAAATTCAAGATACATTTTCAGAAACAGCAAACAGATCATTATAAAAAAACAAATGTGCACATGATGTTCACTAAGTGAAGATGTATAGAAAGAAGAGAACAAACGCCCTAGAAAACACCCCCAAAATACCACAACAAGGAAGCAAAAAAGAGGCTAACCCATCAAAAGAAAATGATAAATTGTCATACTGTATGATAGATATAATAGTACAGTGTCCTTTGGGGGAAAGTGCTGAATATATTTCTAAGGAGTGTCAAGTGCAGCAAACATATTAAGACATACTGTATTTGTAACATATCATGGTATTGAAATGACAGTAGGTAGTCAGTGTTATAGAAATAATTTCCTTTTTTGTTAAGGCTTTATAGAATCCACTTTAAAACATTTAGCAAAATGCATGTGTATTTACATATAATATAAAACACACATACAGTATACACAAAAACATAAAACTTTTTTCTTATTTTTTAAATAAAAAAAAGGATACATAACTTAAACCAAGTACAATGACTTACATCACAAATTATGCATCAAAACATGTAATAGATTTAAACTGGGTGTTACATTTACCTTAGATATTTACTTGCCATTATTTGGCAAAAACATCCTTATCTTTTTTTTTATATATAAGTTATACCTAATACAAATAAATGTACCCACATAAATTCTAAAAGTGTATTAAAGAAGAATTACTGTAGTAGTAGCAGTATATTATCTAGGTTAAATGTGTATAGGATTATTTACATATACACAGACACTTCTGAGGATTTTTGAACAAAAGTAGTAGTTTGATCTGCAATATACATGTATTGATAGGTTTGCCTAATATATACAAAATACACACTAAACAGTATAATGCACAATATAAGTACATCGGGTTACATGATATTTACAAGTTAAACAGAAAACGATCTTAACAATACAATGTAAAGTACAAGTACAGTATAACGTTTGTTTACCTCTCAGCTTCAAGTCTGTTCATAGTGAGTGCATGTGTGTCCCTAGGACAAAGAGAGTGCACAGCTTGGCCCCAATGCATTAAATCCCCCCTTCTCCTTTCTGTGCAGTGGCTAATACAATGCACCCTATTTGGTCACTATACCTAGAAAATGTATATTTGGGCACAGCCAGATTGAAGGATGTGATAAGGAAAGGCAATGGAAGTAGAAAACTAGTTACAGTAACACCAACAGGGAAGCTTACAATAGTTTTGTGCTGGAACACACTTATGGTTTAAATATATTTCCATCTAAATAAAATATATTTCTAATTACAATATTATTTACATTTGTTAATGAAGATTTCACATAAATGCATTATCTAACAAGTATCATTGTAAAAGTATTTAAAGATGTTCAAATTCATTTCCTTCTTACTGCATGCTAGTAAATGTGATATCTGGAGATATGAATGGGAAACATTATCTTTGGTTTCATTAATAAATCGTTGAACAACATGCTGAAAATCTTTAGCAACAACAGCAAGTCTTAAGGTGGTAAAAGAAGATAGAGATACGATTCCATTGTCTTTCACTATGACAACAACTTTGTGATATATCCTGTACCTGAAAGACATGGGATGTTTTGTTTTCTCCAATATGTTCATTAATAATAAATCAAATTGGTTATGTGACTTGCATGAAAGTATTGGTCCGCCACACATTATGTCCAGATTTTGCATCTACTGCAGCTAACTTTGCTATTAAAGAACCTTGTTCAAATGTAAAGGGGACCATCTCAAACATATTTAAATTATTTTCCGATTTCATTTTTTTGTGCATTGACATTTTGATCTACTATTTCTATGATCAGCGTAGCTTTTCTACTTAGGGATGGGGACCCAGCATTTGTAGAAATCACCTGCATTAGAAAGTCTTTATGCTGCTCATAATCAAATAACCTGAGCGTAGGATCCAGAAAAGTAGAAACTTTGGGCCAGATTCAGGTACACGTAAATTTGCGCAGCGTATTCAAAATACTCTACGCTGCCATATTTTACCAGGCTCTACATCGAATTCTGGTAGATTTTTGCCCGTACGATACGGCGGCGTAGTCTATTTCTCGCCGCGTAATCGAAATACGCGATTAGGGGGCGTAAAGCATTTAAATTAGGTAAGTCCCCGCGGCAATCGAACTGCGCATGCTCCGTTCAGAAATTTCCCGCCGTGCATTGCGCGAAATCACGTCGTTACGTCATTTTTTTTTTGAGTAGCATCGTTTACGGACATTCCTATTCCCGGACGACTTACGTAAAAAATAATAAAAGACATCGGAAAACGTTGAAATTCGACGCGGGAAAGACGGCCATACTTAACATGGGCTGTCTAATATTAGACCAGGAAAAGGCTGGTATAGTGTTACGCAAAAAAAAGATGACTAAAGATGCCATAAGAGATTGCGATTGAAGATCGTAATTTCGGGGATCGCCGGCAAAACCTCATTAGCATACCCAGTTAGACAGGAGTAATGGCTTTGTGAATCTGGCCCTTTGTATTTTTCTGTGATTGTGTTGCATATCATTGTTGACTCGTTTGTGTGTATACTGTGTGTGCATACACCCCAACTTTACATAAACAGTATTTACATATACACAGCTAGCCATGAGAGTTCTTATACAAAAAAAGGTAGTTCCTTCTGCAATACACATTTATTGATGGGGTAACATAATATATACAAATTACAAACTAAACGGTACTTGCAACACAATTTACAGTATAAGGCTTATATGATAATTACAAATTACCCACCAAAAAACATATTTACAATACAATGTACAAGTATGAAGTTAGCTTATCTCTCAAATTCATTTATTAAGGGAATATAATTTATGAGTTTTGAACATATTTTGTTTCTATTCCCAACGGTGAGATACACTGAGGCTTACAGTGCCCTAGGGGACAGGATGCCCGCCCTCAGGAATGTAATCTGTTAGACCCGACTTTGCAATGTCTACGAAATCCTTTGATTAGCCCCTCCACAGACAAAAGGGAAGTGCTATTGTCAACATAATTATAATGATCAAAACACCAGCCATCTATTGGAGATTATATGGGCAATATTGCCCCCATAGGCTAGGTATGGCAGGACAATCAGGAACAAGGATGTGAATCATGGAAGTGCAAGCAACGATTGGTCGAACAGCAGATAGGCGGGCAATGGGAGGGTGTGTGAATGATGTATGGATGGGGTCCTTTAAAAACAGGACGTCTGTAAATGAGAGACCCTTTGTTTACATCTGAGCACAGCCAGTGAGGGTTACCGAGAGGAGTGTTAAGTATCTTTCATTATTATTAACAGTATTGTTATAGGCTGTATAGATATCTGTTGTTAGAATGTGATATTCCTACTTTGAAGGAAATAAATATAACGTGTGTACCTAGCAATTGTGCCAGTCTTTATAACTAGCATTATAGCATTAGGCCTAGTACACTCTGGTCATATATATATATATATATATATATATATATATATATATATATATATATACAGTGCGGAAAATAAGTATTTGAACACCCTGCTATTTTGCAAGTTCTCCCACTTGGAAATCATGGAGGGGTCTGAAATTGTTATCGTAGGTGCATGTCCACTGTGAGAGACATAATCAAAAAAAAAAAATTCCAGAAATCACAATGTATGATTTTTTTAATTATTTATTTGTATGATACAGCTGCAAATAAGTATTTGAACACCTGAGAAAATCAATGTTAATATTTGGTACAGTAGCCTTTGTTTGCAATTACAGAGGTCAAACGTTTCTTGTAGTTTTTCACCAGGTTTGCACACACTGGAGGAGGGATTTTGGCCCACTCCTCCACACAGATCTTCTCTAGATCAGTCAGGTTTCTGGGCTGTCGCTGAGAAACACAGAGTTTGAGCTCCCTCCAAAGATTCTCTATTGGGTTTAGGTCTGGAGACTGGCTAGGCCACGCCAGAACCTTGATATGCTTCTTACAGAGCCACTCCTTGGTTATCCTGGCTGTGTGCTTCGGGTCATTGTCATGTTGGAAGACCCAGCCTCGACCCATCTTCAAAGCTCTAACTGAGGGAAGGAGGTTGTTGCCCAAAATCTCGCAATACATGGCCCCGGTCATCCTCTCCTTAATACAGTGCAGTCGCCCTGTCCCATGTGCAGAAAAACACACCCAAAGCATGATGCTACCACCCCCATGCTTCACAGTAGGGATGGTGTTCTTGGGATGGTACTCATCATTCTTCTTCCTCCAAACACGGTTAGTGGAATTATGACCAAAAAGTTCTATTTTGGTCTCATCTGACCACATGACTTTCTCCCATGACTCCTCTGGATCATCCAAATGGTCATTGGCAAACTTAAGACGGGCCTTGACATGTGCTGGTTTAAGCAGGGGAACCTTCCGTGCCATGCATGATTTCAAACCATGACGTCTTAGTGTATTACCAACAGTAACCTTGGAAACGGTGGTCCCAGCTCTTTTCAGGTCATTGACCAGCTCCTCCCGTGTAGTCCTGGGCTGATTTCTCACCTTTCTTAGGATCATTGAGACCCCACGAGGTGAGATTTTGCATGGAGCCCCAGTCCGAGGGAGATTGACAGTCATGTTTAGCTTCTTCCATTTTCTAATGATTGCTCCAACAGTGGACCTTTTTTCACCAAGCTGCTTGGCATTTTCCCCGTAGCCCTTTCCAGCCTTGTGGAGGTGTACAATTTTGTCTCTAGTGTCTTTGGACAGCTCTTTGGTCTTGGCCATGTTAGTAGTTGGATTCTTACTGATTTTATGGGGTGGACAGGTGTCTTTATGCAGCTAATGACCTCAAACAGGTGCATCTAATTTAGGATAATAAATGGAGTGGAGGTGGACATTTTAAAGGCAGACTAACTGGTCTTTGAGGGTCAGAATTCTAGCTGATAGACAGGTGTTCAAATACTTCTTTGCAGCTGTATCATACAAATAAATAGTTAAAAAATCATAAATTGTGGTTTCTGGAAAAAAAAAATTGGATTATGTCTCTGAGGCCTCGTACACACGAGGCAATAGATTTGTTCAAATCTGTCCGTCCGACAGATTTGAACAAATCTGTCTGCTGGGATTTTGGTTTGCTCGCGTGTACACACGAGCAAACCAAAATCCCCGCCAGCAGAGAGCGCGCTGACGTGTCGGTGACGTGGCGGTGACGTTGACGCCACCACGTCACCGCACCAGGAAGTAAAACACTTCCGCGCATGCGCCGAATCCATTCGGCGGCGGTGCGGGACGACATGTCTGCTGGTAAGTGTACTAACCAGCAGACATGTCGGGCGGGCGGATTCCCACCCGATAGATTTCAAAGCATGCTTTGAAATCTGTCGGATGGCCAAATCCGTCGGCTCGGCCGTACACACGATCGAATCTGTCTGCTGAAACGGTCCAGCGGACCGTTTCCATCGGACAGATTTGATCGTGTGTACGAGGCCTAACAGTGGACATGCACCTACAATGACAATTTCAGACCCCTCCATGATTTCCAAGTGGGAGAACTTGCAAAATAGCAGGGTGTTCAAATACTTATTTTCCGCACTGTATATTAGCTGATTACATGGACATACAAATACAATGAGTACATAGATGCAATAGTATATATTTATCACAAGTAGTAAGGTTTAATCTGTTTCCTCTGTGTATTCCCTGGCAGAAATTTGTGCATAAAGATAACTAGAACAGTTTTACATGTGCTTAAGGATATGAAGTTAGCTAGAAGAAGTCATCAAAATCTGCTTTTTGCCAACACTAGTTTTATTCATTAGGAGTATGAAAACATCTAAAAAAAATCTTACAAATGCAGTTATGATAGAAAAATAATTTAATAGTAAAAAAATAGTAATGTTATTATTATTATTGATATTGTAATTTTTTGTGAAGAATCAACAACAAGTGGGACACAAGCATGAAGTGGAACGAAATTTATTGGATATTTCAAACTTTTTTAACAAATAAAAAACTGAAAAATTGGGCGTTCAATATTATTCAGCCCCTTTACCTTCAGTGCAGCAAACTCTCTCCAGAAGTTCAGTGAGGATCTCTAAATGATCCAATGTTGACCTAAATGACTAATGATGATAAATAGAATCCACCTGTGTGTAATCAAGTCTCCGTATAAATGCACCTGCACTGTGATAGTCTCAGAGGTCAGTTTAAAGTGAAGAACAAGGAACACACCAGGCAGGTCCGATATACTGTTGTGGAGAAGTTTAAAGCTGGATTTGGATACAAAAAGATTTCCCAAGCTTTACAGGGAGTGCAGAATTATTAGGCAAATGAGTATTTTGACCACATCATGCTCTGTATGCATGTTGTCTTACTCCAAGCTGTATAGGCTTGAAAGCCTACTACCAATTAAGCATATTAGGTGATGTGCATCTCTGTAATGAGAAGGGGTGTGGTCTAATGACATCAACACCCTATATCAGGTGTGCATAATTATTAGGCAACTTCTTTCCTTTGGCAAAATGGGTCAAAAGAAGGACTTGCCAGGCTCAGAAAAGTCAAAAATAGTGAGATATCTTACAGAGGGATGCAGCACTCTTAAAATTGCAAAGCTTCTGAAGCGTGATCATCGAACAATCAAACGTTTCATTCAAAATAGTCAACAGGGTCGCAAGAAGCGTGTGGAAAACCAAGGCGCAAAATAACTGCCCATGAACTAAGAAAAGTCAAGCGTGCAGCTGCCAAGATGCCACTTGCCACCAGTTTGGCCATATTTCAGAGCTGCAACATCACTGGAGTGCCCAAAAGCACAAGGTGTGCAATACTCAGAGACATGGCCAAGGTAAGAAAGGCTGAAAGACGACCACCACTGAACAAGACACACAAGCTGAAACGTCAAGACTGGGCCAAGAAATATCTCAAGACTGATTTTTCTAAGGTTTTATGGACTGATGAAATGAGAGTGAGTCTTGATGGGCCAGATGGATGGGCCCGTGGCTGGATTGGTAAAGGGCAGAGAACTCCAGTCCGACTCAGACGTCAGCAAGGTGGAGGTGGAGTACTGGTTTGGGCTGGTATCATCAAAGATGAGCTTGTGGGGCCTTTTCGGGTTGAGGATGGAGTCAAGCTCAACTCCCAGTCCTACTGCCAGTTTCTGGAAGACACCTTCTTCAAGCAGTGGTACAGGAAGAAGTCTGCATCCTTCAAGAAAAACATGATTTTCATGCAGGACAATGCTCCATCACACGCGTCCAAGTACTCCACAGCGTGGCTGGCAAGAAAGGGTATAAAAGAAGAAAAACTAATGACATGGCCTCCTTGTTCACCTGATCTGAACCCCATTGAGAACCTGTGGTCCATCATCAAATGTGAGATTTACAAGGAGGGAAAACGGTACACCTCTCTGAACAGTGTCTGGGAGGCTGTGGTTGCTGCTGCACGCAATGTTGATGGTGAACAGATCAAAACACTGACAGAATCCATGGATGGCAGGCTTTTGAGTGTCCTTGCAAAGAAAGGTGGCTATATTGGTCACTGATTTGTTTTTGTTTTGTTTTTGAATGTCAGAAATGTATATTTGTGAATGTTGAGATGTTATATTGGTTTCACTGGTAAAAATAAATAATTGAAATGGGTATATATTTGTTTTTTGTTCAGTTGCCTAAAATTATGCACAGTAATAGTCACCTGCACACACAGATATCCCCCTAAAATAGCTAAAACTAAAAACAAACTGAAAACTACTTCCAAAAATATTCAGCTTTGATATTAATGAGTTTTTTGGGTTCATTGAGAACATGGTTGTTGTTCAATAATAAAATTAATCCTCAAAAATACAACTTGCCTAATAATTCTGCACTCCCTGTAAACATCCCAAGGAGCACTGTGCAAGCGATAATATTGAAATGGAAGGAGTATCAGACCACTGCAAATCTACAAAGACCTGGCCGTCCCTCTAAACTTTCAGCTCATACAAGGAGAAGACTGATCAGAGATGCAGCCAAGAGGCCCATGATCACTCTGGATGAACTGCAGAGATCTACAGCTGAAGTGGGAGACTCTGTTCATAGGACAACAATCAGTCGTATACTGCACAAATCTGGCCTTTATGGAAGAGTGGTAAGAAGAAAGCCATTTCTTAAAGATATCTATAAAAAGTGTTGTTTAAAGTTTGCCACAAGCCACCTGGGAGACACACCAAACATGTGGAAGAAGGTGCTCTGGTTAGATGAAACCAAAATCAATTTTTTTTGGCAACAATGCAAAACTTTATGTTTGGCGTAAAAGTAACACAGCTCATCCCCCTGAACACACCATTCCCACTGTCAAACATGGTGGTGGCAGCGCCCGACCGCTTCATATACGTGATTTGCGTAAAGTTACCCCTCATATAGCAGACGCAGGTAATGCAAAGGTATTGGCCAGGGAACGATGCCGTCAAATTTTACGTCACCTACCCCGTTTACGTAGTAGTACGTGAATAGGGCTGTGCGTAGGTTAGGTTCACGTGGTAGGCGTATCTTAGACAGAAATGTTGACGTAACTGTGAGCATGTGCACTGGTCTGCGTCCAAGATACGACGCATGCGCAGTTCGTTTTTTGAAGCTCAGCCCATCATTTGCATGGGGTCACGCTTCATTATAATATATCACGCCCACTTACAGCCCACTCCCACCTACTTTGACTTACGTCGGCTTACATCGACAACTATACGCTATGCCGGCGCAACATTGAGCGCATTTGCTTTGTGAATACCATGCTTGCCTCTCAACGTTGTGGCGGCGTAGCGTAAAGGAGATATGCTACGCCCGCACAAAGATATGCCAATGTATCTGAATCCCGGCTAATGTGTTTTCAGAACAGTGACATATCCCTAATAAGACAGTTTAATCCAAGGTTTTAATATAATCTAAGACAAATTGAACCTTAAGGCCCCATACACACGAGCGGACAGATTTGTTCAAATCTGTCCGTCCGACAGATTTGAACAAATCTGTCTGCTGGGATTTTGGTTTGCTCGCGTGTACACACGAGCAAACCAAAATCCCCGCCAGCAGACGGCGCGCTGACGTGTCGGTGACGTGGCGGTGACGTTGACACCGCCACTTCACCGCACCAGGAAATAAAACACTTCCGCGCATGCGCCGAATCCATTCGGCGGCGGTGCGGCGGCGGTGCGGGACGACATGTCTGCTGGTAAGTGTACTAACCAGCAGACATGTCGAGCAGGCGGATTGCCACTCGATAGATTTCAAAGCATGCTTTGAAATCTGTCGGGTGGCCAAATCCGTCGGCTTGGCCGTACACACGATTGAACCTGTCTGCTGAAACGGTCCGGCGGACCGTTTCCAGCGGACAGATTTGATCGTGTGTACGAGGCCTAAGGCATGTAGTCTGTAGTTCTGTCTAGAAACTGTGACTCATGGACGGTACCACCTTTAGGTGCTGGACTGGTGATATCTCTAGCATTTATAATTTAATATAATTTTATTTTTGTGACACCCAGCTTTGGATACGTGTATGTAGCAAGTTAGCCTGTTGAGGCAACGATACCCATGGAGTGAACTCAGCTGGACACATAATTATTATTATTATTTTTACCTATTGGCTGCATTGGCCTCATATGATTGTGAATGGCATGAATTTTTTTCTCACTTTATTATCACTTATCACTGTATGATATCACAACATTAGTTGTAAATTAGCGCATATTATTAATTTGTATCATTTCTCCTTTGGTTGGTGAACCAGTCACTTTATTGCAGCTTTTTCACATTTGGTTATTAATATTGTGGTGTAATTATTAGTTTTAGTAGTGCTGTATTTTTATATATTTTATATTGTATATTTGAATTATTAGCTTTATTTCAATTTAAAGGGTCATTTGTTTTTCTAGTATTTGAGGAGATCTAGATAAGAAAATATCAACTACATTGTATGGGGCTCCATTGCTAGCAAGTCTGTGGATTCTGCATATCCAGCTTGTCTCCATACAGATGCTTTCTTTAATTATACAGTAATGTAATCTTACTGTTACTGAAAGTTGACAGAACATGGCATATTCGTTTGGAAATAATGCTAATAAGTCATAAATTAGATAATAATAATAATAATCATGTAAGTTATCATGTATCAAATTTATGTGGTGGTAAAATAATGTATTTTATAACATGCCAAAACCTGATGCATAATCCAGTGATATTGTCACCAACATTCAATTTTTAAAGGTAAGAGTAAACTTACAGTGTCATAAATTAAGGTTATCATGGATTGCTCACCTGGTTATCACTGTTGGCAGTCAATGGTTTATTTTGCATTTTCATGTCCAAGTCCTGAGTCACCGGTGTCAATTACATTTTCCACAGGAACATTTTGATTTGGTGGAACATAGGCAAAGTCATTGTCTGCTGAATCCAAAGTCACGCAGAAGTTATATGGGTAGCGGAGTGATAATGTTCCATCACTATACATGGAGAGCACTCTGGGATCCATAGGAGGATATAAGTTTGTACTAAAAGTAGTTGATGGGATTTTCGAAGCTCTGCACTTTGCTACTATAAACACCATAATAGTTATGATAAATAACAAGGAAATCATTGCTAAGGCAACCACTAAGTATAACTGCAGATTTGAATCAGAGTTTTCATCATTAGTGTGGCTGTTACGTTTAGGAATCACCTGCTGAAAACTGTCTGCAATAACAAAACTTAAGGTGGTAGTCGCTGAAACAGCAGGGACTCCATTGTCCTTCACCATCACCACAGCTTTATGATCCAGTATATCCTTCTCTTGAAACACACGTGATGTCCTGAATTCTCCAGTATGTTCATTAATGATAAAGTAAAATGGTTCTGAGACATGCATGAAATGATAAGACAGCCATGCATTATGTCCAGAGTCTTCATCCACTGCAACTACTTTTTTTTATTAAAGATCCAGGTTCAGAGGACAAAGGCACCATCTCAAACATAACTAAACCATTTTCTGGTGGAGGGTATAGAATTTTTGGTGCATTGCAATTTTGATCTACTATTTTTATAAGCAATGTGATATTGCTGCTTAGAGAAGGTGATCCATTGTCTCTAGCAGTTACTTTTAATAGAAACTCTTTGTTGTGTTCATAATTAAAGGACCTCTGAGCATAAAGAACTCCGGTCTCTATATTAATGGACAAATAGGCGGTAACTGGGAGACCTTATGTATTTGTATTATAAATTGAATACAAAATGTTAGCATTGTCACCAGAATCAGTATCTGAACACTATATATTGAGGCACCAGGTAAGTTGTTTTCTGATACATAGGCAACATAAGTGGTTTTCATAAACACTGGTGGATTGTCATTAGTATCTGATATTTCTAATATGATGGTCCTTCTATTTGAAAGTTGGGGAGATCCTCCTCTAGCTACAATAGTTATGTTATGACCGTCCCAGCAGACAGATTCGACCGTGTGTACGGGCGAGCCAACGGATTTGACCACCCGACAGATTTCAAAGCATGCTTTGAAATCTGTCAGCTGGGAACCCGTCCGCCCGACATGTCTGCTGGTTAGTACGCTAACCAGCAGACATGTCTTCTCGCACACGCGCCAAATGGTTTCGACGCATGCGCGGAAGTGTTTTACTTCCTGGTGCGGTGACGTGGCGGTGTCAACGTCATCGTCACGTCACCGCGCCATCTCGGGGCGGGGATTTTGGTTTGATCAAACCAATACGTCCCCAGCAGACAGATTTGTTCAAATCGGTCGGCCCGACCGATTTGAACAAATCTGTCTGCTCGTGTGTATGCGGCCTAATGCCTCGTACACACGATCAAATCTATCTGCTGAAACCCGTCTGATGGACCGTTTCAGCAGACAAATTTGATCGTGTGTACGGGCGAGCAGACAGATTTTCCAGCAGACAGATTTTAAAGCATGCTTTAAAATCTGTCTGCTGGAAACCCGTCTGTCCGACATGTTCGATGGTTAGTACACAAAACCATCGGACCAAAATCGTGCGCATGCTCAGATAAAATGAGGGGACGGGAGCGCTCGTTCAGGTAAAACTCGTGTTTGTTTGTGACATGGCACATTCGCCATTTTAAATATCTATAGTGTATCGTTTATTGCCTCTTTTTTTTCTTTGTTCTCTTGCTAGAATAAAGCCGTTCTATTGCTGATGCTATTTAGACTGAGTTGTCCCAATACAGAAAAGTTATATTTTAGGATTTGGATTTGTCTTTTTGTAAATGTTTGCTAGCCAGATGTCCCATTTTTTTTTTACTTTCCTCCACATGAATATATTTGTGTTCTTTTTACTTAATGTTGATCTTATATATTTTTAATTTGGCAACTTATGTTTTTTTTGGATTGCAACTTATGTCAACTTTTTTTTTTTTTTTTTTACATTGCATTTTTTTTAGGGGTTGCAACTTATGTCAACTTTTTTTTTTTTTTACATAGCATTTTTTTTTTGGGTTGCAACTTATGTCAACTTTTTTTCTTTTGGGGTTTCCATGGTTTACCAAGTTGTCACACCAAACATCCCCCCCCCAAGGAGTTTGTGTCCTTTGTAAATGACACATTGGGCCAGATTCAGGTACACGTACATTTGCGCAGAGTATCCGAGATACGCTATGCCGCTGTATTTTACCAGGCTCTACAACGAATTCTGGAAGATTTTTTCCCATACGATACGGCGGCGTAGTGTATTTCTCGCCGCGGAATCGAAATACGCGATTAGGGGGCGTGAAGCATTTAAATTAGGCGCGTCCCCGCGGCGATCGAACTGCGCATGCTCCGTTCAGAAATTTCCCAAAAAAAGGGAACATTCAACACACAGCATATTAAAATCATGGTAATTAGGGAAAAATACAATAAATACATACATTAGCATAAATTATTAAAGACATAGATTGTGAGGTTCAAAAAAGAGGAAACTTACCTTAAGATACTCCTCCTGCAGAACTTGTATGATGGCAGAACACGTCTCTGGTATGATGATACCAAGCGCCTGGGGAGAGATGCCTGTCGAGAACTTGAGGTCCTGCTGGCTCCTCCCAGTCGCCAGGTACCGCAACGTGGCAATAAGCCTCTGCTCGGCCGTGATCGCTTGACGCATCACAGTGTCCTGCCTCGTGATATAGGGGGACAGAAGATCCAGCAGACTGTGTCATACGGAGAAAGTTCCTGTAGTCGTCAGGATTATTCTCCTGGATTTCCCTAAGCAGAGGCATATGAGAGAATCGGTCACGCTGGCGCAACCAATTCTTGGCCCAGGAACTCCTCCTCCCCCTGTTCCCGGCCATGAACTATAGCAAAGTCACGCTGCTGCTCCATAATGGCTTCAAACCGGCCGGCTGGTCAGTCAAGAAAACACTCAAACAGAAAGCACCCCCAAATCCAGCAATACCTGCAAAGAACGCACGACAAACTGATACCCGCGGACAGGACGCCACTGCAAAGCAGAAACGACCCGACAGCCAGCACTGACTGCCAAATACGAACCCACAAGCACACACTGAACCCGAGAATACGACCTGTTAAGCACGGAGACTGAAAAGCGCAAATCGGCTCTAACCAAACCTTCGCTAACATGTTACTAGCAAAAGCGGAACAGGGGGCGGCGCCGTAAGCTTTGGTCTTCCCCTTTATAGTGACGTCGTACGTGGTTTACGTGCACGTGTTCTGGTCCGAGGAGATTTGTATTCGATCGTGTGTACGCACAGCAGACCAACAGACAGATCTGTCTTGTCTGCTGGAAACGGTCTGTCAGACAAATTTGCTCAGATTTGTCTCATCGTGTGTACGCGGCCTAATACAAGTTCTGGAAATTTACTTTACCATCTGGTCTGGTCTGTTTTTTTCAGACAATGTAAAATATTAGTTAGCACTGAGCTTGTATGCCTGTATTGAATTAATACCAATATCAGGATCTTCTGCACTTTGTAAAGCAAATCTAGTACCTGGTAGTGTAAATTCAATAATTTCTACGGTAATAGTATCATGAAAAAACATTGGATCATTATCATTTATGTCCTGAATTTCTATATTAATATTGAAGAAATACAAGGGATTTTCTACCATGACATCAAATGTTAGGGAGCAAATACAGGGAGTGCAGAATTATTAGGCAAATGAGTATTTTGACCACATCATCCTCTTTATGCATGCTGTCTTACTCCAAGCTGTATAGGCTTGAAAGCCTACTACCAATTAAGCATATTAGGTGATGTGCATCTCTGTAATGAGAAGGGGTGTGGTCTAATGACATCAACACCCTATATCAGGTGTGCATAATTATTAGGCAACTTCCTTTCCTTTGGCAAAATGGGTCAAAAGAAGGACTTAACAGGCTCAGAAAAGTCAAAAATAGTGAGATATCTTGCAGAGGGATGCAGCACTCTTAAAATTGCAAAGCTTCTGAAGCGTGATCATCGAACAATCAAGCGTTTCATTCAAAATAGTCAACAGGGTCGCAAGAAGCGTGTGGAAAAACCAAGGCGCAAAATAACTGCCCATGAACTGAGAAAAGTCAAGCGTGCAGCTGCCAAGATGCCACTTGCCACCAGTTTGGCCATATTTCAGAGCTGCAACATCACTGGAGTGCCCAAAAGCACAAGGTGTGCAATACTCAGAGACATGGCCAAGGTAAGAAAGGCTGAAAGACGACCACCACTGAACAAGACACACAAGCTGAAACGTCAAGACTGGGCCAAGAAATATCTCAAGACTGATTTTTCGAAGGTTTTATGGACTGATGAAATCAGAGTGAGTCTTGATGGGCCAGATGGATGGGCCCGTGGCTGGATTGGTAAAGGGCAGAGAGCTCCAGTCCGACTCAGACGCCAGCAAGGTGGAGGTGGAGTACTGGTTTGGGCTGGTATCATCAAAGATGAGCTTGTGGGGCCTTTTCGGGTTGAGGATGGAGTCAAGCTCAACTCCCAGTCCTACTGCCAGTTTCTGGAAGACACTTTAAAGCAGTAGTACAGGAAGAAGTCTGCATCCTTCAAGAAAAACATGATTTTCATGCAGGACAATGCTCCATCACACACGTCCAAGTACTCCACAGCGTGGCTGGCAAGAAAGGGTATAAAAGAAGAAAAACGAATGACATGGCCTCCTTGTTCACCTGATCTGAACCCCATTGAGAACCTGTGGTCCATCATCAAATGTGAGATTTACAAGGAGGGAAAACAGTACACCTCTCTGAACAGTGTCTGGGAGGCTGTGGTTGCTGCTGCACGCAATGTTGATGGTGAACAGATCAAAACACTGACAGAATCCATGGATGGCAGGCTTTTGAGTGTCCTTGCAAAGAAAGGTGGCTATATTGGTCACTGATTTGTTTTTGTTTTGTTTTTGAATGTCAGAAATGTATATTTGTGAATGTTGAGATGTTATATTGGTTTCACTGGTAAAAATAAATAATTGAAATGGGTATATATTTGTTTTTTGTTAAGTTGCCTAATAATTATGCACAGTAATAGTCACCTGCACACACAGATATTCCCCTAAAATAGCTAACACTAAAAACAAACTAAATACTACTTCCAAAAATATTCAGCTTTGATATTAATGAGTTTTTTGGGTTCATTGAGAACATGGTTGTTGTTCAATAATAAAATTAATCCTCAAAAATACAACTTGCCTAATAATTCTGCACTCCCTGTATGTGCTTTCCCACACAGCATCTCTCTGTCTATCCTGTCCTTTACAACTAGATTACCATTACCTACATTCACATACAAATATTTTTATGAAACATGGAACAAAATCTACAGTTTTCTAAATGAGAGATTATTAATTTCTAATCCAAGATCTTTTGCAATATTTGCTGTAACAGAGTATTTTCTCATTTCTTCTACAATAGAGTAATGAATCTGACCAAATACTGAATACCACAGCCAGGAAAATAGGAAGGAAAATGTTACTTGCCATTTGATTCCTTTGTGTGTCTGTAAATGTTCTTTCATCTCAGGCATTTTCAGTATCTAAATCCTCTACAACACCCCTTTGGAAGAAGCAATCCAGTGAAGAAAATAGGTATAGTACAGTATGTAATAAGAACAAATGCTTTGTATTTTGTCTAGGTGGAATCCAGAAAATGACTGTATCCTTTCTTGCAGACCTGAAATGTGTAACAGATCTGCAGTACATGTACATTTCTTTGTTAAACAGCGGCGCTCTGAGGCAAAACTGTGGCATTGCATTGAGGAAATAACTCATTTTATTACGTAAATTACATCAATATGTGCCATATCAAATTGTTAATGTTTTATGTTATAAATATGTTGCAAGTACTTATGAAGATTTTTTTGTATATGTCATGCTAGTTAGTTGTAGATGGTATAATTGCATATTGAATATTTTATGTTTTGTGTTATTGGAATTTTGTAAATTATTAAAAAAAAGTTTCAATAACTACAAAATAGGGCATAGTGCATACTCAAAATATTATAATAGTTAAATGTGTTTTACATTGATGACGAGAAAAAATATTCTATTCTTAAAAGTGAAGTAGTAGTAGTAGTATGAATTTAGTTTGGCTCAAACTAACAGGAAATATAATATATACATTTCTAACCTTATAGTAAAAACAACTACTAATTGTACAACTGGCATTTTATCTGTCAATCCTCATACATACGACCGTTTTTTCCCGGCAGGAAAACTGCCAGGAGAGCAATTGGCCAGGAATCCTGGCCGTGTGGATGCTCCCTAGCAGTTTTCCCAACAGAAAAACTGCCCAGGCAAAATAGAGAACCTGCTCTCAATTTTCCTATCGGGATTTCCCGGCAAAGTGTTTCCTGCCGAGAAAACCGGTCGTCTGTATGCTTACCTGTTCCATTGGAAACCTGCACATGCTCGATAAGAGTTTGACACATGCACGGTAGCATACAAGTTTAGCGTGGGGTATAGCAAGATGGCAGCGATGGCATCGAATGTGACAAGTGACGGCTCGTCGTAGTCGATGACATCACCGCATTCTTGCCATTCAAAAGAACGGTAGTTCTTTTTGAACGGGAACCCCGGCCGTGTGTACAGGGCTACAATGTAGTTACATTTAGATATAATTAGGTTACCTGATGACATTTACATGTTTTAAGCTCTACTTCAACCTTGAAAACATCAGTATACATCATACTAATCCAGTTTTGGGCTTTATTATTATATGATAAACATTTAAAAAAAATACAAACAACAATAATAATATTAATAATACTAATAATAAGAAAACAATGGTGTATACTAAGCTAATTAAGAATGCAATAATTAAGGTAACAGCAAAAGCAAAATGTTGGACTTCTACCTGAAAGTATCTACAAGCCAAAATAAACTGAGTAAATGATGACATGAGAGCCATATACAATTTTATAAACATTGTAAATTTATAAGGCTTCATGGACCAACAACATTTTGGGGAAAATGTTCATCAAATGGTGTGGTGACTGAGGGTAAAAAATTGTCATGAGGTCACCACACTAGCTGGTAGAAAAACATTTATTCTTATGTAGCGTCTGGTTACTTCCAATTACCGGTGCTATCGAAATTTAGAGGGTGATCAGAGTGCTAATAGACTCTGATCCAAATTACAAACTTCAAAATAGGGTCTCTGTTTCAGATTGGCTGTGTTGTGGGCTCATTCTGTTGTTGCTGGGGTGTTGTTTCACCCCAGGACGACAGGTGGCAGCAGTGGAGTCGAAGCTTGGGTGTTCTTTTCCAGCAGCCAATAAGGAGGGAGTTTCCTCACGGGGCATGCTGGGAGAGGGTACTTATGGGACAGACACCATTGAGTCTGGGTCTTCTTCCAGTGTGGCACCCATCTTTAGGGTGACCACATCACGGCGCCCCGGCGTTATGGCCTACCTGGCTGGGGCGTGCGTGCCACGCAGTGTTCCTCGTTCTGGAGCCATGTCAGTCCGGAACATTTGAACAGCAGCGGGGACCCAGTGATCGACTGGGTTCCCATTCTTGAAGATCCCAGGTGGTATGGCTGTTCGGTGGGGAGTCCATCTGAGGAGAGCCAATGAGAGGCTGGCGATCTAAAAGGATTTCGACAAACCACCAGGGATCAAGGTAGCCAGACACTGAAGGACTGATCACCTGTCAGTCGGTACCTGGGTGACTAGAAGAAGGAGATCCAGGCATGATTCTTTAAAGGAGTGTCATCTCAGTAATTGTAATCAGTGAGGGCCTGTGGCAGAGGTTCTCCCTGAAGTTCATTCCAGGAGGGTCTGTGGCAGAGACTTTTCCTCAAGTTCAAGTCCATATCCAGGAGGGTCCGTGGCAGAGACTTATCCTTAAAAAAGGTTTGAGTGATACTCTGGCTGCCAGGTCAGTGAGAGAGGCCTGTCCGGGTACGCTAAGCCCACTCAGGCAGAAGTGCAAAGAAAACATTACATGTGGGAGCAGGACTGTTTACAAATACTACGCCTGAATCTGCTGTTCTCCTTCTTTCCTTCAACTCTATCCTTTCATCGCCAGTTTATTGTTTTTACCCGGCTGGGTAATAAAGAGCACAGAAAAGACACCTTTTGCAGACATTCCATTACTACTGCTATATACACCATACACCCCTAGGGATTTGGAGAGCCACGAGGTAAATGCGCCACCCAAAACAAACCAGCAGCTCCTCTGGGGGGTAGTGCCTACAATAAATTATAAAAAAAATCCATCCTGTTTGTTTAAAATTTTTCATCCAAGTCATCAAAACTGGTTGTTGATGGAAGTATATTATTGTATAGCAAATCAAACGGTCATCCTGAAAATGAAAATTGTGTATTATTTTCTACTGATGTATATGCCCAGATTTAGTTTAATAATAAAAAAGGGGAACAATAAACAATATAGGGATAAACAATCGGGAAACACTTGAAGTTTTGAAGTCATATTGCTTCGTTTAGAAAATGAAGAGGCTACAGTTGGAGGTACTTACAAGAAAAGTAAAAATAATTAAGTTTAAGTTAGCAGATTGGAGAATACAGCTATCAGGCTTCCCAATACTTTTGGTAATAGAGTGTATATTGAATAGAGTATACTATATTGTATTTAGTATATTGTTTTTTTTGTTTCACAAAGTTTTATTGGGTGAACATGAAAACAAAATACCACGTAGTAGTACAGTAAATAACTGAACATTCTTACAGTAGCAATTGGGTTGTATTACATTCTACATTAATTTGTAATATCAATATTGTTAAACAGAAAATTATCAATGTATGTAGATATTTAACATATAGGGGCAGATTCAGGTAGAGTTAGGCTGGAGTATCAGTGATTCGCCAGCCTAACTCTCACTTTGAGCTGGCTTATCTGTTTTCTGTAAGCAGAAAACAAGATACGCCGGGTTGGAGTTCCTATACGAGCGGGGTAATTGTATTTCGCCGTCGTATCGGAACTGCAATTATAAAAATGGCGGAAATTCACGATCGTACACGGGCCCGACGCAGTGACTTTCCGACGTTTCCGTAAGCGATATGCGGTGTAAAGAAAAACATGCCCCCTAGGTGGAGTATCCTATGTTAAGTATGGCCGTCGTCATCGCGTCGAATTTAAAAAAATTTGCGTCGTTTGCGTAAAACGTCTGTGAATGGGGATTGACGTCATTGATGTTCACTGACAGAATTTGGAGCATGCGCACTGACAGTCGACGCATGCGCAGTACGTTCGCCGCGGGATCGCGCCTAGTTTAAATACTACATGCCCCCTACCCGCCCAATTTGAATTCCGCCGGCTCATTTTCGATACGCCGCGGCAACTTTAGGAGCAAGTGCTATGTGAATAACAGTACTTGCTCCTAAAGTTTCGGCGGAGTAACGTAAATGACAAACGTTACTCCACCATAAAGATCCGCTCTCCTACCTGAATCTGGCCCATAATGTTTATACTAATGTTTTATACTATGTTTACACCATGTTTTATACTAATATGACAGTTATTGAAGTGATTATATTCATTATATGTAATGAGAGGGAGTAGGGGAAGGGGGAAAAAAAGAGGGTGGTTGGGAAGGGGGAGACAGTGGTTTCGTGAACTGATTTCCAGAAATTTTTAATTAATGGGCAAGACCACCATATTTGTAGCATCGTACCTTCCTCTTGCTTGCATCTCCAACAGCAGTCAGAGATTAGGGGAGAAAAGTTATGTAAAATGGAAGGAGTTCTGTACCATCTGCTGATGATTTTGAAACCACACTTTTGTAAAGCTACGTTTAAAGATCCTTTATGAGCATACATGTCAATTTTTTTCCAATTTTCTACTGTTAGGGTGATAACTAAATATTTTTTCAAGTTCTGACATGACATACTGGAGAAGTCCGTCTTTCCCTCAAAGAGCGAGATGTATAAGGTTGAAATGATATGTCTATGTGGTTTTTTTTGTACATAGTTCTTCTAGCTTCGTAAGGGGTTTTGTCCAGGATTGGGCCATCTCGCTTCTGGTCAAAAAGTGTTTAATTTGAATATAGTTCCAATGTGGGAGTAGGATTGGCTTAATGTCTTTGTTGGAAAAATGGGAAAATTCACCCATGGGGCTTTGCAATGTGTAAACAATGTGTAAACAGTATAAGATAGAATAAATAATTCTTTATTGATGTGATGATAATAAAATATTGAAATTAAAAACAAGGAGTACTGGCTATATCATACAGCATGTTGTTCAATAGTGCAGGGTGAAAATACCAACATTAACAGTTTTACAAAAAATATTGTAACCATGAAAAATCCCCAGGGAGTGGTTCAACACAACTTCTGACACCTGTTGGCGATGTGAAAAAGATGTGGGAACCTTCTTACATATTTGGTGGGAGTGTCCACTGATCCTTGACTACTGGCGGGATGTGATTGAGTGGATTAGACACATCACGGAAACATCCATAAATCTTGATGCAGCTGCATGTCTGCTCCACATTAATCACCTCTCGGTTAGCAAATACAAGAAAACCCTCACTAGACACCTACTGAATGCTGCCAAAACCCTAATTTCCTTACACTGGAAATCTAAACAGACTCCGAAGGTCAGGGATTAGTTAGACAGGGTTACATATATATATATATATATATATATATATATATATATATATATATATATATATAAAATGGAAGACATCCTGGCAATAAAAAAAGAAAACAGTGACAGTTTCAATGCCCTATGGCAACCATGGTTATTGTTCACATTCTCTGTCGAGTACCAAGCACTGTCTGTGAAACTACTGTGCACCTTAGTCCACCATTTTTATGCGTAATATATAATGCCACGTTGTACCCTGCTTACTTATCACTATTTATAGTCCTGTAAGATACATGATCTCTCTTGTTTAATCCCTGCCCCTACCTCTTTTCCTCCCCCCTCCCCCTCCATCCATCCCCTTTTATAATTATTGTTCAGTTATTGTCTTTTCATTTTTGCTCACTTTTAAGAAGCCTCTCCAAATAGTGCCTCATTTTACTGTAAGCTGACATATGCTCTCTGTATACATTGTTAAGGATATGTCTTCTGTATACTTTGTTTATTCTTTCAATAAATACCTTGATTTAGAAGAAAAATCCCCAACACATTTCGACCTATATGGTCATCTTCAGGGGGAAGGTTTACTGTAAATATATATAGAAAGATTTATGTAACTTGAGACATATCAAGGCATACATAAGGTAAGTTAATAAATAGAAACACTGATAATTACCACTTAAGAAAGAGATGGATGATCTCATAGCCAGAAAAGCAGGCCAGGTACAGGATCCGGAGAATACCGTGATGATTCCCAGCCCACCAGAGAGACAGGAGACCTGGTGAAGTAGTGAGCTTGCAAGGAGCCACACACTATACGCCCCCGGAGGCGAAGAGAAAGAGGACTGGCACCTGCAGTATAATCCCAAATAAGTAAGAATGTGTGTATATATATATATATATATCTAATTAAAATCAAAAGTAAAAAAAATATTTAAAAAAAGTAGAATAGTAAACAGGTAGATGTAGTTATAGGTGGATTGTGATTGATTGGGTAACAATACATCTACTAAATGAAGTAATTGAATGTGCTGGAAGTGTAAAGATGTGAAGATAAAAAGTAACTGTGTTGCCTGGTGCATATGATAGTGTGAGTGTGAAATGGAGCAGATGTGATGAGGTATAAAGGTGCGAGATGCAAGCTGAAAAAGAATAGGAAAAATAAAAAACCTCACGGGTGAGGTGGTGTGAGACAAATCTGTGGTGTGAGAGAATGTATTGGTGAAAAAATTAAGTGGAATGTGATACCGAAGGTGTGTGTAGTGAATGTAAATATTAAAAGTTGTGTAGGCTATATGTTAGTAGTGGCCAGCTAACAAGGAGCTGGACAAGTGTGGGCTGTTGAATAAAATGTGTTGAGAAAAAAAAAAACAATATAAAAATAATGCCAATGTGTTTCAATACTGCGTCAATGAAGTCCCAGGCCACTCTTTCGAATGCCTTCTCAGCATCCAGGGAGAGAAAGAAACTTTGTTTATTTTTGGATGTTAACAAATGGCTTATGTTTAATGCTTTAATTGTGTTATGACGTCCCTCTCTACCTGGGATAAATCCCACTTGGTCTAACGCTATGAGGGAGGTTAATAAGGGTAACATTCTTTTAGCTAGTATTTTAGCATATATCTTAACATCTACATTTATTAAAGAAATTGGTCTGTAGTTTGTAACTTATATTGTATCTTTACCTTCTTTGGGTATCACTGTGATGTGAGCTTCTAATGCCGCGTACACACGGTCGTTTTTTGTGATGAAATAAAACTACGTTTTAAAAAACGTCATTTAAATTGATCGTGTGTGGGCAAAACGTCGTTTTACGTCTTCAAAAAAACGACCAAAAAAAAATTCCAACATGCTTGAATTTTTTGTGTCGTTTTTCAAAACGTCGTTTTTTGTTTCACAAAAAGTCACCGTGTGTAGCAAAAACGTCTTTTAAAACAACGTTTTTCAACCCGCGCATGCCCAGAAGCTAGTTATGAAGCGAGCTTCAATGGAAAAGAGTGGTGAACGTAACCTCGCTTTTTGTGAACGTCGTTTTTTTTCATCACAAAAAATGATCGTGTGTACGCGGCATAATAGTTGTTTTGGTGGTTGTTGTTCAGAATTTATTGACTGAAAGGTTTTCAAAAATCTTGGTTTCAGTACGTCAGTCAATGTCTTATAATATTGTAAGGGTAGTCCACCTGACCTGGGGCTTTGCCTATTTTCATCTCTTTAATTGCATTGTTCAATTCAGGGCCTGATATAGTGGCTTCAAGTTCTTGGGCTGTGTTTTCCGCTATTTGAAGTGGTGTCAAGTCTCTGATGTGAGGCTGGGTGGCAGAGAGGGTGCCCCATGCGGCTAAGTGCAGCTCTCCCCTGGGAGTGATACAGGGGATACAGTGCCCAAAGGTGCATGGGTTGCCAGTAGTGCTGAAACAGGCTGGTAAGCAGAATGTGGCTGGTGTGCGCTGGGTAGCGATGTCAGTAGCCGTGCAAGAAGAAGTCCTGAGTAGGTGTTTGCAGGGTATACCAGGATCTGTTTAGTCTTTAAACCTTTTGATACTATCCATTGATATTAATAATATTGTTGAAATTAAAATAATTTATTAATAAATACATCTTGTTACACTCAGATATTGTCCGTCACTGCCTTAATAGCCACTTTATCCGTGGAGGCATTCAGTATTGGTGCTTTCCTCAGGATTATCCGTTTTTCTTATACCAGGAGCAGGGTTCACAGCCAGGCCAGAGGTCATATACCGGGAGACAGTCCAAACAAGCAAACAGGAGCAAGCTGGGTCATAAACAGTGGGCAGTGGATCGAAGAATAGTCAGCCAAGCCAAGGTCAGAGCAAGTAGATAATCGGGATCACAGGTCAAGCCAAAAGCAGAGGTCAAGCCAGGAGTTACAAGGTAAACAGACACAGGAACACAGGAAGCTGACGACAATCCAGCAATTTGGGTCAGACAGTGGCAGCAGGGGGATCCACCTGTCAGATGATGTGCCTCTGGCGGCCATTTCTTCTACTGGCAAGATTGGCAGTACTTCCACGGCCATTTCCCTGACACAGCCTTCGGCCATTTCTTCTACTGGCAAGATTGCCAGTGCTTCCACGGCCATTTCATTGACAGTGCCCCCCCAAGGGGCAGCCTCCGGATGCCCAACCGGGCCCATCTTTCAGGGTATCGGGCACGAAATCTCTGGAGAAGTCTAGGAGCATGTATATTGCCTGCAGGTTCCCAAGAATTCTCTTCTGCTGAGTAACCCTTCTATTTAATAAGAAATTGAATAGTCCTACCTCTCTTGCGACAGTCCAGGATGCATTCTACCTCAAATTCGGTTTCATCTCGAACTGAGACTGGAGGCGGAGGGTCTTCTTCTCTTCCTGGAAAAGGACTAGAGACAACAGATTCAAGAAGAGATACGTGAAACACAGGATGCACTTTATACGAACTTGGTAGTAACAGTTCAAACGCTACTGGGTTGATTTTTTAATTTCAAATGGACCGATAAATCTTGGACCCAATTTACGGGAGGGACAAGGGAGCCTGAGATTTGCTGAAGAGAGAAAGACCCTCATCTCCAACCTCAAAACTAGGACTCTCTCCCCTCTTCTTGTCATATTGTTTCTTATAGTCCTCTTGCGCTTTCTGCATGGTTAGCTGGAGGGTTTGATAATTAGCCTGAATGGAACGTATCCTGTCTTGAACTGCTGGGACTGAGGCTTCCGGAATGATGTTAGGTAGGAATGAAAGATTGGAAATCATAGTTGGCCCAAAACGGAGATTGATTGGTGGTTGAGTGTACTGAATTATTGTAAGCGAACTCTGTACAAGGGAGTAGAGAGATCCAGTCATCCTGGGAGAAGGAGCAGAAGCAACGCAAGTATTGTTCTAAGGTCTGGTTAGTTCTTTCAGTTTGACTGGTGCTTTGTGGGTGATAGGCTGAGGACAGGCACATTTCAATTGATAGTGCTTTGCAAAGCTCTCTCCAGAATCAGAAGGTGAATTGTACCCCTCTATCAGACACAATGCTGTCAGGAAGGCCATGAAGTCTGACTATCTCCCTTATGAAAATTTTGGCCGTCTCTGCATCAGAAGGAGTTCCAGAATTGTTGTAAATCCTTCAGATGGGGGCAGCTCTACTATAAAGTCCATAGATATATTTCTCCATGGTTGTTCTGGCACTGGCACTGGCAGTGGACGTAACAGACCTAATTCCTTCCTGATCCCCCGAGAGGCAATCGGATTTACTCTGGATCAACTTTACCTATAAATGTCAGTACTCAGTTATATTATGTACATTTAGGAAATAATCCAGGCCTTTCTTAAAGCAATCTACTGAGCTGGCCAGAACCACCTCTGGAGGGAGTCTGTTCCACATTTTCACAGCTCTTACTGTGAAGAAACCTTTCCGTATTTGGAGATGAAGTCTCTTTTCCTCTAGACGTAAAGAGTAACTCAACACCAAGTTCACTATATGGACCCCTTATATATTTGTACATGTTGATCATATTCCCCCTTATTCTCATCTTCTCATGAGTGAATAAATGTAGTTCTTCTAGTCTTTTCTCATAGCTGAGCTCCTCCATTCCTCTTATCAGTTTGGTGCATAACTTTACATTTATCAACATTAAACCTCATCTGCCACATAGTTGCCCAATTAGACAGAGCATTGAGGTCTGCTTGTAAATTGGAGACATCCTACAAAGACATTATTCCGCTGCATAGCTTGGTGTCATCTGCAAAGACAAGGGGCCAGATCCACAGAGCCAGTACGCCGGTGTATCTCCTGATACGCCGGCGTACTTTCAAATTACCCGCGTCGTATCATTAGTTTGAATCCTCAAACCATGATACGAGGGCTTCGGGCTTCGATCCGACAGGCTTACGTATTCGTACGCCTTCGGATCTACGCTGAAATCTTTTTCTGCCCGCTGGGTGGAGTTTGCGTCGTTTTCCGCGTCGGGTATGCAAATTAGCTTTTTACGGCGATCCACCAAGTTACAATCGGCCGTCGCATTCTCTAACGTCGTCGCTAGTCGGCTTTTTCCGGCGTACAGTTAAAGCTGCTATTATCCTGTCTATAGTTAGACTGGCCATGTTAAGTCTGACCGTCGTTCCCGCGTCGAATTTTCATTTTTTTTTTGCGTAAGTCGTCCGTGAATATGAATGTATGTAAATTACGCTAGTAAAAAAAATTACGTTTCGACGTAATTTCGCGCAATGCACGGCGGGAAATTTCTGAACGGAGCATGCGCAGTTCGATCGCCGCGGGGACGCGCCTAATTTAAATGATTCACGCCCCCTAATCACGTATTTTGATTCCGCCGCGAGAAATACACTACGCCGCCGTTTGATCTCAGACCCAATATCATTTATAAAGATATTAAAAAGTAAGGGTCCCAGCACTGAACCTTGGTTTACACCACTGATAACCTTAGACCATTCAGAGTAAGTGTCATTAACCACTACTCTCTGAATTCTGTCTTTCAGACAGTTTTCTATCCATTTACAAACTGATATATCCAATCCTGTAGACCTTACCTTACACATGAGCCATGTACTTTTGCAAAATCCAAGTATACCACGTCCACAGCCACGCCTCTGTCCAAGGTTTTACTTACCTCTTCATAAAAAAAGAAATCAGGTTTGTCTGACAACTTCTGTCTTTCATGAATCCATGCTGTCTGCTGCCTAAATACTTTTTTTCCAACTCATCTATGTGGTATTTCATTAAAGACCCTGTTCAAGGGAAGATCTTAGATCGGGTTGGATCAAAAGAAAGTTCTGAGGTGACAGGATTTTGCTAGATATCATCTCTTCTGGAGTATCGGGGGACATTCCGGATAAGGCATCAGCCTTTCCGTTCTTGGTGCCAGGGCGGTAGGTAATGTGGAAGTAAAACCTTGAAAAGATCTGAGAAAATCATTATGGGGTGAGCAGACCCCTCAATAAGGTATCTCCACTCCTCTAAGGCTGTTTTAATAGCTGTTTTAATAGCCAAGAGTTCACGATCACCTACATCATAGTTCCTCTCGGGCTAGCTAATTTTTCATGAGGAGAAGGCCACGAGGTGAAGCAAAGACTTGGGTCCCTGGTGCTGTGAAAGGACTGCCCCTGTGGCTACTTCTGAGGCATCAACCTCCAAGATGTATGGCAAGGCAGGATCAGGATGTTGAAGAATGGGTGCAGAGGTAAACAATGACTTAAGTCTCTCAAAAGCAGTTTGGGCTTCGGAGGGCCACTGGAAGCGCATATGTAAGCGGGTTACCTGGGTTATGGGTGAGATGATGGAAGAAATGTTCCTTATAAATTTAAGTTTGCATATAGAAGTTTGCAAAGCCCACAAACCTTTGCACCCCTTTCTTATCCGATGGAGTTGACCAATCCAGGATTGCCTGCACTTTCTGTGGATTCATAGCTATACCGCCAGTGAAGATGATCTGTCCCAGGAATTGTATTGATTTTTTTCAAAGTCACACTTTTCCGCTTCCATGTAAAGTCTGTGTTTTCTTAGTGTGAGCAGCACTGTTTTTACATGTGTCCGAATAAGCCAGAGTATGCGAAAATATGAGGATGTCTTCCAGATAGATGATGACGAAGTAGTCAAGATATTCCCGGAAAATATAATTTACAAAGTGCTGAAACGTTGCCGGAGCATTACAGAATACTTAAATTGTCCGAATCTCGTTCTGAATGCTGTCTTCCATTCATTGCCCTCACAGATACGAACAAGGTTATAGGCACCCCGAGGTTGAGTTTGGTAAATACTTGGGCCATACGGAATCTCTGGAAAAGTTCAGGAACTAGTGGCAGTGGGTAGTGTTTTTTTATGGTGATTTTATTTAGCTCCCTATAGTCCATGCATGGTCTTAAAGTCGTGTCTTTCTTTTCGACAAAGACAATGCCGGCACCACAGGAGAGGAGGAGGCTTGGATGAAGCCTTTAGCCAAGTTTTTAATGATGTATTGTCGCAGAGTTTCTAATTCCATTTCAGAGAGAGGGAATATTCGTCCAAATAGAATCTCGGCCCCTGGAAGTAATTTTATCGGACATATGGCCGATGTGGTGGTAGGAAATCGGCTTTTCTTTTATAAAAGACATCCAGGAATTATTGGTATGCCTGGGGTACATTCTGGTTAGTGGTAGATACAGGGTGGACTGTCAAGCAACTGGTAGTGTCTCTGGGTTCAGGAATAAGGCAATGCTGCTGGCAATAGGGAGAGGTGAACATATGTAGATATGTGTGACAGAACCCACTGTCACTGTATGTCTTGGAAAGGATTGTGGGCGTGCCTCCTACCGACAGACTATGGGCCAGAAATATACTGGAGACCTGAAGCTGGCATTATTGTGATGTAATGTAATGTTACAGCCCTACACCCCCCACCCCCCCTCCTCTTGTTGCTGGACACAGACAATGGAGAGTGGACTGCAGACGTCTCTCCGCAGGGGGTGTGTATTGAGAAGCTAGGCTGCCTGCTTACCATAATCTCATTAGGTTTCTGTACACTGTTTCAATGTCCAAATGTTCTGTTCCCATTTATTGTTCCTTGTCCCCCTCCCCTCAGACAAGGCAAAGGGGAGTGTCCCTTACTGTGTGTAAAACTGTATAGTTTGGATTTTAATAAACAGTTAAGCTCTGGATGTGTAACCCTCAACATGTGTGGATTGTCTCGTGATTGAGGGGTTAAGGGCTGGTTATGGCGAATCTGCAGGCTGCGGGTGCGTTTGGAGGACAGGAGACACAGGTCTGGCGGATGTGCCCAGCAGGGGTACTTGAGGTCCGTCACAATATGTAATATCACTGTCTACTAAATCCACGGAAGTTGTATAGATAGAGACTTGATAATGTTTCATCACTATGCATAGACTATTCTCTGGAAACAAGAAGAAGACGAGCTTGTGTTTAAAAATCCCAAGGTTGGTAAGAATTTTAAAGGCTTATACCTTGATATGAGAAACACAATGATAGTTACAATTAATATCCAAGAAATTGGAGCTAAGCCAACAATAAAGTGTAAGTGGAAATTTGAACTAGAGCATCCTTTATTTGATCCTCAATCCTGGGAACAACTTGCTGAAGATTATTAACACTACTACACTACTAGAAAGGTGGTAGTACTAAGAGTGATGGGTTTCCATTGTCCTTTGCATGAGAATAACCTTGTAATTGAAAGCATTATTTTCCTGAAAAATCTGCAAGATCTCGATTTCTCCAGTGAGTTCATGTTAAAATAAACATGACAAGCTGGCAGCCCCCTCAGCATCAGTTTTATTTTTATTTTTATTTTTCTTTATGACAATATAAACTTGATCCATTTGGACCGAACTTTTTTATATGAACAATCTGTTCTAATCCTGGAACTTGTTATCCCTCCACATGCCCACACCCGTTCTTTTATATGCAGGCATTTTGTTTGTGAGTGTATATGGAAGACTTCCCAATCTAGCATCGTAATATTCTCACTCCTTCCAAAGAGCGCTTGATTTCTATGTTTGTGTTTGTAAAAAGTTTTTTCCTAAAAACCTGGTTTTCTTCCAAGCGGTAGAGCATTCCAAAGCCGGGGTCCTTGAATTGCAAATCTACGTTCTCTCTTAGATTTGTAGCAGGATTTAGGGACATGTTAGTGAGTTCATGTTAAAATAAAATAGTCTGGGACTTGCAAAAAAAGGCTAAGGCAGCCAAGCATGATGACAGTCATTTACCTTTGTTAATAAAGGCTCTTACTCAGATGTAAAAGGAACTATCTCAAAGACATCCAGGTTTTTGATAATTTGATAATGGGTACAACATTTTTTAAGCATTGTTGTTTATGTCTACCATTCAGACAAACAAAGTGGCATTGCAATACAGAGGTGAGGATTCAGGGAAAGAAAGTCTTTGTGCTTCAGTTTCTTTATTGATTGATAGGTAAGTAGACACGTGTGTTTTGTATTTGTTTTTAAAATTGAAAAGACAATGTTAGCATTGTTCCCATCAAATGTTAATGGATTGTCAATTAAAATTGAGATCTTCAGCTAATGTTTTTTTTTACTAGAGAGTTAAGGAGATGCTCTGTCAGTAGCTGTAGTAGTGATATTATATCTGGATACAGTCCATTGCATTTTTGTTAACCATTTTGTAGAATGCATTAATGATAGGCTGTTATAGTGTTGTTCTGTAATCTTATAGTTAATATCCCTATTTTCTCCAGAATCTTGATCCTGGACTCCTATGACAGCAAGGAGATGATAAAGAGGTGAGGGATATCTTAGGAGCATTGTCATTGCCATATGTTATATCTAGTACTTATTTTGTAGTCCCTACCACATCTTTGGCTTATTAAGATATGTCATAAATCTGTATTTCCTCAAAACCTATTTTGACTTGTATTATTTCACCTTTTACAGAGCTTGTTAAATGTTTTCTGAGGTTTTATAAATTGAACATCTGTGCATAGGCGCCTTCCTCTGTTTCTGTTTTCCCCACTGTACATATAGTTGAGTTGATTGGAACATTTTCATTGATTCTAACTTCATACACATCCTCAGTAAATATTGGAGCAGTGTCATCAGCATATTTATTTATTACTTTATTTAAGGCGATAGCAGTTCTATAGTCCTTTCCTTCAACCAGAACATAAAGAATCAATTCATGGGTATTTTGCATCTCTTAATCCAAAGGTTTTTATAAAACAAGTTTTGTAAATTTTTACATTCATCTCAGCTGGTCTTCTCAGTTAGTGTAAAATAATGATTATCACCAAGCTTGTATGCTTTCATTGAAAATAAAATATACCAATATCTACATGTTTTGAACTTTCCAAAGCAAATCTAACTCCAGAAACTGTAATCTCAATATTTTCTACAGTCGTGGTGTCACGAAAAAAACAATGACACTAAGAAAGTTCAATAAAGTAATATAAAGTTAAAATAATAAATAAATAAATAATATTATTATTTTCATCCTTAAGCAAAATGTGGGGTATCAGACACCTGCTTCCCTACACAGTTTATCACGTTCTATGCTTTCCTTTACCTAAAGATGTCCATTGTTTATATCTACATACAAATATTTCTCTGAAACATCAGATACAATCTGCAAATTTCTAACTGAGAGCTGATTAATATCTAACCTAAGATCATCAAAAACATTTCCTTGTCCTTTCTCATTTCTTCTGCAATAAAATAATAATTCCGACCAGAGACTGAATGACACAGCCAGGAAAATAAGAAGATAAATATTACTTGCCATTTGATTTCTTTGTGGATCTTCATCTGGTGTTTCATATAATCAATTTTTTGCTCTTCAGTTGAAATACTCATACAATAATTACAATTGTGTGGTTGAAAACAAAAGGCTTCTGTGGCAGAGAAAAATTTAGACAATGAATGTACTCCTTTCTCAGCTATGCAGTATACAATATGTGCAAGTGAATAAAATACCAACAGATCTCCTTTGCTGTATTCTTCTGCTTATTGGTCTAACAGCAGCACTCTGAGGCCAAAGTTAGGAATTGCACTTTGAAAAAAAAAAATTGCATTCAAATACTTATGCAGTGTATGCTTGTCTTTAGTTTTAAATGTACCATAATTTAAAAAATGAGTTAAAAAGCTTAGTAAATAAAATTAGAATTTACATAAGAATCAGTACCAATAGATCAGTCCAGATTGAATTATTTAGTAGAAATAATTATTTAGTAGAAATAATTGAAGTAGTGAAAGTATGTTTACTTTAATCTTAACTGAACACATTATGGCTCGTTTATTACTTTAGATTTTTAAATTAATTTTTTTTTTTTTTTCAAAACATGATTTTTATCCAGATAGTATCTTCTGTTCCTAAATCATTAAATGTTTGATATTCAAATTTGTATTTATAAAATGCTTACTTGCTCGCCAACCACCGCACGCCGATATACGTCGGCAGAATGTCGCGCTCGCGACCCGTTCGGGTACTCCATGACCGCGCCTGCGGGACTCGTGGACCCGATCACCGCCGGTGTCCCACGACCGGGGTCACAGAGCTAAAGAACGAGGAGAGGTAAGTGTAAACAAACCTCTCCCCATGCTTCCTAGTCAGACTGTCACTGATCGTCTGTTCCCTGTCAAAGGAACAATGATCAGTGACGTCACATGCCAAGCCACACCCACACACAGTAAGAATCACTCCCTTTGGGCACACTTAACCCCTTCAGCGCCCCCTACAGGTTAATCCCTTCACTACCAGTGTCATTTTCACAGACCGTGCAATTGTCAGTCCTTTAGCTACAAAATGGTCTGGGGCTTAAAGGGGTTGTAAAGGTTCGTCTTTTATTCTCTAAATAGGTTCCTTTAAGCTAGTGCATTGTTGGTTCACTTACCTTTTCCTTCAATTTCCCTTCTAAATGTTTTTTTTCTTTGTTTTGAATATCTCCTTTCCTGTTTCTCCTCGGTAAGCTTTCCACCATCATCTGAGCAGTGGAAAGTCATTTAGAACAGCTTACTGAAGACTTTACTGAGGAGAAACAGGAAGTGAGAAATTCAGACAAAGAAATCAAAGAATAAACATTTAGAAGGGAAATTGAAGGAAAAGGTAAATGAACCAGCAATGCACTAGCTTAAAGTAACCTACTTAGAAAAAAAAAAAAAAACTTTGCAACCCCTTTAAGTGGTTAATGTATGTAATGATAACTTAGCCATCATATTTGTAGTTGACCTAGTGGAAAGAGATAGGCTTGCTTAGCTTTACACTGCTTGGTGTAAAGATAAGCAAGACATGCCATTGGTAGAGCCATGGACAGAACAGACTGTTTTTGCTATTGTGAGCTTAGTAACACTTTAATAAAGTCATGTAACAATGTCAAACAGAATTAAACATTTGTTGATACCTGAGCAGTAAAATATTCTCTTTCCACTAGAATTATAATCATATTTGTCTAGGACATTAAAGTCCTGAATATGTTTTTCTATTCTTCCTTTTCCTCCATCCATACATTTTGTACAATAAGAGCCAGTTCACACTGGGGCGACTCGTCAGGCGACTCAACCGCCTGACAAGTCGCGTCCCATTCTATTCAATAGAACCATTCTAATAGGAGCGACGCAAGTTGCTCCGACCTAGAAAAAGGTTCTTGTACGACTTTGGGGGTGACTCGAGGCGACTTGCATTGACTTCTATACAGAAGTCATTTTGCAAGTTGCCTCTGAAGTCGTCTTCAGGACGCCTTGCCGAGTCGCGCCCGAAGTTGTGCCGCCCCAGTGTGAACCGGTTCTAAGGATTGAGTTAATGTACTGGGACAAAATATTAAATTTACCAAATATTTACAGTATACAAATTCAATGTATTTACTGTGCAAAGATTTACATTATTTAATATGTATACATTTATTATGTACAGTATTTATTCGTACGTATTCATTTATTATTTAAAAATGTGTGTGTTATCTAATATTTACATATTTACAATATACAAAATTGTAATATACTTTGTATTCAAATTTGCAGAAATTAAAATTACCCAAAATCTTTATCATTGACTTTAGTGCTACTACTTTTCCACAAGCAGAATTATTAAAAAAAATAATAATAGTGAGATGATGGATATATCAAGAGTATTGTCGTTTTCATCAGTGGCATCTAATAATAACTTGATATGGGCAAAAAAGGTCTCCTCAATGCTTAGTGTGTGCAGATTCCACACATTTCAAAATGTAAAATTATATATCCTGTGCAAATACATGAATATTATCATTATCAACAACAACAATTACCCTTTTAGTGTTCTGCAGATCTCTCCAGGTTTCCTGCATCTTCATCTATTAAAATCAATTTGTGAATATTCTGTGTCTCTCAATATACAGATTTATCTAAAATAAGGGCAGCTGGTTATCACCAAGCTTGTATGTCTGTACTGAAAAAAAAAAACACCAATGTGTGCATTTTCTGTAGTTTGTTAAGCAAATATTGCTCCTCGTAAAGTAAATTCAGCAATGTCTACATTATAGAATTCTCAGATCTCCAAATGAGAGCTGTTTAATGTTTATTACACAATCATTTGCAATATTTGCTGTCTCACTTCTGTAAATAAATATGAATCTTTTCAGGGACTGATAAACACAAGTAGGAAAATAAGAAGGGAAATACAGGCATACCCCACTTTTAAGTATTTGTTTACTAAAGCTGGAAAGCGCAAAATAAGGCTCACTTCTGCACAGAAACCAATGAGCTTCCAGGTTTTATTACCAGGCTTAATTGAACAACGCTTCCTCCCGCTGTTATGCCGGGCGCGCGGCTCCCAGCGACTTATATAGGCCTATCTTGTGACGTTGCAGTCCCATCATGCTCCGGTAGGTACCACGTGGGCATAACAGTGGGAGGAAGCATCGAGTCAACATCTGGAGAAGAGAAGAGAAGAAGACGTGACAGAAGCGGCGGCCAGTCCTGAAGAAGAAGAAGGCACCGGAGAGCGGAGAAGACCCCCCGGAGATCGGAGAAGACCCCCAGAGAGCGGGAGAAGACCCCGGAGAGCGGAGAAGACCCCCCGGAGAGCGGCGAAGACCCCCGGAGAGTGGGAGGAGACCCTGGAGAGTGGAGAAGACCCCCCGGAGAGCGGAGAAGACCCCCGGAGAGCGGAGCTGGCTCCCGCGATGGGGCTCGCAGGTGGTCAATCTCGCCGAGAAAGGGAAAGTTGTGGTTAATGATTCTTACTCTGAATGGTCGAAGGTTATCAGCGGTGTACCCCAAGGTTCAGTGTTGGGTCCCTTACTTTTCAATATATTTATAAATTATATTGGGTCTGAGATCCAAAGTAACATTTCTGTTTTTGCAGATGACACCAAGCTATGCAGCGGAATAACGTCCTTGCAGGATGTCTCCAATTTACAAGCCGACCTCAATGCTCTGTCTAATTGGGCGACTATGTGGCAGATGAGGTTTAATGTTGATAAATGTAAAGTTATGCACTTGGGGGCTAAGAATATGCATGCATCATCTGGGGGTTTTAGTTGATCATAAGCTCAATAATGGCATGCAATGCCAAGCTGCGGTTTCCAAAGCGAGCAAAGTCCTTTCTTGTATTAAGAGAGGTATGGACTCCAGAGATAGAGATATCATTTTGCCCCTGTACAAATCATTAGTAAGACCTCATCTGGAATATGCAGTCCAGTTTTGGGCACCAGTTCTCAAAAAGGATATTGGAGAACTGGAGAAAGTGCAGAGAAGGGCAACCAAGCTGATAAGAGGCATGGAGGAGCTCAGCTATGAGGAAAGATTAAAAAAACTGAATTTATTCACTCTTGAGAAGAGGAGAATAAGGGGGGATATGATCAACATGTACAAATATATAAGAGGTCCATATAGTGAACTTGGTGTTGAGTTATTCACTTTAAGGTCAACGCTAAGGACAAGGGGGCACTCTTTACGTCTGGAGGAAAAGAGATTTCACCTCTAAATACGGAAAGGTTTCTTCACAGTAAGAGCTGTGAAAATGTGGAACAGACTCCCTCCTGAGGTGGTTTTGGCCAGCTCGGTAGATTGCTTTAAAAAGGGCCTGGATTCTTTCCTAAATACACATAATATAACCGAGTACTAAGTTCTGTAGGTAAAGTTGATCCAAGGTAAATCCGATTGCCTCTTGGGCGATCAGGAAGGAATTTTTTCCCCTCCGGTAGCAAATTGAATCATGCTCTGCTGGGGTTTTTTGCCTTCCTCTGGATCAACTGAGGGTATGGAGTTGGGTGTATGGGATGTACTGTGTTTTATTTTGTTTGTTTATATATTTATTTATTTTTTGGTTGAACTGGATGGACTTGTGTCTTTTTTCAACCTGACTAACTATGTAACTATGTAACTATGACACAATATCGCGGTCACCCACTGTACCCTTCGGAATTTTTTAGCTCACTGATTATGCCGACGTAAAGGCTATCTGAATCTGGCCCATTATTTATAGCATGAATACTTGTTTGGACAGACTTGCCCATATGTTTGTGGTCATGCCTTATGATCTAGGCATGACCAACATCGGTCTGATGTCTTCTTCTAGGCCTCACATCCTCTGCAGCTACTGTCCCATTCTCACCTGCCCCCTCTTCATTTGGTTTCCTAATTATAGCCTGTGGTTGTATGGACACCCAAGGGTTAAATGTGTTTCCTTCACTTGGCCCGCCTCTTGTCTGCCGCTTGACCACCCATGGCTCCTTCCCTGCCTCCTTTTAACATCCTCCTGTGTACTGGGACAATCCCTATATGGGAGTGCACGTGATTGCTGTGCCCACTTTGGATCGCGTCGCGCTTCTACAGTGATGACGCAGTCCTACATGTGCCCAGCATTATGGGAAATGTAAGCATTGGGTTGGCCTTATGCGCCCGTGCGGCTGACGTCTTTTGTCCATTTTTGGTGGGGTGACATGACACGCCAGCCAGGTGGAGAGCTATAAGAGCAGACCCAGCCAGTTTTTCTTTGCTGGCTCTTTCGGGGCACTCTCGTCTTGTCTGGTTAATTAACTTGTAAGATATCTTGATACCTTGATATTTGGGGACACTATAACCTCTCCTCTCTAACTTTTTAACTTATTCCTGAAATGTCCCTTGTTTAACCTGTATAGATTCGAATTGCACACATATTCTATGTGTGGCTACTTTGATTTGCTGCTGAATTAGTCAGCTTTTTTGAGCTCTCTATTTAGTTTGGACTCATTCGGCTCAATACCGATATGATACAACTGTAATGCCGCGTACACACGGTCGTTTTTTGCGATGAAAAAAAACGTCGTTTTTTAAAACGTCATTTAAATTGATCGTGTGTGGGCAAAACGTCGTTTTTTGTCTTAAAAAAAACGACCAAAAAAAAATTCCAACATGCTTGAATTTTTTGTGTCGTTTTTCAAAACGTCGTTTTTTGTTTCACAAAAAGTCACCGTGTGTAGCAAAAACGTCGTTTAAAACGACGTTTTTCAACCCGCGCATGCCCAGAAGCTAGTTATGAAGCGAGCTTCAATGGAAAAGTGTGGTGAACGTAACCTCGCTTTTTGTGAAAAAAACGATGGTGTGTATGCAACATCGTCTTTGAAAGTGACGTTTCAAAAACGTCGTTTTTTACTTCACAGAAAACGTCGTTTTTTTTCATCACAAAAAATGATCGTGTGTACGCGGCATTAGTTTCTATTTCTTTACCTTATTATGTTGATTATACATTTTCCATCAGTGAAATTCATTATTTAATGAATTTTTATCTAATTACCCTATTTAGATCTACTTGATCTGACCATCACCACAGTGTCCTGTTTTGTTAACTTCTTCATCCCAAGTCCTTTGGTATGTAATTGAGGCTCATGACCCATTGATAAATATACATATATATTAGTTCTTTTTGGGCTCCAGTTGGGGCCTTTTTCTTATGTATTTAATTTTGGTCTCCCTTATCGCCCTCTACAGCCATGCTTTGGGCTTTGTTGGTTTGATGTTCAACCCTGTTGGGGGGGTCCATCGCTCCTCTAACTAATCTCGTGGAGAAGCTGGGGTTGGTTTGAGTTACACACTTTTTGGGTTTTAAGCGTATATATTTTTGTACCCGGACCCGAACCCGAATAATTTGCTGAAAGTTCGGGTTCGGAGTTCGGCAATGTAATGGCGCGCTGCACGGCAGCCAATCGCCATTTGTTTTACTTGTGTGACCTAGAAGCCATCACAGCCATGCCTACTAATGGCATGGCTGTGATTGGCCAGTGCAGCATGTGACCCAGCATGTGACCCAGCCTCTATATAAGCTATAGGCACACAGCACAGCTCATCAATCTACACTCTGCTTTAGTTAGGTTAGGGAAAGGCTGCTGCTGCTCTCAGGGAGAGATTTAGATAGGAGTCAGACTGTTCTGCCTCAGAATCACCAGAACTGCATATGTTACTCTGAAATACTCTGCAAGATAGATTAGGGAAAGGTTCCTGATTGAATTTGTAGGGAGAGATTTAGGCGGCGTACACACGGCCGAGGTTCTCGCTGAAAACCAGCGAGAACCTCGCTGGAATGTGCATTCCAGCGAGGACCTCGGCTGTGTGTACGGTCTCGGCGAGCTTCCCGTCGGGAAGCCTGTCGAACAGAAATAGAGAGCACGCTCTCTATTTCCTCGACGGCCCGCCTGGATGAATGGCTGGTTGCCATTCCCTACGGGCGGGTCGCCAATTTTGACGGCCGGCAGAGAGCCTCGATGGGCGGAACGATGTGTTCTGCCCGTCGAGGATCTCTGCCGTGTGTACGCGGCCTTAGATAGGAGTCAGACTGTCTTGTCCTGCTTCAGAATCACCAGCACTGCATATGTTACTCTGAGATACTCTGCAAGATAGGTTAGGGGAAGCTTCCTGTTTGTGCTTGTAGGGAATAGAAATATATATGAGTCTGTCCTATTTCTAAAATCTAATTACACCAGCACTGCATATGTTACTGTAAGGCGGCGTACACACGATCAAATCTGTCTGCTGAAACCCGTCTGACGGGCCGTTTCAGCAGACAGATTCGATCGTGTGTACGGGCAAACCGACGGATTTGGCCACCCGACAGATTTCAAAGCATGCTTTGAAATCTGTCGGCTGCAAACCCGTCCGCCCGACATGTCTGCTGGTTAGTACTTGCTGGGGTCAAGTTCAGGTTCGCCCGAACCTGCCGAACCCGAACATCCAGGTGTCCGCTCAACTCTAGTCATGTCGTAAACCCCTGATAAAGCCAATGTTTGGCAAACATAGTCAGGAGGACTTGACCACTGCACATGAGATACCTGCTCCCTTTACAGTATTTTTGTGAATAATTTGTACTGTCTTGTATATACATTTTAATGTTTCCTTTTTGTAACGAATAACATTTTGTATTCATGTTTTATAATAATTGTATTTTATTTTTCTGTGGCACCATAATAATCTCCCATTCCTTACTTCCCTTATTCACAAAATCTAGGGATGAGGTGCCATATTTTTTAGGACAATCGACCACTTTTTCTAAGTAAGAACAACGATCTGGCTCCTGCTCTAGTCAGTCACATCCCCTCACAGTTAGAAACACACCTAGGGAACACACTTAACCTCTTGATAGCCCCCTAGTGTTAACCCCTTCCCTTGGAGTGACATTTATACAGTAATCAGTGACTATTTTTAGCGCCGATCGCTGTATAAATGTCAATGGTCCCAAAAAAGTGTCAAAAGCAATGTTGCAGTCCCGATAAAAATTGCTGATCGCCGCCATTACTAGTAAAAAAAAAATGCCATACATCTATCCCCTATTTTGTAGACACTATGGCCCAGATTCACGTAGGGCGGCGTATCTTTGTGCGGGCGTAGCATATCTTTTTTACGCTACGCCGCCGCAAATTAGAGAGGCAAGTGCTGTATTCACAAAGCACTTGCGTCCTAAGTTACAGCGGCGTAGCGTAAATGGGCTGGTGTAAGCCTGCGTAATTCAAAGTAGGTGGAAGGTGGGCGTGATACATGTTAATGAACCGTGACTCTATGCAAATGATGGGCCGAACAAACGGCGCATGCACCGTCCATGAACATATCCCAGTGCCCATGCTTAGAATTACGTCGGATAGAACACTGCTTACGACTAGAACATAACTTACGCCCAGCCCCATTCACGTATGACTTAAGTAAACAACGTAAAAACGACGGCTGTTCCGACATCCATACCTTAACATGGGCTGCGCCATCTTTTTGGTGGTTTATCTTTACGCCGGAAAAACGCCTTACGTAAATGGCGTAGATTACTGCTAATTTACATATTTGACGCGTAAATCAATGAAAGCGCCCCTAGCAGCCAGCGTAAATATGCACCCAAGATATGATGAAGAGATTTACTTCTGGCGTATCTAGCAAAAATTCAGGCGTATCTGGTTTCCAGAAAACGTGCAAAGACACGACAGCACAATTTGGACTTACAACGGCGTATCTGGAGATACGCCGTCGTAAGTCTCTATGAATCCGGCTATATAACTTTTGGCGCAAACCAATCTGTATATGCTTATTGCTAATTTTTTACCAAAAATATGTAGAAGAATACATATTGGCCTACACTGATGAAGATTTTTTTTTTTAAAATAAGGATATTTATTACATGTAAAAATGTAAAAATGCAAAATTGTAAAAAATATTGTGTTTTTTTTTTCAAAATTGTTGCTCTTCTTTTGTTTATAGCCCCAAAAGTAGTAATTGTCAGTTAAAGCGATACAGTGCCGTATCACAAAAAATGGCCTGGTCATGAAAGGGGGAAAATTCTTCTAGGGCTCAAGTAGTTAAATAACAATGGGGCGTGGCCTAGCATCGGACTGTGATGGACGCCTGAGCCAAGTCCTCTGGCACAAGGCAGCTGCAATCGTCAGCCATTAGCCGCACAACTAACCACCAGGGCATAAGAGGTGAGAGCGGCTCCCCTGCACCCCGGAAACAGATGTATCCAATCCATCTGCCCGCAGCCACCATTCCGGCGATGTTCCAGACCCAGCCGGGAGAAGGCCCAAAATCCGCGGCCTCGCCTAAAATTCCCGGCCCAGGTCTCAGTAAGAGCGTCTTGATCGCCCAGAGCCTTCCTCCTCCTCCCTTGCAGTCCCCACAAGCCCTCAGGCAATGGCAGTGGACATTAAGGCCTCACTATCTGCAGCCATTACAGAGATCAGGATGGACATACAAGGCATTGCTGCAAGGACAGGAGCGACAGAACAGGCCACAATGAGACATGCTGAGGCCACAAAACAGATACAAAAGCACACTGACATGCATCTAGCTCACTTGATTGAATTTAACCGCCAATTGGAAGATTTGGACAATAGAGGGAGGTGCCATAATATAATAATTAGAGGGGACCCTGAAATGGCAGATCAGAATCCTGAGGTTGCATTGCTGATGTAAGAAAAGGTAATATATCTTGCTTTCATAGGATAAGCCTTGTTGCTCACTCCCTTATAGACAAGTTTATCGCTTATAGTACAATATTGCCCTGTGGTGGCGTGACTTCATTATTACTTATACAATTTAACTCAGTTAACTCTCAAGTAACCAAATTTTACACATAACATTTGATGCATATGTATTTCAAAAGTGTATTTCAAAAGTTTGAGCACGAGTATCTGTCATGACTCACATTTAAAACATAGAGAAAGAATAAAAACTGATTACAGGCATATTTACTAGTACACTTTCTTTATATATATGCCTTAAACGTTTAAATAACGGCCAATTGCATTTATTTTTGCCCGCAGCTCCAGTGTGCCAGCAATTACAGTTAGGCTAAACAGGAGTTATAGAAAGGGAAAGAAAGATAAGGTTAGGAAAAAAAGATAAAAATAAATAAAAAACGATCCTTCATATAGCTCCATCAGGTTCTATACAGTCCTCGCACCAACACAAGGGGTGATCGCCCCATCACCCTTTGAACCAACCGGATCCTCAACAATAGGATAGATTAGTGAGACTACATCTATCCCCGTTTCTTTTCCCCCACAAATCACCCCATTGCTTCTATCCCCTCCCCCTCCTTTTTTTATTTTACAAATAGCCAAGCTAGATACACATAATTTAACAAAATGCTTCCTGACAAAGTCCTTTCTGTTCCATTGTCACTTAAACTACTATCCATAAATGCAAAAGGACTCACCATCCCTGAAAAGAGAACTAAACGTATCAATGACTTTTCTAAACAAAAAGCTATCATCATTCTTATACAGGAAAGCCACTTTAAGTCTGATAAAATTCCAAAAATAAGAGACAAAAGGCTTCCAATTTCATTTCACGCATCCAATTGGCAAGACCAAAGGTGTTTCGGTACTGATATCCAGACAGACCCCATTCCAAGTTGTGGACTCTGTGTTAGAGCTAAAGTTCGATATATTTTCCTGAAAGGGAAGCTGAATCAGCACCCTATTACTATCACTAATATTTATGCCCCAATGTCATGTCCCGGGGTGTTTTCGAACCAGGATCTTCCTGTCTCTTAAACCATAGCCTTACCTGCTTTGCCACCTTGGGAATGTCCTTATTGTGTTCAAACTCTACCTCGGACTCACTAGCTCCACCTGCTGCCAGCTGTGGACAATTCTCAATCTGGACAGCCTTTAAATAGGAAGTGAGGTCATCACTCAGCGCCCGTTTATTTGGATTCATTCCCTGGGTGTTTTGTCTTCTGTGATCTTCCTTGTATTGAACTCCTGCCTGATATCCCGACTATTGCACAGGCTGCTGATTTTGTGCCTTACCGCCTGATCATGTATGACCTCTGCCTGCCTGACCCTTCTCCAGATTTCGATTGTGAACTATTTGCCTGATCTGTTGCCGACCGTATCTGCTTGATGACGCTTTGCCTGAATCTTCAGCATATTACTTCCACTTCAGACACTACCCTTTACAGGTACCTTACACCCAAACATGAGGCAAGTAGCCTTCTTTCACAAAATCAAAGACCTCTTGACAACTTTTGCCTCAGGAACCCTGATTTTTGGAGGGGACTTTAACATTCCTTTAAATCCACTTATAGATACCTCAAATGGATCTTCGAGTTTACCGTTAAGGGCTCTTAAACAAAACAAGATCCAACTCCAGGAACGTATGTTACATGACACCTGGAGAATTCTGAACTCATCCCTTTTCAAATCTTTACTGTTACGTGTATATCACATGTTTAGTGTTGCTGCTGGAGTTATTCACTTATACTTATTCATTTATTTCAATATTTATTTATTTGCCCTTAGCGCGAGAAATTTCCCCCTTGATAGAAAAAAAAAATATATATATATATATATATATATATATATATATATATATATTTTGAGCGGGTACAATTTTTCTGTCAAAGTTCTTATTTTACTTGTGTAGCGCCCCTGTACTTTCAGTACGGACACTATTTAAATTTAGAGGGGGATGAGAGAGTTACTTTGCTCTCATCCATGTTGATTTGTATAAATTAGGTTTCTGCCGGGCTGGATTGCCTGTGGTCTCATTCTGTGTTTCAAAGATACGTTTCCATCTTTGGTCAACAGGTGGCGCCAGAGGGGTCCAGGCGGAGACGCCTTTATCCAGCAGCCAATTCGAGGAATGTTTCCCTCGCAGGGCATGCTGGGGGAGGGTATTTCTGGCGCAAACAACATTTTGTGGGGTTCTTCTTCCTTACTCGTTCCTGGTTCTAGGTGCGGCACCCACCTTTAGGCCCCAGTGATATTTTTACACACCTGATAATGTGTGTAAAAATGTAAACAATGATAAGTGATAAGTATAGATACATAAATAAATGAATAAATAAGTGCAAAAATACATATATAATAAATTAGTGTCACACCGTGAAGGCAAACCAAATAATAGTTAATAACAGTCCTTAATATATTCAGAATACCAATACACAATAGGCATCAACCACATATAGTGAGAAAACGTATTCAAAACAGTCCCTTGATGGTTGGACTAATACCAGGGAGAAAAATAATATATTAATCCCCAAAAGACACATATAATAAATAAATAAGTAATGTCCAATTCCAAATGTTCAGAGTAGAAACATAAAAATTTAAGAAATGCAGAGAAATCCACCACCAATCACAGATTGAAGTTGGTTAGAAGGAAGGAGGAAATCTTAAAATCACACCGGGAGAAAGGTAAGTGTGTACTCTTACCAGATCCAAGGGTAAAACAGGCATATCGATCCAATCAATCCAAGGGAGAAGGAACTCAAAAGGCGCAAACTTCACCACTTCCAGCTCATCCCCGCAGGGTTGGTGCAGGTAACGATCTCCACTAAGGACACTCTGCTCCACTTTAGACTCCAAATCCCATTGCAAAACCCAGGAGAAAAAACGAGGGCTCATATGGTGAAGTACCATCAAGTAGGGTTTATTTAAAAAAAAACGTGTGCAGCAATAGTACACGTAAAACATTTAAAATTGCCGGCTGAACAGGCATAAAACATAGATCAAAAAAACAGCAACTACGTGCACCCGTGCTTCCGGGGTCACGATAACGTAGTGACGTTAGTGCATGTTTCCAGTGTTTTCATTTTCTGCAATCAGATGTACATGCCACCCTGAAGTGGAATATTTTAAAATAAACATTAATTTTGCCTTGTTATCCATATTTTTGGTCTTTGCACTTTAATTTATTATATTTATTTATGATCTTAATAGACTAAGTTGGATGGTATTATATATACATTTGTACCTTTGTTGGTTCCATGCTGGTTTTCATAATTTTTGCACTTGCACATTGTTGATTTGATTATTGGGAATTTGTTGATAATACTGTATATTTTTTTTTTGGTATACTATTTGAATCAGCTTAACCACTATAGCACAGGTTTAAGGCATATACAGTACACTGTTTAAAAAGGAGGCACAAGGACATTCACCCATAAGGATCCCTCATAATAAACAGGGCATAAACCTAAATTTTATTTTTGCACGAGAAGAAGTGGTATGATATAAATTGGCATAAGAGTTAGCGCAATCCACGCACTGGTTATAAAATAAGAACTTTGTACATTTTCCAGAGCACAGTCTAATGCATTCTCTTTGCAAAAACATTTAAATTTGTCCATAAAATGTATTTGATTTTTTTTGTACTTTTATACTACACTCTTTCACTCTACTCTGTCAAGAAGTAGACTTTGATATTGGTCTAGTGAGGTAACATTGTGACATAGTAAACAGTGACAAATGGATTAATAAAAAAGAGGAACCTCCGTCATGGGTTGTTTTATTTCACACTTTATAAAACACAGAAAATAATGCTAATGTGATAACTATGTACAATTGGAAATTTGGTTGAGATTCTGCAGATAAGATTGCTGTATTGGAACTCAGTGATGGAAGCCCATAGTCTCCAGCATGTATTTCTATGTATGTTTTTTGAGCACAGAGAACACCAGTTAGTAAGTTGAGGATTCTGGTTGGCCATCAGTATTAGCACTAAATATTAAGTAGCTTATTTTAGCATAGCCTTTTTTTTGCCAGAAAATTCAGCTTGCATATTGTAAATTGTTTTCTGAACACTTAGATTTTGTAAACTCTGGTGGATTAATATTTACATCTGATATATGCAGTTCGATAGCTCTTTTACAAGAGGTCATAAAGTTGGATGTAACATGTTTATTATAGCATCTGTTGAAGGATGATCATAATTCAAGGGGTAGATCAGAGGATGCAAAACAAACTGTGTTATTGGCTGAGTAGATTAAATTATTGTCTAAAGAACAGTGTTTTAATAAAATTCTGGATAATAAATACAGTATCAGATGTTAAAAAGCATGGAGGCTGCTGCCACACAGTGTCTCTCTATCCTTTCCTTCACATATAGATTTCCATCCTCTAGATTCACATAAGAGTATTTATCTGTAACACATGATATAATTAATTTCCTTGAAGAAAGCTGATGAATATCTAATCCCAGATTGTTTGCAATATTTGCAATAATGGAATAATTTCCTCTGCAATGATATAATGAATCTGAGAAGAAGTAAATGACAGAGTAAGGAAAATTACTTGCCAGCTGATCCCTTTGTGTGTTTTTTGTGGAGTTTGGGGGTCAATTAGCTTAAGTGAAGAGCTTACCAGTGAGTAGAGTTCATACCAGTTCTGCCGGTTTAAGGGCTTGTTGAGCCACTTTTATTAACCACTTGACCACTGGGCACTTAAACCCCCTTCCTAACCAGACCAATTTTCAGCTTTCGGTGCTCTCACAATTTGAATGACAATTACTCAGTCATACAACATTGTACCCATTTGAAATTTTTGTCCTTTTTTTCACACAAATAGAGTTTTCTTTTGGTGGTATTTGATCACCTTTGGGTTTTTTATTTTTTGTGCTATAAAAGAAAAACGACTGAAAATTCTGTAAAAAAAAAAAAAAAAACTTGTTTCTGTCATATTAGCAGGTTATTTCTCACACACAGCATATGCATACCACAAGTTACACCCCAAAACACATCCTGCTATTCCTCCCGAGTATTGCGATACCCCATGTGTGGGACTTTTACACAGCGTGGCCACATACAGAGGCCCAACATGCAGGGAACGCCATCAGGCGTTCTGGAACACCCACACCAATTCTGACATTTCTCTCCTACATGGAAAAATCATCATTTATTTGCTAGAAAATTACATAGAACCCCAAAACATTATATATGCTTTTTTAGCAAAGACCCTAGAGAATACAATGGCAGCCGTTACAACTTTTTATCTTGCACGGTATTTTCGCAGAAATTTATTGAACGCGTGTTTTTTAAAAAACTGTTTTGTGCTTATAACAAAACAAAACAGTAAAGTTAGCCCAATTTTTTTTCATAATGTGAAAGATGAAGTTACGCCGAGTAAATAGATACCCAACATGTCACCCTTCAAAATTGCGCACACTCGTGGAATGGCGCAAAACTTCGCTACTTAAAAATCCCCATAGGCGGTATTGCAGAGTATTGGGGTATTGCAAAGTATCATGCAGGGTATTGGGGTATTGTCGAGTATTGGGGTATTTGCGAGTATTGGGGTATTGCCGAGTACTGGGGTATTGCCATGTACTAGGGTATTGCCGAGTATTGGGGTATTGTCGAGTACTGGGGTATTGCCGAGTACTGGGGTATTGCCGAGAATTGGGGTATTGCCGAGTACTGGGGTATTGCCGAGTACTGGGGTATTGCCGAGTATTGGGGTATTGCCGAGTATTGGGGTATTGCCGAGTACTGGGGTATTGCCGAGTACTGGGGTATTGCCGAGTATTGAGGTATTGCCGAGTACTGGGGTATTGTTGAGTACTGGGGTATTGTTGAGTACTGGGGCATTGCTGAGTACTGGGGTATTGTTGAGTACTGGGGTATTGCTGAGTACTGGGGTATTGCTGAGTACTGGGGTATTGCTGAGTATTGGGGTATTGTTGGGTATTGTTGGGTACTGGGGTATTGTTGGGTACTGGGGGATTTTTGGGTACTGGGGGATTGCTGGGTACTGGGGATTGCAGAGCTGGGATGGATTGAGGGATGGCTAGATCTGTGACTGCATTTGTCACAGATCCAGCCACAGCTCAGCTGCTGACACCCCGCTCTCCCCCCTCTCCTCGCACACTGTACAGAGAGGAGACGTAGGAGAGGGAGGAAACGGCGTCATCAAATGACGCCGGTTTGTTTACAAGTGATCGTCAGCGGCAATTTACCGTGATCCGTGATGCGCCGGGTCTTCTAGACCCGGCGAGCATGGACACTTTCGCGAGCGCGTCCCAGGGGACGCACAATCGCGAAAGTGAAGGACGACGTCCCAGGGACGTCGTCCCAAGATAACTCCACCGCGCCGTAGCAGTAAAATGCTTATGGCGCGGTGAGAAAGTGGTTAAACAAAAAAATAAAAAAAACAGTCTATTCAAGACTCCCACGCAGGGGTTTCAACTTCACACAGCAATAATGTAATAATAAACAAAAAATACCAAGCCATCTGTCTCTCTGGTCAGGATTGCTGCTCAGGCTTTGGCCTCGGCCCCCTTGATCCTGTAACAGTGTCCCTGTTTGGTACACACGCTTTATCTATGCTGGTACTCTCTTTTACAACTTCCTTGCTGCTACAGGCCAGTGGCTTGGGCCCTCTGTCAACCTGCATTGTGCAGACAAATGTGTGCTCCTCCCTTGCACACCAGGACTCTTTGGGAGGTTAGAGCCCACAACCTTGGTCCTAATTCTACTATTAGCCCAGAGCCCACCTGCATAATCAACCTCCTGGCTGTACCCAAAACCTGGTCCCAGGATTGGAGATTTCATCCCACCCAGATTGCTGAGAAATCCCAACCGCAGGATTCAAAGTGCTCGTTCTGGGCCAGCTACACTGGCGATTGATTGGGGAACATCCTGGGACCTCTCCTGGCAACTGGAGTTAGCCTTGAGGCCCCTCAGCCAATTCCAAAATGGCGTCCATGGCAGCATGAGACAAAAATGCAGAGACAGAGGAGTCGATCACTGACCAGGACACAGAGGGCTCTTCTGCTCTCCCTCCACCACATAACACAGTGAGTGACTGCCTCCAGACTGCACCCTCCCCTGCATCCACTGAATCCCTGATTGGGAAGACATTAGATACTTGTGCTAGCAGGAACTAGAACTGCCCACTCACTCCCACTGACTTTTTTTCCATAATGGCTGCTTTCTCCAAAATGTAATCCAGAATCCTAGCCCAAACTGCTTCCCATTAGGGATGAGCCGAACACCCCCCATTCGGTCCACACCAGAACACGTGCACCCCCTGCTTGCCCCTAACTCCCGTGCGCGTGCCCTGCGGGCGCGATCACTGCCGGTCACCTGTGATTGCTCATTACAGAGCGAGGACTGGGAGCTGTGTGTGTAAACACACAGCTCCCGGTCCTGTCAGGGGAGAAATGCCTGATCTTCTGTTCATACAATGTATGAACAGCGATCAGTCATTTCCCCTAGTCAGTCCCATCCCTCTTCAGTTAGAACACACCCAGGGAACATACTTAACCCCTTCCCCACCCCCTAGTGTTAACCCCATTCCCTGCCAGTGGCATGTTTATAGTAATCAATGCATTTTTATAGCACTGATCGCTATATAAATACCAATTGTCCCAAAAATGTGTCAAAAGTGTCCGAAGTGTCCGCCATAATGTCGCTGTACCGATAAAAATCGCTGATCGCCGCCATTACTAGTAAAAACAAAATATTAATAAAAATGCCATAAAACTATCCCCTATTTTGTAGATGCTATAACTTTTGCGCAAACTAATCAATAAATGCTTATTACGAGTTTTTTACGAAAAATATGTAGAATACGTATCGGCCTAAACTGAGGAATATATGTATTTTGGGCATATTTATTTCAGCAACAAGTAAAAAATATTATTTTTTTTTCAAAATTGTCGCTCTATTTTTGTTCATAGCGCAAAAAATAAAAAGCGCAGAGGTGATCAAATACCACCAAAAGAAAGCTCTATTTGTGGGGAAAAAAGGAAGCCAATTTTGTTTGGGAGAAACGTCGCACGACCGCGTCAGTTAAATCGGCGCAGTGCCGAATCGCAAAAAGGGGCCCGGTCATTGAGCAGCAATATGGTCCAGGGCTGAAGTGGTTAAATATCGTACCTGCAGGGTGTCTATAGTATGCCTGTGAAGTGCCACGTGTTTAGAACTGTCCCTGCACAAAATGACATTACTATAAGAAAAAAGTAATTTAAAACTGCTTGTGGCTTTAATGTAATGTCTGGTCCTTGCAATATTGATGAAAATCATTGAGAAAAATAGCATGGGTCCCCCCCTCCCCCACAGGTCATTACCAGCCCCTTTGGCCCTATATACTTTGAACAGCAGTATACAGGCGATGAAAACAAGACAGGGACTGTAGGTTTGTTGCTAAGTAGAATCTGTTTGTAATTTTGAACTGGTACTTTTTAAAAGTGTAGATCCAGACAAAAAATCTATTTTTAAGCTTTTCGGAAAATATAGAGAAGGGTTATCACCCCTGTAACATTTGTTTTGCTGTCTGTGTGCATCTGTTCAGAAGATTGCACCTAACTTTCTGTCCCAAAGACAAATGATTTTTTGAAAATGTTTTTTTTTTTGTGAAGCAAGCATTGGTGATAAAGCATCAGTGGACAGGAGGCACCTCTTACAGAAGAGAATTTCCCTTCCAAGGGGTAGATTTCCTCTCGCTTCCTGTTGTCTCCTTCCATTTGCAAGTAGGAGTCGTTTGTAAGTTGGATGTTTGAAAGTAGGGGCCTGCCGTATATACAGAAATTTGGGCCCTAGGTGTTGGTGTTGCCACAACACTGTAAGCCCTCACAGTTAGTCTTGCTGGGTGCTGGAATGCCCTGCTGTGTGAACTATTATATCAAGAATTGTAATTACATGCTATTGTTGAACAGTGGTAGAAAAATTGGGCCTTTGGTGCTGGCTCTGGTGCCACAAAACTGTAAGTCCTCACAGTTACTCTTGGTGGGCACAGGAATGGGCCCTATTGTGAACTATTAGATCAGGAATTGTAATTACATGCCCCTGTTGAACAGGGGCAGAAAACTTGGGCCTTAGGCACTGGTGCTGGTTCCACAACTCTGCAACCCCTCACTGATACTCTAGTTGGAGCAGAGTATTAAGCCCTGCTGCAAAGTATTGCATCAAAAAATGTAATTACACCCCCCTGTTAAACAGGGGCAGAAAAATTGGGCCTTAGCCACTGGTGGCGGTACCCAGGACAACATTTTTTTTTATTCGCTATCAGCATGATCATTGATTAGGAAAAGAATAGTCACTCAGCATAACAGGATAGTCACTCAGCATCAGCATAGGCAGTCTTGAAGGCATCTGACATTTAAAAAAAAATATTCAGTTACATCAGCATCAGGTGCTTGGTAGCTGGTGGTGATCCAAGCCTGATTAATTTTTATGAAGGTCAGTCAATCGACCGAGTTGGTGGAGAAGCGAACCCTGTGATCGGTTACAAAACCTCCAGCAGCACTAATTGTGCGTTCCGAAAAAACGCTGGATGCAGGACAGGCCAGTAGCTCAATTGCATACTGTGCAAGCTCTGGCCAGTGATCCATCCTTGAGATCCAGTAAGCCAGAGGATTTTTGGTTTGAAAGGTGTCCAAGTCTGATCTTGACCCTAGGTATTCCTGCATGTAAAATAAACTCTGGCGATGGTTGCTGGAACTGGTCATACCTTGGGGCTGCGGGCTAAAAAATTGTCTGAACGCGTCGGTCACACGGCAGCCTTCTCCACTGCTCCTTCTTTGACTGACCGAAGCCTTAGCAACACGTTGTCCAGGACCAGGATTTTGTAACCTCCCAGTCTCTGGGACCGCATTGCACAGACCGTTCTGCAAGGCCTCCCGAAGATGTTTCATCTTCTGCTCCCTCTGCACCGGCAAGATAAGGTCTGCAACCTTACTCTTGTAAAGTGGATCAAGGAGGGTTGCCAGCCAGTAATAATCCCTCTCCTTGATAGCACGAATACGAGGATCCTTCCGCAGGCTTTGCAGGATCAGGGAGGCCATGCAGCGTAGGTTTGCTGAGGCATTCGGTGCGGGTCACTGAGGACGTCAGGATCCGCAGCCACCTCGTCCCAGCCACGTACAAGTCCATGGGTTTCTTGGAACTGTAATAGATACTTTGAAGACTGCTGCTGATGCTGAGTGCTAGGCTCCACCTCTATTCTGACACAATCCTGCTCCTCCTCCTCGCCCTCTTCCTGTGTGATAGGCGGGCAAGCAGGAAGACTGTCTGGTTAAAAGGGGGCCTTGAGAGGTAAGGAAGTCCTCCTTTTCCTACCTCTGTTCTGCCTCAAGGGCCCTGTCCATTATTCCATGCAGCGTGTGCTCCAACAGGTGGGTAAGAGGGACAGTGTCACTGATGCATGCACTGTCACTGCTCACCATCCTCGTGGCCTCCTCAAATGGTGACAGGACAGTGCATGAATCCCTGATCAAGGTCCGCTGGCGTTGGGGGAAAAAAACAAGCTCCCCTGACCCTGTCCTGGTGCCATATTGGCACAGGTACTCATTAATGGCCCTCTGCTGCGTATGCAGCCGCTGCAGCATGACCAACGTAGAGTTCCACCTGGTGGGCATGTCAAAGATTAGGCAGTTCTTGGGCAGGTTGTATTCCTTTTGGAGGTCTGCCAGCCGAGCATTGGCATTATATGACCGTTGCACAGAGAGTTTTCTGGCCTGCTTCAGGACATGCTGTAAGCCCAGGTACCTGCCCAAGAACCGCTGCACCACCAAGTAAAGGACATTAGCAAAACAGGGCACATGGGTCAGTTGTCCCTGTCGCAGGGCAGAGAGGAGGTTGGTGCCATTGTCGCAAACCACCATTCCTGGCTTAAGCTGGCGTGGCTTTAACCACCTCTGAGACTGCCCCTGCAGAGCTGACAGAACCTCTGGCCCAATGTGGCTCCCGTCGCCCCAAGCACACCAGCTCAAGCACCTCATGGCATCTCTTTGCCTGCATACCTGCGTAGCCCCTTAAACGCCTACAGAGCACTGCTGATTCCGAGGACACATCAGCACAGGAAGGGGCCACAGAGCAGGAAGAAGAGGAAGGGGTGGAGGAGAGAAGTGTGTCACAACCAGTAGTAGCATTTTGTAGGCGTGGTGGCAGAACAACTTCCAACACTACTGTACCTTGTCCTGCATCCTTCCCAGCTGCTAGCAGAGTCACCCAATGCACCGTGAAAGATAGGTAAAGTCCCTGTCCATGCCTTCTGGACCATGAGTCAGCGGTACCACTTACCGCCCTGTCCAGCGATGCGTGGATATTGCCTTCCATATGCTTTTATTGAGCCAGAATCGCCTTCTGTGAGAAAAAGTGGTGTCTGGGAACTTGCCACTGAGGTACCGCACATTCCACAAACTCACGGAAGGGGGCAGAATCTACCAACTGAAAAGGCAGCAGTTGAAGTGCTAGCAATTTACCGAAGCTAGCATTCAACCGCTGGGCATGTGGATGGCTGGGAGAGAACTTCTTTCAGTGCTGCAGCAGCTGGGGCAGGGAAATTTGCCTGGTACAATCTGACATTGGTGTACGGATACTTGGCTGTGACACACCTAATTCTACACCTTCAGTCCTATCAGTGCAGGCTTCAGAGAAGACTGAGGGTATAGTGGGGTTGGAGATCCCAGCTGATGAGGAGCAAGGAGAGGTCCGCTTGGTTCTTTGGTCTGGGTCTTTGAAGTACGCTTGCCAACGAACTGCGTGGCAGGTCGACATATGTCTGGTCAAAGGAAAATGGGGAAAATATTGCGCTGATATGGATACAATTTATTTGAGCATGCTGCTTAATTGTATGCACAAGAATAACCTTACAACTAGCATTAAACTTACAGCAGTGCAAAAAGTATACCTGGATTTAAAAACTTTTACATTGTAAGATATTTAAACCTTAAAACATGTACTCTTTGGGCCGGATTCAGATAGACCGGCATAACTTTGTGTGGGCGTAGCGTATCTTGTTTACGCTATGCCGCCGCAACTTAGAGAGGCAAGTGTTGTATTCACAAAGCACTTGCGTCCTAAGTTACGGTGGCGTAGCGTAAATGTGCCAGCGTAAGTGCGCGTAATTCAAATTAGGCAGGTAGGGGGCGTGTTGTATTAAAATTATCCTTGACCCCATGTAAATGACGCGCCTAACGAACTGCGCATGCGCCGGCCGTGCACGTATCCAAGTGCGCATGTTTAAAATTACTCTGCAAATACTCATTGGTTTCGACGTGAACGTAACTTTAGTAAAGCCCTATTCGCGAACAACGTAAACAATGGAAAATTCGACGTCCATACTTAACATTGGCTACGCCTCCTATAGCAGGGGTAACTTTACGCCGGAAAAAGCCTTACAAACGACGTAAAAAAATGCGCCAGGCGCACGTACATTTCTGATTCGGCGTATCAAGCTCATTACCATATTCGACGTGTAAATCGACGGAAGCAACACCTAGCGGCCAGCGTAAATATGCAACTTAGATACAATGGCATAAAAGACTTACACCACTCGTATCTAAGCAAAATTCTGGCGTATCTTGCTTTCTGAATACAGAAAAAGGATACGCCGGCGCATCCTAGAACTTACTCAGCGTATCAACAGATACGCCGACGTAAGTTCTTTCTGAATCCGGTTCTTTGCCTTTAAGGTAGATTGGTCAAAAGACAAAAGTCAGGAATGTACTACCTAATTTACCAAGGAAGTAAGCTAAGTGCAACTGCAAATCAATACTTTATAGACATTCATATGTTAAGCACAATCTGAAAGCCTTTTTAAAACCTATTATCTCCCCAGACTGGCTGTAATGCTGACCTCACTAATATGGACATCATTTTTTGTGTGCTCAGTGTGTGCTACTAAAGTATTAAGCACACTAACACCCTTAAAGTGCATATAAAATTGTTCTACTTAATACATTATCATATTCACAGCAAGGATGATCTAAAAAGTATGAACTAAGTTTGCTGAAAATGATGTGTATAATGTGTGTTGCAAATTAAATTTATTTTTTGAAAGGGTCGTTTCTTTATTATTATTATTATTATATTTTTAGAAAATGTTGTGTAGAATATTTTGCATGAAAAATGGTTTACATTTGTATACTTTATATATACTGTATATACGTAGTCAAGTATCTTTGAGCTTTTCTAGTCACTGTGTTACGCTCATATGACTGGTTTATCAATCTAATAATCTCCACTTGAGTAACATAAACACCCCCCATTTCCACCTAGTGCAGTCTTAGAACATAGAGCATGCTGCTGATCACTGTGGCAGTGCTCTGTTGGCTCCTTATAAAATAAATAAATGCACATTTTTTTTTATGTGCAAAAAAATGTGCATTTATTATTATTATTATTTTTTTAAAAAGGTGAATGTTAGCTTTTAAGCTGACTCACCAGATGCACTGGAGAAATGCAACAGTAATGCCTTGTACACACCATCGGAATTTCCAAACGTGATAAACTCAGATGGAATTTTCTGTCGGAATTCTGTCTTGCATACACACTGTCAGACCAAATTCCGATCGTCCAAAACGCGGTGACGTACAACATGTAAACAGCACTATAAAAGGGAAGTTCAAATGCAACGGCGCCACCCTTTGGGGTGCTTTTGCTGATTTTGTGTTACTGCGTGTTAGTTAAAGTTTGGTGAGAACCGATTCACGCTTTTCAGTCTCCGTGCTTTTCAGATCGCTTTCTGATGTTCAGTTTGTGCTTGTGGGTTCGTATCTGTCTTTCAGGACGTGTAGTCAGATCATATCTGTTTTTCAGTGCATTCTTGTCCACTAGTTTCTAGGACTTTCTGTTCCTCGGTGCATTCTGTTTAGTTTGTTCTAACCAGCTGACCGGTTTCTAGCCATGTTGGAAGTACGTTCTCATTGTAGAGCTCGTGCTGCGTTTGGGCTTGGTGTTGGGATTAATGCTTTGACCCAGGCTCAGTCCATGAACAGGGAGAGAAGGAGTTCATGGACCTAGAATTGGTTGCTCCAGCTGGAGTAATTTTGTCATATGCCTCTGCTGCAGGAAATCCAGGAGAATAATCCTGATGACTTCAGAAATTATCTCTGGATGACGAACCGTCACCGTCTGTTGGATTTGGTGTCCCCCTATATCACAAGGCAGGACACCGTGATGCGCCAAGCCTTCACTGCAGAGCAGAGGCTAGTTGCCACGTTGCGATACCTGGCGAATAGAAAAAGCCTTTAGGACCTGAAGTTCTCAACAGGCATCTCCCCCTAGGCTCTGGGGGTCATTATACCAGACAGCTCCATTGTAGTGCTTTACCCCCCCCTTATATGTGTACAAGTGTGAACCCCCTCCCCCCTTAAATGTGTAAAAATGTTTGTACTCATTAAATTCAGGCAGAGTGGCAGAGGCTTTTTTTTGGAGGGCCCCGAACACAGCTAGAACCACCCTATTTTTACAGTGGGCCATCAGAGGGGGTGAGGAATCTGATAATTAGGCCTTCTATTTTTGTCTTTATATACTCCATACTTAAAATAGATGTTATACTGATGTTGGCCAAGAATGTTTTTGTGTAATCTGCTTGCAATGTTATGTGCAAAAGTAAAAAAAAAATCTGGTTTTACTCCACAGTTTCCTTCAACGCCACAGGAATGGCAAACTGTGGCATCCCAGTTTGCCCAGTGGTGGGACTTCCCCAACTGCAGAGGGGCAATAGATGGGAAGCACGTCTGCATTCAGGGTCATATTATTATAACTATAAAGGTTTTAATAGTATAGTGTTGATGGCGGTGGTATCGGCACAGTATGAATTTCTGTATTTGAATGTGGGGAAGAATGGCTGGATGTCCGATGGTGGAGTGTTCGCACGTAATTTGCCCAACATCTCCAGACTGGTGGCCTAGCATTGCCACATGATGAAGACAACATTGAGGGCCTTCCATTTGTTTTTTTTGCTGATGAGGCTTTTGAGCTGGGACAACATCTGATGAGGCCATTTCCCCTGAGGACCCTCACCTCGGAGAGAAAGGTTTTTAATTACCGGGTGGCTAGAGCCCAAAGGGTTGTTGAGAATGCCTTTGGGATAATGGCCAGCCGGTTCCGCCTGTTTCTTACCTCTATACATATGGCGGACTACAAAATGAATCAATATCGTTTTCAGCTGCTGCATACTGCACAACTTTTTAAGGAGAAATGCACCGAATTATCTTACAACAGTTGGGGCGGTACTTTTTAGATAATCCCCTGACGGGCCTGGATACTGGCTGTACTGGCTTGGCCCTACAAAGCGTTCATGAAGTGTGGGAGAAATATGTTGAGTACTTTACGGGTAGGGGGGCCATTGCTATGCCAGACAATGTTTAATTTAAAAAATAAAATAAAATAAAAAAGTATGTGAAAAGCTAGATTTTTCCTTATTGCTTGTGTTTCTTTTATCTGTCGCCCAGGTTCTCCTAGTGCACTTTAACTGCCAAGTAGATTTGTCTTTAGTAAATAACCACCATTGTCACTGTAAACAACAACTTAATTTTAAAACTGGCATTGAGCATAGAAAGAAGAAGCCACACATTGTTGATTATCAAACTATTTTTACCCTGTGCACATTCACCATGTTTAAAACTTTATTTTTTTGGTTTTGCATAAACAGGCATGTTTCAAAGAACATATAAAACTATTGAACTTACAAAGTTCAACCTTTGAAAAACTGAAGGCAATATCAGATAGTGTTTAAAAAAATGTGTTGCTGTTGCCTTCATGAGATGGGGTGATGTAACCCCTGAACAAGCCAAATTTTGAAGATGCACACATTTTTTGTGTCAAAATTGTTTTTTTCCTCCTGATCCCATGGCAAATGTCAACATGTGCTATCTCCCATCATCTGCGATCAATAGATGTGATTTAGGGGTGCAAACCCTTCCTCTCACCTGATGGGAGATAGCACATGTTGACACACTGGGGCTGATTTACTATAAACAATGTGCTGCGCCGGTTCATGGCTCAATTGGTGCGACGGATAAATCATTAATTGAGCATGTGAACCGGTATGGGAGGGGGGGCAATGCAAAAATAAATATGTAATGCCGCCAAACTCCCTTTAGAAGTCTATTGGAGAAATCAAAAGTGTTAATTTTAAAGGTAAATATGTAAGTTTTTGTCATAAAAAGTGTTTGGGGACCTGAGTATCAATGCCAATTTTTTTTTTTAAAACAGCAGTTTTTTCGTGTGCAGTGAATTTAATAATGCTTAAAGTGAAACAATAAAAGTAAAAGAGGGGGGATGAAAGAGTGACCCCCCTCCTGAACTGTACCAGGCCACATGCCCTCAACATGGGGAGGATGCTTTGGGGTCCCCCCAAAGCACCTTGTCCCCATGTTGATGGGGACAAGGGCCTTATCCCCACAACCCTGGCTGGTGGTTGTGGGGTCTGTGGGTGGGGGGCTTATCGGAATCTGGAAGACCCCTTTAACAAAGGGGACCCCCAGATATCACCCCCCCTGTGTGAAATGGTAATGGGGTACATTGTACCCCTACCATTTCAACAAAAAAGTGTCAAAAATGTAAAAAAAGACAATAGCCGGTTTTTGTCAATTCCTTTATTAATGACTTCTTTACGCGCTTCTTCTCCCATCTTCTTCTTTTGTTCATTCGGGTTTTTAATTACCCTTTATTATGTGCAAATCCATCTATTTTAATAATAAAAAAAATATGCTGTTACCATTTTTGTTACTCAGTGGCAAACTGTGACCACCTCATTTAAAGTCCCAAGGGTGACACTTTTTCTGCATATGCATACAGGGATGGAGGTGCATCACCGGTGACTGCAGACCTTTTATCTTTATTTCAATTGAATCCGGGTGGAAGACACCCATCTTGCCCAAAAACTGGCCTGCTGTCCCCACTAGCCACTGTGATTTACAAATATACTCCATATACATGTTTTAGCCTTCGACTTTGCCCCCAACAGTGGTGGTGTTTTGTGGCCTTTGTGTCCTTTTGCTGTCTCCTTTGGCGGTTGGCGGTTTCTGTCTGGCATGGGAGCTGCCTTATGCTAAGGGAAATTTTTGTCTCCTGCTGCCCCCCCGTCCAATTGGATTTTGGGGGGGGCACCTGCATATCGGCACCATGGTCCTACACCCATTGGGTGGCATCCGTGACAGCGATGTTACCCAGTGGCAGTGCAGTTTGTTCTCTTGGATGGACGGGAGTTTACTGCGTATGCGTACTCCCATTGGCATCTGACGCCTTGGCATCAGCATACCTATCTATCCTCGCATGGTGTTGGGGGAGGGGCAGACCCCACACCTTCAGGGATATAAGTCAGTGGTGAGACATGGCTGAGATCATTTCCTTCACTCACCAACACCATGCACATCATAGGGATTTCTACTGCTGTCCAGCGACATCACACGTTAAGCTAAAACACATTTTCCCCACCCTAGCATCATATGCATTCTTTGCACTTTCTCCTTTTTTCAAAATATAGGGATTGATTTCCCAGATTAACACACTGCTTCAGGAATTCGTTTTTTACCCATGGCCTCTATGTCTTTTCCATTATTGGATCAGGTTAGTCCATATATGTTTCTATACAAATGACTTGTGTCTACTTGCTTAGTTAGTAAGGTTTGATATACAGTACATACTCATGTCAGAGCATACATGCTCTCATAAAAATACTTTTATACTATATACCTTGACATTTATCTTACACATTTTGGCAAATGATTGAGACACATACAATTATGTTTACAGCTGATATCAAGTCGCATACTGAGACAATTAGGACCATTTACTTTTACCCATGCCATGTCTGCCGCCTGATGTCCTCCCTGGGGATATCTGTGTCTGTTTTCTCCCCCTCAGCTCCTGTGCCACACTTTGGCTGCTGCCATCCATTTGGGGGTTCAGAAATGGAGACACTGGCTTTGTTAACTGGTAAGTTTTGGGCCGGTTTGTTCTGGCCCATTCTGCCATTGTTCTTGCATTTATCACTGTGACACATCTCTTTATCTATTTTAGATACATTCCATCTGCATCCACCCCTGATGAGCGAGCAATGATCTCGCAAAACGTGCGTATAACATCTGTATCAATTTTAATTACCCTTTATTATGTGCAAATCCATTGGCTGAGCTACCATGCTGTATTATTCATGTATGTACATCTATTTTAATACAAAAAAATAAATTATACTGTTACCATTTTTGTTACTCAGTGGCAAACTGTGACCACCTCATTTAAAGATCCAAAGGCGACTATTTTTCTTCAGTTCTAAGCACAGGAAACATGCACTACTTCACAGGCATACTATACCCACCCCCCGGTATGAAATTTAAAGGAATATTTAACTTTTATTGTTTCACTTTAAACACTTCCATACCGCACCTATTCTGGCACTTCTCTCCTTCATGTAAAAATTATATTTTGTTTCTAGAAAATTACTCAGAACCCCCAAACATTATATATATTTTTTTATCAGACACCCTAGGTTATAAAGTGGCGGACATTAAAACGTTTTATTTCCAACGGTGTTTGCGCAATAATTTTTCAAACAGTTTTTTTTGCCAAAAAACGGTTTCATGAATTAAAAAATAACATAACAGTAAAGTTAGCCCAATTTTTGGGGATAATGTGAAAGATTATGTTACACCGAGTAAAAAGATACCTAACTTGTGACGCTTTATTATTGCACACACTCATGGAATGGCGCCAAACTTTGTGACTTAAAAATCTCCATAGGCGACGCTTAAATTTTTTTTTAAAGGTTACCAGTTTAGAGTTACATGTGTGGTTTGAACGGCGTTTACAAATGTGGGCGGGACTTACATGCACGTTCGCTTCTGAGTGCGAGCTTCTAGGGACAGGAGCATTTTATTTAATTTTTTTTTTCTACGTAATTTTTTTTCCTTTTTTTATCAATTTTATTCCTATTACAAGGAACGTAAACATCCCTTGTAATAGGAATAGTGTGTGACAGGTCCTCTTTATGGGGAGATGCGGGGTCAATAAGACTCCACATCTGTCCTCCAGGCTGGAAAGCATGAGATCAGAAAAAAACACTGATCTCATGCTTTCAGCCACGATTGCGGCTTTGCCATGACTAAGCACTGATCCATAGTGTGAAACGCGTATGCTGCTATCCCCATTTTTGCTGCATTTTGTAGTACATTTTCTGTACTGCGGCTGTCCATTTTTCCAGCCTCTACTATTCACGATTGCGGATTTGTTTATGTTTTTAAATCTCTATGTGTGTAGAAAGGTCTAATGCGCTACTGTGAGTAAATTGTGGATATATATATATATATATTTATACTGATGACACCTTGACTGTCACATCATTCAGATCCACCCATTTTCTTCAACTTATGGACTAATTTTTGCTATATGAGATTATATCCACTGCATGTTTTGTATTTAGCCTTAATTGGCAATTTATTGCACTACAGTATAGTATGGGTTAATGCCAGCACATACCTAATATTTACCTCATATTTTTGCTTATTATGTTTATGTGCGTATCTATATCTCCACTGGTGACACACTATTGGTAGCACTTGTTAGCACCATTACTGCCATCTAACACAGATCATTTTTTTTATCACAACCGTGTTATTTAACACTTTAGGGAATGTTGTCCCACTAAATCTACCCATACCCCTTGGGTTAGTCAAACAACATAATAGTGACAGCGCCACCACCCCCAACACCTACACCTTTATTCATATACTCCCCTAGGGGAGTCATATTTAGGGGGGGCTGCAGCCACAATCTTATTCCTTTACCCCAGATTAGGCTATCCTGAGCGCAGCTTTCATTCCTATTTATTTTGTATCTCTTGCACTTAGGTGCATTAGCTTAGCCGCAGCTATGGAAGTCTTTGGGTATATGACCAATAGGAATATTAATGTTGACGGAATCTTTAGCCAGGAGGAAATCATCAACAGCCAAGACATGCAGGGAATGGTTAAACAACTTAAACACACTATGGAGAAACAATTACGTGTATGGTGGGACATAGCCACATTGGAAACATACATTAAGGAGAAAATGACCCCTAGGAGGCTAAGATGGGATGTACACCCCAATGATAATGTCACAGATCCTGGACTAATGCATGAATGGTACAATTTTTTCAATACTAGAACGAGAAATAAAACGAGCTCCTATATCAGATAGTTAAAAGAAGGAATTTTAAACTTAAAGCAATAGAAACACATATTGCAGAAATACAACAATCATTGACACTGTTTGCCAGCCAACAAGACTACAAAGACAAAACAAAAGAACTACAGGAACACATAAAAAAGTATGACCACAATATTCAAATTAAGAAACAAAAGAAATTTAAGAGAGACGTCTTAGACTATAAGAACTTGCAAGTTTATAAGTGGCAGGCAACCATGGATGGATCTAATGATGAACTTGATGACACCATCATGGAAGATAGTGAATCATTGATAACCACCAATTATGGAGTACCTACACCTAGGCCAACCAATTCCCCTGTTACACCCAGTCTAACTAGGGAACCTACTACTGGTGCCAACTCCACCCCCAGATGGCAGCAGGGTAGACCTGAGAACAGAAGGGTGAGATATCAAGATGAGGATAACTACAGAAGTCCTAACCAACCCAGATGGAGGTCATCGAGTAGGAATAGATCATCTCCCAATAGGGATTATTACACCTATGACCAATATCCCCCGCAAGGAAGAAATACAAGGGACAATAGGGGTTTTCACAGGGGGGGGCCGCAACAACAGACCAACAGGAAGATGGAGACTGCGGAATGGACAAGGATACGGTGGATGGAGAGGAACGAATGGCAACCGGCAGGATACCCATGGAAGACCCATAGGAAGAGACGAGCACCAAAGGAACCAAAGCCAGCAGGAACAAGGACCTCATCCCAGCCAATGGGACAACCGCTTATACAACAGGGAGAGAGAAGAGGAACCCACACAAAGAGAAAACGCGCCAGAGGGTGCAGGGGAGGGACGAAGAAAGCGTCCCAGACAACATTAGGAAAGGGCATTTTTAACCTTAGTAATATTCAACTTACTAAAGAAGAACTACAGATCTTAGATCTGGGCCTAAAATATGCTCCTGAGAAAGTCTTAGGCGCCGTACACACGATCGGATATATCCGATGAAAACGGTCCGCGGACCATTTCCATCGGATATGTCCGATCGGGAGTTTGATCCGATGGCGTGTACACACCATCGGATCAAATTCCCCGCCGCCGGACGGCGCGGTGACGCGGCGGTGACGTTGACGCCGCCGCGTCACCGCCACGTCACCGCACCAGGAAGTAAAACACTTCCGCGCATGCGCCGAATCCATTCGGCAGCGGCGCGGCGGCGGTGGGACCCGACATGTCTGCTGGTAAGTGTACTAACCAGCAGACATGTCGGGCGGACAGATTCCACCCGATAGATTTCAAAGCATGCTTTGAAATCTGTCGGGTGGAGAAATCTGTCCGCTAGCCCATACACACGAGCGGAGATGTCTGCTGAAACGGTCCATCGGACCGTTTTCAGCGGACATATCCCCTCGTGTGTACGCCGCCTTAGACCAATTCGAAGCATATATAGACTTCCAAAAATTCCTTAGGAAACTTAACCTGCGCAAATATTTTGCAAACAACACAGAAGACCGTAGCATACAACCTTCCCAATATACTCAGACAGAACTTAGAAACAACTCTGTATTCAACCCCAATGTCCCAGGCAACCAGTGTATAGGAGCCTTTAAAAAGATGGTGGAAAGGGATCTAAGGAAAGTACAGAGAAAATTCAAAAATAAAAATAAAAACATCTGGGAAACCATCAAAGCTATTGGGAAGAAGAATGAAGTCATCATCAGGCCAGCAGATAAGGGGGGGGGCTTGTCATCCTTAACAAGACGGATTATGAGGAGGAAATGGAAAATCTACTCAAGGTCCCCAACACATATAAAAAGCTGAAGGGCAATCCGAAAGCCAAATTCAACAAAAAACTTATCAAATATGTGAAGAAGGGGAAATCGATGGGCATACTGAGCCCCACTGAAGCTGAGTACCTGGTGTCAAATTCTACCAAAACACCGGTAATATATTACACACCGAAGATACATAAGACACTGATTAAACCTCCAGGAAGACCCATCATTAGTGGGATCAACTCCGTATTTTCCAGGTTGGGAGAATATCTGGACACGTTCCTTAAACCTGTTGTAAAAAAGGGGAGGTCGTATCTTCGTGACAGTGTACAGTTAATTAATGAACTTAAACACGTGGAAGGCGCAGACAACCTATTACTCGCCACAATTGACGTCAACTCACTGTATACTAGTATTTCGCAAACAGATGGCCTTTATGGGGTAGAAAAAGACCTTCATCAAAACACGACGTTGAAACAAGAACAAATCAATTACATTGTTGAAGGATTACATATGGCAATGAGTTATAACTATTTCTGGTATAAGAACAACTACTACGTCCAAAACAGGGGCGTAGCTATGGGGGCACGCTATGCCCCCAGTGTCGCCAACCTGTTGATGGACCGTTGGGAAGAGGAATATGTGTACACACGCAACATCCCCCAGATCAAATTGTATCGTAGATACATTGATGATCTCGTCATACTCTGGGATGGAAGCAGTGATACCTTCCAAGAATTCCTACACAACCTCAATACCAATAAATATGGTCTCACCTTCACAGGAAAGTGTGATATGCAGAGCATAGATTACCTGGATCTTCAAATCTTTAAAGTGGGGTCCCAACTTCACACAAAAACATTCTTCAAATCCACGGATCGTAACGGTTACATCCCGTCTACCAGCTGCCATCATCCTAAGTGGAAGGCAAACATACCCAAAGGCCAACTCATGCGACTGCGCAGGAATTGCAACTCTATTGGAGACTATATTAATCAAGCTGACGTCATCGTTGAGAGGTTCAAAGAGAAAGGGTATAAAGAAAGCAATCTGATGAAACTGAAAGGAGAAGTCCTAAAAATGGACAGAAACATCATGCTGGAACCCAAAGTTAAGAATAAATCCATCACATCAGATGTAGCCCTTATAACTGGGTTTAACTCACAATATAAGGTATTTGAACATATAGTTAAAAAATACTGGCCTATCCTAAAAGAAGACCATACTTTGAATAAAATTCTAAAGAAAAGACCTACCTTCATATATAGGCGAGCCCCCTCTCTACGCCACCATCTTGTACATAACGTGATCGACCCTCCAAAACCCATTAGCCTCTGCCCTGAACTTAATGGGTTTTTTAAATGCCAAAAATGCTTGGCCTGCAGAGTGAGCAAAAAGCAGCCTAGGAGAAAAATTAATTTCAAGTCGAGGGTTGATTTCAAGGAATATAAAATCAAAGAGCTCATCGCATGTCATTCCACCCATGTGACTTATGTCATTGAATGTCCATGCCACCTATAGTATGTAGGTCGCACCACACGACCCCTAAAAGTGAGAATTCGGGAGCATATCAACAGGATCAAAAAGGGATCCACTAAACACAACCTCTACCGTCACTTTAAGAGATTCCATCAACAGGACCCAACGGAACTTATCTTCTACGGCATAGATCTGATCAAAGATAATTGGAGGGGCGGTAATAAAACCACCGCTATTTCCCAGAATGAAACAAGCTGGATCTACCGTTTGGGATCTTTAAAGCCGCACGGATTGAATGCAGATATAGACCTTAACTGCTTCTTGGCTAACCCTTAAAATGCTTATTGACGCATTCTAACTTTAACCTCATGTATGCTATATACTCTATTCACATATGCCAATACCTCTGTACACTTTACATCATATAATGACCAGAGAGTAAATATATCTCTCTACTGTCTCCCCTCATGACTCTACCTACCCCTCTAAGATGGGTATGTAGACACATCCATCATACCCATTTGTAACACCTAGTTTACAATGAGAACACTCTCTCATGTCTGGTCCTTTCCTCTAGTCGGACTCTTCTATCAGTCTGCTCTAGTAGTTATATATTTTCTCTTCTCATCCTGGGCCCTTATTTAGAGGGGGTTTGCAATAGAATTATAACCTACAACCTACCCATTACATATGCACTGTAGGAACCATCGTACCTATGATGTTGTACATGGATGGCCAATTAATATATGTACATGCAGAATAGCCAATTTCTGCATTATATATATATAGGCCTTTTTGGTCATATGATTGGTAGCTCAACCCTTGGAGATACCACCCCCCTATATTTATTATTTATTACATTCCATTACAATCACACTCCCTCATGACCGAGTGCTTAGGATTGATTATACCTACGGATAAGTCTTTAATATAAGTTTAAGTAACCCCACCTGCCCACTGGCTATTATGTCTAATACAATAGCCTGCCGTTACATCAAAACAATTGTTTCTTCTGAATAATCTCTTTGATTAATATTAGTGATCTTTCTGATTAATAATAGTGAAATGTTATACTTCCTGTAATGGCTTTTGCGAATTAGGGCCGTTAACATGGCAATTAATATAAACATCCGGGTCATATTGGCTCCGGAAACCTAATACTATATAAGCATATGCTTATCATAGATATTTATCTATCAAATGTGTAAGTCCCATTTCATGCCTGGACACCTAACTCGCCGCACATTGCCTGATTGGCCAATAGCGGCTATACTCGCTTTTGGTTGGTGATATTTAAACATCTGATTGGACACTGATCCCGCCACTCAACAGTTTGGATAAGTTACACACTTATTAATGCTTAAGCCCTGTCCTATGATTGGACATCTAACCCGCTGCATATTGTCTGATTGGTCAGCAGCGGTTACATCTACTTCTAAGTGGCGAAAATTGCAACATCTGATTGGATACCGAATCGTTTTTTTCGATTGGACAGCTCCACTGAGCGTCTGAAATTGCCATGGTGACGCCGCCTATTTATCCTGCAAGTCGTGGTATGCGTGTACCCGCTTCCGAAGACGTAAGGATTACGAAACGTGCGTAAAGCAGACACACGCACACCTACACGCACTTCCGGGATCACCAGCGTGCCTGCTTGGAACGCACGCCGTTCACATGCTGGATTGATCCACATCCGGAACTCAATAGTGCCTGTACTGTGGAGTACCTATGTCTGTCAAATCATAGGGTATTACTCCCCTTTTTCTTGTTTTTATTTTATGTCTTTTATTTTTATTTTACCGCTGATTACACCTATTTCAGCTTAGCATGGTGCTATGACTTTTTAATACTATTATTGATTTTTTGTAATATTGCACCTGTGCTTGAGTTATTGCTCAGCAGTGTCAATAAAATCCTCTTTTACTTTATATACTACACTATGGAAGCCCTTCTTCTTTTTTGCTTTGGAGGAACTGTTTAAATAACTACCCATACCAAGGAGACTTACCAGGAATCTTGGTGATTGCTTTGGAACCCAGGAGAAGGAGCCACGACACAGTGGAATATATGCTGTGATCTGACACGTCTCATACCCCTGCAGGGGTGACTACATTTGGTGAGTGGGGACCCATAAGGGGGAGCACCGGATCCACTGCGACACCCACCTGACGTATCACCTATTCATATAGGTGCACCTTGATTGTCACATCACTCAGATTCACCCGATTATAACTGATGGACTAATTTATGTTAGCTGATTTCTATTTTTATTTTTTGCTTATGAGTATCTATCCACTGCATGTCTTGTACCTAGCCTTAATTGGCAATTTATTGCACTAAAGTACACACCCAGTATTTATATTTTTAAATGGTTATTGTGGATATATATATATATTTATACTGATGACACCTTGACTGTCACATCATTCAGATCCACCCATTTTCTTCAACTTATGGACTAATTTTTGTTATATGAGATTATATCCACTGCATGTTTTGTATTTAGCCTTAATTGGAAATTTATTGCACTACAGTATAGTATGGGTTAATGCCAGCACATACCTAATATTTACCTCATATTTTTGCTTATTATGTTTATGTGCGTATCTATATCTCCACTGGTGACACACTATTGGTAGCACTTGTTAGCACCATTACTGCCATCTAACACAGATCATTTTTTTTTATCACATCCGTGTTATGTAACACTTTAGGGAATGTTGTCCCACTAAATCTACCCATACCCCTTGGGTTAGTCAAACAACATAATAGTGACAGCGCCACCACCCCCAACACCTACACCTTTATTCATATACTCCCCTAGGGGAGTCATATTTAGGGGGGGCTGCAGCCACAATCTTATTCCTTTACCCCAGATTAGGTTATCCTGAGCGCAGCTTTCATTCCTATTGATTCGTTCTTTGGGCCTCCGATAGCACGGGAGAGCCCGGAGAGGCACCGGATGGTGGCAGGAGGGGTGATGTCCCCTCCCGCCGCCTGTAAGAACGATCAAGCGGTGGAATGATCATCGCCATGATCATTCTTATGGTGCGAACAATCGCCGCCTGTAAAAAAGGATATCTGAATGATGCCTGTAGCTGCACCCATCATTCAGATATCCCCCACTGAAGTCCAGGACGTCATATGACATCCTACGACACGGAAGAAGTTAAGCATTATTAAAATTACTGCTCCTGATGTCCCCTGGGGCTGGACCCACGTCACCAAACAATAACTTGCATATTAACCATTAAAAATGTACTTTATATCATTCTCTTCTATAGACTATTAAAGGACGTTTCCGCTGCTTTTCGAATTTGACGCAAAAACCCCAAATTGTTCGCTGTTCGCCGAACAGCCAATGTTTGAGTTGAACTTGAAACTCATCCTTACCGGGGGGAGGGGGGGTTGGCTCATCCCTAGTAGGGATGAGCCGAACACCCCTGCGTTCGGTTCGCACCAGAACGTTCGAACAGACCGCCCGTTCCCGTGAACATTTAGAACCCCATTGAAGTCTATGGGACTCGAACGTTCAAATTCAAAAGTTCTCATTTTAAAGCCCAATATTCAAATGATTGTTGGAAAACGTCTTTGAGAACCCGGGTCTTGCCCCAGGGAACATGTATCAATGGAAAAAAACATTTAAAAACTGTCGTTTTTTCTGGAGCAGCGATTTTAATGATGCTTAAAGTGAAAAATATATATAAAAAATTCCTTTAAATATTGTACCTGCTGGGTGTCTATAGTAGTGCCACATGTTTAGAAATGTCCCTACACAACATGAGATTACTCTCAGAAAAAATAAATTTAATACTGCTTGCGGCTTTAATGTATTGTTTGGTCCCTGCAATATGGATACAAATCATTGAATAAAAAAGCATGAGTTTCCCCGCCACCACTCCCCCCAGGTCATTACAAGACCCAGTGCCAATCCTGACCTCCATGGGGCAATAAGCAAAATGACATGGCGCATTAAAAATGAGAAGCGGGGGGGCGCTGACGACAGTGACTTGTCACATTAAAGAAAGTGGAGAAGCGGGGGGAGGGGGTGTTCTGCTGTTGTAAATGACTCAGCCAGCGGGTTTATAAGCGGGGTGAGGGGCGAAAATGACTTTTTACCAGGCGGGGCCTCTAGTAATTTGGGGGGCCCTTTGCAGCTTTGCGGGGCCCTAAGCGGCTTGCATAGTGAGCCTATAGCAAGGATCCGCCCTGACAAGTCCCTTTGTCCCTATGAACTTTGAACAGCGGTGCAAACAAGACAAGGACTGTAGGTTTGTTAAGTGGAATATGAACCATGTCATACTTTGCTGCTGCATATTGCACAATTTCCTAAAGAGTCCCTCAACAAACTACATGAAACTTGTGCCTGATGAGGCCATTGATGTTCCAGTGGTGGACCGTGAACCTGTGGCCATACAGGCTTGGCCCCCAAAAGCGCACGTGCTGTGTGGCACCAATATGTCGATTATTTTATTACAATGCCAGATCTTGGCTCAATAAAAACATTTTTTGGGAAAGAAAAAATCTAGAAAAAAGGGGGGTAGCCACCCGGGGCCCCCCTTTAAACAAATTATGTGAAGAACTCCTGTTCTCTAAAGGCCTCCATTATTTCTGCAAGCCAAAATTTATCAAAAAAAACAACAAATGTCAGTCAAGAGAGTATATATGTTCAGAGACTCTCGAAGAGAGTCTCTGAACATATATACAACATCTCAACGGGTTATGAAGACCATAGTGTATCACTACATTTTTTGGAGAAACACAATAAAAACCCAATAGGCCTAAAATTGTGGGGTATAGATAAGGTAGACCCTAATTGGAGGGGGTCTAATAGAATATGGGAAATATCCAAAAGAGAAACAGAGTGGATTTTTTTTTAACAATACACTCAGTCTGCATGGCCTCAACATAGACCTAGACCTCAATTGCTTTATAAGCAATCATTAGCTCAAAGCTTTATATTTTTATATTATATTTTTATATATATATATTTTATGATGAGATTACTCCCCCACTCAAGAAGTCGTCTCATATAGTGTATATAGTCTTTTTCTTTTATATGATTGATACACATATTTATATTGGTGCCGCCAGAATATGGTCGTTCCATTTTAATAATGGTTTGTTGTGCACAATTTTTTAATATGTCGCAATGATATTTTAGGACATTAATAAACCTTAATGGACTTGACCTGCGAATGTTCGCTGCTAGTCACATCGGACCCGCTAATTTGTTATTCCCATAAAGATGTACATGAATTGATATCTTAATAGAGTTTATTAATTGTTTCCATATTTACATGTATATTTATTTTATATATGTACAAAATTATTGATGGTGTGTTTGCCATCTCGGTTTTACTCTTAGTGCCAGAGCAAGCCGTACATTTAAAATAGATGACACATACACATCACTAAAAATGATTTAAAAATATCAAGTTTTACATATTTCTTCTTTTTATGCATTTCCTTTTATGCATTTTTAAACACATATATATTTATATATATATATATATATATATATATATATATATATATATATATATATATATATATATATTTTAATATATATCTGTTTTTAACATATCGTTTTTTAACATATCTTTCCCATTGGAATGTTGTTGTTTGAATTAAAATACTGACATTTGGTCCTGGACATTTACATAGTGATCAATGCCTTCTAATGAGGAGGAATTGAATCCTATGCCTTTCAATCTGGTGTCCACAGCAGCCGCGTTTAGCTGTTTGGAACGGCATGAGTTATACACACAAAGAAGGAACAGATGTCCCTCGATACGAGCAGAGAGGCCGTGTTTGAGTGAGCTGAAGAGGCGGCTCGCTCAGCAGACTCCCTTCCAACAGCAAAAATGATGACGCATAGACTTAGGCAGAGCTGTCCGATTCTCACAAATCAGAATGAGCTGTTTTACATAAACAGGAGGGCTTACAAGGCTGTACATGCTTGCATTGTCCCCGATGCCTGCTGCGTCATGAATTAGGGGCAGAGTGGTACACCCCTTTTGCCTATTTATATCCGGAGAGCATGACGTGTAGCCACGCCCTCTGAAGACGTGAGAACCAATCACGAAACGCGTCAGGGCGTGGCTACACGATCAGCATTGACACACACACAGGGAATCAGCTGGACCCGGGACTTAGCAGTGTAAGCCGAGCTGACAAGCACACTTCTCTGCAGTTAACCGCATTCCAGTGTCTTCTGATGTGCCGTTTTTATTCTTTATACATTGTAAGCATTCTCTAGTGTGTAATAGTATTACACTATATCCCTCTCTCTTCACTTCCACATGACCACTCATGAAACGTTCCCATGAAACATAACTGATCACTTGGAGGACCTTTTGGATATCTGGTGGAGATTAGGAGGAAAAGAGGACATCTGATCCGAGAAGGAGATCTTAAAACTGAGCTTTACAGGCGTTACACACCACTACCGTCTGGTGAGTAGCACTCCTAAGGGAGACACCCTTGAAAAGAGCACGGTGATTCACACAAGATTAACCCCTCACTAAGGAATGTTTTGAAGAGACTGTGTCAATGTTTCAGACAGATCAGACGACATTTATGCATGAATGCTACTGATGTTGGTTTTGGACATTACTACTATTAGCGTTTATATTTATCACAAGAATGATTTATTAATGTGATTTGTATCAGATAATTATAGCAGATTTTATGTTTTTTAAGGTTAATAGGTATCTTAAATTAACTCATACAGCGCTGTTAATGTTTCTTACTTTAGAAACATATTCTTTCATATACATTTTTCGTTATAATAGCTGCTTATCTGCACAAACTTTTTCATAGCATATGCTTTACACCACCATAGAGCGCTAGGATCAGATCTGCCTAACAAACAGACACTGATATTTCTTTTTATAAATGTCAGTCAAGCCTTAGCTTTCTCCCCATATCTAACCCACAAACTCATCCACTGATCATAAAGTTCAAAATCAAGTTTCGTATCGTCGTACTGCACGATTGTTTTCCCAACGTTTTCTACCAACTATGAACGACATTCTCACTCACACAATATCCCTTTATATACTGCGCTTGCAAGAAGCTCCACACGTATCCCTGCCTCATGACGATCGTTCTAGTAATTGCCACGCCCCGTTTCGGTCGGTCAATGCACTGAAGACATGATGGAGGAGAATCAGGAGAGACATGAAGCTGCAACCTCAAGGCAGGAGAGAGGCCAGGCACACACCAGGAGCAGGAGGAGGTACAAAGCCATCAACATGTCCTTCGATGAGATTGTGGAGATGGTTGCCATTCTTAAAAAGGAGGACTATGACTGCAAAAGAGGGCCTTACAACAACCCAAATAAAGTCAAGGCCCAGATCATAGAGAAGGTTCAGAAGACTATCCATAAAAAATGTGGGGTGCAGAGGTCCAGGGAGCAGTTGCGTAACAGATGGTCTGACCTGAAAATCAGAGAGCCGGAGCAGATGGAGAGCATTCGAAGAGTCATCAGAAGAAGTGAGTAATTTTCATCATGTGTACTCTGATTATTTGTTTTTATTATTTTGCGGCGTGTGCTTTTTATTTTAGGTTGTATATATACAGTTCAAGAATAGATGTCTCAACGTTCATGTTTGTGGGCATAATAATTGGTCGTTCATTCTATTTATGATCTTTTTATGTGAGACCAATTTTCTATTTAATGTAGATGTGTTATTAACTAGATTTAAATAATCCAACTTAAGTCAATATACAGTAAAAGGAGAGTATGCTCATTGCTCAGCAGTTGGTTACACATATGGACTCAGTAGCACAAGTGTTGGCATGGCCGATCCGCCCTATAGGCTCACTATATGCAAGCCACTTAGAGCCCTGCAAAGCTGCGAAGGGCCCCCCAAATTACTAGAGGCCCCGTCTGGTAAGAAGTCATTTTCGTCCACTCACCCGGCAAGAAGTCAGCACCCCTTTTTTCTCAATTTCATGTAAGATGTAATTTCCGACAGCTGAACACCCCCTCCCCCCACTTCTCAACTTTCTGTAATGTGACATGTCACTATCGTCAGCGCCCCCCGCTTCTCATTTTTAATGTGCCATGTCATTTTTCTTAGGAGGGCAGGATCGGCACTGAGTGTTGGCCACAAGAACAACCTAGTTAGGATGTCACACAGAGGTGATCCAGTGGATACTTGTTGTTTTTCCATGTAGGTTACTTGGCCAAATATAGAGAAATGCAGCAGCTTTGGTAATGGATAAAATCCTGTGTTAAGCTTAGAAGGATTGTAAAAACAGACAATTGTACCACACTTTATAAAAACAATGATTGATATTCCTCTTTCAGACCTCTAATCTTTTTGATTCATGTATCCCTTTTCTTACAATCTCATAGGGCGCAATCAAGCTGCAGCAGTGAAGCGGACAAACCCCACACAGAGCCAAGCCCCACCCCCGCCGGTGTGCAGGAAGTGGAAAATGCCACCACATCAGGTCAGTGTCATACAGCACAGCTTCAGGTAATACATGTAGGCCTGCATAATTGTAATACATGTTTTTTTCCAAATTTTAGGAGGTATTCCTGCAGTTGGGGGAGGACCGACAGTGCCCAGGTTTTAATTGGAGAGGTCTATTCCTGCAGGTCCCAAATTGAGGACATAAATATCGCCTTAGGGCAGCTTCAAAACAAAAACCTAAAGGTGAACCTAAAATTAAAGGATCTGATTGATGTGCTGGGGAGGGTTTAAAAAAATAGATGTAGACAAGTATTTCAAAGCAAAAATATATTTCTTGACAAAAAAAATTGAGAATTTCTATTAAGATATTTAAAAAAAAAAAAATTACACCTTTTGTCGTGTGAAACAATAAATATTTTTGGATACTTAACAATGTGTGGCTTATTATTATATCATTGTTGCCTAAAAGAACAAATCTAGATTTGTGGTGTTTACATTGACAATGAGGACTCAGTATTTAGTACAGGAAAATAAACATGACACTATGATAAAGTAGGAGAAAGCTAGAATGAACTCAAATTAGAAAATAATCAAACAAAGAAAAATACTAGAACAGGGGCAGAAAAATTGGGCCTTAGGCACTGGTGGCGGTGCCACAACACTGCAACCCCTCACAGATACTGTAATTGGAGCGGAACAAAGAGCCACATGCAAAGTATTGCATCAAAAATTGTTATTAGACGCCCCTGTTAAACAGGGGCAGAAAAATTGGGCCTTAGGCACAACACAACACTGCAACCCCTCACAGATACTGTAATTGGACTGCAACAAAGAGCCACATGCAAAGTATTGGATCAAAAATTGTTATTAGACACCCCTGTTAAACAGGGGCAGAAACATTGGGCCTTAGGCACTGGTGGCGGTGCCACAACACTGCAACCCCTCACAGATACTGTAATTGGAGTGCAACAAAGAGCCACATGTAAAGTATTGCATCAAAAATTGTTATTAGACGCCCCTGTTAAACAGGGGCAGAAAAATTGGGCCTTAGGCACAACACAACACTGCAACCCCTCACAGATACTGTAATTGGAGTGCAACAAAGAGCCACATGCAAAGTATTGCATCAAAAATTGTTATTAGAGGCCCCTGTTAAACAGGGGCAGAAAAATTGGGCCTTAGGCACAACACAACACTGCAACCCCTCACAGATACTGTAATTGGACTGCAACAAAGAGCCAGATGCAAAGTATTGCATCAAAAATTGTTATTAGACACCCCTGTTAAACAGGGGCAGAAAAATTGGGCCTTAGGCACTGGTGGCGAGCCCAGAAACAAACAATTTCTTACTAGCTATCAGCAAGATCAGTGAGGAGGAAAAGATCTTGCCCCTAGGTATTACCGCATCATGTAAACCAGACACTGGCGATGGTTGCTGGAACCGGTCAGACCTTGGGGCTGTGGACTAAAAAATTGTCTGAACGCATCGGTCAGACGGCCACCTTATCCACCGCTTCTTCTGTGACTCACCGAAGCCTCAGCAACACATTATCCAGGACCAGGATTTGGTAATCCCCGCAGAAGTTTCATCTTCTGCTCCCTCTGTGACGGCAAGATAAGCTCCGCAACCTTACTCTTGTAAAGTGGATCAAGGAGAGTTGCCAGCCAGTAATGATCCCTCTCCTTGATACCACGAACATGAGGATCCTTACGCAGGCTTTGCAGGATCAGGGAGGCTATGCAGAAAAGGTTTGCTGAGGCATTCGGGGCACAGTCCTCTGGGTCACTGAGGACGACAGGATCCGCAGCCACCTCATCCCATCCACGTAAAAGTCCATGGGTTCCTTAGGACTGTAATGATCCCTTGAAGACTGCTGGTGCTGATGCTGAGTGCTAGGCTCCACCTCCAAGCTGATGATACAATCATCCTCCTCCTTCTCCTCGTCCTCTTCCTGTGTGCTAGGCAGGCAAGCAGAACCACTGTCTGGATAAAGGGGGCCTTGAGAGGTAAGGAAGTCCTCTTCTTCCTCCCTCTGTTCTGCCTCAAGGGCCCTGTCCATTAATCCACGTAGCTCCAACATGTGAATAAGAGGGACAGTCTCACTGATGCATGCACTGTCACTGCTCACCATCCTGGTGGCTGCCTCAAATGGTGACAGGACAGTGCATGCAGCCCTGATCAAGGCCCACTGGCGTGGGGGAAAAAAACAAGCTCCCCTGACCCAGTTCTGCTGCCATATTGGCACAGGTACTCATTGATGGCCCTTTGCTGCGTGTGCAGCCGCTGCAGCATGCCCAATGTAGAGTTCCATCTGGTGGGCATGTCACAGATTAGGCGGTTCTTGGGCAGGTTGTATTTCCTTTTTGGAGGTCTGTCAGCCGAGCATATATGACCCTCAGAAATGCACACAGACATTCCTGGCCTGCTTCAGGACATCCTGTAAGCCCGGGTACCTGCCCAAGAACCGCTGCACCACCAAATTCAGGACATAAGCAAAACAGGGCACATGGGTCAGTTGTCCCTGTCGCAGGGCAGAGAGGAGGTTGGTGCCATTGTCGCTAACCACGATTCCAGGCTTAAGCTGGCGTGGCGTTAACCACCTCTGAGCCTACCCCTGCAGAGCTGACAGAACCTCGGCCCCAGTGTGGCTTCTGTCTCTCAAGCACACCAGCTCTAGCACTGCATGGCATCTCGTGCCTGCATTCCTGCATAGCCCCTCGTACACCTACGGAGCACGGCTGGTTCCGAGAGCACATCAGCACAGGAAGAGGCCTCAGAGGAAGAAGAAGAGGGGGTGGAGGAGAGAGGTGTGTCACAACCAGTAGTAGTGTTTTGCAGGCGTGGTGGTGAAACAACCTCCAAACTACTGTACCTTGCCCTGCGTCCTTCCCAGCTGCCAGCAGAGTCACCCAATGCGTAGTGACACTGTGTTGAAACAGTTCGGGGGACTCCTCAGGAGAACATGGTAGGACTAGGGAAGGAGTAAGTGATGCCATTGAGCAGAGGGAAGAGGACACCTTGGGAGCTAATTTGCCAGACAAAGTACCCTTAGCCTGGGTGAGAGAGGATGAGGAGGATGAGGATGGCTTGGTCATCCACTCTACCAATTTGTCTGCATGTTGAGGATCAACAAGGCCAGCTCCCGAAAAGAAGGACGAGCATGTGCAACGGCCACGTGCTTAAAGAGGATGCACCGTGTCCACCACCAGCACTGTTTCCTCTAGATGCAGAGCCTGCTTGCCCTCGTGACTCTATGCCTCTCTTTGTTGTCCTTCCAGACATTATAATGGCCTGCAGAGGACAAAGTCAGTACACACACCTCGTAGCTTTGGGTGCAAACTGCAGAGGACACGTGGAGTACACACCAAGTAGCTTTATGTGCAAAGTAATGAGCACACTTGCAGTATACACCAAGTAGGTTTAGGTGCAAACTATACAGCTCAAGTGCAGTTAACTACAAGTAGGTTCAAGTGAAAACTATACAGCACAAGTGCAGTAACCACCTGGTACGGTTAGGTGCAAACTATACAGCACAAGTGCAGTGAACTACAAGTAGGTTCAAGTGCAAACTATACAGCACAAGTGCAGTGAACTACAAGTAGGTTCAAGTGCAAACTATACAGCACAAGTGTAGTAAACACCTGGTACGGTTAGGTGCAAACTATACAGCACAAGTGCAGTGAACTAAAAGTTGGTTCAAGTGCAAACTATACAGCACAAGTGCAGTAAACACCTGGTACGTTTAGGTGCAAACTATACAGCACAAATGCAATACAACACGTTAGAAGACTGCAGCTAGCACAATCAACTGCCTGACAAATAGGAATAGCTGATATAGCTAAACTATACAGTGTATAAATATATGTACAACTCCTGGGATGTATATATATCCTCTACACACTGTAAATTTAACTAAACTGACTAGCCTGCCTGCTCTATCTATCTATCTAGTAAAAAAGACACTTTGGGCCAGATTCAGAGAGCGATTATGCCTGCGCAACAGGAGATGCGTGTGCGTAAGTCTAAATGTGCGCGTGCGTTTCGATGCACGGCATTCTCAAATCGAGATACGCAAGAAATCTACTTTTTTTGTCCAGCGTAATTTCGATAGACTGGCGCATACGTCCGCGCAAACTGCGCTAGACACACCATTGATTTGCTAGTCAAATATGCTAATGAGGGAGTTACGGGGATCCACAAAAGAACGTTGGTGCAGCGCAGGCTACGCGGTGTGCGCAACAGCAAAATGTCCCGTCTAAAATTAGACCATACAAAAGGTGGTCTAAAATTTGAAAAATCGTCTACATGTCAGATAAAGCAAGACCGTTAGTGAGGAGCAGACCAGACACAAGTGTTGCACACCAATCTATATGCCAACATGCCTGGGGCATCCTCGCTCATAGCTGCACTACTGACTTTAGATGAGCAAAGAAGGAGGAGGGCACGGAGGATGGCACAGGAGAGGGTATACCGCACACGCATAGACCTGTTTGGCATGAGTGATTCTGAGGTGTATCGCATCTTCAGATTCACCCCTCATGCCATCCTGGAATTAACCACAACCTTGCAGGAGGACATCACCAGCCCAACACACCGCTCACATGCAGTGCAGCCACTGGTCAAGGTCCTGGCAACACTCCATGTCCTTGCCAGTGGCTCTTTTCAGCGTACAAGTGGAGTGGTGGCTGGGATGTCACAATCCTCCATGAGCAGATGTGTGCACCAGGTTGTCCCAGCAATCCTCAGACGCATGGCCAACCAAATCATGAAACCCACCACTGAGGACCTGCGGCTGAAGGCAATGACAGATTTCTACAGAATTGCCAGATTCCCACGCACCATCGGGGTCATTGATTGCACACATGTGGCACTTCAGCCCCCCCATGAGACAGAGCACATGTACCGCAATCGGAAGCATTGGCATTCCATCAACGTACAGGTGATAGTCGATGCCCAAGGCCTCATATGGCACGTCCGTGCCAAACACCCCGGATCCAGCCATGACAGCTACATCTACAATCAAAGCCACATCCGAATGGAATTCGATCAGAACGTGTATGGGGCCACCTGGCAGGTTGGTGAGTGACATGGGTGGCAGGCATGACTGTACCCCCCCATGATGCACACATCACAACGGGCACATGCATGACTAACATCCTCTTGTCTTTTCCCTTCCAGGTGACTCTGCATATCCCCTGGGACCCCATCTCATGACTCCTATCCAGAACCCCCAAACCCCAGGAGAGGAAAGATACAATGAAGCCCACGCCCAAACACGTGCAGTGGTGGAGCGCACCTTTGGCCTCCTGAAGTCACGTTTCCGATGCCTGGATAAGTCTGGGGGGACCCTGTTGTATTCCCCAAACTTTGTGTGCCATATTATCGGTGCCTGTTGCATGCTGCACAACTTCGCAGTGAGAAAGGGCCTGCAGATTGACCTATGTGATGACCTAACCCCCCAACCAGACAATCACCCTCTAACCGAGGTTACCCCGTCTTCTGAGGGAAGAGCAGCCAGGAGACAGCTCACATTGGGCATCTTTGCACATTAAACACACATATTAATCATGGCACAATGAGAATGCATGCATGCACACCACTGTGGTCCCTAGCACACACACCCCACATCCTCATCAAATTGGATTGGCACCAGTCCACCATGCAGGACTTGTGAGCAGCAACGCCACGCCAAGGCTCCAATTATGTCACTGTACATTCATACACCATTCACACGGACCTGGGGATCACTTCTCCCTGGTCCTGGGGAACCCTTCTAAAACCAAATTTGATTATGACACCCCTTTTCCGGCAGGAATGTCACCCCCACATTCAAACAGCATTCACAACCCAAAAAAAAAAAAAACATTGCCAGCAAACTCAAAAAATTTCCAGCAAAAAACTAAAAAAACAAAAAAAAGGGGAAAAACAAATTAGTGCCCTTGACGTGAGCCACGCCTGGGGCGCCCCCGGCCACGGCCCCGGCTCCTCTGGTGAGACTCATGGGGGAGGGGGAAAACCGGGGAAGGAGGAGCAGCCCCTGGTCTCTGCCCACCTGGCGGCCTGCCCTCCAAGGCCACGGCTATTCTGTCCAGGGCACCACCTAGTATTGCCGTGTTGGCCTGGATAGCCTGGGTGAGGGCCCTCACATCCTGCCCAACGCCTGCTGATGTAGTCTGCAGGTCGTTAAGGCAGTTTGTGAAAGCCCGGGAGTGGCAGTCCAGGTTCCCCAGCATATCCTTGATGGAGGACAGGCTCTCCTCCATCCGCACTAATGTCTGGCTGACCTGTCCCAGATGGCGGGTCTGGAGGGCCTGGTACCTTCTCAGAGTGGCGGGCAGGACATCGGGCACCCCCCTGGTCTTCTGGGTCGCCTTCCTGCCTCCAGCTGATGATTGTGGCCGGGGGGAAGGGGAGCCCCTTGGGAGGGGAGCCATGTTGGGGGAGGAGGGGGGGGGCTGTCAGCCTTAAACGGCATGGTGGGCCCCCTCCTGTGCCCCTGGCATGGACATGCATTTTGGCCAGTTTCTTTTTGACCTCCTGCCGGAGGTCATTAATCTTTTTCTCAATCCCAGACCGGGTCCGTGTCTCCCCCTCCCCTATGAATTGACCTGATCAGTGATGGTGTCCAAAATCTCCCTCCTCCTGGCTGGGTTGGTGTTGGCACTCTGCGGGCCGTGGAGGAAACGCCCATAATCGCAAATGGCCCGGGCAAGAATTCTTTTCTCCTCCAAAGTGAAATTTAGTTTTCTTTTTCTCTCTGTCATACTCAGCCCAACAATCACTCCCAGTCAACAAAAATCTGTCACAAATACAAGCACAACCAATCAAGCAAGAACACACACAAAGAGAAAACTAACACCCTAAAAATCACACAGGCACTCAGCAAAATTCAGTCACAAAAACAAACAGCAACAATTAAGCAAGAAAACAAACGAACACAAATATATCAAACAAACAGTCTCTCAAACACTTATCAAAAAACACTTTCAAATATCTACTAACAAACACTTGATCACACAGTACACTAATCTGACAAATACAAAACACAACGCAACTAACAACAGGACAAAAGCACTTTTGTTAAATGGTAAGGGACAAAGGGATGTACTTTTGCAATAGAGGTGTGTTTGTGTCTGTCTATTTATGCTGTCTGCGTATTTCATAGTCCATTTCCAATTTCACTGATTGCGCCGTTCCCAAGTTGTGAGCATGCGCAGAGAGATGCTGACCATGGTCTCCTTCAAGTGCGCATGAGCAAGCCGGCCGGCCCTTTATTTGCATGGGGTCACGGCTCAATTCAATGTGACACGCCCACGTCCTTCCCAATTTGTATTACTCCGCATTACGCCTCTGAAATAACGTTACGCATGCGCAATTTTCTGCGTAAAAGCTACGAGAATAGGGTGATTACGCGGCTACATTGCGCAAGTCTAACGTAAAGGCGGTGCGCTACGCTGGTCCAATAATGCGCAGATGTACCTGAATCTGGCCCCTTCTCTCTCTCTCTCTCTCTAGGACTGATCTTTTCATTAACAACGACGCAACACACTACACGAGGCCGCCCAGCAGGCTGCCTTTTATAGTGTGGGGCGTGTGCTAAAGCCCTGAGCCATAATTGGCCAAAAACAACCTGGCTTTGGCCAATTATGGCTCTTCGTTTTTTGCGCGCTGTGATTGGCCAAGCATGCGGGTCATAGTGCATGCTTGGCCAATCATCGCAGTGATGCCGCAGTGAATTATGGGCCATGACACGTCACTTGAATTTGGCGCGAATGACCCGTTTTGTTCGAATTTCGACGAACAATCGAACAGGCAGTGTTCGGTTCGAACATGGGTTCGAGTCGAACGCAAGCTCATTCCTACATACCAGGATCTTCTGGGCCATGCCGAGGCTACAAGGACTACCAGCGTCTCTTCCTCCTTGATTCTGCAAAGAAGCTGCGGTAGCAACTGAACTGGGGGAAAGCAAAAACCAGTGAAAACTAATCCCACTGGGTTACCAACGCATCCGTTCCATATGCGAGTGGATCCCTTGTTTTTGACACAAAGTTGTCCAATTTCTTGTTGAACCTGGACGCCAATAGGTCAAAGTCCAGAGTACCCCATTTCTGGCATATGGCCAGGAATATATTGGGGCGTAGAGACCATTCCCCCGAGAACAACTGCTGGTGACTTAAAAAATCTGCCTGCCAATTCTCTATTCCCGGAATGAAGACTGCAGATAGGCAAGGGACATGCTTCTCTGCCCAAGCCAGAAAATGGTTCACGTCCCTTTGGGCTGCGTGTCTTCTGGTGGCCCCTGGTGATTGATATAGGCCACTGCTGTTGCAATGTCTGATTGAATCCTGACAGGACACCCTTGGAACCTGAACGTCCAGGTCCTCAGAACCAGGCATGCCGTCCGAATTTCAAGGATGTTGATGTGCAAGGTCCTCTCGGTTTCAGACAATTTCCCTTGGACAGTAGCCTCTTACAGGACTGCTCCCAAGCCTGAAAGCCTGACATCCATTGTTACCGCCTTTCAAATGACCGGTATGAAGGATTTTCCCTTCTGAATATTTTTGGTTAACAACCACAAACTGAGGCTCCGGTGCACCCCTGGGGCCAGACACATGGGAAAGTTCAAAGATTGGACCTTCTTGTTCCAAGCAGACAGGATACTGTTTTGCAATAGCCTTGAATTAAATTGGGCACAGGGAACTGCTTTGAATACAGCCACCATCTACGTTAACAACCTCATGCTAAGACGAATGGAAGGATTTTTTCTTCGCCTTGACCACCTGGACCAACTCCCTTATAGTGCTGACCTTTGTTTGGGGTAAAAACACTCTTCTTTGGGCTGTGTCTATGACCAGACCCAAGTACTCCAGCCTTCTTACTGGCCATAAGGATGGTTTCTCTAGGTTGGTGTCAGTACTGGATCCCTCTAGGAACCAGCGCACTCACCTGACACAGTCTTGGCTGGGAAACACTGATTGGCCAGCTCTCCGTTTTCACCCAATCAGTGCTCGTGATAGAGTTACTCTGCTTGCCTTGTGTGATCCAGCCTGACCTGTTAATCTGTAAACTTTGTGTATGACCCAGCTTGTTTGACCCTGCTTGTTGCTTCCGATTTGGTACCTTTCGAACTCTGATCCATCTGCCGTTTATCCCATCAAGTTCAGCAAATGGCCACAGAGCTCACCAAGGTGAAATCCCCTACTACAACTGTTACAAAAACTTTATCTGAACCGAAAATTCCTTTGCCTGACCGTTTTTCTGGCGACCGTAAGGGATTCTGCAACTTTAGAAACGGCTGCAAATTATATTTCAAATTAAGGCCATCCTCTTCTGGCTCTGAAACTCAGAGAGTTCAGATCATTATCTCTCTGCTACAGGGGGACCCCCAGGCTTGGGCCTTTAACCTTGAACCAAACCATCCAGCCCTGCTAACTGTAGATGCCTTCTTTAAAGCCCTTGGATTGCTGTACGATGATCCAGATCGTATTGCTACTGCAGAATCAACCCTGCATAACTTAAAGCAAGGAACCACCACAGCTGAAAGGTACTGCTCAGAGTTTCGCAGGTGGGCCCCAGAATCTGGCTGGAATGATGCAGCTCTCCGCAGCCTGTTCAGAATAGGTCTTTCAGATGCAATTAAGGATGCTCTGGTCAACTTCTCCTATCCAGCCTCACTGGAGGAAGCTATGTGTCTAGCCATTAGAATTGATCGCCGTCAGCGAGAGAGGGGGCAAGAAAAAAATATGGCTGTGGCATACTGCATACCTCCCTTACCACCTGACCATCCCACCTCCAGTGCCAGTTCAGTGGAAGAACCTATGCAGTTAGGCTCCACCCGGCTATCTGCCCAGGAACACACACGCCGGCGTAATATGGGACTTTGCCTGTATTGTGGCCTCAGGGGTCACATGCTCCGTTCGTGCCCTACACGTCCGGGAAACTCCAGGACCTAGGTGATTATGGGCAGGTCACCTTAGGTCTGCTTTCATCTCCCCAGGGGGACAGTCGTATACTTCTACCCAGTGTTATTCACTTTGGGACAGGGACTCATGAACTGCTGGCCTTGGTAGATTCTGGAGCTGCTGAGAATTTTATTGATAAGACTCTGATTACCTCCTTGTCCCTGGAAACTCATACGCTAGATTGCCCAGTCCACCTAATTTCTCTGGATAACCGGCCTCTCTCACAAGACCTTGTGCTTCAGTCCACCAATCCCTTCCAGTTACAATTGGGGGCCCTGCACTGGGAGAAGATTTCACGTCTTGTCATTGACTCTCCATCCACTCCTTTAATCCTAGGCCTTCCTTGGCTTCAGAAGCACAATCCTGTAATTGACTGGCGAACAGGAAATATTCTGGCTTGGTCCAATCAGTGTAAAGAAAGTTGCATCCAGCACCCTGTTCGACTTGCTACTTGTCAAGTGGGAATAGAACAGATTCCGCTTTGTTATAAGGACTTTCAGGATGTGTTTTCTTTTCTTTTTTTTTTTTCAAAATAATTTATTGACAAAATCCAACATACAATGGAGATAATTTCACGCAACGGGAGATCCCTCCACGTCGCCAAAAAGAATATTTTTACAATCTGTAAAGGCATATATATATAAGGATCCAATAACAGAGACATGAAGTCGGTACAACAAAAAGAACGGGAACTGGATGGATCCCTATATTAGCTAGTTAAAGTTAGAGAAAAAAATGAATCAAGGAGGGTAAAGGTGAAAGTAGATTAAAGTAAAGAAAATGAAAGAGAGAAAAAAAAGGGGGGGTGAACAGGGGGGGGGGGGGGGAAAGAAAAGAAAAACCTGCATCCATTTCCATCGTACATACAATAGTAATAAATTGATCAATAAGTCACACCACAATAAGAAGATTACTTTGATCGTGAGTAGCGAGCCTGAACCAAAGGAATGATTGAGAAGGTATGGGGGTGGGGGGGGAGGAAAACCCAGGAAGATCAGGCTAAGTGTTCTTTGTCTGGACCCGTCAAGCGACTTTTGTAGTAGACAAAAAGACTTGTGTGGGTCTGCCTGATTTGTAGCAGCCATGAATGCTCCCCATCTTGAGAGGAAACGTTGCTTTGCTCTTGTATTGTTGAAATCTGTTGTGATTTTTTCCTTGTGGAGCTGCATGTGGAGTTCTTGCTTAACGAGAGATATCGTAGGGGAGGAAGTGGTAATCCAGTGCTTCAGGATTGCTTTTCTTGCTGCAAATAGGATGATAAGGATCCATTCTTTGTGACCCTGGTCAGAGTTGGAAGACCAGGTTAAAAGCTGCTTGTCCCAAAGATCAGAAGTAGGGGGTCTTTGGTGAGGTGCAGTAGAGTGATTACCTCGATGAAGGAAATGACTTGCTGCCAGAAGGAGGAAATTAATGAACATGACCAGAACCGGTGAGTCAGAGTGGGTTTAGGCTGGTTGCAGAGCGGACAAAGAGTAGACTGGGGGTTAGTTATGTCCTTGAGGAAAGGGATGTGTGCGCGATGTAGAATTTTCAGCTGGGTTTCTCTCCACTGTTCGTAGGGTATCAATTTGGTGAGTTTTATGTAGCCTTGCAAGAGTTTCTCGGTAAGTTCCGGATCGGGGAAATCTTTGCCCCAATGCGTAACAGAAGAGGACGTTAAGGGGGGGGTAATCTTGTGAAGCAAGGGTTTATAAATACAAGAGATAGTGTTAGAACCCGACTGTAGCAGGCCATCAGTAATGGACGCTTTAAATCTGGTGGTTCCTTCCCTGCAGGTGGTACGTATAAAGTTAGTGCATTGCCAGAAGTAAAATAAGTGGGCCTTCGGTAAGGAAAATTTACTGGCTATGGCTGAGAAGGTCAGAGGTTGGCCGGAGCCCAAGTCAAAAAGAGAGGAAAATTGGTTGATTCCTTTCTCAGCCCATGTTATAATAAATGTTACAATCCATACCGGGGGGGAGAAACAGGGATTCCCTTGAATAGGTGTGTGCCTGGATAAGAAAGGACAGAGTTTCTCGCATTTTCTTGTCTCTCTCCATGCTATGACGGTATCCCTCAGGAGAAGATTATGTTGCAGGTTTGGGCGAATAGATTTCCAAGGGGAATGCAAAAGTGCCACTAAAGAATAGGGATGAGCCATTGCCGATTCAAGAAGAAAATTGGAGTATCTAGAGGATTTTTGAATCCAGTCAATGCCTATCCTCAACAAACAAGCTAGGTTATACAACCTGATGTTAGGCAAACCAGCGCCACCCTCGCCCCTGGGAAGATGCAGCTTAGTCATGGCCATGTGGGGTCTCCTCTGTCTCCAGATAAATTTAGATGTGGCTTTGTTCAATATCTGAACGTCTTTATGTTTTTAAAGTAATGGAATTGTTTGGAGTGGATAGAGGAGCCGTGCAAAGCTTACCATTTTGAAGAGGTGGCATCTTCCCAGTAACGAGAGAGGCAGATCCATCCAGTTCCTAAGTTCCAGCACAATTTTGTCTATCAGAGGAGGGTAGTTCAATGTGTATAAAGAGGAAGGGAGTTTACCAATTTTGATACCTAGATAGGTGATGTGGGATCTAGCTATGGTGAAAGGCGAGTGTGCAGCCCAGGGGGGGTGTGGAGTAGGACCTAGTGGAAGAATCTCGCTCTTACTATAGTTTATACGCAAGCCTGAGCATAGTCTGAAATTATCAAAAAGATTTTTAATAGTGGACATGTCTAAGGTAGGGTTGCTGGTGAATACGAGTACATCATCTGCAAATAGGGCAGATCTCAGCTCCTGGTCACCCAGGCTAATTCCATGTAGCGGAGCCTCGAAATTTAAAACTCTGGAAAGAGGCTCTAGTGCCAGATTAAAAAGCAATGGAGATAGAGGGTATCCCTGCCTAGTTCCTTTGAAAAGGCAGAATTCATCAGAGAGGAGATCCGCCGCTACCAGTCTGGCCGCAGGAGCAGTGTACATTGATGAAATAAGATGAAAAAAGGGAACTGCGAGGCCCATTTTCGAGAGAACAAGCTTGAGCCAATCAAAGCTGACGTTGTCAAAAGCTTTCTCCGCGTCCAGAGTGACTATGGCAAAATCCCCCCCCCCCTGTGTTGAATCGCATGGTCTAATACTAACAGAACCTTGCGGATGTTAAGCGAGGCTGTCCTACCCTGTACAAAACCTGACTGTGCTGGATGAATTAAGGAGGGAATGATAGTAGCGAGTCTGGTGGCAATAATTTTAGATAGAATTTTAACATCTAAATTCAAGAGAGAGATGGGTCTATACGAGCCAGGTTCTAGGGGGTCCTTTCCTTTCTTCAAAATCAATTTTACAATGGCTTGGTTGCTAGAAGGGAGATATTGTCCACCGTTCCAGATGTGGTTGTAAACATTAAGGAGTACTGGCACGAGGGGCTTATGGAGAGTCCTATAGAATTCTCCAGAGAGGCCGTCTGGGCCTGGGGCCTTACCAAGGGCCGTATGATTGATGGCTGAGGAAACCTCCGAAGAGGATATGGGCTTGTTTAGGGTCTGAAGTTGGGAAGGGGTGACTACAGGGAGATTGGCTTTGTTCAGAAACCAGTGGGCAGTGCTGAGGTCAATGGAGTCTTTCGCATATAGGGAGGAGTAAAACTCCTGCATGATTTTATTAACCTCTTTCGGTGTCTTTTTAATGGAACCCGAGGGGTCCCTGAGGGAGTGTATATGTGTAGGTTTGTATGAGCCCTTACATAGTCTAGCTAGGAGCTTGCCCAATTTATTTCCGAACTTGTAAAGGTGTGCGTCGACATGGGCTCTTTTTGTAAGTTCCATAATATCAGCCCAAGTGTCAAAGGCATTTTTGGCGCTGCGCCATTCCTCCCTGTTACTAGTGGAATCTGAAGCAGCCAGGACATGTTGTGCTGATTTAAGACGGAGACTGGCGGCCTTGTAGCTGGCTAGGGAGTGCTTTTTGTAGGAAGAAGCATAAGAAATAATTCTTCCCCGTAGATAAGCCTTTCCAGCATCCCAGAATAGATTGGGGTTAGAGACGTGGGCGGAGTTGGCTTCGGCGTACTCCACCCAGGCCCCATCAATATAAGACTGGAAGTCTGTGTTTTTGTTTAGGTAGGAGGGGAATCGCCACATACGAGCAGGAGAATTAGAAGTCATGTCTTTTAGGTCAATAGAAATTGTAGCGTGGTCAGATATAGCTATTTCATGTATTTCAGTTTCCGAGATCCAAGGGATTACAGTGTCAGTGCCGAAAATAAAATCGATTCTCGTAAACACCTTATGGGGGATGGAGTAGAAAGTAAACTCTCTGTCTAGGGGGTGAGAAAGTCGCCACAGGTCAGTGAAATGGAGAGATTCCATGGTAGAGGCTAACTGAGTTTGATCGGAGTTTGAAGTGGTTTTAGGTGATTTTTTTGTGGTGGACCTGTCCTCCAACAAGTGCAGGGTAGAGTTGAAGTCTCCTCCAACAAAATGTGGTATGAGAGGTTGTTGTAGGAGTTTGGAGGACAGTTCAGCCAGAAAATGTCTGCCAGGAGAGTTGGGAGCATAGACGCTGGAAATCAAAAAATCCCTTTCACCCAATTGGATATAAATAGTGAGAAATCTACCCTGATCATCTGTGGTAGTCGAGAGTATTTTGCAAGCGAGGCGTTTGTGGATCAAAATGAGAACCCCAGCCTTTCGTCCTACTGCGTCGGATCCTAAAACTGAACCCACCCACAGCTTTTGCATGCGGTGAAAGTCTGCCTGAGTCAGATGAGTTTCCTGAAGTAGGGCTATGTCCGTTTTGAGCCTCTTAAGATGTCTCAAAATTTTGAGTCGTTTAATAGGGGATCAAAGCCCCTTCACATTCCATGAGACTAATCTCATGGGGGGGTGTAAAGTAAATGAAAATATGCAGATGTAGTATCTGTATGGGGTAGGCATGAAGGGGCTGACATTTGTGAGGGAATGGATACATAAATCCTGGGCGGTCTGTTATGTGTCAGGCTTGTGGATGTGGGTGTACGATGGAGGCCATATGGGATGAGAATGGTGCAGGGTAACACACAAGAAGGAACAACATCATAACCATAAGAACCAACAAAATAGGTAAGATAAACAACAGGGACAAAGGACTTCGCTTTTTTCCTCATGGGGACCCAGTAGAGGCCAGCTCCCTAAACCTCAGGCAGAAGTAAACTATCGCCTCTTAGGTATAGGAACACAGTGTGGCGGATGACGCCCACCGGCAGGGGGGGGTGAGCAGGACAGGAGCCGCGTGTCCACGGTCAACTTAGCAGTAAGCACATATGAATTAATGCCTGTGAGAAATAAAACTTAGATGAGATCAAATAAAACACAGCTCACAACAAAGGCACGTGTAGGAGCGATATAATCATACCCAGGGTTAGCAAGATCAAGGTGGAACATAGAGTCACCACATTGGAGAAGGGTACGATACCAGAGTCACTGAGGAGCATGGAGGGCTTGCGGGCCTGAGGGTCTGAGGCGTTTGGGGGAGTCTTTGCGAGGGCTGCGTTGCTCCAGCGATCTGGAGAGTGGAGCCGCCTTAGCTTGAGAGGAAGAATGTAGATCTGTGCGCAGGAATTTTTCAGCCTCCGAGGGGTCTTGAAAGGTGAGTTGGTCCCCATTAGGTGCTTTAAGGCGCAGAATAGCAGGGAAAGCCAGCGTGAACTTTATTTGACGTTGAAAGAGGGTCGAGCATACATGCTGGAAGGCTTTCCGTTTTTTGGAGACGTCAATCGAGTAATCAGCAAACACAAGGATTTTAACCCCATCAATCTGGAGAGATCTAGCTTGGCGATATTTCTGAAGGATAGCGGCCTTATCAGCATAGTTCAAATATTTGGCAATAATCGTGCGTGGAGAGGAACGTTCAGGGGTGTAAACCCCTATGCGGTGGGCCCTCTCAACTGTACAAGGTCTGGGTAAGCCCAATGCCTCAGGTATGCGATCAGAACAGAGATTCACTAAAGAGGAGGACTGCAGTGATTCGGGAATGCCGACGAAACACAGATTCCCCCTTCTAGCTCTGTTCTCCAAGTCCTCTAATTTCTGCATGATAAATTGATTAGTTTTATCTTGAGCCTCCTCAAATCCCTGGGCCTTGTATAAGTCTTCTTCTAAGTTGGCAAGTTTTTATTCAGCCTCATTAAGGCGAGCAGTGTGTTCACTCAGTTCCCTTTTGATTGCCTGCATGCCTGCAGTGACTCCCCGTTCCACAGAGGCAGAGATGGTGGGGGCCAGGAGTGCTGCAACAGCCTGTGCTATGAGCTCGATTTCAGAGCTGTCCCTCTGAGGTGCTGGAGGGGGCTGGCATGGAGGTGCAGGCTGGTGTGGAGGAGAGGGCTGGCTGCCGCTTACCTTCATGTCTGGTGCGTCCTCTGCGGTCGCCGCGCTGGATGACAAGGCCGCATCCCCGGCCTCAATTTGGCGCTGAGCCGCCGAGAATCGCAGGCCGCCTTTTTCGAAAAAACGGTCCATTTTCACGTTTTCGAGTTGACCGCGGGCAAGGGGGAGGTAAGTGGAGTGTCTGCCGGGGGGATGCGTGGCGGGGCTGGATTTAATGGCAGATTCGTGGCGGGGATAGCGGGAGCTGAGGAGATCACAGCTTCCCCATGAGACGCCTGACCCGGAAGTAAAGGGAGTGCTGACACCTTACCACCTCATCGCAGTTATGACTGTCCCATTGACCTTTTGCCTGACACTACACCTCCGCGAGGGAGAGTCTTTCCATTGTCCGAACCAGAGAACCTTGCTTTGCAAGAATACATCCAGAAAAACCTAGCTAAAAGTTTCATCCGTCCCTCTACTTCCCCCGCAGGTGCAGGTTGCTTCTTTGTCCCAAAGAAGGACGGGGGTCTAAGACTTTGTGTTGACTACAGAGGTCTAAATAAAATAAATGTTCCCAATCGGTACCCTCTCCCTCTCATCACAGAGTTGTTCTCCCAAATCCAGGGAGCAAAGATTTTCTCCAAACTAGACCTAAGGGGAGCCTATAATCTAGTGCGTATCCGTGAAGGAGATGAGTGGAAGACGGCCTTTAACACCAAAGATGGCCACTACGAATGTCTTGTCATGCCTTTCAGTCTCAGGAATGCACCAGCTGTCTTTCAAAACTTTATGAATGACATTTTCCGTGACCTGTTGGGTCGCTTTATGCTTGTATACTTGGATGATATTTTGATATATTCTCCCAATCTTCAAACACATCAGAGGCACGTCCGCTAAGTGTTGGCCCGATTAAAGGCCCTTTTTGTTAAGCCTGAAAAATGTTAATTTCATGTCAAACAAGTACCTTTCCTGGGCTACCTAATCTCTGACATAGGCCTAACCTTGGATCCAGCCAAGATTCAGGCCATTCTAGACTGGGCATCACCTTCAGACCTGAAAGCAGTTCAGCGCTTCCTGGGCTTTGCAAATTTCTATCGGAAATTCAATAAGAATTTTGCCACCATTGCACATCCCATCACCTCTCTCACCAGGAAGTCTCAGGCTAAGTTTAAATGGACTACTGAAGCCCAGACAGCCTTCACTCAGTTGAAGAAAGCCTTTACCTCTGCACCAATTCTATGCCATCCTGTTCCTGAGCTGCATTTTATTTTGGAGGTAGATGCATCCGAAGTAGGGGTGGGGGCGCTTCTGTCACAAAAGGACCCTGTGACTGCTGCCATCCACCCCTGCGCCTTCCTGTCCCATAAATATTCCCCAGCAGAGCGCAACTATGATATAGGCAACAATGAACTGTTAGCCATAAAGCTAGCTTTGGAGGAATGGAGACATTGGCTGGAGGGAGCTCGCTATCCATTCATAGTTCTGACTGACCACAAAAACCTTGAATACATCCGTTCTGCTAAAAGACTGAACTCACGTCAGGCCAGGTGGTCATTGTTCTTCTCCAGATTTGACTTTACTATTTTTTATTTACCAGGGCCAAAAAATGTTAAGGCCGATGCCTTGTCTCGCAGTTTTTTATCAGAATCCCCAACTCCGCTTCCTCCACAATCCATTATCTCTGAGGACAGGATTTTGGCTTTCACCCAGACTGACATCTCTGAGGCCTTGTTACCTGCACAGGCTGAAGCCCCCCTTCCACTCCCTCTGGTATGCTTTTTGTGCCCTTGGCTCTTCGTTTGCAGGTTTTGCAGCAGGTACATGCTTCAAAGCCTGCAGCGCATCCGGGGTTTAGACAAACTTATGAGATTATCTCTCGCAACCTCTGGTGGCCATCGATTAGGCAGGATGTGTTAGACTTTGAACAGGCTTGTGAGGTTTGTGCCAGAAGCAAGGGCAGTACCTCTAAGCCCTCCAGTCTTCTACGTCCTCTACCAATACCTACTTGTCCCTGGACCCATTTATCTATGGACTTTATCACTGACTTGCCTCTGTCCCATGGATGTTCCATGATCTGGGTGGTGGTAGACAGGTTCAGTAAGATGGCCCACTTTGTTCCACTTCCGAAACTGCCGCCTGCTAGAGATCTGGCATCTTTATTCATTAAACATGTTTTCAGGCTCCATGGGGCACCAATTAACATTGTCTCAGGCCGTGGCTCTCAGTTTATAGCCCAGTTTTGGAAGGCCCTTTGTTCTCAGCTAGGGATTAAGTTATCATATTCTTCAGCCTATCATCCCGAGACAAATGGCCAAACAGAAAGAACTAATCAGACTCTAGAGAAGATGGTAAGTTGTCTGATGGCCAATGATGAGGTGGAGTGGGTCAACATCCTTCCATGGGCAGAGTTTGCCTTTAATAATTGTGCCAGCTCTTCTACAGGGACCTCTCCCTTCTTCTGTGTTTACGGTTGCATCCTCGTGTGTGCTCCTTTGATCTTCCACCCTCTGATGTTCCAGATGCCAACACCACTATTGAAAATTTCTCCAAAATCTGGTCTGACGTCAATCGTGCTATTTCTCGTTTGGTGCAGGCTTTTAAGAAAACAGCTGATAAGAGGCGCTCAAAGGCCCCTGGATATAAAGTTGGTGACAAAGTGTGGCTATCATCCAAGAATCTGTCCCTGCATGTTCCATCCAAAAAACTTGGCCCAAAATTCATCGGGCCCTATGAGATTTCGGAGATTGTTAATCCTGTGTCCTATAGATTAAAACTCCCCCCCCCGTCCATGCGCATTCCTAATGCCTTCCATGTTTCTCTGTTGAAACCTGTTCACTCTAGTCTCCAAGTAAATGAACCAGAACCTGTAGATGTGTCGGATAGCCAGGAATATGAAGTGGCATATATTTTTGACTCCAGACGAGTATGCAATTCCTTACAATATCTAGTTCATTGGAAAGGTTTTGGCCCAGAGGATCGATCCTGGATCCCAGCTCACGATCTCCATGCTGATCGCCTTAAGAAGAAGTTCCATCTTCGATATCCAAGTAAGCCTGGGGGTGCAGGAGCAACCCCTCGAGAAGGGGGGGTACTGTCAGTACTGGATCCCTCTAGGACCCAGCGAACTCACCTGACCTTGGCTGGGAAACACTGATTGGTCAGCTCTCCTTTAAAACACCTGTGTTTTCACCCAATCAGTGCTCGTGATAGAGTTACTCTGCTTGCCTTGTGTGATCCAGCCTGACCTGTTAATCTGTAAACTTTGTGTATGACCCAGCTTGTTTGACCCTGCTTGTTGCTTCCGGTTTGGTACCTTTCGAACTCTGATCCATCTGTGTATGACCCGGCTTGCCTAGACCACACTTTGCCTGACTCCTGTAAGCAACATCTATTGCAGCGGTGCACTACTAGCACCAGCAACACCACCAACATCCACACCTGCGGTGAACTACAAGTTCCAGCTTTCCTGCTCATCACAACACCTACTTCAGCAGTGAGTTACAAGTGCCAGCTGACCCGCTCGTCTCAACCCTGCATCCGTGGTGAACTACAAGTCCCAGCGCTGACCTGCTTCCCAAGACCTGCTCATGGTATGTGCTCTTGTTATTGAACTATAGGCATATTAGCACACCTGAACTGTTGTCTGCTGCTAGCCTGATATGAAACCTGACAGTTGGGAATCCAACTTAGGTGTTCCAGATACTTGACTGTGCTGACCACACTTTGGTCCAAGTGAGCTACCGACTGATCTACCAGCAGCAGGTCGTCCAGGTATGCCATTACTGCTATACCCTGGGCCCTTAGTTTTGTCAGAAGTGGGGCCAAAACCTTTGTAAACATTTGGGATGCAGTAGCCAAACCGAAGGGCAGGGCGACAAACTGAAAGTGGTGCCACTCCACCTAGAATCACAGGAATTTGTGATGAGCAGGGAAAATAGACACATGCAGATATGCATCCTTGATGTTGATTGACGCTAGAAGTTCTCCTCCCTATAGGGTGGAAACTACTGACTGGATTGACTCCATGCAAAAAGAGTGGATATTTAGCAACTGATTTAGATCCTTGAGATCTAGAATGGGTCTGACAACCGCATTCGGTTTTGGTACCGTGAAGAGATTTGAATAAAACCCCAAGTCCTGCTTTTCTGTGGGGATCTCTATGATTACCCCTTGAGACATCAATCGGTCTAGCGCCAGAAACAAAGATCTTATTTTCCCTGGATCTTTGGGAACGCTTGATCTGAGAAAACGAGACGGTGGAAACTCTGAAAACTCTAGTTTGTACACTAGAGATATTGTGGAGATGACCCATCTGTCCTGGATCTCTTTCCGCCAAGTCCCTGAAAATTGCAGAAGCCTTCCCCCCACTCGAGCAAGCGGTGCACCCCCTCATAAGGAGGCCTTGGGACTCTGTTTTGTAGGTTTCCACTCCCAGGACTTATTTTGTCCCTGGGCTTGACTTTGAGGTTTACCTTTTGAACCTAACAGCGGAGGCCATTCCGACTGCCTGGAGGCTGTCGCCCCTGGTCCTGGAGAGGAAACACGTTTAAATGAAGGACATCTATACTTTTACCACTTGAAATTTTTTGGATGTGTTTTTCCAAGCCATCCCCAAAACAGCCGTTCCCCATGAAATGGAAATCCAGCCAGTTCCCCCTATTCTCTGCAACTACGGGATAGTCGAAGTCCCACGTAGAAGCCGTAACATAGAACCTCCTGGGACCCCTATAGGAGGAGACTGTGTTTGTGTAACATTTTTATTTTTTTTTTATTTTTTTTTATCTGTCGTGTTGTGATCTCTCCTCCTCCGCTGTTGGCTCAACGTGGTGAGAGAGATGGATAAGATCAGGGTAACTTCCCTAAATGTGAGAGGACTTAATATCCCCGAAAAACGTAAGATATTATTAAATGAATTAAAATCTCTTAAAACAGATATAGGACTAATTCAGGAAACACATTTTAAAGAAGGGGCATATACATATCTTCAAAATAGGAACTTCCCAAAGGTATACCAGGCCTCAAACCAGGAAGCTAAAAGTAAAGGAGTAGCAATCGTGATAGCAAATAGAATACCATGGTCCCTAACGGATAAATACGCAGATCCGGGAGGAAGATTCCTTTTTCTTAAAGGGGCAATAGGGGGTGAGAAGGTAACACTAGCCACCATTTATGCACCAAATGTACATCAAGATAGTTTTTTAGTGAATGTGATCACTAAACTGATGAACTTTAAAGAGGGTAAGTTGATTTGTGGCGGGGACTTGAATATCCCCTTGGATCCAAAGGAAGACACCTCGGAAGGGGTATCTTCGGTACCCAGTGGCACCAGAAAACGAATTATACAAAAATTACACGAATTTCAGTTAGTAGATGGATGGCGTATTCTACATGCAGGAGAGAAAGATTACACGTACTACTCAAACCCACATCAAACTTATTCAAGAATAGACCGCTTTCTGATACCTCATCAGTGGTTACACCTAGTACAGGATATTTCAATTGGGAATATAACATGGACAGACCACGCACCGGTAACTATGGAAATAACTTGGGGAGAGGGAACTCAGACGTCAGAAAGGAGGTGGAGATTAAATGAGAGTCTATTACAGAATCCCGATATAATTGAAGATGTAAAAAAAGAAATAATGTGGTATTTCCAGATAAATGATAACGAAGAAAGTGCTCCAGGAATAGTTTGGGAAGCCCATAAAACAGTAATCCGAGGGGTTCTAATAAAACATGGCTCCAGAGTTAAGAAAGCAAGAGAAAAACAAATAAAAGAAATATTAGAAAGGATACAGAGACTGGAGATACAACATAAAAAGAAGACAGAAACGGGTATAGGAATTGAATTAACACATTTAAGAAGACAGGTAGCAGATCTCCTTAGATATAAAGCTGAAGCAGTTTTTCAATATGCAGAGAAGATGACGTATGACTCAGGTGAAAAATGTGGGAAGTTACTAGCAAAAAAAAAAAAAAAAATACAATCACGGTCATATATTCCATTTATTAAAACAAAAGTAGATCAAAAACTCTACCTTTCAAAAGAAATAGCGCAAGAATTTAAGAAATATTATGCCTCTTTATATAATCTTCAAGGGATGGAGAACCCCTCTGGGTCTGTGGAGAAATACATATCTTCAGCAGGTCTGTCCAGATTAACATCTCCAGAACGAAGAGATTTAGAAAAACCAATTACTCTGGAGGAAGTGCAATCAACAATGAAAACAATAAAACATGGTAAAGCCCCGGGCCCAGATGGGTTTACAATACAATACTATAAAAGCTTTAGTACACTACTGGGGACTTATATGACCAAATTATTTAATACAGTCGGACAAACAAGATCTCTACCTCAGGAGGCGCTATTGGCACATATTATGGTTATACCGAAAGAAGGGAAGGATCCAGGGTTATGCTCTAGTTATAGACCAATATCATTAATAAATGTAGATATTAAAATACTGACAAAGATTCTGGCATCTACCTTTCAAAATTGGTTCATTTAGACCAAGTTGGGTTTATACCAACTAGAGAAGCGAGAGATGGTACTATTAAAGTGTTAAATTTAATACACCAAGCAAATAAAAAAAAGATATCGAGTGTTTTCCTGAATACAGATGCAGAGAAAGCATTCGATAGAGTGAATTGGGAGTTTATGCTGGGAACAGTTAAACAAATGGGTCTGGGAGAGCGGATGTTACAGTGGATAGCAGGGGTGTATGCGGGACCCAGAGCCTTAGTAAAGGTAAATGGGGTATATTCTGAACCCCTAGCAATTACAAACGGTACCAGGCAGGGCTGCCCCTTGTCGCCCTTATTATTTGCATTGACATTAGAACCATTATTAAATAAGATCCGACAGAATAGAGACATAGTGGGTATTCAACTAGGGGGAATGGAATATAAAGTATCAGCTTACGCAGATGATATGCTTTTTTCCTTAATCAAACCACAGATATCTTCACCAAATTTAATGAAAGAAGTAGAAATCTATGGGAATATGTCAAATTTTAAAATAAATTACAGTAAATCAGAGGCGATGGGAGTCGCTCTCCCGGAGTTGATTAAAACCGGTTTAGAACATAGCTTTAAATTTAAATGGACGACTAGGGCACTGAATTATTTGGGAACACAAATGCCACCAGACTTAAAGGATACTTTTGAGTTAAATTTTAAACCATTACTGAGTACAGTTAGAACAATGCTGGATGGATGGAGTAGAGGGATGCACTCTTGTTTCGGGAGATCCAATATTTTAAAAATGAGTGTAGTGCCAAAATTCCTCTATCTTTTCCAAGCGCTACCAATTCAGATCCCCATGGCATACTTCAATCAAGTCAGGGCTTTATTTATGAAATTTATATGGGGGAGTAAAAGGCCTAGGATTGGTAGGAAACTATTGATCCTACCCAAGAAGGCTGGTGGAATAGCAGCACCGGATATGCTAAAATACTATCAAGCAGTCCAGCTGGGAAGGATAGCCGATTGGAGCAGACATGGGGATTATAAACTATGGATTACTTTAGAGCAACAAATGAGCCCAGTACCGTTAAATAGGGCAATATGGTGTTATTTAGCATTACCCCTTATAGTTAAAACCCACCCTACGATAGGTCCAACATTATGGACCGGAAATAAAGTATGTTATAATTCAAAATTTTCGACTAAAAACTCCCCCCTCTATCCAATAATAGGAAATCCAGAATTTCAGCCAGGCATGGAGTCTCAAATATTCAAGAAATTAAGAGATAATGGAAGATTTCAAGACTCTCACTTTCTAGGAGAAAGGGGATGGAAAACAATAGGAGAAATTTCACAAAGGGGATATGAAATCCCGATATGGCAAGCGCGACAATTACGAATTTTTTTGGAGACTCTAGGTGGTGCAGAAAAGTACAGACGCCCCCTTCAAAGTTTGAGGAGTATTGTTGAGGAGCGGAACCATTGGCTCATATGGTCTCGAAAATGTATACACTGTTGACTGCACCACCGGAAGACTTTAGAATGCCAAGCCTCGCCAAATGGGAGAGAGATTTAGGCCAAACCTTTTCCCCAATACAATGTCATAAATTTAGCGTTAAACTCCTCAAGATGTACGAAAATACAAGAATTAAATTATAAAATATTAACAAGGTGGTACTATACGCCAGCGCGTCTAAATATATTCTTTTCTGAAATTTCAGAGAGATGCTGGAGAGGGTGTGGGGAGAAAGGGACAATGTTGCATATATTTTGGGGGTGTCCAATAATACAACAATTTTGGGAAACAGTACGGAGAATTACCCAATCACTTACAGAACATCAGATTCCAGATGACCCCTCATTCTTCCTATTACATCATACAGAAATTTCTTTGAAAAGATATACAGGATCAATGATAGGTCATCTGATAAATGCGGCTAAAAGTTGCATTGCAATAAAATGGAAAGACCCGGAAGCACCTCCAATATCTATGTGGCTTAAAAAAGTAAGGAAAATAGGAATAATGGAGAAACTCTTACCGAGGCCAATAGATAAGAAAGAGCAAAATAAAATAATATGGGCACCCTGGGAATTATTTGTACAATCAGAAGAAGGTAAAAAGTTACTAGGGGAGTAAGAATAAAGATTAGAGGTCGAGGAAAGAAGGGAAAGGGAGGAGGGAAGGAAAGATGAAATTTCTCGCCGAGGGGGGGACAGCGGAGGGGGGGGGAGTGTTGTTGTGTTATGGGGCTTTGTGTGTGGTGTTTGTTTTTTTTTGTGTTGTTTTTTTTTTTTTTTTTGTCTCCTTCTTCCTCTCCTCTTTCCACCGTGTCCGTGGGTGTACGCGGATGGAGGAGGAGAAGAGGTGGAGATGGGGGTCTTGAGGAGGGGATAAGGGGGGAGGGAATGAGGGGATAAAATAGGGAAGGCAACGTGATGGAGATAAAAGAGGGAATTTGTCGAATACATAGAGAATATATGGACAATCAGGGAGGAGATGGAACATTTGGGGAAGTTTGAAATTTAGTTAAAAGTTGAAATAGTATTTTGGTTTCTACATCTCCCCTGGGGGGAATGGAAATTGCTTGTGATATAAAATATTATAATTTCCCTCTGCTGTAGACTAGGAATAGTAAAAGAGTTTAAGATAGAGATGTATTATAATGTCCATATATAAATAAGCTGTTGTATTGGATTCTGCATATCCCGTTTTCTTGTGTTTTTCGTGTTGCTTTCTTGTTTATAAAAATAAATAAAAGATAATTATAAAAAAAAAAGGAAATCCAGCCAAAAGCTTTTTGCATGGCGACTCAGTTTTTAACCACATAATTCTGTGCATATGCATAGAGCAAGGCGTGATGCCTGATGAATAGAATCTTTAATAGCATCAACCGCAAAACATAAAGCCCTTGGTAGTTTGGCTATTGCCCTGCCTGCTGAGCTGGAACAATCTTTAGAACCTGCTTTACCTGGTCCTTTAGGGATTGAAAAATGCCTATTGCTGCTACTGAAGGCTGAGTTACTGCACCTGCCACAGCAAAAGAGGTTTTCAGCAAAGATTTTAGTCTTTTATCTGTTGGAACCCTAAACACATGAACATTGTCTACCGGGCAAGTTAGACTTTTATTTACACAAGAGATAGCAGCGCAACTGCTGGCACACTCCACTTTTTAGTGAATTTTTCCTTTGTGGGATAAAGTAAAGAAAGCTTTTTAAGAGGGAGAAAATGCTTATCTGGGTGATCCCAATCAGCATAAAGAGGCTGTTGCAGCAATGGGTGGACAGGAAAGGCACGTAGAGCCTGCGGGGCTTTAGAGAACCCAAAGGAGAAATGGGGGTTTTGGCCGACTCGGTTGAGGGCAACTTAAACGCAGAATAGACCAATTCTCTAAGGGATTGCGATTACGAGGTTGAAAGGGTTTCTTTTGAAGTTGATTCCCCCCTGATTGTGACTCATCCCCATCTGCCCACTGCTGCTTCCTTGGTTGAGGGCTCAGGGCAGGGAAAGGGGACCGGGAAGGGGACCTACTGCGCTTTCTGCCATTCTGGGAAGAAGATGCGATTAAAGCAGCTAACCTCTCTTTTAAACCAACCAGAACTGAAGACAACACGTCCTCAGTGACGTATACAGGGGCTGAGATGTTTGGAGTAGCTGCAATGCCTGATAGTCCCAATGGCTCATCTTGGCCAGCCTCTTTAGGTCTTTCTGGGGAGAATGGTACTGTGGAAGCATGACTAGGATCCTCAAACCCTGATGGTGACACCCTTGAACTCTTCTTTGAGGTGCTTGTACCCCCCCTTCGGGAAGGCATAGTCCTACGCACAAAAGCAGAGGTACTAACACAAATGCATCCACTGCTGAGCTTTAGTCCAGCAATCTAATCTATATGCTGCTATTACTGCTCAGCCTGATGCTGAGTAGATGTGTCTTTAGGAATGCCTGTATCCACCACACAGCTTAAATGCCCCGATCCGCTCCTGTGTCAGATGCCCAGCCCAGATGCCTCTAGAGAAAAGAGGCTTTTTAAAAGCAATCAGCCCTGCGCCTGTGCCGTGTGAAGAAACTTGGACCCTGACCCACGCATATGCCAGCCGCACTAAGCCATGCCCCTCTCCCCTTCTCAGGAATGCCTCCCTTATTTAAAGGTTAATTCCCGTGCGTGCGGCTCGGGACAAACGGGCATGAAGGGGCAGAGGAAGGAGAAAGAGGATCTGCCATGTCGGCAGCAGGGGTCCGTCTTGTCATGGGGCACCCACAGAGGGACCTTCTAACATTGGGCAGACCTGGCCTGTCAGGGGGACGTCAGGCAAAATAAAAAAGGGCAAGTGATTCCTCCAACCCCTCCTGGTGGCTGAGACTTCAAACATGGAAAGGAAACAAACCGACAAACCTGCTGACAGTGAAAAAAATCACTGTGAAGTATGGTACAGCAAACATCAGGTATGTGCCCTTTCACACCATCTAGTGGTAAAATCTAGGCAAGACAACACCTTACTGAAAAAATTAAGAAATCCATAAGCGAACACTTGACTTCTTTAGGAATATATTCACTTAACTTTCCCGCTGCAGGATTCTGCTGGCAACCAGACAGACCCAATATTCACCCATCACGGCGGGCTGCATCATAAAAACCTTCAAGGACCGCATCCCCTTTATATGGGGTCCACTCCCTTGGACCTGTACAGCACCCTGCCAGAAAATCTTTGGTATTAGTTGTATGACCAAAGTGCTGGGTCCCAGGGTCCAGCTCTCTGAGGCCTCGTACACACGATCGGACATATCCGATGAAAACGGTCCGCGGACCATTTCCATCGGATATGTCCGATCTGGAGTTTGATCCGATGGTGTGTACACACCATCGGATCAAATTCCCCGCCGGCGGACGGCGCGGTGACGTATCGGTGACGCGGCGGTGACGTTGACGCCGCCACGTCACGGCTACGTCACGCACCAGGAAGTAAAACACTTCCGCGCATGCGCAGAATCCATTCGGCGGCGGCGCGGCGGCGGCGCGGCGGCGGCACAGCGGCGGTGGGGGACGACATGTCTGCTGGTAAGTGTACTAACCAGCAGACATGTCGGGCGGACAGATTCCCACCTGATAGATTTCAAAGCATGCTTTGAAATCTGTCGGGTGGAGAAATCTGTCCGCTAGCCCATACACACGAGCGGAGATGTCTGCTGAAACGGTCCATCGGACCGTTTTCAGCGGACATATCCCGTCGTGTGTACGAGGCCTAAGAGTAGCATTACAGGCAAAACCTTGTTCTTTGTCCACAAGGCTTGGATACCATCCACTTAGGCTTTTTTTGGCACCTCAAATGAATCTGGTTGCATAGCCCCTTGATCCCGTAAGGATCCTCCGACAGAGCTCTTCTTAGCTCTTCTTTAATCGTGGCCAACAACTTAGACACTGGTGAAAAAACTGAGGTACTCCCTGTATGGGAAGGGTTATATAGAGGGGGACTTCCTGTCTTGGGTGTGCCAGTGTCCATCACCTGACCTATAACCCATATATTAATTACTATGATGCTCTGTGTCCCATGATGTAAGATAAAGAAAGAACTCTTGTAAGGTTGTTACCGCCATCCAGGTCTCTGAGAGATTTACCATCACTTCATGTCTTGGTGACAGCAGTTTCAACAGACATACATTTAGGGAACAACTGTAACAGAAAGACAAGAATGAAACAACATCTGGGTTCTAGCATTCCCCTTCTCTACCAAAGAAATAAATTATTATTTATGTTAATGTTGCTGTAGGAGATGTTTGCTCACATCCTGTCTGTTGTCAGTAGAGAGAAGAAAAAAAGTTTTGGCTAGATGGCTAGTGGGTGACTGAGGACAAACAGAAGGCAAATGTATTAAATGCTTTCTTCAGCTCTGTGTATACAATAGAGCATGGGGGAGCTTATGTCCATAATGGGTGTGGGAGTGAAACAGCCCCCAATCCACAATGGCTCAAAAATGATATGGTCCAGAAATATTTAGACAGAACAAAGGTCGATAAAGCACCTGGACCAGATGGCATCCACCCACGGATCCTAAAAGAATTGAGCTCTGTAATTTTAAAGCCACTGTATCGAATATTTAGGGACTCATTAATGACAGGAATAGTACCACTGGATTGGCGTAGAGCCAATGTGGTGCCTATATTTAAAAAGGGAACAAAGTCTTTACCAAGTAACTATAGACCTGTTAGTTCAACTTCTATAGTTGGGAAGATACTGGAACGTTTAATAAAAGACCACATGGATGAGTTCTTGCTGGAAACAAACTATTTAACCACTTGACCACCGGGCACTTAAACCCCCTTAATAACCAGACCAATTTTCAGCTTTCGGTGCTATCACAGTTTCAATAACAATAACTCAGTCATACAACACTGTAACCAAATTCATTTTTTGTTCTTTTTCTTCCCACAAATAGAGCTTTCTTTTGGTGGTATTTGATTACCTCTGCGGTTTTTATTTTTTTCGCTATAAATGAAAAAAGAATGAAAATTTTGTAAAAAAATGAATTTTTCTTCATTTCTATTATAACATTTTGCAAAAAAGTAATTTTTCTTCATAAATTTGGCCTAAAATGTATACTGCTAAATATCTTTGGTAACAAAACAAAAAAAAAATGTGGATATTATTTAGTCCGACTGAAAGTTATAGGGTCTACAAGCTATGGTACCAATTACTGAAAATGTATCAATTTGATCACACCTAGGTCTAGGGCCAAAAATGATTGCTCTTGCTCTAACATTCGCAGCGATACCTCACATGTGTGGTTTGAACACCATTTTCATATGTGGACGGGACTTACGTGTGCGGTTGCGTCTGTATACGAGCACACGGATACAGGGGCGCTGTAAGTTTATTTTTTTATTGTTCATTTTACTTTATTTATTTTAGTTTGACACGTTTTTCCCCAAAAATAAATGTTTTGATTACTTTTATTCCTATTACAAGGAATGTAAACATACCTTGTAATAGGAATATAGCATGACAGGTCCTCTTTACAGTGAGATATGGGGTCAATAAGACCCCACATCTCACCTCTAGGCTGGGAAGCCTGAAAATTTTTTAAAAAACGATCGCAGGGAGTATTGCGTAGGGAGTATTGCATAGGGGGTATTGCGCGGGGGTATTGCAAAGTATTGTGTGGAGGTACAGCAGAGTACTGTGAGGGGGTACAGCAGAGTACTGTGCGGGGGTACTGCAGAGTATTGTGCGGGGGTACTGCAGAGTATTGCGCGGTGGTACCGCAGAGTATTGCGCAGGGGTACTGCAGAGTATTGCGCGGCTGTACTGCAGAGTATTGCGCGGGGGTACTGCAGAGTGTTGCGTGGGTGTACTGCAGAGTATTGCGCAGGTGTACTGCAGAGTATTGCGCAGGGGTACTGCAGAGTATTGCGCGGGTGTACTGCAGTGTATTGTGCGGGGGTACTGCAGAGTATTGCGTGGGGGTACTGCAGAGTATTGCGCCGGGGTACTGCAGAGTATTGCGCGGGGTACTGCAGAGTATTGCGCAGGGGGGTATGCAGAGTGTTGCGCAGGGGGGTATGCAGAGTATTGCGCAGGGGGGTATGCAGAGTATTGTGCAGGGGGTATTGCAGAGTATTGCGCAGGGGGTATTGCAGAGTAATGCACAGGGAAGGAAGGGGTTAATGTAGGTATGTCTGAGCAGGGATGGATGGATCTGTGAATGCAATAGTCACAGATCCATCCCACAGTGCTGCTGCCATCCGCGCTCTCCTCTCACACTGTACCGCTCGGTACAGAGAGAGGAAGGAGGAACCGGCGTCATCAAATGACGCTGGTTTGTTTACATGTGATCGCTCTGTTATTGGATGGAGCGATCACGTGGTAAACGGCCGCTATCAACGGCAATTTACCGCCACCTGTGATCCGCCAGGTCCCCTGGACCCGGCGGTCACGGACATTCCCATGTGGAATCACGTTATATAACCACCTTGCCGCCATTATTTGACGGCGGCTGGTGGTCAAGTGGTTAAGCAACAGACAGCATGGATTCATAAAAAACAGAAGCTGCCAGACAAACCCGATTTCCTTTTATGAAGAGGTAAGTAAAACCCTGGACAGAGGCGTGGCTGTGGACGTGGTATACTTGGATTTTGCAAAAGCGTTTGATACAGTACCGCACATACAGCTCATGTGTAAGGTAAGGTCTACAAGATTGGATATAGCAGTTTGTAAATGGATAGAAAACTGGCTGAAAGACAGGATTCAGAGAGTTGTGGTTAATGATTCTTACTCTGAATGGTCCAAGGTTATCAGCGGTGTACACCAAGGTTCAGTGCTGGGACCCTTACTTTTTAATATATTTATAAATGATATTGGGTCTGAGATCAAAAGTAACATTTCTGTCTTTGCAGATGACGCCAAGCTATGCAGTGGAATAACGTCCTTACAGGATGTTGCCAATTTACAAGCCGACCTCAATGCTCTGTCTAATTGGGCGACTAAGTGGCAGATGAGGTTTAATGTTGATAAATGTAAAGTTATGCACTTAGGGGCTAAGAATATGCATACATCATACATACTAGGGGGAGTACAACTAGGGGGATCTGTAGTGGAGAAGGATCTGGGGGTTTTAGTTGATCATAAGCTCAATAATGGCATGCAATGCCAAGCTGCGGTTTCCAAAGCGAGCAAAGTCCTTTCTTGTATTAAGAAGGGTATGGACTCCAGAGATAATATACTTTTGCCCCTGTACAATTCATTAATAAGACCTCATCTGGAATATGCAGTCCAGTTTTGGGTACCGGTTCTCAAAAAGGATATCAGAGAACTGGAGAAAGTGCAGAGAAGGGCAACCAAATTGATAAGAGGCATGAAGGAGCTCAGCTATGAGGAAAGATTAGAAGAACTAAATGTATTCACTCTTAAGAAGAGCAGAATAAGGGGGGGTATGATCAACATTTACAAATATATAAGAGGTCCATATAGTGAACTTAATGTTGAGTTATTCACTTTACGGTCAACACTGAGGTCAAGGGAGAAAGGAGTCACCGCTCCAGGTGGGATCACTAAATGGTTACAGGTGGTGCAGGATACCGAGGGTGCTGGCGGTGCACTAAGCAAAATGAAGACAAAGAAAAATGGATAGCCGCACTCCAAAACCTGATGGGTGGTCTTTTATTCAATAGACAGCATGTACAAAAATAGGGTCACAGCAGTAGAAACAAGGAACAGCCGACGCGTTTCGCACTGGATCAGTGCTTATTCATGGCTGAGCCTATTTTTGTACATGCTGTCTATTGAATAAAAGACCACCCATCAGGTTTTGGAGTGCGGCTATCCATTTTTCTTTGTCTTCATTTTACTGAGGTCAAGGGGGCACTCTTTACGTCTAGGGGAAAGGAGATTTCACCTCCAAATATGGAAAGGTTTCTTCACAGTAAGAGCTGTGAAAATGTGGAACAGACTCCCTCCAGACGTGGTTCTGGCCAGCTCAGTAGATTGCTTTAAGAATGGCCTGGATTCTTTCCTAAATGTACATAATATAACTGAGTACTAAGATGTGTAAGTAAGTTGAGCCAGGGTAAATCCGATTGCCTCAGGGGGGATCAGGAAGGAATTGTTTCCCCTGCTGTAGCAAATTGGATCATGCTGTGCTGTTTTTTTTTGCCTTCCTCTGGATCAACTGTGGGTATGGAGTTGGGTATATGTGATGTACTGTGTTTTTTTATTTTGTTTGTTTATTTTTTTTATGGTTGAACTGGATGGACTTGTGTCTTTTTTTAACCTAACTATGTAACTATGTAGATATATACATAAAAGCTGTATGCCAGATGTGTGCAATACCTTGGCATCCTCGCACGCAATGCAGGACTCCTGGTCCTGTATTGCAGGTGATAATGTCTAAGGGCTGCAACCAGGGAGGACCACCTTCCGGGGACTATCATACAGAGACATGAAACCATGAGAGAGTTAGCAGTAAGGTAAGAATTTCATTCCTTGCAGTGTGGTGGTGGTTGAAGGGGTTGGGGGGGGGGGGGTCACCACTGTAAGGTAAATTTTTAACAATACCTTAATTTCAGCTTTAAAGTTTTAACAAGGAAACCTGAATTTTTCTTTATTCTACTTAAGACTTACCTAAAAAAGAGGCAACGTTTTTAGTAATTCTTGATTTAAGAAAGAATTTTACTGTGTAATTTCAAACCAAAAAAGATAAACAGCAGTGAATTAAAATCAGCACTATTTCACTTTCTTCACAAGTGTACAAAAAAAATAAAAGAAAAAGTATGGGTTTACATTCAACAGTTAAAGTCAACTATAACCGATAGTAGCGTTTGCATTCACATACACAAGCACAGAATAAATATGTTAGATCTTCATAGGAGCATAGGGCATAATTACTTATATTTTAACATCAGTGTACATAAGATCTCCAGTTCATCATCTTCTTCTTCTTGTAAGAAAGTTAAAAATGAAACCAAAACCCATATGTCAAAGTCAACAACACACAATAGATTGCAATGACACAATATGAGTAGGTCATCTGAAGAGGAGGAACCATCCGGTCTATTATGAAGTCCAGATGGTTTCAAGAAACATCATTGTACTTTGAGTGCACATGTAAGTCATGTTTGTGTTCTCAATTACAAATAATTCTTTAACACATGCAGCAGCTTAACACATTGTGAACTGATATAGGTAAAGCTGTGTTTACTGGGTGAGAAGTACGATGATTCAGGCAGCTTTCTTAATGTGATTACAAAGCAGCACTTCCAATTGTCAAATGGTTTGCAGTAACATGCTTGAGCACGTTGGATAAAAGGACCACTAAATCTTATCTACAAGTCACCCTATAGCAAAAATTCAAATTGATTATTTATATATATATATATATATATATATATATATATATATATGCAATATTGGTGCAAGTATTTTAGTTACTTTTTAGTATTTCTTATTTGACTCTGGGGAAGCCTTGTTGTCTGTGCAGTTTACCTTTAAGGCCTCGTACACACGAGGCAATAGATTTGTTCAAATCTGTCCGTCCGACAGATTTGAACAAATCTGTCTGCTGGGATTTTGGTTTGCTCGCGTTTACACACGAGCAAACCAAAATCCCCGCCAGCAGAGAGCGCGCTGATGTGTCGGTGACGTGGCGGTGACGTTGACGCCGCCACGTCACCGCACCAGGAAGTAAAACACTTCCGCGCATGCGCCGAATCCATTCGGCGGCGGTGCGGGACGACATGTCTGCTGGTAAGTGTACTAACCAGCAGACATGTCGGGTGGGCGGATTCCCACCCGATAGATTTCAAAGCATGCTTTGAAATCTGTCGGGTGGCCAAATCCGTCGGCTCGGCCGTACACACAATCGAATCTGTCTGCTGAAACGGTCCAGCGGACCGTTTCCAGCGGACAGATTTGATCGTGTGTACGAGGCCTAATGGTTGCAATGAAGCCTTTAGGCCATGAGGGCTAGGAAGGAATAATGTAAACCTAAGCTGTAACACCAAATGGCTGTATCTTACCAAAGAAACTTTGGTGTTGCATCAGAAGCTAACTATGCAAGAATACTCTATTTATTCATATGAACTAAGGTCATCGTCATTGCAGTGCCCTGTGGCTGCATGGTAACCATTCGTACTCCTAGTTTAGCCTTTAGACCCCAGAAGTCAGTACTGGGAGTCAAAGCATACATTTGTGAAGGAGTATTAGCAGTGACCATTACTAGCAACATGTACCATTTCCCTAGTCTCCCATTGTCTACTTAAGCATGTCTTCAGCCTTTAGCCAAACCTGGCATATTCAGGGGCCACAATACCTTTTTTTTTACAGATGTAGTGGGCCTAGCTGTGGGACTTGCTAAAGACAAGTAAAGCATATATCTTGTTTTCATATAACCTATCCAATACATCTATTACATGCCACCAATGTGAGCCTACCTATAACAATCATTTTCACTTAGCTACACTGTCTGCATACATAGATCATTTGTATTACTATGAAGTTAAAGGCATGAGGCATTATATCATCTGTTGTGAAAGTTACAAAATTATACTACTATTATATTACATTTCATATAATTAGAAACTTGTATTTTCTGTTTAGTGGCCCTTTCAAGTGGTGTAAGTTTATTATGAAGACATAAACAACCAATCTGTGATAGGTGTTAATGATCTGACTTGCATCATACTTATCAAGATTATGATTGGCATGGAGCCCTTACACGGGACTGTCCCTATTTGTAGTTCTTCAGGAAAATTAACATCAAGGTACATTTAACTTACTGTACATGTATAAATATACACTGTATTATTCTAACATACATATACTTATTCATGATACCTTTTGTCTTGTTTTATTTTACCTTTCTTGATCTATAATTGTTATTTATATTACTTATGCCCCATACACCCGATCAGAATTTCCGATGGCCTAAAATCCAATGGAATTTTTCGTCAGAATTCCATTCAAGCTGTCTTGCATACACACTGTCAGACCAAATTCAGACTGTCCAAAATGCGGTGATGTAAAACACTACAACGAGCCGAGAACAATTAAGTTCAATGCTTCTGAGAATGCGTCGACTTGATTCTGAGCATGCATGGGTTTTTTCTCCATCGGAGTTGCACACAGACGATAGGAATTTCCTATGTTTTTTTTTTCCATGTTCTATTTCTAAAAAGTCCAATGGGGCCCACACACGATCGGAATTTCCGATGAAAAAACTCCATCAGACTTTTTTCATCAGAAATTCAGATCGTGTGTATGCGGCATAAGAGGAGAATAGCACTTTCATAGATGTCTTTTTTGTTACCCTTGGATTTGATATAATACACAATCAATCAGTGCATAAAAAATAAAGACATCAAACTGGTATGTATGTTATTTGATGATGGAGTTTTGTTTCTGTAGTTTGGCTATTATATTTTTTCCCACAGTTGTAAATATAACCTTAGTAATAAAATAACTGGGACATTATCTTAAATATTAAATGACATTTCTACATTTGGTAGCCTTTTCCATTGTAAAAATGTAGCTGCCACCATGGGCTGATTGGTAATATATGTTCTTGCCGCGTCCTTGGTAAACAGTCAACGTGTAAGTCACTGATAGTTGTACTACAGTTGCATGATGTTGTGCTGTGGACTAGGAACAAGGATGCTCTTAACTTCAGATAACTATTGGCTAAGCTTCTGCATTCCATCAACAATAAAAAGAGAATTAAAATGCAAAGGGGTGTCAGCTGTAAATTATCAAAAAGTGACCGTTTCCCCATGCAAACAACAATGGGCCATGTGCTTGCAGATGCTCACACATTTCCAGTGGTCAAAGACAGTACATTTCGATAAACTTGTGCTCAAAGAACAGGGGGCTACAAATACAACTATTACGCATTATTTTTGTTTCGATTTCTACAGATAAATACTCTGTAATGTCTGTTTTCAGTTTTTTTTTGCATTTTCCTTTAGACTCCATATAGTATAATGCACCTTGATTATAATTTTCCTTAAGATATAGTACAATAATATTAGCTTTTTTGCTTTAAAGAGAACATATTTCACCCTAAATATGCACTCTTTGAAAAGTATGAGCTAAGTAAGTGTTTATTTACATGTGAACTGTTTTTTTTCTTATTTTATATGTATGTATATGTGATTTTCTTTCATAAGTGATTACATTTACAATAACAGAAGGTGGGAACAGCAATAAACATGTTATTTACTATCTTGATTCCTGAGGAATTAGCTTATATGTAGATTTTGCTTGATGCATTCAAATGTTGTCAAGAGCCTGATAAAACATAATGGTTGAAGGTCGGTATATATAAATTATTATACATATCAATATACTCAGTATGAAATCTACATTAATTGTAAAGATATTCTATTTATTTTATGTGGTTGAATTTGATTGTTAATGGGTGTTTTGGCCCATTTCTGAAAATATTGGTTTATCCTTTTTTGTACTCTATTTTTGCTCAGAAATATGGTGTAAATTTACATGTGCATCTTGTCCCATGAGTGGTTGAATATAACATGTTTTTCTGTACAATATACTTTATTTACAAAGATATACCTTAAAGTATACTTGTTACCAGTATCTACTGGAGACTTTCAGTCTTGTGGCAGGATGTATATAAATATTTAGATAATGCAGCCAATCAGGGATCAGGAACTAGAGGTATCCCAGAGGAATAAAATAACCAATGGAACAGTAATGTTAGTAATTCCTGATGAACTGATAGGCTGAATAGTGGCTTCACCCAGAAAATGAAAGTCTCCTTCCCCACCGGCAACAGTAACACTTCAACAGTCACTTATTTATTATATGCACAACCTGCATTTGCATTCTTTGGATGTGAAAGACAACCGCTGGATACTATATGACTAAACATTTGACATTATAAAGCTTTAAGACACAATCTGATAATGATATTGACAAACTGTATAGATTCTCAGGCTTGAATGATGAAGTCTTTGTTTGTAGGAAGGTGCATTAACAATAGGAAGATTCTTATGAGTTGCTACATTATGTCTTACAAAAATGGGGAAAATAATTGGCTTCAGTATCCTTTCATTGATCATTGTTGTCAGCTGCGTTATTATTTGCTTTCTCTTGATTTTTGTTCCCCTTCTTCTTTTTCTTTTTCTTTTTTGTTTCTTCCTTTTTACCAAAGGTTATGAAGTTACTTTTCTGAGCTTGCGCGGATGGCTGATCCTGGCGGATAGAAATGATGGCTGGGGATCCTGGGATAATAAAATTCTCTGGAAAATCGGGTGGTATTTGTGGCACTGGTTGTTTTTGATTGCCAGGTCCATATTTGAAGGTCCAGCTGTTGCAGTTCACACCAGCTCCTACTGGGGGAGACACTTCTCCTCCTTCGGGTTCTGTAAAGTTGAAAACATACATTATTATCTTTAAATAATTACAACACTAAACTGATAATGATATCAATCCTATATTACATATCACTATAAGCTCATTGTACACTTTAAATTGTACAATCAACTTTTACATTTTCCAAAACCAAAGACATGAACAGACAGATTTGTAGTTTAGTTCTCTTTATATACAGATTTATCTTTCTGGTAAAGATCCCTTCTTTAATGTCTTCAGTAGGACCGGGTTTCTGAAGTGAAGGTATGGAAACAGGTCAACTTGGAGAGAAGATGTTATTGTCAGCAGTATGAAAAAGCAGTATGAAAAACAACAAAAGATAGCATCAAGGCCCCCCTCTATCCTCAAAGAAAGATGATCTGGGAGTCCCTAGTCATAACAATTTGAAGCACCTAAGAATATAAATACTAGTTATGAACCAGAAATGGAAAGGGTCTGTATATACAAACATCTTAATAGCCAAAGCACTGTATAAATCCACTTTATTCTACACAAATATATACAAACCAATTTCTAAAAAACTTCCACTGTATTACAATCGGATGCCCTAGCACATATTGTTCTGATATTGCAATGGCAAACCTCTATATAATAAATGCGATGCCCAAAAGACAAAAAATAAATAAAAAATTAAATAAAAACCACTGTCAAAATATGTGTCTATATAGAGACTAATGTCCATTTGTATATATGTAATTTCATAAGCTTTGAACCTACTATCACCACAATGGTAAAGGATAAAAGTCACCATAGATGCATTAAGATACTACAGTGTGGTCTAAAGCAGTGGTTCTCAACCTCAGTCCTCAAGTACCTCCAACAGGCCATGTTTTGGGAATTTCTCTTAGATAAAATACCTGTCCAAAACGCCAATCTATTGAATCTGATTTAAAGCACCTTGGCAAGATAAAGGAAAACCTGCAAACATGGCTTGTTGGGGGTACTCAGTGACTGAGGTTGAGTACAACTGGTCTAAAGGAGTACCCTCTGATAAAAGGAGAAGGAAAAACATATGTCAATCCACCTCCCTAACACACTAAGGTAAGATGACATGCAATGAACTCTATTTTCCAAGAAGTTGTAGATCCTTTATGTGAAACATGAAGGTCACTTATATAAGTTAATAGCAAGTGAACAATGGTGTGGTCCAGGGGAGGTCTATAATGTCATACAGCCTCCCTAACATGCTATGCTGGAAAATGTATTCATGCATATATGTGCTGAAATATGGTGCATCACAGTTCCTGAAGATGAAACACAGATCACATTTGCAAATGCTGTTATGGGTCAATGCAGAGGCGTGGTCCAGGGGAGGACTCCAGACATATAGGCCCAGATTCAGAAAGAATGGTGTATCTTTAGGCGGGCGTAGCATATCTTCTTTACGCTACGCCGCCGCAACTTAGAGAGGCAAGTGCTGTATTCACAAAGCACTTGCGTCCTAAGTTACGGCAGCGTAGCGTAAATGTGCAGGCGTAAGTGCGCGTAATTGAAAGTAGCCTTGTAGTGGGCATGTTGTATTAAAATTAGCCGTGACCCCATGCAAATGAGGGTCTGAACGAACGGCGCATGCGCCGTCGGTGGACGTATCACATCGCAAATAGTCAATGCTTTAGACGTGAATGTAACTTACACACAGCCCGATTCCCGTACGACTTACGCAAACGTCATAAACTACGTACAATTCGACGCTGTTCCAACGTCCATACTTAACATTGGCTGCACCTTATATAGCAGAGGTAACTTTACGCTGGTCATACGCCTTACGTAAACGACATATATCAATACGACGGGTGCAACTACGTTCGTGAATCGGCGTATCTAGCTCATTTGCATATTTTTAATGGGAACGCCGAATGCGCCCAGCGTAACAATGCGCCCACGATACGCCGGCATAGGCAAGTTACGTCGGACGAATGAAGCCATGTTTTTGCACAAATCCCCAATGTGAATGCTAATTTTAGATGAAAATAAATACATAAAAAAAACAAAAATGAAATTATTATGCTGCTTGCTGGAAAATATCACACCCCTCGTCAAAATAAGTTACAATTGCACATCATGTGTGAAAAATAAAAATAAGCAAAATATAGTCCAAAATTATTCAAGAACTGTTCTTCCTTCCTAAAATGCTCTAATAAAGCTCAATTTCAGTCCACATACAGTGGGGATCGAAAGTTTGGGCACCAAAGGTAAAAATTTGTATTAATGTGCATAACGAAGCCAAGGAAAGATAGAAAAATCTCCAAAAGGCATCAAATTACAGATTAGACATTCTTATAATATGTCAAAAAAAGTTAGATTTTATTTCCATCATTTATACTTTCAAGATTACAGAAAACAAAAAAATGGCGTCTGCAAAAGTTTGGGCACCCTGCAGAGTTAATATCTTGTACTGCCCCCTTTGGAAAGTATCACAGCTTGTAAACGCTTTTTGTAGCCAGTCAAGAGTCCTTCAATTCTTGTTTGAGATATATTTGCCCATTCTTCCTTACAAAAGTCTTCCAGTTCTTTGAGATATCTGGGCTGTCTGTCACGCACTGCTCTTTTAAGGTATATCCATAAATTTTCAATTATGTTGTGGTCAGGAGATCGTGAAAGCCATGGCAAAACCTTCAGTTTATGCCTCTGGATGTAATCCCCCTTGGATTTTGAGGTGTGTTTAGGATCATTATCCATTTAGCCATCCTCTCTTTAACTTCAGCTTTTTCACAGATGGCATCAAGTTACCATCCAAAATTTGCTGAAATGTTATTGAATCCATTTTTCCTTCTACTCGTGAAATGTTCCCTGTGCCACTGGCTGCAATACAACCCCAAAGCATGATTGATCCACCCCCATGCTTAACAGTTGGAAAGAGGTTCTTTTCATTAAATTCTGTGCCCTTTTTTTCTCCAAACGTACCTTTGCTCATTCCGGCCAAAAAGTTCTATTTTAACCTCATCGGTCCACAGAACTTGTTTCCAAAATGCATCAGGCTTGTCTACATGTTCATTTGCAAAGTTCAAATGCTGATTTTTGTGGTGAGGATGTAGGCTTTCTTCTGATGACTCTTCCATGAAGACCATATTTGTACAAGTATCTGTGAGACAGCTGCTAAAGCCGTTCCCGCGAATTTGCGGGTGCGCGCGCATGCACGCGCATGTGCACGGGAGCGCACACCCGCATCCGTTGGCGCCAAACAGTCTATTTAAAGGATGCTCTGACCCTAGCCGAGTGCTGACGGATGTCATCAGTTCCGGTTCCTGTGTCCTGTGCATGTCCCGTGCTCTTGATCCCGGTTACCGATCCTTGGCTTCCTTGACCTTGTTTTGGACTCACTTCACCTCTGACTCTTGGTTCCTGATCTCAGATTTCCACGTGACCCTGTTTCCTGCCTGATGACTTGGTACCTCGCTGCCCGCTCGTTGCTGAACCCGGCTTCCCATGTGACCACGATCCTGCTCTCTGTTTGGCTCCGCTTTACCTCCCGGGTACCTGCGACTTCGCTACTGCAACCTGCTGTGACTTCGCTGCTGCAACCTGCTGCGACTTCGTCACTGCAACCTGCTGCGACTTCGCTGCTGCAACCTGCTGCGACTTCATCCCTGCAACCTGCTGCAACTTTGCTGCTGCAACCTGCTGCGACTTCATCCCTGCAACCTGCTGTGACTTTGCTGCTGCAACCTGCCGCGACTTCCTGCCTTGCTGGACTTGCATCGCCGGTTGTGGGCTTCCCCAGTCACATCTACAGGCACTCGTGTCTCCCCTGGCCCTTGGTTCCCCCTGTCTCCACTCTCAGTGGGACCAGGGCCGGAGATTTAAGAGAGGCTAACCTCGTCATTTCAGACTTCACCCAGGTACGTGACAGTATCCGTCAGCCAGCAATGGAGTCTGAAAGGGAGGCCTCTTCTTTCAAAGACATTTGCCATTCCCTCTCTGCACTTGCCCACACAGTACAGAATCTTCAGACAGATCTGAATCGGATGGAGGGTCAGCCCTGGGATCAGCCTGTTCCCTCTCCTCCTATGGTGAACTCGTCAGTTCAAATGGACTTCAGTCTGCTCTGTGTGGCCGCCACGCCTCCTGAACCCATTGAGCGTTTTTCTGGAAATCGCAAACAGTTTCGTACCTTCCGAAATGCCTGTGAACTGTATTTTTCCTTGCTACCTCAAACCTTCTTTTCCGAAGACATCATCACCTTGCTTCTTGGAGAACCTCTTTCTTGGGCCCATCATCTTCGGGAGCAACAAGAGCCGGCCCTGGCAACCACGGACTCCTTCTTTTCCGCCATGTCCCAGTTGTATGCCGACCCTTTTCTCCAACAATCCACGGAGTCCACACTCAGTAGACTCCAGCAGGGTCCAAGGGCTGTGGAAGATTACGTGTCAGACTTTCGTGTCCTGAGTATGGATACTCAGTGGAATAGAGCTGCGCTCCATCATCAATTTCGTTGGACTTTCAGATGAGTTAAAGGATGAATTAGCACGCGTGGGAATACCCACCTCCCTGGAAGATTTAATTAATCTTGTCATTCAGATTGATCGGCGGTTGCGAGAAAGACAATCAGAGAGGACCAATACCAAGCCACCTGCATTTTCTAGTCCCGATCCTTCAATTTCGGCCTGTTCTGTCAGGTCATTGAAAATGTCCAGAAAGAATAAGGACCCCCACAAACTCTCACGTGTAAGCTATCCGAGACCAGCTCTGTCTTCTTCGGAACGCCTCCGGCGACTACAAAATAGACTATGTCTTTACTGTGGGGGAACCAGTCACTTTATTCAGACTTGTCCTGTGAAACCTCCCAAGCCTGACTCCCTGTTGCCCCACGTGATGCACCTCCCTGGAAGAAGTCCAAACCATCTTTCCTTACCACTTCAGTTACAGCTACCAGAAAAGACTATCCTTGTACCTGCTATTATAGACTCAGGGGCTTGCAGTTGCTTTGTGGATGCTGCATTTGCGACCCTTCACCAATTACCTCTATGCTCTAAGAGGCAGGGGCTTATCGTTCACTTAGCAGATGGGTTTGGTCTCAAGTCTGGACCAGTAACCCAAGAGACTATACCTATTCCTTGCCGTACTGCCTCAGGACATCTGGAACTCCTTCGTTTGGATGTGATTGCTTCTCCCATGTTCCCTATAATTCTGGGGATACCCTGGCTAAAAGCCCATAACCCCCATATAGATTGGGCCACTGGAAAAGTTTCCTTCTCATCTGACTATTGTCAGATACAATGTTTTCCAGAAAGGATCTGCAATCCTACTTCCCTTCTTAGTATTTGTCCGGATCCTGAAACTGTAAAACTGGTGCCAGTTGTCTATCATGAATTCTTGGATGTGTTCAATAAGAAAAGTGCAGATACCTTGCCCCCACACAGGACTTATGACTGTCCTATTGAACTTTTACCCGGATCCGAGATTCCTTTCGGTCAAATCTACCCACTTTCTGAACCTGAACTAGAAGCCCTGCGCAAATATATAGACGAAAGTCTGGGAAAAGGGTTTATTCGGCATTCTTCCTCACCTGCAGGAGCTGGTATTTTCTTTGTAGAAAAGAAAGACCACTCTCTAAGACCCTGTATTGACTATCGGGACCTTAATAAGATCACTGTCAAGAACCGGTACCCACTTCCGCTAATTCCTGAATTGTTCCAGAGGTTGCGCGGAGCACGGATATTTTCCAAACTTGATCTTAGGGGTGCTTACAATTTAGTCCGGATCAAAGAAGGAGATGAATGGAAAACAGCTTTCAGAAAACGCTTCAGGCATTTTGAGTATTTAGTTATGCCCTTCGGCCTCTGCAATGCCCCAGCCACCTTCCAACATTTGGTAAATGACGTATTTCGGGACTTTCTTGATCTGTTCATCATAGTCTACCTCGATGACATCCTCATATTCTCCGAAACGATTGAACTTCACCGCACCCATGTGAAAAAGGTCTTGAGTAGACTCTGCGAACATACCTCTATGCCAAGGCTGAGAAGTGCGACTTTGAAAAGCACACCGTACAGTTTCTTGGACTCGTCATCTCTGCTGATGGCATTTCCATGGATCCTCAGAAGGTTGCTGCAGTTCTAGAATGGCCGGCCCCTACGGACAGGAAAGCAGTACAGAGGTTCGTGGGCTTTGCAAATTTTTATAGAAAATGTATTAAAAAAAATTCTGGTATTATCTCGCCTATTACTCAACTAACGAAACAGCATGTTCCTTTCCGATGGACTCCTGAAGCACAAGTAGCATTTGAACAATTAAAGACTCTGTTCACTTCTGCTCCCATCCTGAAACATCCCGATCCGTCCCTGGCCTATGTTTTGGAGGTGGACGCCTCCGAAAGTGCCGTTGGGGCTATTCTGTCACAGTGACAAGGTCCCAAATCTTTATTGCATCCTGTAGCCTTTTTCTCTAAAAAATGTAATCCTTCTGAAAGGAACTACGATGTTGGAGACCGGGAATTGTTCGCCATTAAAGCTGCACTTGAGGAATGGCGTTATTTGTTGGAAGGAGCCGCCCACCCTATTCTCATCTTCACTGACCATAAGAACTTGGAGTATTTGAGGACAAAAGACAAGGAGAGAGGCGCCTCTAAGTGTAGATGTTATTAAACAATTTAATGATTAAAAAGAGTACAGGCCACTCACATTTTAGAAGTTTAAAAATTGGCATTGTACATATTCTTTAGCGGTGATCATCACTTGTAATCCTTCAACTGCTGGGCACTGAGCTTCCACTTCCAACTATACTAGCTTGAAAAAGGAGCGCGACTGCCACACCATCGCAGCTCGAACGCTCAGGAAATGCGTCGCACAATACAGCAACGTCACCAGTACCATCCTGCTGCTGGAATATCTCCATTTCATCTGCCTGGCTCACCAGCTATCTCCACCTTTGCCGCCGGCTTTCACCACCTTACAGCAGTAAAGGACAGCTCTACAGCGCAGTGCCCAGCAGTTGAAGGATTACAAGTGATGATCACCGCTAAAGAATATGTACAATGCCAATTTTTAAACTTCTAAAATGTGAGTGGCCTGTACTCTTTTTAATCATTAAATTGTTTAATAACATCTACACTTAGAGGCGCCTCTCTCCTTGTCTTTTACCACAGTCTCGGAACACGGTTTCTGTTCTACAACAATGGCAGCCCTGAGGATATAGGTGTGACCCCGACAATAACTTTTATCCACCCATCCCTGGGACTTGATTCACCTCGCCCCCCCCTCTCTCTCCCCCCCCCCTCTTCCTCTTTGGACATTGGATTTGCCATATGATTTAATATTTCTCACAAATTTGTAGTTTATGTATCAATCTACTTGATACTTAACATATATATATATATTTGTATTTAGTTTTAATATTTAAAATATATGTATGTATCTACTCAACCAATCATAACCATCAACACACTCATGTTCGCTTAGCTAATGGTATCAGGGTACTACTGTACTTATTTTTTGCGCATTTCTCTCCTTGTACAGAGTATTTGAGGACAGCCAAGAGACTAAGACCCCGGCAAGAAAGAATGGGCATTATTCTTCTCCCGTTTCATATTCCATATTACCTTCCGTCCTGGTTCTAAAAATGGCAAACCAGACGCGCTTTCGCGCATGTTCCATGATTCAGTGCAACCTTCAGAGCCAACTACCATTTTGCCAGCCAAGAACTTTCTTCTTCTCCAGTCAGACCTAATGTTTCAAATTAAGACAGATGTGACAGAGCATCCCCCATCCCCAGATTTACCTCTCCAGTTTAAGGATGGGCTCTACTATCACAAGGAACAGATCTATGTCCCGGAACAGTTCAGAGTCTCTGTTCTCAAACGGTGTCATGCTCACCCCCAGGCAGGCCATTTCGGTATCCACAAGACTATAGACTTAATTTCCCGTTCTTTTTGGTGGCCCGTCCTGATACTGGACTGTAACAAATATGTAAGATCCTGTGCGACATGTCTACGCTGCAAAACCAGACGAGCCAAGACTTGGGGCCTTCTTGAAAGCCTTCCGGTGCCCAAGAAGCCTTGGAGCATGATTTCTATGGATTTCATTGTTGAACTTCCTCCTTCTGAGAACTTCACTTCTATATTTGTTGTAGTGGACCGTCTGACCAAGATGGCACACTTTGTTCCTTTACAAGGCACCCCTTCTGCCGCCGAGACGGCTTCCACATTTATCAGGGAAATAGTGAAATTGCATGGGATCCCTGATAACATTGTCTCTGACCGCGGGGTGCAATTCACCTCAAGATTCTGGAGGTCCCTATGTGAATCATTAAACATCGAACTCCGTCTGTCCACTGCTTACCACCCCCAGACAAATGGACAGACGGAGAGAACTAATCAAACCTTGGAGCAGTACCTGCGGTGCTTTTCCTCATTTTCTCAGGATGACTGGTCTTCCCTTCTCCCACTGGCGGAGTTTGCTTACAACAACACTATTCACTCTGCAACCAAGCAATCTCCCTTTTTCGCCAATTATGGCTATCACCCCTCATTTTTACCTGAACTGCCTGTTGAGTCCTCCGTGCCTGCTGTACAAGACAGACTAGACTTTTTTAACTCCAACAATAAATTACTCCAGGATACCATCTCTAAAGCCCTAACGAGCAACAAGAAGTTCTTTGACAAAAAGAAGGGGGGTAACCTAAATCTGGAACCAGGAGACAAGGTCTGGTTGTCTACTGCAAATCTAAAGCTGAGTTGTCCCTCCAGGAAACTTGGCCCAAAGTTTCTGGGGCCTTTTCCGGTTAAAAGGAAGATTAATCCTGTGGCCGTTGAGTTTATTCTATCTAAGAGCCTGAAAATTCATCCGGTATTCCACATCTCCCTGCTAAAACCAACGGTGCCGACTTCCGGTTCCGGCGCCGCATGTGAGGGAAGCTAGCTCCGGAGGCTCCGCTCTCACCGTCTGGTATACGGCATACAAAACCCCAGAATCGCCCCGATTTGAGCCTATCTCGGCACCCTCACGCAGCCACCTTCCCGGTGCATGGAGCGGTACCTTACCCAGCCGCGTACGCCACGGAACTCCGTCGCTGCAGACGCCCTGTCAGATCTCGCAGCCAACATGGCCGCCACGACACGCGGCCCCTCTTCGGCGCAGGCATTGCAGCCACAGTCACCGCCGGGCTCTTTGGCGGACGCTAACACGCCGTCAGAAGACATGGACACCGTGGCCATCAAGGGCTCGGATGCTGACCCAGATAGCTCCTATGAGAGGATTGCCAAAGCCGTTGCAGCGCTACTCTCCCCCTCCATTACCTCAGCTGTTGAACGGGCGGTGGCGGAGGGGATGCAGCAGATACGAAAGGAGCTAGGCGAACACTCCCTGAGGCTCTCCACGGCTGAGCAGAGGATCGCCTCAGTAGAAGATGATCACTATCATATGAGTGGCACCCTGGAACGGTTCATCCAAGACCAGCAACACCTCCATGAGCGCATGGAAGACCTCGAGAACCGTTCCAGGAGGAATAATTTGAGGGTTATAGGCCTACCGGAATCTGTTAAACCCAACTCCCTGGTTGATTTCTGCTCCAACACGCTCCCCGAAACTCTGGGACTGGGCCGCAGCTGCATAGTGGAACGAGCGCACCGTATGGGGGCTCAATCTGAGGACTGCGCCCGCCCAAGACCGGTTATAGCACGATTTTTGAATTATGCGGACCGCACAGACATTCTCCAAAGCTTCCGCAAATCGCGCCCGATAGAGATCGCAGGCCATAAAATCCTATTGTTTGCAGACTACTCAGCAGAGGTCTCTCGCAAACGGAAAGACTTCCAACCTGTCTGCGCGGAGCTATACAAGAAGGGCATTCGCTTCTCACTCGCGTACCCAGCCATCCTGCGTGTGCAAGCCCCAGACGGGGAACAACTCACCATCCAGTCCCCGGACAAGGCCCGCGCCTTTCTACAATCATTAACAGGGAACCAGACGATGACACACTCCTATGCTGACAAGGCGAAACAGAATCCAAGGGACCAAAGAAGCTCGAGGAAGGAGCCACCCAAACGACTGAAACCTACCACCGAAACCGGTTTGCAGGGCACCGGATGATGCACAGAACTCTCTCTAATCGCCGGAATAGTGTTTCCCGGGCTCACGCAACCTATACCCCTGCCTTACTCTGAAATCTGCGTCTTCTGAGAACGGTGTTAATGCCCTCCTGCCACGCACTGTGTCAGGGACTGTCTTTTGTTATTCCCCTCCTATACCGCCACCGTTAGTTGCCCACACACCCATCTCTGACCCGCCGGTCACGGTATGGCTGCACGAATATCGAGTGACTCATTCGCCCGTTAATGGCTATAATGATGTTATCTCAAGTTTTGTTACACTTGTATATGTTACCAGTCTTATTCTCTCTATAGGAAACTCCCATGTTTTCTCACCGGTGGACCCTTTTGTAACTACTACCGCTCGCAATATGGTGGAAGACTGTACTTCCTCGTACCCCCACATTGACCGCAGTAGTAGTCACCTCACCTTGGGGGCGATGATGCTGGATCGACTATGTTTTATATGGACGGTCAGGCGGCTCATCCGGACAGGGAAAAACATGCGGAAAAAAGCGAAGTCTTGGTTTATTGTTACTATTCTTGTTGTTTTTTTTACTTGCAGTTATTTTTCTGTTATTTACTTTCTCTCTTTGTTCCCCCTTTCCCCCTATCCTGTGACCCTTTTCCGAATGACAGGATGGTTCCTTCAGCACCCCCTTCGATCTCGAGGACCCACGATCTTCTTGCGAAATGCACGCGTGCACCTTACGTCAGGTAATTCACTCTTAACTTTCAACTACGTTCATTCGAGTGACCCCCCCCCCGCAACACCCATGACACACACTTGCGTAGTATCCTGGAATGTTAAGGGTTTGCGCTCACCCACTAAACGAATGAAAGTCCTTAGACACCTAAAAAGGCTTAAAGCCGACGTAGCCATGCTCCAAGAGACGCATCTAGAAGAAAAGGACTTCTTCCGATTACAAAAACTCTGGGTGGGCAGGGTTTTGGGATCAGCCTCGGTAGGGCGCAAGGCAGGCACTATTATCCTTTTGCACAAAAACCTAGTGTATGACATTCTATCCATTGACAGAGATACCCAAGGCAGACGTGTTTCCCTACACCTCAAGCTTCCTTCGGGGGAGCTGCGGATCACTAACATTTATGCCCCAAACTCTCCTGACCAAGCATACTTTAATGAGCTAGCACCCTTTTTGACAACTAATGAACTTGCCCCTCACCTTGTGGGAGGCGACTTCAACTCCACTCTTTGTGACCGTGAGGATAGGTCTGGTTCACATGGGCGGGCCTATACTGCTCGCTCAGGGAGGCCATCTCCCTTTTCAAATATGGTCCAGGCCCTCAACCTATTGGACACTTGGCGCCTGCAACACCCCATGGAGAAGGAATACACTTTCTTCTCCCCAGTCCATAACTCATTCGCCAGACTAGATTACTTTTTAGGCACGCATTCTATACTACCTAGGCTACACTCCACGCTCATACATGATTTGGTGATCTCGGATCATGCCCCCATCTCGGTCTCCTTGAGCAATTTACAGAATAGCTCGGGGATCAGACAGTGGAAATTCCCGGCGTACCTTAGCCACAACGAAAATTTTAAAACGATGCTATCCCAGGCCTGGGAGGAATATGTACACAACAACAGCCAACACCTAGACAACCCGAACCTATTCTGGGAAGCGGGGAAATCTTATCTGAGGGGAAGGATTATATCCTTCACTTCAGCATATAAACGTAACGCCCAAAAGCAGTTCTTAGAGGCCAGCAAGCGTGTGAGGCTAGCTAAATCACTCCTCGACGACAACCGTACTGACGGACGTCTCTCTGATTGGCGGGAGGCCAAAGAACAATTTGATAACTGGGCCGAGAGGGTGGAACAAACAAAACTATCGGCTGTACAACTACACTATTACAAGTATGGCAATAAAGCAGGCAAGCTCCTGGCTAAGCTCACCAGAGGCCCATTTACTCCTACTCATATTGGCTCACTACGCAACCCGGACGGTACTCTGTCCACATCCCCTAAGGATGTGAATGAGATACTTAGGCTCTTCTATGCGAACCTTTACGGCCAAGACACGACTGACTCTGAATTTGCGCGTAATTGGTTGGCTGGTGTTACCCTGCCACTAGTCGACCACGATCTACTGGGCCGACTAAATGCCCCCATCACCCTTACAGAACTCAATGATACCATTGGGGGTATCTCTAATGGTAAAGCGCCAGGCCCAGATGGTTACACAGCTGAGTTCTTTAAAATGCTGAAACCGGAAATCACCCCTACACTACTATCGGTTTATAACCACATTTGGGGAGGAGGGCCATACCTACCGACGGGACACCTTGCAAACATTAAACTACTTGCCAAGAAAGACAAAGACCCACTAGATCCGGGCTCTTACCGCCCCATCTCCCTGCTAAATGTAGACTCTAAGATACTTTCCAAAATAATAGCCTCAAGACTGGGTGACATAATGCCGTCACTCATTCACTGCGCCCAATCGGGCTTCACTAAGGGAAGGTCAGCAGCAGCTAACATTCGTAAAGTTTTAGCGGCCCTAGAATATGCAAAATCCAACCCATCGCAAGAGGTGGCAATTGTCACCTTGGATGCCGAAAAAGCTTTCGACAATGTTAGTTTTCGATGGCTTTCTCTAGTCATGCAAAAGTTCGGTTTGGTCGGCCCCTTTAGTGACTTTATTCACAATATGTACTCTGCACCGTCCGCCACAATCACGGCAGCAGGAATCCAATCCCCACCTTTTCGGCTACACAGGGGTACGAGGCAGGGTTGCCCCCTATCCCCCCTACTCTTCAATCTAGCTATTGAACCACTCTCCCGCCTCCTCACCTCTTCTCCCCTGCTTCATGGGATACCGTTCGGGGGGGAAGACATGAGAGTGGCTTTATTCGCCGACGACATACTGATCTTCTCCACCTCACCCCACACTGACGCCCATGCCATACAAACCATTTTTGATCAATTTAGGTTGTGCTCCGGCCTGAAAATAAATTTCTCCAAGAGCGAGATCCTCACCCTAGGAACCCCCACTGTCCGGCCTCATCTACCCCCCTCATGTCTTCGTGTTGCCAACCGTCATATTACCTACCTTGGTCTGAAAATTGGTAAGGAACCATCCTCTCTGTATTACTTAAACTATCCACCCCTTTTTGCCAAAATGATGAGTGAAATGGAAGTTTGGGCAGGGCTACCCCTCTCGTTCCTTGGGAGATGTGCACTTCTCAAAATGATTAGCTTTGCCCGTCTACTCTACCCGTTACAGACCCTTCCCCTCCTCCTGAAGCATAAAGATGTTCAGACCCTGAACACAGCCATAGTCAAGTTCATATGGAAGAAAAGTAGACCTCGAATTGCTCTTTCAAAGCTATATCTCCCGGGGAGCGAAGGGGGGGTGGGCCTCCCGAATATTAGAGTATATAATCTAGCATGCCTTCTGAGGATTGGAATGGACTGGATACTCAGATCCTCCCGCTATTCAAACTATGCTCTGGAATCGGCCATGGTCGATCCCCTGACCCTCCCAGCTCTCCTGCATAGCTCACTCCAAAAAATGCCCATCTCCATTAAGCAAAATCTGCTCTTTCGCGACACTATTGTGGCATGGAGAGAGATACGAAAGAAACTGGGCCTTTCCCCCCACGTCTCTAGATTCCTCCCAATATGTGGTAACCCCATGTTCACGCCTAGTCTCCAATACGAACCCTTCGCTAAATGGAAGGACAAAGGCTTAGTCGAAGTTTGCTCCCTATTTCAAGTGTCGAATGGCACTCCCAAGCCCCTTTCCCAAACCATCAGAGAATATGCTCTACCCCCTGGTCACTATTTACAGCTCCTACAATATGTGGACTTTATAACCAAAACATGCCCCAAGAAAACAGTCAGATTCCAGCCCTCCTTTATAGACAGACTTGTCTCGGAAAAGAAACATTCTATATCAGACATTTACCGTCCATTATCTATGGAATTTATTAAACCCCTGCACTGCACCTCCATGACGTCTTGGATTAGGGACCTACCGGATCAGGTCACCATAGACGATATTGTAAGAGGTTATAGGGTCACCAGGTGCATCACCCCCTGCGAATTGTGGAGGGAAACACAATTTAAATTGATGCATAGAGCATATTTTCCGTTCTCCACCACAAAATCCCCTGACATTGGTCCCGCCTGTCCGTGGTGTCTAACCCTAAGGCCCACTCTACTGCACCGTTTCTGGACTTGTCCCCCTATTGACGCGTTCTGGTCTTCGATTCTCCAACACGTTCAGGAAGTGACTAGCCATCCCTTGAGGAGGGACCCCTGCCTCCTCCTGTTTGGGTGCCCCCCCCAATGCCTAGCAACCGATGAAGAATACATCTTACTCCCCCAGGGCACCAAACAGTGGATCCTCCTCACGCTGCTAGTGGCCCGGAGAACTATTCTCAACCACTGGATCACGGCCACCCCTCCCTCCCTGACTGAAGTAATAAGCCAGACGAAGTCCTTGCTTTATAAGGAACACTTGGATCAATATTCCTCTCCCTCACATTCAAGTGATAATTTTGACCAGAAATGGACGGCTTTTATTAAACATTCTCTGTCAGACACTGAGCGACAGAATCTGCTACCCTCACCTTTTACTTTCCTGACCCCACTTTAACTCCTGAGGGTTATCCCTCTTGAACTACAACCCCCCCCCCTCCACCGCACCATCTTATCTGTCTACTCTCCCTCCACCGGGTGGCAAGTCCAAATGCGCTATGATGGGTTCTTTATAAGGTACAGGTGGCCCTACCAATGCTTGTACTGAACTGAATGATTATTTGGGAATGACTTGCTTAATGTGCACTTATTTCCGCTTTAACAGCCTTGGTCGTCTATTTGATATTTAATGTGTTGCCTCATTCTCTTGTTTCTTCCCCTTACCCCCCCCCCCACACCTCTTCCCCTTCTCCAAACTCTCCCCCTCCTATCCCCCCCCCACTTCTTCTCTCCCCCCTCTTGTCTTACCATTGAATGTTATATCCACCCAAAGAGTTATTGATTGTATATTTTCTTCCCTTTTTACTTGTACCTGCTATTGACTATCTGTTGATATTGTACTCTACTTTTAAACCCAATAAAATATTTTGGAAAAAAAAAAACCAACGGTGCCTAACCCATTTTCCAATCAGGATCCAGAAAACCTTCCTCCGCTTCTCGTCGAAGGCAACGAGGAATATGAAGTTGAAGCTGTTCTGGATTGCAAGACCAAAAGGGGTCAAACGCAATTCTTGATTAAATGGAAGGGTTATGGTCCGGAAGAGAACTCTTGGGAACAAGCGTCCAATGTGCATGCCCCACAAAAGATTTGTGCCTTTTTCCAGCGCCATCCGGAAAAGAAACCCCTGAGGGGCATCCGGAGGCTGCCCATAGGGAGGGGGCAATGTAAGAGAGCTGCTAGAGCCGTTCCTGCGAATTCGCGGGTGCGCGCGCGTGCACGTGCACGTGCACGGGAGCGCGCACCCGCATCCGTTGGCGCCAAACAGTCTATTTAAAGGATGCTCTGACCCTAGCCGAGTGCTGACAGATCTCAGCGGTTCCGGTTCCTGTGTCCTGTGCCTGTCCCGTGCTCTTGATCCCGGTTACCGATCCTTGGCTTCCTTGACCTTGTTTTGGACTCACTTCACCTCTTGGTTCCTGATCTCGGCTTTCCACGTGACCCTGTTTCCTGCCTGATGACTTGGTACCTCGCTGCCCGCTCGTTGCTGAACCCGGCTTCCCATGTGACCACGATCCTGCTCCCTGTTTGGCTCCGCTTTACCTCCCGGGTACCTGCGACTTCGCTGCTGCAACCTGCTGCGACTTCGCCACTGCAACCTGCTGCGACTTCGCTGCTGCAACCTGCTGCGACTTCATCCCTGCAACCTGCTGAAACTTTGCTGCTGCAACCTGCTGCGACTTCGTCCCTGCAACCTGCTGCGACTTCGCTGCTGCAATCTGCTGCGACTTCCTGCCTTGCTGGACTTGCATCGCCGATTGTGGGCTTCCCCAGTCACATCTACAGGCACTCATGTCTCCCCTGGCCCTTGGTTCCCCCTGTCTCCACTCTCAGCGGGACCAGGGCCGGAGATTCAAGAGAGGCTAACCTCGTCATTTCAGACTTCACCCAGGTACGTGACAGTATCTCTTTATAGTGTAATAGTGTACCACAACTCCAGTGTCCGCCAGATCTTTCTGGAGGGATTGTGCAGTCAAACATGGGCTTTTCTCACAATTCTGCAAGCTGTTCTGTCTGATATTTTTCTTGGTCTTCCAGATCTTGCTTTAACTTCCACTGTTCCTGATGACTGCCATTTCTTAAATACATCCCAGAGGAAATTGACATCTGAAAACGCTTTGCTATCTTCTTATAGCCTTCTCCAGCTTTGAGCGTCAACTATTTTTAGTTTCAGTTTTCTAGACAACTGCTTAGAAGAACCCATTGTGCGGATTGTTGGGGCAAGGTCAGATGAGTCTGGGCATCTAAAACCTTTGAGATTGACATAACCTGGTCTTCCCAGACGATGATTGAGAACAATCCATGACACTGGCATGCCTCAGCTTTGCAAATGGGGCAGTACATGCTATAAATTCGGCTAGGACCTCTGCTTAAAAATATATATAATATTTGGGAGCTCTAAGTCATTTCTTAACCAAAAAGGCTGGTTTCTTCATGTATGTGAGAAGGTTCAGAATTGTTCTGGCAGGGTAGTAGTTAAAGTAATATTAAACCCAAAAGCAAACATTTATTATATTGAAGGTCAATAATTCTTACATGTAATGGCTATATGTTTTTTCTTTATTAGGCTATTTTCACCTGATGATTCAGCCAGGTCTGTTGTTTTTCAAAAGCTCAAGCTCTCCAGCAGAAAGTATCCGTTGACATGGATGAGACAAATCAAACACTTGAAGGAATGGTTGAAATGACCATATTTTAATTATTATGATTATTTTTTTATTTCAAACATTTAATACCCTCCTCCCCCCAGGTTGACAATGTTGCTGTCTGCTCTGCCTCCTGTTCTCATTCATCCAGAGTGGTGTCATATTAATACAGGAGATGTGTTGCTGCCTAGATCACCAAGTGAAGACAGAGGGAAAAAAACCTGATGCAGCCACATCTAATTATTGGCAAGCTGCAATATTTTACATTTTTGGTGTTCTGTTCAATACCGCAGTTTTGTGCCTGGGGCTGGCGCGTTTCTGTTCAATTCAGGTCTGGATTTTTGCCTGAATTTGCACCTGAACTGAAACCCAAAAATGCACAGGACCTTTGTGGAATGCGCTCTGTGGTCACCCCGGACCTGTGTAAGCCAGCTTCATTGTGAGCCGGTCACACTCGCCTGTCATGTGAATTGGTTGCGGTGAAAAGCGCATCCAATTCACACATATATGAACCTGGCCTTGCAACTTTAAACTCCTCTTCAAGCAAAATGTCTCTATAAACATACTCCTTCACCTCCTTCTTCTAATGGCTCAAAATAAAAAAATCAAACCATCATAGCGCATTATGTCTTAAACAATTTAGGGCCAGATTCATAAAGAGTTACGATGGCGTATCAGTAGATACGCCGCCGTAACTCAGAATCTGCGCCGTCGAATCTTTAAGCATATGCTCAAAGTGAGATACGCTTAAATGTTGCTAAGATACGACCGGCGTAAATCTCCTACGCCGTTGTATCTTAGCTGCCTATTTACATTGGCCGCTAGGGGCGTGTACGGAGTTTTTTGCCTAGAATATGTAAATCAGCGAGATATGCCTATTCACAAACGTACGCCCGGCCGTCGCAGTAAAGATACGCCGTTTACGTAAGGCATTTTCAGGCGTAAAGATAAACCACCAAAAAGATGGCGCAGCCAATGTTAAGTATGGACGTCAGGACCGCGTAACATTTTTCACGTTTTACGTCGTTTGCGTAACTCGTCCGTGAATGGGGCTGGGCGTAAATTCCGTTCACGTTGAAACCAATGAGTCTTAGCGTAATTTGGAGCATGCGCACTGGGATACATCCACGGATGGCGCATGCGCCATTAGTAAAAAAGTAATTTACGTGGGGTCACGCTTAATTTAGATAAAACACGCCCACATCAAACACATTTGAATTTGGTGGGCTTACGCAGGCCCATTTACGCTACTTGCCGTAACTTAGCTTTGTGAATACAGCACTTGCCTCTCTAATTTACGGCGGTGTAGCGTATCTGTCCTACGCTACACCCGCACAAAATTACGCCGCTCTACGTGAATCTAGCCATTAATCTTTTATTACAACTACAAATGCACTGATATCTGCTGCACAACAGAATTACCAAATTTAATACTACCCCCTTATGAAAAAACAGGCATTCAGTTTTATTTTGTAGTCTCTATTGGGAATCCCTTGTGACAGGGTGACTGTGTGGAAGCACAACTGGTTGATGGGGACACTATAACAGAACATACCTGAATACAGATCTTCATAGCAACATCACAACTTAATAATTCAATGAAAACTGCAGAACTAGGTCTTGGTACCTTTAACCCCCCATAAAATATCTGCTGATTATGCTGACTTCATCACATTTAGGCTTGTGATTTATGTATCATGACCCCTGAAAGGACAGCTGAGCCTTTGACAATACCAATATGTACTGTGACATACTGAAGTAGAGCATTATCCCCTCCCGTTGGAATACTGGACCACAGGGCAGTATTCCAACATGATAATGACCCCAAACACACCTCCGAGATGACCACTGCCTTGCTAAAGAAGCTGAGGGTAAAGGTGATGAACTGGCCAAACATGTCTCCAGGCCTAAACCCTATTGGCCATCTGTGGGGGATCCTCAAATGGAAGGTGCGCAAGGTCTCCACCATCCACCAGCTCTGTGATGTCGTCATAGAGGAGTGGAAGAAAAACCAGTGGCAACCTCTGAAGTTTTGGTGAACTCCATGCCCAAGAGGGTTAGGACAGTGCTGCATAATAATGATGGCCATACAAAATATAGACAGTCTGGGCCCAGTTTGGACATTTTCACTTAGCAGTGTATTCACTTTTGTTGTCAGTGGTTTAGACATTAATGGCTGTGTGTTGAGTTATTTTGAAGCGACAGCAAGTTTACACTCTTATGCCACATATATGATGAGAAAAATGCAATTTTTTAAATTGGTCATTAAAAACAATCGTGTGTAGGCTCCAGAGCATTTTTCTCGATGAGTGCTTTACGATATATATTCCAGAGACAAAAGCAATTAATAAATTAATTAGGCAATCAACCCTATGTGCTTAACCACTTGCTTACTGGGCACTTATACCCCCCTCCTGCCCAGGTGATATTTCAGCTTTCGGCACTGCGTTGCTTTAACTGACAATTGAGCAGTCGTGCGACGTGGCTCCCAAACAAAATTTACGTCCTTTTTTCCCCACAAGTAGAGCTTTCTTTTGGTGGTATTTGATCACCTCTGCGGTTTTTATTTTTTGCGCTATAAACAAAAAAGCACGACAATTTTGAAAAAAAATACAATATTTTTTACTTGTTGCTATAATAAATATCCCAATTTAAAAAAAAAACAACACTTTTTTTTTCTCAGTTTAGGGCAATACGTATTCTTCTACATATTTTTGGTAAAAAAATAAAAAATAATCGCAATAAGCATCTGGTTTGCGCAAAATGTATAGTGCCTACAAAATAGGGGACGGAATTATTATTTTTTATTATTTTTTTTTACTAGAAATGCGATTTTTATTGGGACTGCGACGTTATGGCAGACACATTTGACACATTTTTGGCGTCATTCACATTTATACTGCGATCAGTGCTATAAAAATGCACTAATTACTGTATAAATGTGATTGGCATTGAAGGGGTTAACACTAGGGGGTGAGGAAGGGGTAAATGTATTCCCTGCATAGTGTTCTAACTGTGGGGGGAGGGGGGTGACTGGGGGGTGACCGATCTGTGTCCCTATGTACAAGAGACACAGATCGGTCTCCTCCTCTCCTGTCTCTGTGTAAAACGGCAATGAGAGATAATCGTATATGTTTACATATGAGATCATCTCTCATTCGCCCACAGATCGCATCGCAAATGGCCACTCTGATTGGCCGTTCGCGGCGATCTGTGATTGGCTGTGTCCAAGGGACACGGCCAACACAGTGTTTCCCCGAAGCGCGCTCTGGTCAATTGACGGCTTGTTGGCAATTTAGATCCGCGCTAAAGCCGTCATTCGGCTATATCGCGGATCTCAAGTAGTTAAGCTTTATTAATTCATCATGAATAACATTTAGGCAATGTGTAATATGTATTAAATAAATCCTTCTAGTCCTTTACAAACTCAACTAAACATGTATATCCATCCACCCCCACTGATATGAAATAGGGCATCGTTTACAAAATCATATACACTATATATAGTTCTCTATATGTTTTGTATACGTTTTATGGATGTTTTCTGAATAGTAGAAAATACTGTACATGTTTTTTTGCATAGATCAAGAAAAGCTATTTACAGTATTTAGACTGAAATTGTTTAACAGGCCTTTTCATTTCTAACAGTGGCCAGCGGAGGCAGTGTTTGCTTTTAGAACGCACACAAAAAATATAAGCCATAGTTATGAGAAATGTGCAGAAATTAGCATTGATTAGGATGCAGAAATTTAGAAATGAGCACATGTAAATGCTTTAGTAGTTCTACACTCACTCTGTTTAGTAAGATTAGGCATACAAGGCAGCAATCAGTGCAAGATATATTTTTCTACACACATGTAAAATGACAGTTTGTTAAATAAACTGATTTTCCCTAGCAAGGACATATGGTTGACAAATTGAAGCCACAAATCACAGTAATTAATATTATTATGTAATGATTTTACAAAAGCAGGGCATACTAAACTGTTATTTTTCCAATAACAGAAAAGAGGACACTGCAAATCCTAATCCTAAACACACAGAGTTAACCAGATTTGCTTATGAGCTGAGCTTTATCTGCCCTTTTCAGGAAATTAAACTTCTGTCTGGTCTACCACAGAACATTACGGATCTTTATCTGTAAATTGAAGCGGTGTGTGTAGCGTCTGCACATCTGATTCTCACAGGTCTAATAAAATCCTTGTCAAAACATATTAGTGTCATAATGCCCTTAATAATATTTTATGGGTAACTCAATATCTGAGTACAACCTGCTTCACATAATAAAAAAAAGTTTTAATTTCATATGGATTACTTGTTTTGATATTTGTTGTCATTTAAAGGGTAACTCCACTTTTGTGAAAAAAAAAATGGGAAATAAAGAAAAAATGATATAGCGTATACAATTGAGACACATGTCATGTTGTAATTGAATGGTATTAAAATGACCTTTCCTTTTCAATCTGCAACCGCTGTCATTTTCTGAAAATGCAATATGGCTACCTGGAGTTGTTCTGTACACATAGGGCCAGATTCACGTAGATTCCGGCGTAGCGCAGTGTAAGCCATTTACACTACACCACCGCAACTTACTAGAGCAAGTGCCGTATTCTCAAAGCACTTGCTCCGTAACTTGCAGCGGCGTAGTGTAAATGGCCCGGCGTATCCCCGCGTAAATCGAAGGGGGCGGCTTGTATTTAAATTAAGCGCGCCCCTGCGCTGATCAAACTGCGCATGTGCCTGCCGTAAAAATAGCCCAGTGCACATGCTCCAGCTCACGATGGAAAACGTCAATGAAGTCAACGTGAGCATCATTGACGTAAAGCCCTATTCGCGAACGACTTAGTAAAACGACGTAAACAGCGGAAAAAGACGATGCTGTCCCAACGCCATACTTAACATGGCATATGACGGACTGACGTAAGGTTACCCCTCATATAGCAGGTGTAACCTTACGCTTACGGAAACGACCTAAACGACGACGAGGCGGCGCAAAAACGTTCCGGAATCAGCATATTAGGCTCATTTGCATAGTCAAATGAGAAATCAATATAAACGCCACCTAGCGGTCAGCGTAGAATTACATCTAAGATCCGATGGTGTAAGTGTCTAACACAAGTCGGATCTACACCGTATCTATGCGTAAATGATTCTAGGAATCATACGCATAGATACCCGAGGCCAAAAACAGAGATACGATGGTGTATCTTGAGATACACCATCGTATCTCTTATGAGAATCTGGCCCATAATGTGTACTGACCACCCCCCAGATACATGCAGGCATAAGCTAAGAAACTTTCTAACCACATCCCATTAACCCTTTTGCTGCAAACATGTTAAAATGCACATTTTAGGCCTTATGATTAGTTAAACCCCCAAACAGTATTTTTTTTCTAAAAGCAGAGACCATATAATGATGGTAGTTGCAATTTTATGTTGCACAAAACAATTTACGAAAACCTTGTTTTCAGTAAAAATACACTAAGCCCAGGTTCACACTGGGCTGTGGGAATAAAGCCGTGCGAGTTCAGCTGAATTTGTGTGGATTTCACTCCTGCTTGTCAGTCCCGATTTTGGCCACGATTACAAAGACATCTGTGCAGGTTTCTGCACAGAAACTACTTTTTGAAATTGGTGTAGCGCCGCAGATGCGGAGCCACACCGATTAGGACGGTGCCATTGCCAGCAAATGCCACCGATTTGACATGCAATTTTACATGTCAAATCGCATGTCAAATCACACCAGTGTGAACCAGGGCTACAGTAAGGCCTTGTACACACGAGGGAATAAATCCGCTGAAGATGGTCCGACGGACCATTTCAGCGGAAAAATCCCCTCGTGTGTAGGGGCAAACGGACGCTTTTTGCCGGATTCATCCGGCGGAAAAATTCCAAAGCATGCTTTGAAATATTTCCGCCGGATAGCTGGCTGGCAGATATGTCCGCTGGTTAGTACGGCAAACCAGCGGACATATCTTGCCGCACATGCGTCGTATCCTGTGAATGGATCCGACGCATGCGCGCGGAAGTGTTTACTTCCTGGTGCGGTGACGTGGCGGCGTCAACGTCACCGCCGCGTCACCGCGCTGTCCGCCGGCGGGGAATTTGATCCGATGGTGTGTACAGCCATCGGATCAAAACACCCCGGCGTAAATATACGCTGTAAACGGTCCGGGGACCGTTCACAGCGGATATATTCAGCCGCGTGTACAAGGCCTCAGAGTCGGTTCACACTGGGCCGACTTGGGATCCGACTTGAAGTTGCCTCAAGTCATCCCATGTCCAGAAAAGCAATGTAAGTTAATGGGAGCCGTCTTAATACACACTACTGAAGTCGCTCCGACTTCAGAAGAGGTTCCTGTACTACTTCAATCAGACTTCTAGATTTGTACCCATTGATTTCAATGGAAGTCGCCTCCAAGTTTGATCACTGTCTTAACTGAAGCAACTTTCCAGGACGATAAAATACATTTCTCAGGCAAACCCCTCCCTCCCCCTCCCTCCCCTAGAGCTGATTGTTGTTTGATTGGCCACTGGAAAGTCTCCTGTCCTGGAGACGACTTCAAGTCGTGTTGTAAATCGCCCCAGATCGCCCTGTGGTTCATGCTCAAGTTGTGTTGGAGTTGCCTCTGAAAGTCGTGATGGAAGTCGTGTCGCCCCAGTGTGAACCGACTCTAAAGGTAATTTAAAACAATATATTTATTACCCAATAGTTAAAAAAAATATTAAAAGATGAGATTGTGTCAAGTAATCTCTGCACTGTCATCTGCCATGGCTGTTCCAGGTACCCAGGAAGGGTAGGGGAGCCTGAGATACAGGCAGGGAGCAGGTGAAGAAACACACACAGTTTATGCAAACAGCAGAGTCAAGATTTGTACCCTGTACGAATCAATGGCTGGTGCTGCCACTTTTTGCTAGTGGCTTCCAGAAGACGCAGTCAGCAAAACATGGGTGTCATCACTTCCTTCCTTTAAAGGTGAGGTGGTGTGAATACTCGCAAGGCTGTTTACATTAGTGCCAAGTCTGAGTACATTTACAAGTGAGTGCCTTGCTTTGTTATCTTTGCTCATCTTTTATAATAAAATGCTACACACTATAGCACTTTTCTGGTTTAATGTTGTGATGACTTTGGAGTGATGATTGAAGACCTAAGGTGATCGTGGAACATCTACTGGAGAGTGCTGTGACCCATTAGAAGGATACATATTATTCCTAAGCACTTATTGACCTTTAGTGATATACGTGTAAGTGTAAATATGCGCCGTCGTATCTATGCGCTGAACCCATAGAACTAAGATACGCCAAAAAACTGACCTCATCCGACCAATGTAACTTGCCTACGCCAGCGTATAGTGGGCGCACAGTTACGCTGGACGCATTTGGTACTCCCATTGATTTGTGATGCAAATAAAGTTATTGCTCATATAGGAGGCGCAACTCATGCAAAGGTATGAACCAGAGAACAGCCATCGTATTTTACGTCGTTTACGTAGTACTACGTGAATAGGGCTGTGCGTAGGTTACGTTCACATCGTAGGCAGTGATTCAACGTATCTTAGGCAGTTATTTCGACGTGGTTGTACGCATGCGCACAGATTTACGTCCAAGTTACGACGCATGCCCCATTCGTTTTAAGTACTTGGATGACACTCAGCCCATCATTTGCATGGGGTCACACTTCATTACCATGCATCACGCCCACTTTCAGCCCACTTCCACCAACTTTGACTTACGTCGGCTTACGCCGATGAATAAACGATATGCCGGCGCAACGTTGGGCGCATTTTTTTCGTGAATTTCATACTTGCCTCCCAACGTTGCGCCGGCGTAGCGTAAAGAATATACGCTACGGCAGCATAAAGAGGCGCCGATGGCTGTGAATCCGGCCCTTGCTGTTGGCAAAATAGCTCATGTTGATAGAATTTTATTTAAAGGGGTTATAAGGGTACAATTTTTTTTCCCTAAATAGCTTCCTTTACCTTAGTGCAGTCCTCCTTCACTTACCTCATCCTTCCATTTTGCTTTTAAATGTCCTTATTTCTTTTAATAAATCCTCACTTCCTGTTCTTCTGTCTGTAACTACACACATTAATGTGGAGTGTCGTGCTCGCCCCCTCCCTTGGACTACGGGAGAGTCAGGACGCTCTATACGTTGCAGATAGAGAAAAGTGTGTTAGTGGGCATCCTGACTCTCCGGTAGTCCAAGGGAGGGGGCGAGCACAACACACCAGGGAGAAAGCCCTGCATTACTGTGTGTAGTTACAGACAGAAGGACAGGAAGTGAGGATTTCTCAGACAAAATAAGGACATTTAAAAGCAAAATGGAAGGAGGACTACACTAAGGTAAAGTAAGCTATATAGGAAAAAAAATTGTACCTTTACAACCCCTTTAATTGGTCATTTATGTGGTGATTTCATTGTGTTAGCGCCTTTTTTACCCTTTTCCTTTTCTGCACATAGTGAATATTATATTTTTTCACTTTAAGAATGGTAGATTGTATTAATTTAGAAGCAAGCACCTTTATATATAATTGACTGTTTGCATGTAACCACTTATCCTTGCAGAGTTTGTGTTCATGGACAGCATTTCTTTCTACATACAAGATGGCAACAGTTTATTATCATATTTCTATGAGGCCATAGCACAAAGTGCTGCTGTGTCCATCTGACGCAGCAGTCTCTTCTCCCTCGTTCACCTGTCTGATTGAGGCCTTCAAGATGCATACATATTTTTGTTTTATTTGTCTTCTCTGCCCTAATAGGAGAACTCTGAATAAGAATTTTCAGACTGAAAGCGCTGAACAAACAGGTGCAGCTGCAGACAATTAGTGAAAAGCTCTTTATTTATAATATGCATAGACCTGGTCTAATAAGAGCATCTAATCTCGTAGCATAAACAAGGGAGACTCTTTCTTTCTCCTTTATGCATTACACATCTGGTAATATATCTGCCCTGTCAAAAAAGATCAATGCCTGGGACCACTACTTTAGATATTTATTAGGCACTCACTGAAATAAAGCAGTGTTATAAAAAAGATTTACTTCAAAAAATAAATAAAATAATGCAGCTCAAATATAAAGACATCTTCATCGTTTTCATTTTGGTGCCTTTAAATACACATTCGTCTTCTCAGTAATTGTATAGCAGGCATTCTGTTTCCTGTGCCTGTGATCAGTGACATGGTGCAACGAGGATGCTGCCTATATTTAGCATGTTTCTACTACATATGCATCATTGTATTCACACGCTGCTGGTGCATCTGCTGTTTACTACATTAGGGTGACAAGTTAGTGGTACTGGAACAAGAAATAGCTTATGTTATCTCTCCCTAATGCTGTATTACTCATGAAGCCCTGATAATTATTCAGTTCTTTTCTATGCAGCTTTTCCTCTGCAGTGTAGCGTGGGTAGTGTGTTCTGCAGAGCAGATCTGCCCCACCCTTCATTCATTCACCAGTGCATGCAATTCCGGTCACTGCCTTTTTCCATAAATGTCTTTCTCAATTCTGTGCCCCAAAAAAAATAAAACAACACTGCATCTGCTCTATGAAAAGATATTTGCCGTGGCACAGTCTTCAGCCCTATTTTAACACTATTTTTACTCCGTATAAATATTCATGTTTGCAGCAGTACAAACCACTCCAATGTCATGTTGACATATCCAATGGGATTAATGTTATGCTGCCTCATTTGGCAAAATCATACATGCATTTGGGAAATCACAAGGGGGGGGGGGGGTGAGGCGAGGAATAATATGACCTTGCCCCTAACCTGATTACAGTTTGCTGCGAACTTGGCACAGGCACTCCAGTGGATTTTTGGCTGGGGTGTTTAGCAAACGCTTCAAGAGTTAAGTAAGAGGAAAAAATAGACACAGCATCTAAGCAGTGATCTGGAAAGCAAACCTGAATTACAAAGCAGCTCCAGCTTGTGTTCCTAAGTACTGTCTGCTAGGTTCACAAGTTCAGGACAGTATTATATTTAGTATAATCCTCATAGGACATATCCTCCATTAGAGAAATTACATCAGCAAGAACAATGATGTATGAAGATGATTGTCTACTTCAAATGGTTTTAGTTGGTATAATATTTTTTTCTTGTAAAAATAAAGTACACAACTTTAATATCCTGGCCACAGCCCAGAAAGTGCTCTTTGATGTACATATACTTTATATTCTCAATAAATAATATATTTGCCTGCAATCCTTTTTTCTTGTAATTAAAAACTTTGAGTACCCCTATTTTTTAATGACACTTCTTCCCCCCAGCCAGCATGCCCCCAATTTTTTTATTCTTCCCTGTCTTCCACCTTTATTTCGATTTTCAGCAGTACACACACCCTTGTTCAACATTTGTTCTTCACCTACTGCAGTAGATACTGACTTGTCCTCCAACAGCCACTGTACATACACACCAGATCTCCACCTGTCCCCCCACTGCCCGCAGTACATACTCACCTGTCTCTAAGCCACAGCTGTACTTACTCACCTCTCCTCCACTCCCAGTGTTATGTATTCATCTGTCCTCCACTTGTCCCCACCCCCAGCTGTACATACTCACCTGTCCTACACACCCATCATATGCTGCCACTGTGCCCATCAAATGCTGCCAGTGTGCCCATCATATGCTGCCAGTGTGCCCATCATATGCTGCCAGTGTGCCCATAAAATGCTGCCAGTGTGCCTCCGTCTGCCCGGCACTTATCCTGTCTTGGTGAGGCAGCGGGTGAAAGCGACAAGCGAGGTCCTTCATGCGTATCCTGCCATCCTTATCTCCCATCCTCTCCTCCTGATAGGCGTCCAATAGCGGCGCCTGTCATTTAAGCCAATCAGGGGACAGGTAATAGACCCAAGCACCTGATTGCTGGAGAGGCGGTTCAGAGGTAAGAAATCAAATATTCATTCGCTTTTCTAACACAGCTGAGTGAACTGTGAGGGCCAACCATGTGGTGCAGTAATCTATCCATTGGGCATTGAGGGGGCAGCTGGAGAGGGCACCAGTGAACCCTTATGGACGACTGCCACTGGTGCAAAATCTGGTGCATCTGTGCATGCTAGCCAATCAGCTTCAACCTTTAATTTGTTCAATTAAGCTTTGGCAATAAAAACTAGTTTCTATGTAGAGCTGCACCAGATTTTTGTAAATCAACCCCAGTGTATTATATATTATTGCTATTTTCCTGCAGGAGGGGTTTTCTTAATGGTTTGGTGTCTATGGCAGCAGTATTATTGGTGTATAAGCTTTACAATGTATAAATTGTGACAGCTTTTTACAAAAAAATCCTGTTTGTTCTGCTTCTTGACATTTGTCAATTTAGCAAAAAATCTGCAGAAAAAGGTGAGTGCTGGGGATATTGAGAGGACTTTGTACATCAGAAAAATAAAAAGCAATCCCCATGTTACCTTCAATATCACATTATAGTATTCGTATTTACTTGAAGAACCTAATGCAGGGGCAGAGATTCTACAAAAGAATGCAGGGGCAGTATGATGTGTAAATACATCCTTCAATATTGTTGGTGGAAAGATAAGTTTCTCGTATTTCCTTTACAAACAACATTTTGTTTGAAGGGGTTAAAAGCACCCCACTAGCAGCTGAAAAGCGCTTCTTAAAAAACGGTCAAGTGCCACTAAAATGAGCTTTACCACCAACACTTGGCTCTAAGACCCCGATTGTAAAAGGGGTCCTAGAGCCTCAGGCTCTAATCATGTGCTTCAAAAAAATAAAAAACTGTTGAAAGCCTTGTGTATGATGTCCTGCATGTAGATAAGAGGCTGGGTGCATGGATTAGGGGGAGACGGCACCCCTGTGCCCTGTATGGATGGGCCACAACTGATTATAAAGCAGCTTCAAACTTTTCCTGCTGTAATTTTACACTTATCTCACATACTTACTTCCTAATGTGCTACATGAATAGATGATGACAGTCTTTTTAAATGTATTTCAATCTATTCTCTTGACAGTCTCTTTACCTTTATAATTGGTGCTATTTTTTCTTCAGTATTTCAGGAAAGATAGTTCCGTTACTTTACTGCAGAATAATCAAGTTAAAAAGTCACTGGCTAAACCAGTATTATTATTAACATTAATGATTCATGAAAAGATTCATAATACTTGCAATGAGTTAGCAAGATTATATTGAGCTTCCTCTACTTTTATATAGATTCATTCTTATTTAAATTAATTAAACCAAACCTGCAATTACCTGACATGTCTTATTATAATTCAGGTCTTTTGTAAATTAAGTTACACAGCATGCAACTATGTGGAGAAAAATGAGTGTCGCAGAAAGAGATTCAGTGTTACTGATCCTCATCAATTTACAACACATAAATAAAATAGAGATCTTGCGCATAATCTGTAAAACACACAAATATAAAGGCGATAAAGGTGAAAGAAGTGAAAAAACAAATAAAGAATAAATCGGTCAAATTCAACCAATAAAGTGCTAGTGCATATATTGCAATGTGACAAAACAAAATCCACAACATAAGTCCATGTGAAATAAGGCAGTAGATACTGCAGAAGAGGAAGAACTGAATGTCCACCAATCCCAGAAAGGAATAGAGAGCTGCACCGCAAAACATCTGTCTGGTCTCCCAGAGCGCTCACCTCACTGAAGAATCAAATCTGCAATACGGATAGACTAGGTTGTCTCAAAACTTCCCCAAATGAAGACACATGACTGCGTCGTAATGCGTAGGGATTGGCCGTGGACAGACGTACACCTGGAGTGACGTGAGACGGTACAGAGGACGCCAATGTTCAATTTTACTTGCACTCGTTTATAATTTTAATGTAAGCGCATATATATATTAATAAACGTTCCCTTGAGGTTTAATACTTAACTATTGGAGGCCTTTTTCTTCTCCCTGTTTTCCCTGGATTGAGACCTTATAGGCATTCATGGAGGAGACCAGGTTTACCTTTGGGTATCTGGATGGAGAGGCATTAGTGAAGTTTTGAGACATCCTAGTATATCCGTATTGCAGATTTGATTCTTCAGTGAGGTGAGCGCTCTGGGAGACCAGACAGACGTTTTGCAGTGCAGCTCTCTATTCCTCTCTGGGATTGGTGGACATTCAGTTCTTCCTCTTCTGCAGTATCTACTGCCTTATTTCACATGGACTTATTTTGTGGATTTTGTTTTGTCACATTGCAATATATGCACTAGCACTTTATTGGTTGAATTTGACTGATTTATTGTTTATTTGTTTTTTCACTTCTTTCACCTTTATCACCTACTGTATATATTTGTGGTCACTATATTTGTGTGTTTTACAGATTATGCGCAAGATCTCTATTTTATTTATTCACTATTGTTGCTTATTGTAAACGCTGCTAGTTTTTGCTGCATTTCAACATTGCTGATTTTGGTTGATTATATTTGATTTATTCACTGTGTAGCGGCGTGAAAGCCATTACCCATTAATTTACAACACATGATAGACCATGTGATTCTATACATTTCAGCACAATTATGTACTTTCTTTTACATGAAATTGGTTTAGACTGCAGCTAGCACTACATGCGTTCCTATATATATGCATATAAATACACCGTTATCTCAGTGAAGCCCTGTCTTATGATACTGTATGTGATCAAACCTGTGCACAACATAAAATGTATGACAAAACCAACATCAAAATAACAAATGATTCACTTAAATAAAATATTCACTTAAATAACATGCATAATGTCCTTCTTTATAAACGAATGTCATTAATCAATCAGTAAGTGCTGTATAGTCCTCTTGTGTAGTATGTGTGGCTCAACGAATTAGTGCTGATATATAAACATGCCAAAGATGTTATTTTTATCCTAATCATTTTATGCAAATTGATTGATTAATGCGCAGTCCATATAATTTACTCATGATTGTTCCACCAACTTTAGTGCTCCTGCCTCCACCGACAATATATATATATACCCTCAACTCCAGTATTTGACCCAAATTAATGTTAGGTCAAATAACACTTTTCCCTTCATACCAGCTAGGTGTAAGTTCAGAAGTTTTTCCATATCTAATTATCTCAGGAATTCAATCCATCTCCATTCTACTTCATCATATTCATAACATAACATATCCAATGAAGATGGAGTATAATAGTGTAAAACGCCTTCCAGTATTATTTATTAAAAAGGAATCTGAAATCCGTTTTAAAGGAATCCGTTTTAAAGCACAGTACATATCTAATGCACTGCAGACAACAAGCCTCTTTCCCCTTGGGGGTCCTCGTCTCCACACAAGATGGCGGATGATAAACTTCCTGTCATGCGGCTTGACGTAATCAGCCCCACCCTACATGTTACATCACCAAACATCATCCCCTGATGAATGAGTCCTGTGAATAAATTAACTACATCTTTCAGTTGTCGGCTTGTAGTTTTCAATGAACTACCAAAGTGTTGTTGAGCGCTGTACTAGTTTATTGATTCTTCCTATGAGTGCAAAACTGCCTGCCCGTACAAAGTCTACAGGACAGCAGGATCTGCAGTCAGCAGGTTGCTGGTGCAATACTTTCCATGCTCCATGTGCATTTTTTTAAAGGTGAATGTATAAATAAACTGTATACCATTTTAATTGGAAAAAATTACTGCTTGCCGACTGCTTTTCCGTATTTTACTGCAGTCGGCTTGTCGACTTGTACAGTGCCTCCAGAAAGTGTTCGCTATCCAAATTTTGTTATATTACAGCCTTATTCCAAAATAGATTAAATGTATTATTTTCCTCAAAATTCTACAAACAATACCCCCCCCCCCAAAAAAAAAGGGTAAAGTAGGCTGTGTCCGTGCCTGCTCCGCTGATTGTGGCCCGCAACCGATTACCAAGTTGTTTAAGTGGCCCTCCGTCTTCAAAAGGTTGGGAACCCATGTGCTACAAGTTTGGCACACTTTTTTTGGGCGGATTCTTCTTTGCAGGACCTCTTGGATGGAGAGTGTCAGTGCACAGCCATTTTCAGATCTCTCCAGAGCTGTTCAATTGGGTTCAAGTCTGGGCTCTGGCTGGGCCACTCAAGAATATTCACAGAATTGTCCCATAGCCACTCTTTTGTTATCTTGGCTGTGTGCTTAGGGTCATTGGAAGTTGAACCTTTTACCCAGTCTGAGGTCCATAGGTTTTCATCAAGGATGTCTCTGTACATTTCTGCTTTTATCTTTGCCTTGATCCTGACTAGTCTCCCAGGTACTGCCACTGAAAAACATCCCCACAGCATGATGCTGCCACCACCATGCTTCACTGTAGGGATAGTATTGGCCAGGTGTTGAGTGGTGCCTGGTTTCCTCTAGAAATGATGCTCGCCATTCAGGCCAAAGAGTAAAATCTTTGCTGCATTTGATTAGAGAATTTTGTTTCTTATGTTCTGAGCGTGCTTCAGGTGCCTTTTGGCAAACGCTAGGTGGGCTGCCATGTACCTTTTACTGAGGAGTAGCTTCCTTATGGCCACTCTACCATACAGCCCTCATTAGTGGAGAGCTGCAGAGATGGTTGTTCTTCTGGAAGGTTTTCCTCTCTCCACAGAGAAGCGCTGGGGCTCTGTCAGAGTGACCACTGGGTTATTGGTCACCTCCCTGACTAAGGCCCTTCTTCCCCAATCGATTAGTTTGGCTGGGCGGCCCGCTCCAGGAAGAGTCCTGGTGATTTCAAACATCCATTTACGGATGATGGAGGGCACTTTGCATATTGGGACCTTCATAGCTGCAGAAATGTTTCTGTACCATTCGCCAGATCTGTGCCCTGATACAATTTTGTCTCTGAGGTCTACAGACAATTCCTTGGACTTAATGGCTTGGTTTGTGCTCTGATATGCACTGTTAACTGTGGGACCTTATATAGACAGGTGTGTGCCTTTTGAATTCATGCTCATCAACTGAATTTACCACAGGTGGACTCCAATCAAGTTGTAGAAACATCTCAAGGATGATCGGTGGCAACAGGATGCACCTGAGCTCAATTTTGAATGTCATGACAAAGGCTGTGAATACTTACTATATGTCATTTTTTTTTTCATTTTAATAGATTTGCAAAGATTTTAAACAAACTTCTTTCATGTTGTTATTATAGGGTATTGTTTGTAGATATTTGAGGAAAATAATTAATTTATTCAACTTTGGAATAAGGCTGTAACATAACAAAATGTGGAAAAAGTGAAGCGCTATAAATTCTTTCCGGATGCACTGTAAAGATACAATCACGTACCTGTACATTGACAGTGGCTTCCGGGTTCCCTTGACAACTAAGATTTTAGCAACAGGTTTCAGCCAATGATCATGGCTGAGACCTGCTAACTGGCTGTGTCAAATCAGAAGCCAGAGCCCTGTGTTGACAAAAAAAACACAGGGCTCTGTACAGAGGAAATTATCTCTTTGTCTCTCCTTCCTGCTTTGCAGGGAGAAGGAACAAACATATATTTAGTAAAAAAAGCAGCAAACATTACACATTGTTAGGCACATAGTTAAATGAAGACATTCATTTATTTTTTATTGGATATGTTTTATAGCAGAAAGTAAAAAATATACCTTTTTAAAAAAAAAAAAAGTTGTTTTTATAAAAAAAACAATACCATAGTGGTGATCAAATGTCACCAAAATAAAATTCTATTTGTGTGAAACGAAACAATATAGATTTCATTTAGGTACAGCGTGGCAATTATTAGTTAAAGTAGCGCAGTGCTGAATAGCACAAAATGGCCTGGTCGTGAAGGAGGTAAAACCTTCCAGAGCTTAAGTGGTTAAAGAAGCATCATTTGAATGTTTAGATCCTTTGTCAGTTCTAAAACATCACCAACATTTTCTCCTGCTGCATTAAAGATGTTGAAAGGCATTCTTTTTCTCTTTCTATTCACACTATAAATTACAACAGAGGTCCTGTTAACACATGTCATGCATCTAATTATTGTGTAGCGGTAAAAACCACGGGTAATAAATTATCTTTATACAAGGCAGTGATTTACAAGAATATGGCTTTCTGATAATTTCCTTAAGGTTTGAGATCTATCTATTCAATTACTTTATGCTGTTCTTATGTCTCTTTATTATCCAGAGGCTAACAGGGACCTATGAAGTAACATAAACATATCTGGCAGCTGACCTGGTTCTGTTTCTCTCAATTAGGTTACTCTTTGTTTAGACAAAAGGGTAAAAACAGTATGTGAATGTTTCATTGATACTGCAGCACTTAGATTTCTATCACTCAGAATATGAATATCCAATATGAAAAACACCACCACTATAATGAAGAACTGAATTTATATATTTTTTTATGTAAAATGTTGCTAATGTAAATATGCTTACTGACCTATGCTTATTGACCATGACCAATGTGAAACAATGGTACTTGTGGTAACTAATCTACAATCATCTTTCAATGTTATGACAGCAGTATTAAATATAATATTAGGGCATATTATTAGGCTGCTTTATGAAAATGCAGTTTGCACACCAGATTTTTCTTCTGTTTATTTGAAAAAGTCCTTTTAGAGTAAATTTAATAAAACAGAGTACATAAGAGTACATATCATAATGTTAGTCCACATCATATTCACCATTCGTAAAAAGCAGGCCTCTATGTGTAGCCTGCAGTGTCCCCCATTGTTCTCTCTGCTTAATGCAGCAGAGAAATCTCCATGGCTGGAGAAGAGCCTGCCACATGACTTTTTTATGGTCCACTTGAGTTTTTTTTTGTTCTGCTCTTCTGTTATAAAAAATTGCTCTAAACTGGCTTCAGAGCTATATATTTATACATACTTAAAGCAACAGTAACACTATGGTTGTTGTATGTATTACAAAATGAAAGGGGTGAAGGGATGAAAAATATGATTATACTTGAAAAGCCTCATACACATGCTCGGTTTTCTCGGCAAGAACCAGCAAGAAAACTGCTGGCAGAGCTTTCTTGTCGAGTATACTGAGCGTGTGTATGAAAGAAAACTGCCTAAAATCTCGACGAGAAAAATAGAGAACCTGCTCCCTATTTTCTTGTCATGATTCTCGGCAGTGTCTATACTTACCTGTCGCCGTGAAAACCCACGCATGCTCAAAATAACTATGACGCATGCGCGGTAGCTTCCTAGGCATTGGTAGGGTGCAGCAAGTTGGCGGTGTGACGAGCGCATGCTTGTCGTACGCGAAGACGTCACTGCATTCTTGCCATTCAAAAGAACCTCGGTTCTTTTGAATGGAGTTTCTGTACACTCGGGCGGCAAGAGGTTCTTGAGAAGAATCTCGTCAGAAAAAACTTTTCCTGACGTGATTCTGGCCCATGTGTACAGGGCTTAAGGACTCAGCTAGAGACAATTGGTTGCTCTTGGGGTGTAGATTAGGCTGCCCATCAGATAGATTGATGTAGAGCTTCATAGCTCTATTATTTCAGAATGTGTTCTGCTTTGCTTGAAGATTGCAAATATTGGAACAACTTACTGGAAAATAGTTCTCAGTGCTCCCCTGGAGAAGTCCACAGCAACACAATTATGTTAGCTGATCCTACTGACAGACACAACAGGAGTTAAAGTGGTTGTAAAGGCTGACTTTTTTTTTTTTAACTTAATGCATTCTATAAGCCTCACTTTATACTTACCTGAGTCTAATTTCGATCCAGCTTTACCCCTTGCTAACCGCTGCACAACTATATACGTCGGCAGAATGGCGCGGCTGGGCAGATCGACTTATGTTTATGTCACTTTTAAGGCTTGCCCACCTGGAGCTCTGTGAGTCTGACCGCAGGTCCCGCGGACTCGATGTCTGCTGGGAGTACCGCAATTGTCTCACAGAGAGGAGGAACGGGGAAATGCTAATGTAAACGAGAATTTCCCCATTCTGCCTAGTGACAGGACACTGATCACAGGTCCCTGTGATCCGGAGCGGTGATCAGTGTCATGTCACACATAGCCCCACCCCCACACAGTTAGAACACATCCCTAGGTCACACTTAACCCCTTCAGCACCCCCTATAGGTTAACCCATTCACTGCCAGTCACATGTACACAGTAATCAGTGCATTTTTATAGCACTATCGCTGTATAAATATGAATAGTCCCAAAATAGCACCAAAAGTGTCCGTGTCACAGTCACGATGAAAATCGCTGATTTACGCCATTACTAGTAAAAAAAACATTATTATTAAAAATTACATAAAACTATACCCTATTTTGAAGATGCTATAACTTTTGCGCAACCCAATCAATAAACGTTTTTTGCGGGGTTTTTTACCAAAAATATGTCGAATAATACGTATCGGCCTAAACTGAGGAAAAATATTTTTTATATATATATTGGGGATACTTATTATAGCAAAAAGTTAAAAAAAAAAAAAAAAAATTCAAAATTGTCACTCTATTTTTGTTTATAGCACAAAAAAGAAAAACTGCAGAGGTGATCAAATATCACCAAAAGAAAGCTCTGTTTGTGGGGAAAAAAGGACGTCAATTTTGTTTGGGAGCCACATCGCACAACCGCGCAATAGTCAGTTAAAGCGACGCAGTGCCGAATTTGGCCAACCAAATGGTCTGGGGCTGAAGTGGTTAAAAACAAGTGCTGTCTCCCACCTCATTGGCTCAGAGACAGAATTGGCTCCCCCTGCTGTCAATTACAGCCAGTGATGAGGGAGTGGGGAAAAGAAAAGCCTGATTCAAATCTCCTGTGGTATCTTGTGAGAGGAGGTTGCTGTATGCATGCAGCAGCTTTGCTATTTTCTGTGCAATATAAGTGGTGCCTCTAGCCAGAAAATGTAACTTTTCTTTCAAAAAATATAGAGGATGGTGTTTAGAATCTGGGAGCACTTGACCTCTATTTCTGTTGGCTGATATTTAAGTTATCCAACTTATAAGGATATCAGCAGAAATAGAAATGTAATGAGTGGCCTGTCAACTACACACAATTCAATATAAAAGGAGTATAAGATGATATATACCCTTATTAGGTAGACTGTCACCTGTGAGTAAACTGCAAAGTAGCATGTCAAAAATATCAGTGTTGCCAGTGCAAAATTATTTTTGAAGGTACAGGCTTGGGGGGATGTAATCCTTATCCATATATATAGTTACATGTACATGTAACTATACTGTATATAGGCCCTGTGTGCTCAACTGGCCTCCTGTCACCCCCTCCCCCTTTGTTGCAGCTCTACTGGCTTCCCTCTTTCCCTCTCGCACTGGATGCTGCAGGGCATGTATCAGAATGGAGAGCTGGCAAGGGGCTGCTGAATACAGAATGTAATTTGCCAGCTCATTCTTTTTGTGAATGGACAGAGCCAGGGATTGGTACTGGTCACTGACTCTGTCCATTCATAACTGAAGCATTGTAAACTGGTTTTACTATGCTTTGATTTATGAATGAACAAAAAGCCTCGTACAGAGTTATTCTTGTGCATTCAGTCTGTGCTGCTGAAGATGCAGTGATGGAAATTGAAGGCTTTGTCCTCAATTTCCTTTCTCTGTCTCAAAGGTGAAATGTCAGAGGTCTTTTTAGACGCCTGATATTTTACCAAACCTCCCAATGGGGCTAAAAAACTAAAACTAAAAACTGCAAAAAAAAACTGCAAAAAAAAACTCCTGACACCAGTGGCAGAACTACCAGGGTCGCAAAGTTTGCAATTGCGACCTGGCACTTGCGTTCCACCACTGGGTTCAGAGAGAAGGGCCCCCGGCTTTATAGTTCTTGCACCAAGGCCCTGAAGGTTCTATTTATGCCTTTGAATTTTGGGTAATAATAGTTACAAGAAAAACAGTCACTGTTTTTTTTTATCTCATTACCGGTTTTCCTATTACTGTTTTAGGCATTAAACCATTCCACAGTGTAACTATCCCCACTGCAATTAACACCATTATAAACTTTGGGAGTGCATTCAGATCATGTAATGCAGGGGTGTCAAACTCAATTTCTTCGTGGGCCGCATCAGCATTACGATTGCCTCAAAAGGGCCGGTTGTATCTGTAAGATTAGATATCTAGCACATCCCCTTCCCTTACATAATGTCAAGTTGAGTTCCCCACCCTCCCTTACATCACAGTGCACCCCCCTTCCTTATGCTGCTGCTGGAAAGAATCTTGAAAGCAGAAAGTAGGGGCAGGAGAGGTGCAAGGACCACATGAAATTGCCTGGAGGGTCGCATTAGGCCTGCGGGCCTTGTGTTTGACACCCCTGATGTAGTGTATGTGCATATAGGTTTACAGAAAAATAAAGGAATTTTGTTTTGTATATGTGACTGCAGTGTTTTTTTTTAAAGTTGACTTTGGTATAGTTTAAAATGTTCTCTTTCGTCCCCCTTTCCTTGCACTGCAAGCACGACATCCTTACACCCAAACCATACATTTTCTGAGAGCACATGACCTGTAGAATAAAAAAAATGTGCTACTGATTTTTCAGGCCCTACAAATGTTTAGCAATCCATTATTTTCACTAAAAGTACACTAATTAGTGGACACAAACACAGCATAATTTACAAAATCTTACAGCTTCTGCTCCCAATCTGAAATCCGTGCAGGTGCATGGCCCCATATGCAGCCAGTGTGAGCTCAGGGACATGTACCTGGGACCACATGGATCTCAAATTAGAAGCAACGTCTATGTTCGTGCAGTTCCTACATCCTAATTGACATCAATAGTACTGCTTGCACAGGGATGCATAGAACAACTGTGCATCCATGTGCGAGTTAGCACAGCCTCGCGGGGCATTCGTTGTAGTATGCCCTGTGTGAACGAAACCTTACTATGTTTTTTTGTTTTCTTTACAACTTTCTTTAATATTTTGTACTTTTTGTGAAATGCCAGAGGTCTAAACAGACCTCTGATGTCTCTCTTCTAAGACAAAGAAAGGGACATAAGGCAATCCCTTTCTCTGCAGACTCAGCTGCACTGCACCTAAATGAATTGGAATCTGTATAGACACTCCTATTCTTTAACAAACTAAAACATAGTAAGCAGTGTTTACTATGCTTCAACAGTGAATAGACAAAGAAAAAATCAGTACTGATCGCTCACTGTGTCCATTCAAGGAAAGAAACACTTTTGACCAACCTCCCTAAACCTCTCTCCATCCTGACAGCTTGCCTGTGTGCCCCAGCAGCAGCTGTAGCTGGCAAAAAGGGGAAGAGGGAAAGCCACCCAGCGGCACTGAGGGACCCCCTGGATCGGGTGAGGGGGGTCGAGTGCAGGGACTGAGAACAGCCTCTGGGAGATGATTTTATTTTTCTATGGCTCCTAAAGCTGGCAGGAGGGCAGAAGTGAGAAGCTGGCAATTTCAGGGAAGCCACAATGGAGTGATGGGGGTGGCATTTTAGCTATGGTATGAAGAGGAGGTAAGTGAGGGGAGAAATGTCAGAAACGGCAGCAGCGGTGAGTGTGGAGAGTCACATTTTAGGTCAATAGCTCTGATCAGTGGATTGTCAGCTGCTAATCAGAGCTACTGGTTAGTTTAGCAGTGTCTGCTGAACAGTTTTGCTATAAGCTCATGGTCACTGAAAGCAGAAGTAGGAATGCACGTTTGTACAGTGTACGGACCTGGACAGCTGGAAGCAGTGCTGTAGATCCATACGTTGTATGGACCGGACAGTAAAAGGGTTAATCTAGGGGGATTGAAAACATCAGTAAAAGTAAGACCCCTTTCACACTGAGGAGTTTTTCAGGTGGTACAGCGCTAAAATTAATGTGAAATCTCCTGCCAGCGGCAACTTTGGAGCGGTGAGAGGAGCGGCGTGTATACCGCTCCTTCCCATTTAAAACAATGGGAAACCGCAGCAATACCACCCGCAGAGGCACATTGCGGGCGGTATTAACCCTTTATCGGCTGCTAGCGGGAGTTAATACCGCACCACTAGCTGCCAAATCCCGCGGGAAATTCGACGGTATAGCGTCACTCATTTTCCTGATACACCAAGGATGTAGATGGTGGTAACAATGCAGGGCTGAGTATTGGTGGGGATCAAAACAGCAGGGACTAGAGTGGACTAGAGTGGCTGTATGGAAACATTTAGGCATGGTAAGGGAGGGGAGTAAATTTGGGCTGGAATGTTAATGAAAGAATTGCTTTAAAGTATAACTAAAGGCAAAATATTTTTTGGAGGGGGATTAGAACACTGCTCAGGTGTTTTTTTACTGCCTGTGCACATGTTACAAAGATTTATTATTTGTATTTGTCATGTTTACCTTTATCATCATAAGTAAAAGCAAAAGACAATCCAACATTTTGGGCTGTCCCCAAAACAGGAGTAGAGGGGAAATCTTTTGTGGGGATCTGATGATCCTGGTGACAGCCAGGGATTTCATCTCACTTTCGGTCGTCACTATGGGACAGGAAGTGAAGGGTAACCTCCCTAATGGGGACACAGATAGCAAAGAAAAAAAATGTTGCCTTCTACTTCAAGGAACTAATGTTTCTTTAACCATGTTTTCACAGTTTTGCTTTTTTTTTGTTTGTACTGTGTTCCAGGATATTTTCAAACAAATTTTGGTGTATCCAAAATAATAAAAAATGCAGTCTATTTACCATTTGAGCTAGAGGGCTTGCCTCATCCATCTGTATCCATCATCTGCTGCTGACTTTGAATATTTGGTTCTCAGTGCAGACTAACACTTCAGCAATTAGAGCACTTGCAGAGTTTGCATTATCTGCTGCCCAGTGTTTGTACATAATGCAGGTATGTAGCATTTCAGTCAATATGTAAGGGCCATGCCAAAAGTAGCAAAGTATTTCATTCTAATAGGATAGAGAGTGGTATAAATGATGTATGAACATTAAATATTTCAATGCCCCAAAACCATTTTTCTATGGTAAGCAAATACATATGCAACCATCTTATCAAAATAATGACTGACTGGAATTATACACAGCACTAATAATAATTTGTGAACGTAATGTCTTTATTCCTACAGTAGTTGAGACTTTAAGTATACTTAAGATGCCTAGGAGATTTTGAAGCATTTAACCATGAACTTAACGTTTGTGTATGACTTATTGAAAAGTTGCCTTTTAAATCAAATTGACTTTAAAGGGGTTGTATGTGTCTGTTTTTTCTTTTTTCTTTCTAAATAATAAACATGCTATACTTACCTCCACTGTGCAGTTCGTTTTGCACAGAGTGGCCCCGATTCTCCTGTTCTGGGGTCCCACGGCGGCTGTCTCAGCTCCTCCCCACAAGAGCTTACCCCCTCTGGGAAGCGCTCTCCCAAAGGGGTTAGCTTGCAGACATGCTCCCATGTGTACAGTCGGCGGCCATAGCCAATGGCTGCGCTTCTATCAATCATCCAATGAAGAGCCACCTCAAGCTGGGGCAAAGCATCCCGGGATCACGCCCATGGAGATTCAGGGCTCAGGTAAGTAAAACGGGGGGCTGGGGGGCTGGAGAGTGCAAGGTGTTTTTTCACCTTAATGCATAGGATGCATTAAGGTGAAAAAAACAAACCCAATACAACCCCTTAAAGCTTTTAAGACACTAGCAAGATAATTGTGCAGCCAAGTGACCGAATGTTTTCTTTAAAACAGTCTTGTTGACTACTGAACTTTTCGATTATCAACCAGGCTATATTTAGGCATGGCCTTGTTTCATCTGAATAATGATGTCCTATTGTCCTACATTTTATCAATTGCATCATGTAATTATTGTAGTAAATGCCACTGGTGGTATGCAATATTGAAGGGAGCATGGTGTCTACTTTTGGTACTGGATTTCTGCACAGCTAACATAGGTCATGTCCTAGAGTGGCAGCACAGTGACCTACACATCATGATGTTGACTGTCAGCTTCATATAAAAAGTTCCAGACTGCACCCACCTGCCAGTGCAATGAAGACAGGTCCCGTGTGTGTATTTATTGGTAGAATTGTGTACTTACAGTTTATCTACTGTGGCTACACCTAAAACCAAACTGTTAGTAGAATCTGAAAACGTTTTATCCTGTACTTGTCAGTTTTAGGTGTACTGATGCAAAGCAGACAAACTCTAGCTAACCAGTTAAATAATATAGGCACATTAAAAATCCTTTTTAGTGTCCATATTCAGATCTTAAAGTAAACTCATATGATCCAAAGTGATCAAATTAAAAAACATGTCTAAATACAGACATCTTGTGTTCTGTTGAGCCTTAACAATTTTCTTTTTGGTCAATGAAGCCCCAGGAATTTGACTTTCCATTGAGGCTCCCATATTGAAATCTTGCATGGCAGCAGTGGACTTTATTATAAGGTGGGAGGGGGAGGGAGGGGGAGGGAGACAAGCAGCCATATACACCCTATAAAAAGTGTTGATATGAAATTCAGAGCCTCTCACAGAAGTAAAAAACAAACATATTTGCATATTTGTAAACTTTCTTTTTGCCAGTTATTATAATCATGCTGTTTGGCAGCATAAAGGGAAATGAAATAGAGAGGGAATGGTGAAAAAAAAACAAGGAAGCTTAATTAAGTCAGATACAGCAGGGAATGAAGAAATATAAAACAAGCTAGAAAATGTTAAATGCATGAAGAGAACAGGAAGGCAGGTGCTTGGCTTCTAGGTTTAACACTGACTTCATGTATTTTTAATAATGTTATTTTAACTGAAGTCAGCAGTAAATGAGACAATGCTTAGCAAAGACACAAAGCTTTTCTCACATGGGTTCTTATGAGAAACACTGAAAGGAAATGTAATAAAGTTAGGATTAAAACTAGATAATTGGGGTAATCAAAAATACTATTTGTTTTAATAGCTTCTTAGTAAAATGACTTGAATAACCAGCCTTTAATTAATAACATGCCAAAATCACTCCTAATATGCAAGTTTAATAAAACACCCTTTGTCAAATTCATCAAGTATGCCATGTAATAATATTGTCAGGGTAAACTAGAAAAATTATTATGAACACTTGAAACAAATAGAATTATTTTTTTACATAAATCTGAAGTGCAAATAAGTAGATCAGGTAATCAGCAAAGAGGCAATAAATCTATCATGTTCTGTCTTTCTCCTATTTAGACTCATGCAAATAAAAGGGGACATTTGTACAGTATACAATTATTGTTTTTTTTATAGTGAGGATTGAGATTCTGTTGAGGTAGTTTACAGTTTATTATGTGATGTCTTTCTATTAATTTTCTTCTTTATAATCAATATGTTTGGTTAGAGTTTTGCTGTTAACCTAAATCTATCACAGCAACCATAAAAATCTGGTCTGCCATCCCACTAATCTACAGAGGCATTCCCATACGTCTTCTTTGATTGCTTTCACTTGCTTTAATGGAACTCGTCATCACTGACCTATCACAAAAAAAAAATGGGTCACGGCATGTATCCGACATGCTGAAGATCTCGTTATAGGGGAATGACTTATACCTTTCTCTGGACTCTGTTCTAACTAGCACATTGGACTTCTTTAAATACCTCCGAGTCAGGAATATCCTCTCCAAAATTCACTGGTCTGATGCTCCATTTTGTTGGGACTTGTTTCATCACTATGAAAAATCTGAATCTCCTGTTTGTGGGAACTGTGAGATCGCAGTGCATTGATGGATGCTGATTGGCCAAAGCATGCATCTGGCCTGCATGTTTTGGCCAATCACAGCGCGCTCTGCTGTGAAAGCCATGATTGGCCAAAGGCAGGGTGCCTTTGGCCAATCATGGCTCAGGGGGCTAAGTCCATGCCCCACACTATGTAAGTCTGCTTACATAGCAGCCGTACATAGAGAAATGAAGGAGAGCAGCTAAATGACATTTCTAAAGGATTTATTTTTATTTAAAAAACTGCTGTATTGTATTGCCGGATGCTGGCAATATACATAGAAATCATTGAAAAAAACTGTGTGGGTTCCCTCCTCAGTCCATTACCACTTCCTTTAAACACGTGCCAACCTGCCGCATTATAATGATGGCGGCAGGTCGGCAAGTGGTTAAAGAAAGTGTTAGGTCTCACAATACATACAGAGGTCATGCATTAGTCTGTGTAGTGCCATGTCATATACCTCATGTTTGAACTAAAAAAGAAATTGCTGAAAAAAAAATTGTGAAGATTTACTCTACTAAAGACTTGCATATAAGGCCCACAAATGACACCACAAAACATGTCCAATACACATCTTATGCAGGTGAAAAAAAAACAGGTGCAAGCATGACATGTCTTTCAATTTTTCTATGGGATAATATGCATGTCTTTATACACACTCTATTGGAAAGTTATATAAAGATATATATTTTGTGGTTAGGGTGTATTTAATCTGCTTGGTTCCATGTATAAATAAATGGAAATATGAGCTTGTTAGGAACCTTTTAATATCATTCTCCACCTGCTACTGGCAATGTGTCTTAGGATCTGTTGGGATGTGTATTCAATAGCTGCATGCATGTGCCTCCCTATAACAGGCTCTGTATTAATCATCATCTTTGCCTGCCTGCTAGGCATATTCACATCTACAGCTTTTCCCCAACTAGGCATTGTAGTGTGCTCCGATTTTCCATATATCCAGTGAACCTGACCTTTAGGCTAGGCCTGTCCCCAACCTTAGCTTGTCCTTAGCCCTGATTTGTTCCCAGTCCCCAGCCTTGCCACACAAGATTTTGTACCTGGTTAGCTCTGAAATAAGTCTAAATATTTAGCCTTGCATACATTCAAGCTTTACTGTGTATCTTGGTTGTTGTTGTTGCTTGTTTTGTTTTATCACATATGCACATGTTATGTCTTATCCCTGTGTCTCTATTTCTTTTGCGTGATTGCCAGTTTGGTCAGTTATTCTTGCTGTATAAGAATTCAAATCACTTCTAGTTTTTGTGATTTCTTCCTCTTTATCTGAATGATATAAATGTAAAGTTTTGGTGAGTGTTTTACCTGCTGTTGCGCTGGAAACTGTTGGCCACTGTTGTTCGAGTCCTACAGCTGCGCCACGTAAGACTGCTGCTCCTTCCATATGTACAGCACTATAGAAAACAAAGAAGATAGGTAATGGGTTTCTAACACATGCTTCAAGTAGAAATGCACACAGGCATACAGACAATTTAGACAGGGTTTCAAGTCAATAAAAATTGATGATATTTTGCAAAAGGCAGCAGTACATCAATTCTTTGAAATCAGTTACAGTTATATATATTGAAATAGATCAGTGGAGGTTGCTTGCTGGTTCTGTCTTCTGACATTCTTTGCTTTTATTATTAGTATGTCGTATTAGTATCATGTTACCCATTATCTTTGTTTCCTTGGAATTAATTTATTCACATATTGCAACCTTATCCTAAAGCCCTGCCATAGCTCAAACTTTTTTCTCTTTTGGAGAAAAATGATAATGACCTTATCAAGTTTTGTATTGCTGTTCTTGTCCCCAAGGAAGTTAGGTGAATTCCCAAGGGGTCGCAGACAGCAATAAACCATTTTCTCCAGCAGCATGTGGAAGCATTATGACCTCTATTCCCTTTGTAATGGTGTTTATATGGCCTTCTGAGAGATTTTCCTTTATTTCTTGTCTAGGTTATTGGCATCAGAAGTGAGATTTAAATTAAAGTGACACTAAACAATATCCTTATCCTCCAAAAAAGTTATCTATAAAAAGGAACTTCTTAACCACTTAAGAACCACCGCATGTATATTTACGTTAGCAGAATGTCACGTACAGGCTCATTGGCGTACCTGTAAGTCCCTGCCTAGACGTGGGTCGGGGTCCGATCGGAACCCCCCGGTACCTGCGGCGGTTCCTGTGGCTGTCCGAGCAATCCGGGATGAGGGGGCGGCTGTTAGTTTTTGTCCGCCCCCTCCGGATTGCTCTCAGCCAATCCACCCTCTCCCCCGTGTGTCACTTCCTCTGTCTGTGTAAACACAGGAAGGGGGAAGTGATGTAATCTCTCCTCTCAGCAGTATTTTCAGCCGCCCCTGTCACAGTGTCACTGAAAGCAGTGATCATATATGTACTGATCACTGCATTTAGTGTCAGTGTGACAGGCAGTTAGTGTTAGGTTCAGGGTAGCCCCTATACCCCCCTTAATAAAGTTTTAACCCTTTCACCCCCTATTGCCAGTGTCACTAAAGCGATCATTTTTCTGATCGCTGTAATAGTGTCGCTGTTCCCGCTAGGTAGCTATTTTTTTTATTGCAATTTTTTTTTTGCTAAAGACATGTGGCTGAATACATTTTGGCCTGAATGTTTGACTAAAATTTAGTTTATTTGATTTCTCTTATAACAAAAAGTAAAAAATATTGATTTTTTTTCAAAAATGTCACTCTATTTTTGTATATAGCGCAAACAATAAAAATCGCAGAGGCAATCAAATACCACCAAAAGAAAGCTCTATTTGTGGGAAGAAAAGGACGCACATTTTGTTTGGGAGCCATGTCGCACGACCGCGCCATTGTCTGTTAAAGCGACGCAGTGCCGAATTGTAAAAACCCCTTGGGTCATTTAGCAGTATATTGGTCTGGTCCTTAAGTGGTTAATGATCATGTAATCCATTTTTTCATGAAATGATTTCCTGCTGCATTTTTCTGCCTCCTCTAACAAACTATACAATTTTTTTATGTTAGCTAATGATTGAGATCCACTTCTCCCTTTGTGGCATATCAATCAAATGGGGTGTCAACTATAGATCAGGTATTCCTACTCTGTAAAGAGGGTTCAAACACGAATATCCAGAATTCACTACATCCGCAATTTTGCAGAGGCAGTATTAAAAACAGTGTCCTGAAGAGCATTTAACAATTCTGAAATCACTGTTAAAAAAAATAACTGTTATGAAGTTAAATTTACTCAGAAAAACATAATCAAAGAATTTATACCTTTTTTTAGACCCATACCTACAACCTGGCTATTTACATATATGATAACAGCTTTACATTGGTCCACAATGCAGAATGGAGCATTGCATATTAATAGATGAGAAAAAAAAATCCAAAACAAGAAATTGCTCCATGTCACCAGTAAATGGCAAAAATTTCATGAGCAAAAGGATGGGGTTTGTGGATTACTACAGAAGCAGCGGGTTATTTAGATATTTCAGATATAATATTGTTGTGGCTAATGACAAAACTTACATTTTTAGATTTACTGTCAATTTAATCTAGTTATACAGTATATTATCATGATCTGGTATACCATAAACTAAAACAGACTGTAAAAGCATGTAAAAGAATACTTATCTTTCTGGTGGGAATGGGGAGGGGGGGGGGGTATTATAAGGGAACATTTGCATCTGTGCACTGCATTAAAAACATCATTTGTGCTAAGGAGGCCCTTTTATTAGAATGGGCTGCCTAGCACACCAAAATACACCAAAAAAGGTGCATGTACTCTTTTAGCAATACATATTACCACAATGCACTGTACTGTGTTGGTAATATGCAATGCAGTGCTGTTCTGAATGGCACTAAGCTCACCAATGCACAAAATGCATGTTGCCACATGGTATGGTAAAGCGAGTGGTAAGAAACAAGTTACCACAACACAACAGGTCACTGCAGAAAAGAATATACTCCCAACAGTCTGGCATGAAAATTGCCACCATCCCTGGTAAATCAAAACAAGAGAATACAAAGGATCAGCTGTCTGATACCTATAGGAACCTTCATTCCAGGTACTTGAGGTCCTAACACAGATACTGTTCATCATCTCTACATATGCACTGTCCTTTATGTACTTGTTTTTAATTCCACCACTGTGTGGTGTATGTCTGTATGTATATTTATGTGATTCAAATTTTCTTTGTATAATTTTTCAATATTAAATGTATATTTTTATATATATTTTTTAATTCATTCATTGCCCACAAAATCCTAATTCTTGGAGGTATTCTCTTTTTTTGTTTTACAACAGGTCAATGCAGTCTAAATCACCATTGCAGATATACAGCCACCATTGGTGTCCAACACTTCCAGGTTTTACAATATTATATCCTGTAGTAACATATGGGCCAGTCAGAGAAGCCACGGTGTGCAGTAGGGATGAGCTTCGAGTTCGAGTAGAACTCATGTTCGACTCGAACATTGCCTGTTCGCCGAACAGCGAACTATTTGGGGTGTTCGCGGCAAGTTCGCGTGAACTTTAGTACCCTGTTAAAGTCTATGGGACTCAAACGTTTGAAATCTAAAGTGCTAATTTTAAAGGCTAATATGCAAGTTATTGTAATAAAAAGTGTTTGGGGACCCGGGTCCTGCCCCAGGTAAACCGAGCATGTGTACGAGGCTTTCTGGTTTCTCGTCAAGAAAACTGCCCAGAATCTAGACGAGAAAAATAGAGAACATGCTCTCTATTTTCTCGTCGTGAGATTCTCGGCAGTGTTTTCCTGCGGAGAAACCTGATGGTGTGTATACTTACCTTTCGCCGTGGAAACTCACGCATGCTCGAAATTACTTTGACACATATCCGGGCTTCCTAGACATAGGTAGGGTGTAGCAAGATGGCAGGGATGGCATCGAATGTGACGAACACATACTTGTCGTAATCTATGACGTCAACGTGTTCGTTCCATTCAAAAGAACGTTCGTGGTTCTTTTGAATGGAGTGTCTGTACAATCGGCCGGCAAGAGATTCTTGCCAAGAATCTCGTCAGGAAAAACTACGTTTTTTTTCCTGACGAGATTCTGTAATGAGTCTCTGATTTTCACCACTCCATCACAGTACTCTTTTGTAAATGTTATGCATTTGGTTGTATTATTTTTATGTACCTGATTGTCAATTATGGTTTATTGATATGTGCGCATTTATTTGATGTCAATTTTACTTTTTCAACTATAAAGTTTTATTTACTTTAACTCATAGAGCGCTGCTTGTTTTTTATTTGGTTACATTAGACTGCATACATGGTGTGAGTTTGGTAGGTGGACTATATGATTCTCCTGTTTTCATCAAAATGTTGCATTAGTTTTGATGAATTATAAGAAATAGTGTATACTCATTGGTTATAAATTAGGTATGTAAGAATATGCTAGCATTATTAGAGTTTATAGTTTAAACTTCCTATTGGGTAATGTGAAATTTATGCATTGCCATTATACAGTACATTATACAGTACATTGGGAAACATTACAATACAATAAGTCCTATTTGTTAATTTAGATAACTATGAAGGACAAAACAGTGAGACAGGGAATCTTGATTATCAGTGCTTTTATTCAGAAACATAAACAATTAACTTAATTGGCTTAGAAAGGTCAGAAAGTTTGGAAATCCACACCCCTCTACCAAAGAAATAGGGAATGTTTTTATACATTTTCTAAAAGATTTATACATTTCCAAAAAATAGATTAGTAAATGTCAAAGCCTAGTAGATTAGTTAGATGTCGCCATCATCATTTACCACAAGTAAACTAGTACTATAGTACCATAGTTCTGTTTATAAAATGTCTTGAGACATTTGTTGATGTTGCACATACCTTTTTACCCCATGTATAGTATTATGAATGAAATATATGCTGTCCTGTTTTTAGATTAGTAATTGTGAACAAATATATTTGTTGCACAGTAACCCAAGCAGTGGAAAAACCCATATACGCAGCATTTACACAACAAACCTGTACAATAATCACAGTAATATGACAATAACAATTCAAAACAGGACATTTTTATAATCTTTTTAATCCGTATATTTGTATTCTTGACACAAAGGCCCAGATTCACAGAGCAATTACGCCTGTCTAACTGGTGTTAGACAGGAGTAATTTCAAATTTCGCGCGCCGTATCACTAGTTTGAATCCTCAAACCATGATACGGCGGCTTCGGGCTTCGATCCGAGAGGCTTACGTCTTCGTAAAGCCTTCGGATCTACGCTGCGATATGTTTGCGGCCGCTGGGAGGAGTTCGCGTCGTTTTCATGCGTCGGGGTATGCAAATTAGTTTTTACGGCGATCCACGAAGGTACGAGTGTCCCTTGCAATCGCCTATGTCATTTTTTGGCTACGTAATGTTAGAGGAGCTTTTTGCTGGTCTAACAGTGCGTAACCCATGTAAAGTATGGCCGTCGTTCCCGCGTCGATTTGAAAATATTTTTTTTTTTTTAACGTAACTCGTTCGGGAATAGGAATGTACGTAAACGACGCTACTACGACATGACGACGTGTTTTCGCGCAATGCACGGCGGGAAATTTGCGAACGGAGCATGCGCAGTTCGATCGCCGCGGGAACGCGCCTATTTTAAATGCTTCACGCCCCCTACTCGCGCAGATGGATTGCGACGGGAGAAATACACTACGCCGCCGTCGTTTACTGGACAAAATCTACCTGAATTCCACGTAGAGCCAGGTAAAAAACGGCGGCGTAGTGTATTTCTGATACTCTACGAGAATCTAATTCTCTGTGAATCTTCCCCAAAGTATGTAAATATGTATTTATTTAAAAAATGGGAAAGCATGCATCTCCCACTTAATGTAACAAAACTTTACTTTCAATGCATTATGAAATATCCATTAATGTATTACATAGGCAGGATCTGCATATTCAGAAACTTTTTTTATTTTCTCAGTTTAAATTCCAAAGTTATACTTCCCCAACCCCCCACTCCCCATGATGTGAGTCAACTTTGTCCTGTCTCAATGATAAAACAAGGAAATATAAGGTAGTTATGTAGTGATATCCATTCTATTCTGCCATTTAAAAATCAACTTCTGGAATTTACTCTTTTAATGTATATTATGTAATATATGATGGGCGTATTTATTACAAATATTAATGTACCTAGTAAGGAAGAACACATTATTTATAGGGAAAATGCAAAACAGTCTGCAAGCATATGTAAAGACAATCATTTTTTTTCTAAATTGTGAATAAAGTAGGGAAGAACCTGGAGACATTTACCTACAGTTTCTGTCCTGGAGACACAGCAGGAAGAAAAAAAGTCATTTCCAAAGTGAGGGGGTGACCTCTAACAACTGTTACCAGAACAGGTGTTCCAATTTGAAAATGTGTTCTCCTCACCTCCTGAAAGGAGATCCCTCCTAAGTTAGGGGATAGCCGATATTAGAAAACTGTCACCAAAACAGTTTTTTCTAATGAAGAATAAAAATATTGGATTTGCTTGACTTTCTGTATCAAAGACCATAAAAAAAGGTTTTGGCTTTGCATACAGTTCAACCACTTGCTGCCCGTCCATCATCAAATGATGGAGAGATGATGCGGCTCTTGATCTGGGTGGATGTCATATGATAGCGCACCATAACGGCCCCTCCTGTTTGTCCATGGGGGCGTGCAGCACGATGATTGTGGTCACACCATGTTGCTAGGACATGGAGCGATGCGGCTCTTTAATCAATAACAGCCGGTCACATATAAACAAGGAAGTGCCAGTAATTGACACTCCTTGCCTCACACTGACAGAGTGTGTGGCGAAGAGAGCCTATCAGCAGCATATCCTTGCAGGGAACGGTAAGAGATGTAATCAGAGCACTGATGATCAGGGCCTTGATTACATTAGAGTGCCAAAAGTGCCAGCAATAAGTGCCCACCAGTGCCAACCAGAGCCAGCAATCAGTACCCATCAGTGCGGCCTATCAGTGCTACCCATCAATGCCAATCAGTAAAGCCCATCACTGCCCATGAGTTCTGCCCATCAGTGCCTGCCATCAATGCCCATCAGTGCCACCTATCCATGCTGTCTATCAGGGCCCACCAGTGCTGACTATCAGTGCCCATCAGTGCCACCCATCAGTGCCACCTATCACTGTTCATCAGTGCCACATATCAGTGCCACCTATCAGTGCCTATAAGTGCAGAATATTAGTGCCTCCTCATCAGTGCCACCTAATCAATGACCATAAGCACTGCCTCATCAGTGCCCATAAGTGCCATCAGTGCAGCCTATCTATGCTCATCAGTGCCACCTCATCAGCGCACATCAGTTAAGGAGAAAAAATACTTATTTACAAAATTTACTGACAAAAGTTTTTCTTCAAAATGTTCGTTCTTTTTCTTTGTTTTGTAAAAAATAAAAATCTGAGCAGTGATTAAATATGACCAAAATAAATCTCTATTTGTGTATAGAAAATTATAAAAAAATTCACATGTTTCGCATGACCTCGCAATTGTCATTCAATATGCGACAGCGCTAAAAGCTGACAAATGGTCTGGGCAGGAAGGGGGAGAAAGTGCCCTGTAGGCAAGTGGTTAAAGAATAACAAGGGGCAAGGAATATCACTTCACAACATTTTAAATCATTTAAATATCAGCAAACAAGGGCGTGAGGAGTTTGTTATGGAGGGGGACCAAAAGTGGTGTGACCAAATGTAGGTACATCTCAATCTACCTTAGTCAAAACTAATTTCTAATTTTTATTCAAGCAGACTATTATTTATATTTAAAATATTTAAACAGTAGCATCTTAATTTTGTTAAAGCATCAGCATATATCTGCTAGTGAACATTTGGATTTCCTTTGTATGCCAATCCCTTTTAATTTAAATGTGATTGGTTTTGTGTTCTGTTTTAGTGATGTGAATTAAAAATATAAAATTAAATGTACTCACCCCTGCATTGCAGCTTTTAGTGATGCAGAGTAACGCCAGTCTGGGTTAGGATGTTTTGGCTGAAGAAGCAAATGAGAACAAATGTTTAGTTCCAGTCATAAATTCTTTAATTTATGCAATCAATGTCAACATAAAGGATCAAACATTTGCACTGTGTTTGCCAATTAAAAATAGAAATAACTTTAACAATGAAAATCAGTGATAAATTTACCTTTCAGCAAACTTTGAAGTTTCAAAGTGTTTTAGAAAAAAATGTTTAATTATGAAAAAATAAAAAAGGAAAATTTTGGATAACATAAACAGCATTTTAAACTATTCAACAAGTAGATTTTTTTTGTTTTAGAATATTAAAAGAAAAATAACAACTGGACTCTCATTGTGAGAAATTCATGATTAGATTTGAGCCCATTGAAAAAGCATAGAGTCAGCATGTGAAGTTGGAGACTCTATATTTAAAGTAAGCCAATTGTAAAGATGGCTTTGAAAGGCATAATGCAACAATTGCTTAACAAACCTGGAGTTCTTCTGCACCACTGTTGTCAACTTGTGTAATATAACATTTCTAACAAATAACCTTTTTTGTGTAAGTAAATAATTGATAAATGGACAATGTAAGAGCACATTAGACGTTTTGTAAGTAAACAGATGTTTTCCTCGTGAAATCTGCTGTGCTTTTCTGACTATGTTTTAGGAAATACTTTCTAGAAGGTGCTTCCTACACCAACTGGTAAAATTATATTTTCTGCAACATGAAATCTTCATAGCTGAAACAATTCAAATAAACTATCCTTTATGTTAAAATTAGGTTTTGAAGCATTCAAGCTGAAAAAATTCAAGCTGTAGTAAAATATTTCTGCTGGACTACTGCAGATGAAGCTTGATACTGCGGCCCAGCTAAAAATGTTTTTCTATGACAGACAGCATTAATTCACTAACATCAGTATAAACACAATTATGTCAGAAAGCAATGGTAGCTTATTCAAAGTTATCAGTGCTGTATCATATTACTGCATACAGGGATCTTAAGGAGTATTCACATTCACATTTTAAAATGAAAAACCACTGTAAGTTAAATACTTTTTTACATTTTGTATTGTTATCAGCACACAGAAATACCTAATCAATATACAGTGCCTTGAAAAATTATTCATACCCCTTGACATTTTCCACATTTTCTCATGTTAAAAACCAAACATTTTAACCACTTCCTTACTGGGCACTTATAACCCTTCCTGACCAGGTGAAATTTCAGCTTCTGGCACTGCGTCGCTTTAACTGACAATTGCGCGGTCGTGCGACGTGGCTCCCAAACAAAATTGGCGTCCTTTTTTTCCCACAAATAGAGCTTTCTTTTGGTGGTATTTGATCATCTCTGCGGTTTTTATTTTTTGCGCTATAAACAAAAAAAGAGCGACAATTTTGAAAAAAAGTCAATATTTTTTACTTGTTACTATAATAAATAGCCCATTTTTTAAAAAATAAAATAAAAAAAATTCTCAGTTTAGGCCGATACGTATTATTCTACATATTTTTGGTAAAAAAAAAAAAAAAAAATCGCAATAAGAGACTGGTTTGCACAAAAGTTATAGCGCATACAAAATAGGGGACAGAATTATTATTAATTTTTATTAATTTTTTTTTACTAGTAATGGCGGCGATCTGCGATTTTTATTGGGACTGCGACGTTATGGTGGACACATCGGACACTTTTGACACATTTTTGGCGCCATTCACATTTATACTGAGATCAGTGCTATAAAAATGCACCAATTACTGTATAAATGTGACTGGCAGTGAAGGGGTTAACACTAGGGGGGCATGGAAGGGGTTAAATGTATTCTGGGTGTGTTCTAACTGTTTGGGGGGAGGGGGGTGACTGGGGGAGGTGACCGATGCTGTGTCCCTATGTACAAGAGACACAGATTGGTCACCTCACTCCCTGACAGGACATGGATCTCTGTGTTTACACACAGAGATCCATGTCTTGTCCCTGTAACCGCCGATTGCGAGTGCCTGGCGGACATCGCGGCCGCCGGGCACGCGCATCGGCATCTCAGGAATGCAGCGGGCACGCGCGCGCCGCCGGCGGCCACGCGCGCGCCGCCGGCGGCCACGCGCGCCCTCTAGTGGCCATTAAAAGCACAGGGCGCATATATGCGCCCTGTCAGAGATTCAGGACAGCCCGACGGCCGCAAATATTCGTACGGCCGTCGGGAAGTGGTTAATGTACTTTATTGGGATTTTATGTGATAGACCAACGCAAAGTGGCACATAATTGTGACGTGGAAGGAAAATGGCAAATGGTTTTCAATTTTTTTTTTTTTTTATAAATATGTGAAAAGTGTGTAGCATGCATTTATATTCAGCCCCACAGTGTCAATATTTGTAGAACCACCTTTCCTCTTCAATTACAGATGCAAGGCTTTTTGGGTAGATCTCTATTAGCTTTGCACATCTATAGAGTGAAATGTTTGCACATTCTTCTTAGTAAAATAGCCCAAGCTCTGTCAGATTGGATGGAGAGTGTCTGTGAACAGCAATTTTCAAGTCTTGCCACATATAATCAATTGGATTTAGCTCTGGACTTTGACTTGGCTATTCTAACACATGAATATGCTTTGATCTAAAGTAAACAATTCCATTGTAGATTTAGGGTTGTTGTGCTGCTAGAAGGTGAACATCCACCACAGTCTCAAGTCTTTTGCAGACTCTAGCAGGTTTTCTTCTAAGATTGCCCTGTATTTGGCTCCACCCATCTTCCCATCAACTCTGACCAGCTTCCCTATCCCTGCTTAAGAAAAGCATCCGCACATTATGATGCTTCCACCACCATGTTTTACGATGGGGATGGTGTGTTCAGGGTGATGTGCAGGGTTAGTTTTCTGCCACATAGCATTTTGCTTTTAGGCCAAAAAGTTCAATTTTGGTCTCTTCTCCCCAGAGAACTTTCTTCCACATGTTTGCTGTGTCCCCCACATGTTTTCTTGCCAACTGCTAATGGGACTTCTTATTTTTTTAGATATTAATTTGTAAAACATTTTGAAAACCATTTATCATTTTCCTTCCACTTTACAATTATGTGCCACTTTGTGTTGGTCTATCACATAAAATCCCCCAAAAAATAATTTACATTTTTGGTTGTAACACAGCAAAATATTAAAAATTTAAAGGGGTATGCATACTTTTTCAAGGCACTGTAAGTAAAGCTCTCCCAAGTAAACACTGTTAAAATATACAGACAAAAAACACTAATAGAAATATCCAAACCAACGACAAGTGTGGTTAGACAAAACAATCCCTTCTGTGAACCAACAAGATGAAACACATTGCTTAGATACAGGTCTAAGACATCAAAATGCTATTAGACTTTAAAAGGATTAAAAAGGTTGTCCACCACAAAGTTAAAATGTGCAAAGCATAGCATCAATTAGACCATCTTATACTGATCTGACTGTATTTAAGTGAAACCTGATTAGTAGTGATGTGCATGTGCACTTTGCATATAATCACCTTTTTAGAAAATCATATGAATTTAAATTTTAGCATGTGAAACATTACACTAAAATTCATATTTTTTTTGCATCCGGCTAGCATAGTATTTTTCAACCAGGATGTCCAAGCACCCTGGGTGCCTTCAGGTTTCTTAGGGGTGCTTTGGCCAAAATCTTTAAAATCTATAAAAAAAATTATACAAGCCAGTGGGTGGATCAAGCCTGCCTTTTAGTTACACAAAGCCACAGGTTTTCATTATGTACCATTACAATCTATGACATCATTGGTTGATGAAGAGGATGTCATGCACCTGCATATCATCTTTGTCTCCCCTGCCCCTTTGTGTTAGCACTGGGGTCACATTAGCTGAGTGAGGGAAAGAAACTGAGGGAGAAGAGAAACATTGGCATACGAGTCAGTACCAGTGTGCAAAGGTGTATTTTCTTTGGAAGAATAAATCGCCTCTAACGTTGAGTGTCATGTGCATCTGGATGCTGTTGTGTTATTTATAAATGTGTTTAGTTTTTTTACATTTTAGAAGGGGGTGCCTCAAGAGTGTGCATAATTTTAAAGGGTGCCTTGACTTAAAAGAAAGGTTGAGAAACACTGTGCTAGCATATACAGCTATGAAAAACCTTGTTTAGTTTTGGAAAAGGTGAATCTTGTCAACAGTTACATTGCTCCATTACCAGCAGCATCTCAGTAAACACTCAAGTTATGCAGAAAATAAAAAGGATTTTAATGGATCTTAGACACAATGCTCTAATTGCAAACAGTCAAAAAGCAAATGAACGGCAACACATATTTTTTCACCAGATTTTGATTAAGTGCATCTAAATTGAATTTTTTCTAATCTATTGCAACCTACCAGTCCTTAGATGTGGTAGCTGCATTACTTTTTTTCCCTTTATGTTTACCTGGTGATCTTGCCAGTAACATAGTTCCTGTTCTAGGGTGACAACGGTCACTAACTGTACTGTATTTATGTAAGAGTAGGTCAGGTCTTAAAGTATTAAAACACAAAAGTATGGATGGCTGCACTCCTCAAATCCCTTAAAAATCAACTTGATTGAACAATCACGGTGGAGGGTAAACACGGTTAATGCATCTTGCTCTGTGTAAGCGCTTACTTATAACCTGTCAGAGTATTTGAGCCCTCCACCGGATATATACACACAGTCAGCTGCTCAGATGAACTCAATCACCATACAAATGGTTCTGTCTCCTAAAGCAGCATGGAAACAAAAGTTGTGTCTAAACCATGAACAAGCAAGATACATTTTACAAAATATACAGTAACAGAATATATATATAGGGAATGTGAATAACTCTACATATAATTCTCCCTCTCAAGTATCACTGTAGTGGTAAGGGATATAAAACAGCATATGATACATACAGAGCCAAAATATATAAAAAACCTCCACAAACTCCTTAAAAAAATGATAGAATACCTCCTGTGATTTATCATTTATGATTTTGGGTCAAATCCCACTCAAAGTTTGGGGTCTCTGGAATCCTTGTTTGTAAGTTGAATATCTAGAAGACTTCCCTTTTACAAAAGAAGCCTAAACATATCCTCTCCTCGCCTTAAGGCAATCACTTTTTCTATGCCCTGTATCTGTAATGCCCTGTACAAACGATCGGTTCATCTGATGAAAACAGACCGTTTTGATTGGACGAACCGATCGTGTGTGGGTTTGCTTTCCATTGGTGAAAAACATAGAAACTGTTTTAAATTTTACTTATGGTTAACAAAAACGATAGAAAAAAATGATGGAAGGGAAAGGGCGAGGGGAGGAAAGAGAGGGGAAGGGAGGTAGAAATAAGGGAAGAGAATAGAAAGGGGAAAGGAAGAGAAGGGAAACAAGAATCAGAGATGATATTGCGCACCAGGGAGGACAGCGGAGGGGGGAGGGTCGTTATGTTGTGCAGTTTTGGTTCCTGATTTTTTATTAATTTTTGCCTCTTTACTTCTCATCCGGAGCATGGGTTTATATGGTCGAATGAGGAGAAGAGGTGGAAATGGGGGTCTTGAGGAGGGAATAAGGGGGGAGGGAATGAGGGGATAAAATAGGGAAGGAAGTGGGATGGAGAGAAAGAGGGAATTAGGTTAATATAAAGAATAGATAGACAATCAGGGTGGAGATGAAATACCGGGGGAAATATGTAATTTAGTTAAAAGTAGTAATAGTATTTTGGCTTTTACATCTCCCCTTGGGGTATGGATTTTTTTTTTTATAAATTCTTTATTTATTTCAGAATTTGCGTTACAGATTTTACATTTCATATCTTCCAAATTAATTACAGTTGTTACACATAAAGAGGGTAATGGTGGAGAGGAATCCCCCCTTTCCCTCCACCTTCCCCCCCCTCTTGTTTGTTCACACAAGCTTTCTCCTTTTCCTTCTAACCTCCTTTAATTACCCGCCCTTCCCATCTCCCTGCTCCAGGGAGAAAAAAAAAAAAAAAGGAAGCATCCGTCCCCTGGTCGGCCGTCCCCCAACCCACCCCTCACCCCTCTCTGTATTTCACATAAGGGGCCCATGTCGAAAGGTACATCTCGTCCTGGTCTTTCATTGCCATAGTCAAGTTCTCCATTTGTTGTATCTCTGCCACTCTAGCTAGCCATTGTGCTCTGGTTGGGGGAGTTTTTTGTTTCCACAGGGCAGGGATACACGCCCTTGCGGCTATGATCAGATGTTTTATCAATGAATTCTTGTATTTTTCCACTGATATTGAAATATCCAATATTAAAACTGCCGATGGTCTACTTTCTAAATTAATTCCCGTAATCTCATTAATTGTCCTCATTACCATCTTCCAGAATTCCTGTATCTTTTCACATTCCCAAAAAATATGTATTAAGGAGCCTTCCGCTTCATGACATCTCCAACAGACTTCTGATATCTGAGGGTATATACGATGTAACATTACTGGTGTTCTATACCATCTTGTTAATATCTTGTAGCCTCCCTCTTCGTATTTACTTGCTATGGATGCTTTATGTGTGAATCGTAGAATCCTACTCTTTTGTTCTTGTGTAAAAGTTAAACCCAGGTCCCTCTCCCATGCCTGTATAAATGTAAATTCCTGTGGTAATTCTAAGTTAATTAATATCGTGTAGAAATAGGACAATGAGTGTCTTATTGAGTCCCCTTCTAAACATATCTGCTCGAATTTGGACGGATTTCTGACTTCTGTATACGTATTTGCCTTTTTCCGAAGAAATGATTCTAACTGCAGCAATCTAAGGAAATCTAATTCTGGTATAGTTTCTTTTTCGATCTCATTTCTTGTCTTTAAACGGTTATTTTTTGAGAAGTGGATGATCCTCCTAATACCCCTCTGCCGCATTGCAATAAATCTTGGGTCTATCAGTCCTGCTCAGAAATCCTTAGTACCCAGAATTGGGGTTAGGGGACTTGGATATTTAGATATTGTCGTTTTTTTAAATATCTTTTTAATAGTGCGTATAGTGGCACCTATCATTGGATGTTTCCTTTCTTCTGCCGTCATTTCGCTATCTGGGATCCATGCAATCCCTTCTAGTGGTACTTCTACTGTAGCTTGTTCCATTTTTATCCAGGGTTTTTTATTCCGCCCACACCATTCCACCACTTTGGCTAAGTGGGATGCTTCCTGATATTTTATCAAGTCTGTAAATCCAATCCCTCCTTCCCCCTTGGGTAATGATAGGATCGCCCTACTTATCCTTGCTGGTTTCCCTGCCCATATAAATTTCAGGAATCTTGTTCTAAGTTCTCTAAAAAAGCTTTGTGGGATCTTAATTGGTAGGGCTTGTATTAGGTACAAGATTTTCGGGAGCACGTTCATCTTTAGTATATTTGTCCGGCCAAAACAGGTAAAAATTCCTTTGTCCCACCTCTCGAGATCTGATTTTATTCGTTTTGCCAATGTTATATAATTCAAAGCGAATAGTTTATTTAGATTCCCTGATATCTTGGTGCCTAGGTAGTTTATGTGGGAATTTGTCCATCTAAAATCAAACTGTGTTGTAATCTGCTCCGCTATTTCCGCTTTTAATTCTATACCCATTGCTTCTGTTTTCCCATAATTGATTTTAAAGTTAGATAATTTTCCATAATCTTTTATTTCTGCCAATAAGGGCGGTAATGAAATTACTGGCGATGTTATGAAAAAAATTAAATCATCTGCATATGCCACTACTTTCTGTTCTTCATCTTTTGTTGTCACCCCTCTAATATTTATATTTGCTCGTATCTTACGTAGAAAAGGTTCCATAATCAGAACAAAAATTATAGGTGAGAGGGGGCAGCCTTGTCTTGTCCCATTTCAAATGTTAAATGATTCAGATACTTTACCTTCTATTTTAACTTTTGCGCTAGGTTGCGAGTATAAATTCATAAACCAGCTCATCATTCCTTCTTTTAGCCCTATGTGTTGTAGCGTTGCTTTTAGGAATGACCACTCCACTCGATCAAATGCTTTTTCTGCGTAGCTGGCTACTAGTATCATTGTCTTCTTTTCTTTATGTGTTAAATGTATCGCATTTACTACTCGTTGTATGTTTTCTCTCCCTTCTCTTCCCGGTATAAACTCCACTTGATCTGGATGTATCAAATCTGGGATATATTCTATTAACCCTGTGGCTAGAATCTTAGTGAATATTTTTAGGTCAACATTTAACAATGAAATGGGATGGTAACTGGCACATTGCGAGGGGTCTTTCCCTTCCTTGGGAATCACTACTATATGCGCCGCTAATGTTTCCGCTGGGATTTCCTTTCTTTCCCTTAGGGAATTTAAGGCCTCTATAAATCTTTGTGCCAATTTGTCAGCGTATTTCCTGTAGTATGTTAAAGTGAATCCATCTGGGCCTGGTGCCTTGCCCAATTTTAATGCTTTTATCGCTTCTAGAAACTCTCCTGTTGCGATCGGCTCATCTAATTTTCTTGCTATATCCTCTGGTATTGTTGGCATCTGGGTGTCTTTTATATACTTCTTTGCTATTTCTATTTTCTCTTTTTCCTTCTCCACGGAGGGCTTGACCTCCAGTTGATATAATTTCTCGTAGTATTTCTTAAAACATCTCACAATCTCTTGAGGGGTATTAACCATTTCATCGTTAGCTGACTTGATCTGTGTAATGTGATTTTGTCTCTGGACTTCTTTCATGGCGTTAGCTAGTAATCTACCCGGTTTGTTCCCGTACTCATACAGTGTTCGTCTCCCCCTTTTCAGTTTAGCTTTAGCTTTCTCTATCAGTAAAAGATTTAGTTTTTCTCGTGTTTCGTCTAGCTCTTGTTCTGTTATTTGAGCCTGGGTTTTTTTGTGTACCGTTTCTAGCTCCCCAATACGCTTAAATAGTGTTTCTATTTGTTTGTTAAGTTTCTTTTTCCTGTGTGTTCCCATTGCTATAAGATTACCTCTAGTTACACATTTATGCGTTTCCCACAAACAAAAGGGCGTTGTATCGACTGTGTCATTTGTTGCGAAAAAAAATTCTAGTCCCTTTCCTATTTTTTCCACGTATATATGGTCTTTTAATAGAGTCTCATTTATCTTCCAATGCCACTCTTTCTTGTCCTCCTCTCCCCATTTAAGTGTACAATCTGTTGGAGCATGATCTGATAGCGTGAGCAATCCAATAGAGGCATCCACTATTGATGTCGCTAAATTTTGAGGAATTAATACATAGTCAATTCTAGTATATGACCCATATCTAGCCGCAAAGATCGTGTAATCCCTTTCCCGTGGGTGGGCAATCCTCCAGCTGTCAATTAGTTGTAGTTCTTGTAGGAGTTTTTTTGCTTTCCTTAATTTAACATATGACATATGAGATATACCCTTCGACGTGTCCCTCGTAGGGTCCAGGGCTAAATTTAGATCACCCCCTATCACCAAAACTCCCTCTCTATGTTGGTACACCATTTGTAGACTTTTCTCTAAATAGTTTATCTGATCAGCATTCGGTAAATATATACTTACTAGCGTGGTTTTCTGTTGGTTCAGTGTTCCTTTAACTATTAAAAGTCGCCCTACATCATCCTTAATCACCGCAGATTCCTTCCAGACCACCTGTTTGGATATCAAAATAGATACCCCACATGATTTTGAGTTCTGTGATGTGCTATGGTAGACTATCGGGAATCTGCGGTTTTTGAGGTTCTGGGTTTTGCCTTCTTTAAAATGGGTTTCCTGTATAAAGGCTATCTCTGTTTTAAGTCTGTGTAATTCCGCTAACAATCGGATTCTTTTTTCCGGGGTATTAAGCCCTTTTACATTACATGAGGTAAAGGATATATTAGACATTTTTCTCGTTTCTCTTCCCTCCCCCTTTTCTGTCTACTGCTGGGATTACTGATCGACGGGCGACGGCGGACCAGGGCGGGAAGAAAAAAATATATATATATATTTCGTGAGGATCACCTCCCCCCGTTTGTGGTCGCCTGGTGTCTCTCTAGAGACCAGGCTGCCACACAGAAAAAAAAATGTATATATATATATATATATATATATATATATATATATATATATATATATATATATAGGAAAAAAGATAAATAAATAAATAGATAAATAAAAATAAAAAAACTATCACGCCTCGAACTTATCCTCCACCTAGAGGAGAGGCGTTTACTATGGGGGTGTTATAGAGCAGAGCAGTGCAAGTGCCAGGCCACCCACCCGTGGCTCCAATTTTCTTCTCCGTATATTCCTTCTTCCCGCTTACCCTCCTTACCCTTACTTTACTGTTAATATTTCTCTCTTTGCTTTATATCTTATTTTTGTCTATCTTTGAGTATATTTCTTCATCCCACTCTCCTCGTCCTTCCCTCCTCTTATCTCTCGTCCTCCAATATAAGTTATTAATCCTTTAGAGCATTCTATTCTCTCGCTCTCCCTTACCTTCCCCCCCATATTCTCGATTTTCCTTTCCTCCATTATCACTCTAGTGTCCAAAAAAATTAAAAATTAAATATATATATATATATTATATCCAAGAATATACTCTATAAGTAAAGTGTCTTATAGCATAACATCAGCATTCATTAATTCATTCATATATTCTAACTTATGACACTCCTCGTGTAACTATGTAAACAATATAAGTTTATATATAGTATACAAATAATAGTTCATTTTCCTTCATTTTGGCCTTCACAATCCTTTATGTTATCCCAACCCCAAGCTACTTCTATCTACTTTTCCCCCCCATACAGAGCCATCCTCTCACCTCTTCCCTCTTCCTCACCCTCTAGTCCTAATCATCCCTTCCCCCACCCCTCATTGTTCGTAGTCCCCCATTCTAGTGTACCCTAATTATGTTGTGTTCCCCCCCTCCCCCTTTCCCCATACCTAAGAGAAAACCCACCTATTCACTCCCCCCCATTCTTACCCTTTAACCTTAGAGTCATGTTACACCCTTAGAGATCCCTTATGGGCTCTTGATTTCCCCTGTACCCTTCCCCTTCCCCCTGTGCTCCGTGATCTATAATCTGCATCCTATTTAATGCAGGTTAACAGTGATATCTATGACACATTTGTCCTTATCCCACTCTTCTACATTACCCCTTTAACACCGTATTAATCATGAGGGCCTTAAAGCCTCTGATATACCTTTAATCCGTATATTATTTCTTCTATTTCTATTTTCATTTTCTTCTACCTGTAGTTGTAATGTTTGCAGTCTCCGATGTTGAGATCTAATTGTTTCCTCCAATCGGCCTACCCGTACCTCCGCTAACCCTTGTGCCACTGTACAACCTTGGATCTTTTTGTCTAACACTTCCGTGTTTTGCCGCATCTCTTCCATTTCAACTTTCAAGGGGCCCAGCCATTTACTCATTACTTCCTGTATATCCTCCTTTGTGGGAAGGGAGCTTAGTAACTTTCTGATGTCTTGTTCAGTTCCTGAGTCTTTTATCCCTTTCCTTGGTAGCTCTAAAGGGGGGGCTTTAGCAGGTCTCTCTGATTGACTCAGTTTATCATCTACATCAGTCTTTGCTCCATCACTCTCGTTTAAATTTATACTGTCCCTTCTGTTGCCATCTAAGGGTTGAGCACCTGTATCAGCTAAAGCATTCATATCATTCATATCAATACTGCTATCTTGTATAATACGCTGTATAATGTCTGTTATAGCCGCTGTAGGAGTTAGCACTTCTTTAATCTCTGTACCTGGGTTTTAGCTAAGTAGCTTCAGCGATTCTGTTTCCTTCAAATTCTCTCCCGGTTCTTTCTGTCCCGCTTGATCTTGCTGGTTCTCTCCAGTCCTTTGCGAGAGTCTAGTCTCCCGAGTGATTGTGGCAGCGTTTGATCCCACGCTCGCTCCAGCGTTACCTCGGCACCAGTTGCTGCCAGCTTCAGCCTGAGATTGAAGTCGGGTGGCGTAGGAGTGAGAGGGGATACTCTGACCGCCTGACTGCTGCGTCCGTCTCTGCATGGAGCGCTCCGTTCTCTCTCCCCAGACGCGCAGCTCATGCACACCTGTCTGGTTTTCAGAGCGGCGTCGCTCTCCTACGGCACTGACATCAGGGATCACTGGCTCTCCAAGCCGTTAGGTCGCGCCAATAGATCAGCCACAGCGACCGCCCTGGGATCTTCAGACACACGCAGCCAGGCTCTCAGGCTCACAAGCCCTCCAGTCACTCTACGCAGATTCGGCAGATAGCCTCAGGTATTGCGGGTACGACGAGTCTAAAATCTCTAGTCTCAGACTTCACACGTGCATCTCAGAGAGCCAACTCGGGATGCCCGGCTTAGCTAGTAGCTCTCACACCGTCATGCTCAGCCATGGATTTAAAGTTGTTTGTGATATAAAATATTATAATTTCTCTCGTAGTAAACTATAAGTAGCAAATAGAGTTGAAGAGAGAGAGGTATTGAAATATCTATACATATGTTGTTTTACTGGATTTTGCTTATTCCTTTTCTTATGTTTCCTGTATTGTTTTCTTGCCTTTTAAAAAATAAACAATAAAGATATAGAATATAGATATAGAATAAAAAAAACGATCGTCTGTGGGAAAATCCATCAGTCAAAAATCCATGCATGCTGGGGGGGCGTGGCCGACTGCCGAGCTGCATGGACGTCTGATCTCCCAGCTCCCGCACCAACCGGAGATTCGAGCACCTGCAACGCTAAACCGCACCACAAACTATGCAACCAGCATACACTGGGGAACCTGGACGGGTCATCCCGCAAAAGGAAAGACTACCGCCAGCCGCGGAAATTGACGGATTTCTTCTCGCCACCTCACAGGTCCCATGGCCAAGATGGCGCCCTCGAGCTGGGATCCAAGCGCATCCGCGCTTTGGCAGGGCTGGCGGTAGTGGAGGCCGTACCAGAGAGCGCCGGTGGATCAGGAGGAAAGGAGTGTGAGGGGACAGATGAATCCTCATCCCCAGACAGGTCAGTGTATGCCTTCTCCCCTCGCGGAGACCGCTCGCCGCGAGGAGAGAAGGCATACACTGACCTGTCAATCAACCAGTAGTTGACAGTAGTTGACACCATGTTAAAGGACATGCTGATCACGCTGCACAGCTCCATCCACAATGACATTTCATCTATGCTATCAGCATTTAAATCTGAGATGGACAATAGAATAGGCCGCATTGAGCACCAAATGAGCGCCATGACAGTTACAGTTAATGACTTAGTTGATGCCCATGACCACACCAGGGAAAAACAACGATTGGTACGGGCCAAGATGGCGGATCTCGAGGACCGATCGAGACGCAATAATGTTAAGATACGTGGCATACCTAAAACAATCTTTCCCGCCGATCTCAACACTTATGCTAGGAAAATGATATCTCTGCTCCTGCCTGACCTCCCTCCTGTTGAGACGGTCATAGACCATATTCACCGGCTACCGAAACCTTCCCACCTACCGCCCGAAGTGCCCCGAGACACCCTCATGAGGGTACACTTCTACCACGCCAAAGACATGCTCATGGCCAAATCCAGGCGTTTGGGTCAACTACCCGCGCCGTATGCAAAGTTACAACTATTTGCAGATATCTCACAATATACCCGCCAACAGAGAAGACAACTCCAGACCATCACAAAACCTTATCAAAGGGGATTCCCGACCAAACTCATGGTTACCAGAAATGGGGTAAAGCACAACATCCACTCAGTGCAGGAAGGCATCCAGCTCCTCAGAAAATGGCACATCATCCCTGGGAACAACCCACCACCCCAGGCGCCAATCCCTGATGAAAGGCACCCCACCGACATGGATTCCTACCCCAGTGCAGGTGTGTGACCTTGCGGTTAGTATACCTCTACTACTACTACTACAAAGAACTCCGGTTGGTGCCTGCTCGTTGCAGTTAACCCACAAACTTTCACCCCGTAAGCTGTCAGCAATCTTGACATACTGCTGACATTGGTGCCCCTGCTGCGCCCAGCTTTCCATTGTTCCATTGTTCTAAATAAGTTGCTGTTGACTGTTACTTTTGTCCCCTTGTTTTTGTCTCCCCACTTGTTCCCTCTCCCTTCCACCTGGATCCCGGAGAGCATCAACACTCTGAGAAGACCTACCCCCTGGACAGCGTAATCACCTCTCACCTACTACCCCCTTGAACTGATTGACTACCTTCAACGAACTGTGAGTACCTCTATCTACATACCCACTACACTGCTCTTGCCAAGATGCCAAAATTCCCCACCTTGAATGCTAAGGGACTGAACCACCCGGTTAAACGGGTGTCACTGTGGAAAACTGCTCACGCATCCCACTGTGACATCCTCTGTGTGCAAGAAACACACTTTAAATCCTCTGCAGAACCGACTTGTACCAATAAGCCCTTTTGAATACATTCAAAGCCTCTGGTCCGGAAAAGAAAAATGGGGTGTTAATCGCCATCAAAGACACAGTACAGTTCACTCTCCACGATAGCATGACAGATGTCGATGGCAGATACTTAGCGTTGGATTGCTCCATTAACAATGTCAGACACACCGTCGTGACGGTGTACGGCCCTAAAAAACGACAGATCAGCTTCTTGTCCAAACTAATGAAAAAAATCAACCGCTTCAAGCAAGGTCACCTTATACTATGTGGAGATTTTAATATAATGCCTGATAACTCGATTGATACTTCCTCCCACTCGGGCAGAACAACCTCACCCATGGGACCTTTCATACGATCTCATGATCTTTATGATGTATGGAGGTGCCACCATACTACCGAAAAGGGACTACTCTTACTTCTCTCCTCGGCATAATTCCTACACGAGGATTGACTATTTCTTGGTGGACAAATGGCTCCTCCCCAAGGTCTCAGCATCCGACATCTCCTCCATCACGTGGTCCGACCATGCACCTGTCACTATCTCCCTGAATGACTCCTCTCCCTCTTCTCGATCAAGGGTTTGGAGAGCCAATGCCTCTCTCATCCACTCCCCAATTCATTCTGAATATATCAGGGAACACCTAACTGAGTTTTTCTCCCTAAATGCTGACTCTGTGACTAATCATAATGTATTGTGGAATGCCCATAAGGCATTCGTTCGAGGAATCTTTATTCAACTGGGGGCTAGGGAGAGGAGGATGAGATCACAGCGTTTAGAAACCCTTACCTCAGATATAAAAGTATTGGAAACTCAAAATCAATCAGCTCCTAGTAGTATTACAAAACGTAAACTAGATCTCTTAAGACAAGAACTGAAATCCCACTTGCTGGACTCCTTTGAGAGAACCCACTTTAGAGCCCTCCATTATTCCACCGGCAATAAAGCAGGTAAAGCTATGGCTAAAAGGATTAAGGGCCACCTATCCAAGACTAAAATCACCCACCTGTTCCACCCCTCCTCAAACCAAAAATTAATTGACCCCTCGGATATCACCAATGCCTTTAGCGACTATTACACCACCCTATACAACCTGAAAGATGATAGTTCAGTTCTCCAACCATCCCCTCAAGACATAACAGCATTCCTCCAGGAAATCAATCTCCCAAAATTGTCTGAGGATCACTTGGAGACACTTAATGCCCCATTTACCGCCCTAGAAATTCAACACACGATCTCTGGACTACCCTCCAACAAATCCCCGGGCCCTGATGGCCTAAAGGGTGAATATTACAAAAAATTTGCCTCCATCTTATCACCATTTCTTGCTAGAGTTTGTAACGACGCTGCCTCATCCTCCTCTCTTCCCCCTGAAATGTTATCTGCTTTAATTATTACGCTGCCGAAGCCGGGGAAGGAACCCACCTGTGCCCAAAATTTCCGGCCCATCTCTCTCCTAAACCTAGATGCCAAAATGTATGCAAAACTCATAGCCAACCGTCTAGTGGACCTAATGCCCATGCTCATACACAAGGACCAGTCTGGATTTACCAAAGGCAGACAGACCTTTGATGCGACCCGTAGGATCATTAACATCATCCATGCCGCAGGGTCTACTCGAACGCCTTCTCTGCTCCTATCACTGGATGCGGAGAAGGCGTTCGACCGAGTCCACTGGGGGTACATGCGAGCTACACTGGTTAAGTTTGGATTTCAAGGCCCTATTCTCTCCGCCATAATGGCATTGTATTCCTCCCCCTCAGCCCAAGTATACACATCGGAAATGCTCTCGAAGCCCTTTTTGATCACCAATGGCACGCGCCAAGGCTGTCCCCTATCACCACTTATCTTTAACCTTGTCATGAAGCCCCTGGCAGAACACATCAGAACTCAAGACATGATATCAGGGTTTAAAATTAGCACATTAGAACACAAAATCAACCTATTTGCGGACGACGTGATAATTATGATGACAAATCCTCTTTCTTCCCTGGCTTCGGTACAATTGCTGTTAGAAAGATTTAGTAGCATATCTTACTACAAGGTCAATGAGAACAAATATTATATCCTAGATTTAGGATTGGATGCTATCACCAGTAACTTGCTCAGGAACAAATTCCCCTACCCCTGGGCAGAATCCGGAATTTCATACCTTGGCATTACGTTGACTAAGTCCACAAATGCTTTGTTTCCCCGAAACTATGTTGAGTTAAAACAAATGCTTATCTCCGAAACCACGAGACTCTCCAAGTACTAATTCTCCTGGGCGGGCAGACTTGCGGCTTTCAAAATGATGGTCTTGCCCAAGCTACTGTATGTATTCCGAACACTCCCCATACCACTCTCGCAATCTTACCTAGCAGCCCTGCAATCTATCTTGGGACGCTACATATGGCAAGGCAAGAAGCCCAGATGTAGCTTGGCCAAAATTTCCAAACATAGATCTGCAAGAGGTATGGGATATGTGGTCATCAAAGACTATTACCTGGCCACTATTCTCGCACAACTCAAGGAGTGGATGGCAGCAACACCCTCCACTCTTTGGAGTGACATAGAATCCAACATGATTCCAGGTCATAGCCTGACCCACTGGTTATTTGGCACACTAATCACTAACCCTCAACCGGGCCTATATTCCCCCACCATTCAGGCCTCTGTTAAAGCCTGGAGATTGCTGAGTCATGCTAAATGGTCGATTGTACCAACTAAACCCATCCCCATACCGATACAAACACTGACGCTATTAACCCCAGATCTGCACATTCCGAAATGGCTGACTGAGAAGATGACGTACACCTATGAACTGCGGCACCTCGTGACTAACTCTTCATTTCTACATCTCCAGACCACTTTCCAAGCTCCCACTTCTGACTACTTTACTTACTATAGGCTGCAACACTGTCTCTTAGCCACGCCCTCACTGGAAGGACACCTACCGGTAAACATATGGCAATACCTGTTTGCTCAGACACGCACGACCAAAGGCACCTCTATACTCTACTCGTCCCTACAAGAGAAAAACTCCTTCTTCAAATCCAAACCCCTCACTGATTGGGAATCCGACTTCCAGACCCAATTTTCTGACCAGCAATGGCAGGCAGCAATTAAGTCTATATACAAATCCACCTCTTGTACAGCCCTATGGGAACTCTCCCAGAAGCTGCTACTAAGATGGTACCTGACGCCGTCCAGAGTAGCCAAATTCCACCCCCATACTTCACTTGACTGCTGGAGAGGTTGCGGTGAATAGGGATGAGCCGAACACCCCTGGGTTCGGTTCGCACCAGAACCTGCGAACAGACCAAAAGTTTGTGTGAACTTTAGAACCCTGTTAAAGTCTATGGGACTCGAACGTTTGAAATCTAAAGTACTAATTTTAAAGGCTAATATACAAGTTATTGTCCTAAAAAGTGTTTGGGGACCTGGGTGCTGCCCCAGGGGACATGTATTAATGCAAAAAAAGTTTTAAAAAACTGCAGTTTTTTCAGAAGCAGTGATTTTAATAATGCTTAAAGTGAAACAATAAAATTGAAATATTCCTTTAAATTTCGTACCTAGAGGGGTGTATGCCTGTAAAGTAGCGCTTGTTTCCTGTGAAAAAAGTCATTTAAAATCACTCGTGGCTATAATGAATTGTTGGATACCACCAATACAGAGAAAAAGTCATTCATAAAAAAAAATGCGTGGGGGTCCCCCCAAATTCTATTACCAGGCCCTTTGGGTCTGGTATGGATATTAAGGGGGACCCTGCATCAAATAAAAAAAAATGATGTGGGGTTCCCCCCAAATATCCATGCCATACTCTTCAGGTCTGGTATGGATTTTAAGGGGAACTCCACCTCAAATTTTTAAAAAAATGCCGTGGATCCCCACACATTTTTTTTTTATGAATGACTTTTCTCTGTATTGCCGGGAGCCGACAATTCATTATAGCAGCGAATGATTTTAAATTACTTTTTTTCCTTCAGAAATGACACTTTGTGCAGGGACAGTTCTAAGCATGTGAAACAAGCACTACTTTACAGGCATACTATACACCCCCCCCCCCTAGGTACGAAATTTAAAGGAATATTTCACTTTTATTGTTTCACTAAAAGGAATTCTTAAAATCACTGCTGACAAAAAAAATGCAGTTTTTAAAACTTTTTTTGCATTGATACATGTCCCCTGGGGCAGGATCCAGGTCCCCAAACACTTTTTATTACAATAACTTGCATATGAACCTTTAAAATTAGCACTTTCGATTTCAAACGTTTGAGTCCCATAGACTTTAACAGGGTTCTAAAGTTCACACGAACTTGCCGCGAACAACCCAAATAGTTCGCTGTTCGGTGAACAGGCAATGTTCGATTCGAACATGAGTTCTACTCGAACTCGAAGCTCATCCCTAGCGGTGAACCTGGCACTCCAATCCACATATTCTGGACGTGTCCCCACTTAAGGAATCTGTGGACTTTGCTAGAGCAAGTACTGAGGGAATTGACTGGCTTTCCCATACCACTGACCCCCCAACTAGCTATTCTCAATCTGACCATCGATGACATACCACCTCCCTTGAAACTAGTGACATCCCACGTTCTACTGGCAACCAGACTTCTCATTGCCAGAAACTGGAAATCTACTACCATCCCCACAGTAACGGACGTAATACAATTAACACACACTCACTACCAGTATGAGACAATCCTTGCTCGCAGGAAACATTCCTGCCCCACACTATTGACTCAATGGACTCCATGGCGACTATGGTACGACACTAAATGGAATCACTGACCACTGATCCATTTCTGAACGCTCCATCCTGTCCTTGATGCGCTCCACCTCCTCCCCTCCCCTCATGTGTGAAGCCCCTTCCCCCCTATCCCCCTCCTTAGCATAGATATTGCACTCCCTTATGGTTATTCCTACCGTTTACAGTTGTATGTAATTCGACTGTTCTGATACATTACGAGTTTGTTTATGCACAGTCAGAAACCCTTTGCTGTGTTCAATACTGCTCATGGCTTGTTCGCCTAGATGTAACTCACTGCTGTATTTGTATTTCTCAATAAAAACTATTTGAAAGAAAAAAAAAAATCCATGCATGCTCAGAATCAAGTCGACGCATGTTCGGAAGCATTGAACTTCATTTTTCTCAGCATGTCGTTGTGTTTTACGACACCACGTTGGACACAATCAGATTTTTAACCGATGGTGTGTAGGCAAGACTGATAAAAGTCAGCTTCATTGGATATCTGATGAAAAAATTCATCGGTCTGTTTTCATCAGACGAACCAATCGTGTGTACGGGGCATAAGGGTGTCGGGGATCGTAAATCTTTAAAATATTTTTTCACATTTGTGGAATAATTCTTCTCTATGTTGTAAATATGATCATAGAGACGATTCTGAAGCCTTCTAGCTTTCCTCCCAACATATTGTACAGAGCAGATTTTGCACGTAATCAAATAAATGGTATTTTGAATGTTGCAATCTTTAATTCACTTTTTTATCTTATCTTATTGTTCATAGTTAATTAAAATTCATCACTCCTAACAATTTGATGACATCAGGAAAATAAAAGTTTCTAAGAAGGGGACTCACTGAGAAACAGTTTTGACTCTGGGTATAATTTGTCTGTAAATATCATTCTCATCTGTATTTCAAAGGGAGTACATTGTTGAGATTTCACAGCTACATTGTCTGTTCATTGCAGGAAGCTGGGAACTCACTGACTGGCAGGCTCAACATTATTTGAATGTAAATATTTAACTGACCAAACGTCTGTAAAGTAAAATAATTTCTTTGTTATGGTTTACATGCACTTTAAAATGTGCAAAGAAGTCATCCTATGGAATCTGTATTCCAGATTTGCAAGATATTGTTTTCCATTAGCAACACATAGCTAGTCGCATTGTTTTCATACCAAAAATAACAGTTTTCCAAGCTTTCCTATTGGTCTACTAAATTCACAAGCTGCTAATGCTTTTACAAAATGTGTCTATTAGTGCATATTCATGTCCACTAAGGATACAGCAAGCTTACCTTATTGTATATTTCTAAAACAAAGTCTCTGGAATCATAATTTGTTTCTGTATAGCTGTGAATACCCTTTAGGCTTAATGGACATGGGTGCCTAAAGGATATAGTGCCTTTATCACTTTTCTGTATGACATCCATTATGGTTTGGGTGATTCACTGCATATGGGCATTCAGTTAAGGATATCAAATACATTAATAAACAGTTGCATAAGCATGAACATTGGCCACATGTTATTTGTTCACATTGATGATGCAGTTCCCATTTACATTCATGGTCTTCTGTGGAGATCCTAAGCTTATAGAAGTACCAAATGTATTGTGAAATCTGGTTGCTAATGTCTTTAAACAATGAATGCCAATGTTCCCGAGAACCTGTACTTTATTCGTGCAGGGAAAAGCTAAAAGTTTACTAAACTGCCTTCACATACTATGTCTTCCTTTGCTCTGAATTCCACAGTTCCAAAGAAACCAGCCAACATTTGGCCCATGTGTATGGCAGATGGTCCAACTTCTGTCAAAGTGTCTTGACCGAAAAAGGTATGCCAACCGGCGAATTGTTGAGAGTGCTGACCGGAGTGTTCTGGTGGGGGGTCCCCCTGTCAGGACACAATAGCAGAGAGATTTCTGTACTAACATTGGATTGTCAGTAGAGCAGCTCTGACCTGAGCAGTCAGTTTTTTTCCCGTTCAACCCAGTAGTGTGTACAAGGCTTAAGTCACTGTTTATAGAGTGAGTTCATAATTGATTTATTTGGTAACAGAAATACTCTTCTGCTTGCAAAATTCTTAGGTTAACACAAGGGTTTTTACCCTTTATTCAATTACTGACCCCCAATGGAATAGAACGGCTGAATGAAAGTCATGAGGAATTTTTTATATTTATTTATAAAAAAAATGGCATATCACAAATCACGTATCACCTGTGAGAAGAGTTTATAAATTGTGCACAGATTGTATACAGATTGAATAACTACAAACAGCACAATTCCTTCAGTGTTAGCAACTGATCTTTTATGATATTTTCTATGCCAAAAGGATTTAAAATCATCCAGTCACAATAAAATGTAAAAGTGTATGGTTATGGTTATGCTTACTCTAACGATAATGACAGATCTTCCATAATTGAATATTACACCATTAATTAACAGGCAAATAGCAGCACAACAATATAACAATTTACATTGGGTGATACAAATACACTACAACATGAGCTTAAGCTCAAGGAGAGAGTACGTCTTAGAAGATTGCCAAATATAGATTGCAAACTTGAATGCAGACATTTTTAGGAATCCTGGAAAATGCTATGGTTTAAGCTATATAATTTTGTTGCTTTCCAACTCTAATTGATTGAACATTATTCTATACAATACTTGGCAAAGAGATGTGTTGAATTTCTTGCATAAGTCATAATGTAAACGGACAGCTTAGTGCTGGTTATATAAAAAAGGAGCCAATTAATAATTTCAAAATCATCAAATGCTTAGCAAACACCCCTTTGAAATAGAAGGAGCTTTCCTTGCCATTTTCTTTGGCAAATGCTTGCAATTGGTCTACATTTTATGTTCTTATGTACATTCAAAGGTGAAGCCATAAGATTCCCTATTGTGTGCCTTACTACAGGACTCATACTCATGGTGGGTATATCTGGTTCACAGACAGCTCTGTTCCAGTTACTTTAAATTGTTCTGTATCCATGTGGTGAATTACTCTTTTATGTATGTATGAACAAAGGGTATAATAAAAGCTGCCATTGTTGAAGTACTTTATGTAAGAGTAATAAAACCCTCTTGCATAGTGTGCAGCATAACCTGCAAGGAGTAATGAGTCCCTCTTGCATAGTGTGCCATAAAAATTGCTAGGAGTAACGAGTTCCTGGTAATTGTATTTAAATATTGGGAATTAGGGTTTTTCAGAGAAAAAAAAGTCACATTATGGCTGACTGCTGTTTGGATCTGCTTTATCTTATTAGCAAGTTATAGTAATTACAGAGCAAATTCGATTTTACTCTTGTCTTGTTTGATATTTTTGGTCTGCCTAGTCAAAGCAGATCTTAAATTGCCTATTTCTTATTAACTGAAGGTGCACTATTACATTATACTAACCTAATTTTGTTAACTCAATGCATGTGTTGGTTTGTCAAATACAAAAATCAGTAAAAATGTTGCTTTCATACTCACTGATCAGAAAATATAAACCACAATAGATCAAGACCAACTGTGTCACTGATAACAAAAGCAGTAGCAGGGACTTTACAAAGGTCCACTAGCAAGGCTAATATAAAAGCTGACCTTGCTCTCATTACTGCTTTGCTCATCTGCCGAAAGTTAATAAGTTAATAGTAATGCACTTGGAAAACACAGGTCTCCATAAAGTTAATGAGCACTGTGCACACTACAAAGGAACAGAGAGGAGAAACAATGCTTTGTGTTCTCATTTTTCTGCACCACACCCCTGACATCTCTGTCTATCTGTGTGCTTCTATTTACCGCAGCTAAATTGCAATGCATACATTTTTTTGACATTGCTATAAAGTAAAAAAAGAAAAGAAAAAAGCTGCATGCTAAAAATACAGGGCCCAACATACAGTGCCTTGAAAAGGTATTCATACCCCATGACATTTTTCACATTTTGTTATGTAACAACCAAAAACGTAAATTAATTTTATTGGGATTTTATGTGATAGACCATCACAAAGTGGCACATAATTGTGAAGTAAAAGGACAATGATAAATGGCTTACCACATTTTTTTTAAATGAAAAGTATAGCATGCATTTGTATTTAGCCCTCTTTACTCTGATACCCCTAACTAAAATCTAGTGAAGCAATTTGCCTTTAGAATTCACCTAATTATTACATAGAGTCCATCCATGTGTAATTTTTAACTCAGTATACATACAGCTGTTCTGTGAAGTCATTGGAGGTTTGTTAGACAACCTTAGTGAAAAAAAAGAATCATGAAGGCCAAGGAAAACACCAGACAGGTCAGGGATAAATTTGTGGAGAAGTGTAAAGCAGAGTAGGGTATCATTTTTTTTTCCCAAAAGGTTTGAACATCTCAAGAGGCCTGAAAATGGAAAGAATATGGCATAACTGCAAAGCTACCAAGACATGGCCGTCCACCTAAACTGACCAGCAGTACAAGGAGAACCTTAATCAAAGAAGCAGCCAAGAGGCCCATGGTAACTCTGGAGGAGTTTCAAATCCATAGCTCAGGTGGGAGAATCTGTACAGGACTACTATTAGTCGTGCACTCCACAGTATGAAAGAGTGTCAAAAAGAAAGCCATTGCTAAAAGAAAGCCACAAACAGTCCCATTTGCAGTTTGCAAGAAGCCATGTGGGGGACACAGCAATAATGTGTAAGAAGGTGCTCTCAGATGAGACCAACATTGAACTTTTTGCTATACGTGGCAGAAAACTAACACTGCACATCACAGTGAACACCCCATCCCCACAGTGAAACATGGTGATGGCATTATGTTTTGGGGACATGGAAGCTGGTCAGAGTTAATTGGAAGATGGATGGAGCCAAATACAGGGCAATCTTAGAAATACATACACACATACTCCGATGGACTATTTCAGCAGACAAATACGATCGTCTGTACGGGCTAGCAGATGGATTTCTCCGGATTTGTCCGGCGGACAAATTTCAAAGCATGCTTTAAAATTTGTCCGCCGGAGACATGTCCATCAGATATGTCCGCTGGTTAGTATCCGAGGACCGTTTCTATCGGATATATTCGAGCGTGTGTACGCGGCCTCAGAGTCTGAAAATAACTTAAGACTGGGGTGGAGGTTCATCCTTTCAGCAGGGCAATGACCCTAAACATACTGCCAGAGCTACAATGTAATGGTTTAGATCAAAGCATATTTATGTGTTAGAATGGACCAGTCAAAGTTCAGACCTAAATCCAACTAAGAATCTGTGGCAAGACATGAAAATTGCTGTTCACAAATGCTCCCCATCCAATATGATAGAACTTAAGCTGTTTTTCTAAGAAGAATGGGCAAAACTGTCACTCTAGATGTGCAAAGCTGGTGGAGACATCCACAAATAGACTTGCAGCTGTAATTGCAGCAAAAGGTGGTTCTAAAAAGTATTGGCTGAATACAAATGCACATCACACTTTTCACATATTTATTTGTAAAAAAAAAAATTGAAAACCCTTTTATCATTTTCTTTCCACTTCACAATTATGTGCCACTTTGTGTTGGTCCATCACATAAAATCCCAATAAAATATTTTAGGTTTTTGGTTGTAACATGACAACATATGGAACATTTCAAGAGGTGGGAATACTTTTTCAAGGCACTATGCACTGCCCATATAGAATGAACATCAGCTTACACAGGAAATGTGCTCAATTTTCTGTGTGGGCTAGTGTGAACAAGCCCTCAAGGGCTTTGTTTATGGCATTGATAGACTTAATTGTGTAAACAATTTGTTTCGTTTTATACATTATTTTCTTATAGTAGCATTTTGTTAATGTATTTAATGTCATCAAATGAAGGTCCCAGTTATTGGTCAGGGTAATGCCTTTTGTCATACCTGTCTTATACTATTTCTTTCAGGAATCCCAACAACTCTAAGGCCTCGTACACACGAGGCAATCTATTTGTTCAAATCGGTCGGACCGACCGATTTGAACAAATCTGTTTGTTAGGATTTTGGTTTGCTCGCGTGTACACACGAGCAAACCAAAATCCCCGCCAGCAGACGGCGCGCTGACGTGTCGATGACGTGGCGGTGATGTTGACGCCGCCACGTCACCGCACCAGGAAGTAAAACACTTCCGTGCATGCGCCGAATCCATTCGGCGGTGGTGCGAGACGACATGTCTGCTGGTAAGTGTACTAACCAGCAGACATGTCGGGCGGACGGATTCCCACCCGATAGATTTCAAAGAATGCTTTGAAATCTGTCGGGTGGCCAAATCCGTCGGCTCGGCCGTACACACGATCAAATCTGTCTGCTGGGACGGTCTAGCAGACCGTTTCCAGCAGACAGATTTGATCGTGTGTACGAGGCCTTAGCCATACTGGATAAAGACAACCTACCACTAACTGCAATTGCGATAGCCACATGGTTTTGACAGACAATGTTGGTACTGTACTAGGTTGTGTTGATTAATTTGGTCAGTTTTTCATCACAGTTATGATTAAAACTGGTTGACAATGATTGAAATAACCCCAATTCTGCCTAGTATTTGGCATTGGTGGATAGAGTAGGAAATCATTTGCTGGAGGCAGGGTTGTGGATGGCTTTTTATATTGATTGGTTCCCTTATGTTAAGCAAGTAAGTTGAAGATAGGTAACCAAAAATTAGCTTAATTCATACTATTATTGTATTTCTTTGTATTCATGTATTAAGGCTTCATTGCAGTTATAAATACCATGTTAAACTTTAAACTTTAAATACTAGGGCTGTGACTTTTTCCTTGTTATCATCATCCTATTAGCTATCAAATAAATACTTGCACTCCACTTTAGCTATGTTGTTGTCTGTGATCACATGAATAATAATAACACTGTAAGAGCCTTGAATAAATCAATCCTAATGGCTTTAAAAGTTTATGCTGTTGAAGATTTGCTTTATGAACATTTCAATGATCAAATGCATCAGTGGGTGCTCCAAATGTACCAGGGGATTTATGCCCTGTACACACGATCACTTTTTGTGATGAAAAAAAATGTCATTTTTTGTCATGAAAAAAACTGACATTTTTCAAACTTCATTTTCAAAAATGACGTTGCGTACACACCATCATTTTTGGAAAATGATGAACAAAGTGACGGCACTCTAAAGGGGAAGTTCTATTTGCCTTGAGGCTGCTTTTAGCTGGTTACTTGTTAGTAAAAGACGATTCCTGCTTTTTTGTCTGTTACAGCGTGATGAATGTGCTTACTCCATTATGAATGGTAGTTTTACCTCCCGTCTCCTAACTTGCTTCTGGGCATGTGCGGGTTTAAAACGTCATTTTTTACGTAGTTTTGCCCACACACAATCATTTTTTATGACACAAAAAATGACATTTCGAAAAATGACTTAAAAAATTCAAGCATGTTCGAATTTTTTTTTGGTCATTTTTCAGAAGACATAAAATGACATTTTGGCCACACACCATCATTTTAAATGACATTTTAAAAAATGAAATTTTTTTTCATCACAAAAAGTGATCGTGTGTACGGGGCATTAGCCTAGAAGCAATGTTATTGATAGATATTGAGTTAGGGAGAAATGTTTGAGAGACCGGGGCCAGTTATCAGTGACTGGGGTTTTGATATTGCACAATACCATTGCATATTTTGCAGCACACATTGCAGTAAATTACTTGTATTGTCTTCACCAAGCAGAGCTCTAAATATACACTTTAAAGCAGAAATAGGAACATTTGATGTAAAGTAAACACACTGGATACAGTGCTCTGGATTTAATAAAATAGGAGATCCCTGTCACTTTCAAAGTAAAATTCACTTCACAGAGTGTTTTTTGCTTATTATTCATTATTACCGATTGAGGAGAAATAAACTTGAAATGCGCTTTGCAAAATAATACCCAATCATGTACAGAACATTTTTTTTTTTTAACTGAATTTTTGTCTGCACATGGTTGATTGATTGACATCAGCCAAACATCATCTCATGCACTAAACTTTACAAAGGGAATTTTCCCCTAATTCAGTGACTTTAATGATCTAATCATGTGTAAATTTCCATTGCACATTATTGGGTATTTTTGGCAAACTAACTTGATTTTACCTCATTGACTAAATTAAGTGAAAATTCACTTTGCAGTGAACATACTCTACTCCTTTAGATTGTGATTGTTCATTTGGAATTCGCTTGCTAGTAAATCTCCTAGTTAACTTCCCTACATAGATTCACATAGGGAAGCCATATTATAAGTCTGTTCAAGTTTCAATTAATCATTTTAAATGAGTTCTTATGAAAGAAAAATATTTTCTGGTCCCCAAAATGTATTGGCTGTTTTTAGTGCAAACCAATAAATTTATTGTACTGACGCTCCTTCCATTTGTGCATGTTTTTTCTGGCTACTCCTTTCCTAAATCAGTATTATAAATAACAGTTTTTTTTAATACAATTTTGTTTTTACAATTTTTTTGGTCTACATGCACTCGCTTCAGTGTCAGCTGCACATCATTGGTCTGGATCAGGTAGACCATTTCTGTCAAGTGTATTATCACAGATACACAATTTGGCTCCCTCACCCCCCCCCTTTTTCTGTGGCCTGCCAGTTTGCGTGCTTGAATAAGGGTCTGGTATGGATTTTGTGGGGACACCTCCACGTCATTTTTTTGTTATTCTGGCTTGGGGTTCATCTTAAAATCCATACCAGACCTGAAGGGCCTGCTATGGATTTTAGGTGGGGACCCACACGCCAAAATGTAAAAAAAATTGCATGAATGGCCTGGTAATCGAGTGGGAGGGGAACCCACACAGTTTTTTTTTCAATGATTTTTATGTATATTGCTGGGATCCGGCAATACAGCTGCGAGCAGTTTTAAATACATTTTTTTCCTTTAGAAATGTAATTTTGCTGCTCTCATTCATTACACTATGTACAACCACTATGTAAGTAGCCCTACATAGTGTGGGGTGTGGGCTTGATCCCCTGAGCCATGATTGGCGAAAGGCACCCTGTCTTGGCCAATTGTGGTTCTCACAGCAGAGTGTGCTGTGATTGGCCAAAGCATGCAGGTCAGTCAGGTTCATGCTCTGGCCAATCATCGGACATAAATGCACTGCGATCTTGCAGGGCATTATGGGGCATTCCGAGGTGCTCTAATTTCCCGCGAAATGCCCCATAATGTTCGGAATTCTGTGAACAGGCAAACACTCGATGTTCGCCGAACTTACGCTCGACTCGATCCGCGGGCTCATCCCTACTTAACATGATTAACTGAAAAAATATATTGTAATGAATGCATCCCTGGGCTTAGTACTTTGTCTAATAGTGTTTCTTAACCACTTAAGGACCGCCTCCTGCACATTTACATCAGCAGAATGTGACGGCTGGGCACATGCACATACAGGTACGTCCTCTGTAAGTGCCCAGCCGTGGGTCGTGGGACCCGTGGACCCGATTGCCGCTGGAGTCCCGCGATCCGTCCACGGAGCTGAAGAACGGGGAGAGCTGTGTGTAAACACAGCTTCCCCGTTCTTCACTGTGGCGCCGTCATTGATTGTGTGATCCCTTTTATAGGGAAATACAATCGATGATGTCATACCTACAGCCACACCCCCTACAGTTAGAAACACAGATGAGGTCATACATAACCCCTTCTGCGCCCCCTTGTGGTTAACTCCCAAACTGCAATTGCTATTTTCACAGTAAACAATGCATTTTAAATGCATTTTTTGCTGTGAAAATGACAATGGTCCCAAAAATGTGTCAAAATTGTCCGAAGTGTCCGCCATAATGTCGCATTCATGAAAAAAATCGCTGATCACCGCCATTAGTAGTAAAAAAATGTTTTATATAAAAATGCAATAAAACTATCCCCTATTTTGTAAACGCTATAAATTTTGCGCAAACCAACCGATAAACGCTTATTGCGATTTTTTTACCAAAAATAGGTAGAAGAATACGTATCTGCCTAAACTGAGGAAAAAAAATTATATATATTTTTGGGGGATATTTATTATAGCAAAAAGTAAAAAATATTGATTTTTTTTTCAAAATTGTCGCTCTATTTTTGTTTATAGCGCAAAAAACAAAAACCGCAGAGGTGATCAAATACCACCAAAAGAAATCTCTATTTGTGGGAAAAAAAGGACGCCAATTTTGTTTGGGAGCCATGTCGCACGACCGCACAATTGTCTGTTAAATCGATGCAGTGCCGAATTGCAAAAACTGTCTGGGTCCTTTAGCTGCCTAAAGGTCCGGGTCTTAAGTGGTTAAACTATGGGTCAGGACCCGATATAGGTCAACCATGTGTCTTTGATGGGTCTCCACTTGACTGTGTAACCTAATTTGTGCATGCATGATATCAGTGGATCAGTAGTGACCGATATAGCATAGTGACTATGTCATCGGATTTAAACTTTTAAAAACCCCAGTCTAGTACTATGCTTATACTTGGCAGTACCGATTCGACAAAATAACATTGGAGAATTTGTGTTTTTTATTAAACACACTAGCTACTGAAAGTAATCAATTAGAAAAAAATGCCAAAAGAGGTAAAATAACTGGCTTAAAACACAACTAAACATATAGAGTAGAATAATTTGTGACAGCTACATTTAGACCCACTGTATTCACAAAAATATCTCTCTACAATACACTCTGTTGCCATGTCTAAATTTAGACAGACCTAAGGCCATGTCTGTGCACTGTAATATTTCTACATCATGTCAGCCTGGAACTGAGGCAGAATCCAGAAATATTGCTTAAGACTGTCTGTCTCCTGTTTTCTAAAGCATGTGAAGATTTTTTTCTTGCCTTTATGCACACTCCAAAGCACAGAGATTCGCAGAGATGCAGTGGAAGTAATCTGTTTGTTAACTGCTTAACTGTTTACTGACATAGACTATAAAAACAATAAAGAAAAACATGATGGGGATTAATACAGATGCTGTATATTGTATAACATATATGGACTTTGGTTTTCCAAAGCAAAAATACAAAAATACAACAAATGAATTGTGCCATTTGTTACTTCACACTTACTGTATTTTACACTTTGCTCCCACTTATTAAAAAGGACATATATTTTAACTACTTTCCATCCTCATGACATCATATGACATTGTGAACTTTAATGGCCTATATTTGGATGATGCCTGCAGCTGCAGGCATCATCCAGATATATTTTTCTTAAGCTACTGATTCCCTACACTGCAAAAGCCATCCTAGCAACTGGATAGCTTTTACAGACAGCAAGATGGGATGTCCACCCTCTTGCAGCCCTTTGGCACCTCTCTGGGCTCCCCTGTTCGATTGATGGTGGTGGTGGGTTACTGCAGAGCTGGTTGAGGACTGCATGGTCCCAGGCCATCTCTATGACCCTGGGAGGCCAGGAGTGACGTCATGATGTCACTTCCAACTCTAGAAGATGAAAACACTGGCATTTTTTCCCCTAGAAAGCAGAGATCAACGTTTTTTTTTTAATCTCATGCTTACTAGGGTAGAGGTTATATCTGGGGTCCTATGGACCCCAAATGTCTCCATAAAGAGGACTTGCCATGCATTATTTCTATCACAGGGGATGTTAAATTTCTTGTGATAATTATAAAAGGGATCAAAAATATATTAAAGGGGCAGTGTAAAAAATAAAAATAAAAAAATAATAAAAAAAAGTTTATAGCGTCACTGTGCAGAAGCAAACACATACATATGTTGTGCCCGCATATCTAAACTGTGTTTGCAGCACACATGTGAGATATCGCTGTGAACGATGAAGCAAACACAATAATTCTAGCACTAGACCTTCTCTGTAACTTTAAACTGGTAATCCATAAAAGTTTTGAAAGCTTCACCCATGGAGATTTTTAAGTTATGTTGTTTGACATCATTCCACGAACGTGTGCAATTTTAAAGCATGACATGTTAGGCATCTATTAACTCTGCATAACATCATCATTTATATTTTACAAAACAATTGGGTTATATATTGTGTTTTTTTGCATTAAAATTCATTAAAGTGTATTCTTCCAAAAAATTGCATTTAAGAAAATGCTGCACTAATACAGCCTGACATAAAAAATTGCAACGACAACCATTTTGATCTCTAGGATCTATGCTAAAAAATATATAATGTTTGGGGGTTCTGAGTAATTTTCTAGCAAACAAATACTGATTTTACATGTAGGAGAGATATGTCAGGGTGGGAAGCAGTTGGGTGGGAAGCAGTTAAATGAAAAAAACTGAACATCATTTGAAAGTCATCTTTCACACAATATTAGCAAATGTGAATCTTGTTTATGAACAGGTTAATTTAGGTAAATGTTTTTTTTGTTCTCTGTGTAACCATAACAATGCTGGCCGGTCTGACAATATTTTAGATAGACACATATTATTTGCTGAGTTGTGCCATTTTATTATAACTGGTCATGGTGGAAGACAAAGTGTAAATGGGCCATTGTGTGAGAAAAGAGGAGGCAGTGGATGGTCACAGACCAGTGGGAAAAGAGGCAGATTGGAAAGTGATCATGGATCATAAGAGAACACTGTGAAAACAAAATGGTGGCTGATCTTGGACTTGTGGAGAGGGTGGAGTTCAGAATGTCAGAGTGGCATAAAAGAGGTAAGAGGAAGTTAATCATCTCAAGGGGTGAGGGGATAGAGGAGTGATAGCTGACAATAAAAACACTAGGATAGACAGAGAAGGCAGAGTAGTAGTTGGATGTATAGGGAAGAAGCATAAGGAGGAGTGAGCTGATCATGTACCAGAGATTGTGGCAGAAAGCAAAAAGTAGATGATCATTAATGGAGGAAGGAGGAAGCTATTCAAGCACAACTAAAAGTGTAAAAGTGGAGACAGAAGAAATTATCACTGGCGGAGAGAGAGTAGGCAATGGCAAATTATTGACAGGAGATAGAGAAGGCTGAGTGCGATCTGATCATAGACCATTGTGGGAATATGTAAAAATGATCTTGTCATCGTAAGGGACAAAGGAAAAATTATGATTGTGGCTGACAGTAAAGAGGGGGTTGTGGACAAGGCAGAGAGAATGCTCAAAATGCACTGATTGTTGCTGAGGGGCTAAGGAAAACATGGATTAGCAACTGGTCACGTTCCATTGCAAGAGGATGCAGAGGAAACTACTCACAAAGACAAAACAAAACAGGCTTGTCAACAGGCAATGAGGTATGTTCCCCTCAGACCGCACTCCACAATGGGGGGACTGGAAGTATGTTGCTGCTGGCTGATGCGTTTCGAGGCGTCTGGGGCCTCTTCATCAGAGATCAGCAGTCAAAAACAGTGCAGTCACCACATCTAAGATCTGAAAAATTGTGCAATGTGCACTTGCAACTAGCCTTTCACTGAAGCATTTGTCAAATAACCAATTTTAGAGTCCTTTTATGATATATTTTATGTAAATTCCATTTAAATTTTTGTGTTATGGTCCACAGGTGCTGTCTGGTGCACAAGTATCCATAATAGAAACAGACAGGAATGCACATTCTGCTGTTTTGAAATGGTCAAAGATTTAAATCTCAAGATAGTAGCCAAATAAGGGACTTAGACAGCAAATAGAAAACAAAGCTTGCATGTAGACAGAACACTTTTAAAAAGCATTTTCATAACAAAACTGAGCATCTGTATTCTGGTAAAATATCACAAATAGGTTCTACATTGTCAAATGTTCAACAAACTTGTCACAACAGTAACTGGGTATCTAATATTGCTTACTATTTTGTAGCATCTAGTGCCTTGTGTGTCATGTCCATCCTATGGCTTTAGTACTTGGTGAACCATCAAACAGTAGTAAAATACTTAATGACGATATAAGCAGCTAGGCTACAGAATAGCATGCCAAAAAACTAGAATATTTTCAACTAAAATCCAGCTCATGAAAACTACAACCAGAGGTAAACACATTTTCAAATAACACATTCGAGGTCCATGGCTGCAAAGCTTGGAACAGGAATCTGTATTACAGCAAATTCATAGGCCTCGTACACGTGACCGAGAATATCGTTGTTAAAGAATCATTGCTTTCCTCAACGAGTTTCTTGTCAGGCTTGTCAAGAATCTTGTCAAGCTTTCTTTCCACACACACTGTCTAGACAAAATCTCATCGTTCTCAAACGCGGTGACGTACAACACGTACGACAGGACTATAAAGGGGAAGTTTGATTCCACTGGCGCCACTCTTGGGACTGCTTTTACTAATCTCATGTTACTGCGTGTTAAGTAAAAGTATGGTGAGAGACGATTTGCGCTTTTCAGTCTGTTACAGCGAGAACAAATGTGCTATCTCGATTACGAACGCTACTTTTATAGAAGGTGCTCTCCCGTCTCATTTTTTATTCTGAGTATGCGCGCGTTATTAAGCATACACACAAACATGTTTCTCGTCATAAACCAGCCCGACGAGAAACACGATGAGGAAATTGAGACTCCCGATGAGAAAAAAGAGAACATGCAACTCATCATTCTCACTTCCTGACAGTATTGTTTTTACCTATGCTGTTTTGATTTAACATGGCCAAGACATTTTAAGGCAAACAATAAAGTAAATTACATGTACATCATGTAGTGTTTGTTAAAATAATTATTCTCCAGGAGACTCTGCTTTGCAGCAATCTGATTTGAGTAATAAAACATGACATTTGGAGTCAGACACATTGTCATCTGTTAAGTAATTTTCTAGATCGGAAAGTAGATAAAAATAAGAAGGACAGATTGGAAAACAGACACTCACAACTATCTGCAGAATGCATGCATCTTAATTTGGCATACAGTGTATTACAGTGATCCAAGTCAGAGCTTCAAAATCCTGTTTTCTGGCACCATTCTTTCTTGGAAAGACCATGAAATATGACCAATTTGAATCAATAGAAAAGAAAGTGTTCAATTTGGAGCATGCAATCTTTAATGTATACAAATCCTATTTTAAACATGTTATCATGTCTAATTAAAAGGGCTGAATGGTGACTTACTGTATATGATTATGTACCTTTGATATGTTTTTTTTAGTATCTTTATTTATTATTCAACATGAAAATAATACTTTTCTGCATCAAAAAGCATGTGACAATATGCGTGTGCTAAAGTTATGCCCTTTGCCTGCTATTGTGTCACCAACTGATGTCTAACCCAGAAATGTACCTGATGATGTGATGGCCAGAAAAGCATGATATTATACATCTTATAAATGGGGAGTACCAATGATTGGCACCTAAGGGAAGTGCCAAACAAAATAGATACCTTATACATGGGAAATCACAATGATGATGTTAAACACCTAATGCATTGGTAGGGCCAAGATGATATTGGACACTTCATTAATGTATAGTGACCATGATAACAACATAGATTTTATACATTTAGCATGTCTATGATGAAATCAGCCACTTTATACATGGGTAGTGTGCATAATGATATCATAAACCTTACACATTGGCAGTACATATGATGATATTGGATACCTTATACATGGGGTATTAACCATGATTATATCAAACACCTTATACATGGATAGTGTATAATGATATCAGACACTTTATACATTGGTTGTACAGATGTTGATCAAACACCTTATGCATGATCAGTGTTAATCACTTAATCACCAGGCCTATTTTGGCACTTCTCTCCTTCATGTAAAAATCACAATTTTTTTGCTAGAAAATTAATCAGAACCCCCAAACATTTTATATATATATATATATATATATATATATATATATATATATATATATATATTAGCAGACACCCTAGGGAATAAAATGGCGGTCATTGCAACTTTTTTTCCTGCACGGTATTTGCGCAATTATTTTTCAAACGCCTTTTTTTAGGGAAAAAAACAGTTTCATGAATTAAAAAATAACAAAACAGTAAAGTTAGCCCAATTTTCTTGTATAATGTGAAAGACGAAGTTACACAGAGTAAATAGATTCCAAACATGTTACGCTTTAAAATTGCGCACACTCATGGAATGGCGCCAAACTTCGGTACTTAAAAATCTCCATAGGCGATGCTTTAAAAATTTCTACAGGTTACTATTTTTGAGTTACAGAGAAGGTCTAGTACTAGAATTGTTGCACACACTCTAACGCACGCGATGATACCTCACATGTGGGGTTTGAACTGTGTTTACATATGTGGGCAGGACTTGAATGCGTTTTTGCTTCTGCACGTGAGCGACTGGGACAGGGGCGTTTTAATTTATAATTTTTTTATTATTATTTTTTTTTTACTTAATTTTTTTATTTTTACACTTTTTTTTTTTTTTTATCACTTTTATTCCTATTACAAGGAATGTAAACATCCCTTGTAATAGGAATCACAGTGACAGGTTCTCTTTATGGAGAGATGTGGGGTCAATAAGACCCCACATCTCTCCTCCAGGCTGGAAAGCATTTGATTGTGAAAAAAAATTCACCGATCTAATGCTTTCAGCCGCAATTGCGGCTGTGTTTATATTCCGGGTACCGGGCGTGATGTCATAACGTCGCGCCCGGTCCTCAGACGGTCATAGAGATGACTGTGACCATCTGGTCACCAGTCATCTCTATGGTTCTGCAGGGAACGCAGGCCGATTCGCTCTCCGGGCCCCCGCCCCCGCTTTGATCCTTCTTATGGTGCACAAAATCGCCAGCTGAAGACGGCGATATCTGAATGATGCCTGTGGCTGCAGGCATCATTGAGATATCACCGCACAAAGTGGAGGACGTCCATGGAGAGCAAGTGGTTAATGATGAAATCAGACACATTATGCAATGAAGTGTCTATAATGCTATTGGATAGCATATAAATGGTGACAATGATGATATTAAATGCCTTTTATATGGGGGATGCCTGTGATCATATGAGACTCCTCATAAATGGGAACGACTCTACATGTTTTTGACATGGAAAGTTTCTGATTATCGGGGGTTCATTACTGTTGTTCCAAAGCTCTAAATAAAGGGTTCAGAATTACCACACCACTGATTCGCTCTGTGGTGCTAAAAGTGCTTGGGCTCTAAAAGAGACTCAGGAGCCCAAGATTATTTGCAAATCCCCCCAACCAGACAGAAAAACTAAAATCTTGGAGAAAGAGATTGGACTTTGAAAACACTGAGGCCGTGTACACACGAGGAGACATGTCCGATGAAAACGGTCCATGGGCCGTTTTCATCGGACATGTCTCCGGGGATCTTTTGGTTTGATGGTGTGTACACACCATCAAACCAAAATCCCCACGGACAGACAGCGCGGTGACGTGGCGGTGACGTTGACACCGCCACGTCCGCAAACCAGGAAGTAAAATGCTTCCACGCACTACCAGCGGACATGTCTGACGGACAGGTTTCCAGCAGACAAGTTTTAAAGCATGTTTTAAAACTTTTGTCCGCTGGAAACCTGTCCGCTAGGCTGTACACACAATCGGATATGTCTGCTGAAACTGGTCTGCGGACCAGTTTCAACGGACATGTTCGATCGTGTGTACGCAGCCTTAAAGGTGGACACAGATTCACTAACTTTTGTTGCTTATAATATATTAAAATATAAAGACATTGAATAGTAAACAAGCATCCCATTGAAAAAGATGTGTGTTTGATAATATGATTAATATTAATAACCTTAATCATGTGAAGTCATGCATTTCTCAGACTCATACTACAAAAATGTCAAATGCCATTTCATGTTTACAAGGTCATCTGCATTCTCAGCATACAGCACATAATCTTGCTCTGAATCATTGCTTATGGATCTACTTCAATTTGAAAGCCTAGTTACTATGGTTAAAGATCATAAATGATTAGATGACCTAACTATATCCAGTAGACATTAAACTAATGAGATATTTAATTCAGTTACTGAGAGTTCTAGCTGTAGAATTTTTATGAGATCTGAACAGGCAGTGACAGATTGATTTGGTTTGAATGAGTAGCTTGCACACATTCACTTGATGTTGTGGCTTTTTACTTTATATCAAAGAATGTGCAGTCAAAGCTTTCCAGACCAGCATACTATACTATTTTCTTTATAGTATGTATAACAAGAGCAAATATATTTGAAATAACAGCATTCTCTCTTTCTGAGATGTTATAAATTTAATTCATAGAAAGAATGTGAGACATACCGTATATCAAATCATAGGTTATATGTCCATAGCAAGTCTTTTGGGTTGATTTAGACTGTGCACTTTGCAGTGGCACAAGTGTAGTTGCTTCAGAGCTTAGTAAATAAGGTAAGGCTTCAGTTTGCAAAAAGTAACCAATCACATACAGGGAAAAAAACTGCTTGTACATGATGGAAGCCATCAGATATTGCATTCTCTCTAATTGCCCTGGCCATCAATGCCACATGAAATTAAAGTAAGGGTAAATCTAAAATTGTTACTTGGTTCCAGAACAGGAATAGAGGAAACATCTTGCAATGTGGACACCTGTTCTTGTGAAAACTGTATTTTTGGTCTACAAGACAAAAGGTAAAGTAAAATCTCCCTACACAGAAAAACAAAAACTGACAGCAGTTTTAACCTCCTATACAACCAAAATGAAACAAAAAGATTTGGATTTAGATAAGAATCGGCAAATTCTTTTGCTATTACTTAGATAAGTGGTTGCAGATAAGTGGGCATGTTGCACTGAGCTAGTGTATAGAGAATAAGGGCTAGCTATAGGTAAACTTCGCCCATATATCTGTGGTGATGGAGGCTGTCAACACTGCACACAATTCATACAATGCACACCTTGTTTAACTAAAACAGTTTTTTAAGTAGCCCAGAATTCTTATCATCATGCAGAAAGCCATCCCAACTACCCCATGCCACATATATAGAAATTTAGTATAAGAAGTCTACCCACTTAAATTTAATGAATTCTTTGTATAAATACACAGAATCTGCATTTTCCTACAGTATATTACATGTGCTACACATTTGAAAACAACCACAGCTTACCAAAAGGGCCCTATAAATTATAAATCCTCCTTCTAAAATATTCAAACTCTTGAAAATGTTCCAAACTTCAACACCATGTGTGTCCACCACCTGAGTGTAATTATCAACTCACCAGAAGTATGTGATCTTACTATTATTTCAGGTCTTGCATGCTTTTAATATCAACTCACTATTAGTTAAATGTTTTTCTCCATTTTACTGCCATAACATTCACATCACATTGTACCCAGACACCTTTTTAAAAGAGAAAAGTAAAATGCAGTGCTCCAATTATTTGGTATCATTTGACTACTGACAATAAAGATCATCACAGATCACAACAAAGACTATAAAGTCAGGTTTTCATTAGGATTCTAACAGCTTAGAAACACTTGCCATGCATTTACATTATATGACTACCAGGCTGTCAAGATTCTACTAAAAATAGTGAATATTTAGGTACTTTTGTTGTTAACATTGAAGATATCTTCACGGTGCCTATAGCTACAGCGGTGAAAGATGCCTTTTAATGAGGCTTTTACTATTTCTTTAAAAAATGCAATTTTGTTTCTATGCATAGTCTGAACACAAGTTGAACCTGATCACCTATCTTATGGTAGCCATATGTAAATAAAGTGGCTGTAAACCCTTACATATACCCAGTGATGTGACTAGCTTTGGGGGATACACAGAGATTCTCCTGTGTAAGTTACAGCCATTCAAAGTGCAAAATTCATATAGCTTGTCTGAGCTTTTTAGAAATCAGGGGTCGAGGATCTAAAGTTATATTCTGCACATCTCAGTGAGGGGAGCTCTGAGAGTTGATTGGAGTGATGAGACAGTCTCCTCTTTACACAGCAACACAGGAACATAGCTGAGGCTGTCAATCACAGGCTATGTACTATAACTCCCTCCCCTCAAACCTTTTCCTGTCAGGAAAACTTGCCATAAGTGACTCCTGAAGACAGAAGAGGAAAAAGGCAGCAGGCAGAAATGACACTAAAGGCCTGTACACACGATCGGATATCTGATGGAATCTAATCCGATTAATTTTTCGCGGGATATCCGATGAAGCTGACTTTCATCAGTCTTGCCTGCACACCATCGGTCAAAAATCCGACCTTGTGTAAACACGGTGATGTAAAACACTACAACGTGCTGAGAAAAATTAAGTTCAATGCTTTCGAGCATGCGTCGACTTAATTCTGAGCATGCATGGATTTTTGACCAATGGACTTCCAGACATTGTTTTTTTATCCATAGGAAAATTTTAAAACATGTTCTATTTTTTTCACCGATGGAAAACAAACTGATGGGGCCCACACACAATAGTTTTGTCCGATGAAAACGGTCCATCGGTCCTTTTTCTTAAGACAAACCGATCGTGTGTACAGGGCTTTAGTGTCCTGGATTGAGACAAGCACACACTATACAGGCATATGCTTTGCTCATATTTCATATCAGAGGTTTACAACCACGTTAATACATCTATTTTTTCTGTTTGGTAGTGAATGACTGCTAAGAATAAAAAAGGAGCTGCAGCACGAAGGTGAGTAAATATAATTCAGAGAGGGAGACTACAAAAGAATGTTATGAAGGGAAGAGGGCACTGTATAAAGAGTAACCAGCACACCCATATTAGAATGTGGAAGACAGATACTATTCCACTGCAGTATTATTTTATTGTTCTCAAATTTTCTACTGTACTTTCTGTCTCTGATTTCTATTTCAAAACAATGCTAGCATCACTGCTTGCCAAGAACAAAATAAAAATTATTGCTATTTGCAATGTCTGACTCATATTACTCTCCTGTCCTCTCTATTCAATTACATTAAATTGATTACAATGCTACATAGACCGGTTAAAAAAAAACAAAAAACATACTGAATGTTGTACAGTTCAACTACATCCAGTGAAGAAATAGCTGTAACAATGGACATTCCAGGATTTTGCTTGTAGCGGAACCAACAAATAAAAGCTTTAGACATAATACAAATCTCATCAGGTTTATTTAATAACAGGTTATGTGCCCATTTTCTTTTTCTCGGTGTGAGCTCATGTCTTAGCAATCAAGGTTACAGTTAACAAACCTACACATGCAAAAGGATCATGACCACCAGAGCAATTCTCCATTATAGAAAAAATGAAATCAAATTACAAGGCAATTTACGTAAATGTTAAACTATGGCCCCCTATAAATACATGTTATGAAACACTTATTTATATGTGCATCTGCACTTACAGTTTTCTGATGGTCCCTCTGAAAAGCCCCACAGTTACCTGTTGATCCTGCCAGTGATGTCGACCTAAAATACTTTCTTGTGATGGTGTGGCAACAATTCTGCACTTCTCCTGAATTCCAAACAGTTTCCACTAAGTATAGTATATGCCTGCTTGCACTACATTGGGGTGAAAAATGCTACAGCGTGTGCACTACTAAAGCACGTAGCTGAGGTAGCACTAGCACTGCCCACTGCTTTCTAAATTGACAGCGCTCCCGCTGGTGCTGAAACTCTCCAACTGTAAGTTACAGATTCTAACAGGGGGAGCATGTGTGAAAATGAAGGCAGAGTTGGCTCACTCAAGAAAAGTAATTTTTAAGGCCTGTGCACCACTTAGTAATTTGATTTTGTGTTTTTTATATGGTCATACCTGTTTTACAGTATACTGTATGTATTGTGTTTGTGTTCATTAACTTTTTTGAATTTTGCGCCGTTCTCCGCCCCCGTGTGTCGTAACGTCGCAGGGAACGGAGATCGACGGCACACGGGGACACTGTGTGAATCGAGCGAGCACCCGCTCGCTCACACAGCGTGGATGCATCGCTGGATCCAGGAACAAGGTAAGCCAGCGCACGCTGCAGGCTCTGCATAGCTACCCCGAGCGTGACTCGGGTTTACCGATAATGCCACAAAAAAAACACCCTGAGTCACGCTCAGGAATACCGCCAGGGGGGTTAAGGAATCAACAGCCACCATATATTTATCAGCAATGCAGTTACAACTTTGGAAGCCCTCCTAGCTTTGATGAAGTAATTCAGGTTGAGATTTTAAATGTGCTATCTAGATGTTCTGGAAGCTCTGTGTTCTGGGTTATTCTGTGCCCCTGGGTAGTTTTTAATATGGGTTTTTTAACCACTTAAGGACCGCCTAACGCCGATATAAGTCGGCAGAATGGCACGGCTGGGCACAGGCACGTACAGGTATGTTGCCCTTTAAGTGCCCAGCCGTGGGTCACGCGTGCCGCCGACGGCGTGCTCACGACCCGAGCTGAAGCTCTGTAACCATGCCCGTGGGACCCGATCGCCACCGGTTTCCTACGATCGGGTCACAGGAGATGAAGAACAGGGAGAGGTGAGTGCAAACACACCCTGTTATAGGGAACAACGATCAGTGACATCACACATCCAGCCACGCCCCCCTACAGTAAGAATCACTCCCTTAGGGCACACTTAACCCCTTAGTGCCCCCTAGTGGTTAACCCCTTCACTGCCATTGTAATTTTCACAGTAATCAGTGCATTTTTATAGCACTTTTCGCTGTGAAAATGACAATGGTCCCAAAAAAATGCTGATCGCCGCCATTACTAGTAAAACAAAATATTAATAAAAATGCCAAAAAACTATTCCCTATTTTGTAAACGCTATAACTTTTGCGCAAACCAATCAATAAACGCTTATTGCAATTTTTTTTACCAAAAATATGTAGAATACATATCGGCTTAAACTGAGGGAAAAAAAATAGTTTTTTTTTATATATTTTTTGGGGATATTTATTATAGCAAAAAGTTTAAAATATTGAATTTTTTTCAAAATTGCCGCTCTATTTTTGTTTATAGCACAAAAAATAGAAAACACAGATGTGATCAAATACCACCAAAAGAAATCTCTATTTGTGGAAAAAAACAAACGCCAATCTTGTTTGGGAGCCACGTCACACGACAATGCAATTGTCAGTTAAAGCGACGCAGTGCCGAATCGCAAAAAAGGGGCCAGGTCCTTTACCTGCATAATGGTACAGGTTTTAAGTGATTAAAGATTTGATGTGACCACCCAATCGAGGAGAGTAGGGTCACTGATCTAACTTTATTCGAAATCATTTTGTGAGTTTACTTTTAATAATATCTTAATACAACAGATGCTACTTAGCAATTGTGGCACACAATGAAGTATATATGAAGCTTAAATTCTTATTTTAGCTCATGCTAGTATCCTGTCTTTAATTTTAATTTCTCTAAGACTGGAAATATCATTGGCCACAAAAAGGAAGTTTGATAATTATGTGATATTCTGATATTTGGATATTCCCTGCTGGAATGCACATGTATTGTTTTTAAACCATCAACTGTTTGAAGATGGACCATGTAATGCTATTCTTTGCTAAAAAGAATGTAAGATGATGGTATACTGAACCAATATAGTTGCAACTCATATAGAAAAACAAAGTTGCTTTATTTAATAAAAATAAAAAAGAGTTAAAGAAGAATTATGAACAAAAGCAAAACATACATATATGCTACAGTTTGATACTAGCAGGTTTTTTTTTTTATTACAGTAAATGTGTTGATTTTCCACTTCTTTTGGTATAATGACAACATTGTTTATTCTGCAGTAAAATCACTACAGCTATGTTCAGCAAAAATCCAAGGATCACCACACACTGAATAAAACCAATCCTTTACTCCATTGATATAAAGGCATTGACAGCAATCAATATATTAAGCAGCAGGCTAGTCCAAATTGTACTCCAGAAACTCAAAATGGTACTTAGTAGTTTATATGGCCGCCACATGCTTGTATGCATGCCTGACAACGTCGGGGCATAGACCTAATGAGATGAGAGATGGTGTCCTGGGGTATTTCCTCTGATATCTGCAACCTGGTGCTGTTGGATGGACCGACACATAGGGCCAGATTCAGGTAGAGTTAGGCTGGAGTATCAGTGATACTCCAGCCTAACTCTCACTTTGAGCTGGCGTTTCTGTTTTCTGTAAGCAGAAAACAAGAAACGCCAGGTTTAAGTTCCTATACGAGCGGCGTAATTGTATTTCGCCGTCGTATCGGAACTGCAATTTTAAAAATGGCGCTAGGGGCGTTCCCGCTGATTAACGCCGAGAATATGTTAATCAGCGGGAATCGGAAATTCACTATCGTATTTGGGCCCGACGCAGTGACTTTCCGAAGTTTCCGTAAGCGATACGCGGCGTAAAGAAAAAACAGCCCCCTAGTGGAGTATCCTATGTTAAGTATGGCCATCGTCATCGCGTTGAATTTGAAAATGTTTGCGTCGTTTGCGTAAAACGTCCGTGAATGGACATCCATTGACGTTCACTGACAGAATTTGGAGCATGCGCACTGACAGTCGACGCATGCGCAGTATGTTCGCCGCAGATCGCGCCTTGTTATAATAATACACGCCCCCTACCCGCCCAATTTGAATTCCGCCGGCTCATTTTCGCTACGCCGCCGCAACTTTAGGAGCTAGTGAATAACAGTACTTGCTCCTAAAGTTTCGGCGGAGTAACGTAAATGAGAAACGTTACTCTAAAATAAAGATTTGCCCATCTACCTGAATCTGGCCCATAATGTCCCAGAGGTGTTCTATTGGATTTAGGTCAGGAAAACATGGGAGCCATTCAATGGCATCAATTCCTTCATCCTCCAGGAACTGGCTACATACTCCCACCACATGAGGCCAGACATTGTCCTGAACCAGGAGGAACCCAGGACCCACTGCACCAGTGTAGGATCTGACAATGGGTCCAAGGATTCCATCCTTATACCTAATGCCAGTCAGGGTGCCATTGTCTAGCATGTAGAGGTCTGTGCATTCCTACATGGATTTGCCTTCCCAGTAAATAATGTTACAGGCACCCTTTTACATCTGTCACATGTGCTCAGGGTGAACCTGTTCTCATCTGTAAAAAGCACAGGGTGCCAGTGGCAGACCTGCCAAGGCTGTTTTTCAATGGAAAATAACAATCATGCTACATGGTACCAGGCAGTGAGCATAGGGCTCACTAGAAGACCTCAGGCCACCCTCATTAAAGGGGTGTTCCAGCCGCATTTTTTTTTTTAAAGTCAGCAGCTACTAACAGTGTAGCTGCTGACTTTTAATAAGGACACTTACCTTGTCCTACTTGCCCGCGCTGATGGCCCCCCCATTGCCGGTCCCACGATCGCTCCAGGTCCCGCGCCGCCATTCACACTAGGGGAAACAGGCAGTGAAGCCTTACGGCTTCACTGCCCATTTCCTACTGTGCCTGCGTAAGTCTCACGCTGGCTTGTGAATGGGTGCGCTGCTCTCTGAGAACACACACAGTTCCCAGAAAGCAGCGCGCCCCATTCACAAGCAGAAGAAGCAGAAGAAAAGACACTGCGGTGTGGAAGAGGCAGATTATGGACTTCCGCATAGCAACAGGTATTTCGGGTGAGTATTATTATTATTTTTTTCACGTTTTTTTTATTTTATTTTTTTAGAACTTTTGCCCAAATGTGGTTTTCCTGGGTGGAACTCCGCTTTAAGCATGTTTCTGATTGTTTGGTCATAGAAATTCACATCAGTGGCCTGCTGCAATGTCATTTTGTAGAGCTCTGACAGTGCTCATCCTGTTCCTCCTTGCACAAAGGAGGAGATACTGGCCATGCTGATGGGTAAATTACCTTCTACGGCCCTGTCCAGCTCTCCTAGAGTAACTGTCTGTCTCCTGGAAGACTACAAACCAATTCAGAGCAATGAAATTCAGCTGCTCCTGGAGAGAGCATGCAGATGGGAAGTGACTTGCAAAGAGTCTGACGATTATCAGCAAAATGCAAAAAAATTATGAAGGGGCTAGTATTTTATCAAAGAAAAATCATGGGCAATTACTTTCAAACTATTATTTTTTTCTAAAATATAGAAAGGGTCAAATGTCATATTACAGCTGGGACAACATTTACACAAAATATATTGGGGTTGATTTACTAAAACTGAAGTGTGCAAAATCTAGTGCTGCTCTGCATAGAAACCAATCAGCCTCCATTTTTTTTTTCAAATCTAAATTTAACAAGCCGAAGTAAAAGCAGATTGGCAATACAAAGCTGCAGCAGATTTTTCACTTCTCAGTTTCACTAAAACAACCCCAATGTGTATGTGAGAGAATGTACTGTAATCTTAGTTTTGAATAAAAAAAGTTTTAAATTAAACATTTTCTAAGATAATTAATGTGAACTTGATAAAACCTATGACTATGTATTATTGCAAAATTAATACATATTAAATAGTGACAGCATCCATGCTCAGTGATGTGAATGCAGGAATCTGAATATTGCATGTGCATATACACTGCACTTTGTGACAGCATCTATGCTCAGTGATGTGAATGCATAAATCTAAATATTGCATGTGCACATCCACCACACTTTGCAGACACAGGAGATGACTGGGACAAGGTGGCACCTGCTACATACAACAATATGATCAGATATCACCACAGATCAGTGCCTTTCAACAAAAGCTTGCTTGCGTAAAACAAAATGAATCGATCTCTCCTTTCATATGATTTTTACATTAACTGATAAAAGTCAATTTGTGCACAAGATGACTGATGAAAGAGGCTCATTTTTTTTTTTAAAGCACAGCTATTAAGTGCTGGCTTGTGAAATGGTAAATGCAGATTTTAAGCCAGCTGACTGGATATTGCCAAGCTCTTGGAAGTCGTTACTGGAAAACTGTGTGTCAATTTATTTGCTTCCAGAATTACAAATGCCTTGGCACACATTCAGATATTGCATCTATCACCAAAATTCTATTATGTTTTGAGATATGAACTCCAAGGAGTGCAGTTTAGGGGCAGGTGTAGTAGCTTGTAAATTACACTCTACTCGATGCTAAGTTTTGGATTGGACAATATCTTTTAAATTATGACTGTATTTTTACTGGAAATTTCATCATAAAAGTAAATAGCCACACAGTCCTCAAACAGTATTTTTTTTTTAAAACATAGTGGGCCAGACCCACAGAGAGAGTACGCTGGCGTATCTACTGATACGCCGGTGTACTTTCAAAGTTCCTGCGTCGTATCTTTAGTTTGAATCCTCAAACCAAGATACGACGGCTCCTGGGTTAGATCCGACAGGTATACGTCCTTGTACGCCTTTCGAATCTAAGATGCAATACTTTGGCGTCCGCTGGGTGGCGTTCACATCGTTTTCTGCGTCGGGTATGCAAATTAGCCAGTTCCGACAATCCACGAACATACGCGCGGCCGTCGCATTCTCTTACGTCGTCTCTAGTCGGCTTTTTCCGGCGTATAGTTAAAGCTGGTATTTTGTGGCGTATAGATAGACTTGCCATGTTAAGTATGGCAGTCGTTCCCGCGTCGAAATTTGAATTTGTATTTTTGTTTGCGCAAGTCGTCCGTGAATAGGGATGTACGTAACTCACGGCTACGTAAAAAAAATGACGTTGTTACGACGTCATTTAACGCAATGCACGGCGGGAAATTTGGAAACTGAGCATGCGCAGTTCATTTGGCGCGGGGACGCTCTTAATTTAAATGGATCACGCCCCCTAATCGCCGATTTGAATTCCGCCGCCAGAGATAGACTACGCCGCTGTAACTTTCGGCGCGCAATCTTTTAGGATTCGAAATTACGCCAAGTAAGGTACGGCGGCGTAGTGTATCTCTGATATGCTGCGCCGATGCAATTGTATGTGGATCTGGCCCCGTGACTCTACTCTGAGAGGATCAGGGTTTTCTACACTTTGAATCCTGTTTGTTATGATCACTGTAACAGCACTGTCATGAATGGATTACATTGGAAACTGGCTGTGATTACTATTATGTGTTGTGATTGGACCACAGCTATCACATGGTACAGGGTGCTGTAATTGGCCCAGATCATCACAATACTAAGCACAACTGTTATCAATGAAACCCATTCTTAAAAATTGTGTTAACATTGTGAAAATGTGATCCCCTACCATTCAAAGAGGCCAGGTACCAGAGGACGGCTCATCAATTGGTGATGTAAATGTTTATGATCCAGCTTGCCTGTGCCACCCGCCCACAGTTATGTATTATAAACATCCGTCTACTAATGGTATGTTAAAGTGGAGTTCCACTCTTAAAACCACTTTCTTTCATCCCATCCAGCATACTGGCGTCAGCGCCAGTATGCTGTTTTTTTTTTTCCATGTACTTACTTTATAATAGATCTTTTCATTTTGGGCGCACCACGGTGTATGTCACGCCTTCCGGAAACAGCCGACTAGCGTTTGGCTCTTCTCGGCGCCTGCGCCCAGGAGGTGACTGCGCAGGCGCTGTAAATAGCCGGTCCTAGTTCGGCTTTTTTCAGGGGGCGTGACGCGGCTATATACGGCGCCTGCGCAGTCAGCTTCTGGGTCTGTGCGTAGGCGCCGAGAAGAGCCGAATGCTAGTCGGCCGTTTCCGGAAGGCGTGACGCCTTATAGCAGCGACATACACCGCGGTGCGCCCAAAATGAAAAGATCTATTATAAAGTAAGTACATGGATTAAAAAAAAAAAAAAACAGCATACTGGCGCTGACGCCAGTATGCTGGATGGGATGAAAGAAAGTGGTTTTAAGGGTGGAACTCCGCTTTAAGTACAATTGTTTACAAAAAAAATGAAAGAAAATTCAACTTCCATTATACAGTATTGTAAGTATTTAGTATAGTTAGTATGTGTTCAGTTATTTTCAGATGGGCGTATGTGTTAAAGTAAGAGCCTTGATAATATACAAGGTGCAGAACCTACAGCATCAACCAGAAGTATTGTCATACTTACCTCCACTGCGCAGTTCGTTTTGCACAGAGTGGCCCGATCCTCCTGTTCTGGGGTCCCATGGTGGCTGTCTCGGCTGATCCCCACAATAGCTAACCCGCTCTGGAAAGCTCTCAACCGAGAGGGTTACCTTGCGGGTGTCCATAGACGCCGAGTGTAGAACTTGGTCCCGCCACCCCCCGGCAGCCACGTCATTGGATTTGATTGAATGCAGAGGAAGCCAATGGCTGCTCTGCTATCTATCTATCCAGGTTAAAAACACACACCCTTTAACTGCAGCTGCAGGCTCAGCAACGCAAATAAACATTGCTGGCTTGTTTTCAGATTTTGGGGCAAGTATGCCTGAATCCCCTGCAGACCGGTGCTAGGGGTAGACACAGTGCAATTTTGTCAACAGGTCCGGGCCAATGATTTATGGCTGAGACCAGAACTGTGTACACATAGCAAAGCAGGGAGAAAAAAACAGCCATATATCTTAGTAAAAGCAGCACATATTACACACATTACACACAGTTAACCCTTGATTGCCACTTGATGTTAACCCCCTTCCCAGCCAGTGCCAGTACAGTGACAGTGTACAGTATAATATCTAAATTAGCGTCACTACTGATATCATTTTCAGTTAGTCAGTTATCATACCTGCCAGCTAAGGGTCTGTTTGTGACAGATTGCCCACAGCACTATCAGTTCCGCCCGTCGAGGTTCTCTGCCGGCCGTCGAAATCGGCGACCCGCACCCGTCGGGAATGGCAACCAGCCATTCATCCAGGCGGGCCGTCGAGCAAATAGAGAGCGTGCTCTCTATTTCTGCTCGACGGGCTTCCCGACGGGATGCTCGCCGAGAGCGTACACACGGCCGAGGTCCTCGCTGGAATGCAGCTTCCAGCGAGGTTCTCGCTGGTTTCCAGCGAGAACCTCGGTCGTGTGTATGCCGTTTCACAGTCCCTCTATAAGTCAGTACCAGTATAGCATCATAGATGCATATATTCTAGGATATATACTATAGTTTGTAGATGCTATATACCTTTCACACAAACAAATTAATATACACTTATTGGGATTTTTTCATTTTACCATTGACATGTAGCAGAATAAATGTTGCCCTAAATTTATGAAGAAATTTGAAAACAAAAATTCAGTATTTTTTTATTTATATAATAAAAAACCCAGAAGTGATCAGTGTTGCATGACCTCGCAATTGACAGTTAGTGCAGTGCTAAAAAGCAAAAAACTCCCTGGTCAGGAAGGGGGTAAAACCTTCCGTAGGTCACGTGGTTAAAAGTTTTCCCTAGCTGCAAGCTTTCTTCAGTATGAGCACTGACAAAAATTTGAACGGAATGACAAGGTGTTAGAAGCTTATGAAGGACATTTGTGCTAACTTTTTATTTATTCCTCTAGCAACCAATTAAAATCCCTGCTTTATTTTCAACTTAGCAGTTGCAGTTGCTGCTCTAGTTTTCAGAAATCATCTGTTGGTACCCTAAGGCCTCATTCACACATGGCGGACTCCGTCGCAGTTCGTCCCGACGGAGTCCGTCTGCGTCCGCCAGCTCAGCGGGAGATCAGTCTGCAGATCTCCGCTGAGCCGACGGATGACAAGCTCCTTCTCTGCTCACTGAGCAGGGATGGGCATGTCAGCACCGCTGTCTGCTATGGAGCGATCTTATGAAAATTGACACCATGTCTTACCCGATCCGATCCGATCCGCATGGACGGATGGGGACGTATCCCCAATATGTCTGTTTTTAGTGGATCGGATTAGGTCGCATTTCAGCGGACATGTCTCCGCTGACATCCGACGCTCCATAGAGATGCATAGAGCGCCCGTTCAGGTCCGCTGTCAAAACTGACAGGCGGACATGAATGGACTGAAGTGTGAATAAGGCCTAAAAATGATTGTTACTATACTTTTTATATATAATCCCCTTTACACATTAAGGATACTCAGAAGCTGAACTGCGGTACCAGAGATTATGTATGCCTCCTGCTTGGCTATGCAAGATACATGTAAAACTGATGAAAAAAAAATTGGCATATAAAAAAAAAGCAATCTGTATTTGTGCTTTACTGTAGCAGTTTGTTGAGAGTTTCACTTTATGTGACATTATATTAATTAACAACATTATACAGTAATGGCATTTGGGTTATAACACAATGCATCTGAATGCATACAAAGTTACTTAAGTCAGTAACAGGGCTTTTTTCTCTCAGAGAATAGGTGCAGAAACTCACACTTTCTGAGACACTCTTTATCTCTTCCCCTACCCACCTCTGAGCACTGAGAATACAGAACCAAGTCTCATTTTGTGCTACTAAGTAATTTGTATGGAATTTGACAGACCCCACTCACGCAACAATAAACCACCCAGCAACAATGGACCCCCACAACAAAATACCACCCCAGCAACAATAGACCCCCAGCAGCGATAACAGATCTCTCAGCAGTCAGCATCAATAGATCCTCCAGAAGCCAACAGCAATATACCTCTTCCTCAACAGTAGATCTCTCCCAGAAACAATAGCCCCCCACACAAAAATAGATTGCCACCAGCCCCCCCGTTGACATGGACCATAGGGTGAGTACATGGATTGAAAATTGGCTACAAGGGCGAGTTCAGAGGGTGGTGATAAATTGGAAATACTTGGAGTGGTCGGGGATGGAAAGTGGGGTCCCACAGGGTTCTGTGCTGAGACCAATCCTGTTTAATGTGTTCATAAACGACCTGGAGGATGGGGTAAACAGCTCAATCTCTGTATTTGCGGACGACACTAAGCTAAGTACGGCAATAACTTCTTTGCAGGATGTGGGAACCTTGTAAGAAGATCTGAACAAATGAATGGGATGGGCAACTACATGGCAAATGAGGTTTAATGTGGAAACATTTTAAATAATGCATTTGGGAGGCAAAAATATGAATTCAATCTACCCACTAGGGGGTGAACCTTTGGGGGAATCTAGGCTGGAAAATGACCTTGTGGTCCTAGTAAATGATAGGCTCAGCAATAGCATGCAATGCCAAGCTGCTGCTAACAAAGCAAACAGAATATTGGCATGCATTGAAAAGGGGATTAACTCCAGGAATGAAGCGATAATTATCCCAATCTAAAAGATTCTGGTCTGGCTGCACCTGGAGTATGATGTCCAGTTCTGGGCACCAGTCCTCAGGAAGGATGTACTGGAAATGGAGAGAGTACAAAAAAGGGCAACAAAGCTAATAAAGGGTCTGGAGGATATTAGTTATGAAGAAAGGTTGAGAGCACTGAACTTATTTTTTCTTGAGAAGAGACGCTTGAGAGGGGATTTGATTTAAATTTACAAATACCATACTCGTCACCCACAGTAGGCATAAAACTTTTTTGCGGAGGGAAGTTTAATAAGACACATGGCCCAATTAGAAGAAAAGAGGTTTAACCTTCAACTGCACAGAGGATTCTTTACTGTAAGAGCAGCAAGGGTGTTCAATTCTCTTCCACAGGCAGTGGTTTCAGCGGGGGCATCGATAATTTAAAAAAACTATTAAGCCCTGTACAAATGATCGGTCCATCCGATGAGAACGGTCCGACGGAACATTTTCATCGGTTCACCGATGAAGCTGACTGATGGACTGATGTGCCTACACACCATTGGTTCATGAACCGATCGTGTCAGAATGTGGTGATGTAAAACACAACGACGTGATGAAAAAATGAAGTTGAATGCTTCCAAGCATGCGTCGACTTGATTCTGAGCATGCATGGATTTTTAACCGATGCTTGTGTGTACTAACGATCGGTTTTGACCTATCGGTTAGCCGTCCATCGCTTAAATTTTAAAGCAAGCCCTTTGTTTTTGGACCGAAGGATAACGGACCGATGGGACCTACACACGATCGGTTTGGACCGATGAAAACGAACTTCAGTCCGTTTTCATCGGTTTGAACCGATCATGTGTACGCGGCTTTAGTTAACCACTACCCGACGGCCGTGTTTTTACGGCCTGCGCTCAGCCAGGCCACTTCGTTGAGATGCCAATGCGCGTGCCTGGCAGCCGTGATGTCCGCCAGGCACTCCGGATTGGCGGCTACAGGGGCAAGACGTGGATCTCTGTGTGTAAACACAGAGATTCATGTCCTGTCAGGGGAGAGAGGAGACCAATCTGTGTCCCTTGTACATAGGGACACAATCGGTCACCTCCCCCAGTCACCCCCCTCCACACACAGTTAGAACACAATTCAGGGTACACATTTAACCCCTTCCTCACCCCCTAGTGTTAACCCCTTCAATGCCAGTCACATTTATACAGTAATTAGTGCATATTTATAGCACTGATCGCAGTATAAATGTGAATGGCGCCAAAAATGTGTCAAAAGTGTCCGATGTCTCCGCCATAATGTCGCAGTCACGAAAAAAAACGATGATCGCCGCCATTAGTAGTAAAAAAAAGTTTTGCGCAAACCAGACATTTATTGCGATTTTTTTTTTTTACCAAAAATAAGTAGAAGAATACGTATCGCCTAGACCAGGGATCTCCAAACTACGGCCCTCCAGCTGCTGTGAAACTACACTTCCCATGAGGCATTGTAAAACTCTGACATTCATAGACATGACTAGGCATGATGGGAATTGTAGTTCCTGAACACCTGGAGGGCCGTAGTTTGGAGACTCCTGGCCTAGACTAAGAACATTTTTTTTTTTTTTTTAATTGGGCTATTTATTACAGCAACAAGTAAAAAATATTGTTTTTTTTTTCAAAATTGTCGCTCTATTTTTGTTTATAGCGCAAAAAATAAAAACCGCAGAGGCGATCAAATACCACCAATAGAAAGCTCTATTTGTGGGGGGAAAAAAGGACGTCAATTTTGTTTGGGAGCCTTGTCCCACGACGTGCAATTGTCAGTTAAAGTGACGCAGTGCCACAAGCTGACATTTCACCCGGTCAGGAAGGGGGTATACATGCCCAGTCAGGAAGTGGATAAGCATCTGAACGACCACAACATTCAGGGATATACAATGTAGTACTGACCTATAAACACACACATAAGGTTTAACTTGATGGACTTGTGTCTTTTTTCAATCTCATCTACTATGTAACTATGTAACCAGCAACAATAGATAGATTCCCCTAGCAGCCAGCATCGATAGACGCTCCAGCACACCCCAGCACTCCTTGCCATAAAATACATTTAGAGCTGGAGGTGCCAGAACTGTGTTCTTCCACGTTTCCACTGACAAAATATTCTGGTTAGTATTATCTGCATGTGTGATATTAAAAGTGGAGTTGCTCATGAAAACCTGATTTTATATTTTATCCGCAAAACTTTAAACTGTTATTTTGTTCCACTTACTTTACCACTTTGCTCTGTGCACAGATACTTACCTATCATGGAAGCCATACATTAATTCCTATTGAAAATGCAAGTTGCCTGGCAATTATGCTGAACCAAGTGCAAAAGGCAGCAAAGCCTGAGAAGTCAGAGATTTCTATTTGCATACTTTTTCCAGGTCCAAAGTATCAAATCAAGTAGGTCAGTATGACAGTCAGGCATTTTCAGAAGAGGTGACAGTAAGCAATGGCAGTCTCTGTGCTTCTCACATTACTAGTTTCTATATATTACCACTTATATTTTTGTGATTATTGTTCTGGTCCACAGCATGTACCTGTTTAATTTAAGTTCACTAATATGTATTAAAAAGTAAGTTGTATTATACTTTGCACAAAACTGCTCATACTCACCTGGCATATGCACAGCCCTGTTTTAAAAAATGTAATGTTTCACATGAATTATAAATGCTGAAATACAAAAATGTGTTTCATCTTGCTACTTTTTATATGTCAGAAAAGGTTATTTAAGGAGTTGCCCTAGGGGTGGCATAAATTATTTTATATATTAGAAACAAATAAAAATCACAAAGACAAACAAATGATGGGTTTGATGCACAGTAAGCATAAACAGTAGTATATTTAGTCTCACCTCTACAGGAGTAGTTGTTTCACTTTGTAAGATGATTAGACTATGTCTCTGTCCACTCTGGGCTGTAAGGTTTCTGTCTGCAATCACTGCATGTGGCATTGTCATAGTTCCTACTGGAACACCAGTATTATAAAACATAAAAGTGTCACTTCCTGACCCTGCTGTCATGCAGGCCTTGTAGCAGTAGGTCTTTGTAAGTGATCCATTCCCCCTAACCTCAATAAAATGAGGCTGTGCTTTCAGTCCAGGTGGAATTCTGGTTTCAATGTTATTGTTAGCTTGTTTGTTCGGGTCTGCGGGGTTTGGGTTCTGAACGACACAACACCCTGTGCAGCAACAAGTGCAGCATGGGTCAACATTACTTGTACACTTACAGCATTTAAGAATAAAAATGACAATCAGTGTCAAAAGAAATACAAATGAAATAGAACACAGAGCTATTATCAAATAAATAGTCATTTCAGAGTAGCTGGTGCTATTTTTGACATGTCTCTGGGAGCCTGGGACAAGTTGTGAAATCCTATCCACAACAGCCACACTTATGGTGGTGGAAGAGGAAAGAGGAGGTTCCCCGTTGTCTCTTACAATAACAGTCAAGTTGTAGTTGGTAATACTGTCATCTGCAACTTTCCTTGTAGTCCTTATTTCCCCTGTATGCAAGTCCACCTTAAAAAGTTTAGGATCTGTGGATTTGCCTAAGTTATAAAACAACCAAGCATTTTGTCCTGAGTCCAAATCAACTGCAATGACTTTTGTAACAAGGTAGTCAGCACTTGCAGCTCGGGGAATCATCTCAATGGACCTTGAACCATTTGTAGGGGCAGGAAACAGAATTGTTGGCGCGTGATCATTTTGATCTACAACAAAAACATTTACAGTAGCAGTGCTGCTAAGTGGGGGGTTTCCAGCATCTTGTGCTTGAACAACAAATCGAAATTCTCTTAGTTTTTCATAATCAAATGACTGGACTGCATATATAGTTCCATTGTCAGATTTGACAGAAACATATGAAGAAACAGGGAGGCCTTCAGCATCCCCTTGAAGAACCATGTATGAAACAAATGCATTTTCATTGGAATCTGGATCCACTGCTTTTACTGAGAACACCGATACTCCTGGGGCATTGTTTTCCAAAACATACATAGAGTAAGATGGCTCTTCAAATACTGGAGGGTTGTCATTCACATCTGAGATTTGCACATATAGTGTTCTCTGAGTTGACAGTGGTGGATTCCCAGAGTCTGTAGCTGTCACTGTGATATTGTAAGAGGGCCACTTTTCTCGATCCAGTTTACCATCAGTCACCAGTTTATAAGTATTTTTAAATGATTTTAATTTAAATGGAAGGTTTTGCTGGATCGTTAGGCTAACTTGTTTATTGATCCCTGAATCTTGATCATTTACACTCATTAAAGCCACAACTGTATCTTCCTGTGAGTTTTCAGCAACAGGAGAATAATTTGAAGTCACAACTATCTCTGGGGCATTGTCATTGGCATCAATTATTTCAACCAGTACTTTGCAATGTCCTGCCATAGGAACTGAACCTTTATCAGTGGCCTGCACATAGATTTCATAGGATGATGATTTTTCATAGTCCAACATTCCATTTACTCTAACTTCTCCAGATTTTGCATCTATAGTAAACAACTGCCTAACTTTCTGTGGGGTATAGCTACTGAATGAATATAAAACTTCACCATTTGATCCTTCATCTGGATCGGATGCATTTAGCTTGACCACTAAAGTGCCTACTGGTGAATTTTCAAGCAGACTAGCTTTGTAGGTAGACTTATCAAAGAATGGATTGTTATCATTTGTGTCCATCACATTTATAAAAATTTGGGCTGTGCCAGATTTTGCCTGACTGCCACCATCCATAGCTGTGAGAAGCAGTCGATGAAGAGAGTTCTGTTCTCTGTCTAATGTTTTTTTCAGAACAATTTCAATCAGCTTGCTGTTGCCATTAAATGTCTTTAGGTCCAGTGCAAAGTAATCATTGTCACTTAGTTTATAGGTCTGAATAGCATTGCTTCCTATGTCAGGATCCACTGCACTCTCAATAGGGAACCTAGCTCCAGGCACAGCTGACTCACTGATACTCAAATTGTATTCATTTCTAGGGAATTTAGGGGCATGATCATTAATGTCTAATATCTCGACCTCAATGTTATGCACCTCCACAGGGTTCCCTACAACGACCTCCAGATTGATTACACAGGGGGCACTTGGGACACAAAGCGATTCCCGATCTATTGTTCTATTTACAAATAGGACCCCATTGCCTAGATTTACATCAAAATACTGCTTGTCATTGCCAGATGTGATACTGAAGCTTCGTGTGGGTAACTGCTTAAGATCTAGACCCAGGTCACTGATGACATTGCCCACAAACGCCCCATGATTTAACTCCTCCTTCACTGAGTACCTAAGCTGCCCTGTGACCACGTTCACCAGCATCAGCACCAGCCCCACACACCTCCTAGTGAAAGCCATCTCAGCAGGTAAACAGCACTCACCCGACCCCAACCCACAATAGACTGACTCTCACATCCTCGTGAAATCGCAGCACTTTACCATACACAGCCAGCAGGCAGGTGACACTGAAGGTGGCTGCTTCCCCAATAAATCCATGGCTTTGTTCCCTGGATAGGAGGAGGATGCAGAGATCGGGGCCTGAGTGTTCCCAGTTTAGCGGTAATTCAGCACTGCGCTTGCATCATGGCTGCCCGAGTCGTCCTTGTATCAGAGGAAGGGGCGGCTGGATTTCAGCACCTGAGCCGGGGACAGCGCCTGAGCCGGGGACAGCGCCTGCCTGCAGCGAGCGCCTCTTCTTTCTTTCATTCATTCATTGAGCTGAGCACAGAGCGGCAGTGGGCTTGGTTTCAGCACCTGCATCGTGGACAGCGCCAGAGCCGCACGTAGCTGGAGCAGCCGATGGAACAACACGCCTTCCCGAGGAACCAATGTGTGGAATCCAGCTCGATCTATGGACCCAGCCCCTCTGTGCTAGCTGACTCCTCTGTGCTAGCTCACTCCCTGCTTTCACTAAAATGCTCAGCTTCATAAAACAACATGTCAGCAATACACTGGCATGCTACAGCTCACATGCTGCCGACAATTGCCTATGAAAATAGGAAGCGAGAAATCCCCTGCCTTCTCTATAGACGTGCACGCTGCTTTCATTCAAGCAGCCAATTTCCCACACCAATAATTCTTCTCGCTCTTCAAGTTAACCCCTTCTTCTGTTTTAAGGTGACATTCACATGGCCGCAAACATTTTACTAATGTTTTAGCCCCTTGAGTATGATGATACGTGCATTAACCACATCTCTGGAAGGTTTACCCCTCTCCTAATCAGGGCCGCTGTTAGAAATCATGGGGCCCCGTACAGCCTACATGAGGGGCCCCCTTCAACCACGCCCTTGACCCCACCTCTGGCCCCGCCCCTGCTTGAAACAAAATGCAGGTTTGTTTCCATTTACATATGCGTGTGGAGCCAATGCATGCATTTGCAATTAATTTAGCACGAAGGAGACGGGGCAGTTTTAAATTCTATTTTATTACAATTAGGGTTGTCCCGATACCACTTTTTTAGGACCGAGTACAAGTACCGATACTCTTTTTCAAGTAGTCGCCGATACCAAATACCGATACTTTTTTTTAAATGTGTCCCCAAATGCAGCCATGTCCCCCCACATATTGCAGCCATGTATGTCCCCCACATATTGCAGCCATGTATGTCCCCCACATATTGCAGCCATGTATGTCCCCCACATATTGCAGCCATGTATGGTCCCCCACATAATGCAGCCATGTATGGTCCCCCACATGCAGCCATGTATAGTCCCCCACATATGCAGCCATGTATGGTCCCCCACATATGCAGCCATGTATGGTCCCCCACATATGCAGCCATGTATGGTCCCCCACATAATGCAGCCATGTATGGTCCCCCACATAATGCAGCCATGTATGGTCCCACACATATGCAGCCATGTATGGTCCCCATACCTGTATATATGATGCCACCGCTGTTAATCCCCTGCATTACAGCGTAGCGTAGTGCCGCGCACACATTACAAGCTTCCATTGTGAATACTTGTAAAGCGCACGCCGCCATGTATAGACACTCCCCTTCTCGGGATTGGACGGATCCCACTTACATCTGTACACTGTATTTTTTCCCCCTGTCCTCTGCCCTACTGACCCCCTATCCTCTGTCCTGTCATCTCCTGTCCTCTTCCCTACTGACCCCCTATCCTCTGTCCTGTCATCTCCTGTCCCCTTCCCTACTGACCCCCTATCCTCTGTCCTGTCATCTCCTGTCCTCTTCCCTACTGACCCCCTATCCTGTCCTTTGCCCTACTTTTCTCTGTACAGTGCCCTACCTACTACTGACATGTGTACACTGCTCGGAATCCCAAGGCTAGGCTCACACTTGAGTGGGTTTGAGGCCTGCATCTGCCGGGGACGACAGCCCATTTATGTGTATGGGGAGCTGTGCCTACATTTTCAGGGAAAAAAAGGAGCCTGCACCTTTTTTTAAATATAGCCACAGGGAAGTCGCATGGTGCTTTTTGCAGTTTCTGTACCCACACACCCACTATGTGTTTTGTGTTCTGACTGTGGGTGGTTGCCAGTGTGGGAACGGCTGCAATTTCTGTAATTAATAATATATATATTTTGTGTCTGTTGACGTGTTTTTGTTGCGTAAGTATGGCACTTATTGTTTCTCGGCTGGCATGTGTTTTAAACAAATGGATGCTAAAAGAATAAAAATAGATAAAAGGCTGAAACTTTCAGCAACAAATCAGTGAGAGGTAATAATGTTCAGTAACTTCTAGCAACCAATGGGTGAGCAGTATTAATGTGCAGTAACCTCTAGTAACCAAATCAGTGGCAGTAAGGGTGTGCAGCAACCAATTAGTGAGCCTGGACCAGTTTTTTGAATGGAGAGCAAAGCTGCATGTTTGCCCAGGGTCCAATCAATGTTAAAGACGGCCCTGGCTCCAGGCGCAGTGCCCTTTTTAAGCCAATTAGTGTCTCTGGCTCTAATCATGTGTTTCTAAAAAAAAAAAATTGTAATCCATGCATCCGGTGCCCTGCATATAGATAAGGGGCCAGGGGGCATGGATTAGAAGGGTCTCTGTGCCCTGCATGAGCGTCCGCCACTGCCAACAATTAAAAAAAAGAAAAAAACAATATTTCTTACTTTCTGCTATAAAACATATGCAATAAAAAAAAATGTAAACAAATCTATTATACATCACTCTCCAGAAAAGGGAACACTTCCCCCCACAGCAACCAGGGAGCATGTAAGCGGAATCCTAAATATCCTAAAGCTCCTGAAGAAGTGCTTGGCGCATAACATGTAGAGCAAGATCAAGTTACACAATGTTTCATCATAACCGCACTCTGGGATTTATTGTATTATGGAATATTTTTGTTTTGTTGTAGTGTTTATCAGGTTTATGTCATAGTTGCAACATTTTAACTACTGGCTAATCTATTAGCTTGAATTTAATTAGTATTATGCATTTTTCTCTTTTTTGTTCTATATTAAAGATATTATGTTTCTACATTGTGTATTGATTTGCCCAAAAAGTCCAAGCACTTTTTTTTGCAATTGTCTACTTCAATCCAATTAGGACATTCCTACCATATTGAGTATTCACAGCACCACTCTATAATGATACACATTCTGTCTATGTATTCTGCTACATGGTTTAGATAAAAAAAATCCCGGCAACAAAAGTCCGATGGTGCTTTGTGTGACCGTGTGTACAGCAATCCAACCAACTTTTGTACAAAGTGCAAATACGCATGCTCAGAACCAATGTTAAAATCAACCAACAATAGCAGAAGTTAACCAAGGGGTGGCGGTAAAGAGCAGAAAAGAGCAGAAAAACCATGTGATGATGGGAAAGTTTTAGAAAGATTTGCAGAAAAGTCTGACAGTGCGTATGCTATGGGTGTGACCGGACTAATCAATTAGGACAAAAATCCAAGGGAAATGTTGTTGGATGTCCTACCGTGTGTACGGGCCTTAAGTGTATATTGATTGGTTTGCGCAAAAGTTATAGCATCTACAAATTATGAAATTTTATTCTTTGGTAGTAATGGCGGTTATCAGCGACTTATAGTGGGAATGTGATATTGCGCCAGACAAATTGGACACCTAATTGACACTTTTGGGTAACCAGTGTAAGTAATACAGTGATCAGTGCCAAAAAATATACACTGTAACTGTACTAATGGCACTGGCAGGGAAGGGGTTAACATCAGAGGCGATCAAAGGGTTAAATGTGTTCTCTGGGAATGCTTCCTATCTGTATGGGAGGTACTTGACTGACTATGTCAGCGTCCCATAGCGTCCCGAGACAGGTGGACACACCAGAACAATGTAGCAAGAAAACCAAAGAGGAGAAAAACACAAAAAGAAATGTATAATACACATGATAAAACGTTTTGGTCAGCGAGTAGGTAACACAAAAAAAAGAAAAAAAAATGCAGGGGGGGACGGAGAAAGGCCTAGGCAAAGACCTGTAGGACGGGTGAGGGCCAATCTGGGCACATTTGGCAACTTCAAATTAAGTGAGGGACACCGCATCAAGGGGGACCTCGTGCAGGGGCCCAAAATTAAGTAAATAAAGTGCCTCCAGGGGAAAAATAGCATTATAGGGTAGGAGGGAGTCACGGCCCCCTATGCAGAGGTGGCCAATATCCCCCCACAAAACTGTTGCAATTACACATCACAGCATAGCGTCCCGTCACATCCGTCTGTCCCAAAAGAGAAAAAGTGGCCACTGGCCCAAACCTGCAAATAAAAAGGCACTGTGGATTTAAATGAGCATAGTCACATCAGCCAGCAGAAGTAGACGCAGAGGCCTCAGGTTTGAAGCGTTTAGCTTTCTTGCTTTGCCTTTTCCATCCTTTAGAGGGTTGAAATCCAGGGGTGGCAGCATGCAATGGCCAGTCAGGGAGAGATGTCATCGGGAGTTCAAAAGTCCCCAGAAATTTTGGAAGGTCACCCAGGGTGCGGAACACTGCAGATTTTCCGTCATGAGAGGCCGATAACTGGAAAGGAAAGCCCCAGAGGTATTTGATCTGCTTGGCCTGGAGGGCTCCTGTGAGGGGCTTCAGGGCTCTGCGAAGATCCAGCGTGAGCTTGGAAACATCAGGTAAAAATTGGATGCAAGCCTCCTCAAAGAGGATGGAGTCTTGGGCGCGTGCAGCCTGCATGATGGCGTCCTTGACAGCGTAAAAGTGGACTCTGCATATCACGTCTCTAGGATAATTCAGGTTGGAGTTCTTAGGGCCCAAGGCCCTGTGGACCCGATCCAGTTCTATAGCAGCCTCCTTCTCTTTCAGGAGCAGTCCATTAAATATGGCGATAACTACCGTGGCCAAATCTTTAGTTTCCACTGTTTCAGGCAGTCCGCGGACGCGAATATTATTGCGCCTGGCCCTATATTCTTGTTCATCCTGGGACAGCATAAGTTGTTGGATCTGTGCAGTGTGATCGTTTAGTATGGCATCATGTGCCTGCAGGGTAGAAACTATTTCCTCCACACTGTGTTCCACCTCTTCCAGCCTGTTTGTGACATCCCTGCGCAGCTCTGTGATCTCCTGTTTATAGAAGCGCTCCAGTCTTTGCACATAGGCCTCAAAATCGTGCTTGGTGGGCAAGGCTCTGATGTAGGCCTCCATGTCCCAGCTAGAGTACGAGCGCCGGGAGTCAGGGGAGCGACTGCCTGAGTGGACCGAGCCCGCATCAGACTCTGGGGGAGAGATTGCCCTCTGTCTGGTCCTCATGGCGGAGGAAGAACGTTGGGATGAGGCCCCCCTCGAGGCCTCGTGTGTGCCTGCGGAGCGGGCCGTCGCCATCTTGGACGAGGGGGTGCCGGGCTGTCCCGGGGGCAGTTTAGGGAAGAAGCGGTCGATCTCGCCGTCCCGACCTGGATCGGGGTGATGGTGAGTGTCTCCCCCTCCCTTGCGACCCATCACCGACCTGTCTGGTGTGTCCGTGCGGTGGTTACAGCCGTTTTCCGGGCAGAGTGTGCGGGAGCTCTCAGCACACACGTCCTACTCCTCCATGCGCCAAGCCACGCCCTCCGCAATTTTAAAGGGATAGGCGCAGCAACGTCTATTTATTTATTTTAGTGATTAGCGTTGTGGGAACACAATTCTGTTGTTTGCAGCCACCCACAAGAATTATATTGTCTACACAAGTAACTAGGTGACGCGGGATAATGCAGCGTACACACGATCGGATTCTCCAATGGTCTAAAATTCGATGAATTCCATTCAAGCTGTGTTGCATACACACTGTCAGACTAAATTACGATCGTCCAAAATGGGGTGACGTAAAACACTATGACAAGCCGAGAAAAATTAAGTTCAAAGTATCCGAGCATGCGTCGACTTGATACTGAGCATGCATGGATTTTTCTCCGAAGGAATTCCACACAGACGATCGGAATTTCCCAGAGGATTTTTTCCTGTTCTATTTTTTTACTCTGATGGAGAAAAGTCCATCTGACTTTTTTCATTAGAAAATCCGATCATGTGTATGTGGCATAACACATATCTAATGAATAATTAATATTTTCTATTTTTACACTGACCCTCCTCTTGGCCAATCATGAGACCCGTCACCTGATTGGCTTGAAGGAGATGCGATCTAAACGTCCGTCAGGAGGAGGAGGAGGGAGGAGAGGCTGGGAAACAGAGACCTGCCCAATACCTGGAGAAATGCCGTCATCGCCCAGAGCACTGCCCGCGAGATGGGGTAAGTGCTGCCCCTGACTTACAAACTGACCGACGGGGGGTGTGTCATCCGTGACCCTCTTAACCTGGCCGGCCAAAAAGGTAGGGGTTGTCCATAACCTGACCAGGGGTGGCGGCGGGTAGATTGTTTATCGCCCCCCCCGGCTGCACCAGATGTTGCACTCTCTAGTTTTAGTGAATCAACCCCAGTATATCTCTTCTGCATTCAAATCTGTCTGTCTGTATGTTTGCCAAATGCTTTTTTCTTACATAATGTTACACTTTATCCTGAATTTCAGGTATGCATGATTACATTTACAATGGTCCAATGTAAGCATGCATGTGCTTAGCATTGGGACAATAGCATTCAGTGCCCAAGGTAAAGACAGCACCCAACGGGCATGTGTGCTCAGTCATCTTCTGTAGCTGTAATCCCACCCCCCAGCTGCCACCATGCTTCTCTCTCCATCACTGATGATGGTCATACACGCTTCAAATGTATTATCCAATTGATGCACAATTCGCTCAATATGATTGAATCAGCAAACAATTAAATAGCATCAACCTCTGTTCTGATCAATTTAGACTCAATTTAGATCAGATTTGATCAATCTGTCACTGAGTTGATCATTCAGGGTTAAAAAATATTGATAAAAATATATATCGATTGGCAGTACTGGTATACTTTGTTTATTAATGATAACAAGCGCAAGCGTTTTGCACAGAATTCCTTGAACATTTCTCATCGAATGCAAAGCATTCTCTGATTTGACAAGGTGGAAATTGTGACGTCACTGTGAGACTTTCCACCTCATCAATTTACAAGTGGTTGCATCAGTTTTCTTTTCTGAATCCTCGGTTTACTCGGCAAGAATACAGCAAGAAAACTGATGGCAGAGCTTTCTGCTGAGTATACCGAGTGTGTGTACGAGGCTTTCAGGTTTCTCGACAAGAAAACTGCCCAGAATCTAGAAGAGAAAAATAGAGAACATGTTCAGCAAGATGGCGGCGACGGCATTGAATGTGACAAGCGCATGCTCGTTGTACGCGATGACGTCACTGCGTTCTTTACTTTCAAGAGAACCACGGTTCTTTTGAAATGAGAATCTGTACACTCGGCGGCAAGAGATTCTTACCAACAATCTAGCTAGGGAAAACGTTTCTGCCTTTTTATTTGTCTCTGTCAGGGCTCAAAATTTCAAGTTCTGAGCTACTAGCCAGGTCTTAAGAGTTCCCCCACCCAAACCCTACCCAGCGCCACCCCTAATTCCGCCCCTATACAGACCCTTGTAAATTTTCTTATGAAATTATACTGTTAAATGCTTTATTCAGTATTGGGTTTTGTTTCACCAGTACACCTCTACCTCCAACACCTCTACCTCCAACACCCCCCCAGTACACCTCTACCTCCAACGCCTCCCCCAGTACACCTCTACCTCCAACACCTCCCCCAAGTATGCCTCTACCTCCAATGCCTCCCCCCAGTACACCTCTACCTGCAACGCCTCCCCCAGTACACCTCTACATCCAACACCTCCCCCCAATACACCTTTACCTCCAACGCCTCCCCCCAGTACATCTCTACCTCCAACACCTCCCCCCAGTACATCTCTACCTCTAATTCCTCCCCCCAGCATATCTCTGCCTCCAATGCCCCCCTCCAGCTGTGATTTTAACGACCCCTCCAGCACACCTCATCTTCTGACATCCCCTCTCCAGAACACCTATGCCTCCAATTTTCCCCCCAATCTAGCGCATCTATGTTTTCAATATTTTCCCCAATCCATCATACCTATGCCTTCAATTCCACCACCACTCCCCCCCAATCTATCATACGAAAGGGGGGTGGTGGCGAAGGCATAGGTATGATGTATTAGGAAGGAGGGGTGGAATTGGAGGCACGGATATGATTCAGACCTCCAATTCAACCCCCCCAATCCATGACATCTATGCTTCCAATTAGCACACTCCCCCAAATCCAGCACACGCTTGCTTTCAATACTACCCCCAGCACTCATCTTGTTTAATACCCCAATTTTGTAGTTACAGGAGTCAGTCATCGCTGTGCCCAGAGGGCAGACGAGACTGAGATGGTTTGAGCCTGCCCACTTAGAACTGTCTCATTCCTTAGATATGCAGCAAGAGGGAGCTGGAGTGGGCGGTCCCAGGCGGCTCTTTAATGCCTATTGAAGTGCACAGACTTTTTCCCTAGGTGGGGGTGTGCAGCTGAATGGAAGCAGAGAGAGGGCGGTCCCGGGCCGCTCTATCATGCCCTGGTTGGGGATGTGCAGGAGAGAGGTGGAGAGGGTGGTCCCAGGCAGCTTGTGAATGTATATCGAAGTGCGCAGTCTGGGTGGGGATTGCAGCAGAATGGAGGGGGAGAGGGGCGGTCCCAGGCAGCTCTTTCATGCTTTTTGAATAGCATGGTCTGTGTGCCTGGGCAGGGATGTGTGGCAGGAGGTGGAGAGGAGTGGTCCTAGGCAGTTGACTGTGTATGTATTGTGACGGTCTGGGTCTGTCTCTCCTGAATGATGGTGCTTTTTCGCCATATTTTGGAGAGACGAACACCTTAATTATACAGCTGTGTGGTCAGCTTTTTAAGTCTGACCTGAACAGCATTCAGGGCTCCACCCTCCCGAGGAGTCCAGGTCTGGAAGGGAGAACCCTGAGAGTGCAGGTGTGCACTAAATTAGCTGGAGAAGCTAGAGAAGCTGGAGAGTGCAGGCTGCACTATAATACCCAGAGGCCTGAGTCTGAGGTGGCTGACAGGAGTGAGTCTGGGGTGGCTGACAGGAGTCAGGAAGGCGTCACGAGGGAGCCTGAGCAGTGTGGTGCTACTGCTAAAGATAGCCAGGTGGCTCGGTATTTTCCGTTGTATGTGTAAGCCAGGAGGCTGAAGGTACCATTTTGTATGAACTGTAAAAACCCCTGTATATTTTTCTGTTGGATGCAATAAAACCGTGTTTTTTTGCTATTTCTGCTTGAAGACCAGTGACTGTGCAACTCTACATTTATTGCTAATTTTGCGACTTTATCACAGTATTGAAATGGCCATGCTGCAAGCCTGTGCGCAGCTGGATCATTGGCTGTACATTCTTGGGACAGCACAGCCCTGTCATTACTTACCCTCCTCATTTATTTACTCGCCAAATACCTTAAAAAGATATTACTGTGGTCTGGGCAGAGATGTGGCAGGATGAGAGCTACAGAGCCCTTCGGTGGCATGTATCCCAAGCATGTGCCTGGATAGCGGATGACAGCCCAATGGAAGGCTTAAGCTACGGCGGCCTGGGACTGTTATATGTGAAGCTGACAGTGGACTCTAACTTTGGGAGTGATTTGGAGTGGCACTTGGACGAAATCATTGATTTCGGAGAAGGGCTACTGAACATCTCGGAAGTGCACTGGGCACTGGAAGATATAGAGTTTCTGAACGTTCAGGAATGGAAGCTGGAGATCGCCTACAGACGGCTGCTAGACGCTGCTCAGCGCCAGGGATGGGCTCCCTTTGCCTGGGACTATCAGGAAATAGCAGTGGACAACTCTAAAATCCGGGCTGAAGAGTTGGCAATGTGGCAGAGTAATAGTGTGCTTTGCCAACCTGTCCCCGCAGCTATGGATGCGGAGGTCTTATGGCAGATGCAGCAAGTGCTGACTGACCTTTATGATCCTGTTTCTGCATGAGATGATCTTGGATGGAGGAATGTGCCTGTCCAGAAGTATGCCAGAGAAACGGCAGTGTAAAATATGGATATTGCCACCCCCAAAGATGAAGTCCTGACAGCAGGGCAGAGTACTGCTAACCTCTGCCCAGCACCGATAGCATCTTCTGGGTTCAATGAACAGGAGATAGTGAACCTCTATCCCCAGACACCAGTTGCAGAGACGGGATTTGCAGACCAGTTGCAGAGACAGAGATGGGATTTGATAGACTTTTCTGCTGAGGAAGAACAACCTGAGGAGCCTCCAGCAGAAGAGCTGGTATCAGGGCCAAACTTCACTGTGCTCTGCCCAGCACCAAGGGCAGTATCTGTGGAGTTGCAAGGAACTTCCCCAGCTAAAGCGCTGGTCACCAGACAGAGGGTTCAAGACCTCTGCCCCACCCCTGTGGCAGTTCCGGAGGCTCAGGGTGAGAAGGTGGCGATCACTTCCCAGCAGCCGATACAGGGGGAGAAGGTAGAGGAGGGGTTCATCGTCCCTGCCCAACAGTTGGCCAGGGTGGAGAATGTGGTCTTTCCTCCCCAGCAAAGATCTGTGCATCTGGGAGACAGTACCACAGACATGTTGTCCCAACAGCCAGATGAGGGAATGGAAAATGAAGCAGCCAGATCACCTTCCCAATGGCAGCTACAACGTTTGGGTATGGAGGAATCCAGCCTCCTTTCCCAACAGTTAGCCGGGGCGGATGATGTGGAGTCCCCAGCAGAAGTGCTGTCAAAGGGGCAGAGCGCCACTGGCCCCTGCCTAGCACATACAGTGTCTCTACAGCTTCAGGAAGCTGGGGCGGTCAGCCCCTCTGCCCAGCAGCAGACCAAGCCCCGGGATGTTAAAAACCACCCAGCTGAAGAGCTGGCAGCCGGACAGAGAGTCAATTACCTCTGCCCCACACCTACTGGTGTCAACTACTCCTTGCAGCCAAGATTGGAGGTCATGCTATGTGAGTTCACTTTGTCCGACTAACGCATGTCCAGACCAGTTGGAGGTCTGGGACCTTGTTAGTCGACTTTTGATGGGGGAAGAAATGTGACAGACTCACCCGGGACATCCCCAGACCCTCTTATGTCTAAAATCATCCTATGTCCACTAGGGGCATGGAATGACCGAGAAATACTATCTTGGACTACCTGAGATGGGATTATTATGTAATTATTATCCACAATATATTCCAGGATATCTGTAAAGAACTATTTACTGTTTCTTGATACTGAACTCAATGGGTTAATTGTAAGAGTGACTCATTCATAATGTTGGGACACATACTGTTAGATGATAATGTCACCATCTCCAGCCATTTGTCTGTTCTCTGTGCTAATTGACCATGCTGTTGTGTGAAGACGTCCTGTGTTTACACTTATGATAATGTGTATTGTATAGTAGGTGAGCGAGGAGACGTGGCGTCTACTCTGAAAGGTCATATCTATGAGTCGCCTAGTCTTGGTAAATGATTTTGTTAATTAGCTCTTGTTAATTTATGTTCTGGTTACCTCCTCTTTAAACTGTATATAAGGTTGTATTCTTGGTTCAATTAAACACTCCATGTTCAGCAGACAAACAAGTCTCGTCTCGTTGTGTGCTTGAGAGAAGCTGGAATATCTGATATCTATATCCAGACTGATTGGAAGCGGTATATAACGGAAGCACTCAAGCGGAGTGTGGGACATTCCGTTACATGGACAATACACTCTAAAGGAGTGTTTCCACTCATCTGGTGAGGAGGTTACCTATTCTGACAATAAGAAGTCTCCAAGCCTTGCCAGGAAAACAATTCTCTAAAGACTTGTCCAGAGAGAAGATACTATGACTGCTAGAATGCAACTCCTAAGAAGTTGTCACATTCATTAAGTCTGTGGTCAATACACTCTAAAGGAATATTTCCACTCACCCTGTGAAAGGGCTAGCTATTCTGGCAATGGACAGTCTCCAAGCCTTCCCAGGTAAACAATTCTCTTCAGAATCTTCCAAAGAGAAGATGAAAATTACTGTATGAATCTGGTTCAAGCAGCCAAGGATAAAGATGGCACTATAGACAAAAATAAGTGAATTTACTGGCCCCCTTTCACTATCCCGGCGCTCAGGAATTCACAGGATTTAAATAACAAATAAGTCATAAATATTGTGTAAATAGTATTGTCACTACATAACAATCTATAAACAATTAAGCAGCCGCTTTAAATAATAACATATGTAAAACAAAAATAGTAAATTAACAAGTCTGTTCCAGTCCTGTGGTTCACTATAGCAGCGCTAATTATCACTCCATTCAGTGTGACCAATCTTTTCTTATATTGTAGTTCATAAGAAGTATAGGATAAAAGGTATAAGATAAATGAAATAAATCCAAGTGTCCACAATAGTTCATTGAGAATTATAGGATGCTCTTCAATCCAAACAGTTTCCACAGTGCATCGCACACCCTTTCAGGTTTGTACTCACCACAAAGCTGAGTTTGACAAGCGTTGACACCTGGTATAATCGCTCCTCTCTCCTTATCCCAGCACTGCACTCGATATCCCTGACTGGTTCACTGGATCTCCATCATATCCTAGAAATAACTGACCAACTCCTGGCTCTCTGTAGCAGCACTTCTGCTCATTATCCTAGTCACCCAGACCAGCGGAACATAGACAGCTTCCCTTCAGTGTCTATAGCTCTGCCTCTTGCAGTTACCAATGTTCTGGCTGTCTCCTACAGCCTCCTGTCTCTTAGTGTGGAGCTGTCTCCAACTGGAAGCCAGTTGGAGACAGCTCCACACAGCTCCAGTGAACCAGTCGGGGATATCGAGTGCAGTGCTGGGATAAGGAGAGAGGAGTGATTATACCAGGTGTCAACGCTTGTCAAACTCAGGTTTGTGGTGAGTACAAACCTGAAAGGGTGTGCGATACACTGTGGAAACTGTTTGGATTGAAGAGCATCCTATAATTCTCAATGAACTATTGTGGACACTTGGATTTATTTCATTTATTTCATACCTTTTATCCTATACTTCTTATGAACTACAATATAAGAAAAGATTGGTCACACTGAATGGAGTGATAATTAGCGCTGCTATAGTGAACCACAGGACTGGAACAGACTTGTTAATTTACTATTTTTGTTTTACATAAAGATGGCACTACCTAACATGCTGTAACATTCATTAAAAAGGAGTCGTTCCCACTTACCCTGTAAAGGGACAGGATCCCGAAAATTGGCACATGTCTCCTACCTAGCTTGTATAAAGTACAGGCTGTCCATCCTGCTCTGCTGGGATGTGGTCCTTATGTTCACATGCTAATTGCATCGTCTATCAGGGAGCACCTCTGCTGGTCTCTGGGGTGGCATATGAGGTGTAAATCACTCTTAATGGGAAAGCAGTGCAATATCGTGGCTGGAGTGGACACTTGCCTCAATATTATGGAGATTGTGAGCTTCATTATGAATGAGGCACTGCACCGTTGCTTAATAGTCATTGAACAAGATCAATGTTTTTTGCCTGCCTTCTGCAGAAAAACAAATTCCAACCCCAAATAAAGACCAGCGCTACCAAAGAAAGTAGGGGATAGTGCCTGTCTGCTGTCTAGGCAAACAGCCCTCTTCAGACTCTTCATTTTTGCATTATAAATCCAGCTTTGTTCGAGTGGTCAGTGATGAAGATGACAAGGACCAACATTTTTTTAAAGTTCATTGAGCATGTGGTCAAAACCCTCTAAATGAGTCGTTTGAACTCTCCTTGTGCAAGAGTCATCTATTCTGGCAAGGTCCAGTTTTTCTTCCAAAACCAGCAACTGGTCTCAAGAGCTTTCTCATGCCAACCAACCTTCTTCAGATTTTTCCAAAGAAAAAAAGGCAGATCAGGATGACCTTTTGAGTGCTCCATTGTAAGGCTGGTGAAATGCCTTAAGACAGATGGAAAGCAGTGGAAGTGTTTCAAGTGCCTCCACAAACCACTTTGCAATTTCCCTATGGTGACTGAATTACGGCTTATGCTAGAAGAATTGAGCGAAAAACATGTTTTCACAGCAGATGTCAAATGTATCTCCGTAAGAAGAGGAAGGTATCCAGCATTTGGAGTCAACAATTTTGGTCAGTGTGTGAATTGTGGGATTGGCCAGATACATTGCTTTACCATTAGAAGATGACATTTCCTTCAAGGAAGTACTCATTGCCTGCATTTGTTCATAGAAGATGAATCTTAAATTGACAGCAATGTTCTGTGATTGTGGACAGTCTGGCTTTCTACCCCAAGATAAATGTCTGAGTTGGCAGTTGGTGAATAAAGAATAGGGTCATCTCACCCCTACACAGTCATTCTGTATTTAGAAGCCCAACTAATCATGGTTCAAGTTTGCCTTTCTCTGCTGCTGGAGAACATACCTGTGGTAAGGTACTGAATTGTTCTGGTGCTCCACTCTTTACCTGTCAGCGTCTGCATGCCTGGTGACTATTGGGAACATGGTCTCTGCTAACCATGGTTTGAGTGGCTCAGTAGAGAAGATACCTGTTACAGGAGTTTTTCTTCAACAGTGGATAGGCACCAAACTATATCCCACAGACACCTAGTACAAATCTTCTCAGTTGTCAGACAGTGGTACAAGGTAAAGTTCTCCATCCATCTCCGGAGAAGCTCAAGATAGCGGCCTGGATTTTGAGAGTCAAAGGTTGGCAGATTTCGGTTGATCTTCGAGAATGGTAGCATGAGAGCATGGAAAAACAGCTAGTCTACAACAAAGTCTGTCAAAATTCCAAGAATATGCTACATCAGAAGTTTTCTCCAGGGAAGCAAGAGTTTGTCATGTCCTTGGTTTTCTCCAAAGGAATCTCGACATGGGTCTGAGGGAAAGCACACTTTAAATGACACACATTGGCCCTTGGCGGGACTCAGTGGACCTCTGATTCTTCAATTCTTAAAGCAGTAATAAAGTTAAGGCCTCCTAGAGCCCCCATGTTTCTACATGGGACCTCACGAAAGTACCTGTTTGCTCCAAAAATCCACAATGGAGTTATCACTATGGAAATTACCAGCTTTCCTGAGTTGGCAGCCCTAGGGTATAAAGAACCCTGTAAGTCCTTCCTGGCGGACAAAGTTATTCTGTTCCAGATGCTGGATTCTATTCCAAAAGTGGCCTCAAGATTACATGTAAGTCAAGAACTTGTGTTGCCTACTTTTCATCTGGAAGATGGACAAAAAGTTAGTCCTCTAGATGTCAGGGAGACACCAAAGATGTATATTCATGCTACCCTGACTTTCAGGGCATCAGATTTCCTGTTTATGGTTCCCAGAGGTTCACGCAAGGGGGCCATAGTGATCTCCCTCTTATATACATATACAAGGAGCGTCTCAACCTCCTGGGCAGCTGCTTGTAGAGACTCAATGAAGTCAATATGCAAGGTGGCAAAGTGGTCATCCATATATGTTAATTTTGTCAAAATGGTTATCTGGTTATCTGGAGGCCATAATTAACCCTATTTTGTTTCTACATTATCCCACCCTGGTTATCTAGCTAGTTCCCAGTGGTAGGCTAACATGGAGCTGTCAGGAAAATATCAAATACTTACCGCAATTTCCCTTTCTTGGTGAGCTCCATGTCAGCATAGACTCCCACCCAGGTGCGGAAATAGAGTTATGGAATGCTGGCCTGAGGGAGGGAGTCAAATTTATGAGGTAGGCTCTGCAGGTGGCAGTATGTAGGCTGACATGGAGCTCGTCAGGAAAGGAAAATTGCGGTAAGTTTTTGATATTCAATATTATGTTTATTTTGCCATAATTATTTTGGAAATAAAGAGTCGTGCCAGTATTGAGGGGGTGAAAACTTGGGACTTGGTTATGCCCTAGGTATAAAAAATGTACAGGTCATACACAGAGAGATCAAGAGGTAAAGAGGTTAATGTACAGATTTGCAGGAGGTGAAATGTAAATACACATGTCAGATCGGAGACAGGATGGGGCTGACATGAAATTGTTGAATGACAGTAAAGGGATAAATGTATTGTTTATTACTGTTGGCACTGTTACTGAATTGAACTTGTGCTGGCTGGTGGTCAAGAGGCTTTATTTCCTCTCACATTGATCAGGGTATGAAAGAAAGCAGGGCTTCCTGATCACCAGCAAGTAAGTGAGACATGACTGCTAATGACAGCCTTTAAAAATGGTAAAAATATGGGATGACATCCTAGAGGCCGCAGATGAAGGAGAATCTTCTCTCCTGATCCTGTTGGACCTAAGTGCGGCCTTTGACACGGTAGACCACGGACTACTATTGGCTAGGCTAGCTGAAGTTGCCAAAGTCACGGAAGCGGATCTACCTTGGTTCTCCTCCTTCTTGGAAAACAGATCACAAACAGTGAAATTGGGATCTTTCACGTCAGAAATGCGTACGGTATCATGCGGAGTCCCTCAGGGATCTCCCTTGTCACCGGTACTGTTCAATATCTATCTCCATCCCCTCTTTGAGATAATCAGCAACCAGAAGCTACTTTACCATTCCTACGCAGACGACACACAGCTGTATCTCCGCGTCAGCAACAGAAAGGATCATTCGATGGGATTAGAGAGTTTGTTCACTCTTATAGATAACTGGATGACATCCAGTTATCTAAAACTCAACGGTTCAAAAATGGAGCTTCTTCTGTTTCACGCAAAGAGGAAAAGTCTCCCCACCTCAACTTGGATCCCACCACCCATCCTGGGAAAAATTATCGCCCCGAGCTCCAAAGTCAAAAGTCTCTGAGTCATTTTTGACTCCCACATGACAATGGATGCACAAATAGGGGCGGTAGTCAGCGGATCCCATCATCTGCTGCGCCAGTTACGCCGACTCGCTCCTTTTATTCCTAAAGAGGACATTGCAGTCGTGGTGGGAACAATCGTCAATTTCAGACTCGACTATGCAAATGCCCTCTATTTAGGACTCCCCAAATACCAAATCACTCGTCTGCAAGTCGTTCAAAATACGGCCGCTCGATTAGTGACTGGGAAAAAACCATGGGAGTCAATCTCCCTTTCGCTAAGATCTCTTCACTGGCTGCCAGTGAAAGACAGAATCACTTTTAAGGCACTCTGCCTAACACACAAGTGTATTCAAGGAAACGCTCCCCAATATCTATGCGAAAAAATAAAAGCCCATAACCCCAATCGCACTCTGCGATCCACAAATCAAAACCTACTGTACATCCCAAAGGCAAGATACAAATCCAAAGGAGATCTGAGATTTTCTGTCCAAGTACCACGACTGTGGAATGCACTACCAACTACCATCCGACTGGAGTCGGACCACTTGGCCTTCAGGAGAATGATTAAAACTCATCTCTTCTGAGGCAAAGGGTTTCCTTATCGAAGGAATGGAAACAGCGCCCAGAGGCGATTCAGTTTGCAAGTGTTGCGCTCTATAAGTTTTTCACTCACTCACTCACTTTGTTTACATTATGTGATGTTGTGACTAATCAAAGTGATACCATGGTACAGAACCACTCTCATTGGCTCTGTACATTCTGTCTGTAATTAAATTTAAGTGTGCAGTTCCTGAAGGATGCAAGATGTTAACACTCTATTTAAAAACGCTTGTATTTTGGGGGTTTGTATCAAGTCTTTTATTAATGAAATATTGGGGGTTGTCTGATGACTTCATTCTGAAACAAACAAATTGGCTGACTGTATTGCTCATCTGCTGGTTTCAATAATTTATGAGTCACTGACCAGAACAAGTATGGGGATCAGGAAACTTAGAGTAAATTTAGGGTCCATATTGGTAAACTTGATCTGAGTAAGGAAATAAAAGTATTACAAATAGAGGCTAAGCATGATATTTAGGCAACTAGAACTTGCAGGAATGGTAGCTTCCATGTTTTTCTTCTGTAAGGTTTACTTTATTTAAAAAAACAAAATCACTTCTACTTTTAAGGGAACCTTACACTCCATGTTCAACTTTTTAAAATGACCACCCTTTCTCATGCCGCCTACACACGACCGTTTTTCAGGATGTAAAAAATAATATATTTTTTAATGTCATTAAAAACGATCGTGTGTGGGCTGCAGAGCATTTTTCACGACAAAATGGGCATTAAAAATGTAGAACACGCTCTAAATTTTCACTTACTTTTTAACGCTGTTGTTTTTCATGGCGTAAAAAATGGTTGTGTGTGGGGTTTAATGACGTGAAAAAAACACGCATGCTCAGAAGCAAGTTATGAGATGGGAGCACTCGTTCTGGTAAAACTAGCGTTCGTAATGGAGATAGCACATTCATCACGCTGTAACAGACTGAAAAGCGCAATTTTTTTCTAGACCATTAAAACCGGTCGTGTGTACGTGGCATCAGACTATAGTAGTGCAGGGGGTGATGCCATTTTCCTGATGATGAGATCACAAAGAATGTTGAGCTCTGCGGCATAGTGCAGAATTGTCTTCTAAGTGAGATTTGAGATACCCAATGACATCAACCATACAAAGGACAGAAGGCGGGGGAAAGGTAAGTATTATGGCCCAGATTCACAGAGCGTGGGCGCACATTACGCTACCGTAGCGCAAACACCGTACGCTACGCCGACAGAGCGTCATTTTTGACTCCCACATGACAATGGATGCACAAATAGGGGTGGTAGTCAGCGGATCCCATCATCTGCTGCGCCAGTTACGCCGACTCGCCCCTTTTATTCCTAAAGAGGACATTGCAGTCGTGGTGGGAACAATCGTCAATTTCAGACTCGACTATGCAAATGCCCTCTATTTAGGACTCCCCAAATACCAAATCACTCGTCTGCAAGTCGTTCAAAATACGGCCGCTCGACTAGTGACTGGGAAAAAACCATGGGAGTCAATCTCCCTTTCGCTAAGATCTCTTCACTGACTGCCAGTGAAAGACAGAATCACTTTTAAGGCACTCTGCCTAACACACAAGTGTATTCAAGGAAACGCTCCCCAATATCTATGCGAAAAAATAAAAGCCCATAACCCCAATCGCACTCTGCGATCCACAAATCAAAACCTACTGTACATCCCAAAGGCAAGATACAAATCCAAAGGAGATCTGAGATTTTCTGTCCAAGTACCACGACTGTGGAATGCACTACCAACTACCATCCGACTGGAGTCGGACCACTTGGCCTTCAGGAGAATGATTAAAACTCATCTCTTCTGAGGCAAAGGGTTTCCTTATCGAAGGAATGGAAACAGCGCCCAGAGGCGATTCAGTTTGCAAGTGTTGCGCTCTATAAGTTTTTCACTCACTCACTCACTTTGTTTACATTATGTGATGTTGTGACTAATCAAAGTGATACCATGGTACAGAACCACTCTCATTGGCTCTGTACATTCTGTCTGTAATTAAATTTTAGTGTGCAGTTCCTGAAGGATGCAAGATGTTAACACTCTATTTAAAAACGCTTGTATTTTGGGGGTTTGTATCAAGTCTTTTATTAATGAAATATTGGGGGTTGTCTGATGACTTCATTCTGAAACAAACAAATTGGCTGACTGTATTGCTCATCTGCTGGTTTCAATAATTTATGAGTCACTGACCCAGAACAAGTATGGGGATCAGGAAACTTAGAGTAAATTTAGGGTCCATATTGGTAAACTTGATCTGAGTAAGGAAATAAAAGTATTACAAATAGAGGCTAAGCATGATATTTAGGCAACTAGAACTTGCAGGAATGGTAGCTTCCATGTTTTTCTTCTGTAAGGTTTACTTTATTTAAAAAAACAAAATCACTTCTACTTTTAAGGGAACCTTACACTCCATGTTCAACTTTTTAAAATGACCACCCTTTCTCATGCCGCCTACACACGACCGTTTTTCAGGATGTAAAAAATAATATATTTTTTAATGTCATTAAAAACGATCGTGTGTGGGCTGCAGAGCATTTTTCACGACAAAATGGGCATTAAAAATGTAGAACACGCTCTAAATTTTCACTTACTTTTTAACGCTGTTGTTTTTCATGGCGTAAAAAATGGTTGTGTGTGGGGTTTAATGACGTGAAAAAAACACGCATGCTCAGAAGCAAGTTATGAGATGGGAGCACTCGTTCTGGTAAAACTAGCGTTCGTAATGGAGATAGCACATTCATCACGCTGTAACAGACTGAAAAGCGCAATTTTTTTCTAGACCATTAAAACCGGTCGTGTGTACGTGGCATCAGACTATAGTAGTGCAGGGGGTGATGCCATTTTCCTGATGATGAGATCACAAAGAATGTTGAGCTCTGCGGCATAGTGCAGAATTGTCTTCTAAGTGAGATTTGAGATACCCAATGACATCAACCATACAAAGGACAGAAGGCGGGGGAAAGGTAAGTATTATGGCCCAGATTCACAGAGCGTGGGCGCACATTATGCTACCGTAGCGAAAACACCGTACGCTACGCCGACAGAGCGCGGAGAGGCAAGCACTGCATTCAGCAAGCTGTTGCTCCCAACGCTGCGTCGGCGTGGCATATTTTTCGAAAGGCGTAGGCCGGTGTAGGTGGAAGAGGGAGTGACCCCATGGTCTGAGCATGGTGCAGTGTTTTACGCCCGGTGGATGGAAGGACATGCTTGAAATTATTTTGGCTTGTAATAAACAATGAATAATTTAGATGCTTCATATGATTCTATGGGGAGCCCTGAGAGTTTATTGGAAGCCAGGTGAGAAATTACACATAAACTTACCCTTTCACAATTCAGTAAAACATCTCCCATTTTTGCAATCACAGTCCCTTTATCTTTTTCACAGGAAAGCACTAATTTTCACTATGCATCTATACAACAAAAACTGTTTTTTCAGTGTAATGCATATAAAGCTGGAATGGAGCTGAACAAAGTCTATGTGCCCTATTTATATATTATATTTGATTATGATGTGATTAAATCACTAGGACTGCCATTATTTTCTTCATACTCTATCTTATGCAGCTTATATCCCTAAGTGCCCATTCCAACCAGTCTGGTCACTTGTGTTATAATGGAAAAAATACTGCGCTGGTCACTGATATATAAAATCGTGGAAAATATAACTATCAAATTAAAGATGCTGCTGCAGCAAAATTGTCAGATATAAACAATGCATACAATGGAAAATAATAAGCTGCTCTGCATAAATCACATGTAAACGAAAAAAACACACCAAATCGTGCACAGGTCACAACTACGGTGTGAACGTAACCTACGCCCAGCCATATTTGCGTACAACGTAAACTACGTAAAATTTGACGGCTTGTGTTCTCTGGTCCATACCTTTGCATGAGTTGCACCTCATATATGGGGAATAACTTTACGCTGAACGTAAACCTTACGCAAATCGCTAAAATCATGCGCCGGGCGCAAGTACGTTAGTGAATCGGCGTATCTCACTCATTTGCATATTTGAATAGAAAATTCATGGGAAAGCCACATGCGTCCAGCGTAAATATGCGCCCACTCTACGCCGGCGTAGGAAAGTTACGTCGGTGGGATGAAGCTTATTTTTAGGCGTATCTTAGTTTGTGGGTCGGTGCATAGATACGACGGCGCACATTTGTACTTGCGTTGGCGTATCTGGGTATACGTCGGCGTAAGTGATTTGTGAATCTGGGCCATTGTAACTAATGCTTCCTTCTTATATCAAAGACATAAACTTATGTGTACGTGTAAAGAAATACTCTTGGCAGTCTGCCAAGTTTGTAACAACATGAAACATTGTAACTAACTTCCTTCTTAGAGCAAACTTCTGTGTGTAAATGCAGGAAGTTTAACCACTTAAAGTCCAAATCTTTTTCTGACACTTGTTGCTTAAGTTAAAATCAATAATGTTTGCTAGAAAGTTACTTGGAACCCCCAAACATTATATATATTTTAGCAGAGACCCTAGGGAATAAAATGGCAATTGTTGCAATATTTTATGTCACACTGTATTTGCCCAGCCGTCTACCAGAAGCATTTTATTGGAAAAAATACACTTCAATGAATAATAAAAAAAAATGTAAAGTTAGCCCAATTTTTGGGATTTTAATGTGAAAGATGATGTTACACAGCGAGAATCGTGATTTATCTTCTAAGCAAAAAAATCATGATTCTCATTTTAGCCAGAATCATGCAGCTCTAATGTGTCCCAACCTTGATGGTTTAAAGCAGTGGTTCTCAACCTGGGGGTCAAATGATGATTTGCCAAGGGTTACCAAATCCTAGGCTGCCTGTTCCTGAAGCCTGCACTGAGCAAGAAAGACAGAGGGAAAGATGGGGAAAAAACAAGGAATTAGGATAAAGAGAGATGAAAGGGAAAGAAAGGAGAACCAACAGAAAGAATGGTACATCCTAAAATGTACTATAAGGGGTTTTAATACTGTACGAGTGGAAGGCACACAGGGAGTGCTAAATGTCCATGGGTTAAGGGTACAAATTACTTGTCTTGCCTTGGGTGCTTTCCACCTACGCTATGAAAATAATTTTACTGTTGGTGGTCCCGACAACTTGGGAAATTTTATCAAGGGGTCACTTCACAAGACAGTTGAGAACCACTGGTTTAAAGTGTGTGCCAAATGTGCTTAACCACAAAGTTTAACCTGGTACCAACCCAGAGGGTTGAATGTCTTTGCTCCCCATATTAGGAGTCTTCTGATACATCAAGGTTATTTGTATGCCGATTCAAAGCACATTTAATAGTAAAAGACACAAAACTAGACATGTGCGATCTATTTCATTACGAACTGAAATTCGGACCAAAGTTTTGTTATTCTGAGACTTGGATGTATCCAAATCTCCAAATCACAATAGTAATGAATTTTTATGAATCTGAAATTTTTTTTGTAAAAACAACATATTAATTTGTATTAATATGTTTCATTCATCTTCAGAGGGTTGTGTATGTTCAATAATATGTTTCACACTCTGTACTATTATAAATGGCCAAAGCTAAAGTCACATGAAAGTCACTTTGCAGTTGCAAATTGCAATGCTAAGTTGTTGGTTTCAGCAGTGTGAACCGAGCCTGAGGCCCCATACACACGACCGAGTTTCTCGGCAGAATCCAGCGAGAAGCTCGCTGGGAGACGTATTCTGCCGAGAAAACCAGTCGTGTGTACACTTTCGACGAGCAAACCGTCGGGAAGTTCGTCGAGCCAAAATAGAGAGCATGTTCTCTATTTCCTCGTTGTTCAATGAGGAAATTTGGCTCAACGACCTTTTGGACCGCTCATCGGGAACCTCGACGGGCGGAACGATGAGTTTCATCCGACGAGGTTCTCGGACATGTGTACGGGGCCTTGATGTTTGAAGCATCTGAAATAACATAATGACATAATGAATAAATCCGAATCTTCCTGAATTAGATTTAAAAAAAACAGATATACAAAACAAATCTGCATATCTGAAACTAGGAAGGTGGTAAGTTTCAATGACCGTGGGGCCTTTCTGCCAATTGTGGACACCCATGTTAAAAGACCTGAGACCATTGAGAGATCCCCAGGAAGTTATAAATGAACTTACTGGTGGGACTAAAAAGTGATTGAAAAGGTACAACTGGACTATGGTAATCAGGATAAATAGGGGCTGGCGGGGTTCAAGGACATGTTTACTAGCAGAAGATCTGAGAAAAGTAACTTACAGTATATTGTAGTTTATTTTGTAAATTCCCTTCCCCACTTCAATACTGGGCACTTTCCCCCCTTCCTGCCCAAGCCAATGTTCAGCTTTCAGTGCTGTCGCTGTTTAAATGACAATTGCGCGGTCATGCTACACTGTACCCAAACAACATTTTTATAATTTTGTTCTCACAAATAGAGCTTTCTTTTGGTGGCATTTGATCACCTCTGCGGGTTTTTTTTCTAAACAAATTACAAACAATTAAAAAAAAAAAATGTTGTTAGTTTCTGTTATAACATTTTGTAAATAAGTACATTTTCTCCTTTACTGATGGACACTGATGAGGCTGCACTGCCGGGCACTGATAAGGTGGCACTGCTGAGCATGGATGTGGTGGCACCAATGAGGTGACACTGATGGGCAGTAATGATGGGCTCTGATATTTGACACTGATGGGCACTCATAGGCGGCACTGATGGGCACTGATAGGTGGCACTGATATACAGCACTGATGGGCACTCATAGGTACTTATGGGTGGCACTGATGGGCACTGATAGGCAGCACTGATGGGCACTAATAAGTGGGCACTGATGGACATGGATGGGCACTGATAAGTTGTACTGATAGACACTGATGAGTGCCACTAATCGACACTGATAGATGGCACTGATTGGCATAACTGATTAGGAGGCACTGGCTGGTATTGCTGGTGGGCACTGATTGGCATCATGTGTTGGCACACATTGGCATAATGTGTGGGAACACATTGCCATCCATGGCCACCAGGGATGCCATCCCTGGTGGTCATCAGTGGTAGCCATCCCTGAAGGTCCAGGTGGCATCATAAACAATCAGCGCAACCCCCCCTGTCAGAGGAGCAGCTGATCAGCTCTCCTCTACTCATGTCTGTTAGACACGAGTGAGGAAAAGCCGATCAATGGCTCTTCCTGTTTATATCGTGATCAGCTGTGATTGGACACAGCTGATCATGTGCTACAGAGTCTCTGTCAGAGACTCTTTACCTAGGACAGAGTTGCGGTGTGTCAGACTGGGGGCACAGATCGGCTTGTTATCATAATGACGTCCGTTGAGGATAACATAACCACTTTGCCAACGTAATTTTGCTACATTATATGGCATGCGGCAAGTGGTCAACTAGTGAAGCAACCTGAGCAAGTTACTTCTGGGTTTATTTCTTTGCGAGGGGCTATCACAGAGCATGACATTTAGAAACGATTCTGTATTGAGCTTTGTGGAGTGCTGTTGAGGCCATCACAGTGTTTTGAAGAAGCTTTTGCTATAATGGTTTGTTATCATACAGTGTGGTCCATTTCTAGGCCTTCATCTGTCCTTTGGGGCACTGTGCCTCATACTTATACAAAGGCACTATTCCTCCCTCTGACCTAAACAGTGGGGAACAATTCCTCCTTCTGACACAAACTTACCACAGGTGCTATGTAATATTTTTATTCCCACTGACCTTGATGGCACTGTTTACTGCCATTGATGCTGGGGCATTTTCTACTCCCACTGGCCATATTTCAGCCTCCAAAATCTAAAGGACATTAAATTTGCCTTTCGTTTAGAAAGCTTGGAGACCCATATTTAAACATTTGACACATTTTCTGTCTTCCTCACAGGGGGTCTTCCTGATGTATTTAACCCCTTAGGGACAGCCGCATGTACATATACGTCGGCAGAATGGCACGTACAGGCACAATGGCGTACCTGTACGTCCCTGCCTAGACGTGAGTCGGGGGTCCGATCGGGACCCCCCCCCTGCTACTTGCAGCAGCCCCCGTAGCTGTGTGAGCGATCCGGGATGAGGGGGCTCGCACAGCCTAATAAAGTTTAAACCCCTTGTTCACCGCCCTAGTTAACCCTTTCACCCCCTATCGCCAGTGTTACTAAGCGATCATTTTTCTGATCGCTGTATTAGTGTCAGTGTTGCCGCTAGGTAGCTAATTTTTTTTTTTATTGCGATTTTTTTTATTAAAGACATGTGGCTGAATACATTTTGGCCTAAATGTTTGACTAAAATGTAGTTTATTCGATTTTTCTTATAACAAAAATTTAAAAATATAGATTTTTTTTCAAAAATGTCGCTCTATTTTTGTATATAGTGCAAAAAATAAAAATCGCAGAGGTGATCAAATACCATCAAAAGAAAGCTCTATTTGTGGGAAGAAAAGGACATGAATTTTGTTTGGGAGCCACGTCGCACGACCGCGCAATTGTCTGTTAAATCGTCTCAGTGCCGAATTGTAAAAGCGCCTCTGGGCATTTTGCAGCATATTGGTCCGGTCCTTAAATGGTTAAATGACAGAAGGGGTGCACTGCAGAGGGCTGAGCTGATGAATGCTGAGTGAAGATTTTCTTTTTTAATTCTGGAAACTACACGGCCGAGTTTCTTTTATCATTAGCTGAGTGTTTGTGAATAATTATGTATTTTTGTGCCTGGAATCTCATCATTGTTTCATGATCTTTGACATTTAGTATATCTATGTAAGCAATGTTACACTATATATAATACAAACATTGTATGATATATATGGCCAGTTTTAGTACTATTTTGATCTGCCTAAATATATGCACAAATGTATCTAGTTCATTAACTACATCTGAGATATGCTTGCAAATATTCAGGTGAAAATTCAGGTGATTGCTAATTGTTGATTCTCTTGATTTACCTACAATGGACATTTTGTACTGTGTGATTCTACTTTGTATTTCACCTAAGCAAAAGAGTAAGACTTTCTGGGGATTCTCTCTCCAAATTAAATTCACAGTGAAACCAATAATAATCTACGCTTTAGCCCACAGACACATAATTAGTCAGTTAACTAAGTATTGCATCAGATTGAAATGAGACAATCTCCGGTAGCTAGAAGTAAATATAAAAAGGTGTACACATTTAAAAAGGAAAAACAAGATGCACTACTCAGCAGTCATCTTTCATAATTCTAAATACTCAAAATAACAAAAATTAAATTTGTTTTGTCACTATACTTTGGATATCATTATCTCTCATGTTGCTGTCTGTTATAGGTAGTATAATCTAAAGTAGTGTATATGTGAACGTAAGAACACAAATATGCCCTTTTTTTGCAGGCCAAGTACATATCTGCAAGTAGATAAAAAGGCATGTTAATGGTGCCACAAACCCAGTGAGCTTTTAACTTCCTGCCACTGACTTAAAATTTATTTTCCAGCTATCATGTGTAAACTACAAAACACTCCCTATATAAGAGATATGAGGAGAAGTAGAAGTGTTTATAGTCCAAATTAGAACAGCATAGGGCAAAAGCACTGCTGTTCCATAGATCCAATGCAGTTCATTCGAGTTGCCAATCTAGGAAGCTTGTTGTTTGCCAGGATTACCTGGTGGGAATAAAGAGAAAAAAGTCTGAAAAATTAAAACCAATCCAGCTGCTTCATTTATGGACTGGTATGCTACAATATATTTTACTACTTTAGTATTAGGCTGTATACAGTATACCCCTTTATTTCCAGACCATTTTTCAATGCTTTGACAGTTGGCCTGACAATTACCCGGTCATGTAAGGGCCCTTTCACACCAGTATTGATCCGCCTCCGTGTGTCCGTCTGCTCATCGGGGATTCCTCTGTAAATCCCCGCTGAGCTGTCGGCTGACAGGGCGGTCCCCGCACACTGTGCAGGGACCGCCCTGTTTTTTCTCCACTCTCCCCTATGGGGAGCGGATGAACACGGAGCGTGTGTCCGTGTTGATCCAATCCGCTTTGCAGACGGAAGAAAAAATAGGGCTTTCTTAAGTCCGCAAAAGTGGATCTTTGCGGAGGCAGACAATTGCGGGTGTCAGCGGATGTTCATCCGCTGACACCCGCTATCCCATAGGGATACATGTATGTCCGTATTTCATCCAAAAAGAACGTAGCTATATTCATTTTTTATGACTTTATAATACAGATAACATTTTCTTTTGGTGGTATAAAATAACTACATTTCTCATTGACTGTTGGCTTTTTTTAGCCCCTTAAATGCCAGGACAGTACAATCACCCCAAAACGTGTTTTGTTTAATTTAGACCATAGCATATACAGTGCAGCAGTTAGAGTTCAGCTTGCAGATTTTAGTGGTCAGGGGGTATTGCCCCTTTAAAAGTTAGTGGTCAGTGGTGTGTGCCTATTTAAATGTTGGCAAATAGTAGTGAGTTTTTCTGTGTTGCAGAACCCGTAGCGAGACTCCCAATTCATCAAATATTGAGGTGAAAATACCCTTCACTTTAAGACTCGATTCACATCTATGCATGTTGCTTTTGAGCGTTTCTGTAGTGCTTTTTGCGGTGCTTGCCGTGTTTTTTGGACACATGATTTGCATTTTGCGTTGTTTTTTTTTACACTGTATCTAGCTGGTTGCTAAGGAGGGGACAGGGAAGCCGCCCGACGCATCCTTAACAACTGATGAGTCAAAAGCTGTCAGCGGGCTACCTGCTGAATTAAAAAAAATCTAGAGAATAAACAGCGTGGGGTCCCCCCACCCCCCCGGGTCCATATTAGGCCCTTGGGTCTAGGGTGGATTTGGAGGGGACCCCTCAAGCAAAATTAAAAAAAATGGCATGGCGGGCCCCCCAAAATCCATACCAGACCCTTATCCGAGCATGCAGCCTGGCAGGTCAGGAAAGGGAGGGCGCCGATGTTCTGCATTTCTTAAATAACGCTGGGGGGTGTGGCAATCAGATGTCACACAGAGACCACACCCCCTTGTGACACCGCCCAGGGAATGATGTGTATGTGACATCATAAGGGGTGTGACATCATGTGGGGTAATCTGATTGCCACACCCCCATCATTATTTAAGGAATGCAGGACATCAGTGCCAACAGATCAGCAGGATGCAGCATCGGAGGAGGATCGTTGGTGGGAGTGGTAGCAGAGGAAGAAGGACACTGAAGAAAGAAGAACAGTGGAAGAAGAAGCAGGGGAAGAGAAGGAGAAGAACAAAGGAAGAAGGTGCAGGAGAAGATGGAGGAAGACCGGAGAAGAAGAAGAAGATGTTAATAAAAGACTTGTCTACTGTTGTTTTTAACACTACACTACGTTTTTTGGTGAATGTGTAGGGGTACAATGTACCCCATACTCATTCACATGGGGGGGGCAGGATCTGGGGGCCCCTTGTTAAAAGGGGCTTCCAGATTCCGATAAGCCCCCCGCCCGCAGACCCAGACACCCACCAGGCAAGGGTTGTCAGGAAGAGGCTCTTGTCCCCATCAACATGAGGGCAAGGTGCTTTGGGGTGGGGGCACAGAGCCCCCTGCCCCAAAGCACCCATTCCCCCATGTTGAGGGCATGCGGCCTGGTATGGTTCAGATGGGGGGGACGCTCGCTCGCCTCCTCCCTTTCCTGACCTGTTGGGCTGCATGCTCAGATATGGGTCTGGTATGGATTTTGGGGTGACACCCACACCATTTTGTTTTTTTTAATTTGGGAAGCCAGCTGACAGCTGATGATTCATTGGTTGTTAAGGACACATCGGTCGGCTTCCCGACCCCCTCAAAGAAATTAAAGATTAATCAAGGAATGAATAGTTAATTTCTACAGCCCTAATTTAAAGCCCCAAAATACTCTCTTTCCTTTTGCTATACAGAGCTAGCAAAACTATAACATGGTGCTCAGGGGAATAAAGGGATATAGAACATGTCACAGATTTTTCTAAATTGTGTCCTATTACCTTTTGCCTCCTTGCAGGCTATGTACTCCTTACCTTCACATGTGCACTTCTACTACATACAATTACAACATGCAGTTAAGGTGCAATGTGACATTAAGAGTCGGTTCACACTGGGGCGACACGACTTCCAGCGCGACTTTCAGAGGCGACTCAGACACGACTTGAGAGGGAGAGGTTTGCCTAAGAAATGTATGTTATCTTATCTGGAAAGTAGCTAGTGATCAGACTTCTGAGGCGACAAGTCAAATTGAAGTTGTACAGGAACCTTTTCTGAAGTCGGAGCGACATGAGTAGTGTGTATTAACACCGCTCCTATTCACTAACATTGTTTTTCTCTACAGCGGGACTTGGGACGACCTCAAGTCGGATCCCAAGTCGCCCCAGTGTGAACCGACTCTAAGGCGGCGTACAGACGATCGGATATATCCGATGAAAACGGTCCGCGGACCATTTCCATCGGATATGTCCGATCGGGAGTTTGATCCGATGGCGTGTACACACCATCGGATCAAATTCCCCGCCGCCGGACGGCGCGGTGACGTAGTGGTGACGCGGCGGTGACGTTGACGCCGCCGCGTCACCGCCACGTCACCGCACCAGGAAGTAAAACACTTCCGCGCATGCGCCGAATCCATTCGGCAGCGGCGCGGCGGTGGTGGGAGCCGACATGTCTGCTGGTAAGTGTACTAACCAGCAGACATGTCGGGCGGACAGATTCCCACCGGATAGATTTCAAAGCATGCTTTGAAATCTGTCGGGTGGAGAAATCTGTCCGCTAGCCCATACACACGAGCGGAGATGTCTGCTGAAACGGTCCATCGGACCGTTTTCAGCGGACATATCCCCTCGTGTGTACGCGGCCTTAGAAGTGGCACTTACAGTATCTCCTACATCTATCTTTAATCTAATTAAAACAGCTGATAGCTCTAAGGGATTCATGCTACTGCCTAAATTCCATAAATGCCACCCTGGAAAGGCGGAGAGGGATTTGGGTCCAATAACGGGTTACCAATGAGAGGAGGCTTATCAGGCAGAAGTAACATGCTTGCTCAATGTGGTCTAGAAACTTGTTCAGCTCTATATTAATTTCCACTCTCATTATACCTCCCTGAGACTTTAAAAGATGGGTTACTGTATGGAGCCACACTGTCATAGATGTAAAAGAGACCATGGAAATTTAATCTATTTACTGTGACGTTGCCCCAAATTACATCTCTATTGGAGACAGGTACTAAAAAAAGTACTAAACTAAGTATTCAAGGTAAATATTTTGCTGGATCCTAAATTCTATCTCCTAAATGTACTTGGGTGGGTTGTTGAGGAGAAGCACCCTAAGATAGCCATAGGAAGGGCCCTCTTTCATAGTGGAAGGCTAATTATTGTTACTCTTTACTTTAGAAAGCCATATTTACCTACACAGGGGCTGCCCACTTAAATTTAAAAAATTGTGAGGACCATGGTTGGAAACTCCTGGCCTCAGCCTATGGGAACTTATATACCAGAAATTGTTTGTGTCCAAATAGGTTATGCATGTATGACTCGTGTTCAGTGTTGGCAATACTGTATATCTATATTCAACTATGTGTATGAAGGTATCGCTTTGAATTTTATTTTTTTCAAATGATCTATTCCATCCTGAATTGTCAATCTGTTTGTTTTTTTAATAAACATTTTCTGATTTAAAATATATATATATATATATATATATATATATATATATATATATATATATATATATATATATATATATATATATATATATATATATATATATATATATCTATATAAAACAACTCTAAAACACATTGGGGGTTATTTACAAAAGGCAAATCCACTTTGCACTACAAGTGCAAACTACAAGTGCAAAGTGCACTTGAAATTTCACTGAAAGTGTACTTGGAAGAGCAGTCTTTGTAGATCCGAGGGGGTCATGCAAGGAAAATAAAAAACAGCATTTTAGCTGGCACATGATTGGATAATAAAATCAGCAGAGCTTCCCCTCATTTCAGATCTACCCCTCAGATTTACAGCGACTGCACTTCCAAGTGCAATTTTAAATGCACTTTGCATTTGTAGTTTGCACTTGTAGTGTGCACTTGTAGTGCAAAGTGGATTTTCTTTCAGCAAAAACCCCCAATGTATTAACATTTTGTAGGTAATGACTAAAAGACAAGAGCCTGACAGTCAAATGGCACAGATATACAGTTTTTGCTGATTTATTTAATGATGGACATCTGTTTCATTAGTTCTGGCTACCACAAGTTTGACTGTTATTACTTTGTGTCCTAGATTTCGCTATTTTGCTTCATTTTTTTTGTGGAGATTAATGCAGATTAATACATGATGCACTCTAAAAGCAAACATAGCACAAAAGATATTTGCTTTCCATTGTAACCTGTCATATTTTACACCATAGACAAAAAGTAGGCAAATACATCTCAGTATGCATTCATTTAAAAACAATACAGTTATTTGCAATATATATATATACATATTTATGTATATAGTAATTTAATTTCTGTTCGCAATAGTCTTATGTTATCACTTTTATGTATAAAACATTCAGAACAAGAAATATAAAAGCAGAATTGTAATCCCTTAATGCTTAATGTAATGCTTTGTCACATTGCAAAGTGTTGTCAATCTACCATAGAAAATCTTTCTAAAAAGAGGATAGAGCACAAGGATGACCTTAAAGCTAAACTCCAGGTTTAGGGATGAGCTTCGAGTTCGAGTTGAACTCATGTTCTACTCGAACATTGCCTGTTCGGCGAACAACAAACAATTTGGGGTGTTCGCGGCAAATTCGAAAAGCAGCGGAACACCCTGTTAAAGTCTATGGGAGAAATCTAAACTGCTAATTTTAAATGCTAATATGCAAGTTATTGTCCTAAAAAGTGTTTGGGGACCTGGGTCCTGCACCAGGGGACATGTATCAATGCAAAAAAAGTTTTAAAAATGGCCTTTTTTTTCGGGAGCGGTGATTTTATTAATGCTTAAAGTGAAACAATAAAAGTGAAATATTCCTTTAAATTTCGTACCTAGGGGGAATGTAAAGTAAGCATGTGAAATAGTGCATGTTTGCCGTACTTAGAACTGTCACTGCATAAAGTGTAATTGCTGAAAGAAAAAAAGTAATTTAAAACCGGACTCGGGGCTATAATGAATTGTCGGCTCCCGGCAATTCAGAGAGAATTCATTCATAAAAAAAAAAAAGCGTTGGGGTCCCCCCAAATTAAATTAACAGGCCCTTCAGGTCTGGTATGGATATTAAGGGGAACCCCGCCGTCAATTTAAAAAAAAAATTACGTGGGGTTACCCCCAAATATCCATTCCAGACCCTTCAGGTCTGGTGTGGATTTTAATGGGAACTCCACCCCAATTTTTTTTTTAAATGGCATGGAGTTCCACCAAAAATCCACACCAGACCCCTTATCCGAGCACGTTAACCTCACCAGCCGCAGAAAAGAGGGGGGACAGAGTGCGGCCCCCCATTCCTGAACACATGCCCTCAACATGGGGAGGATGTCCCCATGTTGATGGGGACAAGGGCCTCATTCACACAACCCTGGCCGGTGGTTGTGGGGGTTTGCGGGCAGGGGGTTTATCAGAATCTGGAAGACCCCTTTAACAAAGGGGACCCCCAGATCCTGGCCCCCCTATGTCTCAACCGGAGACAGCCCGGCGAATGATGCTGCTGAAGCTGTGACATTTCTTATATTGGTGAGGCAGGGTCACTGGTCACGTAACCCCGTCCCTTTCTAATGCACCCTCTGCTATGTCACTGGGGAAGCCCAGGCTTCCCCCTTGCGTCAGAGGGGGCGGGGTCACGTGACGGGTGGCCCCGCCTCACAAATATAAGAAATGTCACAGCCTCAGCAGCATCATTCGCCGGGCTGTCACCGGTGGAGATAGGCGGCCGGCAATGCTGCACTCTGGATCCCAAATGATCTTCTCATCGCTGGACCGGAGAGGAGATCATCCTTCGCTGGATACAGACAACGTTGGAGCGGGGAGCCGGACCGAGAGTGGATTACCACCGCTGGATTTTTATTTATTTATTAATAAAGGAATTTTTTCCACGGTGTGTGTGTTTTTACAACTATTTACACTTCCTTCGTGAATTGGTAGAGGTACAATGTACCCCATTACTAATTTACATAGGGGGGGCAGGATCTGGGGGGTCCCCTTTGTTAAAGAGGTCTTCCGGATTCTCATAAGCCCCCCGCCCGCAGACCCCCACAACCACCGGCCAGGGTTGTGGGGATGAGGCCCTTGTCCCCATCAACATGGGGACATCCACCCCATGTTGAGGGCATGTGGCCTGATACGGTTCAGGAGAGGGGGGTCACACTCTGTCCTCCCCTCTTTTCTGTGGCCGGCCAGGTTACGTGCTCGGATAAGGGGTCTGATGTGGATTTTTGGGGGAACTCCACGCCATTTAAAAAAAAATTGGGGTGGAGTTCACCTTAATATCCACACCAGATCTGAAGGGTCTGGAATGGATATTTGGGGGGAATCCCACATCATTTTTTTTTTAATTGACGACGGGGTTCCCCTTAATATCCATACCAGACCTGAAGGGCCTGGTAATTGAATTTGGGGGGACCCCCACACTTTTTTTTTATGAATGAATTCTCTCTGAATTCCCGGGAGCCGACTATTCATTATAGCCACGAGTCCGGTTTTAAATGACTTTTTTTCTTTCAGAAATTAAACTTTGTGCAGTGATAGTTCTAAGTACGGGAAACATGCGCTAATTCACATGCTTACTTTACACCCCCCAGGTACCAAATTTAAAGGAATATTTCACTTTTCTTGTTTCACTTTACTGTAAGCATTATTATACTCACTGCTCCCAAAAAAACTTCTGTTTTTAAAACTTTTTTTGCATTGATACATGTCCCCTGGGACAGGACCCAGGTCCCCAAACACTTTTTAGGACAATAACTTACGCACATTAGCCTTTAAAATTAGCACTTTAGGTTTCAAATATTCGAGTCCTATAGACTTTAACAGGGTTCTAAAGTTCACACAAACATTTGGTGTGTTCGCAGGTTCTGGTGCGAACCGAACAGGGGGGTGTTCGGGTCATCCCTATCCAGGATATGCAGATATTGTCTAAATATAAGAGGCATGGTGTTTCTTTGTTTATTTCTTGCAGATTTGTGCAATAATACATTGTGAAAAGGTGCCTATGTTCAGAGCTTCCTGTAATAAAGACCAGTCCTTGCTGCTCTCTCTTCTTGTGCAGGATGACTGCTTTATGCATCCCCCTCCTGTAGTTCTCAGCAGACAGCCTGCAGTGGGCAGAGCTGGCAGGGCATAGTGATTAAAGTGGAGCTCCAGCTTAAAATAAAACTTCCTTGCAATATCTTCCCTGTAATCTTCAGATAAACAATCGGTGAAAATTTTTTTTTTTTTTACTAGCCTTTTACCACTTAAGAACCCCTTCACACCGATATACGTTAGCAGAATGGCACAGCTGGGCACATCCATGTACCTGTATGTGGCCCTTTAAGCCCAGCCGTGGGGTCGCTCGTGCGCCACGCGACCCGGTCCGAAGCTCCGTGACCATGCCCACGGGACCCATGGACCCGATCACCGCTGGTGTCCCGCGAACAGTCCTCCGGAGCTGAAGAACGGGGAGAGGTGTGTGTAAACACACCTTCCCCATTCTTCACAGTGGCACTGTCATTGATTGTCTGTTCCCTGATATAGGGAAACACGATCAATAACGTCACAAGTCCAGCCCCGCCCCCTACAGTTATAAACACATATGAGGTCACACGTAACCCCCTTCAGCGCCCCCTAGTGGTTAACTCCCAAACTGAAATTGTCATTTTCACAGTAAACAATGCATTTTTATAGCACTTTTTGCTGTGAAAATGACAATGGTCCCAAAAATGTGTCAAAATTGTCCGATGTGTCCGCCATAATGTCGCGGTCACAAAAAAATTTCTGATCGCCGCCATTAGTAGTAAAAAAAATATAAATTTTGCGCAAACCAATCGATAAACGATTATTGCGATTTAGAAAAAAAATAAATAGGTAGAATACGTTTCGGCCTAAACTGAGAAAAAAAATGTTTTTTTTAGATCTTTTTTAGGGGTATTTATTATAGCAAAAAGTAAAAAAATATTTTATGTTTTTTTTTTCAAAATTGTCGCTCTATTTTTGTTTATAGCGCAAAAAATAAAAACCGCAGAGGTGATCAAATACCACCAAAAGAAAGCTCTATTTGTAGGAAAAAAAGGACTCCAATTTTGTTTAGGAGCCACATCGCACGACCGCGCAATTGTCAGTTAAAGCGTCGCAGTGCTGAATCGCAAAAACTGGCCAGGTCCTTAACCTGCATAATGGTCCGGGTCTTAAGTGGTTAGAATGGTGTTACTATGCAGATTTGCTAATCTGCCTTCTTCCTGGACCACAGTGGTTTTCTTCCTCTCCTAAGCCGCACAGACTCCTGGGAAACGAGTATCATCATTTCCCAGAAGTATGTGCGTTTTACTGTGACGAAAACCCGCTCTACTGCGCATGCGTGAGATCAGTTATCTACGTTGTCATAACGGGGCAGGATGATCCTCCGTTGCTGCCTGTTGTTATGACGACAAAACAAACTAACGGCACTGTGAGCGCCTTTCTACTGCGCATGCGCGATATCACAAGGTGCATGCTGGTTACCCACCATGCACCTCTCGCTGAAAAAAACAGGAAGGCGGAGGGACTGGGCTTCAAATGCCCACAGTAATGATGGAAACAGGCCACAAGATCACCTAGAGCATATAAAGTAAGTATTTGTAGTTGTTACTGTGCCGTTGTGAATATAAAATATGTTTTATGTAATGTTATAAATTGTATATTGCAAAAAAAATTTTTTCCCGGAACCCCTCTTTAACCACTTGAGGCCCGCGCTACCGTCGGATGACGGCAACAGCGCGGGCCTGAATATCCAACATGCCGTCATTTGACGGCATGTCATTCTGGCTTTCCCAGCGCGCGCTGTACAGTGCGGTGCGGGGAAGCCCTGTGTTGTCCGTGTCCCTTGGCAAACGGCCAATCAGAGCGGCCGTTTGTGATGCGATCTGTGGGCGAATGAGAGATGATCTCTCATAGATCATCTCTCATTGCCGGCTCACACAGAGACAATGTCCTGTCTCTGGAGGGGAGGAGCCCGATCTGTGTTCCTTCCTACATAGGGACACAGATCGGTTACCCCCCCAGTCACCCCCCCCTCCTCCCACAGTTAGAACACACCTAGCATACACATTTAACCCCTTCCTCACCCCCTAGTGTTAACCCCTTCAATGCCAGTCACATTTATACTGTAAATAGTGCATATTTATAGCACTGATCGCAGAATAAATGTGAATGGCGCCAAAAATGTGTCAAAAGTGTCCGCCATAACGTCGCAGTACCAATAAAAATCGCAGATTGCCGCCATTTCTAGTAAAAAAAAAAAATAATAAAAAATAATAATTCTCTCCCCTATTTTGTAAGCGCTATAACTTTTGCGCAAACCAGTCGCTTATTGCGATTTTTTTTTTTTACCAAAAATATGTAGAAGAATATGTATCGCCCTAAACTGAGAAAAAAAAATGTGTTTTTTTTTTAATTGGGATATTTATTATAGCAACAAGTAAAAAATATTGTATTTTTCTTCAAAATTGTCGCACTTTTTTGTTTATAGCGCAAAAAATAAAAATCGCACAGGCGATCAAATACCACCAAAAGAAAGCTCTACTTGTGGGGAAAAAAGGACGTAAATTTTGTTTGGGAGCCACGTCGCACGACCGCGCAATTGTCAGTTAAAGCGACGCAGTGCCGGAAGCTGAAATTTTACCTGGGCAGGAGGGGGGTGTAAGTGCCCAGTAAGCAAGTGGTTAAGCTTTAATCGTGAGCTGCTATTTGTTGATTATACAGTCATAGGCTGGTCCTTGACCAAGGTGTATTGCTTAAATTCTGTGGAGAAGTGTAGTCAGGGGACGAGCTATGATTTCTAAAAAGTAACTGGACAGAATTACAAATACTTTAGCAGGTAAACCAATTCATGCAAATCATTCACCTGTGTTTTAGTGACATTTTAACCTAACTATGGTTAGGTTAGGTCTATAGTCTATAGTCTATGGTATACATTTACATATGTGTCCGTAAACACACACAGCGCAGCTCAGTCATGGTCTTCTCTAGTCCCCTCACAGCATTTGACTGACAGCAGCAGGAGCCTATGCTCACGCTGCTTTCAGTGAAGGCTATGAAATCAGGGAAATAGGGAAAGGGAGGAGTTGATGACAGTCAAAGGGCTGGATCTATAGGGGAATCATGTGTTTAGGGGCAGGGGAGGTAGGACAATTGGGGGGGGGGGCATTTCTGATGTTATGCAGGCAATCCATTAAGGTAAAAATGGTTTAGGTTTAGAACCACTTTAATCTCTTGTCTACAGCCAACCAATCTAATTCAAATTCCCAGTTCAGGCTGAAACAAAAACAAAGGAAACAGGCTTGAAGAAAATCATCACACTTGTTTTTTACATTGCTGAGTTAAGTGCCAGTAGGTATGCATAACATTTTGTCTCATCTCACTAGCTTGCAATATCAGACAGGGAACCTCCCCCTGGTGTACAACTCCCTGACACCACAGCTAGCAAGGAGACAGCTTCTTTGCTTTGAGGCGCATGTCTCTGGCTACCATCACTTCCCTGAGGAAAGCATTGGCAAGAGAAATTCAGACAACGGTGGGGTGTGTCAGTCATGCACCAAGGAAGGGTGCTCTGCCTCTGACATTGTGGGTAGTGTTATAGGGCACCTAGAGAGATGGGACAAAGTAAAGTATGTGTAGTGATTCCAATGTAGATGGTGCTGCACAGTCTAGATGTGAGTAAATGTGAAAAGGGCACTATAAAGCCACAATTTAATATACACATAAAATATAAAATAAATACATATTATATCAATCTCAAGTGCATCAAAATAAGCAAGTAACTGGTAATTACTAAGAAATAATGTCCTAGTGCAGTAAAATAAATAATCCACTTTTGTGATCTGTTATTCTTTAAATGTGGGAGATAGACTGTGTGCCAATCACCTCAGTGCTCCCAGAACACTCACCTTACTGCCATATAACAAGAGCCTAGAATGAAGGTTCCTGCTATAAAGTCGGGTTAAAGGAGATTTAAACCATTTAAATGAGAACAGATCACACAAGTGGATTATTTATTTGACTGCACTGGGACAATATTTCTTATTACCACTTGAGATTTATGTTTTATGTATTTATTTGACAGTATCCCACAAAAGTGAGTACACCCCTCACATTTTTGTAAATATTTTATGATATCTTTTCATATGACAACACTGAAAAAAAAATAACACTTGGATACAATGTAAATTAGTGTGTGTACAGATTGTATAACAGTGTAAATTTGCTATATATATATATATATATATATATATATATATATATATATATATATATATATAAATAGATAACTGCACCAACCCTAATATGTATATTATTATTTACGGTAAAGTGACAAAATAATTAATCAATATATCCATCAATACTCTGTGAATCTATAGATAAAAGTGATTTTTGCAACCAATATAATATTCACATCAATTTGTTCATTAAATTCATTAATTCTCAATGAATTGTGCATACAAAGTAATTAAATATAAAGTGATTACATATAAAGTGATTCAGTGCAAAAAAGTCCCAGTTGATTATTCATAGATTAATCCCACGGGTCAAATATATGTTTGAGTGATCCACACGCTTGTGATTCCCCACCACCTTCCAAAGTTTGCACTCACCAGAAAGCAGTATTCAAAAAGCCTTAATTTTGGCTGGTTCAGTTGGTTCTGTATACAGGTATACCAGAGATTTGTTCTTTCATATGTCTCCCACCATCTACCATTATTTACTTGTGCCTTTAGACCGCCACCAAATCTATCCAGTATTCCAAACAGAGCATGTTCTGTTTCAAGAAGACGGCGTGTGGTTCAAGCCTCAGTGCAGATCAGGGGCCCGATGTGACGTCAGCGTCGCTCAACTAGCCTAAACATGCTTTGCAAACTGAGGCTTGAACCGCATGCCGTCTTCCTGAAATGGAATGGTGAGCACAGGCTCTGTTTTGGAATGCCAGATAGACTTGGTGCTGGTCTAAAGGCACAAGTAAATAATAGTAGATGGTGGAGACATATGAAAGAGCATTTCTGCATCTGCTGGGCAAATCTCTGGTATACCTGTATAAAACCACCTGAACCAGGAAACATTAAGGCTGAGTTCACACTGCAGATGGCCATGGATTACAGTAGGGGTCCGCTGCGTCTCTGTTTTAGGGAGGAATCGGGGACGAATCATTGCCTGAATTTGGCTCTAAAAACTGAGCCAAAGGCGCACAGGACTCCTGTGCAAGCCGCTCTTCAGCCGCCCCAGAGATATGTGAACCAGATCTATAGAGAGCCGGTCACCATCTCCTGACCTGCGAATTGGATGGGGGGAAAGCCCCATCCAATTCAAAATGATGTGATCCCAGCCTAAAGCCATGTACACACAACCATTTTTAATCTCATGGAAAAAACAAAGTTTTTCTCTACGTGATTCTTGTCAAGCCTGCCTTGCATACACATGATCGTGAAAAAAAAATGCTCGAACAAAGCGCAGTGACGTACAACACATATGACGGCACTATAAAGGGGAAGTTCCATTCGAATGGCGCCACCCCTTAGGCTGCTTTTGCTGATTTTGTGTTAGTAAAAGTATGGTGAGAGACAAATCTGCGCTTTTCAGTCTGTTACAGCGTGACGAATGTGCTATCTCCATTCAAATGGCGCCACCCCTTAGGCTGCTTTTGCTGATTTTGTGTTAGTAAAAGTTTGGTGAGAGACAAATCTGCGCTTTTCAGTCTGTTACAGCGTGATGAATGTGCTTTCTCCATTACAAATGCTAGTTTTACCAGAACGAGTGCTCCCATCTCATGACTTGCTTTTGAGCATGCACGCTTTTTCCCGTCGTTAAAGCCTACACACAACCGTTTTTTGAGCATGTTCTACATTTTTTTAAATTGTACAATTTTTAAAATGGCATTTTTTCCGTCATGAAAAAGGGTCGTGTGTATGCGGCATAAGGCTTTTTGATTGCTGCTTTATGGTTAGTGCAAACTTTGGAAGGTGGTGCTGAATCACGAGCGTGTGGATCACTCAAACATATATTTGGGTTTAATCTATAAAAAAATCATCAACTGGGACATTTTTGCACTGAATCACTTTATATTTAATCACTGTGGCCCAGATTCACATACACTTAATATTGCACTGCGTAATTGAAATACTCTACGCTGCCGTATTTTACCAGGCTCTACACCGAATTCTGGTAGATTTTTGCCCGTACGCTACGGCGGCGTAGTCTATTTCTCGCCGCGTACTCAAAATACGAGATTAGGGGGCGTGAAGCATTTAAATTAAGCGCGTCCCCGCGGCGATCGAACTGCGCATGCTCCGTTCAGAAATTTCCCGCCGTGCATTGCGCGAAATCACGTCGTTACGTCATTCGTTGTTTGAGTAGTGTCGTTTACGAACATTCCTATTCCCGGACGACTTACGTCAAAAAAAATAAAAGACGTCGGAAAACGTAGAAATTCGACGTGGGAACGACGGCCATACTTAACATGGGCTGTCTAATATTAGAGCAGCAAAAAGCTGGTATAGTGTTACGCAAAAAAAAGATGACTAAAGGTGCCGTAAGAGATTGCGAATGAAGATCGTAATTTCGGGGATCGCCGGCAAAAGCTCATTTGCATACCGAGACGCAGAAAACGACGGGAAGTCCACCCAGTGGCCGCAATTTTATTGCAGCGTAGATCCGAAGGCGTATGAACACGTAATCCAGTCGAATTGAAGCCCGCAGCCGTCTATTCATGGTTTGAGGTTTTCAACTAGCTAGAAAACGCGCGTAATTGGAAATTACTCCAGTCTAACACCAGTTAGACAGGCGTAATGGCTCTCTGAATCTGGGCCTGTATATTTAATTACTTTGTATGCACAATTCCTTTAGAATTAATGAATTTATTGAAAACATTGTTGTGAGCACTGCATTGGTTGGAAAAGTCACTTTTATATATAGATTGACCATGGATATATTGATTATTTATTTTGCACTTCAATGTGAATAATAATTTACATATTAGGTTTGGCGAAGGTACCTATTTTTATATATTTTCGCAGCAAACCAGATCTATTACTATTATTGTTTTTTTGACACATATCACACAAAGTGTAAATTTGCTGTCTCCTCAAAATAACTCAACACACAGACATTAGCCATGGACAAACAGGTGAGGGTTTGGTGGGACATAGCAACATATTGGAGAAATATAGAGAAGATAATATAACACCACTGAGATTGAGATGGGATGTGGGGCCAAATGATGGGTTAACAGATGAAGGTTTGAGTAAAGAGTGGTCTGATTTTTTCAACGGATGTGAAAACAAACTGTTGGATATAATTTTCGAAAGAAGGCAGATTAAATTAAATAAAATTGAGAACACCATCAGTAATCTAAAGAGAGCATGAAACCACATGTAGAAAATAATGACTATGCAACCAGGGCCAAGACGTTACAAGACTTTTTGGCAAAAACTGGACAATGAGGTGAAAAATAAAAAGGTAAAAAAATATCAAAGAGATAAAAAGGACTATATAGCAGGGAAGATTAACAACTGGCAGGAGGTGGAAACGTGACTAATTCTAATAATACTTCACTAAATGACGAAGCAGAGATAAAAGATGTAGATGGTCCTACACAGGAGAAACCCTCTGGGGCACCTACAACAAAAAAGAAAGTGCTGGAACCTATACCCAAGGGTGGTATCCAAACGAAACCCACCCAAAAAAACCTGATCAGGGGCCAGCACCCCATCCCTACCCATATCAACAAACAGGCCAATACTCCAGACCATGGAGGGGAGGCCCAAGGGGGAGAGGAAGAGGTTATTATGGCCAAAACTATGGACCGCCACAATGGCAGGGGGAATGGAGGGATTGGAGGGAACCCTTCAGACCCCCGATGCCGGTTTTTCAGACAAACAGGGGTGGATGGAACCACAAACCCCAAGAAGGAGAGGGTGCAGAGGCAAAAAGAAAAATGGGTTAGGGGAATGAATTGTTAATCTAATAAATATGTTTTTTTTACCAAGAAGAATTAACAGTACTAGACAAGGGTATTAAGTTTGCGCCTAATAAGTATTTTAATAGATTTGAAACTAATATAGATTTGCAGAAATTTATAAGAAAGCTGAATTTGAAAAAGCACTTTGGAGAAAAGGAAGACAGTAGTGAATAGCAAACTACCTCAGAATACACACATAGTCAATTAAGAAACCTCTCCACTTTCAATCCAAAATCTAATTCCCACTACTATATAGAAGTTTTTTTTTAAATGGTGGAGAAAAAATTAAAATCGATGCAACCACAGAAAAATAAAAAACAAGATAGAGTATGGAAAGGCATAAAAAAACTAGAGAAACGAAAAGATATAGTGGTGAGACCAGCAGATAAGGGGGAGGTCTGGTTATTTTAACCAAAAAAGATTATGCAGAGGAATTAAACAGGCTGGTTGAGGATATAACTACGTAAAAACACCTGATAAAGAACCCTAATAAAGAGTTAAAAACAAAACGTTTTTGCAATACAAGTGCACTGCAAGTGGAAGTGCAGTTGCTGTAGATCTGAGGGGGACATGCAAGGAAAATTAAAAACAGCATTTTTGCTTGCATATGATTGGATGATAAAATGACCTTCCTTTATTTTCAGAGCTTCCCCTCAGATCTACAGTGATCTACAGCGACTGCACTTACAAATGCACTTTCAAGTATCAAAATGTATCTAGTGTGTATGTGTGAACACAGTATGAGGGTTATTTACTAAAGGCAAATCCACTTTGCACTACACGTGCACTGCAAGTGCACTTGAAAGTGCAGTCGCTGTAGATCTGAAGTGAACATGCAAGGAAAATAAAAAACAGAATTTTAGCTTGCACATGATTAGATGATAAAATCAGCAGATCTTCCCCTCGGATCTACATAGCTGTACAACTGAGAAATGTACTACAGAGTAAATTGATCAGAATGAACTACTAAGCCATTTTAAGAGCTGGAATTGCTACGCATACACACACAGGAAATGTTGCTAGGTTACAGTTCCTCTGGTCACCAAGGCAACAGTGTTTTGTAGTAAGTGTAATCTATGATAGTTATACATCATTATGGTCCATTCAGTGCCAGACTCTGCAAAGCCAAGGCAGGATTTGTAAATGATTAAATTCATTGAAAAAAAAAAAGAAATGTGTGTCTATTTCAGAAAATATATTCTTGCAAAAAAAAGTCTTGCATTTCTCAGATTAAATAGCGGTCTTAACAGTTTATGCTAATTTTAATAATATATTATTAAGGTACTTAACATATATGTGTGTATAAATTACATTGCTTGCTATTTTTCCAGAACTAATGTGTGCCAGACCTCTACCTTCTTTTTTTTCTAATATGTGATGTAAGCATTATTAGTTATACCCACACAGCATGGGTGCTCCTAGCAAGTTAGATTTACAGACTCTGCCTGCTCCTATGTTCGTGAAGAAGCTCCACTTCCCCCTGCTATGTAGTGACATCATCTACTGCATGCTGTGGCACTGGGTCATGGGTCATGGGCAGAGGCATAGTTTGAAGCTTGTGGGCCCCCGATGCAAAAGTTGGCACTACCATCCAACGCTTCCATCACGCTCCAGGATACTTCGACCACACGCCAACATACTCCAAGTGGCTTCAGAGTTATTTCAGATCTGTATTTACATATTCAATGGGTAACTCAAAAGATTTTGGAGAAACTGTCCACATTATGACATACCTCTCCGGTTCTTTTGATTACCCTGGATCAAGGGTAGGCAACTTACGATGATCTGGAGGGCTGGAGATCTATCTAAACAACATGAAAGAGATCAAAGGTCACAGAAACGTGGCACCATTTTTTTGACAGGGTCAGTAGAGCAGTGGATAGTGTTAATAGGGCAGTGGATGGTGTCAGTAAAGCAATGGATGGTGTCAGTAAAGAAAGGGATATGTCAGTAGGACAGTGGATGGTGACAGCCAGTAGACTAGTGGATGGTGTCAGTAAAGCAGTGGACATTTTAGTAGGGCAGTAGATGGTGTCAGTCATTAGAGCAATGTACAGTGTCAATATGGCAGTGGACTTTGTCAGTGGGGCAGTGGATGGTGTCAGTAGGGCACTGGATGGGGTCAGTCAGTGAAGCAGTGTACAACGTCAGTATGACAGTGAATTTTGTCAGTATGGCAGTGGATGGTGTCAGTCAGTAAAGCAGTGGATGTTGTCAGCAAAGCAGTGCACTTGTCAGTAGGGTGATGGATGGTGTCAGTTAGTAGATCAGTGGATGGTGTACGTAAAGCAGTGGACAGTGTCAGTAGGGCAGTGGATGGTATTACTAGGGCAGTGAATGGTCCAAGTAAAATAGTGAATGTGTCAGTAGGGCAGTGAATTGAAGACCATTGGACAACACATTGACTTTTTAGGCACTCAAAATAGGTTAAAATACAAAAAAAATTGAGGGGTGTGGTTTCCGCATGGTGCCAGACAGATGCTTTTGAGTAGAGATCTGGCCAAGATTTTAGCAATAATCTACCAGGGTATGCCAAATAGATCCTCCAGCTCATGAGCATCGATGGATAAATTCCCATAAAGACACCTGGGTATAAAACTCCCTTGCTTGGGGGTTAATCAAATGCTTTCTTGTCGCAGATTGTGAGGGCTTAATCTGAGGGCCTAGTCTCATGCTGCTTCCACACATATAAGCTCACCAGCCATCTCATACAAATCCTAGTCCATGGAAGATCCATGCTCACCCACCAGCTCTAATGTGACATCCTTAACGAGAGGTCTAAAATGTGAGCTGGCTGGTGTCAGAGTTTAGAGAAATCCATCCAGAAGTAGTTGACGACCATCCATTCTGAACTATCCTATTTACTGTTCCTCATAGAGGACTCTGAAGAATGACAGGACATCCAAGAAGAAGCCATTAAAGAGTTGCAAGACTGTGTGACACAGCTTTCCATCACACAGGGCAGCCCTTTACAAATTAGAGGACCTCGAGAACATACATTTATGGGACACCTCAGGCTGCATGGGCTGCCGAAAGCCAATAAGGATGAGGATCTGCCAGACACAGTGCAGGGTATCTCTAATGCTATTCTCAGGCAACCAGCAACTAACATCCTGCGATTTAATTGAGTTCACAGAGCCTTTATGACCATGCAATTTGTCAGGCAATCAACGAGATGCCATCTGCCAGCTGCAGTACTTCGAAGATAAAAATGCCCTTGTGGTAAAGTTATGCAGGACTCCTCCTATTGATTTTGATGGCGCCTCCATCAACATACTTCCTGACCTGGCAAATGTGACCTTAAATCATCACCAATGACTCTGACATCGGCTGGATAAGCTGGAGACTGATACTACCATCTATCACTGGGGATTTATTTTGTGCCTCATGGCTACAAAGAATGATCGCTTATCCATGCAGTTCTTGAATATCACCCTGACTTTTGCAATGAATTCAATCTTCTACTATCTTGTTTTTGCTCTGGATACGTTGCCCACGCAAGACTCTTTTTGTTTCACTGGAGTATCATGGGGTATCTAAACTGTACTCCCTGTTGGGTGACACTCAGCTTATACTCATAATTACAAATTCCCTAATATCAAACTCACTGCATTGGACTGGGTACTTATTTTAATAAGAAGGGGGGTTAAATTACAATATCACATTTAAACCATTTTGAAGGGTTTCTCTTCAGGTAAACCTGATGTGTTTGTATGTGTGTATATATATATATATATATATATATATATATATATTATTATTATTTTTTATTTTTTTTATCTAAGTTCATTGTTTTTCCTAGTTTTTTTGTTATTTCATTTGATATGATATATTTTTGTTGTTTAATACATGGAAACATAGAACAGCGACAGCAGAAAAAGACTGAGCAGACCATCAAATTTCCCTTTTTTTTTGTTAATTTCTTTGTCTGTGTATCTTTTTCTAAGCCAGGTCTTCAGAACTGGACACAGTATTCTAAATGAGGTCTCACTATATAGAGGAATCAGAACCTCCTTCCTTCTGCTGGTGATTTCTCTAGTAATGCATCCTAGAATTCTATTCACCTTTCTCACTACCTGATCACACTGCATGCTCATTTTGCAATCATCTGTACCCCCCAAATCATTTTCTTCTGTAGTGCTGGCTATCACTGTACCCTCAATGTTGTATTCCCTGTTGGCCTTAATAAAAGCGGACACAATTTCTGCTGTGCTAAATGGAGGGACTGCAGAGCAGTTTTTGGACAAGGGCTCGCTTGCTGCTGTTGCAGATGGTATCCCTCACAAGATGGAAGGGCCAAGTGAGCACATAGCAGAGGTTGTGCCTACAACGCACTAAGCATATAATGATGTGGTAATTAATAAGGTAATGTCAAACATGTTAATGGAAGTGCCAGAGGGCATAGGTGTATATAATGATGATCAGGTATCAGGACAGTTGCTGGAAGAAGATCATGTGCCAGTGGAGTCGGTGGTTAGTGACGTTGCCATAAGAAACAACCACTCAGTTTTGTGCGGATCCCCTCCTGACAATGCCTTGCAGAACACTGGGGAAATTAGTCCCGAAATATGTGTGGAAGGCACTGGTAAATGCTGATTTTGTTGTTTTGGGGGACAACAAAAACATGGGTAGACCAGAGGGTCAAATTGAAATGTTCAATGATAAATGTGATGACATGTGTAATGATATAACAGGCACAGCGGAGGATGACAGTGCAGTAGACAGAGGCCTCCTACTTGTTCAGGGGGAAATAACCCAAAGCTTAATAAGATGTCAGTAAAAGGGTTTGACTCCCAAATAAAAGAACCCACATCTATTGCTAAAGTGTTTAAAAGGGCGGCCCCAAGGAAAATGGGCAGATGGCACTTTTGGAAGCGCACCCAGACACGGGGTGTCTTTGTAGTACCCAAGTGAGTGTAGCAGGGGGCACAGGGACGGTCAGCAGATAAGACTGGGTTTGGCCCTTGTGAGTAAGAGCTAGCACAGAGGTGCCAAGTGGAAGAGAATGGGTTTGTGTGTTACACCCCCTCCGGGGTCGAAACAGGGGGGATGATATGTAGCAGGGCAGTACCCTGCCAGGGTCTAATAAACAGCCAGTTCACTGATGAGTCAGCTATGTTCTGGGCTTTAAGAAATCACCAGACCTAGGTTCCCAGTTGGAGATGACTCCACCCTGCAGACAGGAGGTCTGGGCATGGGAGTCAGTAGAGTTTCACTTAGGAGAGAAAGGTGGGGACCAGTGTAGAATGAGGCTACTTGCTGTATGCACTGAGGGGCTGAGCATCCAGTCTGTGGGAGACAGACCAAGGCCCTGTTGAAACCTTGCTTCTTTTTACTTGGAACTATGGATCAAGGCATTAGGCCCTGGCTCCTGGAGAGCCCCTTGTTACTTCATTATGTTCTCTCGGATGCAACATTTACAATCTGTCTACTCGTTTCCTCAACCTCATTGGTCTTTTGCTGACTTAAACCCTATTACATTTTTCACTCTAAGGACCCACTGGGGAAAATTTGGACTAAACTCTCTTTAACGATTATAGGTAGTGACAATTTGTCAGGTAGTGACAATTTAATGGATGCCACAAATATTATTATTTTTTACATAATTGTCCTGTGTGGCTTCCTCAGGCATTTTTTAAACAAATACATACCTTGTTTAGAGAACTTATTTAGAAATATAAACATCCCCGGATTGAATTGGAAATTTTGCAGCTGCCTAAAGATGATGGATGTTTGGCTGCTCCGAAGCCCAGATTGTATTATCTAGCATCCCAACTTCAGAAATTAAATGGATGGAATATTATAGACTATGTAGATCCCATACAGCAAATTATATTCTCTCAGCTGCCGATAGTAAAGGTAGTTATCCTACATTTAACCACTTGAGACCCGCGCTATTGACAAAAGACGTCAACAGCGTGGCTCTCAAGTGCCAAGTTGACATCTTTGGACGTGATTTAAAGTGCATTACCCACGCGCGCCACTGGGTAAACACTGTCCCGCCGCATCGTTGAAAAACCGATGCATGTACCTAGCGGCCGCGATGTTCGTCGGGTACATGCGATCGGCGGAAACACAAGCAGATGACAGCAGGGACGTGGAGCTCTGTGTGTAAACACAGAGCTCCACATGCTGTCAGAGGAGAGGAGACCGATCTGTGTCCTGCCGCAATATCGCAGTCCCAATAAAAATCGCAGATCGCCGCCATTACTAGTAAAAAAATTAAATAATAAAAAAAATCATAATTCTGTTCCCCATTTTGTAGGCGCTATAATTTTTGCGCAAACCAGTCGCTTATTGCGTATTTTTTTTTTTTTTACAAAAATACGTAGACGAATACGTATCAGCCTTAACTGAGAAAAAAAATAGTTTTAAAAAAAAAAAATTGGGATATTATAGCAACAAGTAAAAAAAATATACTTTTTAAATTGTCGCTATTTTTTTGTTTATAGCGCAAAAAATAAAAACCGCAGAGGTGATCAAATACCACCAAAATAAAGCTCTATTTGTGGGTAAAAAAGGACATCAATTTTGTTTGGGAGCCACGTCGCACGACCGCGCAAATGTCAGTTAAAGCGACGCAGTGCCAAAATCTGAAATTTCGCCTGGGAACGAAGGGGGTTTATGTGCCCAGTAAGCAATGGTTAATTTAATACATAAAATTTGGACTATTATTCAACAAGATACTCAATATGAGGGATATACTCAATATATGCCCATATTAAATAATCTGAAATTGCCTGAGGATGTGAAACTTGAAAATTTTGATTTATGGAAGAAGTCTGGAATTCTGCTTCTTCATCCAACTCTCTGACAGCGAGGTTTTGCAACCATTTAATAAATTGGCAGAGACATATGATTTGCCTAATAAATTATTTTTTCAATATTTACAACCATGGCATGCTTTGTAGAGTCAAGCAAGGACTCTCTTATTGATATATAATCCTTCATCGATTTTAACTTTGGCAATAACTGCAACATGTTCTAAGCAAGGACTTATAGGGAGTATGTATTCTTCTTTACAAATGACAGCTAGAAGTTGAACTACAGTAACCCAAAGTGGGTAGCTTTGGGTGGTGGTGCAGGGATCTGGAGATACTTAGTGACAAGGAGTGGGAACAAGCTTTGAAGAATTTATTTGAGGTATCATTATCTTCTTTTCAGTGCCTAACTCAGCTATTTATCATTCACAGAGCCCAGTATACCCCTTTAAAGTTATACTCCTGGTGTAAAGCAGCTACACCAAATTGTACACTTTAACATATGCTGTGGCGATGACCAAAATTGCATTGCTACTGGGAGGGTGTATTTAATACTTTAGATTTCTTAGGTTCCACACAGGTCCATTTTGATCCAAATATAGCATAGCTAGGGATTATACCGGAAGACACCCTCCCAGTTTAAAGGCATGCGATGTGGTTGAAAACTATGTATATGGCTCATAAACTTATATTACCAAAATGGATATAAAAATACCCGCCAATGATAGATTAATGGAATAAGGCAATTAATCTAAGATGAGAGGAATTGACATATAAACATAGGAGGAGCCCTAAAAAATGTTTTAAAATCTGGCATTGGTGGCTAGTTTCCAACCTGTATGAACGATCAGTTGAGTAAACTAATGATTCTGAGGAAAAAAACAACAATAACATAAGAGGGGAATAAGTATATATACTCCATTAAGGAGCAATAATGAGATGAAGGGTCTTGAGTAAAGCTTGAAGCGTAGTCCGGTGAGCATAAATATGGAAAAAAAATAAAAATTTGGGGAGGTGTATTTGGGCAGGGTAATTTGTGGTAAATGTTTTGTGTGTTTTCTGAACTGTTGTTCTGTTGTTGTATTATGAACATTTTTATAAAAAAAAAACGATTTGATTAAAAAAAAGGAGACTCTGTCACATTTTGTCTCTCAGTTCTATAAAGCCATCCTCGCTACACAAGGGTTTGAATATACTGATTATTTCACTCGTTGGGAGTCTGATCTTCAATCCACACCCAAAGAGGCTCAGAAGGACAAAATAATGCATTTTTTTTTCAGCTGTCATTGCAACCTTGCTGGATGTCCCATGCATCCCTATACCTTTAACAAGGAATGGACCCCCTACAGGCACATCTGCCCTTTATCTTACTTCTATATATGTGGTCCAGTTTGGGAGACTCTCAAAATGATGAAGTTAGGGCCACTGTTAACTGGGGTGCTTTAATGTGGCCACTGCTGCTTACAAATATGTTTGCAAATGTGTACGACCAAACCCTGTGGGCCAGATTCAGATACACTTAATTTTGCGCTGCGTAATCGAAATACTCTACGCTGCCGTATTTTACCAGGCTCTACATCGAATTCTGGTAGATTTTTGCCCGTACGCTACGGCGGCGTAGTCTATTTCTCACCGCGTAATCGAAATACGCGATTAGGGGGTGTGAAGAATTTAAATTAAGCGCCTCCCCGCGGCGATCGAACTGCGCATGCTCTGTTCAGAAATTTCCCGCCGTGCATTGCGCGAAATCACGTCATTGCGTATTTTGTTTTTGAGTAGCGTAGTTTACGAACATTCCTATTCCCGGACGACTTACATTAAAAATAAAAACAAACGTTGAAATTCGACGCGGGAACAACGCCCATACTTAACATGGGCTGTCTAATATTAGAGCAGCAAAAAGCTGGTATAGTGTTACGCAAAAAAAAGATGACTAAAGATGCCATAAGAGATTGCGATTGAACATCGTAATTTCTGGGATCGCCGGCAAAAGCTCATTAGCATACCCCGACGCTGAAAACGACGGGAAGTCCACCCAGTGGCCGCAATTTTATTGCAGCATAGATCCGAAGGCATACGAACATGTAATCCAGTCGGATTGAAGCCCGCAGCCATCTATTCATGGTTTGAGGTTTCAGACTAGCTAAAAAACGTGCGTAATTTGAAATTACTCCAGTCTAACACCAGTTAGACAGGAGTTACGGCTCTCTGAATCTGGCCCTTTGTTTTTACCATGAACTGTTAGACAGGGTCAATTTGTTTTTTGTTGCAGGCTGGCTAGTAAGTGAGCTGGGAATTCTTGTTTGTTTTTTATGTGTGTTGCCCTTCTATGTGCTCCTTGCTGCAAAGGCTAGTTACAGGTTGGGGTGGTTGCCATTTGTTTGCACGGTTTGTAGACTGGTGTGGGTATGCACAGAATACCTTTAGTTGCCATTGTGCCCTTTCTGGATGTCCCATGCATCTCTATACCTTCAAGGAGGGGTAGGCTTCCTCCTGGCAGACCTGCCCTTAATCTATCCAACTGCTATACTTTACATGCGCTCCAATTTAGGAGACTCTCCAAATTATAGAGTTAGGACCGCATTAAACTGGATTGCCATGAAATGGCCATTGTGGCTTACACATATTTTTGCAAAGCCCCTTGTTTTTAACATAAACTGTTGGACAGGGTCAATTAGGTTTTGATGCAGGCTAGCTGGTAAGTTGGGAATTGTTGTTTGCTTTTAAATGTAGTAATGAAACCTGAATATCCATTATATTAAAGTATTTCCATATATCATACAAAAAGGATGGTGAATGCTGTAAACATAACACATTTTTATAGCAAAATTTAGGAAGTATTATAATATGATTAATATTTGGAACAAAGTGCCTGGCTTTATGCCCTGCGCCTCATTTAAAGTTCCACTCTTTTAGTTTTTCATATACATGATTGATATTTGGGTATCATGCCCGTGTATGTTTCCATTTGGCTGTATTATTTTATAGTGATTTTAATCAATATCAATAACATAAAATAATATAAAAGGACATATTCCTTTGTATTCACTTGATCACTTGATTTTTGTTTGTATCTAGTTTAACAATTTATTCTGCACCCAAGAAGCAACCAAGAAGCTCCTGAAGAAGCAGTGTCCCACAAAACATGTTGAACCATGGGCCAGGTATTATGGAACCCCAAATATTCTTTCTCCTTTGGACTTGTATCTGGCTTTGGGTATCTGGAGTAGATTTTGGTTGGTGGATCGCAGAATGCGATTGGGGTTGTGAGCTTTTCGTTTTTCGCATAGATATTGGGGGGGCATTTCCTTGAACACACTTATGCGTCAGGCAGAGTGCTTTGAAAGTAATTCTGTATTTGACAGGCAATGAATGAAGGGTTTTCAGTGAAGGTGAGATTGATTCCCAGGGTTTTTTCTTAGTCACAAGTTTAGCAGCCATGTTTTGAACGACTTGCAGACAAGTGATTTGGTAGTTTGGGAGTCCAAGATAGAGGGCAATTGCATAGTCCAGTCTGGAGTTGACAATTGTTCCAATCACGACTGCTATGTCTTCTTTAGGAATAAATGGAATAAGTCTACGTAGTAGGCGCAGCAGATGATGCGATCCGCTGACTACTGACCCTATTTGTGCATCCATTGTCATGTAGGTGTCACAGATGACTCCGAGACTTTTGACTTTGATGCTAGGGGTGATGATATTTCGCTGGATTGAGTTCTGATGCCCATGCACCAGCCCATGCACCAGCCTCATATGGCTAGCTATCTATCTATTTATCCAAATAGGCACTTTTGTAAATATATTTTGTCTTGTATGCTGCTAGTAGAATGAAATTCCCCTATCCTAGTTGGAGCACTCATGCATTATTATTACAATTAACATGCTTTAATTATTAGAAGGCTAGGTTCATATTGTTTTACATTATATTAATATAACCTGAGTTGGGCATACTTTTACTCTTTTTTTTCTTTTTTCATTCTGCCTGTTTTGTTTTCAATTTATTGTCCATAGGTAGACATTTTGACTTGTCAGATATGTCTCTGGCTGTGTCAGTTTTGTATCGGCTTTGTTTCTGCAGAATGTTTTTGTGGTGCCAGGAGGGTACTGGTTTGTTTCTGGTTGTTGGGACAGTTCTGACTGTGTCTCTTTGACTGTTTTTCTGGTTGTCACTAAGATATTGGCTGTGTTTCTACAGATATGTTTCTGTACTGTCAGTACTGTGCCGATTGTGATTCTGTGGACAAGTTTTTGGTAGGAGTTAGAACTATTGATTTTGTTATTTTACTTTATTACAGTTAACTAATAATTAATCCACTAAGTTTGTTATTATGTATTAAAGCAGAGATCCACCCTAAACATGAACTTTCTATAACAGCTTGCCTTTAATGTAAAAATAAAAATAAAAATAAAAATAGTTGTACTCACTTCTATCTGGCTATTACTAGGCAGATTTCGTAATCTGCCTAGTTCCTGGTCCTAGGTGGTTGAACTTCCTGTCCTAAGACCCCTGGGAAATGATGACACTCATTTCTCAGGAGTCTCTGGGCATTAGTGTGCCTAAAAATCTCCCAGCATGCACCTCTCCCTAAAAACTAGGAAGAAAAAGGAACTGGGCTTCACATGCACACACATGTGATGGATACGGCCACAATATGAGCTGGAGGATATAAGGCAAGTGTTTGCAATAATTTCTGGAATTATTGGGGACCTATTAATATGTTTTAGGGACTATTTAATGTGATTCATTTTAGCTTCCAAAAAATGTTTTATACCGGATCACCTCTGTCTGTTATAAGAACTGAAAAACTGCAGATTATGTGGGTGGATCTGTTGCCTGGAGCTCTGTGGGTGGAGTCGTGATGCCAGTAGACTCCCCACCCTCCTCTACACTCCCCTTGTCAACATGAATTTTTTCCTGTGTATTCCTTACACCAAATTCTGCTATGATCACTAACATCCAGTCAAAATCCATAAAAGTAACCACATGACTTCAGAAAAGGAGTGGGGGTGGGAATTAAAAAATAATGCCTGTCTCCAGGCTAGTGCATGAGATATGTAAATAACCTGTCACTCATAGCAAGGGGGCAGGACGGACTAAGGTTTTTCTCGTAAGTCCGTTTTATTTCACTGAACAATAAAAGAGGATTTCACAGAGCTGGATTAACTATGTGTGGCAAGACTGGGCACAGATGATATGAAATCTTATACTGTACATTGTGACATAAAAAAATAAAAAAACATCCACTTTAAACACAACCAAGAGCTGAAGAGGCACCATGATTTACATAATCGTGTTGTCTCAGTATTCTAAGCTAATGTAGACCCATGATGATACCTGAACAAAGATGGAGCCATCCTGCATCATAGAAAACATTAGAAAAACATTATTAGGTTGTTTTTAGAGGCAATAAATACCTGTGAGGCCGCGTACACACAATGAGACATGTCCGCTCAAACATGTCCGAGGGACAGCGGACATGTCTCATCGGATTTTGGTCCGATGGCGTGTACACACCATCGGACAAAAATCCCCTCGGGCTGAGGACGCAGTGATGTGGCAGTGACGTTGACGTCGCCACGTCACCACTCCAGGAAGTAAAATAATTCCACGCATGCGTCGAATGGATTCGACGCATGCGCGGAGATTTCTGTCTGCTGGTTAGTGTACATGCTTTGAAATTTGTCTGCTGGGAAAATATGTCCGCTAGCCCGTACACACAATCAAAGATGTCTGCTGAAACGGTCCGTCGGACCAGTTTTAGCAGATACATTTGATCGTGTGTTCGCGGCCTAAGTGTTAGCACTCAACATGAAAATATGTCTTGTGCTAGGTACAATGTACTGTAATTTTACCGACGCATAGTAATAAAGGCAGACATTATGATTCTGTCTACACAGCACTTTATATTTTAGCCTGTTGGCAAGAGCCAGGAGTATGGCAAACAAGTAAGGACAAACCACTTTAATGTTCCTATCTGAAATCCCATGTTTCAGTTGACCTTGCTGTCCATCTCATCGAAAGATTCTATCACTGGCTTAACTTGCATTTCCACTTTTGCAGACAAATTTGAGAAAACCCCACTATATGTTTTTATGTGTACCTATTTATACAGCATACATAAATATATATACAGTATCTCACAAACCTGAGTACAGCCCTCACATTTTTGTAAATATTTTATTACTGTATATATTTTTATGTGACAACACTGAAAAAATTACACTTTGCTACAATGAATCATTTTTATCAGTGTACAATGTAAAGTAGTGAGTGTACAGCTTGTATAACAGTGTACATTTTTTTTCCCCTTAAAATAACTCAACACACAGCCATTAATGTCTAAGCCACTGGTAACAAAAGTGAGTACACCTCTAAGTGAAAATGTCCAAATTGGGCCCAAAGTGTCAATATTTTGTGTGGCCACCATTTTTTTCCAGCACTGCCTTAACTCTCTTGGAGTTCACCAGAGCTTCACAGGTTGCCACTGGAGTCCTCTTCCACTCCTCCATGATGACATCACGGAGCTGGTGGCTGTTAGAGACCTTTCATTTGAGGATGCCCCACAGATGCTCAATAGGGTTTATGTCTGGAGACATGCATGGTCAGTCTTTCACCTTTATTCTCAAGCTTCTTTAGCAAGGCAGTGGTCATCTTGGAGGTGTGTTTGGGGTCTTTATAATGCTGGAATACTGTCATTCTGGCCCAGTCTCTGAAGGGAGGGGATCATGCTCTGCTTCAGTATGTGACAGTACATGTTGGAATTCATGGTTCTCTTATTATTTCCTTTTACCAACTTCCTGACCAGGCCATTTTTTTTGCGATATAGCACCGTGTCATTTTACCTGAAAATTGCACGGTCATACAACGCTGTACCCAAATCAAATTGATGTATTTTTTTCCCACAAAAATAACTTTTCCTTTTGATGGTATTTTATCATATCTGCTGTTTTTCTTTTTGGACCGCCCTGCCGCAGTAAACGTAGATGTGGTGGTCTGGAAGAGGTTAAGTGTGAGAAGACTCAAATCCAGTGAGTAAATATGGTTATACAGTAAATAATACCTATGGGGTATTTACTAAAACTGGAGAGTGCAAAATCTGGTGCATCCTAGCATGTGTGGAATCCACCTCAGACTCTAAAGGCATGGGAGAAGTAGGGTGCTCTGCAATGTCTCATGTGCTCGTGTAGCAGCCATTTTAGGGCTCATCGCAGTTTCAATGTATTGGATCCCACGTGAGAAGTAGTAGGAGTGGTTGTGGGATCTGTCCAAGAAACAGTCATTAGCGCTCTAAGGTGAGGTGGTATTCCTCATGCAGGGCCAGAACTCTAAGGCCTCGTACACACGATCAAATCTGTCTGCTGGAAACGGTCGGCCCGACCGTCCCAGCAAACAGATTCGACCGTGTGTACGGGCAAGCGACGGATTTGGCCACCCGACAGATTTCAAAGCATGCTTTGAAATCTGTCGGCTGGGAACCCGTCCGCCCGACATGTCTGCTGGTTAGTATGCTAACCAGCAGACATGTCTTCTCGCACACGCGCCAAATGATTTCGACGCATGCGCGGAAGTGTTTTACTTCCTGGTGCGGTGACGTGGCGGCGTCAACGTCACCACCACGTCACCGACACGTCAGCGCGCGATTTTGTACACGCGAGCAAACCAAAATGCCAGCAGACAGATTTGTTCAAATCGGTCGGACAGACCATTTTGAACAAATCGATTGCCTCGTGTGTACGAGGCCTCAGTCCTATTTCCTGATTCTGAATGCCTGCTCAATTGTTCAGGAATTGCATTCTGTACAAACAGACCTTTTATGTGTAGTGCAAACCTGTATTCTATTTCTATCATTAATGTCCAAATAATACACTATTTTTTTCTTTGATTGAAGCTAAACGCAGGCTCAATCTCAATCAATCTAACTGTGGTGCAAACCTGTATACTATTTATATCCTTAATGCCCAAAAAACACTAGTATTTTTTTTCACAGATGCTTTAATGCCTACTTAATCTCTCAAAAATTGCAGCCTGTTCAGTCAGGTTTCCTAGCTCTGGAGCAAATCTGTATGCTGTTTCCATGGTCAGTGGAATTTTTGGGATGCCAATGCCTTCTCAATCTCTCAGAAATTGCAGCTTGTTCAAACTGGCTTTCTAGGTGTGGTGCAAGCCCATATGTTATTTCTATCAGAAAAGAGACCCGTTTTATTTATGGTTGCTAAATGCATGCTCATTCTCTCAGAAACTGTGGCATGTTCAAAAAGGCTTTTTAGCATTGTTTCAAAACAATATTCTATTTCCATTGTCAGTGACCAAAAAAGGCACAATTTTTGGATGCTAAATGCCTGTTCAATAGCTCAGAAATTGTGGTCTATTCAGAAAAGGCTTTCTAGCTGTGGTGCAAACTTGTATGCACTTTCTATCAACCGTATTGAAAAATATGCTTTTTTTAGGGATGATAAATGCCTGTTCAATCACTCAGTTGCAGCCTGTCCGTACAGGCTTAAAGCGGAGGTCCACTGTTTTTTTTTAAGTAAGGAGCTACAAATACTGCAGCTGCTGATTTTTAAAATAAGAACACTTACCTGTCCAGTGTGACTGCGATGTTGGTACCCAAAGCCAATCTACCTTTCGGCTCTCGGATGCTTCCGCCGCCATCTTCCTTACTGCGCATGCATGAATCGCGCTGAATGGCCCCTGCTGTCTTCTGGGACCTGTGTGTTTCCCAGAAGACAGCAGGGGGTGCCAGACATGGCATAGATACCCGCAGATAATGCCGCTATCTATGCCCGGAAGTGGGTGCAAATACCTGTCTTAGAGAGGTATCTGCTTCCCGACCACCCTGAAAGGTGCCAAATGAGACACCGGAGGGGGGAGGAATTCAGACAGCGGAGGTTCCATTTTTGTTTGAAACCTCCTTTTTAATAACTGTGATGCAAAATTACCATTTTATCCATCGTTAGTCTTTAAAAGAAGACACAAAATGTAGCTTTCAAGATGCCATCCAAAAGAATGCAGCCTACCTGATAAAAATGCTTCAAAACTGGTCCATTTTTCAGTCCTAAAACTGCCTTTTTTTCTCCTAGAATAGCGGAATGACAAAAAAGTCTTCAAGAAGTCTGCATAAAATATTTACAATTCATTAAGTTTATGGTCTGAGAAAAGAAAAGAAACCTTGTGATTTGTTTATCCCTAACCATGTCCGCAAGATCTCCCCCTGGCATAGGATCTTAGCAAAAAAGAAGTACGTACAGTACTGTCCAACTGATCAGTTCAGTTCTTATGGCATGCTCTGAAAAAGCACACTCTAATTTATATTTTGGGTGGCTCAAACGTGACTAGTCTCTCCATCTTGCATCGTGGCCTAGTAAAAATACTTAGATGGTGTGCTGCATGTACAGTACTGTATGTACAATATTTCTGTCACTTGACTGTGACATAATAATTAGATGTTTGTTATTGAAATAAAATTTCCCTCATCTCAACACATGCTTGCCTAATAGGCAGCAATTCTCCAACTATTTAGGGCAACTGTGTTTGGAATACCATACTCTTCTCTTTTCCTTACACTGCTGACTATTTGTTTCTTCTATGATACATGACATTGTGATTTTTTGGCCTAATAACTGCCTCAGGTCTGAAATGTGACTTTGTGGTTTGGAAGTGTTTTGCTGCACTTATTTTGCCCCGGTTTGGGAAATTTTATCTTAGTAGCTTTAGCTTTTTCTTTTTTTAAAGTTTATTATGATTATTTAGGCTAAAAAACAACAGTTGTTTTGGCAAAAACAACCTACTAACAAGTTATTTTGTGGTAAAAAACAATGATATAGTGTTGCTGCTTCTGTGTGTAAGCCAAGCAATTATTATGTAAAATTATGAGTGAGTGAGTAAGTGAGAAACTTATATAGCGCAACACATGCAAACTAAATCACCTCTGGGTGCCTAGTGTCTATTCCCTTGGTGAACTTTTGCCCTCAGAAGAGGTGGGTTTTGATTTTTCTTCTGAAGGCCAGGTAGTTCGCCTCCGATTGAATGCTGGTTGGTAAAGCATTCCAAAGTCTAGGTCCTTGGACTGCAAATCTTCGTTCTCCTCTGAACTTGTATCTGGCTTTGGGTATCTGGAGAAGATTTTGGTTGGTGGATCGCAGAACGCGATTGGGGTTGTGAGCTTCATTTTTCGCATAGATATTGGGGGGCATTTCCTTCCACACACTTATATGTTAGAAAATTATTAAAAATGATCATCAATCATTTGACATGCAATGTATGTGATGTCAGAATACGGTGTCATAAGGTACTGTAATTACAACACAGCTTTAAGGCATCCCTTAAGCGTGTTATTTAAAGGAATTTGAATGGAGCAGAGGGAAATAAGCACATTTGTCAGGGAAGTGAGTGAAAGAGAGACTCACAAGCTGTGTGGCAAGTGTAAGAGCTCAAACAAGCTGGGACATGGGATGCTAAACCCCTGTGTGGGGCTGAAGATCAGCAGTGATCCTGCTGTTGTTTGTGATACCGGAATTTAGACTGTTTATTGACTTTGAATGAAGTAAGCTGCCTTTATGTTTAACTGTGATTTAAATAAATTAACTGTTTTGCTTTCACCTAACTGGTGTGTGGTCATTACAGAGCTACATGGCTCCCCATGCACTGGCTTGTTTAAGCAAGCCAGACTGAATCCTGTGGGCATTATTGAATATGGTCATCGACATTTTTGTTCAATAATGTCAGCCAGCATCACTGGCTGTTTTTGTGACATTCAGCAGCCTGCCAGGGTGCTTTCATTTAGTGACCAGTATTATCATGACACTAGTCTACTAGTGGGGGAGTCTTTGGGGTGCCATTCATCATAAATGAAGCTGAATCACCATGGCTGATGTAATTGACACTAGATATACATCAGGAGATGATGATGAAGATTTTGTCACAGCGTGTGTACAGTATGTACATGTATGTGTTTATTTGCTCTCCATTATATTTTTCATGAAAACAAGTACTTTATTAAAGATGGCAATTCTTTGTGATACACAGAGCTTTAGCAATCTAAATGCCATTCTGGTAGGGTTTAAATCTACTTTAATAACTTAATGTGGAACTGGCTTGACTTGTTACACCTTCACCCAGCTAAGGTGAGCTATGCTGACAACAAGATAACAATCTTTAATTTACTGTTGTGATATGGATCACATTGGACAATTTTATTACAATGCTGAACACACAGTACATGTACAGGCCTTCAAATATTCCCACTGGAAGTAACACTCTGTAAGATAACCTGTATAAATGTGTGTCTGTATGTGTGTATACTATGTATATATATATATATATATATATATATATATACACACATATATACACAATATATATTCTTTGAAATAAGTTCAGTCATTACTAATGATTTAGAAAGGAAATTAACTAAGGCCGCGTACACACGATCAAATCTGTCTGCTGAAAACGGTCTGCCAGACCGTCTCAGCAGACAGATTCGATCGTGTATACGGGCGAGCAGACGGATTTGGCCAGCCGACAGATTTTAAAGCATGCTTTAAAATCTGTCGGCTGGGAACCCGTCCGCCCGACATGTCTGCTGTTTAGTATGCTAACCAGCAGACATATCTGCTCGTACACACGTCGAATGGTTTCGACGCATGCGCGGAAGTGTTTTACTTCCTGGTGCGGTGACGTGGCGGCGTCAACTTCACCGCCACGTCACCGACACGTCAGTGCGCTGTCTGACTGGCGGGGATTTTGGTTTGATCGTGTGTACACGATCAAACCAATAAATCCCAGCAGACAGATTTGTTCAAATCGGTCTGTCTGACCAATTTGAACAAATCTATTTGCTCATGTGTACGGGGCCTAAGACATACATAGTGCAATTCAATAAAGTCCTACCAACACTTTTTGTGGTGGTAGATTCCCTAATTACAACCTGTGCCTAATTCAGCACATATGTGGCACAGGTAACATTGCTGACACATGCAGCAAATTCAGGTTGTTCTTGCTACCGCCACCTAAAAAACCTGCCACTATGGCAGCAACAGATTATTAAACAATTACTGACAGTTCTCAGATGTAATAAACTGGCAGTAATAATGCCAGCTCTAAACTGGCATACAAAGTGGCAGAGTGGGGCATGTCTGTGCTGGGAAGTGGTCACACTTCCACTTAGAGCTTTATTCCCAACTCCATTCAGTTGTTACCTAGGAGAGTCCCTTGTTGAAAGATAAATGTAAATAAATAGCATACGGGTGATATCATTGCCCAAAATGGCAATTTCCATATTTTGGAAATAGTTTATCACTGGGCAGGCAGGGCCTGATGGGGAACTGAGAGACTAGTTCCCCATTCAATCTGATTTCCTTTTGATTGACAATGCACAGAGGTGGGTGGATTCAAAAGCTGCTATTATACTGCTTATGCTATCTATCAAAAGTCAATTGGACTGAGGATCTAGTCTCTCAGTTCCCAACCAGGTTCTGCCCACTTACTACAAAACTCCTCAGCATGCACCTGTCAGTGTGACAGGTTCAGAGACCAGGAAGTGAGGACATGCACTAAGGAAAGTTTACATTATTTACAATTCAACTTCAGTGCAGGAATATACAGCTTCATGTACCTGTCTCTGCCAAGCACTTTCAGTTTCTGTACCCTGATGGCATTTTAAAGGGTGCCTATGACACCCTTTATAAATTGTCCTGACAGTATACAGTATATCATTATATGCCTAGATCTTGCCAAGTACATATGGTAAGTGACATGCAGATAATATTAAATTACACCCTCCTGTATAAATGTATGCATGAATATGTAAAAAATTAATACATAAAGCAAATAAACAAGATAAATACGGTACTCAGCCCTCGAACTTGGTTCAAGGAAATAATGTCCACACATGTCTCGGTAATGTAATCTGCTTCCAGTTTGTATTCTTACAGGTTTCATGTGCCAAGTGTTCCAAGTCAATTGTGGTATATTAAATGTGTGCCAATCCTTGGTAATCCACCTCTAACCCTCATACCAATAAACTCACCAGCTAAAAAGTGCTAGTGTGAACTGAGCCTTAGGAGACATGTTCACTTAGTGCTAACTGACACCTTAACAAATCAAGATAGAAGTATGGAAACTGCAATTGATAAAGCAATGGGTGGTACAGAGGCCAACAAAAGTCTGACAGCTGCTGTCCTGTTAACCACTTGACCACTGGGCACTTAAACACCCTTAATAACCAGACCAATTTTCAGCTTTCGGTGCTCTCACATTTTGAATGACAATAACTCAGTCATACAATACTGTAACCAAAGGAAATTGTTGTCCTTTTTTCCCCACAAATAGAGCTTTCTTTTGGTGGTATTTGATCACCTCTGCGGTTTTTATTTTTTCCGCTATAAATGAAAAAAGAATGAAAATTTTGTAAAAAAAAAAGAATTTTTCTTCATTTCTATTATAACATTTTGCAAAAAAGTAATTATTTTTCATAAATTTGGCCTAAAATGTATACTGCTACATATCTTTGGTAACAAAACAAAAAATGTTTTGGATATTATTTAGTCTGGGTGAAAGTTATAAGGTCTACAAGCTATGGTACCAATTACTGAAAATTGATCAATTTGATTATACCTGATGTACTGACAGCTTCTCTCATTTCTTGAGACCCTAACATGCCAGAAAAGTACAAATACCCCCCAAATGACCCTTTTTTGAAAATAAAACATTCCAAGGTATTTACAAAGAGGCATTGTGAGTTTTTTGAAGCTGTCATTTTTCCCCACAATTTTTTGCAAAATCAAGATTTTTTTTTTCCACAAAAGTTTTATATTAGCGGGTTATTTCTCACACACAGCATATGCATACCACAAATTACACCCCAAAACACATTCTGATATCCCTTCCGAGTGTGGCGATACCACATGTGTGAGACTTGTACACAGCGTGGTCACATACAGAGGCCCAACATGCAGGGAGCACCATCAGGCATTCTGGAGCACCCAGGCCAATTCTGACTTTTCTCTCCTACATGTAAAAATCATCATTTATTTGCTAGAAAATTACATAGAACCCAAAACAATATATATGTTTTTTTAGCAAAGACCCTAGAGAATACAATGGCGGTCATTGCAACTTTTTATCGCACATAGTATTTGCACAGCAATTTTTCGAATGCATTTTTTTTTGGAAATAAAACAGTTTTGTGCTTAAAAAAAAAAAAAAAACATTAAAGTTAGCCCAATGTTTTTGCATAATATAAAAGATGAAGTTTTTCTGAGTAAATATTTACCCAACATGTCACCCTTCAATATTGCACACGCTTGTGGAATGGCGCCAAACTTCGCTACTTAAAAATCCCCATAGGCGACCCCATATTTTTTTTATTGTTCATATTACTTTATTTATTTTAGTTTGACACGTTTTTCCCCAAAAATAAATGTTTTGATTACTTTTATTCCTATTACAAGGAATGGGGACGTCCCCTTTTGCCTCCTGTAAGAACGATTAAGAGGTGGAACAGCCGCCATGATCATTCTTATGGTGTAGAGTATCACCGGCTGAAAAAAATTATATCTGAATGATGCCTGTAGCTGCAGGCATTAATTAGATATCCCTGCACAAAGTCAAGGACGTCATATGAAGTGGGCGGGAAGTGCTTAAAACGCATTTTTTTCCCCCAGAGTATTGGCCGGGGTATTGCAAAGTATTGTTCGGGTATTGCAGAGTATTGTGCGGGGGGTATTGCAGAGTATTGTGCAGGGGTATTGCAGAGTATTGTGCGGGGATATTGCAGAGTATTGTGCGGGGGTATTGCAGAGTATTGTGCGGGGGTATTGCAGAGTATTGTGCGGGGGTATTGCAGACTATTGTGCAGAGTACTGTGCAGGGGTACTGCAGAGTACCGCACAGGGGGTACTGCAGAGTATTGTTCAGGGGGTACTGCAGAGTATTGCACAGGGAGTACTGCAGAGTATTGCGCAGGGGGTACTGCAGAGTACTGGCAGGGGGTACTGCAGAGTACTGGCAGGGGGTATGGAATTGAGCTATAGTAGTTCCTGTTACTTTAGTTACGGTAATACAATTATCCAAATTCAAGTTCTAACATACTTTTTTGAATATATAAGGTTACTACACAATATGCTTGTTTTTTATGGAATTAAAGGATAAGTTCACTTAATTTCCTTGCAGGTAAAAAATGTGCATTTACTATTTTTTTCTAGGAGCCTGTAAATCCTTGCACCAGCGATAAGCAGATTGCTGGTGCCATGCTGATCTCCTGCAGACTGTCACTTTGAGCTGTCTGCCTGTACATCATACAGGCAGGCAGTTTCACACTGACAGGAAGAATCAATATAATTACTACAGCCACCTAAACTGACTATACCTCTGCCTGCTCCAGAACTGACCCTGGCCTCTTTACTTGACAATTCCTCTGCTTGCCGCCTGAAATATTGACAACGTTTCTGCCTTCCACCTGAACTGACCTCTGCATGTTAATTGACAATGTTTTTCACTGCCGCTTGGACTGATCTGTGGCCCTGCTACTGCAGTAGGGGGATTCAAGACAACACAGGGGTCTCGCATATGGGAGACTCTTCAGAATAGTTTTTCTGATTGCAAGACCAGAGGCTTTGAAGAGATTTGGGTGGGTAGAAGGTTCTACCCCTATGCCCAGGTCTTACCTGACTAAGGCCCTAAACCTGATATTTCTGCCTGTTGCTGACTTACCCTGGCCTGTTAATTGATCATACCTCTGCCTGCCACCTGATCTGACAACACCTTTGCCTGCTAACTGTACTGACTAGGGACTATGTTCCTGCCTACTGCCAGGACCAATGCTTTGGCTGTCCTTGTCTCTGCCTGCTGCCTGGACAATTATTTTGTCTTTTGCTGACCACATCTCTGCCTGCTGCCTGGACCAATGTTTTGGCTGTGCTGACAATATCTCTGCCTGCTTCCTGTACTGACTATAGACAATATTCTTGACTGCTGCCTGACAATTCCTTTCACTGTCATTGACCATATCCCTGCCTGCTGCCTGGACCACTGCTCTCCCATGTGGTCATCTCACTACTAAAACAGCATGTAATCTTTTGTTTACTCTTTGCTTAGCAGCATGTATTTTGGGGGGTAATTCTTGACATGTACATGTTATTTGTTAGAAATATAAGGGCCTTCAAAAAACTAATGGAAAGAAATTACATGTTCAAAAGACTCATTATGCTTTATAAAATATATACGTTGTTGTGTTTGCTTTCCTATATTGGGTATTTTTTTGGGGTGTTTTCACTGTCTTGGTGCTCCAGGGCCTTCAAAAATGTGATAGATTGTCAGGAAATTAGATGTGCAGTTTATGTCCCTAGAACACCTGGCACACCTTGATGTCATTCAAAGTGAGAGCACTGAATGTTGAAAATTGGCCTGGGCAGAAAGGGTGTATAAGTGTCCAGTAGGTAAGTGGTTAAAAAGGAAATGCATGCAAATCAGAGCAAAAAAATTTTCTTCTCTACCAGATCCACTTGTTTTAGGTGTGAATTTTTTTTATCTCTTCCCACCATATTAGACTGTCTCTCTTTTACCTAACCTCATCAGTATTCTTGGTTAGGTTTTCCCAGATTATCTAATTACTCCCACCAGGGACATGATTTAGATTGCAGCACATCACTTTTTGTAACAGAAGTATTCCTCACAACCAATTTTATTACAGCAATATTAAAATGTATAAAAAGTGTGTATACTGTAGGCAGTGTTGTAAGTAACAGCATTTAAATAAACGCCGGTACCCAACGCAAGCCCTTTTGAGGGTAACGAGTAATCTACCAGATTACTCTTACACTCGCGGTAACGCTGTTCCCATTACATGGGCAGCGTTACTGCAATTACATCTCCTGCGTGCGGGGGGCAGAGGGGGGTCTCACAGAGCTGGCCTGACTGTGTCGTGATCGTGATTTGCTAACTCGGATGGCGGCATGCTGGCGCATTAACGCGCCTGGAGTCTCCTGCCCGCCTCAGCCGCCTGTCACGTGATATGATTGCGTGACGAGAGCTCAGCTCAGCCCAAGACAGCCGCCCGCCTACATCTCCCCTGCGGAGGCTACGCAAAACCTAACCTACGCCTACCTAAGTCAGCCTGGGGCGGCCTCAGCAGGTACTGGAGTGGCAGCAGCACCGACCAACGACCGTGGCCCTGTGAATATCACCAGCAGCAGGTGAGGAGAGTCTAGGGCTGGGGCTGGTGCCGGGCTTGGCATGTGGACAGTGGAGGTGACTGAGTCTGAGTGTGATGATGAAGAATCTGATATTGTACACTCACTCCACATGTCCAGCAAATACTGTACAATATCAGATTCTTCACACTCCAGCTCCACATGTCCAGCAAATTGCAATACTGTACAATATCAGATAGATTCTTCACACTCCAGCTCCACATGTCCAGCAATACTGTATTGCTGGACATGTGGAGCTGGAGTGTAAAGAATCTGATATTGTACAGTATTGCTGGACATGTGGAGCTGGAGTGTGAAGAATTGATATTATACAGTATTTGCTGGACATGTGGAGCTGGAGTGTGAAGAATCTGATAGTGTACACTCCACATGTCCAATATCAGATTCTTCACACTCCAGCTCCACATGTCCAGCAATACTGTACTGTACATGCCTGTAACATGCCTCACTCACTGTGCCTGTAACATGCCTCTCTCACTGTGCCTGTAACATGCCTCACTCACTGTGCCTGTAACATGCCTCACTCACTGAGCCTGTAAAATGCCTCACATGCCTCACTGTGCCTGTAACATGCCTCACAGTGCCTGTAACATGCCTCACAGTGCCTGTAACATGCCTCACTGTGCCTGTAACATGCCTTTACAGTGCCTGTAACATGCTTCACAGTACCTCACTGTGCCTGTAACATGCCTCACATGCCTCACTGTGCCTGTAACATGCCTTACATGCCTCACTGTGCCTGTAACATGCCTCACATGCCTAACTGTGCCTGTAACTGTTACAGATGGCACAGTGAGGCATGTTACAGATGGCACAGTGAGGGGTCGTCTTATACAGTGAGTATATCCCAAAACCAACATTTTAGCTGGAAGATTAGGGGGTCGTCATACGCCGGCAAAAAAAGTCAGTTACTTTGCTGAGTAACTAAGTACTTTGCCAATGTAGTAACTGAGTCACTAACTCGATTTCTTCTTCGGACAAGTCATTTGTAACTGTAACTAATTACTTTTTTAAAGGACGATGAGCAAAACTGACTGTAGGCAGTAATACCAAAATGTGCTGTACAATATTACTTACATATGATCTTCAACATGTTTTTCCATCATGCATTCCTCAGGAAGAGTGCACATATGTATTGTGCACAAATGGGCTGTGTAGTGAATGGGAGTACAGCACCCCTACACACCTGTGAAGTGACATACTTCTCGGTTGGCACCCAGCAAAGGTTGTGAGATCTCCCTGTGGTCTTGAGAGGTGGTGGGACAAGAGTGTGTGGTTCACATGTGCAGGCTCCAGTAGCATGTTCACCCCCGTGATTACATCACATGCCAGCAGGACAGAGGACCCATATAAGCCATGCAGCGGTGGCCATCTTGCCGGAGTCGGAAATTCTGATCACCAAGAACGCGTCACGGTCACATACGACAGCACTATAAAAGGAAAGTTCAATACCAAGTGCACCACCCTTTGGGCCCCTTCTGCTAATCTTCTGTTAGTAGAAGTGTGGTGCCCATCAGTGCCACCTATAAGTGCCCATCAGTGCTGCCTATTAATTCCACCTATCAGTGCCCATCAGTGTGGCATATTAGTGCTTCCCTATCAGTGCCACCTAATTAGTGCCCTTCAGTGCCACCCCAGCCATCAGTGATCATCAGTGCCCATCAGTGCAGGCTATCAGTGCCCATCAGTGCCAACTCATCAGCGCACATCAGTGAAGGAGAAAAATTACTTATTTACAAAATTTACTGACAGAAACAGAAGACAATTTTTCAATTTAAAAAACCCAGCAGTGATTAAATACCACCAAAAGAAAGCTCTATTTGTGTGAATTATTTCAATTTAATTTGGGTACAGTATTGCATGACCGTGCAATTGTCATTTAAAGTGTAACAGCGCTGAAAGCTGAAAATTGGCCTAGGCAGGAAGGGGGGTAAAAGTACCCAGGATGCAAGTGGTTAAAGAACATGTAGACACCATGCTCAACATCAAAACTCTATTTTTGTATTGCATAATGTAATATATTTTTAACTGTTAATGTTCATAATTACACTTTGATCCAAGTGTATAGAACCTCATATGAAAGTTTATTAGTCTTGTCATTTCATCTTTTGAGCTCTCCCTTACATTAACCCCTTCCTGCCTGCCGCTAATGCCCCTTTGAAGATTTCAGAACGTACCTGGGGCAGGAAGTTGGTCCCATTGGCTACTGTTCTGTAGTATGGACGAGAAGTGTCTGCAACAGTCTGCAACAGTTTGGTCCTTGTGCTAAGAGGACACTGTGAGCGCACTCTCAGCACATAAACAATGACTGCCCAAGGATGCATATTTGCTGCATACTGACCCTAAAGCCCACCCTTTTACTGCCATATGTGTTGGGTGGTCATAAAAGGGTTAAACTACGTGTTGACAGCATGGAGTGCATCCCTACACCAAAGCTGAGGTTATTCTGCATTCTGCAGTCTGCTATGACATTTGGTACTGCATGGGAGGTCATAAAAGACAACATTTTATAACATTAAGTAATTACATTTAAAAGACAGACAAATATTTCTAGATATGAAAAAGGACAAAACTGAAAAAAGGTCAACCTTTTCCTTTTGGATTTTACACTGCATTAATTAAAAAAAGTCAAGCAGAATGTCATTTTAAAGTAGCTGAAATAACAAGATTGATCATCTTAGCCCATTTACATTGTGACAGCATTGCAGTCCGAATGATTTACACAGTGGCATACAGCGCCCTTGAGAAAAACAAACCCGGTGAATTGCAGTACAGACAAATACAAAATTATTTCTAAGGTCATTTGAACAAAGATAGTCACAGTTAAAGGAAGGTTAAAATGAAACTCTACAATTAACTGCTAAAATTCTCAAAATGTATTGTCTATAAAAATAATTGTGTTTGCGCAAAGCCTTCTGTTTAAAATGTGCTAAATACATTCCAGGGGCAAGACAACAAAAGTCTGACAATGCATAACAAAACACCTGGTGCACCAGATAAATTAAAGTGATTGTAAAGGCTTTAAAAAAACAACAACCCTGTTATACTGCTCTTTTGAATGTAAACAGTGCAGCGCTCATTAAAATAATAGTGCATAAATAAATATCTGAAAACAGTGTAAAAATCATCTACATATGTATATATAACATTGGTAATAAATGGATCGATGAAAAACAGACAGCATGTGTGAAAATTGCAAAGCGCATATAGAACTCCTGTAATTAGTTAGGTCCATTCAAGAAGTTGAGAAGACACCCATAGGTGGGGCGAAGGGCATTGTGGTGATCAGAGGAAATTACTGAAGAGTTTCTGGTGTATGCAACTGCACTTTTACAGACATTGGGTGTGATTTACTAAAGGAAAATCCACTTTGCACTACAAGTGCACTGCAGGTGATGCATATATTGAGCCTCAGGAGCCTCAGACCCGATCATGCAGTAAGCCAGAAGGAAGAAGAAAGAAACTCATTATGTATGATTCAGTTAAAAGAGTTTAATAGCAACAGTCAGACACTCCCCACGAGTGCGCAGACATTATTCCTTGCCTTGTCTGACGTACGTTTCATTCAATAGAACATCTTCTGTGAGGCAGTAGCCGAATGGTTTCACCCCCTTCCAGTTTAGGCCATTTTTCAACTTTCAGCACTGTCACCACTTCGAATGACAACTACGCCATGCAAAACTGTACCTAAATTAATTGTATATACATTTTGAGAGATATATAGCTTTTTTGTGATATTTTATTTTTGCTATATAAATGTAAAAATACCAAAAATGGTGAAAAAAAATGTTACTTAGTTCTTTGTTCTAAATTTCTGCCCAAAAAATATATAAATACTGCTCCAGGTGGTGATCAGGATTTTTTTTTTTTTTTTACTGTGATATTCTTATACAGGGATGATCACTCTGTAAGCAATCATTTATGATGCCTTTGTTTACAAATGGGATTGGTCACAACTATTACATGCTACAGGACCACTTTAATTTACAGAGATTCCACAGTAATTAACAATGGCATCATGAATGACAGCCATTGTTTACCACTGTAATTCCAGTGATTGGTCACAGTGATCACATGGTACCAGGGCCAATCACAGTTTCCCAGTAACCTGGTCTTTGATCTGCTGTTTCTGGTTGACACAGCAGTAACAGATCACACAGCTGCATGCTCCTGTGAGCATGCTTGAATGACCAATGCAGGAGGATGTATTAATATGTCCACCTACATTGGTGCTACTCCCATCCAGATACCACAAAGAAATCTTCAAAGCCAAAAAATATCACTTTTCCAATGCCATCACCAATGCCATAAACCGCCCCCGCGAACTCTTCAAGCTGGTCACTTAGACCATGAATCCAGGCTGTCTTGAAGCCCCCAATTCAGATACCCAAGAATTCTGTAATGAATTATCGGATTACTTCATCAATATAATTGAGAGAATACGGGAAAGGATTCTGCAAAACAATATCCCCCTCAACCCCCCCTCAATCATTCACACAACACCCATAGAAATTTACTACAATTAACAAAGTTCACTCTGGAACCCATCTCCATCGATGCCACTAAAAATATCATCGGTACTTTGCGAAACAGCACAGCGCCTAATGATATCATCCCCACCAAACTGCTGAAGGAATGTGCCGACATCCTGGCACCGCCTGTCACGCAGCTTATAAACCAGTCATTCAAGGAAGGCATAGTGCCGTCCCAGTTGAAAGAGGGCACAATCCAACCCATCTTGAAGAAACCCACCCTAGACCCCAAGGACCCAATTCACCGCCGTCCCATAACAGGCCTAAACGTTCTCTCCAAGGTAATGGAGAAAGTAGTGGTACAACAGCGGGACAGAAACAGCATTGCTCAAAATATGGGATGACGCCCTCGAGGCCGCAGACGAAGGAGAATCTTGTCTTCTAGTTCTGTTGGACCTAAGCGCAGCTTTCGACACGGTAGACCACAAAATGTTACTGACTCGGCTGGCTGAGGTAGTCAGAGTCGCAAAAGGTGAATTATCATGGTTCCCCTCCTTTCTGGAAAACCAATCACAAACAGTGAAATTGGGACCTTTAACTTCTGAAAAACGCAGCGTGTCATGCGGCGTCCCTCAGGGATCCCTTCTGTCACCGGTGCTGTTCAACATCCATCTTCGCCCTCTCTTTGAAATCATCAGTAGCCAAAAACTGCTTTATCACTCATATGCAGACGACACGCAACTGTATTTTAGCATCTGCAACAAAAAGGATCATCATCTCAGTCTAGAGACATGCCTCTCTTTGAAAGAAAACTGGATGACAAAGAGTTATCTTAAACTCAACAGTTCTAAAACAGAACTTCTTCTGTTTCACGCCAGTCGTAAGAATCAACTGGCAACAACTTGGACACCTCTGCCCAGTGCTGGGACAAGGCCATTTGGTGCCCAGGGCGAAGATGGCAAACTGCACCCCAATGTTTCAAATCAAGAATATGTGAGGAGGGGATATGACAGTGGAAGTATAAACAGGAGAGGAGTGTGGAGTGGATGACTGCATGCAGGAGGTGCAGATGGAATAAAGACAGTTGTGGGGGGGATGTCTTTTAGTTGGGGAGACATTTATTTTAGGCTACTATCACACTGAGGTGCTGGCTGCTTTAGTGGTAAATCATCGCTAGTTTTATCTGTGCTTTTTGACCACTACCTGGGTGCTTTTAACCCCCACTAGCATCTGGAAAAGCGCTTTGCAGGTGCTTATTACGTAGGCAGTGGTGGCTATTGATTACAATGGCAGGGGCATTTTGGGAGTGGTGTATTCACCGTTCCTAAACCACCTTGAAGATGCTGCGTGCAGGACTTTTTTCCTGTCCTGCCAAACGCAGAGCACCAGTGTGAAAGCACTCAGGCTTTCACACTGGGGCTGTAGAAGAGGCAGTTTACAGGTGCTTTTCAGGCTCTATTTTTAGCACAAAAACGCCTGTAAAATGCCTCAGCGTGAAAGTGGTCTAAGTGGCAGTGTCTGAGGGGTGAATAGGATGGGGTGATGGGAAGGTAGGGAATGCATTTGGACTGTTTTGGCTCTCGCTGGTAATCATGCTGAAAGCACATTCTCAGTACAGAAATGTTTGCATTTATATATGCATACAGGCGGCGGAAAGTAGCTATGGACTATTATTTTGTTTATAGAGTGTTTAGATAGGTGGTGAGTTTTGGGTTGTACTGATTTTTGGATAACACAGGGTTAAATAGGATGGTCATCAGGTCATAAATTAACTTCACATTAACTGGACAGAGCAATTGGGGTTTATTTTTATAGAGAGGGCTGCAAGTCAGTTTAGGAAATGTCTGTCAGCTCTGGGGGGTTGCTGCTAGCTCTAATCTCCACCCATCCCCTTGTCACGTAGGAATATAACTCTTTACTGCAAGACAAACCCTCCTAGCAGAAACTTTGCAGCTTATCTCCCCAGCCTTCCCCACAATAGCACAGCTCACCTTCCTGCAGTGTGCTCTGCCTCGAGTCCCGAGTCTCCCAGTTTCCACATCTTCGAGCTTCCAGCTAGAGCCAGGCTCCTCTAGGTCACAGCTCCCTGCGCTTCTCTGAGTCCTCCCACCTCGCCTCTGGCAGTGAGTGACATCACCACGCTGGCAGATACTACGAGACTCCTCCGTAAGGGGAGTAAACAGTGAAACTGTCAGGGAAGTAAGGTGACTGATGCAGGAGCGCACTCTGCACTCACAATTTGTACTTTGCCGCTACGCTGGCTATGACACAGGTGTAATTGTGTACACATTAGCGGCCATGGCAGAACTTCACCTGCAGGCTGCGCCCCCCCCTCAGCATAGCAAATGGTAGCGCCATGGGCACGTTCCCTGTCCGCCCCTGCCTTGTACCGGCCCTGCCTCCGCCCATTCTGGGCCAAATCATCACCCCTAGCTCCAAAGTCAAAAGTCTCGGGGTCATTTTCGACACCTACATGACAATGGACACACAAATAGGGTCAGTAGTCAGCGGATCTCTCCATCTACTGCGCCTACTACGCAGACTTATTCCATGTATTCCTAAAGAAGACGTAGCAGTCGTGGTGGGAACAATTGTGAACTCCAGACTGGACTTTGCAAATGCCCTTTCCCTCGGACTCCCAAAGTACCAAATCTCTCATCTGCAAGTCGTTCAGAACACGGCTGCCAAACTTGTGACCTGGAAAAACCATGGGAATCAATCTCACCTTCGTTGAGATCCCTTCACTGGTTGCCAGTAAAAGACAGAATTGCTTTTAAAGCACTCTGTCTGATGCATAAGTGCATCCATGGGAAGGCCCCGCAATATCTATGTGAAAAGATAAAAGCTCACAACTCCAATCGCGTTCTGCGATCCACCAACCAAAATCTGCTCCAGATACCCAAAACCAAATACAAGTCCAAAGGAGAAAGAAGATTTGCGCTCCAAGGTCCCAGAATATGGAACGCTTTACCGACCAGCATTCGGTTGGAGGAGCATTCGTTTGGAGGAAAACCACCTGACCTTCAGAAGAAAGATCAAAACTCACCTCTTTTGATGTCAAGAGAGACAGGAACAACAAGCGCCCAGAGGCGATTCAGTTTGCATGTGCCACGCTATATAAGTTTTTTCATTAATTTATATATATATATATATATATATATATATATATATATATATATATATAGCGCTGATATTTTCCCATATCTGATGTGTTTGCATACTTTAATAAAACGTCTATGTTTGAGTATTTGGAGCCATCTAGTGGCCAAATACTGGTAATGCAGATATTTTGTTTTTCCTGAGAGAAGCACAAAAGACTAGACAGGAAGTGACTGTTGTTTTGGGAGGAGGAGGCTGACCTTTTTCACCCAGGAGGTTTGGTGACCTACCCATGAACACTTTCTTGAGCAGTGCATGCTGGGTAGGAGATGGTGGCCAGATTGCAGGGACCCAGAGACACTCATCCGAGCATCGAAGGACGGGATCCACCCAGCGGAGCTGAACAGAGCAATTGGCCCAGCTGACGGAGAAGCAAGTTGCAGTCACCGGACAAAAGTTACCACACAGAGCCTCTATCCAGTGGGTGAGTGGGTCACGGCCCACAGTTTGTTACATTTCACATGCAGTTAGACTTAGACTTAGACTTGGGCGGGTAGGGGCCTGGACCAATGCTTGTCACACTAGCATCGAATCCGAGCGGAGGCTCGGGTGCTGCCCAGGTCCGCCTTCTGACGATTCCCATTGGCTAAGTGGCATATACGGCCCTCCCATAGGATGTCCTCGGTCTTCCCTGAAGTCGCCAGCCTAGCCGCGCGCATCCCGCGTATGCACGCATGCGCGCTTACATCAGGGCTTCCCAGGGAACTCCCCGTTGACACGTCATTCCCCCGCCCACTACCATCAGGCTCTCCACCCATCTGACAGCTGAGGCTTAGCTTAGCTTAACGCAGAGGACTATATCATCAGCTCCATGAGCTGTCAGCACTTAGCGCTGAGCTCATGAAGAGATCGGGTGTGTGTTTCCCTAACCACCACTGCTTACAGGTACAGATTACTGAGAACAGTTACTTTATACTAATCTCCTACCACACTTTTTTGCTGGTGGACTTCATTCATTCCACCCTGTTTTGTTTATTTATTTTTTGACTCACCAGGTGTAGTCTATGCCCTGACAAGCCTAGTCTGGAAAGATACCCTCTATTATCCAGTAACAAGGTTAGTTTAATAGTAATATGTATATACCCCTCTTACAGTCCAGCACTGCTGCAGAGTTTTTATACCTGCACTCCCAGACATCTTTCTGGGATTTGTGCTAACGACTTTTTCTCTCTGTCTTTTTACATGGACAGATATATTAATATAAACTTGGTTTACTATTTATCTATTTCCCTTAACTAATTATTTTACCTCATAGTGCTTACGGACTAGAGTGCTGCATTAATATCCATTGGTCGGGATCATTGCATTTGTTGCATCAGAATAAACAACTGTTTTGTTTAGCCACATTTGTCTACTATCCTGCACTAGTAAGCAAACCCTTTACCATACTACGTTATTATCACTGTGTTTTGAAACTGACACATGTACATTTTTTAACACAGTCTCCTCCAATCAGGTTCACACATAGGAACACACCTGCTCAGTGACCCCCTATTAGGTCACAATCCATCTCGCTCGCTAGGTGTCTTCTCTTTTACCTCTGAGAACATGCCTTTGTGGGCGTCCCTCTTCATGGTCCTCCCCTCACCTAAATCAAGGTATGCGCTCTCCCCTGATCCACAATGTTTTGTACTTTCATGATTATTATCTAGTACTTATTTCAACTAAGGATGTTACTATTTATGATCTTTGACAGCAATTTCAGATGATCTGTATTTCCTTTTTGTCTACAGATATATATTATTATCTCTATTTTTTTACATGCTATTTCACTGTATATTTTTCATTTATTTAGAATATATTGCACTGTGGGTTCCCGATGAAGCCCATATAGGGCGAAACTAGTCGAACCAGTAACACGACTGGAATGAAGAAACGGGTTGGCAGCTTTCTGCTTTCTCAAATATCTTTCTTCAATTATGAATGTTTTTATTATTGAATAATATTTATGTCTTATATGTACTAATACATTTTTGTTATTTTTTTACTAAACATCGAATGTTTTCATGCTTCAGCTGTTTTGGGTTTGATTCGACTCATACACATATATCTAATAGCTATCCATTGTGCATCAGTAAGAATCCCTAAACCGCATCCCGCCTGTATTCGGGGGAACCTTTCTAACTCATACGCATTGAGGGATTTCGATGCAGATGGTCTCTTTTGCATTGTGCTTAACAATTAGTGGATGCTCTAGAACTTTTCTATGTGTTGCATCTCAGTTTCAGAGTCAGGGAAACCTTCTTATAGCCTAGGCCATCTTTATGTAGAGCAAAAAAAATCAGATCCTCTGAGTTCTTTGCCATGAGGTGCAATGCTGAACTTCCAGTGAACAGTATGAGAGAGTGAGAGCAATAACACCAACTTTACCACACCTGCTCCCATCCACACCTGATACCTTGTAACACTAATGAGTCACATGACAGTGGGGAGGAAAAATGGCTAATTGCACCCAATTTGGACATTTTCACAGTAGGGGTGTACTCACTTTTGTTGCCAGCAGTTTAGACATCAATGGTTGTGTGTTGAGTTATATTGAGGGGACAACATATTTACACTGTTATACAAGCTGTACACTCACTACTTTACATTGTATTAATGTGTAATTTCTTCAATGTTGTCACATGAAAATATATACTAAAATATTTACAAAAATGTGAGGGGTGTACTCATACTGTATCATGTAACAAGGACTATATGGTTCATATAATGTATATTTACTTATTACTGTATGAACACTGATATTGGGATTGTTGTGACATAAGAAGTTGACAATATTGTATATTTAAAAAAAAATGTATTTATTTATTTTGTTTCGTTATTTGCACACACCAATTTATTACATAAGCACTTGACGTGTACTTGATGTTATATGTGCATTAAAGCGTGATACATAGTATCTGTTTAGAAGGAGGTTTAAGACTGGGTTCACGCTGGTACAACATGGCTTTTGTACGACTGTCGATACGACTTTGCCCTGCGACATTGGTCCTACATCAGTCCTACTTCATCTGACTTAAATGAACAGGTTAAGATTTTGCTCTGACTTTGAGATAGTCCGATTTTTCTTTTGACCAATCAAAACAATCCCAGCATGACATAAATTCCTTTTCCTGCTGCTGTAACCACAATGTCGGATGTCGCAAGTCAGATGGTTAGGACGAGGATCCAAATTTAATCCGACTTCAATAATATTGAATGGGCTGAAAGTGGACCAAAGTCAGACCAAAGTAGTGCAGGAACCTTTTTTTCAAAGTCTGACTAACTTGTGTCAGGCCAGTTAAGATGGCTCTCATAGGGAAACATTGACTTGTACATGTCATGCGACATGTGCTCCCAAAGTCGGAGCTAATGTAGCACCAGGGTAAACCAGACCTTAACCACTTGCCGACCGCCTTCTGCATATACTGTATACTGTGGAAAGGTGGCTTGGCTGCAATAGCCAACGTACCTGCACATCGGCCCATGCATGTGGTATTGTGGGCATGCTCCCAATGTCTACCGGCCACCTGCGATTGTGGTAAAGAGAAGCAGAAAGGGCATCTGCCTATGTAAACACGGCAGATTCCCCATTCTGAAAGGGGACAACTCAGAGATCTAATGTTCCTAGTGATCAGGAACAGTGATCTATTAGTTGTCCTAGCAAGCCCATCCCCCACACAGTTAGAACACACCCAGGCAACACAGTTAACCCCTTGATTGCCCCCTAGTTTTAACTCCTGCCCTGCCAGTGTCATTTATACAAAGATCAGTGCATTTTTAACATTGATCACTAATAATGTCACTGGCCCTCAAAAAGTGTCACTTGGTGTCAGATTTGTCCGCCGCAATGTCGTAGTCGTAGATGTAATTTTAACTAAATGAGGACAATGCTAACTTCTGAGGCCGCTGTACGATTTTCCGCAGTACACACTTACATCTATTGGTAGTTTTGTTAAATAAATAAATAAATTAAAATGCTAATTGTTTTTGTGATTATATTCAAGCATTTCACCTTATTTGTAGGCATGAATTGTCTTTGAATAAAGGTCTAATGTTTGCCTGTTCAAATATGTGCAAAGATGAATGAATTTATATGGGGTGTACTTTTTTACATGACTGAATGCCAAATATTTAGCACAATACCCTTTTCTCTTCTATGTACCCCCAAGCCTTAGTTTGTGGAAAACACAGCAAAATCCAGACAAGTAAAATGGCATGAAGACAATCTTATTAATTTAGTCAAATCCACTTTTTAGCCACCATGCCCCCCCCCCCCAATCTTTCTCTAAATATTTGGTTCACGTCATCCCCTGCAATTTGCTTCTTGAACCCTTTAACCTGTCCCTCCTAAACATTTTTAAATGTTAGTAACTATGATAATGTGACATTTCAAAATTAGATGTAATAGATCCATCAGAGAATCTATTTGAAAGTGGTAAACATTGGAAATATTTATTATGGAGTCAGTATATGTAAAATAAAATAACTAAACAATAAGTAGCACACATAAAAACAAATACAATATATGGCCTTTGAATGGTTAAATGAAAAAGGAGAACACCATATTGTTACATCTGTCAGATTTTCTGAAGCTTAAATAATAAATCTCTTGCCCCGTACACACGATCAGAATTTCAGATGGAAAAAGTCAGATGGACTTTTTCCATCGGAAATTCCAACCGTGTGTATGCCCCATCGGACTTTTTTTTCGAGGAATTACATCGGAGTTTGGATAGAGAATATGTTCTCTTTTACGCTGATGGAATTCCGTCGGAATTCCAATGTGATTTTGGCCGTTCAAAAGTCCGACCGTGTGTACGAGGCATAAGAATTAAATTGATCAAGTAGTAAAAAAATGTTTTGCATATTTTAATGATGCTTCCAACAGTGTGATTTTGTTTAAACAAATGTGCCTTACTTCTGTATTTATTCAGTATATTGCAGAAAAAATATACTGCAAAAATAAATAAGGATGATATGAACATGAAGACATTCAAATTTGTATTCCTCTTACCTGACTGTCTAACCTGTATGTACTTTCTTCATCTTGTAGCCGTCCTCCAAAAAATCCTGTATCTGATGAACAATCCCAAGCATGACTGTGAATGGTATTAGTGGCTGAATGAGTATTGAAGTACAAAGGAGTAAAGTTACTTTGATTTTTTATTAGAGTCCAGTCATTGTTCATGCAGCTAAGGTCTTCAGCTCCAGAATGCCCTTCTAAACTTCTGAAGGCTTTAAAATATTTGAGCCCTGTGTATGATATGCCAATAAGCAAAAACATGCTGAAAATAAACGATATAGCTATGATGAGATGTCCATTAAAGTCTGCAATGATTCGCTCATTTTTTACCAACATTACATTTTCATCCAGTTGTTCTTTTTTAGACTGCAAAAGAGAGATGGTAACAACTGTCATGGTGGATTTTGAAGGTTCTCCATGGTCAGTTATAGTAATCAGCAAACTGTGCAAATCTCCATCAGTTTCTTCGATCATTCGTGATACAGTGATATCACCAGTATAAAGCCCAACACTAAATAGGGAACTGTTTGTGAGAGAAGCTATTTCATATCTAAGCCAGGCATTGTAACCAGAATCGCGATCAAATGCTTTTATTTTGGTCACTACATGTCCAACTTTGGCTGTTCTCCATACTTCTATAGTGGATAGAGATGGTAGCACCTGGGGAAAATTATCATTTTGGTCTTGAATAAAAAGAGTGAGGCTAGCGGTGCTGCTTAAAGGTGGTGTTCCATTATCTCTAGCTTCAATCACAACACAAAACATTTGCAGTTTTTCATAATCCAAAGAGTTGACTGAAGAAATCTTCCCTGAATCAGAATTAATTGTAACTAAACTAGGAGGAGACATGTCTACAGCTGTGTTTGATAACAGGAAATAGGAAATATGAGCATTTTCACCACTGTCTATGTCAAATGCAGAAACCTGGGTAATTGTTGTCCCAGAAAGAATATTTTCCTGCACAGAAACTGAATATGAGGGCTGTGTGAATAATGGTGGGTTGTCATTAATGTCAAATACCACAAAACTTATAGAAGTACTTGAAGATAAGCAAGGAAATCCAGAATCTGTAGCTTTTATAGAAACATGGTATTCTGACATGGACTCTCTGTCAAGGGTATATTTGAGAACTAAAGAATAGTAATTTGAGAATTTGCTTTGTAAAACAAATGGAAAGTGGGTAGGTATTTGACAAGTTACCTGACCATTCTTTCCTGAGTCTTTATCAGTAACAGTTAAAAGTGCTATTACAAAACCAGGTTCAGCATCCTCCTTAACTATACTGGATAAAGAAGTCACACTAATCTCTGGAGGATTGTCATTGACATCAGTTATGTCTACTATGACTTTACAGTGTCCTGTTAATGGCAGCTGCCCATGATCCTTAGCTTGTACTTGTATTTCATAAGATGTCTTTTCTTCATAGTCAATGAATCCTCTGAGGCTTATAACACCACTATTTGAGTCAATGTGAAAAAGCTGCTGCACCATGATAGGCACAATGCTACTGAATGAATATTCAATTTCGCAATTTACACCATCATCGTTATCAGTTGCATTGAGGGCTAAAATTAAAGTACCTTTGGGATAACTTTCTGGTATTGACACTCTGTACACTGAACTCAAAAATATGGGTGGATTATCATTAGCATCCTGCACATAAATTCTAATTTGAGTTATCCCAGACAGTTTTGGTGTCCCACAGTCAGTTGCAGTAAGGGTTAATACATGGAATGCCTGCTGCTCTCGATCTAGAGCATGCTTCAAAACCAGCACTAAAGATGCTGTTTTATATTCACTGATATGTGAGTCAATGTCAAAAAATTCAACTGGATTTAAAACATAAGAGCAGACAGAATTAGAGCTGGCATCTGGATCAAAAGCCCCCTCTAATGGAAAACAAGTTCCAGGTTCAGTTGACTCTGCGATGGTTAAAACTATTCCATTGTTGCTGAATAAGGGTGCATTGTCATTTAGATCTACGATATTTATTTCAATATGATACAGTGCGAGTGGCATATCCATTACAATCCCCAGTCTTATCACACAATCCTCATTACTGCTACACAATTCTTCACGATCTATTTTATGTGCAACATAAAGAGTGCCAGTTTTGGGGTTAATATCAAAATACCTAATCTTAGTATCATAAGTGATCTGGAACTTACGATTGAGGAGATGCTTTGGGTCCATTCGTAGATCGTGAGCTAAGTTTCCTATTACTTTTCCTTGATCTTGTTCTTCCAAAACTGCATAACTTATTTGACCATTTACAACATCAATTAAGTAAAGCAGATGCATGGACATGCATATCCACCATTGTAAGATCCTATACTTGTATGAGAATCCCATACTGAATAACAAGTGTGAGAAGAATGCAACAAGTGTGATTGAAAAATGAAATCTCCAGGTATCAGTTCTGATGCTTGAGGTGTGAAGAAATGACTGAACATTTGACGCGGTTCTCATTTATTTCAGTCTGCCTTGGGATATGACATGCTAATATACAGTGACATCTTGTGGTCTCACCACGTATCCTTGAAATAACTATATATCGGCTAAAAATGTGAGCACAAAAATATATGGTTAATGCTACTTGCTACGTTCTATTTAGAATGTTTTTGCTTTAAATTAAATACATTATGATGAGTGGAGGTATGTGTAACATTTTTGATACATTGCTCTATTTGAAAAAAAAAAATCTTTAAATTAAATATTATGATGAGTAGATAGATATGTAATTTCTGTGTTCTACTGTTAAGATTCTGCAGAGATTTTACATTCAAGAAACATATAAATACACATACAGCCTTGTTAATATGCTACTGCATATATCTAAACAAAGGTAAAGAGTATAAATAAGAGTTATTTATTATGTACCACTATGTAATATTATTAAAAAACAAAAATGCATGCTCTTTAACAATCCTAAATATCAATTTACTGTTTTTTATAAATTCTCAAGTATGTTAAGATACTGTGTGCAACAAAATGGGTTATCAGTACAAGTGTCTTAAGAACACATCTACTGGGGCGTGGCCTGGCGAGCGACGGAGATGGCAGCACACTGACGAAGCTCCTCTGCATTACCAGCCATTACAGCTCTACACCAGACCAACCGCTTACAGATGCCGGGCAAACAGTTGTATGTGACCCCCTGCTCACGTCCGCACCACGATCTTGCAAAATATACTGCGAGGAACATTGCTGTAATCTTTTCCAGCAAGAAGAAGGCCAGCAGCGATGCAACAAAAGCTTAGATGGCGCCGACTCTGCACAAGGAGAATAGCAGCGAGGATTCCCAGCCAGCATCTGAAGATTCCAACAAGGGTAAGCGCAGCTCTGGGATATAAAAAGCCGCGCCACACAGAGGTTAATAACACCAGTGTAAGTGATGGTAAAAGTAATAAAACACTAAAGTCCATTAACGTCCATAATGGTTGCAATAATGATGAATCTCGGAAGCGATCCTCTGTGAAGTGTCACCAAACGCACACACGTCAGAAGGTGCACCCGCCACCACATGAAAAAGCAGCTTACCAGAGGTCAGACCTATGCTAGCGTCTGACTATAACCCAGTCAACGGCCTTTGGTTCCTTGAGGTTCCCACGAACAACACGAGTAGACCAGGAGAGGGACACTTCTTAAACTCCGGAAGAAAAGAAGGCGCACATAGCATAATTCCGTATCGAAAAATTTATTGTAAAAAGTAAAATTGTACTTACACAGCACATGTAGTAAACGAGCATTAAGAACAAATACAGGTATTGCCGGCCGGCATGCAGGAGCCCTTCCTCCTCAGCGTGGTGACGTCACTGCGTCGCCTCCCAGACGCGTTTCGTCACAAAGAGGACGTTTTCAATTGAAAACGTCCTCTTTGTGACGAAACGCGTCTGGGAGGCGACGCAGTGACGTCACCACGCTGAGGAGGAAGGGCTCCTGCATGCCGGCCGGCAATACCTGTATTTGTTCTTAATGCTCGTTTACTACATGTGCTGTGTAAGTACAATTTTACTTTTTACAATAAATTTTTCGATACGGAATTATGCTATGTGCGCCTTCTTTCCTTCCGGAGTTTAAGAAGTGTCCCTCTCCTGGTCTACTCGTGTTGTTCGTGGGAACCTCAAGGAACCAAAGGCCGTTGACTGGGTTATAGTCAGACGCTAGCATAGGTCTGACCTCTGGTAAGCTGCTTTTTCATGTGGTGGCGGGTGCACCTTCTGACGTGTGTGCGTTTGGTGACACTTCACAGAGGATCGCTTCCGAGATTCATCATTATTGCAACCATTATGGACGTTAATGGACTTTAGTGTTTTATTACTTTTACCATCACTTACACTGGTGTTATTAACCTCTGTGTGGCGCGGCTTTTTATATCCCATTGTTTCTTGTTTATCACACGCTTGCTGCAGCCTGTAGTCTTTTTTGGGGGGAGGGGGTTTTCCTAGCGCGGTTTTTTGTTGTTTTATAAGCGCAGCTCTGACCATCCCCTCACCTTTGCAGACATGTTGATGATAGCCGCAGATATTAAGGCAACTTTTTCGGCTGCCATTACAGACTTAAAATCAAACATGCTGGTGATCAATGAAAAATGGCGGCGGCCGAAAACGCAGGCAAGCAGAGACAAAGCTATTCGCAACTTAGAAATTACCACTCTTGCCCAATCCCAACATTTTATTGATATGAATAGACCCATTGAGGATTTAGACAACAGGGGCAGAAGGGGCAACATTAGAGTCAGGGGGATCCCTGAGTTTGTCGAACATGACCAGATTGTGCCAGCTCTGGGAAGAGTTTTTAATAGCCTATTGGAGAGGCAGGAGGATGCAGACATTGAGTTTGTCAGAGCACAAAGAGCCCTTAGGGCTAGGGGCTCTGACTCTGCCCCGCTGAGAGAGATATAATTTGCTGTCTCCAAAGCTTTGCTATTAAAGAAGATATAATACGAAAAGCCAGGAGAAACGACCAAATTGTCTTTAATGGTGCAACAATAATGCTTTTTCGGGACCTCTCGCAGATCACATTGAAAAATAGACGTGCATTACATCCTCTGTTGGAGATACTGAGAGAGCGGGATCTTAAATATTCGTGGTGCTTTCCCTTTGCTTTAACTGTCACCTATAATGGTCATCAACATGTGCTGCGCACCCCTACAGATCTGCAGGAATTCTGTGAGGCTCTGGACATGGATCACGTGCACCTTTCCAGATTGGTACACAGAGGGCGGGATTCAGAAAGACTGGCGTAACTTTGTGCGGGCGTAGCGTATCTTCTTTATGCTAAGCTGCCGCAACTTAGAGAGGCAAGTGCTGTATTCACAAAGCACTTGCGTCCTAATTTACGGTGCGTAGCGTAAATGTGCCGCCGTAAGTGCGCGTAATTCAAATTAGGCAGGTAGGGGGCATGTTGTATTAAAATTAACCGTGACCCCATGCAAATAATGTGGCAAACGAACGGCGCATGCGCTGCCCGTGGACGTATCCCACTGCGCATGCTCCAAAATCACGTCGGAAATACTCAATGCTTTTGAAGTGAACGTAACTTACGCACAGCCCTATTCGCGTACGACTTATGCAAACAACGTAAACGACGTACAATTCGACGCTGTTCCGACGTCCATACTTAACATGGGCTGCGCCTCATATAGCAGGGGTAACTTTATGCCGGTTGAACGCCTACGTAAACGACGTATATCAATACACTGGGCCCAACTAGGTTTCTGAATCGGCGTATCTAGCTCATTTGCATATTTTTAATGGGAACGTCTAATGCGTCCAGCGTAACTATGCGCCCACGATACGCCGGCGTAGGCAAGCTACGCCGGACGACTGAAGCCATGTTTTTTGGCGTATCTTGCTTTCAAAATCGGCGTAAAGATGCGACGGCGCACATTTGAATTTACATTTGAAGGAGATACACTGGCGTAGATTCTTTCTGAATCTGGCCCAGAGTTTCTACATACTCCACAGGTGAGAAGCCCGCTGACTTCTCCCCTTGCTTCTCCGGATAAGATGGCGACAGAACCGCGTTGAAAACTCCAAAACGGGGACTCCAAAGAGGCAACCGGAAAATGTGAGAGGTCTGGTTGAGGCCTGATGTCTGTGTGGATGTCGATATTCTTTCTCTGCACACATTTGACTGATAACTTTGTTCTCATCTGTTCTTGTAACCGCAAACTGCCCCCGGATGGTTTCGAGAAGTTAAAGGTACTGTTGCCTACGTTATCTTTGTTGTGGGGGCTAGTTATTGGGAAGATCCCTTGTCACTCCTGCTCTACAAGGCCTTCGGTTTTCCGCAGAGACTCTTTTTGTTTTTGGAGGCTTGTCTCTTATTGAGGTGCAGAGGACTTATTTACATGGTACTTTGGGAGATCTCTGCCTGACAATGGACCATCTCTTTGATGGTCTGATTGGCGCTCTATGTTGCTCTGCCCTGGATAGGGAATTTTTACAATGCAATGGTACTCTAATATGATGTCGCCATTAGGTAGAAGTGCTTACAAACAGAGTGGTTACTTCCTGGTAACTTTGGGAACCCTTGCAGCACCTCATGAGATGTTGACTCATTCTCACACTCGGATCTGTCTTGAAGTTTTAATTTTTGTCTTACTCATTCCTTTTTTTTTTTTCCACAGGATCATTCTGAGATAGCTTGTATTTATCCTTTTTTAATGCTGGCATTTCAGAGATGGGGGATTCACAGTGAGCGGTGGTGGGGAGAATTAGTATGTTATTATGTTTGCCTATTTGTTCGATATACACCTTGGTCGGGTGTACACAATTGCACTTTTTATTATACATAGCTACCCACAAGGCTGTGTGTGTAGCAGTTAAGATGCTCCTTAACCACTTCAGCCCCGGACTATATTGCTGCCCAACGACCAGGGCACTTTTTGCGATTTGGCACTGCGTCGCTTTAACTGACAATTGCGCGGTCGTGTGACGTGGCCCTCAAACAAAATTGGCGTCCTTTTTTTCCCACAAATAGAGCTTTCTTTTGGTGGTATTTGATCATCTCTGCGGTTTTTATTTTTTGCGCTATAAACAAAAATAGAGCGACTGTTTTGAAAAAAATGCAATATTTTTTACTTTTTTCTGTAATAAATATCCCCCAAAAATATATAAAAAAACTTTTTTTTCCTCAGTTTAGGCCGATACGTATTCTTCTACATGTTTTTCGTAAAAAAAAATGCAATTAGCGTTTATTGATTGGTTTGCGCAAAAGTTATAGCGTTTTATGGATTTTTTTTTTTTTTTACTAGTAATGGTGGCGATCAGCGTTTTTTTTCAGTACTGCGACCTTATGGCGGACACTTCGGACACTTTTGACACATTTTTGGGACCATTGTCATTTTTTTAGCGATCAATGCTATAAAAATGCATTGGATTACTATAAAAATGCCATTGGCAGTGAAGGGGTTAACACTAGGGGGCGGGGAAGGGCTTAAGTGTGTTGCTGGGTGTGTTCTAACTGTATGGGGGGGTGGCCTCACTAGGGGAAATCACTGATCTTCTGTTCATACATTGTATGAACAGAAAATCAGCGTTTCCCCCGCTGACAGGAACGAGAGCTATGTGTTTACACACATACTTCCTGTTCCCCGCTCTGTAACGAGCGATCGCGTGTGCCTGGCGGTGATCATGCCCGCCGGGCACGTGCGCTGGACTCGGGGGCATGTGGGTGGCATGCGCGCAGGCCGCCGGCGCCGCGCACGCGCCCCCTAGTGGCCTTCGAAAGTACCGACGTAGAGCTACGCGCTCTCGCCCAGGAGAGCCGACCTGCCGCCGTATAACTGCGGCGGCTGGTCGGCAAGCGGTTAATATGTATTTTTTTACCTTCTGTTCTTGTTATTGCATTTTATTTGTGCTTCACTGCTGGGGTGTCAGGTGTGCTGACGCATAGTCGTTGTCACCTCCCGGTGACCCCAAAAGAGTGCTCCTTGACTAATTTTTGAGTCTGCAAGGACACTATATTAAATAGGTTGAGCACCCTCCTCTGGGGGGACGTGTTACTGTTCCGGGGGAGGGAGTATTAATATACCTTTCTCCTGCATCTTCCTTTTCTTCTTACCTCTTTTTTCTTCCTCACTCCTTACTTCTCTCTCTTTTCTGACAGGGTCTCTGTAGGACAAGCTACTAGCATATACTTTGGTACAGTGATCATGGGTACTGATCCACGTTTTATAGTTTTGTTTTTTGACAGTTGGGCTCTCGGACATTTCCTCATGATCTTCCTCCATGGCATACTCGACTCTGGGGCGATGCCCCTTGGTGATTTCACATAACTTCAGGGGTCAAAACATTCCTGAACGGCGCTCCACCCTTTTGAGGGAGCTTCGAAAAGGTAAGCCTCATTTTGTGTTCTTCCAGGAGACCCATTTTAAGACAAATCACATTCCTAAGCTCACAACATTTTTTATTTTCCTAAGGCGTTTCATGCTACAGCTGACAATTCCAGGTCCAAGGGGGTTTCCATTTTGATAAGCAAGGAGGCCCCCTTTGAACTGTCTGAGCAGCTCTGTGACCCTGAGGGCAGATTCATAGTTTTAAAGGGGATATATGGGGACACTCCAGTGACTCTGGCTAACGTTTACTTTAGGCATTCACCCCAGGATGCTTGATATTGGGTGGTGACTTCAACATCCCCCTACACCCCTTGCTAGACACCTCTACGGGTAAGACCTGTATCACTTAGGCCGCGTACAGACGAGGAGACATGTCCGCTGAACATGTCCGACGGACCGTTTCCAGCAGACATGTCTCCTCGGATATTTAGTCTGATGGCGTGTACACACCATCGGACCAAAATCTTCTCGGACGGATAACGCGGTGACGTGGCGGTGACGTTGACGCCGCCACGTCACCAATCCAGGAAGTAAAATACTTCCACGCATGCGTCGAATCCATTCGTTTTTTTAACCGATGGTGTGTAGGCACATCAGACCATCAGTCAGCTTCATCGGTTAACCGATGAAAATGGTCCTTAGGACCGTTCTCATCGGATAGACTGATCGTGTGTACGCGGCCTTACAGGTCTGCTTTCGGAACAGGCTATATGCAGCACATCTAAATGCATTATATGCATTTAGATTAAAAACAGTCTTCTGTGTGCAGCAGCCCCCCCAATACTTACCTGAGCCCCATCTCTATCCAGCGGTGTCCACGAGTCCCTTGGCTGTCCTGGACTCTCCCCCCTGATTGGCTGAGGAACAGCTGCGCTATTGGCTTCTGCTGCTGTCAATCTATTAAGATAAAGGGAGAGGGGCTGGCCAAAGCTCCATGTCTGAATGGATACAGGAAGCAGCAGCTTGGTTTAGGTGCCCCCACAGCAAGCTGTTTGCTGTGGGGGCACTCAACAGAAGGGAGGGGCCAGGAGCATCAGCCAGGGACCCGAAAGAAGGAGGACCCGGGCTGCTCTGTGCAAAGCAAACTGCACAGAGCAGGTAAGTATAACATTTTTGTTATTTTAATAGAAAAAAAAAGACTTTACAATCACTTTAGTAACCTGTTCAATAAAAGGCACTTTTACTCCCTTCCTGCCCAGGACAATTTTCAGATTTAAGCCTTGTCGCATTTTGAATGACAATTGCGCAATCATGCAACACTTTACCCAAACTAAATTTTAATCAATTTGTTCATACAACTAGAGCTGTCTTTTAATGACTTTTTTTTAATCTTTTGCTAAAAAAAAAAAAAAAAAAAAATGTTTTCTTTGTTTCTGTTATAACATTTTAACAGTAACATTGTACTACTCTAGGAATGTGATCAGGATTAATTTAATTTTTTTTAAAACATTATGATTGCTTATAGCAGTGAATTACATTGCTAGAATCAAACATTTTACTGAATTGAACTCATTAGGTTGTTTTCTTGTGATGTGATAGCTATGATTGGTCAAGGCTAATCACAGATGGGCTGTGATTGACCCTGTCTGTACTATGTGATCACATTAACCAATCACAGCTAGCAACACAATTGTACACATTGGATGGCATTAAAGCCATTCATTGTTTACAACTGTCATGTGACCTGCTGTGATTGGTCACAGTGGTCATATGGTATATGCAACGAGCAAGTACATTAATCAGTCATTGGCTGTGTTTGCTGGACACAGTCTGTGGCAGATCGCTCCACTGTGTGGCCTTGCAGCCGGGGCAAGCAGTGCTTTTCTGAGAGGATGTCATATAACGTCTACTCAGAATGGTAAAGCTACATCCCGGCAATCATTCTGCTATAGGCTGGTGTTGTGCCGAAAACTCGCCAAACTCTCCAACCACATCACTTCGGGTGCTCTCCAGCAACAGTAATTGAACATTTGGATGAGTTGGCCGTTTTCACAGTAAACCAGCAGTGTATACACTATGGTACACAATATGTTTGGATATTGTTAGTCCGCCCCCTAGTAACCAACAATATGGCCGCCTATATCATAAACCAGGTGTGACCAGACTTGTGTGGATTGCAAGAGGAAACCAAAATGCATGTAAACGTGAATAATATAACGTTTATTAAAGATATGTGATAATAAGGAAAACACCCTAAATACAAATAGTGCTCAACCAATCAACAGAAAAACCACAGACAAAAAATAAAAACCCTTAGAGCGACAAGGATGAAGCATGCATGCAGAATGTGAGTTGTCATAGCCAGTTACAATCTCCACCAGGGGTGCAGGTAAAAACACAGCTGCTCAGTTGTCAGAAAGTTATCATTCCCATTAGCAGTAAGTGCCTTAAGAAGGACTCTCATGGCAAGATTGCTGGGTTGTTATTTATTGAAAGCTGCATAGTTACAAACAAATTAAACAAAACAATGAATTCTAATTACACGATATGGCTTATAAATGATTTTAGTGATTGTGCTTAGAGCTACTTTAAATTGTCATGAGATATGCTAGGTGCATAAAAAGTGCATAAAATAAAAAGTATTTTACATCCAAAATATATTTAGAAGAATGTTTTATAAAAACAAAAACAAAAAAATAAACTGAGCTCTTATATCAAAGGTCTGACCCTGTTTACATTTAAAATAGATACACTTTTTGTCACAAGTCACGATTATAATTATTATCAATATACAGAATTCAGTCCTGGTTCACACCTATGCATTTTTCAGTGCATTTTTAGTTTTACAGAAATGATTTCCTATGGTTCACATCTTTGCATTTTCAACCAGCGGACTTTTTGGAAAAATGTTAGAATTTTTTTTGCTTGCAGCAGGTTGCATAGACTTCAATAGAAATTCAGCAGAAGTGCATAAAAAACACAGTGCTTGCATTTTTGATGCATGTCTGCTATATTTCTGTTGCATTTTTTGCTGGTTTCTCCTGCATGAAAAGCAGATACATCCCAAAAATGCATCCAAATTTTTTTAACCACTTAAGACCCGGACCTTTAGGCAGCTAAAGGACCCGGCCAGGTTTTGCGATTCAGCACTGCATCGCTTTAACAGACAATTGCGCGTCAAAACAAAATTGGCATCCTTTTTCCCACAAATAGAGCTTTCTTTTGGTGGTATTTGATCACCTCTGCGATTTTTATTTTTTGCGCTGTGGGTTTTCTGCGCCTGCACAATAATGACGAGGGGCGGCTGTATTACTGTTAAATTGTCTAAGGGGCGGGTTTATTACTGATACATTGTGTAAGGGGCAGACAAGGGGCGAGTGTATTACTGTTATATCGTGTAGGGGCGGATGGCTACAAAGATGTGTAGTTTATTGCTAAAACCACCCCCAAGTAATTCTCTCTGCCTATCAATTAAAAAATTGCCCTCTTTTTTAGCCATCCGCCCATTACACAATATAACAGTAATACACCCACCCCTTGTCTGGCCTTTACAGAATATAAAAGTAATACACCCGCAACTCGTCATCATTCTGCAGGCACTGTCACACACAATGTCACAGCCAGATATCAGTCTTCAGTCTGTTGACGAGGATACTGAGCTTTCTTGAGCCATCCAAGATTAGTGATGGCTGTGGCAGAATTGCTTAAACCTACAATCCAGGAGGCAGTTAGTGAAGTGGTTGCTAATGGTATACAGGCCCTAAAGCAGCATTTAGTATAACAGGCACAGTGACTGAAAGAGTTGGAGATTTGTGTGGATACTTTGCTATCCAAAACAGAAAAATAACTAAAGGATATGGGTGATGTTACTAGTCAAATGAAAGCAATGATGAAAAAAATTGAGGATCTAGAAAATCAATCCAGAAGAAATAATTTGAATATAACAGCAATGCCAGAATACTATAAAGCTAGAATGTTGCTAGTCCATTTGCTCAGATACAATTTTGGATATACTGGGACTTTTAAATACCAGACCAAAAAACTTCTCGCCCAGTTATAGTATGTTATCTGGATTATACAGATCATAAAGCAGTTTTACAGGCATATAAAAACATGAAAAACAGGCAAAGACCTAATGTTGGATAGTCACAATCTATTAATGTTCATGGAAGTAGTGAGAAAGAGAAAAGCCTTTGAACAGATTTATGCAATGCTCTTCCAGAAGAAGATTTGCATTTTTTTCAAAATTGTCGCTCTATTTTTGTTTATAGCGCAAAAAAAATAAAAACCACAGAGATGATACAATACCACCAAAAGAAAGCTCTATTTGTGGGAAAAAAAGGACGCCAATTTTGTTTGGGAGCCACGTCGCACGACCGCGCAATTGTCAATTAAAGCGACGCAGTGCCGAAACGCAAAAAGTGCTCTGGTCATTGGGCAGCAATATGGCGGGGGGGTTAAGTGGTTAAAGGATCACTAAAGGATTTTTTTTTTTAGCTAAATAGCTTCCTTTACCCTAATGCAGTGCTGTTTTCATGTTCTCATTGTTCGTTTTTGCTTTGAAGTAGCTGTAATACTTCTCTGATCTCCACACTTCCTGGTTGTCTGGCTCCTTATGAAAAAACTCATGGAAGATGTTCACTGTGGTTTAAGCTGTGTGTCTAAAACTCCTCAGAACCAATCAGATTAATTTTAAAAACAAAACACTGCCCTGGATTTCTTTGTTTTTGTTCTGTGTGTATTCTCTACTTCACAGAAACATGAAATCATTTTAAAAATGAAAGTGAAACTAGAGGCACATTATATGATTGATTTTTATCTATTTTTATTCATTTTTAAAAGGAATCAGTTAACTTTTATGTCTCTATACCCTGTAAGCAGTCATTTTAACTAAAAAAAAATGTTTCCTTTAGTGACCCTTTAAGTGCCTTTGAACTCCTCTCAAATAAGAAGAGTGTGGGGGGAGAACAGGATTAAATCAATGATAAAAAGTATTGGAAAATTCCTTTCTATCACATAAAAATAAAAAAAAAGAGAGAGGGGAATAAGAACCATACTGAGAGGTGATAAAGGACAACGGACACTGTATTTTCTGAGGGAGGGAAAAGAGGAAACACATAAGAAACACAGAAACAGTCTTTTTTTTTTTTCCTCTCTATCCAACAAATATGCAACAACTACAGCCTTAATATTTATTGCACCTAGAAGTGATAAGTGGGAACCAGGAGTTACGAATTAAGTAAAAATCCCAAAATACCCCAAACTATCACGATTCTAAGAAATCTCTATTTAAGCATTGAGAAATGATTTTACGGTCTGATTGATCAGCAGGAGAGAGGAACAGGGGGTGAATAATGAAAGTGATGATACTCAGGATAATACGGATATTGTAAAAAAAAAATCTGTCGCTCACCATAGGCCCGTGTCGGTTTGGGTGGTCTCTTTCTTTTGGGCACCTTGGGTCTCCTCCTACCCTCTACCCACTCCCTGACCCCCCACATTCTACAGATAAGTGAATGTTCTAGTAGCCCAAACCGGGGTAACGGTGAGGCTTGGGGGAGGACGGTTTAAGACACAAAGCATTAAGGCAGAATTAAAGCAAACAGGACATTTAGGCAAAAATGAGTACAAGGGCCAGAGGAGCGAGAGGGGGGGTTTCCTCAACCCCCGACTAAGTCAAAGTCCGGGCACGATGAATAAATTTGTAACCCATGGGAGTAACGGAGATAAACAATTAGTAGAAAAACAACAAACATGGCCCCCAAAAATCCAGTAGAACAGGACATATCTTCTGAGACTAGGACTGAACAAGAGATGGAAATGGAATCTGAACAGAGAAAAGACGATGAACAACAAGATAGGTCATTACTACCAACCAAAACTGAAATACAAGGCATGTTCGCCACATTAGAAAAATCACTCAAATCACAAATGGAGAGAATGGAGCGAAATATGGGGCATATGTTGGAAAAAAAAATGATTTGAATAAAAACACCATTAGAAAATTGGAGGAAGAAATTAAAGTCATAAAAAAAGAACAACAGGAACAAGCGTACAAAATAGAAGACCAAGAGAATAGAGACAGAAAAATATCAGAATACGCGGAGTACCAGACTCTTCACAGTCAGAAAATCTTCCAGAAATTATAAGGAAAATGTGCAACCCATTATTAGATAGAGAAATGACTTCCCCACTAAAAATAGAATGGGCGCATAGGATTAGAAAGCCAAGAGAAATATCACAGGAGAGCCCTAGAGATATTATCATAAGATTTGAAAGCTGGGAAGAGAAAAACCAACTCTGAATAAACCTAAGAGGAAAGTCTCCAATAAAATTTGAAGAGCAATTACCGTCCAATAGCATTATTGAATGCTGATATCAAGGTTTATGCAAAAATATTGGCAACGAGGATAAAGGCATTAATGCCAGATCCAAGGGGGTTGCTATAGTGATAGGGATAGGGAAAAATATTAGATTCAAGGTTGAAGAAAGGAGAGTCAACCCAGAGGGTTGCTACCTATTACTAAGAGGGACCCTACAAGGGAAAACATATACGCTAGCAAATATATATTGTCCCAATAGACACCCCCAAAAGTATCTTAGGGGGATTCTAAATGCACTAATGGATTTCAAACAAGGTTATGTAATTCTAGCAGGTGATTTCAATTTTTTAATGGAACATCATCTTGACAGTACCTATGGTGCACAGATGCGATTATTGAACAAATAAAAGTTTAATCGTCAATTAATAGACTCGTGGAGAATTGCTTACCCTAATAAAAGGGACTATACATATCATTCATCTGTACACAACACATACTCAAGATTGGACTATCTAATGGTAGATCACGATGTATTGGAACATGTACAGTAAATAAAACTTCAATAGGTATAATATCAATCTCTTATTACGCCCCGGTAATAGTTGGAATACGGTTCAATGAGATAGAACAAAGAAAAGGGATGTGGAATTTAAACGAAGAACTGATTGATGATACAGAAGTAAGGGAGATAGTAAAAAAAGAGATTGAGCAATATTTTTTGACCAATAACACTCCGGACGTCAGTTCTGCGACAATATGGGAAGCCCATAAAGCATGCATCAGGGGAAAGTTAATCTCTATAGGGGCATGGAAAAAAAGAGAAGCAAATAGAAAAAATATAATAAGGGAGTTACAAGACCTTTAGGCCTTGTACACACGATCGGACATATCCGATGAAAACGGTCCGCGGACCGTTTCCATCGGATATGTCCGATCTGGAGTTTGGTCCGATGGCGTGTACACACCATCGGATCAAATTCCCCGCCGGCGGACGGCGCGGTGACGTGGCGGTGACGTTGATGCCGCCACGTCACTGCACCAGGAAGTAAAACACTTCCGCGCATGCGCTGAATCCATTCGGCGGCGGCGGTGCGGGACGACATGTCTGCTGGTAAGTGTACTAACCAGCAGACATGTCGGGCGGACACATTCCCACCCGATAGATTTCAAAGCATGCTTTGAAATCTGTCGGGTTGACAAATCTGTCCGCTAGCCCATACACACGATCGGAGATGTCTGCTGAAACGGTCCATCGGACCATTTTCAGCGGACATATCCGCTCGTGTGTACGAGGCCTTAGAGTTACAAGACCAAAAACATAAAAAACCAAGGAGAAAGTGAAATATATCAGAAAATAATGATAAAAAGGGCCCAACTTAGAGACTTGATGAAACTTGAAACCAGAAACATATTAAAAAATGTAGCAAAAGAAAGATACAAATGGGGGAATAAACCGGGGAAATACCTTGCTAGATTATCTAAGAAAAAAAAACATAAACTATATTGAAAAAATAAAAAAACAAGTAGGGCAGATAAAATATACGACTTCTGAAATTGCAGAGGCCTTTCAGCCATTTTATAGTGCATTGTATTCGATCAGTAAGGGAGAAACTCAGGAGCAGAAAGAAACCAGGAAAACAAAAATTAAGGAATACTTAAAAGGAAGCTAATTTACCAAAGCTGTCACAAGAAAATGCTGGACTCCTAGAAGACCCAATAACGCAGGGGGAAATCCATAAAGCCATTCAAGAAACATCTAGAGGAAAGAGTCCAGGCCCGGATGGGTTATCTATTAGGTACTATAAAAAATGTAAAGAACTCTTGGTCCCAGAACTATGCAATTATTTCAATAGATTGGGAGAAAAGGAAGAAATAAGGAAATAGTCTCTCCTTGCCAATATTTTAGTTATTCCTAAAACGGGAAAAGATGGTACTCTTTGTTCCAATTACCGTCCAATAGCATTATTGAATGCTGATATCAAGGTTTATGCAAAAATATTGGCAACGAGGATAAAGGCATTAATGCCGGATCTAATAAACGCAGATCAGCCAGGATTTATAAAAGGGAGAGAAGGGCGGGATAATAGTTTAAGAACTCTATTGTTTCTACAGGAGGATGGTAAGAGGAAACCCCCAGTCGTACTTATGTCAATAGATGCTGAAAAAGCTTTTGATAGAGTCGACTGGGTGTTTATGATGGAAACTCTGCGAATTATAGGATTGGGACCTAGATTCTTGAAATGGGTGGAAAAACTATACAATTACCCAACATGGAGGGGACATGGACCTGTCATCTGCCTGCTCAGTGGGGATCAGCAGAAAGATTCCCAGATGAGCAGGTGGATCTACTTGACTAAGTACACGCCATGTGAAAGGAGTCTTACTAATATTTTTTACAATATTTTTTCATATCATATATTTGAAAATGTTGTAATCTTATTTAAACAAAATTTGGTCTTTGGTGGGATATCAGAGGTCTAAACAAACCTCAATATCTCTTTTTTGAGACAGAGAAGGGACTGAAGACATTCCCTTTTTCTGCAGCCTGAGCTGCACTTTACATCAATGAAAAAGAAGCACTCCTATTCATTCATAAACTGTCATATAGTAAACACGGTTTTCTATACTCAGTTATCAGTGGACACATAAGCTATAGGTAGTGATTGCTGCCTATCCAACATAGTACAGGGAGAAGGCTGGTAAACACATATTTACCATGCCCCCCAACCTCACCCACTCCACTCCTCCCCCGTGTCTCCAGCCTCTCAGCTTGCCAGAGTGTCGGTCAGCAGCTGCAGGCATGAGGCATGAGGGGAAGTAGGGAATGCCGCACAGCAGCAATGGGTCAGTGAGACAGGGGCCATTGAGGGGGGGTGATCAGAGTGGTGGGGGGACATATCTTGATCCCCGCCAGGCCACCTAAAGCCAGCAGGAGTGGCAGAGGAGGGAATCTGGTGGCTCAAGGGTAGCTGCATGGGATCAGGTTTGCTGGTGGGGTCAGATCAGTGTGGGAGAGAAAATCAGTGCTGGGGGAAGGGGAGATGAAGGAGATAGGAAAGAGGAGCAGGGGGAGCTGTTTTAGAGGAAAGGGAGAAATGGGAGGTGGGGAGGGGAGGCTGGAGACAGGGAAGTGGCGTCAAGGATCGTCACATTTGAGGTGAATAACTGTGATCAACAGATTGTAATCTGCTGATCAGAGCTATAGCTTTGTTCAGCAGAGGTTGCTGAACAATTCTGTTATAAGTTTACGATCATTAAAGTAATCATGAGCTTATAACTCAAGGAGGAATGAGGTCTGTATGGCGTATGGACCTGGCTAACTGGAAGCAGTGCTGTTGGTCTGTATGCTATATGGACCTGGCAGTGAAAGTGTTAAGGGATTCTAATAATAGTCTGGCATACCGTCCTAATCAAATACATTTTATACTAGAGCATTTTTTACTGAGATCTATACTCTCCATAAAGGAGGGATGCATTAGGGGGAAAATAAAGTTGTTCTCCCAAAAATATCCTCAGAAGTTTTAGCGGCCCTCAATAGTCCCATATCAATGGGAGAAATTATACAGATTATTAAGCAACTTCCAAATGAAAAAGCCCCAGGACCAAATGGCTATACAGGGTAGGCATAAATAAATATTACAAACGCAATTTTCCACAATATTACATAATCATATTCCGACATGTGGAGACTATTTGAATACAGGAAAAGAGGCCTACTGTATATAAAGGTTTTGTTGAAGAAAGGAAAAGATCCAACACTTTTTCAAGGAAGGGAGTTTAACAAGACACAATGCCACTCATTAAAATTTGAAGAAAAGAGGTTTAAACTTAAACTACGTAGAGGGGTCTTTACTGTAAGAATGGCAAGGATTTGGAATTCCCTTCCACAGGCGGTTGTATCAGTGGGGAGCATCGATAGTTTCAAAAATCTATTTAAAGGAGTTGTAAAGGCAGAAGATTTTTTATCCTAATGCATTCTATGCATTAGGATAAAAAACCTTTGTATGTAGCCTCCCAGCACCCCCTTATTACTTTCCTGAACCCCATCTCTGTCCAGTGCTGTCCACAAATGTCTAAACCATCTGGGACACTCCTCCTGATTGGCTGAGACACAGCAGCAGTGCCATTGGCTCCCGCAGCTGTCAATCAAAGTCAGACAGACAGCCCCAGGCTCGGGTGCCCCCATAGAAAGCTGCTGACCATGGGGGGCACTCGATAGCAGGGACGGGCCAAGAGCAGCAAAGAGGGACCAGAGAAAAGGAGGATCCAGGCTGCTCTGTGCACAACCAACTGCACAGAGGAGGTAAGTATACTGTTTGTTATGTATTTATTTATTTTTTAAACAAGACTTTACAATCACTTTAAAATATGGTATTTTTGCAGATATTATATTATAGATAGATATATATTATGAACCAAAAAGGAACTAAAAGGAAAAGTATCTCCTATCATTTACCAGCTGGTTCAAACATTGTTGCTGAGTGCTGGGTCACTAATAAGGGCATGTTAAGCCTGACAATATAGCCATAAAATATATTCATGAAATGTTTCTCATCTTAAAAAATGTATCCTGGCAACATTATTTAGGACAAAGCAAATATTACATTGAGTTATATTCCAGAACTATTGACATAATGAGAGCATGTTCTGGTTTCACTGTGAATGTTAAAATGTTCTCACCTTGTTAAGGATGAACCCTTGTTGATGTTCAGGATTTTCATTTCCTGGAGACTGAGAAGAATTGGGAGTGAAAACAATAAAGTCATTCTTTGCTTGGAGTGAGTTTGAACATACTCTATACTGAGTGTGTTGGGAATACATCCAACTACCTCCAGTATTGGAACAGATCTTATAGTTTTCCTTCAGATCATTGACTTCATCTCTGCATTTCTGCCATCTTAACACAGTGAAGGCAATTAAAGTAATTATAAAAATACTTGATATTATACAGATGACAACAACCAAATAAATATTTGTTGTAGAAAACTCATCATTGGTGCTCATTGACTCATAATTGTTAAATTTAATTTCCTCTTCAAAATCCACCAAGGAGATAATGATTTGGGTCACAGCAGTCATGATTGGTTCTCCATGGTCTTTTGCCACCACCGTTAGTCTGTATTCATCATGATCTGAATCTGTTAATGAACGTTTCAAACTAATATCGCCAGTTTGCTGAGATATGATAAATGGTGCTTTTCCTGACATGTCTTTAAAATTATACGATATCAAAGCATTATATCCAGAATCTAAGTCCAATGCACTCACTTTAGTCACAAGGAAGCCAGGTTGTGCCAACTTTGGGGTTTTGACTGTCATATCAGTAAAAAATGGGCTAAATGTTGGAGAGTTGTCATTAATATCAGTAATAAAGATATTTAATGTAAGGTTAGAAGTGAGAGGAGGTAGACCAGAATCAGTTGCCTTTATGTGACACTGGAAATAGGTGACCTTTTCATGGTCAAAAGAAATTAGAGCAATTACTTTTCCATTTTCTGGATTAATGGTGATGTAGGAGGATATAGGGATCCCATCAATGGTGATGTCAATGATTGAATAAGTGATAAAGGAATTATGTCCGATATCAGGGTCTGAGGCTGAAGCTGTATAGAAATGAGAGCCTGGTGGATTGTTTTCTTTAAAAAATATTGTTTGAACAGGCTGTTGGAAATGGGGAGCATTATCATTCACGTCACTTATTTCAACAATTATAGTTTTTGTAACAGAAAGAAATGGAGACCCTTCATCTCTTGCAGTAATTTTAACTTCATAAAAATCCTTCTTCTCTCTGTCCAGTGGTCCATTTACAGTAAGAGAAAAATCTCCCATAAAAGCTGGATTTATTTTGAAAGGCATAGGTTCAGAAATGGCGCAGTGAACTTTTCCATTCAATCCAGAATCTTTGTCCCGCGCACTAATAATTGCAACGGTTGTCCCTTGTGGAGAGTCCTCAGGAACAGGAACTGATAAAGACGTCACAGTCAACTCTGGAAGGTTGTCATTGACATCAACCACTGTCACAAGAACTTTACAATGTCCAACCATTGGGTGTTCACCATTGTCAATAGCATCAACCTGAATTTCATACATTTTAACAGTTTCATAGTCCAAGTTGCTTTTTATTCTGATTTCTCCAGTACTTTTGTCTAAATGAAATACTCTCCTCACTTCTTCCTTCACTTGCTTGCCAAATTCATATGTAAGCTCTCCGTTTTTTCCCTGATCCAAATCAGAGGCATTTAGTTTAAACACTAATGATCCCTCAAAAGCATTTTCATTAATAGTGCACTGGTAAAATGGCTGACTAAAAGCAGGGGCATTATCATTAGCATCTTCCACAGTGACAACAATTTGGGTTGTGCCACGTTGTCTTGGCCTGCCATTATCATAGGCTGTAAGTGTCAGATTATGAACAGACTGATTTTCTCTGTCAAGAGATTTCTTTAATACAAGCTCTAATGACCTGATTTGGTTCATGTATTTTTGAAAATCTAAGGCAAAATAATCATTTGCACTGAGTTCATAGCTTGTAACAGAATTTGTTCCAAGGTCAGGATCAACAGCTCCCTCTAACAGAAAACGAGATCCTGTGGGTCTCAACTCTGATATCATTAAATTAGTAACACTTGATGAAAAAGATGGACTGTTGTCATTGACATCTTCTATTTCAACATCTACACGATACATCTGTACAGGCTTATCTACAATAACCTGCAGAGGAATAATACAGTAGGGTATATCTGGACAAAGCAGCTCTCTGTCTATTGATTCTTTTACAAACAAAATTCCATTTTGCAGATTAACCTGGAAGTATTCTTTATCATCTACAGAGACAATATGTAACATTCTGGAATTAATCTCACCAATTTCCAGTCCCAAATCCTGAGCAATTCTTCCAACAAAGGTTCCGTGTGTAGATTCCTCTGGGATGATATAATGCAGCTGACTCATAATAACATCCCAGGACATTTGAAGCAATAGAAAATTGACCAATATGCTCCTTGCATTGTTATCCTGTTTTTGACAGAACATTTCTTCAAACCTCCAAGGTCGATTTCAGTAATTCCAATTGCAAAAACAACATCCACGAAGGCTGATAATCAACAACACAGGAAAAGAATCTATCGTGGCCAAAATTTCCAAGCAAGATCTTTAGCCGCAGCAATGAAAGAGATGAATATTTGTTTCAACCACATGCTATATATTGTTGTGGAGTGCCATCTATTGTTGAAACAAGATATTTCAATTTAAATGGTTCTGTGAGTAGAAATCGTTGAAACTTTTACCTAATTCTTAACAAAAATATGTTTTAAGTAAAGCTTATATAGTAGTTACCAAAAATGATTTATTGTCTAGTAAATATATTATAATGGATGCCTAAAATAGAAAGTATATCCTTATAAACAAAGAACACATTTTGACATATATTTGATTTATTTTACTGAACTTGCCAAGCACTAAAGAGAAATATACTAAATAAACTATGACATTCTGTTGTAAGTAAACTGTTTAATAGAAATTAACTTAACATTTGCTGAACACAATACTTCAGGTCATCAAGTTTTTCATCAAACATATGAAATTCCAAGATTTGAACATGCTTATCTTTCAAGGAGATAATAATAATTGAGCTTTGCTAAAAAGGATTAAGCTACAGCTGGACATTATATCATGAAGATCAGATAGAAGAGTAAAAAACTTACTAGATATTCAAAAATGTATGCAACACAGCCTTTCTCAGTATATACCTAGTAATGCATGCATATAGGCACCTAAGTATGATAAGCATCCTAACCCACCTTGTGTTTGTGTGGGATCGAAAAATTCATCAGCCTTTCATCAGAAAACATGGTGCTACTTCAATTTCCAACAGTACACCTGTCACTCCAAACAGCTAAATGGTTTTGCCAAGTAGTATTTCTTTAAACAGCTGTAAAACTCAAAATTACTTGTCGTTGTATGAAGAGGCTCAATGAGTGCACAAAGCAGACTCTTTAGCAGTTTTTTTCCGCTAAAAACGAACATATCAGTATTCACTGGTAGCTATACGTGATCTCGCATTTCAGCCAATAGGGGCATGCGCGTGCCCGACGGGTGCGATCACCGCCGGGGCACCCGTGATCGCTTGTTACAGAGCGAGAACCGGGAGCTGTGTGTGTAACAGCTCCCGGTCCTGTCAGGGGGAGAAATGACGGATCGTCTGTTCATACAATGTATGAACAGTGGTCAGTCATTTCCCCTAGTCAGTCCCACCCCCCTTCAATTAGAACACACACAGGGAACATAATTAACCCCTTCCTCGCCCCCTAGTGTTAACTCCTTCCCTGCCAGTGGCATTTTTATAGTAATCAATGCATTTTTATAGCACTGATTGCTATAAAAATGCCAATGGTCCAAAAATGTGTCAAAAGTGTCCGAAGTGTCCGCCATAAGGTCGCAGTACCAATAAAAATCGCTGATAGCCGCCATTACTAGTAAAAAAAAAAATAATAAAAATGCCATAAAACTATCCCCTAGTTTGTAGACGCTATAACTTTTGTGCAAACCAATCAATAAACACTTATTGCAATTTTTTATGAAAAATATGTAGAAGAAGAAGATCGGCCTAAACTGAGGAAAAAACATTTTTTATATATTTTTGGGGATATTTATTACAGTAAAAATAAAAAAGAATTCTTTTTTTTTTTCAAAACTGTCGCTCTATTTTTGTTTATAGCACAAAAAATAAAAACCGCAGAGGTGATCAAATACCACCAAAAGAAAGCTCTATCTGTGGAAAAAAAGGACGTCAATTTTGTTCGGGAGCCATGTCGCATGACAGCGCAATTGTCACTTAGTGACGCAGTGCCGAATCGCAAAAAGGGGCCTGGTCCTTGACTAGCAATATGGTCGGGGGCTGAAATGGTTAAACATTTTCTATCCAATCTTCCCTTTTTATGAAAAAAAAAACGGTTCCATTCAGATCTCATTGCAATCAGGACATTGATCATTGATCTCAGGAAAGCCATGTGGTTTTGGGAATTCATGAAAAGTTGCTTTGGTAGAATATTTCATTGATTTAATAACTTTCTAATACAAATTGTTTCCCTTTCAAACACTGTACATAAGCATTTGCCACAGCAATATTAGCTGTAGCAGTCCAACATAACAGTTGTAAATTGATATTGTTGTTTTAATTTGTGATCTAGCCCAGTATAGAAAATTTGAAGACATGTTTCCTGATATTCTAACTGTATTCAGGGTGAAATTGTCAATAGTATTTAAATTAATCAACAAGTCCTTTCAAGTCCTGTAAATCACTGAAACTCAGATGGAACCCAGATGGAGTGCACAGCGTCACTAGGTCACTTCCTGATGCCGTGAGGTTTCGTCTTACGACTTCTTCTGAGGGTTTTGACACATGGTGGATGTTACTTTAGAGTGAAGAACACCGTTTAAACCAACATTGATCGCGTGGTGATACACTTGGCTTGTCTTCCATACTTCTTATGAACTTTTCGTAGGAAATGATTGATCAGTCTGACGGGAGTGACGATTAGCGCTGCTTTTAGTGATTTACAGGACTTGAAAGGACTTGTTGTTTACTATCTTTGATATATATGTTTTACAATTTTTAAGTGGCTGCTGAACTTTTAAAGTTAATTTAATTTTATATTTTATTGTCGTTTTCACATATATAATTTTTTACACCATTTTTAGGTTATTATTTATGGTGTTTTGTGAAATTAAGCTACCTAATAACCTGTTAGCTCCTGAACGCCGAGATAGTGAAAGAAGGCCAGGGACTTTACTACTTTTTTGCATTAGTTTTTAAATTAAACTAGCAAGTATACCCAACTTATGCAATCCCAAAGAAATGTAGAATTAAAGTATCCTTAATTTGTAGTTCTTTATGAAATTGATATGATATAGCATGATAGAAAAAGGCTGGCTTCAAGATTTAAAACTACTTCCACTAGATTATGAAACAATGTATGCACTAATCTATTGAGTTAAATTTCCTCAACTGTATATAAGTACCGTAAAATAACACAAAATACAAAAATAAAATGAATATTGCACAAACCAAAGAGATGGTAAATATGATTTGATCTTTTATATTACAAGCATTCAGTTAACACCTTTTAAACAGGTTTTTGACTTGCTGGTAATCTGGAATTCTTTCCTTCGCCATATAAAAAAGAAAGGTTGTACATACACCCATCAGAAAGTCTCAAAAATATTAACTGCAGAACATAAATTTAAAAAAGGGTGTGATGCATAAATACTTCTAAGGCTGCATACACACGATCGTTCTAAACCGATGAAAATGTACTGAAGTCCAGTTTCATTGGTCCATACCGACCGTGTCTACGGCCCATCGGTCTGTCGTCCTTCAGCGTGTGGAGGCACCATACACACGCCGGGACTTACGCCACTGGGCTCTCCCCCTTACCACACGAACGGTCCATTTCACCATTAAAGGTCATTAACCTCCACAGGCACCTAAATAGGATCATCCCTAACTGGATTCACACCAGCAGGCTCTGGGTTTATTTAAAACCCCCCTATTCAGGATTATTCGCCATTGGAAGCTCGCAGGGCCACTTGCCTGGCGAAGGGGATCTGATTATGAGCCCAGAAAGTATCTGAGGAGGTTTTCACTCTATTTATAAGCGAATGAAAATCTATAACTACTCACTCCTGTGGCCCCTGATGTCGGTTTTGTTGAAAAACCAGAAACGCGTCGGGCATTTCCATAATTTCTTGGAGAGTGTTTTATTTTATGTTATACATAGTGTTTTGTTTTGTTCCCCCCCTATTTTTGTCACATTTGGTATACACATGCCCCTGGTGATGTAAATGTATATGTATAAATAGATGCATATGTTGTCTTTTATATGCATTTAGGTGTCGAGTGCACATTTGTAAACACATTTTTGAGTACCTCTTCTTATATCTCAGGTTTTCATTTTAATTAATTCCATAGTACAGGGATGTCAAACTCAATTTCACTGTGGACAGATTCAGCATTATGGTTGCCCTCAAGAGGTTGGTTGTATCTGAAAGACTATGGGCCAGATTCTGGTAGAATCTGCGGCGGCGTAGCGTAAGCCAGTTACACTACGCCGCCGCAACTTAATGGAGCAAGTTCCGTGTTCTCCAAGCACTTGCTCCGTAGTTTGCGTAGTGTAAATTGCCCGGCGTATCCCCGCGTAATTCAAAGGGGGCGGCTTGTATTTAAATTAAGCGTGCCCCGCGTTGATCGAACTGCGCATGCGCCGGCCGGGAAAAAAGCCCAGTGCGCATGCTCCAGCTCACGTCGGAAAACGTTGTTGAAACTGATGTGAAAACAACGTGATCGTCACTTACGCAATGCCCTATTCGCGAACGACTTAGTAAAACGATGTAACCGACGGAAAAAGACGACGCTGACCCGACGCCATACTTAATATGGCATACGACGGAACTTCGTAAACCTACCCCTCATATAGCAGGGGTAGATTTACGCTTACGGAAACAACATAAACGGCGACGAGGCGGCGTAAAAACGTTCGGGAATCGGCGTATTAGGCTCATTTTCATAGGCAAATGAGAAATCAACGTAAAGGCCACCTAGCGGCCAGCAAAGTAATTACATCTACGATCCGACGGTGTTAGTGTTTACACCTGTCGGATCTTTGCTGTATCTATGCATAAGTGATTCTAGGAATCACACACATAGATACCCAGGGGAAAAAAACAGAGATACGAAGGTGTTTCGTGCAATACACCGTCGTATCTACAACTGTGGGTATGGAGTTGGGTGTATGGGATTGTACTGTGTTTTATTTTGTTTGTTTATTTTTATTTTTTGGTTGAACTGGATGGACTTGTGTCTTTTTTCAACCTGACTAACTATGTAACTATGTAACTATGTATCTCTTTTGAGAATCTGGCCCCATGTATCTACTTAGATACTTAGGAGTGTGCAGCATACAGAGTGTAGAGTTTACAAGTGTGCTACATATAGACTGCAGAATCAAGGGGCGTCCTGTGTACCAAGTGCAGTTGAGGAGTGCTCTCTCAATTGCAGTGAGTACATTGATTGGGACTGCTGTGCCCTGATGTAAGTGTGTACAGGGTAGGCAGGGATTTGCAAGAGCCAAAATGGAGTTCTACGACGTTCCTGCTGAAAAAAAAGGCCTGGGTGCAAGGGCCACATGAAATGGCCTTGTGTTTGACACCTGTGCCATAGTTCATCAATGTCGTGTCTGAGAAAAATATTTAGGGATGCCTAAGCCTGACATATTGTTGACCAATAAATTGGATAATCACGAAATAATTATAAACTGAAGTTACTGTCAATAAAGGGAAAAATCTGCCACCTAGTAGACAAAGTAAAATAAGCTACACACATGGTACAAGCATTGGAGGACATTAGTTATGAGGAAAGGTTACAAGCACTGAACTTGTTTTCTCTGGAGAAGAGACGCTTGAGAGGGGAAATGATTTCAATGTACAAATACCATACTGGTGACCCAACAATAGGGATACAACTTTTCTGCATAAGCAAATTTACAAGACAAGTGGCCATTCACTAAAATGAGAAGAAAAGCGGTTTAACCTTAAACTAAATAAAGGGTTCTTTACTGTAAGAGCGGTTAGGATATGGAATTCCCTTCCACAGGCAGAGCATCGATAATTTAAAAAAAAAACTATTAGTTAAGCTCCTGCATGATCACAACATACAGGGATACACAATGTAATACTGACATAATATCACACACATAGGTTGGACTTGATGGACCTTTGTCTTTTTTCAACCTCGTCTTCTATGTAACTATGTAACAATGGTAAAACTGTGTTAAAATTGCTGTCAATACAGTATATGGTCTTTATTCTGTTGTTCTTCTTGCTTTCAACATCAATGTATTTATATAAGTCAATATTTAAATGTTGCTTTGGAAATGTGTAATAGCCTGCTGAAGATCCTTATTTATATCTAGTCAGGGGCGGACTGACAACTCATGGGGCCCCCGGGCAATAGGAGATTATGGGGCCCCCAGGCTTAGAGATGGCCGCCATCTTTTTTTGATGCAACATGAATGTGGGCAAACCCATGCAGAGAGGCACCAATCTCTGTGACATGCTGAGTGGCTTAGAGTTGGTGACCCACTAAATTCACCAGAAGCCTCTCATGGGCAAACAATTGCAGCCTCACTGTTCCCCATGAAATGCAGCCACTGTGCCCCATTAAATGCAGCCAACTGTGTTCCATCAAATGCAGCCAACTGTGTCCCATCAAATGCAGCCAACTGTGTCCCATCAAATGCAGCCCACTGTGCCCCATCTAATGCAGCCCACTGTGCCCCATCTAATGCAGCCAACTTTGCCCCATCGAATGCAGCCAACTGTGCCCCATCTAATGCAGCCACTATGCCATCAAATACAGCCAACTGTGCCCCATCTAATGCAGCCACTATGCCATCAAATACAGCCAACTGTGCCCCATCTAATGCAGCCACTATGCCGTCAAATACAGCCAACTGTGCCCCATCAAATGCAGCCAACTGTGCCCCATCAAATGCAGCCAACTGTGCCCCATCAGATGCAGCCAACTGTGCCCCATCAAATGCAACCAACTGTGTCCCATCAAATGCAGCCAACTGTGCCCCATCAAATGCAGCCAACTGTGTCCCATCAAATGCAGCCAACTGTGTCCCATCAAATGCAGCCAACTGTGTCCCATCAAATGCAGCCAACTGTGTCCCATCAAATGCAGCCAACTGTGTCCCATCAAATACAGCCAACTGTGCTCCATCAAATACAGCCAACTGTGCCATCTTAGTGGCAGGTCAGGCAGTGGATGACGGCGGTGAGATGTGGGACGGGCAGCGGCGAGCATGAATCTATACATTCTACATAGAGGGGGTGGTACCCTTAATGGATGGACCGCTCCCTGATATACATGCACAGTATACATACACAGTGTATATATATATATATATATATATATATATATATATATATATATATATAGTGAGAAGTGCCATGCTTCTGGGAGAAGGATGTGCTAAACTTCTCCAATCTCTGCTACATCTCCCTACTCATCACCTGCCCACCAGTACACAGGCACAGCCTCCTCTCCTGTATTACCACATGCTATGTCTGTAAGCTGCTGGGGCACTACAAGTACCAGCATGGCAGAAGGGGCAGCAGTGTGTTCTATCAGGATGATTTTTGGGGGAAAAAAAGTGCTGGTGTGTGTATATATAGATAAATCATCCTGATAGAACACACTGCTGCTGCCCCTTCTGTCATGCTGGTACTTGTAGTGCCCCAGCAGCTTACAGACATAGCATGTGGTAATACAGGAGAGGAGGCTGTGCCTGTGTACTGGTGGGCAGGTGATGAGTAAGGAGATGTAGCAGAGATTGGAGAAGTTTAGCACATCCTTCTCCCAGAAGCATGGCATTTCTCTCACATAGAAAAACGATCTAACAGCAGGAGGAGTCCTGCTACACAGCCTCCCCCTCCCCCTCCTCACCAGGATAGGTAAGCACTGATAATACAATTCTTCCAGCTTGGCCAGCTTACCTTTTATCAGGCAGCAATCCACCCCACACTGCAGGCTGTCCCCTCCTCCCTCTCCTCTCCTGCAGTCAGCATCTCCTGCTCTTATGTCAAAAAAGCTGCGCTGGAGAAGGGGGCGTGTACACTGTGCTCCCATTGGCTGAGAAGGCAGTGGAGAGGCGGGGCAGCTACAATCTCGAGATTTGCACATCAAAATAATGTCGGTAGTGGCCATTTCACTAATAGATGTAAAAATACACTGATTCCAACAAACTGTCCCTGCTTTTACCAAGGCTGGCAACCCTGATGGGGCCCCCTATTGGGGATCCTCAAATGACTTCCATATTTCAAGTCCATGACAATTTGATTCACTCTGTCAGGTCACCTGAGTCCAGGCGATAGATGAACCCTGTTGGGGTCAGGAGTTCACCGCATGGTAGTGGACCCTATGTCTGACTGCTGTGGATGGAGCTCTAGGTGATTCAGGATAGCAGGTATTCTGGAGCACCAACACATTTCACACTGGGAGCTAGAGCATAAGATTTCCCAGGGCACAGAATCTAAGGGCCAGTGGGTGTTTACCAGAGGGCCCTATTGGTGGGGATAGATTTAGCTGAAGTCTGGCTCCAGGTTGCAATTCCCAGGGCCTTCCAGCTCACACTCACGGTAGCGTTCAGGAAGATAGAGAGTAAGCAGCAGACTGCGACAACAAAGGGTAGTCAGGAGATAGCCAAAGGTCAGGGCAACAAGCAGGTAAGGATAGTTAAGAAACATGCCAAGGTCGGGATATGAAGCAGACAAGGACAGTCAAGAACAAGCCAAGATCAGTAACTAGAATCAGACGTAGAACACACAGCAAGGATCACACGGAAGCCAAACACACAATATTAATCAGCAGGGCTGGCTTGCAGTGCACAGGTTAATGTGGATCCATGACATACCCTTTTCCACTTTCACAGCCAGTAGAGTAACATACAGGCACATGGTTGATATGATATGATTTGTACTAATATACCACTTATACTTGCAAACATATTTAAGTCATTACATATAGCTCACAAACAAGGACAGAGATATACTGTATATTGTGCCACAAATTCAAGATGTACTGTACCTGCACAAAATTTAAAAGAGGGTCTACTTCCTTGATCCTAAGTCATTGTATAAATTATGTAAATAAACTTTATATTGTATATATCATTTATTTTTTAAATAATACCTGCATTGTTCATTGCTGTTAATTTAGACTTTCCCTATAACAACTTAAAGCTAAAAGTAATGTTCTTTAGCAAGAAATATACATTCTACATTATTATTTATGCTAGCAAGATTAGTGTATGCTGTAAATCGTCTCCAGCATTGCTCCTGTTTCTTTTTGCTGGGGGCTGACATTTTGCTGAAGCACAGACCCCAGCACACCAGTAAATATTTCAGCTGTAAGCATATCAGATTCTACATTTTTGTCACAGGCTGATGTAATGTTTTACATAGCTATACCTGCAAAAGCGGCCAGCATGAAGTGATCTAGCAGGATTTTCTGACTAAAGTTCCACTTTGATCTTCATTTCCAATCCTTCTTGTTGTAGTACTTTTAATTTTCATCATTTTAGTTTTTTGATCAAATAAGTTATTATTGGCATTTTGTTAATTTTTACAAGAACAAAACAGAACAAAAAACACAAAAAAGGCAACATGGTAGTAAAGGTACATTAAAGAATAGTAGTATACATTTCTGCAACTAACCTCGCATGAGCAGCACACACAAACAAAATAACAGTAGATTATCGATAACATATATTCTCACTAAAGGGGTTGTAAAGGTAAATGGTTTTTCACCTTAATGCATTCTATGCATTAAGGTGAAAAAATATCCGACAATACCGGCCCCCCCAGCCCCCCCTTATACTTACCTGACCCCTCGAAAGTCCTGCGCTCGCCCCCAACATCTTCTTTTCCACTCAGCCTGGCTGTTGATTGGTTACAGTGGATGGATTGAAAGCAGTGCAGCCATTGGCTCGCGATGCTGTCAATCACATCCAGTGACGCAGCGCGCCGGGACTGTTCCAAGTAAAACAGTAAGCAGCTATGGCCGCCGGCCGTATCACGGGAGCTTGCCCGCAAGAACTCAACACTATGCGAGCATGCTCGCATGAAGGTGTTGATTCCTTGCAGTGGGAGCCGAGACAGCCTCCGAGGGACCCCAGAAGACCAGGTTCGGGGCCAATCTGTGCAAAACAAGATGCACAGTGGAGGTAAGTATAACATGTTTGTTATTTAGGAAAAAATTATCTTTAGTGATCCTTAAAAGATGAAAATTACATTAATGGCTTGTAGTTCCAAAGGTAAGAAAAAAAAGTGGTGGGGAGAGAGAGCCACTGATGTGGCATAAGACAAAAACGAAGCCAGACCATCCCTCTGTGCACTTTTGCAGTATCTGCTTCAAATTCTACTTTTAATCCCTAGCATTATGGCAAAAAGAAAAACGGAACCAAAGAACCATAAACAATATGATTTACTTATATAGGATTAACACTGAAAAATGCGTAATTACACTAGGGCTATTGAAGCTCGCCCCGGGGTCTGTATCCAATTTCTGATTGTTCTTCCATTTTCAGGAAATTAAGATACTCACCAAAATTACCAGGTTTATTAATTTTTGCATGGTACACATTTAGGTTAATCTTACCTTAATTGAAGAATTTATAATGGCTCCTTGTGGGTATGAGGGTTCTTCATTGCATGGAGTCCGAAGGTTATTTGGAGTAAATACAATTAAGTCATTCTTAGCTTGAACCGAGTTTAAACTCTGAACCCTATATTGAGAGTGTTGGGAATACATCCAACTTCCTCCAGTGTTGGAACAGACTTTGTAACTTTCTTTCAAATCATTGACCTCATCCCTGTATTTTTTCCATCTTAAAATAGTGAAAGCAATTCGGCACGGAATAGAAAAGTGATCATGGACAACATCCTTACACTAAGAAGCTCTGCCATCAACAATGAATATTTTCCTTTTACACCTTACAATAAGTAGGTTTGGAGTGTCATCTGGTGTCTGATTTTTATATTGCAAGCAATACTACTGTAATGTAAAGAAAACTATCTAAACAAATTGCTTTCTTATTTAATTGTATTTATTTTTAACACATATGTAGAATTGTATTTTTTTTTTAATTATTTATATACCTTAAGCTTCAGTATTTTTTAAATGTTATTAGTGATGTAAAGCATGCTTCTAATGTTTACTTTTTTTATTTACTGTTTTCATTAACTAGATACTGCTTAAAAAATATAAATAGTATAGCAAGGGAAAAAAAAAAAACATATTAAAGCTTTACTGTAATTTTGCCTATTAGTTATTTAGAAAAACAAATAAGAATCAACTAGTTTAAGCTTGCTTTAAAATACCTGTTTGTATCACTGTTTCCCACTATACTGAATGTTGCATGCCTACAGCTTTTCATTTACTAGACTTAGATCCCCTGGCAAGCACTTGATGGAAGAGAATGCAGAGTAAAGGTGAAGAAGGTCCCAAGCTTTTGCATCCAACAACAGTTTCTGCTTAGTGAGCCCTGCTTAGAATATGATTTAATGGGTTTGATTTAAAGTGGTTCTAAAGGCAGAAGGTTTTTTATCTTAATGCATTCTATGCATTAAGATAAAATAAAACTTCTGTGTGCAGAGGCCCCCTCTAATACTTACCTGAACCCCATCTTGATCCAGCAATGTTGCATGAGAGACTTGGCTGCCAGGACTCTCCCTCCACATTGACTGAGACAGCAGCAGATGCCATGATTCTCACTGCTATCAATCAAAGTCAGTAAACTAATAAGGAGATAGAGGGGGTGGGCTGAACCATGGCTCAGTGTCTAAATGAACACACAGACCTGCGGCTTGGTTCAGGTGCCCCATAGCAAGCTGCTTGCTCTGGGGAACAGGAGGGAGGGGCCAGAAGTGCTGAAGAGGGACCCAAAAAGAGATGGATCAGGGCTGCTCTGTGCAAAACCACTGCACAGAGCAGGTAGGTATATTATTTTTGTTATTTTAAAAAAAAGTATCACTTTAATAAAGACAAATGGGCTAATCACTTTGCAAGAAAATTTTCTCCAGTTTTCCGCTTAGTAAATGCGTGAAGCTCTGCTAACTTCCAGCATTATGTGCTATTAATAATACTTTTTTATTTTTTTTGCTTGCGATTGAACTATAGTCATCTGGCACTGTCACATTTGTTTTCTTTTATTTTATTGTACATGAGAAAGTTTGTCACTGACTAATGAAAGCAGTTTTGTGGTTTTAAAGCAAGGTTTTGGTTTAAAAACATTAATTGGATTGCACATTGCGCAGCCAACATTTTTGATTTTATTTTGTTTTCAGTATTCTTTGCAAAGTGAAAATTCATCACATTCACTAAGCTCAGGGGAAAAAATAGTCTGCAATGGGCAACTTCACTTGCAAAGTGAACATTGCCTTAATAAATCAATCCCAGTATATCAGTTTGTGTGTCAGCGATTATTACACATTCTTCAATTAATCCTAGATGTTTTAAAACAGGTGTGTGTATTATCCCGCACTCCCTAACCAAATGTGTTCCTACAACTGAAAACAAAATAAAATCAAAAATGTTGGCTGCGCCTATCCGTCTGCAATTCAATTCATGTTTTTAAACCAAAACCTTACTTTCAAACCACAAAACTGATTTTATTAGTCAGTGACAAACTTTCTCATGTACAAAAAAATAAAATAAAACAAATGTGACAGTCCCAGATGACTATAGTTCAATTAGTAGTGCTTTTTTTCTTTCAAATATGTTTCCCTTTAAATGTGCTTCTCATATCCAACACTTTTTCAACTTTCACCCTTGTGGATTTTAGTTAATACAATTAACTGAATCCCTGAGGAAGTCACGTAATCATACCAATGCGCGTAGGAGTAGGCAGGCGTCAGAGTACTGTGTTTGTGGAACATACAAGAGCACACAGTAGCTGCTGCCCCTATTGGATGATCTTTTAAAGCGCACTGTTTCAAGTTTTAATGTAAAGTAAAGATTAAGTAAAGATTAGGCAATAAATGTGAAACCTTTATATATTACACAACAGGAGTGTATCTTTTATACTGAGAGGATGTGGAGGAAAGGAAGTCCTGACAAAGCCAGCTCAGTGAGGAGAGAGGAGAGTGGTAGGAGATTAAACAGCTGAGGAGCCTGGAATTAACCCCAGCAAGGGAAGGTAATTTTAGACCTGGAATCACTGGAGGTGAGCAAAGTGGTGAAAGGTGGTGAGAGTCACTGCACAACTGTATTAACTGAAATACAAAAGGGTGAAGGTGTAAAAACTATGGGATATGAAAAGCACATTTAAAGTGAAAAATATTTGAAAGAAGAAAAGCACTACTAATTGAACTATAGTCACCTGGCACTGTCACGTTTGTATTATTTTATTTTATTTTATCGTACACAAGAAAGTTTCTTACTGAATAATGAAAGCAGTTTTTTTGTTTGAAAGTAAGGTTTTGGTTTAAAAACATTAATTGGATTGCACACAGATAGGCACAGCCAACATTTTTTATTTCAATCCTAAATGTTAATAATAAAAATATTTTCTTCTTGGTTTCAAATCAGCTTGGAAATTTGAATACAAATATTAGACTTAGGCAGTGATATGTAATTGATTGAGCAATATTTTAGTAATTAATTGATCTAAAACAGCTTAACTACTACTCACACAACTTTGAACTTGCCCAAAGATTGCAGGCTGAGGGCAAATAATGAGTCACCAGTATTGCCTGTGGTCCCCCTAGAACTGATAGTTTCCCCATTACTGTTACCCCAACTACTACTCACACAACTTTAAACTTCAAACACTGTTGTGTGAGTATTAGTTGAGCTGTTTTAGGGCAAGAAAAGTTAATACTTTTAGATGCTTGTGAAAGCTTAAATATCACATTGCTGATATACAGCTACTAGGCTGTCGACACAAAAGTCCCTAGGCACCCTCACATACCTAGACATGCACAGCTATTGTTTAGTAATATTTTCTGGGCCTTTCCGGGTACTGTATAGGCACACTTAACATTTGTAGATATTACCTAGGAAATCTCAGTTTTTTTATTTCAGTGCCACTTAAAAATAATGGTTGTAATTTAGTGCATACCAATCATAATTGGCATGCTTTACCATTTCATTGTATCTAACAGGAGAAATTAGCTCAAGGAACAATGCAGTCCTAGATCCAAAACTAGACCAGGAAGAATTGAACAGTACTGGGTATCTGTAAAAAAAAAACGCAATTTAAAAATATTGCAGAAAATACATTTAAATATAAAAGACGCTAGCTGAGGTTCTTGGTCTTTACATTTTGTGTCCTCTGAGACTCAGTGGTTAAAGGAATGTCCATTTGGCAGGAGGCCTTAGTAAGGCCCACAACACAATCGTGGGTCTATATAAAACCTCCATACTGGCAAGAGATCCCCTTAAGATGCCCATTTATGATCTGATTTAACAGATGAAACATATTTAAACAGCAGTGTAGGGTTTAAAGGAAAACTTCACTTTAAAAAAAAAAAAATGCGGAGGCGCATGCGTGGGAGCTCCTAGGATGGCAGCTTAGGACCGGAGCTCTGCTCACCACCGGCTGTCAAACGCAAATATATAGAGTTTCAACCCGGATACAAACGACAAAAAGATATCCGAGGACTGCGGATTCAACGGTGAATCGGAAGATACCGGGTAAACTATTCCTTATTCAGGGGAATTATATACAGGAGCCTTGTAAAGAACGACAGCTGGGGACGGGGTGCCCGCGCTGTTTCTTTTTTCTGACAAGAATTACAGGTTCTATATACCCGTTAAGAGCAGAGAAACAACAGTAGTGAATAGCTGACATACTGTGGACCCAGTTCATGCCAGGCAAATATTACAAAAAGAGCAAGAAACTTAATAAAAGGCTGGCTAAGAACAATTTACTTAAGATGGCCGCCGTACCTCAGACAAGTACACTGGGTACAGTTGAGACCTCATTGACTGACAGACAAGCTATATCTTCTATAAGTCCTTCTATAGTACCTCAGACACCAAATTCTGACACTTGCCCTATTCTCTCCCCTCCTGCATCATTTGAAATAAAAAATCTCATGGAGGCTGGTCATTTAACTCCTGAGGTAATTACCTCACAAGGTCCTGCACATATGAATACAAAGGCTGAACAGGCTCATGAGGTAACCTTTAATGTCTCTGAATTATTCACCAGAATTTCTGAAATGCTAGATAAAGGACTGGCACAAAATGCAGAAAGAATCACAGGAGAGATTAGGGCTGATTTTCAGAGCCTGGGAAGCAGAATAGAAAATATTGAACACAAACTGGAGGTTAATACAGCACGGACTGATCAGAACTCAGATCATTTGCAATTCATGCAGGAACAGCTGGAAGCTGCTCAGGCACGGATTGACGAATTAGAGAACAGATCAAGAAGAGATCATTTCAGGGTCAGAGGATTACCAGAATCTATCTCAGACGTGCATACAGCTATACAGGACATTATCAAAATCCTGATCCCATCTATACCAAACCACAAACTAGAATTGGACCGAGCACATAGGGCCCTGGGTCCTTTAAGAAAGGACGGTTTACCAAGGGATGTGGTAGTTAAACCACATTTCTATTCCATTAAGGAGGAAGTGATGAAACAGTCTCGCAAACATGAACAACTACAGTACCAAGGCGCCATAATTCAAATATTTTCTGATATATCGCCATACACAATACAGAGAAGAAGAGCTATGAAGCCCTTTTTGTCTGCCCTCATGAAAAAGGACATAAGATACAAATGGGCCTTCCCCTTTGCTTTGAAATTTTCATTTAATGGCAGGCAGTATGTAGTACAGAATTTTCAGGAAGGTGAGAGACTATTATTGGACTTGAAGATGATTTCCTGCGAGCCAGAAATGGACACTACTCCTATCCAGCAGGGCTCTGCCAAAAGACAAACCCCTATCAGCCCGACTTCCTCTGTTTCGAGCAGAGTCAAGCACAGGAAGGTTAAAGATAACTTTGCAACCTGAAGAGAAGGAACATGTTTGTGGATGTCTTTTCCCCTTTCTTCAAAGGGATGGTCACCGATGTCTCTTTTTCCCCTATTTTTCCATACCCGGGAAAATAGATCTCACCAAAGCTACATGTGAATACCTTCCTAGGAAATGTTTATATACATATGTGTATATGTATATATATGTATATTTCTATTTTTTTTTTTTGTGTTTGTTGTTTATTCTTAGGAAAGTTAAAATAGTTTATTGTCTCTTTTAATATGTCATACTGGGTTGAATTATTCATAACAGTGATTTACATTACAGTTTGTTGAGCTGTCGCTGGCAGCCGGTGGTGAGGCATTGGGCCTCAGCCTACCCCTTGGATCGACGTTCCATCGCCCTGGGGAGTGGGAACATAGCCCCTTATTTTCTGGGCTATTCTATGGTCACGTGTTTGAATGGGGGGAGGGGAAATACACCCTCCCCTCATTCTGGGTCATTTTTTGACCTTACGTTAATTTACATATGGATAAAATGTCTTTGTCTATTTTCTTTTTTCTCTATCATTTCTTTCTCTTCTGTTCACTCTTCCCCCCCGACCTACCTGCCAATGAGAGCTCCTACGTTTAAGTGTCTACAGTCATTATTTTGCAAACCGGATAATGTACCTAAGTTGTTTAATGTGTCTCATGATACGGATATTGTTTGGGAACGCATGAGAATTAGCTTTGCCAATTTTATATCCCATGGCTGGTATGGCTAATCCTCCTGCGCCCCTTCGTGTTGTTTCACACAACACGCAGGGGCTGAATTCTCCAGTTAAAAGACGAAAGGCGCTACAAGTCAACAAATCCCTTCATGCTGATGTGGTATTTCTACAAGAGACCCACTTCCCAAAGCGGTATACTCCCTCGTTCTTACATGCTCATTTCCCATTATTCTACCTATCAAAGGCCGAAAATAAGACTAAAGGAGTGGCAATTTTATTCTCCAAACACTGCAAATTTAACTTAATTAAGGAATACGCGGACCCAGAGGGTAGATTCATTCTGGTAAAGGGCACTCTGGAAGGAAATACGTACACTTTTATATCATACTATGCTCCCAACCGGGGACAGAAGGGGTTCTTCTGCCAAATGCTTGAATCTCTCCAGCCTTTGGTAGAGGGAGTCATAGTTATGGGGGGAGATTCCAATCTGGCTTTTGACTCTGGACTGGATAAATCCGGCCCAGCAAAGGCTAAATTAATTAGACCTACTAAAACCAGTACCCAAGTCGCTTGCGTGCTTCACCAATATAGATTGACCGACATATGGAGAGAATTGAACCCAACTGCTAAAGATTTTACTCACTTCTCTAACCCCCACCAGTCGTATTCACGTATAGACCACATATTACTTTCCAATCACCATGTCCCCTCGGCCCAGAAGTCCTCCATTATGGACGTCCCATGGTCGGATCATTCCATGGTTCTGTTATCTCTAAGAAAAAACAGTTCTAATCAAAGAGTATCTCATTGGACCCTCAACCAGTCATTGTTGAAAGACCCAACTATAGCAACAGAGATTGAACAAGCTATAACAGATTACTTTAAAAATAATGACATAGAGGAAATCTCTCCAGAAACCTTATGGGCGGCCCACAAGGTGACAGTGAGGGGAAAACTAATACAGATCGCAGCCAGACAAAAAAGACTGAAGAGGCTGGAGGTGGAAGAACTTGAAAAGACATTTGACGATTTGAGCAAAAAGCATAAATTGGACCCCTTTGGTTTCCCAACTTCTAAATTGGACGCTGCCATGACAGCTCTGAATCTTGTGCTTACGGTAAGAGCAGATGAGGCACTTAAATGATCGGGAGCTAGATTTTATAGATTAAAAGATAAAATTGGTCCAATGTTGGCGCATAAACTATCCCCTAGACTAAGGCAGAGAGTCCTCCCTAAGATTAAACAAGTCAATGGCTTATTTACCTTGAACCCTCAGAAGGTGATGGATTCCTTCCAAAGCTTCTATTCAAAACTTTACGACTTTGAAACACTCTCCAATTCTAATAGCGTGGGAGAATTCCTAGATAGTTTGGACCTTCCCTCGCTGGCAGAAGTGCATAGAGAGAAAATGGAAGCTCCCATCTCGATTGAGGAAGTTTTGGAAGTGATCAAAATGTTAAAAACAGATAAAGCTCCAGGACCAGATGGTTTCTCTGCTCCTTACTACCAGACTTTCTCGGCTCTTCTATCTCCATACCTTACTCGTTTTTTTAACCATTTAACGAAGGGGAATCCTATAGATATTCAGCTGAATTCGGCATATATCTCTGTGATCCCTAAACCTGACAAGGATACCAGTCAAGTGGAAAACTATAGACCAATATCGTTGATTAACAATGACCTTAAAATAACCAAAATAATAGCCAATAGACTAGCATCCTTCATTGGTCAGTATATACATAAGGATCAGGTGGGTTTCATTCCTGGTAGACAAGGCCCTGACCAAGTAAGGAGAGCGGTAGACATAATCTCCATATTGCAATCCCGTTGGATAGGAGATCAAAAACAAGAAGGGATGCTCTTATCATTGGACCGTCAAAAGGCCTTTGATTCGGTCTCCTGGCCATATATGTTTGAAGTTATGAGACGTTGGGGGTTTGGCTCAAGAGTCTTGGGCATATTATCTGCACTCTACTCTTCTCATGAGGCTAAAATAAGACTGCAGGGACTATTTTCAGAATCTATTAAAATTAAAAGGGGAACCCGCCAGGGATGCCCATTGTCTCCTTTGATATTCGCAATTGTTATAGAATCTTTGGCAATAGCGATTCGGAATAACGCGAATATCAGAGGAGTTCAATGTACCCGTAAGGACCACACATGTGCATTATTTGCGGATGACCTGCTACTATTTGTTACTTCCCCGATTTCCGAAATCTACTCTGTACTTGACAAATTCTCCAGGGCCTCTGGGCTTAAAGTCAATATGTCCAAATCTAGGGCCCTCAATGTCTCGCTTCCTGTAGATGTAGTTTCCTTACTACAAAAGAAATATGAATTTGGTTGGAATGGCTCATCTTTCAAATACTTGGGTATCAATTTATCTTCGAAATTTGAGGATCTATATACAGCCAACTACCCTCCTATGTATAAAAAACTTGAATCTGATTTAGGTGATTGGGATACACATAATATAGGCTGGATTGGCAGGATAAACTCTGTCAAGATGACTCTTCTTCCTAGACTTCTATACCTCTTTCGTTCTCTCCCCATACCGATAAAAAGGAATCACTTGAAGGCTTTTCAGGGTAAGATCACCAAATTTGTATGGAACAAAAAAAGCCCCCCTGTATCATCGCGTAGCCTCTTTAATCTCCCTAATCAGGGAGGTTTGGGACTCCCAAATTTGCTGTGGTACTACCAGGCAGCTAGACTGGCACAACTGTCAGATATATACCTCAAACAGGACCAACCTGATTGGGTTAGTCTGGAAGAACAGGCGTCCCCCACATGCTCATTGGAAAATCTTGTGTGGTCTATCCCCAAACGCAGACATTCTATTATGGCTCCGGCACTGTCACAGGCGTTGGTTCTGTGGGACTCGCTCAGGAGCAATCCCTCTTTAGTCTCTGAGGCCGCGTACACACGAGGGGATATGTCCGCTGAAAACGGTCCGATGGACCGTTTCAGCAGACATCTCCGCTCGTGTGTATGGGCTAGCGGACAGATTTCTCCACCCGACAGATTTCAAAGCAAGCTTTGAAATCTATCCGGTGGGAATCTGTCCGCCCGACATGTCTGCTGGTTAGTACACTTACCAGCAGACATGTCGGCCCCTACCGCCGCCGCGCCGCTGCCGAATGGATTCGGCGCATGCGCGGAAGTGTTTTACTTCCTGGTGCGGTGACGTGGCGGTGACGCGGCGGCGTCAACGTCACCGCCGCGTCACCGCCACGTCACCGCGCCGTCCGGCGGCGGGGAATTTGATCCGATGGTGTGTACACGCCATCGGATCAAACTCCCGATCGGACATATCCGATGGAAATGGTCCGCGGACCGTTTTCATCGGATATGTCCGATCGTGTGTATGGGGCCTGAGAGTCTACCATTAACTGATATATTTCAGGTCCCGTCCTTTGCATCCAATGTGAACGTTGAATCCTTCCAGTGGTGGCGAGATAAGGGAGTATACCGCATTGGACAATTCTTCTCCCACTCAGGTCCTCTATCAGAACAATATTTTAGGGACAGTCTTGATCTTCCTCCTTCAGAGAAATCAAGATTTTCTCAAATCTACAGTTTTGTACAGAAACTCTGGACTGACAAGGCTGTAACTGGTCATTTTACGCCCTATGAACGAAAATGTGAACAGGCCCCAGTAAGGAAGGGTGGTATTTCTGTAATTTACAAATCCCTTGCAAACAATGTCAATAAATTACCCTATATACTAGCTTGGGAGAAGGAAATTCAGGATGAGTGGGATTTGGAAGATTGGGGAGAAAACTTCCATAGATCTATAAAGGGTATCATCAACATGTCACTCATAGAGGCGAATGTCAAAATATTTACTAGATGGTATCTAGTTCCTCTAAGACTGGCATCTATATATCCTTCATCCTCACCTCTATGCTTCAGAAGATGCCAAGGCGTGGGCTCCATGATTCACACCTGGTGGGAATGCCCAAGAATACGAGGTTTTTGGAGTAAAGTGTTCCATATAATTAGACGGATTACGGGTTGTAATATACATCAGTCCCTGGCGATTGCCTTTCTGAATGGATTCATACCACAAGTATCAAAGGTTACCAAAAGGCTGATATGGTTTATCCTAACAGGAGCTAGAATCACTATAGCTGCAGCCTGGAAGAAACAGGCGGTCTCAATCTTAAGTATGAAAAGAAAGATCACCTAGATAATGGAACAGGAAAGGAGAATTGGCTCAATGTTGGATAGACTTACTCAGTTTAACGCAATCTGGGAACCATGGATAAAGTACTTAGGGATCTCACACCCCATAAAGGGGTGATAACATAACTTACTGTAGGCTGATGTACACACCTGGCTGGTAGGATCTCTGTCTCTCTACCCTCTCACCCCTACCCTCTTTTTCGTTCCCTCTCTTTCTATCTTTCTCACATTCCTCTTTTCCTTCTCTTCTACTTTTATTCTCTATGTTCTGGTTTTATGCTGTGCTTGTGTTCAGGTTTTTTGTATAATCTGTGTTTGGGAAACGTTTTCCATATATATACACATGTTACGCCTCTATCATAGGGGTGGAGGAAGTTGAAGAGGGATTCTCCTCTCTTTTTCTCCCTCCCTCTCTCTCTCTCTTCATCGTACTTGTTATTTATTCTTTTAGTATTAGGTTCATTTAATCGGTCCAGATATCATACACTTCGTACCAGAGGTACTTGAGAAGTTTTAAGTTTATGAAATGGAGGTACATCACGAAGTGGACTTCACAAAACTGTAATATTTATAATAACTTGCTAAGGGGGCGGGATGGTTTGGGGGAATTACTACCTCCCCGGGCACAGAGTGATCCCATTGGGGGTGTCAGTGGGGGGGGGAGGGTGCCCTTCCCATCTCATTTCTATATATGTTGGACCAATAAGGTTTTGATTTATCCCAACTGCTGTAGACTAGGGACCCTAGACGGATTGATAGGAACTGCAGGATTTGGGGGAGGGTAGGGAGCTACCCCGGTTAGACTATATGGCTTAGGGTCAGAATTGACTCCCTTGTTGAACCTGTTTTCCTTTCATCGCAGATAGAATGTTATTTAGGTATGGTTGAAAAAATGACGAAGTGATGACTTCAGCAAACGATGTCTCAATATTTAAGGATATGTAACAAAATGTATTGATTTCCTGATATGTTCTTTAAATTGTACTGACTTTATTCAGAAAATAAACTTAAACTTGAATGAAAAAAAAAATGCACATTTCTTTGCAGATAAAATAATTGTATTTAATTTCTTGGGGGTAGAACCTGGAAAGCATTTCATCCATGACAAGTAGACCGACGGTGGGTGCCATGCAGGACTCCTGCAGACTTTCAGTGTAAGATTTCTGCCCGCACATTGTACGAGTGGGCAGTTTCACACTGATAGGAATACTCAATAAACTAACAGAGTGCTCAGCCAGTACTACTGTAACATGTTACATTTCACACCCTAAATATGGGTAAAACATGTAACATGTTATGAAAGGTGAACTATTCTTGAAGCATGTAATGATAATGAAAATGTCCAAATTGCCAAACCAGGTACATAACGATTAGTAACAGCTTCTGTCTTTTGAAAATGTTCAAAATATACATCTCCATTAACTTTCATTTCTCCTGTATATGTATCCGCAATGAAGAAAATTACTTTTCTACATCTCTATTTTGTATAAGTGAAATTTTAAACACGTGATTTGTGCTTTTGATGATATATCTGAACTGCTTGGTGACTGATTTTGGTATAAGTGTTCCGTTCTTTGGAATCTTTACTCTCCACATTTAAAACACATTTATTCATTTTCTGTCAGTTTTTAAATAGCACTTTTTATTCTCCATTTCAATTGACTAATTATGGGAAGTAGTTAGTTGTTAACAGTTTTAAAACATCTGGCTCATATTTGGACTCCCTCACATTTGGAAGTGTGAAGTAAGTGGAATTTGTATAATAGAGTTTTAAACTAGGATAATGGGCACTACCAATGTTGAAGGTTTTTCTCAGAGCATAGTGTGTCACACTATGTGTGACTATGAGCATAGTGTGTCACATATACAGTAATGTAACAACAGCTCCAAGACGAATACTGCTGTGAAAGATTTGAGCAGGCTGCCCTTCTGGAAGTCAACTTTAGAGATATTGAAGAGCAAATTGCAACACTAAGGAGACTTTACAATATTGAAAGGAGTATTCTGCTCACTGAGCAGGCAGTTAGTAGTATTGATGTAGAGGGTGGGGGGGAGAGGGGATGATCAAGTAAAAAGCTGGATTTCTTTAGTTAAAGGAAGTGCAAAGGGCTCAGAAAAAAAAGACCAGCCCTGTGCTTTAGTACCCAAACACATTTCCAAGTTGGGTATAGATGTGTGGAGGACAAACTCAGAGATGGCACCCCTAGATATCTCTGATATCCCTAACAGCTGGGAAACCTGCGGTGGGGGGGGGGGGTTGGTTGAAATTAATGAAAAAGCAGTTAGGCAGTTTCACAAATGGCTAATGTGTAAGTTAGGTCTTTAGTATTAGAAAATTCAGTCTGTAAATAGATATAAAACTGGCTTAAAGAATGTATTCACAGATCAGTGATTAATAATCTACACTCTAAATAGAGACTAAAGTTATTAGTGGTGTAGGTTTATTGTTGGAACTCTTACTTTTTAACCTATATATACATGACATAGAATTTGGAATTAAAAGAACAATATATGTGTTTGCAGATGACACCAAGCTATGTAAACAGTATGCAATGCCATATTGGGTTTCTAAAACAAGCAACATTCTTCATTTTATTAAAAGAGGTATACACTTATGGAAGAGAGAGGGAGCATTAGTAAGACCTTATCTGTAGTATGCAGTTTACAAAAAGGATACCAGTTCACAAAACGGATATTTACGAAATAAACAGAGTACAGAGAAGGACAACCAAGTTGATAATATTTGATAAGGTGTATGGAAAATCACAGTTGTGAGATAATTTAACTTAAATTGGTTGTAAACCCTTACAACTCACTTTATGCTTCAGGTAAGCCCACACCAGGGAGAAAGCCTTGCATTATGGTGTGTAGTTAAAGACAGAAGAACAGGAAGTGAGGATTTCTCAGAAGAAATAAGGACATTTAAAAGCAAAATCGAAGGATGAGGTAAGTGAAGGAGGACTGCACTAAGGTAAAGGAAGCTATTTAGTTTTTTTTTTTACCTTTACAACCCCTTTAAGGTCATTGCAAAGGATAAATGGCAACTGGAATAAAAGAGGTTTGACTTTCACATACCGAGAGGCTTCTCTAGAGTAAGAGCTGTGAAAATGTATAATAGACTGCATCAGATACTAATTCAAGTCAGCTCAATTGGTTAGCTGGATGCGATCCTGAATGCACAGAATATAACTGACTATTAACATTTACAAGTAATAACACAAGTAATAACACCAGAGATTGTTGATGTAACCACTTGCTACCCAGGCCAATTCTGAAATGTTTCCTCTACATGGAAAAACACTATTTATTTTGCTAGAAAATTACACATTACCCCCAAACATTGAGGGCCAGATTCAGAGAGCCACTACGCCTGTCTAACTGGTGTTAGACTGGAGTAATTTCAAATTACGCGCGTTTTTTAGCTAGTCGAAAACCTCAAACCATGAATAGACGGCTGCGGGCTTCAATTCGACTGGATTACGTGTTCGTATGCCTTCGGATCTACGCTGCAATAAAATTGCGGCCACTGGGTGGACTTCCCGTCGTTTTCCGCGTCGGGGTATGCAAATAAGCTTTTGCCGGCGATCCCCGAAATTACGATCTTCAATCGCAATCTCTTACGGCACCTTTAGTCATCTTTTATTTGCGTAACACTATACCAGCTTTTTGCTGCTCTAATATTAAACAGCCCATGTTAAGTATGGCCGTCATTCCCGCGTCGAATTTCTACGTTTTCCGACGTCTTTTATTATTTTTTACGTAAGTCGTCCGGGAATAGGAATGTTCGTAAACGCCGCTACTCAAACAGCGAATGACGTAACGACGTGATTTCGCGCAATGCACGGCGGGAAATTTCTGAACGGAGCATGCGCAGTTCGATCGCCGCGGGGACGCGCTTAATTTAAATGCTTCACGCCCCCTAATCGCATATTTCGATTACGCGGCGAGAAATAGACTACGCCGCCGTAGCGTATGGGCAAAAATCTACCAGGATTCGGTGTAGAGCCTGGTAAAATACGGCAGCTTAGAGTATTTAGATTACGCAGCGCAATATTAAGTGTATGTGAATCTGGCCCTATATGTGTTATTTAGCAGAGATGGCGGTCATTGGAAATAAAACTGTTCATGCTTTTAAAAAAAACAGTCAAGTTAGCCCAATTTCTTTGCACACACTCGTGGAATGGGGCCAGACTTCGACATTTAGAGATTTACTATGTAATCTTGGCTCTCCTCCATCATTTACTGCAAGTGTTATTAAAATCATTATTAATATTAAGATGAAAAATCTACTTATTCCTGTCTAAACATTTTTGCAGCACTAATTCTAATAATCTGGCATATATGTTTGTGAAAATCTATTGCAAAATAGTGACTTCTGCTGAACTCATATTTTGCAAAATAATCTGTTTCCAGATTCTGCTGGCCATACTTCTGCTATCATATGGTTATTCACAGTGGAGAAGAAGGCTGGACTATTGTCATTTATATATTTTTTCTTTCTACAGTATATCTACAAAATATTGTTTATTTTTATGTATAGATTTTGAATACAGACTATTTTTTGTTTTGTGGCACTGTATTTCATATACTGTATTCTTGAATATTTATATTTGATAATTACTCTCTTTAACAGGCTTTATGTTTTCTTGTAGTCTAGTACAACATGTGTAGTGATTATATTATTATAAAGAAGATTAACGTTTAATTAAGTGAATAAGGTAGATAAATATAGGGCATTCCAATCAGTATACATTTTGTGTATTCTATAAAATGGCAAAAAAAATATTAGTTTACATAATGCAATATTATGTATGCATTCTCATGTAAACTTATTTGAAAGGCTTTGATATTAAATGTACAAAAGGTAATTTTATGAACAATTACCTTTTTTTAATTTACATGTGAAAACAAAGTGACCAATTGACTTAAAGTTGAAGCCCAAAACATAATGTTGTGTAAAATGTAGTTAACATAAAGGCACTGTCTAACAACACAAGTTTTGGAATCTTCCGTAAAAGACTGTAAACCCATACATCAATAGCAGTTACAATGCAAACTGTTCACTATAATGCAGTCTATTAGAAAAAAAGACCAAGAGAAAATTTAGTGAATCCAATCAAGGGTATAGAACTACTACTCAGGTATTTACTTTTCATACAATTCATATCATAAAACATACCTAGCAGTCTCTTACCAGTAGTTTGAAAAATGGCAATATATCTATCTATCTATCTATCTATCTATCTATCTATCTATCTATCTATCTATCTATCTATCTATCATTGATGAACATAAATGTAAGTCAATCAGTAAACAAAGCTACTACCAAAAGATGTATTCCTTAGTGTAGGTAGTGCATATCCGATACTCCTTATAATAATATTACTAAGAGAAAACACCTAAAGGACTGATCATAGTAAATTCTCTAAAAGTGGATATCATTAATAATAAAAAAAAAAGATATAAAACAGTGCCTACCCAATTTTCATGATGGTGGGAAAAAAAATTCCTTAAAAGAAAATACATAATGCCACATACACACGATCATTTTTCGGGTTGTAAAAAAACAACGTTTTTCAGCCTCTAGAAAAAACAGAGTTTTTTCAACTTCATCATTAAAGTGATGTTGCCTACACACGTTAGTGAATAAAACACGTATGACGGTACTATAAAAGAGAAGTTCCATTTGGATGACGCCACCCTTTGGGCTGCTTTAGCTGATTTTGTGTTAGTAAAAGACGATTTGCGCTTTTCTATCGGTTACAGTGTGATGAATGTGCTTACTCCATTACAAACGGTAGTTTTACCATAACTTGCTTGAGCATGCGCGGGTTTTTCACGTCGTTAAATCCCACACACGATAATTTTTTACAACCCAAAAAATGAAATTGTTTAAAACATCATGAAATAATAGAGCATGTTCGATTTTTTTTGTCGTTTTTCAGAATCCGAAAAATGCTCTGAAGCCCACACACGATCATTTTAAATTACATTTTTTTAAAACTTTGTTTTTTACAACCCAAAAAATGATCGTGTGTTCGCGGCATTAGACCTTTAGGTTTAGACTCCCGTTTTGCCTCATCTGCTTTTCTTTACCATTACAAATGAAAACATATTTTTAGATAATTGCATTGCTAATATCATTGAGGATGATTTCCCTATACTTGTTTTCTGCAAGATGATGATAATAAGGATCATTTATAATCCAATACAATTTTTTTTATTAATAATAAAACTAGTTCACACCTGAATCAGGTTTCAAAAAATGAGTCAAAAGATGAGTGTATCAGAACTTTTAATATAGATAGAAAGGCATTCTTGGAAAAAGGCTTTTTTTTTTACTTGAAATAAAAAAGAGTTCAGGGCGCATGCGCGAAACCTAGCTGGATGGACATGCCGGGCTAGAGCTCCGCTCTGTGAAGGAGAATACCCACGTATAACGAAGATGCAGCGAGCCGCAAACGAAAAGGAAAACGCAGCTTTATTCACCTTGGAGGTGAGGGACACTTCTCATACAAAGAATGGTGCTGAGGGGAGCAAGGAACAGGAGCAAACCCATTCTCAATAACGGCGCTCAGCAGACCAAGAGCGCCGCTAAGAAGGCGCCAGCGCCAGTCACCTCAGAGAGCCTCTCCTCACAGAAAGCTAAAAAATCAATAGCAAAGTCAGCAAAACTAATGGCTTCCCTCAGAAACTTTGAATCTGACAGTGAAGGAAACGATAGCAATGAGGCAACACAAACCATAACTCAAGACTCTGCGGTCCCCCCAGGTCTGCTAAAACAATTTGAAAGAATGCTTCACAAGGCATTACAGGTCACCTCAGACCAGATTACCGCTAATCTCACTAAGGAAATTAGAGAGCTGGGTGGCCGCACAGAAGCCCTGGAGACAAAGGTAGAGGAAATTGAAATTTACACTCAGGAATGCCTGACAGAGATAGACAATCTTAAAGAGGAAAATTTGGTCCTGCAGAGTAGATTGGAAGATTTTGAGAACAGAGCCAGGAGGTCCAATCTAAGGTTTAGAGGAATCCCTGAGGCTGTCATAGACCTACAAGCCACCACATTGGCTTTGTGTCAAGAACTACTGCCTGGTATACCGGTAGAGAGGTTAGAAATGGACAGGATTCACAGAGCCCTTATCCCCAGGAAAACAGACGGTCCCCCTAGGGACATAATAGCTAAGTTTCACTTCTACAAGACAAAAGAACTAATATTGGATGCGGCCAGAAAAAAGGAACGCTTAACATTTCAAGGTCATGATTATCAGATTTTTGCTGACATATCCCAACTGACCATTGCTAAGAGAAGGGCCATGAAACCTCTCCTACTGGAATTATAACACCACAAGATAAAATACCAATGGAGTTTCCCTTTCTCTCTGCGCTTCACCTACCAGGGAACAAAAATAGTCTGTAGAACATCAGACCAGCTACACCAAGCCCTACTGGATTTCAAGATAATAGATAGACCATCCACAGCGAATGCCACTCGCAGAAAATCAGCACCTTCCTCTTCTCGCAACGACTCGTCCCACCTGGAACATAACAACGGCATACAACACTCAAACAAACTATTCAGATTTGTGGACCAGCCCCAGGAAGAAGAAGATACAATGGACTGACTCCTTGGAGCCTGAACCTCCTGCTTTTTCTGTTTTACCCTTATTCTCAAAATACAATCTGAACTGTCTCTCCACCTTATTTCAGCAGCTTTTCTACATTCTCTATTGATTCCCACTGAGGTCACAATACATCTCCAAACACGACTTCTTATCACAATACTATCCTAAATAAAATCTAAAACCCTTCCCCTCCACACCTTCGGACTACCTAGATTAAATACCTGTTTAGTCACTTACTCACTCAACCCTTTGAGAGGACTATGCATCTAACCTTACTATCTTACTGCATCCTTTCCTTTATCTGTCTGAAATCTCTTCCTAGCCCTAACAATTTTTGCTGGCAGAGCTTAAACCAACACAACCTTATTTTACACATGCCAGGTACTCCCCATAGCTCCCTCATACTTTCTGTTCACAACTTGTTTTTCTTCTCACAGCACATGTACATTGAGTACCCACTGGGGTACATATAGAAATCTTCAGTATGCGGGCCTCCGATGTACGGAACCCACATGCGCCTCACTAGGCTCTCCTCTGGTCCCCGTAGCAATATGCGGAGATCAGACGCGGGCACCCCTCTCCCTGATGGGGATCTACATTCCCCTTCACGGGTCAGACTTGAACACTTTTCAACAACACTGAAGTGTAATAATTCTTTGTTCGGTAACGTTTCTCAGTTTTTTTTTAAGGTTTTTATTTTCGAATCCTCCCCCTCCTCTTCTCTCCTCCTGTTTGCATGGATCGGACCGGCAAACCACTCCAAAGGGAATCACGGTAAGAAATACATGTTGGTTTGGCTGCCATGGCTCCGTTGAACTTGTTAACACTAAATGTACAAGGCCTAAATGTACCACAAAAACGCAATAAGGCATTTAGATATTTCCAGGCCAAGAAAGCACATATAATCTGCTTACAAGAAACCCATTTCACTCCCAACACCACCCCTAAATACTACAACGCATCCTACCCACCGGGGTACACGGCATCTGCCTCTACCAAAAAGAGAGGTACCCTTATAGCCTTCCACAGGTCCACTCCATTCACCCTGAAGTCAGAAATTAAAGAACCAGGAGGCCGATATATTATCTTAACAGGTCACATTATGGATTCGCCAGTGACAGTAGTATCTTATTATGCACCCAACCTAAATCCATTGCCATTCATGTCACATCTCCTGCAAATTATTAACACGCACAAAATGGGAACCCTCTTTGTAGACTCCAACCAGGTCCTCCTCCCCTTCTTGGAAAAAACCCCATTTATCTCTCCAAAGCAACCAACTAAATGGTCCCTTCCCAACCTATTATCTAAATATAACTTAGTGGACACATGGAGATAACTAAACCTCACGAAGCGTAACTACACGTACTACTCTAACCCTCACCGATCATCTAGCCACATAGATCACATATTTGTAATGATCGGAATGTTGCCAGAAGTGCTAGACTCTAGCATCATCCCCATTCCCTGGTCAGACCACAATGCAGTATTTACTATAATTGCATCTGCAATTCCTAAAAGTCATGACCCAACTTGACCCAACTTGGTATCTTCCTTAAAAACGACTCAAACACCCAACCTACCGTTCAACAATCGAACAAAATCTGAAAGAATACCTGGAAATTAATACGAGGCCGGAAACCACCCCCTCACACTCTGGGAAGCCCATAAGCCAGTATTGAGAGAGACTCTACAAAGGCAACTTGGGATTCTTAAGAAAGAACGTAAACAACTAGCAAAAAAATTAGAAACAGAGCACAATCTAGCATTCCTGGCCTTCCAACAAAACTATTCTCCCAAAACCAAAACTCGTCTTGACATAGCACGCACAGAATACAATCTATTCCTCACAGACTCCGCAAACAGAACACTAAACAGGTCCAAACATTCCTTCTACAAAAACGCCAACAGGGACACTCTTAGCAAGATCACTCAACTCAATCAACAAGATCTATAAACCTATAAAATTTTAAATAGCAAGTAACAATATTTCCAGCAACCCAATCAAAATAGTGCAGACATTTAGTACCTACCTTAAAAAACTTTACTCGGAAACGAGCACATTCAACCTATCGGAGGCTGACTCTTTCTTCTCTCAGCTACAACTCCCACAAATGAATGAATCCCAAAGAACACAACTAGACAAGCCAATAACACAAGAGGATGTTATGGCAGCAATAAAGGTGCTTAAATTAAACAAGAGACCTGGACCGGACGGGTTTTCAGCCCGATACTACAAAACCTTTATAGAACTAATTTCCCCCACGTTGGCAGATGCCTTCAATGACCTGTTAAATCAAAAATCCTTCAGGCAAGAGTCACTAGCGGCCACGATTTGTATGGTTCCTAAACCAAATTCAGACCCCACCCTCTGCGAAAATTATCGCCCAATATCTATGTTGAACACGGAATTAAATTACTAGGGAAAATACTAGCTACCCGCCTAAACAAAATCATCGGGTCTCTGATCCATCGGGATCAAGTGGGATTCATGCCCAACCAACAGGCAGGAGATAATATATGGAGGGCAAGCTTACTAGCGCATTTTGCAAGAAAGAGAAGAATCCCAGCATGCTTCATATCTTTGGATATAAAACAAGCGTTAGACTCAATTTCATGGTCATATCTGGAATACACCTTGCAGAAATGGGGCTTCGGTCCCAATTATACAAAATGGGTCCTGGACCTTTACAATAACCCGAAAGCGTATGTTAAGTACGCAGGGTACAAATCAGACATAGAGCCTCTTGCCCAAAAGATCAGAACCGACCCCAAGATTCTAGGCATCGAGTTGGGAGGATTCAAGCACAAGATATGTTTATATGCAGATGACATCCTGCTATTCCTCTCCTCCCCCCAAGTCTCAGGCCCTAATTTTATCCCAATCCTAAACCATTTTGCATCCATATCAGGCCTTGCAATTAATCCCAAAAAATGTCTGGCCCTCAATATCTCACTTTCCATTATTGAATTAAGAGCCGCCAAATCCGGTCTTCAATTTGAATGGCAAGAAAAAAGCATTCCCTATTTAGGGATACATCCAACAGCAGACGTTGCAGACTTATTCTCACACAACTACCCTACACTATTAAAGCAGATAACAAGCCTATTAAAATCATAAAATCATGGGTTCAACTCCCTCTTTCGTGGTTCGGGAAAATCAACGCGGTAAAAATGACAATATTACTCAAACTTCTTTATCTCTTTAGAGAACTAAAGAGGGTTTGCTCCTTTGTCTGGGGCCCCTCCAGAGCGAGAAGTAAACCTCAAGTTCTGCACCTCCCCAAAGCCAGCGGAGGCCTTGGTTATCCCAGCTTCACACACTACTATCAAGCAGCCCAACTAGCAACAATAGCAAAATACCATGCAAAACAAGAAGCGCCCCTTTGGGTATCTTTAGAAACGTTAGAATGTGACCCCATTCCAATATCCAACATATTATGGATCAACCCAAAATCGCGTAAACATATAAGCAACCCCATAACCAAACACTCTCTGTCCTTATGGGATAGAGTCAAATTTAAAAATCATTTACAATCACCACAAACTCCGCTACTTTCATTTAACAAAAACCCTGCATTCTACCCAGCATGAGTCTATCCCAACACATTTAAAGAGTGGGTGAAGAAGGATTGCACGCAAAAATATACATTTTTTGACACTTCATCCTTTATCCCCCTCTCCTCACTCTGCGATACATATGGGATCCCACAAAACGAACTATTTAGATATTTGCAAATAAAGAACTTTTTTCAACCACCTGTAAACTCACCTTCTTTGCCGGTTCAATTATCCATCTTTGAAAACATCTGTAGAGAGAACCCACACTCCAGAAAAACGATATCTACCCTATACTCCCAACTACTAACACAACCCAACACTGGGAAACTACTATATGTCCGCAAATGGGAGGAGGACCTGAAAACGGAGTTAAGCAATGCAGATTGGAACCAAATTTGGCAAAACACCAAAACAGCATCCATAAATGTATTAGCGTCTGAGACGAATTACAAAGTGCTTTCTAGGTGGTACTTGGTGCCAGCTAGAGTGGAAAAATACACGCAGAATTACTCAGAGCTTTGCTTCAGAGGATGCCCAGATATTGGTACATATTTTCATATCTGGTGGTTCGTGTCCAAAAGCACAGGCATTTTGGTCCGAAATTTTCCAACTAGTGAACAACCTGACAAACAATAAATCCCCATTAGACCCCAAAATGTCTCTGCTCAATTTAAAACCAGACAATCTGTCTCACACTCAATTTAAACTAATAAGGCAGCTTTTTACAGCCGCGAAACAGTCCCTAGCGAAAGCTTGGAAAACCCAGAATTTATCAATAAGCAAAGTATTTAATAGAATGAATAAAGCAATGGCCTACGCCAAAATGTCGAACATACTTGGACGCCCTGGGTACTACACAAAATGCATAATGTATTTAATAATGATGTTATGATGCCGTGGTAGCCCAGCCATCGTAACGACTGCCAAACCCTTTGCCTAATATTAAGGATCTCCGGCCCGGTCCTGCAGACTCCCCAACCCTAACCCCCCCCCTCCTCCCCTCCCTGTTAACTTTTTGCTTTGATGTTGCAGTTTTATTCCACACAGGAAACTTTAAAAATGTTTATATAATAAGGAAACTCCTTCAGTCACAATAACGCATTAAAGGGCAGATTCACAGAGAATTAGATTCTCGTAGAGTATCAGAAATACACTACGCTGCCGTTTTTTACCTGGCTCTACGTGGAATCCAGGTAGATTTTGTCCAGTAAACGACGGCGGCGTAGTGTATTTCTCCCGTCGCAATCCATCTGCGCGAGTAGGGGGCGTGAAGCATTTAAAATAGGCGCGCTCCCGCGGCGATCGAACTGCGCATGCTCCGTTCGCAAATTTCCCGCCGTGCATTGCGCGAAAACACGTCGTCACGTCGTAGTAGCGTCGTTTACGTACATTCCTATTCCCGAACGAGTTACGTTAAAAAAAAAAAAATATTTTAAAATCGACGCGGGAACAACGGCCATACTTTACATGGGCTACGCACTGTTAGACCAGCAAAAAGCTCCTCTAACATTACGTAGCCAAAAAATGACGTAGGCGATTGCGCCGTAAAAAGTCATTTGCATATCCCGACGCATGAAAACGACGTGAACTCCTCCCAGCGGCCGCAAAAATATCGCAGCGTAGATCCGAGGGCTTACGAAGACGTAAGCCTCTAGGATCGAAGCCCGAAGCCGCCGTATCATGGTTTGAGGATTCAAACTAGTGATACGGCGCGCGAAATTTGAAATTACTCCTGTCTAACACCAGTTAGACAGGCGTAATTGCTCTGTGAATCTGGGCCTAACATTCTAAACGTATATACATCTTCGAGAACACAAGACTTCAAGTTGTCAGAAGAAAGCACAGAGATCCGCCGACTCTTACTCAATCCTTACCAAAACATGACGAACGTATCCGGTACCGTTATAGTGCTCTCCTTATTAGAAAGTTTATAGGAGAATCAATATGTGAAGGAGTTCCTCTATACTCGTAACATATCTGTTTTACTATATTTGTACAATTCTTGTAGCATTTACAAATAAAGATATTTTTTGACAAGGAAATAAAAAAGAGTTAACTTGTTTCATTACTAACTCATTATATCATTTACTTATAATGTTGTAGTGACATATCACCATTGCCATCACCTCCATCATCACCATATCATCATTATCATCATCATCATCATCAATAGACATAATTGGAAAAAATAGGGTTCTAACATGCACACAAATGTATCCAAATACTGCATGTATAGAACAATCTACACATGGGGTAAATTATTTAAATTCTATCTAGATGTCTTCGAAGTAAGAACGAACTATGACAGGATACAATAGAGAGAGATTATGGCCCAGATTCAGGTACATCTGCGCATTATTGGACCGGCGTAGCGCACCGCCTTTACGTTTTTTCAGAGGCGTAAGGAGGAGTAATACAAATTGGGAAGGATGTGGGCGTGTTACATTGAAATGAGCCGTGACCCCATGCAAATGAAGGGCCGGCCGGCTCGCACATGCGCACTTGAAGCAGACCATGTCAGCTCCGCTGTGCGCATGCTCACAACTCAGGAGCGGCGCAATCAGTGAAATTGGAAATGGACTAGGGCAACGTTGTGAACTACGCAAACAGCATAAATAGACACACACAAACGCACTTGCATTGCAAAAGTACATCCCTTTGTCCCTTCCCATTTAACCAAGTGCTTTTGTCCTGTTGTTCGTTGCGGGGTGTTTTGTAGTTGTCAGATTAGTGTTCTGTGTGATCAAGTTTTTGTTAGTAGATCTTTGAAAGTGCTTTTTGATAAGTGTTTGAGAGACTGTTTGTTTGATTGATATATTTCTGTTAGTTTGTTTTCCTGCTGTTTTTTTGTTTTGTTTTTTTGTGACTGTTTCTTGCTGAGTAGTTTTCTCTGTGTGTGTGTTTTTGCTTGGTTGGTTGTGCTTGTTTTTGTGAGTGAATTTTGTTGACTGGGAGTGAGTTTTTTTGGAAGTATGACAGAGAGAAAACGAAAGCTCAATTTTACAGTTGGGGAAAAACAAATTCTTGCCTGGGCCATTAGCGAGTATGGGCGTTACCTCCACGGCCCAGAGAGTGCCAACACCACCCCGGCCAGGAGGAGGGAGATTTTGGATAGGATCACTGAGCAGGTCAATTCAGCGGGGCAGGGGGAGACACGGACCCGGTCTGGGATTGACAAAAAAATCAATGACCTCCGGCTTCTGGTCAAACAGAAGCTGGCCAGAATGCATGCCCATGCCAGGGGCACAGGAGGGGGCCCACCATGCCGTATTAGGCTGACAGCGGAGGAGCGTGCGGTGGCCCTGACCTTTCATCGGCATGAAGTTGAGGGCCTGCCCGGCTTTGACTCAAGTCCGGAGCCTGTGGTGTCAGGTAAGTTTTTTTTTTAATATCAGGTGTGTAGCATGTGTGGGGGAGGGGGTGAAAGGGAATATGTGGCAAGTGTGTGGATCCTCCAACCTGTGAATGTTTTGTGTCATCCACAGATGTGCAGGAGGGTGCAGGGCCATCTGGCTGACCGCACCAACCCCAGGACGGCAGCCTAATGAGGCCCCCCCAACAAGGCCGGAGTCCGCGGAGGAGGTTCAAGAGGAGCAGGAGAATCATGAGGAGGAGGAGAATCATGAGGAGGAGGAGTCCATGTCAGGCACTGGACGTTTGGTTTTTGAGGACTCTTCCCCTCTGGCTGGCAGCAGGCAGGCCTCCCTAAGGGGGAGCCCCCCCTCCTCCCCCAACATGGCTCCCCTCACAAGGGCCTCCCCTTCTCCCCGGCCACAAGCATCAGCTGGAGGCAGGATTTCATCCCAGAACACCAGGGGGTTGGCCGATCTCCTGCCCACCACTCTGAGAAGGGACCAGTTCCTCCAGACCCGCCATCTGGGACAGGTCAGCCAGACATTGGTGCGGATGGAGGAGAGCCTGTCCTCCATCAAGGATACGCTGGGGAACCTGGACTCCCACTCCTGGGCTTTCACAACCTGCCTAAACGAACTGCAGACGACATCAGCAGGCGTTGGGCAGGATGTGAGGGCCCTTACCCTGGCTATCCAGGCCAACACGGCAACACTTGGTGCTGCCCTGGACAGAATAGCTGTGGCCTTGGAGGGCAGGCCGCCAGGTGGGCAGAGATCAGGGGCTGCTCCTCCTTCCCCGGTTTTACCCCTCCCCCATGAGTCTCCCCTGAGAAGCCAGGGCCGTGGCCGGGGGCGCCCCAGGCGTGGCTCACGCAAAGGGCATTAATTTTTTTTTCCCCTTTTTTTTTGTGCTGGAAAATTTTTGCTTTTGCTGGTAATTTTTTTTGGGTTGTGAATGCTGTTTGAATGTGGTTGTGACATTCCTGCCGGAAAAGGGGTGTCACCCTCAATTTTGGTGGAGTAGGGTTCCCCAGGACCAGGGAGAAGTGATCCCCAGGTCCGTGTGAATGGTGTATGAATGTACAGTGACATAATTGGAGCCTTGGCGTGGCGTTGCTGCTCACAAGACCTGCATGGTGTACTGGTGCCAATCCAATTTGATGTGGATGTGGGGTGTGTGTGCTAGGGACCACAGTGGTGTGCATGCATGCATTCTCATTGTGCCATGATTAATGTGTATGTTTAACGTGCAAAGATGCCCAATGTGAGCTGTCTCCTGGCTGCTCTACCCTCAGAAGACGGGGTAGCCTCGGTTAGGGGGAGATTGTCTGGTTCAGGGGTCAGGTCATCACGTAGGCCAATCTGCAGGCCCTTTCTTTCTGCGAAGTTGTGCAGCTTGCAACATGCACCGATGATCTGGCACACGAAGTTTGGGGAATACAAGAGGGTACCCCCAGACTTATCCAGGCATCGGAAACGTGACTTTAGGAGGCCAAAGGTGCGTTCCACCACTGCTTGTGTTTGGGCATGTGCTTGATTGTATCTTTCCTCTCCTGGGGTTTGGGGGTTCCGGATAGGCGTCATGAGACGGGGTCCCAGTGGATATGCAGAGTCACCTGTAAGGGAAAAGACAAGAGGATGTTAGTCATGCATGTGCCCCTTGTGATGTGTGCATCATGGGAGGGGATAGTCATGCCTGACTCCCATGTCACTCACCAACCAGCCAGGTGTCCCCATACACGTTCTGATCGAATTCCATCCGGATGTGGCATTGATTGTATATGTAGCTGTCATGGCTGGACCCTGGGTGTTTGGCACATAAGGCCTTGGGCATCGACTATCACCTGTACATTGATGGAATGCCAATGCTTCCGATTGCGGTACATGTGCTCTGTCTCCTGGGGGGGCTGGAGTGCCACATGTGTGCAATCAATGGCCCCCACAGTGCATGGGAATCTGGCAATTCTGTAGAAATCTGTCATTGCCTTCAGCTGCAGGTCCTCAGTGGTGGGTTTGATGATTTGGTTGGCCATGCATCTGAGGATTGCAGGGACAACCTGGTGCACACATCTGCTCATGGAGGATTGTGACATCCCAGCAACCACTCCACTTGTACGCTGAAAAGAGCCACTGGCAAGGACATGGAGTGTTGCCATGACCTTGACCAGTGGCTGCACTGCATGTGAGCGGTGTGTTGGGCTGGTGATGTCCTCCTGCAGGGTTGTGGTTAATTCCAGGATGACATGAGGGGTGAATCTGAAGATGCGAAACACCTCAGAATCACTCATGCCAAACAGGTCTATGCGGGTGCGGTATATCCTCTCCCGTGCCATCCTCCGTGCCATCCTCCGTGCCCTCATCCTTCTTTGTTCATCTAAAGTCAGTAGTATAGCTATGTGCGACGATGCCCCTGGCATGTTGGCATACAGATTGTTGTGCAACACGTCTGACTGCTGAGCTCCTCACTAACAGTGTTGCTTTATCTATCTAACAAGTAGACTTTTTTTCTCTTTTTAGACCAGCTTTTATATGGTCTAATTTTAGACATTTCATTTTGCTGTTGCGCACATTGCGTCGCCTGCGCTGCCCCAACGTTGTTTTGTGGAGCAAATCAATGGTCTGTCTAGCGCACTTTTGCGCGGACGGATGCGCCAGTCTAACGAAATTACGTGGGACAAAAAAAAGTAGTTTTTTTGCGTATCTCGTTCTGGGGATGCCGTGCATCGAAACGCACGCGCACATTTCGACTTACGCACGCGCATCTCCTGTTGCGCAGGCGTAATCGCTCTGTGAATCTGGGCATATGTTTCTAAGCTTTAATATAGTATGTATGTGTTTATTTACCCATTTACCTAGTGCAAACATGTTATTATATTTTACAAAGGACAGAGAAATATCTATTCCCAAGGAGCTAACAGATTAATCTTCCAACCACTGTAAGTTATTGGAACCCAAAGAAACTATTGCAAGAGTTTGGGGGTTCTTGCACCAGGACTGAGAAAAAAATAGCAATTCAAAACAGTATAGCATATACAATTGCTACGCAAGCCATCTTTGTTATTATGAAAATGACCTTTCCCTTTTAATCTGCAGCACTGTAATTGCCTGTAAAATGTAATACAATATGGTTTAATTCTGTACACAGTTGGTGTACAGGACACCTCCAAAGATGTTATTTTTCCTGCTTGTGTGATTCGGCACAAATTTTCCTAAAAGTCTGCTTAACCACTTGCCGACCGCTGCACGATGATATACATCGGCACAATGGCAGCGGTGGGTAAACCTGCATACCTGTACGTCCCCTTTAATCTGACATTTAGTGAGCGTGCATGCCCGCAGTGTTCTCCGTGAGGGTGCCCGCGGGCTCTGCAAGCTTAATGTTCGCCGGGGGCTGGTGATCGTTACACAAAGAGGCAGAAAGGGCAGATGCCTATGTTAACAAGGCATCCCTGTTCTGCCTAGTGACATGAGAGGGATCTACTGCTCCCTGTCATCGGGAGCAGTTATCGCTGTCATGTCAGATGGTCACCAGTCATCTCTATGACCGTTGGAGGCCTGGGCGCGATGTGATGATGCCACGCCCGGGTCCCCGTAAGTAAACAAACCGCAATTGCGGCTAGTTTGAATGTGAATTTTTTTCACAATCTCATTCTTTCCAGCCTGGAGGAGAGATGTGGAGTCTTATTCACCCCGCATCTCTCCTTAAAGAGGACCTGTCACACACATTCCTATTACAAGGGATGTTTACATTCCTTGTAATAGGAATAAAAGCGATTGGATTTTTTTTTTTAAAAAGTGTAAAAAATAAATAAATAGGTAAAATAAAAAATAAATAATATTCATAAAAAAATTTAAATGCCCCTGTCCCCAGTATCTCGCGCTCAGAAGCGTACGCACACGTAAGTCCCGCCCACGTATGTAAACGTTGTTCAAACCACACATGTGAGGTGTCGCCGTGTGCGTTAGAGCATGTGCAACAATTATAGCACTAGACCTCCTCTGTAACTCTAAACTGGTAACCTGTAAAAATGTTAAAGTGTCGCCTATGGAGATTTTTAAGTAACAAAGTTTGGCGCCATTCCATGAGTGTACGCAATTTTAAAGCATGACATGTTAGGTATCTAGTTACTCGGCGTAACATCATATTTCATATTTTACCAAAAAATTGGGCTAACGTTACTGTTTTGTTATTTTTAAATTTATGAAACTATTTTTTTTACAAAAAAAAGCCGTTTAAATAATTATTGCGCAAATACTGTGCGAAATAAAAAGTTGCAATGACTGCCATTTTATTCCCTTGGGTGTCTGCTAAAAAAACATATATAATGTTTGGAGGTTCTGAGTAATTTTCTAGCAAAAGAATGATGAATTGTACATGTAGGAGAATAGTGGCAGAATAGGCCCGGGAAGGAGGTGGGTTTTAAAGCCCTGTATTGAAGTGGTTAAATAATGCCCTTTTAAATTTAAACTTTCTGCTAAACACCTGTTTTAGGAATAATTACACTCAACTGTAGTTGAATTTTAGTTAATTAGGATTTTGTTGTCTAAAATTTAGCTTTGCTGCTAAGATTTTGATTGGGGAGTATTCATTGTTGCAACATTGTTTTGAATGAATTTGTTAAGTAAAAATACTTTTTTTGTGTGTCCAAATAACATGCCTTGGTTACAATCAATGGCCTGCAGGATTATTTTTTGTATAGTGTCCCATAGAAAATGATTCAAATGGAAAGGAAAGGTTTTCTGACAAATCTGTTGAGGTGTACTCGTGTATGTGCAGCACTGTACATACCCAGAGGGGATAACAAAAGTGGAGTTACTCCTTTAGTACGGCAACACATTATGGCAAAAATTACTTTGGAATGATTTACTAAAGCATAACACAAATTATCTTTTAATTACTATGCTTTATTTGCCAATTAAAATAATGGTTTATTACATGCATTAAATTATCAATTGTTGTGGCATTTTGTATCATAAAGTACATTTCCAAAAATATTGCATGCTATTTGTGCCTCAGAATATCACCAGCTTTAACGAGCAATAATTGTAAGGGTCTATGAAGAAAAAAATGTCATTTGAAGTGGAAATAAATAATAATAATGTTTCCTGAAAAGAAAGTACTAATTCATAAGTAATAACAACTTTGAAAATGTGAAACTTGTTTAGAACAAAAGGCTATTTTGCATTTTGCACCGATGTAATATTTATTTACAATATATACTGTGAATTGCACATCTAATGAGAATATTATTGTGAGATAAAATAACATGTAAATAATGACTTAGTAAATTGGTATTCTTTGCCGCCCTCCAGCTGTTGCGAAACTACAAGTCCCATGAGGCATTGCAAGGCTGACAGTTACCAGCATGACTCCCACAGGCAGAGGCATAATGGAACTTGTAGTTTCACAACAGCTGGAGGGCCACCGGTTTGAGACCCCTGGTATAGATTTTTTTAAAACTGAACTAATAGCTAAATTTTCAAATAAGTTGACATGCAAAAAGAAAGGTAATCTTACTGTATTACAAAATTAGACTGATTTACTAAGGAAGTTTAGAATTTTCCGTCAAAACATTGGGTTTTTGAATTAAATTATCCAAATAATATAAAAAAAAACACCTATTTGATCATTCAAAAAGAACGGGAATTTTCTTTTCACATGATTGGATATTAGAAAAATAAATATTTACGCACCTTTTGAGTAAATATTTTAAGATTATTTAGTGATACAGACCATATAAATCTTGTGGTAGAGCATGTTCAATCAATTACTGTTTTAACAGTACTTCTAATTCAACTAATTAATTGTTCATTCTTTCAACTCATTTATTATAGACATAATGGGTGCAGCTTTACATAGAAACCAATCAACTTGCATTTTTTTTGTCAAAGCTTAATTGAACAATCTGTTGTAAGAAGCTAATTGGCTACAATACAAAGCTATACCAGATTTTGCACTTCCCAGTTTTAGTAAATCAACCATAATATGTTCAAAGTTTACTAAATATACCTATAAACACTAAGGGCCAGATTCAGGTAGATGGGCGAATCTTTAATTTGGAGTAACGTTTCTCATTTACGTTACTCCGCCGAAACTTTAGGAGCAAGTACTGTTATTCACAAAGTACTTGCTCCTAAAGTTGCGGCGGCGTAGCGAAAATGAGCCGGCGAAATTCAAATTGGGCGGGTAGGGGGCGTGTATTATTATAACTAGGCGCGATCCCGCGGCGAACGTACTGCGCATGCGTCGACTGTCAGTGCGCATGCTCCAAATTCTGTCAGTGTACGTCAATGACGTCAATCCCCATTCACGGACGTTTTACGCAAACTACTCAAATTTTTTTTTTTCCGACGCGATGACGACGGCCATACTTAACATAGGATATTCCACTAGGGGGCTGCTTTATTTTTACGCCGCGTATCTGTTACGGAAACGTCGGAAAGTCACTGCGACGCGCCCGAATACGATCGTAAATTTCCGATCCCCGCTGATTAACATATTCTCGGCGTTAATCAGCGGGAACGCCCCGCGCACCATTTTTAAAATTGAAGTTCCGATATGACGGCGTAATACAATTACGCCGCTCGTATAGGAACTCCAACCCGGCGTTTCTTGTTTTCTGGTTACAGAAAACAAAAACGCCGCCTCAAAGTGACAGTTAGGCTGGATTATCACTGATACTCCAGCCTAACTCTACCTGAATCTGGCCCTAAGTAACTAATTATTAAATTAATCTATTTTTTAGGTCTATGATATTGTCAGCCACTACCTGTAATCTATAGTAAATACTCATAATTGTAGTACCGTTACAATTTGTAAAACTATAAAACGTCTCATAATTTAGAGCATAACTCAAGCAAACCTTATATCTACACATCTGTAACCAGAATAAAGTCACATTTTGTAACAGCACAACTTTAGCTTCCAAAAACAAACAAACAACTCTAGTATGCTCCCAAAAAACAAAAACAAAAAAGAGATTTTAGGAGGCCGACAACAGCAAAAAAGGGGAATCCACTTACCCGAAGCTAATGCTAGTAAAGGCTTCTTCCCCTCCACTACTATCAGGTTTTTGACAAAGAAGTAACTTTTAATCAAAGAAGCATTTTGCAGGCTATTGCAGACTATTTTGCTTACAACTTATTGCCACTGGCTTTTTGTAAAACAACAAACAAAAAGGTAAACTTGATATTTAACTTGTATGAACAGCAGAGTGGGCAATATTTCTATTCAAACTTACCTGATATGAAAGATTTAGCAGGGCCCCTGGTTGGTTTCCGTTTTCTCCATTGTTTGGCATTGGAGAGTTATTTGGAGTGAAAACTATTAAGTCACTCTTTCGTTGTAATGAGTTTGAACATACTCTGTATTGAGTTTGTTGGGAATACACCCAACTACCTCCGGTGTTTGAGCAACTCTTGTAATTCTCCTTTAGGTCATTCACTTCATCTCTGCATTTTTGCCATCTTAAAACAGTGAAGGCAATTAATGTAATGAGAAATACACTTGATATTATGCAGATGGCAACAACTAGGTAAATATTTGCTTCAGTAAATTCTTCAGTAATTCCTTTGGAGTCATGATAATCATCCAGAATTTCCTCTCCAGATTCCACCAAGGAGATTACAATTTCTGTTACTGCTGTCATGGCTGGCTCTCCATGATCCTGAGCCACCACTATTAGTCTATGTTCTTCATCTAAATCTGTAAATGGATGTTTTAATCCAATTTCTCCTGTGTGTAGAATTATAGTGAATGGAGTTTTTCCTGAGAGATTCTTAAAATGATATGATATCAAAGCATTGTATCCTGAATCAATATCTACTGCTCTTACTTTAGTAATCAACTGACCAGGCTGAATTGACTTTGAAATTTTTAATGCCAACAAAGGAAAAAGTGTCATGAAAGTAGGAGCATTGTCATTTATATCTTCTATGAAAATATTCAGAGTAAGGTTTGAGTTAAGTGGTGGTAAACCAGCATCTGTTGCTTTTATATGACACTGGAAATAGGTCACTTGTTCATGGTCAAATGAAATTAAAGCAAATACTTTTCCATTTTCTGGATTGATTGAGACATATGAAGATATGGGGATCCCATCAACAGTGATGTCACAAAAAGAATATGTGATGAAGGAATTCTGCCCAACATCTGGGTCAGATGCTGATGCTGTATATACATGAAAACCTGGAGGATTGTTTTCTTTGATAAAAATTGTATCATAAGATTTTTGAAACAATGGGGCATTGTCGTTCACATCACTAATATCAATTTTAAGAGTATCTGAAATGGACAGTGGTGGTGTTCCCTCATCTCTTGCTACAATTACAACTTCATACTGAGAGTTTATTTCTCGATCCAACTTCCCGTTCACAGTTATGGAAAAATCTCCCTTGAAAGCAGGGTGTATTTTGAAGGGTGAAAAACCCACAATGTCACAGCTAACTTTTCCATTTAATCCTGAATCTTGATCATGTATACTTATAATGGCAACAGTTGTTCCTTGTGGAGAGTCTTCAGGGACAGATATAGCGAGGGAAGTTACTGTCATCTCAGGGGGGTTGTCATTGACATCTACAACAGTCACTAGAACTTTACAATGTCCAACTAACTGGACATCCCCATTATCAACAGCGTCTATTTGTATTTCATACATTTGTGCCTGCTCGAAATCGACTTCTCCAATTACTTTGATTTCCCCTGTATGCTTGTCCAAACTAAACACTCTGTCGATATCTTCCTTTCCTGTTTTACTAAATGTATATAATAAGTCTCCATTTTTTCCCTGATCTAAATCCGTGGCATTTATTTTCATTACTAAAGATCCTTTAGGAGCATTTTCAATCACACTGGCTTGATAAAATGGCTGATTAAATGTTGGAGCATTATCATTAGCATCTTCCACTGTTATAATGATCTCACATGTTCCACTTAATCTTGGCTTACCACCATCATAAGCTGTAAGCGTGAGATTATGAACAGACTGCTTTTCTCTGTCTAGAAATTTCTTTAATACAAGCTCTAATGATCTTATCTGATTCATATATTTCTGAAAATCTAGTGCAAAATAATCACTGGCACTGAGCTCATAATTTGTAATAGCATTTGTTCCAAGATCTGGATCAACTGCTCCCTCTACATGAAAACGAGACCCTGCAGGCATTAGTTCAGAAATTGCAAGGTTACTCACAGAGGATGGAAATGTTGGTCTATTGTCATTTATATCTTCTATCTCTATATCTACTCTATACATCTGCACAGGTTTATCCACTATAACCTGCAGAGCAATAATGCACAGCTGTATGCCTGGACAAAGCAGCTCTCTGTCAATAGTCTCTTTAACAAACAGAATTCCATTCTGCAGATTCACCTGGAAATATTCTTTCTCATCTCTAGAGACAACACGTAACATTCTTGAATTAATCTCACCTAAATTCAGTCCCAGATCCTGTGCAATTCTTCCAACAAAGGTGCCATGTATGGATTCCTCTGGAATGATATAATGCAGCTGACTCAGGGCCACATCCCAGGACACTTGGAGCAGCAAAATATGAATCAATCTGCTTTTCCCTTGATATGGCAGATTTGTTTTGGACATATTTTAGAATAACTGAAGCTGATGATAGTAAATTTTCCAGTAAGGATGGCATGAACATTTACTGAAGATCCACAGCAGAAAAAATAGAATCCAGCATGGCTGATATCATTACACAGATATTTAGAATCAGCAACAGAGAAACGTATTTGAGCCTCCTCTTGCTTCTATATGTTGGTGCAGAGTGACATCTAGTGCCTAATATTCAAGTTGCATCCAAATTTATTTAAATAATATATGTGACTTAAAACATAACTTTATTGTGCTCACTTTCATTATATTCATTGTTACTGTTTTGGGGCTTCATGAGAAAACGCTTCTATTATAGTTACAGCACCCATTCCTTTTCTTTAAGGTACTCTGTTGATTTTACTTTTACAGGAGTGCAAGTCCTACTATGTACACTACCATTCCCATTTTGTGGGAGTCTATATTCTCACTAAATATTATATAATATAAATGTACTAGGCTGATTAAACATGTTCAATTTTGGATTTTTCAGGTTTTCCGTGAATATTTATCATTTACATTGTCACTGTGTTACAGTACCTTCAGAATTTGCATCCATACAGCCAGGGGCCTGATTACTTAATCCATCTTGTCCACGTGCAGCATGTGTATGCCAGCCCATATATTTTAGGCTAAGGCTGGTTATACATGTAAGCCTGAATGTGCATTGGTACACATGTATTAGTATGCATTGTATTTCTTCCTGCTCTGGGCTTGATCACGGGACTTGAAGGGTATTTAAACATCTTCTATTTGGTGGCTGGTGCTGTGTGCTTTTGACAGCTACACTACATGTTTGATTACCATTGTACAAGCTGCTCTTGTTGCCGACCTAATTTGCCTGAACCTGGTCACATTTTCTGCCATCATTTCAGACTCTACTGTTACTGTTATTCTCTTACCTGCCACTTGTCTCATCCTTTTCTGGATGCCAACTATTCTGTAACCTTCTGCTTGCATCAACCTCTGCCTGGACACTAACTACTCTCTTGCCTGCTGCTTGCCACCTGTCTTGGACTTTTGACCTTCCATTATCTCACACCTTGTCTGCACAGAGTAGATATCCTGCTTCTGTGACCCCTTGCTGTGAAGTTTCTGAGGGGTGTGACCTGGTGTCAACTTGCAGAAAAGTAGCCCAGGAGAAGCTTTGCTTGCTGGCCCATCACTACTTGTGGCATGCTCTGGTAAAAACCAAGTTGCCAGTTAAGCTCCATGCATTGGATGAACCTGTATCACCTGCCAAGAGTATCACCCATAATAGAAGGACAATTTGCTTGAGGTAATTGTCTTTTTTTTTTCAACTAAAATGTACTTTTGTCTTTCTTTAATGGGTAAATGCCCTTTTTGAAATGCATAAAACATTTTCTACTAGAATGTACAATATAGCTACATATACAGTTATGCCTTTATGTAGCTCTCACAAAACAACTACAAAAATATTACATTTTAAATAATGAAGCACTCAGCACAAAAGCATTACTTTAATATGTTTTAATTTGATTTATTCTTAAGACATGCAGAGCCCGCATGTCTGAAACTGACAGTATATAAATATTATCAACTCCATTTCCTATTTGTAAAACACTTTCTTGACATCTTATTTGCTGGTAAGATGGACTTAAAGGCAATGGATTTTGTATATGTTGTCTTTGTAACAATTTTATATTGTTTTACATTGTTTAAGCATTAAAGCAGGGGTCTTTAAACTATGGCCCTCCAATTGTTCAGGAACTACAATTCCCATCATGTCTGTGAATGTCAGAGTTTTACAATGCCTTATGGGATGTGTAGTTCTGTAACAGCTGGAGGACCGTAGTTTGAAGATCCCTGCATTAAACAATAAGTTCAGTTTAAAAAAAAAAATGCAAATTTTTTTCAGAGAGAAGATAGTCACCGCTCCAATTAGGTATGTGGAGGAATCCGTATCCTCTCAGAGAAACCCAGGTGCCTGAAATGCACAAAGCAATTGTAGAAAGAAATGTTTGGATAGCCGCACTCTGGAAAAACCTTCTTGTTTGCCTTTTATTGATAAAAAATTTCAAACACCACACATCACAGCAAAGACAGGGGCATACAGCTGACGTTTCGCACTACAATCAGTGCTTACAGTCTGACCAAGTGTATGGGGCTTAACAATAGTTAATATGGATGAGCCGCGTGTTGAACGTGCCGCGAATCCCGCGATATATTTAGGAAAGTACAAAATGACGAAAATTGTTCATATGAACAATGGAACACGTGACTGAAAATATGAACAGAAAAAAGGATTTTCGTCATTTTGTACTTACCTAAATATATTGCGGGATTCGCGGCAATTTCATTTTCGTTCTTTTGCCGTTTTCGCTTTGTCGTTTTTTCCCGTCGGATCGTTCGTTCGTATTTGCGATCGTTCGTTATGCGGCTCATCCGTTATCCTGTTGTTTTCGTATTTTGGTGGTTTACCGTTTTCTAATGTACACATTATCCTGCGGAAATAACATTCGTACGAACGGGAATTCGCATAACTAGAGTTTAGGGTCAACATCAAGCTCAAGGTTCCATATCCTAATAATAGTACTCATCACCGCAGCCCAATATCTTTGAAATTTTGAGCATCTCCACAGCATGTGTACAAGTGTGCCATTGTCCACCAGACAATGGAAGACCATTCTGACCTATTGCTTTTTAGCTTAAAGCCAGCTGATTCATCTGCCTCCAACAAACCCTGAAAATTATCGTTCACTACTAGGACCAATATCATTCTCTAGTGTGTTGCTAATGCAATTTACTTCTAAAGAAGGCTAACAGAAATAACTATCTAAATGGTTTGCTACATCCAGGTCTGCTTCAATATGAGTATTTTTCCCATTTTAAATTTTTATATTCCCATAGCATCTATTCTTCCTGTCATTAATATACCTAAAAAGGGTGCTATAACTTTTGTCCATTAAATAGCATTCTCGGGACATGCACTCCTCCTTAATTCCCCACTCACCAACAGTATGATTCTCAGGCTCTGCGCATAGTTGTAATCTCCTTGTGAACGGTGTGCCATTCTGTATGGAAGATGCATGTCACTAGAGCTGGGGCCCTGACACAAGGAGATTACAACTATGCTGAGAGCCTTGTAATCAAAGGAGAAGGAATGAGCTACATTCATCCCCTGGTTAAGGATACTGTATATACCATGCCGTTTTGAATCATACTGAGTGAGTGGGGAATTCAGGAGGGGAGCACGGATTGGCACCTTGGATTTTTACAATAAAGAATAATCAACACTGGCACTTTATTCGCACTGATGGACTATTTATTTTTCTAGTGAACGCCTTGACACTTTATTTTATATTTATCATATTGATTAGGTATGTGGATGCAGCGCTAAGTACAATTTTTTGTTGACAGTTCATGAGGTCTATTGACCTTTCACTATAGCAGCAACGCCACTACTTTATTTATCGGTATATAATTTTCTGATTTATCACTATATTGTCAGAACATTTGGAGTTAAAAGAATATACATATAGGCCTTTATATTACACATATTATGTATTTTTTTTATACTTTTTCTATTCATGTATATTATGAACAAGAGAGAAACCATTTTGTGTCTAAGGTTGAATCACAGTGCAAAGCCTGTGAGTAAGGCCTTGTTACCAGAATGATTTTATGTCTTACAGGGAGGCTGTGTGAGCATTTTCTGTGTCATATTTAAGGTCATATATCTTTTAGGTTTGAAGCTTATAAGATAAGAGAATGGTAAGGAGCTCTGGATTCACATGAACTCACAGGAATTGTTCTTAGCATGTTCTAAACTAGGGGGCTTTTCCACAAATAAGCTATTGTATTATATATCTTCATAGTATATATATATATATATATATATATATATATATATATATATATATATATATATATACATATATATATATATATTAATTATATACAGTGCCTTGTGAAAGTATGAGGCCCCCTTGAACTTTGCAACCTTTTGCCACATTTCAGGCTTTAAACATAAAGATATAACATTTTAATTTTTTGTGAAGAATCAACAACAAGTGGGACACAATCATGAAGTGGAACAAAATTTATTGGATATTTCAAACTTTTTTAACAAATAAAAAACTGAAAAATTAGGCGTGCAAAATTATTCAGCACCTTTACTTTCAGTGCAGCAAACTCTCTCCAGAAGTTCAGTGAGGATCTCTGAATGATCCAATGTTGACCTAAATGACTAATGATGATAAATCATTAGTCATTTAGGTCAACATTGGATCATTCATCAAATCTGTGTGTAATCAAATCTCCATATAAATGCACCTGCACTGTGATAGTCTCAGAGGTCAGTTTAAAGTACAAAGAGCATCATGAAGAACAAGCAACACATCAGGCAGGCCCGAGATACTGTCGTGGAGAAGTTTAAAGCTGGATTTGGATACAAAAAGATTTCCCAAGCTTTAAACATCCCAAGGAGCACTGTGCAAGCGATAATATTAAAATGGAAGGAGTATCAGACCACTGCAAATCTACGAAGACTAGGCATGTGCATTTCGTTTTGTTCCGAATCGAAATTCGGACAAATTTTCCATTATTCGGACATTCGGATGCATACGAATTCCCGAATTGCTATATTAGCGAAATATTTCGACCGTTTTCGGAATTCGTTCGTTTTCGACCGAATTTCGAAAAAAAAATGGTCGAAATCGAATTTTTTTTTTTTCGAATTCCGAATCGAATACACGCGGACTAAATTCGATCGGAATTCGAAAAAAAAAAAAAAAAAATTCGGATTAAATTCGAAAAAAATTCTATCCAAAAAGAGACTATTTGTTTTCTAATCTGGTTGAAATATTTTCGATTTCGACCGTTTTTTTTTCGAAATTCGGTCGAAAACGAACGAATTCGAAAAACGGTCGAAATATTTTCGATTTCGACCGGATTTTTCGAAATTCGGTCGAAAACGAACGAATTCCGAAAACAAATTCAACACATGTAACGAACCTAACTTAACGAAATGTATTAAATGACAAATTGAAACGAAACGAAACAAAACTAATTTTTCACTTTTGCACATGCCTAACGAAGACCTGGCCGTCCCTCTAAACTTTCAGCTCATACAAGGAGAAGACTGATTAGAGATGCAGCCAAGAGGCCCATGATCACTCTGGATGAACTGCAGAGATCTACAGCTGAGGTGGGAGACTCTGTCCATAGGACAACAATCAGTCGTATACTGCACAAATCTGGCCTTTCTGGAAGAGTGGCAAGAAGAAAGCCATTTCTTAAAGATATCCATAAAAAATGTTGTTTAAAGTTTGCCACAAGCCACCTGGGAGACACACCAAACATGTGGAAGAAGGTGCTCTGGTCAGATGAAACCAAAATCAAACTTTTTGGCAACAATGCAAAACGTTATGTTTGGCGTAAAAGCAACACAGCTCATCACCCTGAACACACCATCCCCACTGTCAAACATGGTGGTGGCAGCATCATGGTTTGGGCCTGCTTTTCTTCAGCAGGGACAGGGAAGATGGTTAACATTGATGGGAAGATGGATGGAACCAAATACAGGACCATTCTGGAAGAAAACCTGATGGGAGTCTGCAAAAGACCTGAGACTGGGACGGAGATTTATATCTTTATGTTTGAAGCCTGAAACGTGGCAAAAGGTCGCAAAGTTCAAGGGGGCCGAATACTTTCGCAAGGCACTGTATCCATTCATAAACCCATTTAATACATATATATATTGCTATCCTTACAAACGTGAGATCCTAAGTGTCAGTGAGAACCTGTATTTATGAAGTGTTTTGCTTGGAGTTACTCTTCAAATGATCTCACTTTCCTAGGAATTTAACTAATGGTCTCAGCTAATGGTATGTAAACATTCCCAGTCTATAAATTTACTAGAAGAACCACAGTGTCTGATGGGTTTTGACACCATCAGACAATGTATTGTGTTTTTCAACTCTTAGGTCAAAAGAAATCATAAATTATTATTTGCCCTGGATGACCCTAACAGTAGAAATTATTCCTTATGCACCACTTCCCCTACAGGTTACAATTGGCATTAGTCAAAATGGCCACATAGCTATGGCAGCCTACCTAACATGGCAACATTTGACGTTGTCAATGATGTAGTGATGTGAGATACACACCCACTTCTTGGGTATGTTAAAAAGGAGTTGTAAAGGACACAAAGGGGCCAATCTTTGAGAGTCGCTGGTGGCAGATCTATCTCTCTATCTCTGGAAGAAAGCTGACTCTGAAAAGTTGTCTGGGAAATGCGCTCTCTGAGAGGATCTCTGAAGGAAGCTGGAAGGTAAAAATTGAGCGCAAATATGTAGGGGGTTGATAGAAGTCCCTCTTGGGACTTTGCTTCCCAAACAGATAGAACTCAAACAGATAGAATGGTTCTGCATATACATAAACTAAAACCATTTAAATGTACATAGCAGGGCAATTTGGAGTTATATTATTTTTAACTGCAGTATGAAATAATTATATTCCAAATATTAAGAGACATACACAATTTTTGTTTGTGTTTAAAAAGCTAAATGCCAACAGTTGTACAATGGTTTTAGGGTGATGTATATGAAAATAAATGCTCTCTAAATAAAAAATAAGCTTGATCGTATGGCCAAGAATGTGTACAATGTGTCCTTTGATATGTACACATATAAGAAGTAAATAAGGAGATCTGTTTGTGTTGAGAAGAGCTAACATAATGTAAACAAAACTATTTACATGAAGCCGTGAAGTCACAGAAGGTTATTTTACGAGTTACCAAGTTTTAACCTCCCTGGCGGTATGATTCTTTCAGATTTTAGGTGCTGAAAGCGGTACCATTATTTTGCATGGAAATTTGGCATTTTAGATTGCAGGCTTGCAATTCTTAGGAATAACTCACCTAAATCTGTCCAAACCAGAGTCTCTAGTAGACTATGACAAAGTTTGAAACACAAAATCATAAATTATAATATAATAAATAATAACAAATAATAATTTAATAATAACAATACTTTTTATTCAATAAATTTTAACAAATAATATATTCATAAACTCTTTTTTGGGGGGTCAAAAAAGTGTGCAAAATCATTATTTAGTAAATGTCTCGGGTATGAAATTCTTTGAAGCAAGGAATGGCGCAAAGTCCAACGTCGCAGTTGAGACAACAGAAGCGTGTTTCTTTGCGTATTTTGTTTCCCCTGTTGTCGCGCTTGGGGCAGCAAACCACACACATCCGTGAGGGTGCTGATTTTTTTGCTGTGGGTGGTACATAGTCCATGAAATGACGACCAGTCAGGCGCTCAGGATTTACAACACCAGAAGCCCGTCATCCGCCGTTGGCGTCTGGTGTTTTAGAAAAATTTGTTCTGCCACCTTCCACATAAAGTCTGCATGGACCATAGACCTGGCATTTTTTTTTTCAGCAGGATGAATGCATTCCACAGACATTGCTCCAAGAGATGTCTGAAATTTTTTTTATAATATTTTTTTTGCTGCTTTCGCATAGCTGGATAAAATGTCATGGCTTGGTCCACCCTGTCCACACCTCCCATCGTGTGGTTGTAGTCCAATACAACTTGGGGCTTTCTCACATCTTTTCCACCTCTGGTATGCACCATGATGGTCCAGGTGTTGTGCACTGTGCTCATCATGGAAATGTCCTTTTTGTCCCGCCACTTTAGTGCCAACATTTTCCCTTTTTGCCATGCAGCAACTTCTCCTTTATCTAGCTTTTTGTTGTAAAATCCTGCAGGCATGTCCCGCCGGTTAGGCCTCACGGTTCCATAAGCGTCCGTCTTGTTCATAAGCAGGAACTCGTACAGTTCTGGGGAAGTGTAGAAATTGTCTGTAGTGAGACAGTAGCCCTGGTTGAGCAAGGGCTCTATCAATGACAGAACTGACGCGCTTGCCATCCCAAAAAAACTAAATCTCGGGGAGAATTTGGTCCCTTTCCCAGTGTACATTACTGTGTTCCAAATATACCCAGAGCTGGATTCACAGAGCATAAAGGATTTGATCCCAAAGTGAGCGCGCTTAGACGCAATAAATTGTATCCAACTGAGCCTACCTTTATAGGCCATCAGACTTTCGTCAATAGTAATGTCCCGCTCAGGAACATAGGTCTGCTGGAAGTTCTGCAGTATCATTTGGTAAACATCCCAAATTTTTTTTAGCTTTGGAGCTGGATGGGATTGTTCGTCGAATTCCTCATTATTTGCGAAGTGCAAATACTTCATAATTAAAGAAAATATATATATATATTCGGACATTACCGATCCAAAAAAAGGTGTGGCCAATAATTTATTTGTGGTCCAGTACAATTTTGGAGGACAAGGAATTTCCAGATATCGTCGCTGGTCACAGGCTCCCATTTTCTGCGCCGCGAAAATAGCTGATGGGTAGCAGCTTGCTGATCTTGATACCTGTTTGTCTCCAACACTATTTTGTCAATCACCTCATCCGTCAAAAAAAGCCGGAGGTAATCCAACGGATTGTCACCCACTATGTCCAATTTTATCCCAGGTGATCCTGTGAAGGGAAACCTTGGGGGCGCTACGTGCTCTGTAGCGCAATCAATTGCGCACCAAGTCCGCACATCACTGGGCACAGGTGCAGGATCGTCACTCGCATCACTTTCTTCATCCGATGACGAGCTTTCCCACACGTCGCTGTCGCTCAGCTCCTCCGCAAGGGATTCTGCATCGCTGTTGCTGTTTGGCAGCATGTCGCATAGCGATTTGGATGTAGAGGCGCGCTTTGCCATGATTGCAGTACCAGTGTCTGTATACTGAGCAGCAATCTGCAGACAGGTCACTTGAGAAAACACTGGGGGGGGGCAATCAAAGGTCACTGTATTTTTTTTTAATTTGTATCCAATTGTATCAGTGTGTTTTTACTGTGTTTCACTATGTTTCTACTTATACATTTGAATTTGGCGCCGTTCCCTCCCTCTTCCGCCCCCCTGCGTCTGACGCTCGCAGGGAAGGGAATCAGAGGTACACACAGCATCAGGCGGACATCCGGCCGCCGTGTACTGCGGGGATTCATCACTGGATCGCAGAGAAAAGGTAAGAAAACTCTTTTCTGCATCCAGCGAGGCAAGCCCGTGTGTGGCACGGGGTTACCGATCGTAGCTTGAAAATCTCACCCCGTGCCACACACGGGAATACCGCCAGGGAGGTTAAATATACCACAGTGATTTAAGTAAGAACTGTGAATATACCTTGTCATATAATGTAAATATTATCTGAACATTTAATCATCATGTATCTCTGATTGTAGAAGTATATCAATTATTTGTTTTATCACGAATAGTACCTGATTTTAATGTTGCACTATATTATTAGCTAGTAAATATATATATTTTAAATATTCATTTGTGTTACTTGTCTTCAAAATAACACGGATCAAAGAACTTTGGATTTCTTTTTTGATATTATAGGAAATTGTAACTCTCCCAAAGCACAGATTTACATATTTCCATATATACAATAATATTTTGATGTTTCAGTATAAAGATTCAGACAGTATATGGAGGCACTATGCCGCGAAAAGTCAGTGGTTCTGACAATATGGTTGATGTCACTTACTACCACTTAAGTAAGTGCACTGCACACATAACCATAGCGCGATTACACTCATCACTTCATTAACACTAAAATCCTTACTATTGACATGCACAACATAACGTATACAATTTCTTGTAATATAAAAAATAAGACTGTCTTAAGTTGATAAATAGAAATTATTTGTAAATTTTAAAACGTGTCTTTTTGTGTAATGCTAAAAATTAAAGGTATGCAAAACTATAAATAAGAAACTTGCTCCAAAAATTTGTAAGCTGTAATTTTTCATTTACAGCTTTCATAGATTTTAAAATACCCCCATTCCATGCATTTTTGAATGCATAGAACAATATAATGGTACTGATTTTGTAGATCTCGTAATAGTTGCACAAATGTTTATCAAATTGATAAAATACACAAAAATCAATATTAGCGCTCACTATCACAACATAAATGTAAAAAATTGTATTAACCACTTCAGCGCCGGAAGGTTTCACCCCCTTCATGACCAGGCCTTTTTTTGCGACTGTCACTTTAACTGACAATTGGGAGTTCACACTACGCTTTACCCAAACAAGATGTATGTCCTCTTTTTCCTCAAATAGAGATTTCTTTTGGTGGTATTTGATAACATCTGTGGTTTTTGTTTTTTGCGCTATCAACAAAAATAGACCAACAATTTTGAAAAAGAAAACATATTTTTTACTTTCTGCTATGAAACACATCCAATAAAAAAAATTGAATTTCTTGAAAAAATGTGGTCAATATGTATTCTGCTTCTTTTTTTTGAAAAATAAATCCCAAAAAGCATATATTAATTGGTTTGCGCAAAAGTTATCATGCCTACAAACTGTGGGATAGTTTAATGATATTTTTATTTTTACTAGTAACTGCGGGGATCAGCGATTTTTAGCGGGACTGCGACATTGAAGCAGACAAATTGGACACTAAGTGACACTTTTTGGGGACCTGTGACACTAATACAGTGATCAGTGCTAAAAAAAATGCACTGGCACTGTATAAATGACACTGGTAGGGAAGGGGTTAACATCAGGGGGAATTAAAGGGTTAAGTGTGCTCCTAAGGAGTGATTTCTAACTGTGTGGGGGATGGTTTAACTGGAGGAAGAGAGATATTCGTGTTTCTGATTAGCAGGAACACAATATTTCCCTCTTCCTCTCTGACAGAACAGTGATCTGCATTGTTTACATAGGCGGACTGACCAACTGCCTCTCCAGTGAACGATCAGCGGGTCCTGTCCAATCACAGTGGCAGCGGGTTGCCGGCAGTGCACGCATGTGGCCAAGACCCTGAAGAGGGAACAACATACAGGTACGTATGCTGCCTGGCTGCCCTGCTGCAGTAAATTTGCTGTGAGCGATACGGAAGCAGTTTTACTTCTACCAAATATAATAGCTAAAACAATATTGCGTTAATAAATGACAATTGTTAAATTGTGTTTTGTGAAATGGTGAAAATTTAAGGTACACAAACTGTTAATAAGCAACTTACCCTATAAATATATTGAACTACTGATCTGACAGCCCTCTTGCCCTCCTGCACAACCCACTGTCTCCACCACTACAAGGGGAATTGTTGGACATAGCCAAGACACCAGGCAGCACAAGGGACACATAACTGTGTTGTTTGCCCTGTGGGGGTAGAGTGGGGATGTCATAGAGGTAGGGGGCTATGCAGGGAACACACCCTTTTTAACCCACCCCCAGATTGAAGGACTGATAGCAGCATAGTAAGGGAATCTCTTTCTAAATGAATCACTATTAGCTTGGTTAGGAGAGACAGGAGATGCCCACCCACTCTTTTCTTACTTGTGACTGTTGGACTGCCATCTCCCCTTCTTCTTGATAATCAAGGCTTTGTAATATCAGCTTTGTGAGAAGGAAGAGAGTGCTGGAGGTGAGGTTTGGCTCCATAGCTGTTTCAGAGAAGCCTTCTTCTGTGTGTCAACCCACATTATCCTTAGTTTCAGTATTAATGGGGATGAATATAATAGCAGTCTTGGCAGTTTTTCCCAAGGTATGTATACAACTGCCTGCAAGCCTTTTAAATCAATGCATCAGTGGTGGGGGAGATATTCAATGATAAATTATGTGGTGTGTTTCAGCATACTGTCTGGTTTAGGTATGATGACATTTTTCATAATAAACTCATAGTATATTCATCTTAAAAATATTGTTTCATTGATCTTGTGCCTTGGATACATTTAATGTTGTCCCGTGTTTGACCCCTCAGACAAAAACAATCAGAGCCAGTAAGACTAATTTTCATAAAGGAGTCTGCTTTGCCTTCAGTGAATCATATCAATTATGTTTATCAATAAGCACATGGATGCTTCCTTGTGTTTAAGATCTCACTCAACCTCCTATTGTTTTAGGAAGGCAACTCCTTCCACACAATATTTTACTCCAAAAAGCACAGATGTCAGATAAGACTGTCCGAAATCCTGGCCTAAGTCTATTTCCAGACTGCAATATAGTAGCAATAATCTTTGAGAGCTTTTATTCAGATTTCTTTGTTTCACCCTACAGTGGATGTGGCTGTGACATCATGTGATGGATAACTTGCCATGTGTTGATAAGCATTTTGATATTGTCAAATGTAAAGCTGAGAAGTTGCTGGAACTTGGCATGAAAAGGAAAAGCTCTCCACTCTGTCTCAATGTTCATTTGCTCCCTCTTAGGTTTGATCCAACAATGAACTATGCTGATGGTAAATATTTAAACAATAAATATGACAAGCATTAGCTTCTGCCTCTTATGATTCTTTTGACAAGGTTTTGGTCTTGTTAAGGAAATGTTGTAAAGTATCCTTATTAACCAAACCTGATATAAAATCAGCTTTCTGTCTACTTCTGGTAAATCCTTTAAGTTTTAGTTTTTTGGGTTTTTATTTTAATGGTGAATTTTGTTTTGACTTAATAATTACTTGTAATTACTCTTTAATTACTTTACATATATTACAATTGGTTTTGCTTCATAATTTTCTATTTAAAGCCTGTTCTTCATCTTGTGGTTGATCTGACCCTTCTGAAACATCTTTGTGCTAGGATGCTCTTAACACATTTATATTCAAATTTTGATGCCATTTTTTTTCTGTAGAGTAATGTAACATTATAATTTACCCCTTTCTGTATCATCAGGGTGCATTTCCTTTCACCTTTCACCAACTAAAAAATCTTAAAGGTATGTGCAAGTAATTTCAATCTTCTATATCTGTAGATGTATTAATTCAGCTAGTAGATGTCATATGGGATGTTTGTTAGTTATGAAAAGTTTTTCAGACAGAATTTTCTCATTTTTTTTTAGATTTTTGCATGCCTAGCCATTCTTAAATGTATGTGCAAGTAATTTCAATCTACTATATCTGTAGATGTATTAAATCAGCTAGTAGATGTCATATATGAGGTTTGTTAGTTATGAATAGTTTTTTTTGTTTTGTTTTTTTTCGAAGCGGGGGGGGTATTGGGTTTGATGAGATCACTGTGGCAAAACCCCTGTATTTAGAAGTAATGAAAATCTTGCTATTTGACTTCCTTCTTCAGGATCCTTTTTAGTTAACCTTGATCATTTTCCTGTTACTTGACTTCAGTCTCAAAGATGATTGCCTAAAGCTTTGGATAATTTTGGCCTATCAGGTTTCCATGTTTCTCCCCATTCCTTCTGTTATGAGGCAGTCGTGGAAACTGGTAATTTAAGCTTCCCTCCTGAAGTCTTTATACAAATTGATAGTTCAAAGTATAAGTCCACCCATTCTTGTTCATGATTTTTTTTCCATTTCATGTTTTTTTTTTACATATAGATCTTTTGGATACTTGGATCATTGGCAAATAATTTGTGCTTTGGAAAGGAATAGAGTCTGTTCTCCCAATTATTCAGAGAACTTATTAGACAACTCTTTTTTTTTCTAATGTTATTGGTTTGGGGTTAGGGGTTTTGGAAGGAGAAACCTTACAGATCATATTATGTTTTTATGTTGTAAATGGCCATCTCCTTATTGTGTGAATCTGTATGTAGGTGTCAATGATATCAGAAACATTTTAAATGGTGTGTTTTCATTTTGAACAAAATCCAGAGGCTTATTAACTGTTTCATTCAGAAATATATATTCTCGCTGGGTAGTTTTGTATATAGGTGTTATGATTTAGAACTTTTTATTATTTCTTTTTCATGCCTGATCTCATTTGTCTTTCCTGTATTTACCTAGATCACTTCAGGGTTTTTAGAACATGATTTAATGATCTTTATTGTCCGGGGTGACATCCCCAGTCTGAACTTGGTCAACCACCATAATGCTGGAGTGACAAAGTAATTTTTTGTTAAATGTGGTAAATATCCGAATGGTTGGCCTGAACTTTTAAGGATAGGCTATGTGGTTACTTATGTTTTAGGAATGGAGTATTTTTTATGTAATAGGTAACCCCTATACAGTGGGGATCAAAAGTTTTGAGCACACCAGGTAAAAATTTGTATTGATGTGCATAACAAAGCCAAGGAAAAATGGAAAAAATCTCCAAACGGCATCAAATTACAGATTAGACATTCTTATAATATGTAAAAAAAAGTTAGATTTTATTTCCATCATTTACACGTTCAAAATTACAGAAACAAAACAATGGTATCTGCAAAAGTTTGGGCACCCTTCAGAATTTATAGAATGCACTGCCCCCTTTGCAAAGCTGAGACCTGCCAGTGTCATGGATTGTTCTCAATCATCGTATGGGAAGACCAGGTGATGTCAATTTCAAAGGTTTTAAATGCCCAGACTCATCTGACCCTGCCCCACCAATCAGCACCATGGGTTCTTCTAAGCAGTTGTCTAGAAAACTAAAACTGAAAATAGTTGACGCTCAAAAAGCTGGAGAAGGCTATTAGTGATGAGCGGAATACGCCATATTCGATTTCGCGATATTTCGCGAATATTTCGAAGAATATTCGCGAATATTCGTTAATATCGAATATTCGTGATATTTTATAAAAAAAAAAAAAAAAGAATTGCGAATTTTCGCCAATGCGAATTTTCGCCAATGCGAATTTTCGCGATTTTTTTTTTTTACAAAATTTCACGAATATTCGATATCACGAATATTCGCTATATTTTATAAAAAAAAAAATTGCGAAATTTCGCGATTGCGAAATTGATTGCGATTAATTTATTGCAAATTTTTGGCGAAATTTGAAAAATATGAATATTCGAAATTGCGAATATTCGCCGCGATATTCGAGTTATTCGCGAATACTCGAATATGCAATATTCGTTGCGAATATTCGCAATGCGAATATTCGTGAGCAACACTAAAGGCTATAAGAAGATAGCAAAGCGTTTTCAGATGTCAATATCCTCTGTTCGGAATGTAATTAAGAAATGGCAGTCATCAGGAACAGTGGAAGTTAAAGCAAGATTTGGAAGACCAAGAAAAATGTCAGACAGAACAGCTCGCAGGATTGTGAGAAAAGCAATTCAAAACCCACATTTGACTGCACGATCCCTCCAGAAAGATCTGGCAGACACTGGAGTTGTGGTACACTATTCCACTATAAAGAGATACTTGTTCAAATATGGTCTTCATGGAAAAGTCATCAGAAGAAAACCTCTTCTACATCCTCACCACAAAAATCAGCGTTTGAACTTTGCAAATGAACATATAGACAAGCCTGATGCATTTTGGAAACAAGTTCTGTGGACTGATGAGGTTAAAATATAACTTTTTGGCCAGAATAAGCAAAGGTACGTTTGGAGAAGAAAGGGCACAGAATTTAATGAAAAGAACCTCTGTCCAACTGTTAAGCATGGGGGTGGATCAATCATGCTTTGGAGTTATATTGCAGCCAGTGGCACAGGGAACATTTCACAAGTAGAAGGAAAAATGGATTCAATTAAACTTCAGCAAATTTTGGATGGTAACTTAATGCCACCTGTGAAAAAGCTGAAGTCAAAAAGAGGATGGCTTCTAGAAATGGATAATGATCCTAAACACACCTCAAAATCCACGGAGGATTACATCAAGAGGCGTAAACTGAAGGTTTTGCCATGGCCTTCACAATCTCCCGACCTCAACATAATTGAAAATCTATGGAGAGACCTTAAAAGAGCAGTACGTGACAGACAGCCCAGAAATCTCAAAGAACTGGAAGACTTTTGTAAGGAAGAATGGGCAAAGATACCTCAAACAAGAATTGAAAGACTCTTGGCTGGCTACAAAAAGCGTTTACAAGCTGTGATACTTGCCAAAGGGACAGTACAAGATATTAACTCTGCAGGGTGCCCAAACTTTTGCAGATGCCATTTTTTTGGTTTTCTTTAATTTTGAAAATGTAAATGATGGAAATAAAATCTAACTTTTTTTACACATTATAAGAATTTCTAATCTGTAATTGCATGCCTTTTTGGGATTTTTCCATCTTTCCTTGGCTTCGTTATGCACATTCATATAAATTTTTACCTGGGGTGCCCAAACTTTTGATCCCCACTGTACACCACAGCCACTTAAAACTAAAGTTTGTATAAGGCTTCCATGCATCATACCATAGAAAGGGATGTAATGCATAACTTGAATGCATAAGTCATGTAAAATATATATCATTTTTAAACAACATGAAAAAATATTCAACACCCTATCCTCTAAAAACAAGTAAAAAGCCCAGTTACAAATGAGCACTCTAAAATATAAACACAAGTTTCAAATTGTTGCGTAAATCAGCAAGCACATGCAAATAACAACATTTTTATCACAATTGTTATAACACAAAAGCCTTGTACACACAGGCAAGAATCTTGTCAGGAAAAAAACGTAATTTTTCCCAATGAGATTCTTGGCAAGAATCTCTTGCCGCCCGAGTGTACTGACAGACCTTTCAAAAGAACCGCGGTTCTTTTGAAAGGCAAGAATGCAGTGACGTCAACGCTTACGGTGAGCATGCGCTCGTCACATTCGATGCCGTCACTGCCATCTTGCTTCCTACCTATGCCGTGGAAGCTACCGCGCATGCGTCAAAGTCATTTCAAGTATGCACGGGTTTCCACGGCAACCAGTTAAGTATACACACTCTCGGGTTTTCTCAGCATGAAAACTGCCGAGAATCTCACAACGAGAAAATAGAGAACATGTTCTCTATTTTTCTCGTCTAGATTCTCTACAGTTTTCTTGTCGAGAATCCTGAAAGCCTTGTACACACGCTCTGTATACTCGGCAAGAAAGCTCTGCCAACAGTTTTCCTGCCGGTTCTTGCCGAGTAAACCGAGCGTGTGTACGAGGCTTAAGACCCCCGTTTTCACTAGTGCGGCTTGTCACATGAAGTTGCATGACAAGTCGAAATCCATGTATTTCAATGGCACCTGTTCTAACTGGTGCAACTCCAGAAAAGGTTTCTGCAGTAATTTGACCATTTCAGTGTGACTTGTGTCCCATAGACTGTAATGTAAGTCGCACTGAAGTCCCATCTACAGTATACTGTATGTATATCACAGAGACTTGGTGTAACTCTACAGGAAGTAAAGTAAAAAAAAATCTGTGCTGTACTGACTGGTCCATCTAAGCACAGTATCCTTGCTCCTTCCAAAGACCTCACTTCTCATACCCAGTGTACAGTTGTGTGCAGGCAGCAGGAAGCATGCACATGCCAAAATTGCACCCTGGAAGTAAGCCCAAGACAGGAAGTAAATTGAAGGCAGGAAATGATCTCAGAGCAGGATCTGCTAGCTGTTTAAACTCTTGCCAGAACACCTGTGACACAGTCCTGACTAAAGCAGTAGAGGGCCATCCACCCTCCCAGTATGATCTTTTTCATTGTGTTTGTTAACAGTGTTGGTCACTCAGCATAATGCTAAAGGGACAAGTTTGTTTTTGTTAAACCTGAGCATTTTAACCCCTTGGAGCTGGCTCCGACCAACCCCTTAAGGGGTTTAGAATGGTGGGAGGTGGGGTGAGGCTTATGGCCATGTGACAGCTGATTAGCTGCAGCTACTTGAACATGTTACACCCTATATACATGTTCCAAAAGGTGAACCTATCCTTTAATGCGCATCCTTTCTAAGTGCCAGTTAATAGTTCCGAACAAGAAACTAAGCACCTTTACTAACTGTGGATATTAAGAGGAGGCGACAAACTAAAATGGTAAACCTTCTTTACGTTCTGTATACATATAAACACAATTGAACTGTCTCATCTTCCGTGCACTGTCGTGAAAATCACAAAGTCCCTAAGGATAAGGGGAAAACACCAATAAATGTAATTATTAGTTCTACAGCGGTGTAGCACATAACCAACAACCAAAGACATGAACTTCACTTCTCGATGTAAAAATTTAGAAGGTATCAAACTAAAGCTTCCTGAAATGGTTACATCTGCAATATTCCTATATACCTGAATTTCTAATTCCTTGAATATAATCATATCCTAACATTTGTTTTGAATGAAATAAATAGTTTTTTTATGAAATCACTATCAAAATCACACTTACTAACAAGGATGTTTTATGTGATCTTTGTGGTCGCAATTTTGTTGTCGTAATAACCTATAAATGTAATATGAATTATATATTTATAGCTTTGAGTTATTTAAACAAATCATACAAACAAAATATAATAACTCATAGCCTCTGTGAAACATTACATAGATTTTTCACGGTTAATGGATTATAAATTGTAAATATATATATGGATATAGATATAGATCTATATATATATATATATATATATATATATATATATATATATATATATATATATATGCTGACCAAATTAGAGAAACAGAAACAACAAGGATATTTCTGTTGAAAATTGATCAAATCCCAAGAGTAAAAAGATGAGTGATTTTGCCTTTATTCTCATTTAGTCAAAATTACAAATTCTTTGACTTACAATTTTCATCAAAATGTCCCAAGCAGAAAAAAGGAGATACATTTTCACTTGAGCCATTTCGGTAAAATGTATTGCAGTTAATTTGACCACTAATTTATCAATATTTAATTAAAGGCAAAAAAAATGTAGTTTCATGGCAAATTTATATTTGAATTACTTTGTTCATCCATTGTCTTAAAGATAGTGATGCATTGTACTAAAAGGAACCCTTCTATACAGATTAGTGCATCTGAATGATGTACAGTAAATGCCAAGGATTGGAGTGGAACACAACCTTTCAATTAAAAGAATGCATTAAAATTATTTCAGATAGTATACAGGATCAATATTACTAAATTAGCCTCCATCAGATTTTTCAGCATTTGCTACTTCTGGAAGTATCAGATGACTGCGTCCTCTACCAGCTGCCAAGTTCAGTATTCCAAAACTTTGTCACTGCTGTGTTGTTTAGTGATGTAGTGCAAAGCTTGTCATGAGTATATCAAGCTTCTTGTACACAGCAATTTTTATTAATCACATATAAGCAAAGATTTGGAGCACCTAGGGGACTTGGGGTACTAAGTTTAATGTATGCTTGAGGAAAGAGTCCCTCAGTTATAAGAGTCCCCCAATTATATGTAATCATAAAATTGCTTTGTTCAAGCAGCTTGGTGTGTGTATGATGAACTATGAATTGTCCAGCTTGATACTAGTGGCACTATCCATCAGAGCCATTGCAGCACCCTTTATCTCTCTAATTGCATTGCTGTAAAAAAAGTCACAGAACTATTGAAGGCTGAAGAGTATGACAGAGGCAGTGGAATGTAGTGAAGGTAGGAGGCCTTTTTTTGTGGGATAATATCTGCAGTTAATATTAGTATATTCAATGTCTCATATTAGAAAAAATTAAAATCTTCTTCTGATAGAGCGAATTCTCAAATGTTGCCTTCTGTTGCGGTTCTCTTGGTCCTCCAATCGATATTGCAAAAGCCTCTGGTTACGTTTCATGGTAAGATATTGATTCTGTAAGTGGAGTATTTCCGCATCTTGTTTTTCAATTGTTGTTTCCATCTCTTCCACCCGTATTAAGATGTTATTAATATCAGATCTTAATATACTTAATTCGTCTTTGATCTCGTTTTCGAGTCTTTTCAGCATCTCTTCCAGTTCAGCCTTTGTTGGAATATGCATATCTGATCTGGGCTCCTCAGGCATGCTTAGGTCTGGGTCATCCTCAGTTGTCATATCTGCAGATACAAGCCCTGCCCCTCCCACGCCTTTCTTAGAGACCCCCGTTTTTTCTGTCTTTTTCCCATTGGCGGAGCTTTTAGATTTCCCATCCGGGGTCATGTATTGCCTAATGGTACTCGAAACGGGAGTGTCCTTTAGGGTTTTCAGGGCAGACCCCCTTGTTGTTTTACTCATGTTGTACTTTTTCCTGGTTCTGATACGCTTCCCCAGTTTCAAACAATGGGTGTTGTCCCATTATTATATGTTTTGTTTGTACACAAATTTAGGTCTTATTCTGCAACCTTGGCCTAATGCCAGTGGTCTGAGTGCAATACAACTGTGGTTGTTAATATATGACCGAGCCCCGTCTCTTCCTTAGAGTTTAGATCTTATTTGTCGGATGCTCGATGAGGCAGCAACTTAAAAACGGGCAGTGTATTGACCTTTCATACTGGGTCTCAGGGTCTGGCTGTTTCTTAGGAGATTGTTTTCGATGTGTACCCCTAAGCGCACCCGGACCCTCCCCTCCGTGATATCCTGATCTAATGTGACCACCTCATGCACATCCCCACCACCCTTTGTCCAAGGTGCGGGGACAAGTATCTCTACCCCTTTTTGTGAATAGTGGACACTTCCGTATGCACAAAAAACACCAGAGGAAAAAAAAGAAACACAAAAACAAAGACCTCGTTCAATTCTAGTGACAGTCTTTTTGCACTGTGTTCACTGGGAGATGAGCTCAGGTATAAAAAACAAACCAAGAGGTTTGCAGCCAAAGAGTTATACACAGAAAGGAGCTGATGGTGATATATTAATGGTTAATCATGAACTAAAACAGTTCTTACCAGTCTCTCTGTTGAAATGATCATATACTGTTGTTATGCTGCAGTACATCCTCCCTTGCACACGGCTCTATGGCCACAATGTTACCTGAGTGTGACGGATGAAGGGTGGCTTCCCGGCCGTGTGATCCTGCAGCGTAGGAGAGGCGGGGGGAGGAGGGTCCTCCTAAGAAGTCCGGCGGGACCTATGCGGCGGTTGACTTTGGTCCCGTACAGCCAGCAAGGTGCGGGAGGGGGGAGGGGGAGCACGAGCGATCTCCGTGCGGCGGCGGGGGAGAGCGCTGGTGGAGGTTTGCTCGTTGGCGGCTAGCAGCTCAGCTGGCTCTCGCGCTGCATCCCCGTTCCATCCTCCGGCACGTCCCCCGGTCTACCCGTGTCCTCCATCCCTCATCCCGGGGCTTGCTCCTTGGCGTGGTCGGCTCCTCCCTCAGCGTGCACGCACCTCACGTGCTACACGTCATGCCGCTGTGTGCTTTCCATCCTTTAAACAAAGTAGATTCTTCCAATTTCAATTGAGTAAATACCCACGCTCTAGTCACTGAGATCGTAGATATCTATGATGTGATACCAGTGACGTGATAAATTTAGAGTCGGTGGGAGCCACGAGGGGGGAGGGAATGGGAGGGTTCAATGGGTCTAGTCACTGTATGTTTTCTTTTTTCCTGTATTTTTTATGATTGCCCATAACTACGGTTTCAAGGGGCTTATCACTGACTAGACGATAATCATACAAAAAAAAAATATATATATATATATATATACTTTCAACCTACGTAATTATACCACATATGATGCAAACCTTCAACAGAGACACTACTAAGTATTGTACCATGAGCTGGTCTCTTGAACTTGGTCAAGGCTGAAGTGGTAAAAAAAAAAGAAGAAAAAAAAAATTAAATATTAATTTTATTGTTGTAAAACCAGTAGAAAGGGAAGTATATATTCATATAAACGTACCTGATATGATTCATTTAGCAGGGCCCTTGTTTGATTTTCTTCATTGTTTGGTGTTTGAGAGCTATTTGGAGTGAAAACTATTAAGTCATTTTTTGTTGTAATGAGTTTGAACATACTCTGTACTGAGTTTGTTGAGAGTACACCCAACTACCTCCAGTGTTTGAGCAGATCTTGTAATTTTCCTTTAGGTCATTCACTTCATCTCTGCATTTTTGCCATCTTAAGACAGTGAAGGCAATTAATGTAATGAGAAATACACTTGATATTATACAGATTGCAGCCACTATATAGACATTTGCTTCAGTAAATTCTTCAGTTATTCCTTTGGCTTCCTGATTATCATACAGAATTTCTTCTCCAGACTCCACCAAAGAGATGACAATTTTTGTAACTGCTGTCATGGCTGGCTCTCCATGGTCCTGAGCCATCACTATTAGTCTATATTCTTCATTATCTGAATCTGTAAAGGAATGTTTTAAACCAATTTCTCCTGTGTGCTGAGATATAACAAATTGAATTTCCCCTGAGAGATCCTTCAAGTGGTTGGATAACAAAGTGTTGTATCCAGAATCAATATCTACTGCTCTTACTTTACAGTAGTAACCAAGTGTCCAGGCTGAATTGTCTTTGGAGTTTTTAATGTCAATGCAGGAAAAAGTGTCATGAAGAAGGGAGCATTGTCATTAATATCTTCAATAAAAATAAGATTTGAATTATGTGGAGGTAAACCATCATCAGTCGCTTTTATGTGACACTGGAAATAAGTCACTTGTTCATGGTCAAATGAAAATAAAGCAAATACGTTTCCATTCTTTGGATTCTCTGGATTCACTGATATATAGGAAGTTATGGGAATTGCTTCAACAGTGCTGTCACCAACTGAATATGTGATTAAGGAATTCTGCCCAATATCTGGGACAGATGCTAATGCTGAGTATACATGAGAACCTGGAGGATTGTTTTCTTTGATAACAATTGTATCATATGGTTTTTGAAACAATGGAGCATTGTCATTCACATCACCAATATAATTTTAAAGAGTCGTTGAAGCTGATAGTGGTGGTGTTCCCTCATCTCTTGCTACTATTACAACTTCATGCTGAGATTTTATTTCTCGATCCAGTTTCCCATTAACAATTAAGGAAAAATCTCCCTTGAATGCTGGGTGTATTTTGAAGAGTGAAGAATCAAGAATGTCACACCTAACCTTTCCATTGAGATCTGAATCTTGATCATGGACACTTATGATGTAAATAGATAAGCCATGATTAAGCAGTAATTCGGAGTGTGAAACGCGTAGGCAGTTATTCCCATGTTCTGCTTGTTTTGTAGTGCATTTTTATCAATTTTTTATATTAAAGACAAACTTATGTTTTTTTTTTTGGAGTGCGGCTGTCCATCCCGTGTTTCTTCTTATCAATTGCTTTGTGCATTGCCGGCACCCTTGATTTCCTGAACAGTTGCTGATTTTTCAACACACCCACCTGGAGCGGTTACTCCCTTCCCTTATAATGGCAACAGTTGTTCCGTTTGGGGAGTTTTAAGGAACAGTAACAGCAAGTGAAGTTACTGTCATCTTAGGAGGATTGTCATTGACATCTACAACAGTCACTAGAACTTTACAATGTCCAACCAATTGGATATCCCCATTATCAACTGCATCTATTTGTATTTAATACATTTGTACCTGTTCAAAATCCACTTCCCCGATAACTTTTAGTTCCCCTGTATGCTTGTCCAAACTAAACACTTTGCTAATATCTTCATTTGCTTTTTTACTAAATGTATATAAAATATCACCATTTTATTCTTGGTCCAAATCTGTGGCATTTACTTTTATTACCAATGATCCTTTTATGGCATTTTCAATCACACTAGCTTGATAAAATGGCTGATTAAATTTTAGAGCATTATTATTAAAATCTTCCACTGTGATAATGATTTCACATGTGCCACTTAATCTAGGCTTACCGCCATCATAAGCTGTAAGTGTAGGATTGTGAACAGACTGCTTTTCTCTGTCTAGAAATGTCTTTAATACAACTTCTAATGATCTGATTTGATTCATGTATTTCTGAAAATCTAGTGCAAAAAAAATCACTGGCACTGAGCTCATAATTTGTAATAGCATTTGTTCCAAGATCTGGATCATCTGGATCAAAATGTTTTTGTCTGATATTAAATACACATAATGCAACTAATTAAGTAAAGTTTTTTTTTTGTCATAGCTTGATATAATTCTAAGACATATTGCTATTAAATACCTTTGCTTTCCAGGGACACTTCTATTCAGGATCATGAAAACCAGTACTACTTTTGTATATTAAAGAGGAAGTGAAGTGAAATATCAAGTTATTTATTATATGGGAAAACATTTTTACAACTATAGCCAAGTGGTAAAGGACAACCAAAGGTATTAACCAAACTTTTAAGGTAAACAATAAATAGGGGCATATTTGTAAAGTAATAATGTGATATTTACCAAATTTTACTGTAGGTTAAACTTCCTGATATATGTGATTTTACTTTACATTTAATAAATTAACCACATATTAATGTTTGCCGAATGTCATATTCTCTGCTTTATAAATATGCCCTAAAGTATATAAAAGTCAACTTGATGTGATAGGTATATCTGCAACATATTTGTATATTCCTAATTACCTAGCATATTTATATTATACCAGATTTACAGAGCAATGCAAGGATGGTGGTAATATCTTGGTAGGGTTTTCTTAATCTTTTAAGTTAGTCTTAAAAACACATTTACTAACTAGAATGGGTTATCTAAATATTGTTATTAGTAAGCTTGCTTGCTTTCCTTGTCAGCATGCTTGTGAGAAAAGGCTTTTCGAAACAAAATATTTCATTCTATGCTGCTTTTAAAAAAAAAATATTATTCATAGCTTCCAGATAATTTATTAACCAAGACTTAATGAATATACTTACAGAGGAGACATAGTTCACTCAATAAAATGAGAAAATAAAATGTTTAATTATTTAATCCTATCCATAAAAAGCAAATGACTGTTTATGTATTTTATCTTCACATATGGATATTTAAAGTGAACACAGGTACAATTTAGATAATAAGTATTATTAATTCCTTATTAATTCCTTTAGTAAAACAATCTTAACCACTTAAAGACCAGCCGCCATCGTTTGAGGCACAGTGGATCGCCGTAGGCTCAGTAGCCGATCATGGTGCATGCTCGCTCCCTATGCATGCTGCGAGTGTGCCCGCGGGTCGGGAGGACTCGATGTTCTCCGGCTTCCTGTGATTACTTTGTACACAGGTAGAATGAGGAAATGTAAACAAGGCATTTCCTCGTTCTGACAGTTGACATGACAGGGATCCACTGCTCCCTGTCATCAGAAGCAGTGATCTCTGTCATTTGCTAGGTAGTCCATTCCCGTACACTTAGAACACACTGAGGGAACACAGTCAACCCTTTAATTGCCCCCTAGTGTTTAACCTTTCACTGTCAGTGTCTTTTATACATTAATCAGTTGTTATGTATAGCACTGATCGCTGTATAAATGTCAATGGTCCAAAAAAAGTGTCAAAAGTGTCCAATCTGTCCGCCACAATGTTGTAGTCATGAAAAAAAAAAAACACAGATCACCACCATTACTAGTAAAATAATTATAATACTAGAAATGCAGAATACATATAAGCCTAAACTGATGAAGAAATGTGTTTTAAAAAAACATTTATGTGGGATATTTAATATAGCAAAAGTGTCGCTATTTTTTTGTTTATAGCGCAAACAAATTAAAATGCAGAGGTGATGAAATACCACCAAAGAAATCTCTGTTTGTGGGGAAAAAAAGGATGTAAATTTTGTTTCGGTACAACATCACATGACCACACAATTGTCAGTTAAAACAACACAGTGCAGAATCACAAAAAATTCTCTGAAGTAATTAACATATTCGTTTTGTCTACTTATATTTAAACATGTTTCAGCCCATATTGTTGCATACCAATCCAAAAACAGGCTAAAAGTGGTGGAATTAGATGCTTTTCTTCTTTTTTATTATATCAAATACATTTAGTGTTAGCTGATTACTGATACCTGCGATATTTGTTTAAAACAACCATATACATGAATTGATATCACTTAAATTTCACTTTAGCAAATGGACTCAAGCAGGTTACCCTACTCAGGTATTTGACAATATGGAGTCATCAATGAGCCTAATAAATAAAAAAGATACATATGTATTGCAAGCCTGTATAAGTACCTGGTTGTATGCATTAAAAGTGATCATGCTTCTTTAGGGCGGTCTGGGAGCCTTGGGCCAGATATATGGGGGTTCCCCTGATGGCTGGAACCATGTCTCCTTCCATGAACGCTGGATATACAGGCTGACAATCAGCTTAACCCTTCTACGTTCTTTCCTTTTTCTATACTCTACTCTCTGTTTTCCTATATCTCTTTCTCATTCATATTCCTCCCTGTACTCGAGCTCACCTAACCAGTTCTTTTGCATTTAATAAGTCGTCTTTGATGTAAAGGTATGGGAGGAAAAAAAAAAAAAAAGAAATTCCTCCACATTAGTGCATAGGATTGCACGGGACTTTTTGTTTCTCGTTTCCTAACCTATCTTAATAGTAGGATTCTGGACTCTCTCAAGACGCAGTAACCGATTGTTACACTTTGATACTGTAGGTTGTTTTTTTTTTTTCTCTTGGTTATGTTTCAAGCATTTTGTTGTCTTCTGACATTCTCTCGGCACACGGTCTCTTTAGAATATCAGAAGCCATTCGGATAATCTGACGACTCTGAGGTCAGGATTTAGGCTCAGGATATAGGTTACTTCTTGACACAGTTTGTTCCCATTAGGGGTGTCGAGACACAATTACAAGCCTATTGCCTGTCCCAGGCTAGCCTTATCCGATGGAAATTCATATGCAGACTGTGATAAGCTTATATTTCTCTTACAGAACAATAGCTTGGGTCCTAACCCTTACTCTATTTTCTCATCTTAATGTTACACCTATATACAGTATAATGTCTTCTATGTTTTTTTTTTTTTCCTCTCTCATATATCGTTATTCCTTTATTTTTGACAGTATTGGAGGAAAAGGTATGTTACTATACTTGCAGAATTACACTGTCTGTACCGCTTCAAGAATGTATTGAGAGCAATGATTGTATTTCTCTGATATTTATTCAATAAAACTTAAAAAAAAATAAAAATGATCATGATCCCTGAACCTAGCTAATTGCATGCTCATGTTCAATGTGTACTATTAGTTTCTAGCATTCCATGTGTGTTGAAAATTCAAATAATGCTTCTTTTGTGCTTTCTGTTGCATACAATGCAATAAGGAATATACATGTCATAATTTTACCTGAAAAAAAACATTGTTTTAAAAATGAATTTGGAAGTACAAAAACAATAAAAAAATATTCAAGTGCTGGCCAAAACATCAGGACTAAAAAAACTAATCTGTAGTACTATCCAGCATGTTAATAGGATCTTACCATTAACATCTCAATACTAATCTGCAGTGTATTAAATCTTGCACATGACGTTGTGTGTGTGAACGTATGCATGTGCACATAAATATACATAAATGAATATAAGATGTTTTAATGTGTTCATTTTACAATTTCCTTTAATGATTGCAGTGCACACTATATGTGGGTTTCATGTTTAAAAATCGTAACAGCAACTAGATGGACACTTCAAAACCCATTTATTTTATTTTAGAATTACCATGTCTTAGCTGATGCAGATTTTGGTGTTGAAGAGTACATTTCATAGCAACTCAAATTTTTCAGTAAACTCAGCATATGTTAACTGAAGCCTATGTATACCAATGCCCTTATAAACAATGGCCCAGATTCACGTACATCGGCGCATTATCGGTCCGGCGTAGCGCACCGCCATTACGTTAGACTTGCGCCATCTAGCCGCGTAATCCCCCGATTCACGTAGCTTTTGCGCAGGAAATTGCGCAAGCGTAAGATTTTTTCCAGAGGCGTAAGGAGGAGTAATACAAATTGGGAGGGACGTGGGCGTGTTACATTGAAATGAGCCGTGACCCCATGCAAATGAAGGGCCGGCCGGCTCGCGCATGCGCGCTTGAACGAGACCATGGTCAGCTCCGATGTGCGCATGCTCACAACTCGGGAGCGGCGCAATCAGTGAAATTGGAAATGGACTAGGGCAACTTTATGAACTACGCAGACAGCATAAATAGACAGACACAAATGCACTTCCTTTGCAAAAATACATCCCTTTGTATCCCTTTCTATACAGCAAGGTGCTTTTGTTTGTTTGTGACGTGTCTTTGAGATATTTGAGGACTGTTTTGCAGATTGATTTTTGTCTTTTATGTGTTTTCTTTGTTGTTATTTTGTTTAAATTATATTTTTGCTGGGCATTTTTTATTTTTGCTCGTCATTTATTTAATTTTTTTGGTTCTGTTTGTGTATGATTTTGGAATGTGGGGGTGATATTCCTGCGGGAAAAGGGGTGTCACCCTCATTTGTGGTGGAGAAGTGATCCCTAGGTCTGTGTGAATTGTGTATGAATGTACAGTGACATAATTGGAGCCGTGGCATGGCGTTGCAGCTCACAAGTCCTGCATGGTGGACTGGTGCCAATCCAATGTGATGAGGATGTGGGGTGTGTGTGCTAGGGACCACAGTGGTGTGCATGCATGCATTCTCATTGTGCCATGATTAATGTGTGTGTTTAACGTGCAAAGATGCATAATGTGAGCTGGCATGAGATGGGGTCATGAGATGGGGTACCAGTGCATATGCAGAGTCACCTTGAAGGGAAAAGACAGGAGGATGTTAGTCATGCATGTGCCACTTGTGAGGTGTGCATCACGGGAGGGGATAGTCATGCCTGACTCCCATGTCACTCACCAACCAGCCAGCTGTCCCCATACATGTTCTGTTTGAAATCTGTGGGGATGGGGCTCTGATTGTATATGTAGCTGTCATGGGTGTCATGGGTGGTGCCATGTGTTGGGCTGGTGATGTCCTCCTGCAAGGTTGTGGTAATTCCATGATGGCATGAAGGGTGAATCTGAAGATGCGAGACACCTCAGAATCACTCATGCCAAAGATGTCTATGCGTGTGTGATATATCAAGTGAAGAGTGAGGGGCTTGTATCAGATAAGAATATTGTATTAGATTAATTTAAATTGTAAATTTTATATAAGCAAATAAAAAAATAAAAAAAACATCTCCCGTGCCCTCCTTAATGCCATCCTCCGTGCCCTCCTCCTTCTTTGTTCATCTAAAGTCAGTAGTATAGCTATGCGCGACGATGCCCCTGGCATGTTGGCATACAGATTGTTGGGCAACACGTGTGACTGCTGAACTCCTCACTAACAGTGTTGCTTTATCTGACAAGTAGACTTTTTTTCATTTTTTAGACCAGCTTTTAGGTGCTCTAACTTTAGACAGAACATTTTGCTGTTGCGCACATCGCGTAGCCTGCGCAGCAACTGCGTTTTTTTGTGGATCCCCGCAACTCCCTCATTAGCATATTTGACTAGCAAATCAATGGTGTGTCTAGCGCATTTTTGCGCGGACGGATGCGTCTGTCTAACAAAATTACGCCGGACAAAAAAAAGTAGATTTCTGGCGTAATTCGTTTTCTAAATCGCGCGCATCTAAACGCACGCGCACATTTAGACTTACGCACGCGCAACACCAGTTGCGCAGGCGTAATCGCTCTGTAAATCTGGGCCAATGAGTGCATTGTAAACACTACAAGGATACAATTTGGTTGTTTGTGTATAATTGATGCTCTTTTGTACATGCATGTCCATTAGTAAATCTGGCTATGTGATTCATAACTAGTAAGACAATGATGCTGATTTACTTAAAGAGTACAGCATGTTCGATCTTGAAGGTGAATTGTTAATTGGTAAAGTGAGGTGAAATAAACATAAACATGTGCTTTGCAAAGAATACCGATTTGTAAGCAAAATTAAAACAAACAGGATTTTCCCCCGAAGATTAGATGATTGAAGTTAAAAGTTTAGAGAAAATTCACTTTGTTTAGTGAGGCAGCCTCAATGTTATGATCCAATATTAAACATGAAGGTGAAGTGAGGTGAAAAAAAGATCAAATTCACTTTGTAAAGATTACTAATTTGTAAGCAACAAACAAAACAGGATTCACTTAGCTTAGGTAGTCATTACCAATTGTGAGTCAACCCGTTGATATTCTGGCCAAATCTTTACAAATAAATCATTTATTTAGCTGTAACCTTTACTGTTTCCAAGGAAAAGAGTTAATTTACAAATAAACAATATTAAATATTGCTCAACCTATTCATAACCAGAGATAACCCAAGTTACCCAAACCAAATAAAACAGCTTAAGAATGCACTGGCTAACTTGACAATATTTCTATGATGATCTTGCCTACCTAGGCTTTTATTTGCTACAGTGTTAATAAAAATCCTGTAAAATTTTTGTAAAATCTAATAAATAGACACAAATGTAAATATATATATATATATATATATATATATATATATATATATATATATATATATATATAAAGGGCCAGATCCACGTACATTGGCGCATATATAGACCAGCGTAGCGCATCTCCTTTACGTTACGCCGGCTCAAATTAGAGACGTAAGTGCCGTATCCACAGAGTATTTGCACCCAAATTTGCGCCGGCGCAACGTAAATTCCGAGGCATAAGGCGGTGTAATTCAAAGTGGGAAGGACGTGGGCGTGTTCCATTGAAATGAGCCGTGACCCCATGCAAATGAAGGGCAGGCCAGACTGGGCATGTGCATGACACTGACTATGGTCAGAGCCTCTCTGCGCATGCTCACTACTCGGCCCGAAGCAATCAGTGAGATATGAATTAGGCCCGGCGTACTTAGTGAGATACAACCAGTGCATAAATAGGCCCAGACATACGCCCTTCCATTGCAAAAGTACATCCATTTTTTTCCCTCCCTGAAAAAAAGTGCTTTTGTTCCATTGTCTGTTGCTGTTTGTAGGTTTGTGTCGTGTCGGTGTGTTCCATTATTTTGAGGGCCATCACCCAATTTATATACACACACACACACACATACATATATATATATATATATTTAAAAATAATTATAATAATAAATAATATAATTATAATAATGCCCTCCTCCGTGCCCTCCTCCTTTTGCGCTCATCTAAAGTCAGTAGTATAGCTATGAGCAAGGATGCCCCTGGCATGTTGGCATACATATTGTTGTCCTGCAAGTGTGGCTGCTCAGCTCATCCCTAATGGTGTTGCTTTAGCTGACATGTATACGGATTGTCCAAAGTTAGAGCTGCTTTTATAAGGACTAACTTTAGACCGGATGTGCAGCCTGCACCGCACAAACTTACTTTTGTGGATCACCGTATCTCCCTCATTTGCATATTTGCATAGGAAATCAATGGTGCAGACCGAATAAATGTGCACCTAGGATGTGCAGTTGTAGGTAAGTTAGGCCGGTCGGGAATAGCCTATTTTGGTGCGTATCTAGTTCTGTGGGTACGACACATAGATATTCCGGCGCAAATTTAGACTTAGGCGGCACATCTCGAGATAGACCGACTTAAGTCCTACCTGAATCTGGCCTACCTAATGTTATGCATAAGATATTTTTTTACCTACAAAATTGTACATTGGTCTTACTCTTTAATATTTGGTAAAGCATTTAAAAAATGGGCCTTTAGCTTATGATTCCTATGCACATTTAACTAGATACTAGTAGTTTTACAGCATAATGTGAAGGTCCCACCCTTTCCTCCTTCTAATTGTAGTATATACTGATGACACAATTAGAGGACATTAGGCCTAGTTAAAAGATGAGGTACAGAATGCCTACTGTAAATTCAATATCATTTACAAAATGCTTGTCTTACAATGTTTGATGGCAAGGGTTGTCTGAGTCAAGGGGGTTGTAATTAGTAGTACAGATCCAATATACCAGAAAATATTGATATCTGCATACAATGTTATACTACACATTTCTAAATAAATTAGTTTGGTCTGAATTTATGATTTTCACAAAAAACAGCAGAAACTACTTTAAAAAGAAGATATATTTGAAATTGTTATATAACAGTGATGTATCTCTACTTTTCAATGTACCAAATATTTTACATTAGCTTTGTAACATGTAAGTTTTGGTCAAATTTAGGACTTTTTCTTTATTCTTCATTATTTTCATTAAAATATTAAAATAGTAGAAAAAAACATCTTGAATATCAATCTCATAGAATTTGGTGGTATCTATGACTAAATTAGTAGTTTGCAATCATCTACATAGATATTTGTCTTGTGAATGAAGATATATTTAAAGCGGAGCTCCACCCAGGAAAACAACATTTTACAATGTTGTTTAAAAAAAAAAACCTGAAAAAAAAAACTCACCCGAAATAGCTGTTGCTATGCGGAAGTCCGTAATCTGCCTCTTCCACTCCGCGGTGCCTTTTCTTCTTCTCCTTCTCCTTGTGAATGGGGCGCGCTGCTTTCTGGGAACTGTGTGTGTTCTCAGAGAGCAGCGCGCCCATTCACAAGCCAGCATGAGACTCACGCAGGCGCAGTAGGAAATGGGCAGTAAAGCTGTACGGCTTCACTGCCTGTTTCCCATAGTGTGAATGGCGGCGCGGGACCCGGAGCGATCGTGGGACCGGCATCGGGGGGTGGCCGTCAGCGCGGGCGCCTAGGACAGGTAAGTGTCCTTATTTAAAGTCAGCAGCTACACTGTTAGTAGCTGCTGACTTTAAAAAAAAAAAAATTGCGGCTGGAGCTCCTCTTTAAGTTAGCTCCTCAATGAGCAGTGGTGAACCAAAGGTGTTTTTCTTTTGTGTGGCATGGACTTCTTTTTATGTTGCACCCTAGTACCCCAGACCTCAGCAGTAACTATTTAAAACATAGGCTACCTAACTTATAGCTCACTATAATAACTGTATTGTTTGATACTTCTAGGCTTCATCTTCATAGTATAATACATTTCAGTGATTGCATATTTGATGCATCATATTAGCAAAAAAAAAAGAGTAAATAGTGATGTTGCTGCTTAAACAGTAAAAATAGCAATATTTTTATTTAAACTTACCTGATAAGATGCATTTAGTAGAGCGCCGGGTTGGTTTACATGCTCTTCATTATTTGGCATTTGAGAGCTATTTGGAGTGAAAACTATTAAGTCACTCTTTTGTTGTAATGTGTTTGAACATACTCTGTACTGAGTTTGTTGAGAGTACATCCAACTACCTCCAGTGTTTGAACAGATCTTGTAATTTTCTTTCAGGTCATTTACCTCATCTCTGCATTTTTGCCATCTTAAAACTGTAAAGGCAATTAGTGTAATTAGAAATACACTTGATATTACACAGATGGCAACAACTAAGTAGATATTTGCTTCTGTAAATTCTTCAGTAATTCCTTTGGATTCCTGATTAACATAAAAAATTTCCTCTTCAGATTCCACCAAGGAGATGAAAATTTCTGTTACTGCTGTCATGACTGGCTCTCCATGGTCTCGAGCCACCACTATTAGTCTATATTCTTCATTATCTGAATCTGTAAATGTTCGCTTTAATCCAATTTCTCCTGTTTGCTGAGATATAACAAATGGGGCTTTTCCTGAGAGATCTTTAAAATAATAAGACAACAGCGCATTGTATCCTGAATCAATATCTATTGCTCTCATTTTAGTAATTGAATGTCCAGGTTGAAATGTTTTTGGAGTTCTTATTGTCAATGCAGGAAAAAGTGGCATGAAAGTAGGAGCATTGTCATTGATATCCTCAATAAAAATATTCAGGGTAAGATTTGAGTTAAGCGCAGGTAAACCAGCATCAATCACTTTTATGTGACACTGGAAGTAAATCACTTGTTCATGGTCAAATGAAACTAAAGCAAATACTTTTCCATTTTCTGGATTGATAGAGACATAGGAAGATATGGGGATCCCATCAACAATGCTTTCACTAACCGAATATGTAATGAAGGAATTCTGACCAATATCCGGGTCAGATGCTGATGCAGTATATACATGAGTACCTGGTGGATTGTTTTCTTTGATAAAGATTGTATCATAAGCTTTCTGAAAAAAGGGGGCATTGTCATTCACATCACTTATATCGATTTTAAGAGTCTTTGAAACTGACAGCGGTGGTATGCCCTCATCTCTTGCTACTATTACAACCTCATACTTAGATGTTTTTTCTCGATCCAACTTCCCATTTACAATTAAAGAAAAATCTCCTTGGAATGCTGGGTGTATTTTGAAGGGTGAAGAATCAGTGATGTTACAACTCACTTTTCCATTTAATCCTGAATCTTGGTCATGAATACTGATGATGGCAACAGTTGTCCCTTGTGGGGAGTCTTCAGGAACAGACACAGCAAGTGAAGTCACCGTCATCTCAGGAGGATTGTCATTGACATCTACAACAGTCACTAGAACTTTACAATGTCCAATCAACTGAACATCTCCATTGTCCATGGCATCTATTTGTATTTCATACATTTGTGCCTGTTCAAAATCCACTTCTCCAATCACTCGTATTTCCCCAGTATTCTTGTCTAAGCTAAAACGTTTGCTGATATCTTCCTTTGCTGATTCACTAAATGTATACAAAACATCACCATTTTTCCCTTGGTCTAAATCTGTGGCTAATACTTTTATTACTAATGATCCTTTTGGAGCATTTTCAATAACACTAGCTTGATAAAATGGCTGATTAAATGCTGGAGCATTATCATTAAGATCTTCCACTGTGATAATGATTTGAGATGTACCACTTAATCTTGGCTTGCCACCATCATAAGCTGTAAGTGTGAGATTATGAACAGACTGCTTTTCTCTGTCTAGAGATTTCTTTAATACAAGTTCTAATGATCTGATCTGATTCATATATTTCTGGAAATCCAGAGCAAAATAATCACTGGCACTGAGCTCATAATTTGTTACAGCATTTGTTCCAAGATCTGAATCAACTGCTCCCTCTATATGAAAACGAGCTCCTGCAGGCATTACTTCAGAAATTACAAGGTTTTTCACATAGGATGGAAAAACTGGTCTATTGTCATTTATATCTTCTATCTCTACAGCCACTCTATACATCTGTACAGGTTTATCCACTATAACCTGCAGAGGAATCATACACAATTGTATGCCTGGACACACCAGCTCTCTGTCAATTGTCTCTTTAACAAACAAAATTCCATTCTGCAGATTCACCTGGAAATATTCCTTCTCATCTCTAGAGACAACACGTAACATTCTAGAATTAATCTCACCTAAATCCAGTCCCAGATCCTGTGCAATTCTTCCAACAAAGGTGCCGTGTTTGGATTCCTCTTGGATGCTATAATGCAGCTGACACAGAACCACATCCAAAGACATTTGAAGCAACAAAAAATGGACCACGTTGCCTTTTACTTGATAATGCAGGTTTGTGTTAGACATATCTTAGAATCACTGGAGCTTAAGGTGGTACTTTTCCCAGTAAGGGTGGCATTAACATTTACTGAAGATCCACAGCAGAGAATAAAAAATCCAGCATGGCCGGCGTTGTTGCACTAGGATACACAGCATCAGAAACAGAGAAACCTATTCAGTCCTCACCTTCCTGATATAAGTTGGTGGAGAGTGACATCTAGTGTCTAATATTCTAGTTGCATCTTGTGTAATCAAATATATTGTAAGTTTTTTTCTAAATCATTTAGCATGCTCTCCTTTTAAAAAGATATGACATGTTTAAAATACATGTTTATTATTCTATTTGCAGTTGCATTGCGAATATGTATATTTTAAGAAATAACTGAATTGTTTTGTTTTAAACTGAGAAATGGTAAAACATAGCTCATTCTTTCCTTTAGAAAGTTCTGTATATTTTGGATTGAAAAATATGCTTAGAATATGTATATAATATATTTTTTATAGAAATTTCTCAACATGTTTTGTGCAACATAAAATACAAATATATATCACAAAAATATCTCATAACAAATTTGCCTATTTCTTATTAATGCATGTCATATAATATAATACTCTTACCCAAATGTGAAAAGAAGTGTATATTTTTAATTTGTTGTGTACAGTGTAAAAAGGTTAAGTATGGAATTCTAAATGAACTTGAACTGGCAGCATTTATAGCAGTAATAATAAATGACATTATAATATTCTATATAAATAATATATTGTAACAATAAATGTAAAATGTAAATATATAATATAATATATTATAACGTTTTGGCAGACCTAAAGCATATATTTGAATATAAATGTCAGTAAACCCCTATAAAGCACCATGTTTGCTTGGTTTGTTGACTCTATGTAGTTAAGCAAAAATAATCCTGACTGCTGCGGGAATAAATCTTTAAAAAACAAAGCACAAGTTTCAACTCACATATTTATAACTCAACATACCAAAATTGAAATATCTAGCTGGATGTGTCCAAAAGTATGTATCAACATCTGTTTAAGCTATAATTAACCCTACACTCCCTTGTGTCCCCTGAAGGAGCTAACATAACAAAACAGGACCTTTTAAATACTATGAAATTTAAAGTATATTGTTTGTTATATTGAAACAATTTCAAAAAGATATGGTCACCACCATAAAAATATGTTTTTATCTCATTTATTTATTTCCTAATTGATCACAATTTATTGTTGTAGACAGAACAGATATACCACTCTCAATTCATAGATATACTGACCTAATATGTTTAAAACATTTTGCTGTATGAGTATGAATGAATCAGGCAATGGATTTTGAACTATAATTTGACTAAAACCCTCAAAAACCTTTTCAAGAAACTAAAATATGAATGGTTATAATCTATAACAATAAATATTTAAAGTTCATTAAAATGTAAGAATGTAGTTTTGTCATGCATAAATTATTCAGCGCACTCTGACACTCTGATTATGTGATCAGCTATGTCCAATCACAGCTGCTCATGGATGTAAACAGAAGCTGGTAATCGGCACTCCTTTCCTCATGCTGACAGCATGAGGAGAGGAGAAGAGAGCTGATAACCAGCTTCTCTAAAAGGAACACTGATAATCTGGGCACTGATTGTCAGTGTCCTGATTATCAGTGCAGACTCAATCATGCCCACCAGTGCTGCCAATCTGTGCCCACCAGTGCTGCCAATCTGTGCCCACCAGTGCTGTTGACAGCTTGATTAAATACTCTATTTAAGTATGGAGAAAGCATATTTTCAAATGTCTTAAAGAATTCACTGGATAGGCCATTGGCGCCGGGTGCTTTATTTAGTGGTAACATTGAAAATACTTTTTTGATTTCATTTTCTGTTTTTGGGATTGTTTAATTTTTTCTAATGTAGAGGGATCTATAGTAGGGATGTTAAAATTGGACTGTATCTTTTGGAGTCGGTTGGGTGATATTTTAATCTTCTTTTAAATTATATAGGCCCTCATAGTATTCTGTAAACGTATCAGCTATATTCTGTGGGTTGTATAGTACTTTCCCTGACTTGTGGTGGACAGTTTCATGGATTTTTTGTTTGCTCTGTCTAATACGCAGTTGCATGGCAAGCAACTTACCCGCTTTGTTTCCTTGGGAGTAGTGGTTTAGTTTTAGTTTTTTAAGGTATTTTTCATGATCAGAGATCAGAGTCGCCCTAAGCTTGTTTCTGGTATAATTAAGTTGTTGGAGGAGGGGGGGTGTGTTTGGGGGATAGCTTATGCTCCTTCTCTAGCTTGTCTATTTTCGTTAATAGATTATTTACCTCCTGTGACCGCCTTTTTTTTTTCTCTAGATGTCAATTGTATCAGCATTCCTCTGGAGAAAGCTTTGTGGGCACACCAAATACTAGAGATAGAGACTTCATCGTTGTCATTTAACTTAAAAAATGATTCTAGTCTTTCCCTCATCACCGCCAGAGCTTCCCTACGTGACAAGATATATGTATTGTTTCTCCAAAGAACATGCTTGGAATTTTGTTGGGCTAGATCAATAATTAACCAGAATGGAGCATGGTCAGACCATGTTATGTTATGTATAGGGGCACCTTTGATTTTCTGGAGGAGTGCTCTGTCAGTGATGAAGAAGTCGATCCTAGAATAGGAACTATGGACATTTGAATAGAACATAAAGTCTCTTTCTGCTGCGTGGAGACAAGGATCATTGATGTCTTCTTGTGAGAAGATGTCCTTCAAACCCTTTCGTTTGGATTGGATCCTTTAGTGGTGTGCAGTGTTGGGTTCATCATTGCGTTAAAGTCCCCACATAAGACAATATTGCCTTTTTGTATTTTCTTTGTTATGGTGAGTACCTTTTGAAGGAATTGTTGTGGATTCCTATTCGGTGCGTAGATATTGACTAATGTTAGTATTGTATTTTCAATCTTTGCAACCAGTATTACATACCTTCCCTGTCGGTCAATTTTAGAGTCCAAAAGTTGGAAAGAGATCGAATCCTTGATGATCGTCAGGACTCCTTTTTTCTTCCTACTGTTGTGAGACGTGAAGATATGTGGGAATTTAGGGTGTGAAAATTGAGAATTGTCTCTTGCAAAGTGTGATTCTTGAATGCAGAGTATGTCACATCTGAATTTCAAGGCATCATTCCATAGGGCTTTTCTTTTAAAGGGGCTGTTGAGGCCCTTAGCATTTAATGACAGTAGTTTCAAATGTAGTAAAGATAAGGCGTGTTCATCGACTACATGACTTCCATAAACAATGGGGGAAGGGAAGGAAATTAGGATCAGGGTCAAGAACAAAAACAAAAACAAAATGTAAGAACAGGCGAGTTGTCGAGCAACTCTTGCGTGCACAAATATTTGCACTCTCGTCGTGGGGACTTTATTAATCAAGGATCAGGGGTTCAGGATAGAATCTCCCTGGGAATCATGCGCCTGAGGAACTTAGACCATGATAAATGGGAGAGAAAAGAGATGTAAATTTTTATCGGTGGATGTATCAACCATGACTGACATTCCAGGGAGAGGTTACATTTTTTTTTGGTGGTTCTATCGATCGGGGTACCTTCATCATTTGGGAGTAAACCCCATTTTTGTAGGGTCTTGAGACCATCTTCTACCGTGTGTATTGTATGTGATATGTTATCTTTGTCCACAGTCAGTTTGGTTGGAAATCCCCATTTGTAGATTAACTTGTGATTGCAAAGTATTTTGGTGATCGGGTTGAGGTTTTTCCGCGCCATGATAGTAGCTTGGGAATATAGGATAATTTCCACAGAGGGGGTCTGGTTTCAGTTGCCTGACTTCTTCCTCAAGTGCAAAATGATCATCTACTAATTCATTATGGACGTCTGTGAAATCAGTCATTTTGTTTTCAATATAGTCCACTCTTTCGCCCAAATCTTCTATTTCCACTTTAGATTTTTGCATAAATGATTTCATGTCATGTTGGATTGCTCCATGCAATGATTTTACTATTTCTTTCATATCAGTGTCAATCATTGCTTTGCCATAAGTGGGGAAGGAATCCAGCTTTTCCTCATGGGGTTAATATCATCATCTTAATCACAATCTACATCAATGTCACTTACTTTGTCTTCAGATGACACTTTCCTACTTTGTTTTACAGGGCTGATGATGTCTGATTCAAAGGCTTCTTGTTGTTCTTTCCCTGACTGCTGCAGCGTCAGAGCCTGTGTCTCCTTCCTCACAGCGTTAACTATTGTTAAGCCCCATACACTTGGTCAGACTGTTTTAACAACAAACATAAAAACGATCGTTTTCCGATCGTCCTCAGAAAATTCATTTGTTTTTAAACTGCATTAGAAAACCATTTTTGGGTTCAGAAGTCTGGCCAACTGATCTCCCTTCAGATGCAAATCCACAGAAAAGTTTATTAGGCCTTACTGTACAAGTGTACTCACTATTCTGCACAAAAGAGAAGCTGCTTTCAGTCACTGAGGCTGGCCATACATGTTCAATTTTCTTGTACAATTTTCTTTTAGATTTACCAAAAAACATATATGAGGTCAAACTAAACAACATTTTCAATTGTATGCAATCAGGCAGGCCCTTGCACTACATAGTTGAAGGTAAATCTAAAGAAAATTGCACAGAAAATTGTATCATGTATGGCCAGCCTAACTCTCTGGCCATTCAAAAAACCATAGACAAAAGATTTGCATTTGAACACGTTTCTTTTGTTATTTTCGTATGTTGATATGACACCTATAACAAAAAATTTGCCTTCAGTATATACATAATGAAATTCTTTTGTTATAGATGTCATTGAACAATGAACATACAACTGACACTAACAAAAGAAAAGCATTCAAGATACACAGAATGCAAATTGACGAAAATTCACGATAATTATTGTCTAACAAGAAATGAACATGAATTAAACAGAATAACGAATGTACGAAAATAAAACGGTAACGGAAATACGAAACGATCGGAATACGAAAAAATCACGTCGTACGACAAACGAACGGGAAAACGGGCGTCTTACGAAAAACGAACAGAAACGAACAGACGGGACCATACGAAACGGAACAAAAAAAAAACGAATTTTTTTTCTGTGCACATGTCTAGTCAACATTTTACCTAAAATAAATCCAGTCTAAAAAACGTTTACACCATTCTATCTAGCATGTCAATAGAATAGTATCTTAGAAATTTCTATTCCAATCCACAGGGTATTAAATCTTGTACATGGCTTCATGTGTCAATGTCTAAACATGCACATAAAGATATGTAAATTAACAATTACCCATGCATATAGTTCACTAAGACTTTTTTAAAGTTAGTGTTTTTTATGTTAAACTGCAATTAGATATGCACTTGATTTTTTTTTTTTTTTTTTTTTAGACACACCATGGTTTAATTGCTCATTTTGGTACTGGAAAATACATTCCTTTTCAAATGCCATTTTTCAATAAAATCACTATTTATTCACTGTACATTAATAAACTTTTATCCCGTTTAGTAAGTTAATCGAAAATCAATTTTGCAAAGACAAAATTCACTTTTTGAATCTGTCAGATAATGAGTTTGTGTGGGAGTTTATGTGAGTTTGTTTAAATAATATTGTAATTAGAAATATCTTTTAGTTAGATGGAAATATATTTAAAATACTGAGTGTGTTTCAGCATTTGTTGGTGTTACTGTATAGTTTTCTGCTTCCATTGTCTTACCTTATCTAATCTCACATGTGTTGTAAACAGAAGCCTTATTTAAGTCCTCCAATCAGGCTGTGCCCAGTATACATTTGCTATGTGACCAATTAGGGTCCATTGTATTAGCTGCTGTACAGAAGGGAGAGGGGGATATAGGAACATAAATTACACATTTAATTTCCTGACTACCTGTCACACTTGTGAAGGCTCTGGAGCACCAGGACAATGGAAACGCCCACAAAATGACCCCACAGGTACTTGTGTACTCTGATGGGCTGCAGATAGGTATTCAGGTACTCTGTTGGGCTTAAGATAGGTACTTGGCTACTTCGATGGGCTGGAGACAGGTACTCGGTAACTCTGATGGGGTGGAGACAGGTACATGGGCACTCTGAGGGACCAGAGACAGGTACTCTGGTACTCTGATGGGATACCGATACGTACTAGGGTACTCTGATGTGCTGCAGATAGGTACTCTGATGGCCTGGAGACAGGTACTCGGGTACTCTGATGGGCTGAAGACAGGAACTCGGGTATTCTGATGTGATGCAGATACAGAGTATCTCACAAAAGTGAGTACACCACTCACATTTTTGTAAATATTTTATAATATCTTTTCATGTGACAACACTGAAGAAATTATACTTTGTTACAATGTAAAGTAGTGAGTGTACAGCTTGTATAACAGTGTAAATTTTCTGTCCCCTCAATATAACTTAACACATAGCCATTAATGTCTAAACTGCTGGCAAATAACGTGACTACACCCCTAAGTGAAAATGTCCAAATTGGTCCCAACGTGTCAATATTTTGTGTGGCCACCATTAATTGACAGCACTGCTTTAACCCTCTTGGGCATGGAGTTCACCAGAGTTTCACAAGTTGCCACTGGAGTCCTCTTCCACTCCTCCATGACAACATCAGGGAGCTGCTGGATGTTAGAGACCTTGCGCTCCTCCATCTTCCATTTGAGAATGCCCAGAGATGCTCAATAGGATTTAGGTCTGGTGACATGCTTGGCCATCACTTTTACCCTCTGCTCTTTTAACAAGGCAGTGGTCATCTTGGAGGTGTGTTTGGGGTCGGTATCATGTTGGAATACTGCCCTGTGGCCCAGTCTCCGAAGGGAGGGGATCATGCTCTGCTTCAGTATGTCACAGTACATGTTGGCATTCATGGTTCCCTCAATGAACTGTAGCTCCCCAATGTCAGCAGCACTCATGCAGCCCTAGACCATGACACCTCCACCACCATCCTTGACTGTAGGCAAGACACACTTGTCTGTGTACTGAATATCTGGAAAGACAAGGTGCATCTATGACACTGATGTTACACAGCATTAGGAGTTTAATTACAAAAAATATGTTTATCAACCTTTGCAGCAATGCTGGCAGCACTCATACGTCTATTTCCCAAAGACAACATCTGGATATGATGCTAAGCACGTTCACTCAACTTCTTTGGTCGAGGCCTGTTCTGAGTGGAACATGTCCTGTTAAACCACCTTATGGTCTTTGCCACCGAGCTGCAGCTCACTTTCGGGGTCTCAACAGTTTTCTAATAGCCTAGGCCATCTTTATTTGGAGCAACAATTCTTTTTTTCAGATCCTCAGAGAGTTCTTTGATATGAGGTGCACAGTTGAACTTCCAGTGACCAGTATGAGAGAGTAAGAGCGATAATACCAAAATTAACATTCCTATTCCCCATTCACACCTGAGACCTTGTAACATTAATGGGTTACATGACACTGGGGAGGGGAAATGGCTAATTGTGCCCAGTTTGGACATTTTCGCTTAGGGGTATACGCATATTTGTTGCCAGCGGCTTAGACATTAATGACTGTGTGTTGAGTTATTTTGAGTGGACAGCAAATTTACAATACAAGCTGTACACTCACTACTTTACATTATAGCAACATGTAATTTCTTCAATATAACAAAACATTCACAAAAATGTGAGGCGTGTACTCACTTTTGTGAGATACTGTATACTCGGATACTCTGATGGGCTACAGATAGGTACATAGGTACTTTGATGGGCTGCAGACAGGTACGCAGGTACTCTGATGGGCTGGAGTAATTTACTCTGATGGGCTAGAGACAGGTACACAGTACTCTGATGAGCTGCAGATAGTTACCCGGGTACTCTTGGCTGCAGATAGGTACTCAGGGCTGCAGATAGGTACTCGGGTACTTTGGGCTGCAGACAGCTACTCAGGTACCCTGATTGGCTGCAGATGGGTACTATGATGGACTGGTGACAGGTATTTGGGTACTCCGATGGGCTGGTGACAGGAAATCTGGTATTCTGATGGGCTGGTGACAGGTGCTCGGGTACTCTGGCTTGTGACAGGTGCTCGGGTACTCTGATGGGCTTACAGACAGATACTCTAGTGGGTTTATAGACAGGTACTCTTTATTTTGGTGCAATCAGCTGTTTCTAGATATCCTCGCACACTGAGGAGGAGAACCATGTAACGGTGAGTTACAGATGTTGTTGACATTGTGATTGGACCCTAGGGGCGTGCACAAACAGCAAGAACAGGGGTACATTGTATGATGCCCACCCAAAGGGATCAGAGGTTTCTGTCGTCGTCAATTTAGAATACGCCGCTAGGGAAGTAGTTGAACTGTACATTGTTTTGTAAATACTGTTTAGTGTGTAATTTGTATATATTGGACAACCTTATCAATACATGTATATTGCAGATCTAGCTACTAGCTTTGTCTATAAATCCTCTGAAATGTTTGTGTATATTTAGATACTCCTATATACACTTAACCTAGTTACCAGCCCCAATGCGATGATTTGATATTCAGGTTGAATGCCTACAAATAAGTAATTTATTTTAACTGCAACCTTCACGGCTTCCTAAAAAAAGTTTTCAACTACAAATAAACAATACTAAATATTGCTAAATCTCTTCATAACCAGAGGTAAACCAGGTTACCCAAACCAATATAGTAGTGCCAGAATACACTAGTTAACTTGACAATAATTCTATAACTAAATTTCTTACCTAAACAATTTTCAAGGACACATATGGCTCTATTTTCTATGCCATTTAAAGAATCCTGTTTATATTTGATTAAAATCTGACAAATAGACATAAAAGTATACTTTGGTTATGTTAATACATAAGAGATTTTAATCACCCTTTAATATTTTTCTACACAATATACAGTATTGTCTATTTTCACTGTGTAATATGTGGTAAAACAATCAGATGTACCTGCATATCATTCTTAATTACCAGTAGTCTGCACATTTAATTAGGTACCTGGGCACAGAAGCCTATTAGTAGAATATAAGGAGAATATCCCATCCATTCCTCCTTCTAATCATGACATTACACTAATGGTATTATCAGAGGCCAGTTTGCTAGGCAAAAGAATACAGAATTTCCACTGTAATGCCACGCACACACGATCGGAAATTCCGACAACAAAACCGTGGATTTTTTCTGATGGAATTTTGGCTCAAACTTGTCTTGCATACACACGGTCACACAAATGTTGTCAGAAATTCAGAAACATCAAGACCGCGGTGATGTACAACACTACGACAAGCCGAGAAAAATTAAGTTCAATGATTCCGTCAAATTGCGTCAAATTGATTCTGAGAATGAAAAACCACAAGGGAAACACTGCGCTTAATAAAAAATAATAATAAAAAATTGATAATAAAAAATTGAAATAAAATAATAAATTGACCTGTGCAGGTATGAAACTGTATAAAAGCAGCCAGTATCAAAAATTTGTGATACAGAAATTATAACATAGAAAAAGGAAAAAGATACGGCGCTGGATGAAAATGAAGACTGGATGGACAGATATGTGCAACTACAGTATATGATAACTGAATATGTTATGACTGCATATCGCCATGGAAAGCCAGCCAAAGTATATGAAAAAAACTTATAAACAAGGATATTCACATATTGAAATACTAGATATTATAACCAGGATGTGTAAAAAGAAATGTATTAAAAAACAGTCCCACACTGATCATATGCACCAATACTGTGTGAAAAAACTTAACAAAAAGTCTTAACAAAAAAGTCTTATTCCATTTAAATATCCACAAGGAGGATGATGATTGGATAATGGAAAGAGTCCAGAAAGTGAGATTCAGCGGGTCATCAAAGGGGTGGAAAATGGAAAGTATAAGCAGGCTTTAATTCACCAGTAGAGACACCCAAAGTGAAGATGTAGTCTCCTTACCGACTATACTGACCACTATGCTGGTCACTCTGAGCCCGGGGGTTTAAGGTCTCCCTCCTGACCGTCTGTGTAGTACCTGGATGAATCTCTCGATGATTGAGAAATACAAGAAAAAAGGAGGACCATAGCGTGATACCAGAGAATACAAACCGATTTATTGTATAAAAAACTATGTGCACTCACATTTAAGAGATGGACAGATAGCGGTGTGTAATAAATGAAACCGGCGGCTGCACGTCCCCTCCTGCTCGTGTTCGTTTGGAGTTTCCTCTCGGAGTAGCGTGATTTCGTCAATGCCGCAAGCCACGCCTACGCGTTTCGTCACCACGGACGTCGTCTGGGATTGGCTGCGTGCATCGCGTCATCACGCTTGCCCTTAAATAATACCGATCCGCCATCTTGAATGAGGGCGTCGTATTAAAGTTAAGGGAAACGAACGAACGACTAAGTGGAAAGAATGACAAACCACTTAGGAGTGAGGGGGATATAGGTGAAAAGTTAATACTGCCATCTTGTGGCCAAAAAGAGAAAATACAACATAATAACTACACGAGCATGGATAAGAGACGGGCCGCTGGTTTATACACTGTCTGTAATCAATTTACAACGAAAATGCCATAATACATTATAAATACATTACAAATGTATTGAGGGACGTTCGTAATGGAATAAAACAATATAAGTTAACATTGATTAAAATAAATTGACTACATAGTTATTAACAAAAATTTATATGAAAAATTAATATTAATAAAATAAATTAAAATAAGAAATTTAGTGTGAAAATTATATAATAAAACGTGATCAGGAATTATTTATAAAACAATTGATATCCCAGTCTACGTTTAATCCGTGCGGTATATAGGAACGCATATCAAAGATCCATCGGGTCTCTATTTTTGAGATAGCTCTCACCCTGTTGGTGCCCCTCCAATGAGGGCGGAGCTTCTCAATGGGTACAAATAGAGTCCCTTTAATTTGACGGTTGTGAAATTTATCAAAATGTTTAGATAGATTATGTTTTGAATATCCTCGGCTGATATTACCCACATGTTCCTCTAAACGAACATGTGCAGCTCGCTTGGTACGGCCTACATATTGTTTAGTGCATGGGCACTGAATCATGTATATTACATATTCACTAGAACATGTAATAAAGGAATCTATCTCGTACTCCTTCCCAGTTTGTGTCGACTGAAATTTTTCAAGTCTGCGCCCTTTAAATGAGTTTAGTTCACATATCTTACATTTGCGACATGGAAAAAAACCTTTCAAAGTCTGAAAGAAAGATACAATTTTTGGGGGGTCGATAATATTAGGGGCAATCTTATGTCGAAGGGAAGGTGCACCTCTAAAGATGACAACTGGTTTTATGGGAATAACAGGGCCAAGTATTTTATCATTTTTCAAAATATTCCAGTGTTTATTGAGAATTTTTTTGACTAGATAATGCTGACTGGAAAAACCAGTTATCATAGAAAATCCAAACTTATTATCAAAGGTATGGTTCACAGTTGGTTTTTTAATGAGCATCAAATTACGATCCATGTCACTAACTGTGCGTATAGTATCATCTATTAGTGTTTCAGAGTACCCTTTCTCTATGAATCGTTGCTTCAAAACTTGTGCCTGTAATTGATAGTCAGATAAGGAGGTACAATTCCGCCTTATTCGTTGGAACTGTCCTTTAGGGACTGCTGCGAGCCAGCTAGGGTGGTGACAGCTACTCAAGGGAATGAAAGCATTCCGATCGGTCACCTTGAAGTGGGTAGTGGTGATCAGAGCCCCTTCATTTACCTGAATGTTGAGATCCAGAAAATGTATTTGAGATTGACTCGCTTCATACTTCAAACAGATACCTCTGTCATTAGAGTTAAGTCGTATGAAAAAATGTTCTAATGAGGATAAATCCCCTTCCCATACAATTAAAACATCATCTATGTAGCGTTTCCATAGACGCAGTTCTTTGGGTGGATTTTTATCTATGACGTCCCTCTCCCAATATGCCATAAAAAGGTTGGCGAGGCTAGGGGCAAATTTAGCCCCCATCGCAACGCCGCAGTTCTGTAAGTAAAATAAACCGCCAAACCAAAAATAATTATGACTGGTTGCAAATATTAAAAGGTTGATGATAAAATCTTTTTGAATGAGTGATAAAGATTTATCATTTTGCAAATAGAATTTCACCGCCTCTAGACCATGGTTGTGTGATATAATGGTGTAGAGGGAGGTGACATCTGCCGTTGCCATAATGAAGCCATCTTTCCAATTTACATTCGTCAGAAGGTTGATCACTTGAGTTGTATCTCGTAAATATGAGGGAGTAATTGTAACAAGTGGTTGCAAGAATTCGTCAATATATTTACCGATTCTTGCAGTGACAGAATCTAAACCACTAATAATCGGCCGGCCGGGAGGTTTAACTATACTTTTATGCACCTTGGGTAAATAATATATAACCGGCACTCGAGGTGCTGAAGGTATTAGGTGTGATTTCTCTTTCTTATTCAGAATGCCCAAGGAGTATCCCTCATTAATCAGTGCCGTCAATGCTTTTTTATACTTAACCGTAGGATTACATACTAACTGTGTGTATGTTGTGGCATCAGACAACAGTCTGTGCATCTCTTCTAAATAATCGGTTTTATTTAAAATGACCACACCGCCACCTTTATCGGCAGGTCTGATTATGATGTCATTACGTGCACAGATTTGTTTCAGATTGCTCTGAAGTGTATAATTACCCCTATTCCTGGAGATTGTTAAAGCCGTGATGTCTTTAAGAACCATCTCCTTGAATGTTTGAATAGAGGGGGCTGTGAAGCCAGGTGGGTTAAAGAGAGAAGCATTAGCTAGTTTGGTATGTTGAATTGGAGCATTCACTGAGGAATTGCCCGCAGTGATTTCAGCTGTGGGTTTGGATTTCTGAATAGAAGTGCTTATAGAGGAAGCAATTTGACTCGAGTTGCCCAAAGGGTTAAGCAAAAAGTGTCTTTTAATGTTTATCTTCCGGATAAACTTATGGGCGTCTATGAATGTTTCAAACTTATTCAGTGTGTGTGGTGGTGCAAATTTAAGCCCCTGATTGAGTATCAGCTGTTCACCTTTGGATAATTGTACTGAGCTGAGGTTGAAAACACCGTTGATAGCTATTTCTTCCTTCTTTTTGGACCTGACCCTCCGGCCCCCTCTAGTTCCCCTCTGTCTTCGTGGCCCCTTTTGGGTCTGATATTGGCCAATTGAAAAAAACGGCGAGAGTCTTCAAGTCTGCCCGTTGTAGGGGGCGTTTCGTACCTAATTTGTCTGGTGACAGCATTTCCCGTATACTGATTAGGGTGATCAGAAATGATAGGTTCATCCTCAAAATCATCATGATAATGTTGTGAGAGAGGGGCGAACCTATTATATATTGGAGTAGAGTTATTTCGGTATGAGGTTTGAGGCCGACGGTTACGAAATACATCCCTAGGATCATCATTGAATTTTTCATGTGTATAATACCTATTGAATGGAGAATTATGGGATCTTCCCTGATCTCGATTTCCCTCATAGGTAGAATGGTGAGGGTATGAGACTCGGTTGTGAGGTGATCCTGCCCCTCTCATAGGTACATTTCTATCATTGAGAGGTCTGGATGGGATCTGCCCAGATTGCGTATTATGCCTCCTTGTTTTACTTTTATTATTCTTAGGTCTCACAGGAGTATGTCTCTGTTGGATGTGTGGTGGATTGTGATTATCTTGCGCCACTATTCCTGCATAACTCAAACGTGTAGAGACTGGAAGGGAGGAGGTACTGGGAGGGTGTATGTGGTTAGAAATGGATACAAGGGGAGGGGGATTGGCGGTGTGATCAGTACCCTCATTGATGTTAACCTGCCATTTAAAAACCACTTTATTGAAATAATCTGAAAAGTCACGATTGTATTTCTTCTTTTTCTTTGTTTTCTGCTCGTGATCCTCTTTTTCTAAAAAGAGTTTAAGTTGATCAGACTTCTGCTTATAAACATCTTGTTCTTTTAGTGGAACAAGTTTGTCTTTCAGGAGAGAGATTTCATCATTTAATGATAATTATTCCCATAAAACCAGTTGTCATCTTTAGAGGTGCACCTTCCCTTCGACATAAGATTGCCCCTAATATTATCGACCCCCCAAAAATTGTATCTTTCTTTCAGACTTTGAAAGGTTTTTTTCCATGTCGCAAATGTAAGATATGTGAACTAAACTCATTTAAAGGGCGCAGACTTGAAAAATTTCAGTCGACACAAACTGGGAAGGAGTACGAGATAGATTCCTTTATTACATGTTCTAGTGAATATGTAATATACATGATTCAGTGCCCATGCACTAAACAATATGTAGGCCGTACCAAGCGAGCTGCACATGTTCGTTTAGAGGAACATGTGGGTAATATCAGCCGAGGATATTCAAAACATAATCTATCTAAACATTTTGATAAATTTCACAACCGTCAAATTAAAGGGACTCTATTTGTACCCATTGAGAAGCTCCGCCCTCATTAGAGGGGCACCAACAGGGTGAGAGCTATCTCAAAAATAGAGACCCGATGGATCTTTGATATGCGTTCCTATATACCGCACGGATTAAACGTAGACTGGGATATCAATTGTTTTATAAATAATTCCTGATCACGTTTTATTATATAATTTTCACACTAAATTTCTTATTTTAATTTATTTTATTAATATTAATTTTTCATATAAATTTTTGTTAATAACTATGTAGTCAATTTATTTTAATCAATGTTAACTTATATTGTTTTATTCCATTACGAACGTCCCTCAATACATTTGTAATGTATTTATAATGTATTATGGCATTTTCGTTGTAAATTGATTACAGACAGTGTATAAACCAGCGGCCCGTCTCTTATCCATGCTCGTGTAGTTATTATGTTGTATTTTCTCTTTTTGGCCACAAGATGGCAGTATTAACTTTTCACCTATATCCCCCTCACTCCTAAGTGGTTTGTCATTCTTTCCACTTAGTCGTTCGTTCGTTTCCCTTAACTTTAATACGACGCCCTCATTCAAGATGGCGGATCGGTATTATTTAAGGGCAAGCGTGATGACGCGATGCACGCAGCCAATCCCAGACGACGTCCGTGGTGACGAAACGCGTAGGCGTGGCTTGCGGCATTGACGAAATCACGCTACTCCGAGAGGAAACTCCAAACGAACACGAGCAGGAGGGGACGTGCAGCCGCCGGTTTCATTTATTACACACCGCTATCTGTCCATCTCTTAAATGTGAGTGCACATAGTTTTTTATACAATAAATCGGTTTGTATTCTCTGGTATCACGCTATGGTCCTCCTTTTTTCTTGTATTTCTCAATCATCGAGAGATTCATCCAGGTACTACACAGACGGTCAGGAGGGAGACCTTAAACCCCCGGGCTCAGAGTGACCAGCATAGTGGTCAGTATAGTCGGTAAGGAGACTACATCTTCACTTTGGGTGTCTCTACTGGTGAATTAAAGCCTGCTTATACTTTCCATTTTCCACCCCTTTGATGACCCGCTGAATCTCACTTTCTGGACTCTTTCCATTATCCAATCATCATCCTCCTTGTGGATATTTAAATGGAATAAGACTTTTTTGTTAAGACTTTTTGTTAAGTTTTTTCACACAGTATTGGTGCATATGATCAGTGTGGGACTGTTTTTTAATACATTTCTTTTTACACATCCTGGTTATAATATCTAGTATTTCAATATGTGAATATCCTTGTTTATAAGTTTTTTTCATATACTTTGGCTGGCTTTCCATGGCGATATGCAGTCATAACATATTCAGTTATCATATACTGTAGTTGCACATATCTGTCCATCCAGTCTTCATTTTCATCCAGCGCCGTATCTTTTTCCTTTTGATTCTGAGAATGCCTAGGTTTTGTGTGCGTCAGAATTGCATACAGACGATCGGAATTTTTGATGTCGGAAAAATTGAGAACCAGCTCTCAAATTTTTCTTGTCGGAATTTCCAACAGCAAATGTCCGATGGAGCCTACACACGGTCGGAATTTCCAACAAAAAGCTCACATTGAACATTTGTTGTCGGAATTTCCGGTTGTGTGTATGCGGATACACACAACCGGAAATTCCGACAACAAATGTTCAATGTGAGCTTTTTGTTGGAAATTCCGACCGTGTGTAGGCTCCATCGGACATTTGCTGTTGGAAATTCCGACAAGAAAAATTTGAGAGCTGGTTCTCAATTTTTCCGACATCAAAAATTCCGATCGTCTGTATGCAATTCTGACACACACAAAACCTAGGCATTCTCAGAATCAATTTGACGCAATTTGACGGAATCATTGAACTTAATTTTTCTCGGCTTGTGTTATATTAGTGTTATATACAGTAATTCCCTTTTGATGGAAAGGGTTGATTGAGCCACGGTATATGTAATTTAATAGTACAGATATAATATGCCAGAAATGATATATAATTATATCTAGAATGGCATACGATATAATTGTGAATTAAATTATTTTATGTTGGATTTTTTACTAAAACCCATTGCAACCTCTTCAAGAATAGGATAAATTACATGTGTATGATCACAAACACATATGCATGTCCACTTTAAAATGCACTAAATATTAGTTAGATTTGTCACATATAATTTCTGCTCTAATGTAAGATCTGTTCACTGTATTAAACAAACATATAACAAATTCAACCCTTAAGAAACCTTAAAAAGAAGGAAAAAAAATCTTCAATGATAATCCCATCGGGTACCTGTGACTAACATAGAGTGTGTCAATTTTCTACATAGATTATTTCCTTATGACTGGAGATTTAAGCTCTGCAAGCTCTTCTATGAACAGTGGTGAACCAAACACATTTTTTATTGGAGTATGTACTTCTTATTTATGTTGCTCCTTAGCAACCAAGGCCTCTGCAATAGCTGTTCAAAAAATAATTTGGTTACCTAACTTTTAGCTCACTATTACTGTCTTGTTTGATACTACTAGACTTCATCTTTACATATTCCGTTTTTGTGAAGTTGTTACCATAGTAAATTTCAGTGGTTGTGTATTTGATGCATTATATTTGCAAGAATAAAAAGTAAATCATGATTTTGCTGTTTAAAGAGTAAAAATAGCATTTTTTTTATTCAAACTTACCTGATAAGTTGCATTTAGTAGAGCCCCGGGTTGGTTTGCATGCTCTTCATTATTTGACATTTGAGAGCTATTTGGAGTGAAAACTATTAAGTCACTCTTTCGTTGGATTGAGTTTGAACATACTCTGTACTGAGTTTGTTGAGAGTACATCCAACTACCTCCAGTGTTTGAACAGATCTTGTAATTTTCTTTCAGGTCATTTACCTCATCTCTGCATTTTTGCCATCTTAAAACTGTAAACGCAATTAGTGTAATGAGAAATATGCTTGATATTACACAGATGGCAACAACTAAATAGATATTTGCTTCTGTAAATTCTTCAGTCATTCCTTTGGATTCCTGATTAACATAAAGAATTTCCTCTCCAGATTCCACCAAGGAGATAACAACTTCTGTTACTGCTGTCATGACTGGCTCTCCATGATCTCGAGCCACCACTATTAGTCTATATTCTTCATTATCTGAATCTGTAAATGTCCGCTTTAATCCAATTTCTCCTGTTTGATGAGATATAACAAATGGGGCTTTTCCTGAGAGATCCTTAAAATAATAAGACAACAGGGCATTGTATCCTGAATCAATATCTATTGCTCTCATTTTAGTAACTAAGTGTCCAGGCTGAAATGTTTTTGGAGTTCTTATTGCCAAAGCAGGAAAAAGTGGCATAAAAGTAGGAGCATTGTCATTGATATCCTCAATAAAAATATTCAGGGTAAGATTTGAGTCAAGTGGTGGTAGACCAGCATCAGTTGCTTTTATGCGACACTGGAAATAATGCACTTGTTCATGGTCAAATGAAACTAAAGCAAATACTTTTCCATTTTCCGGATTGATTGAGACATAGGAAGATATGGGGATCCCATCAATAGTGATGTCACTAATAGAATATGTGATGAAGGAATTCTGCCCAATATCTGGATCAGATGCTGATGCAGTATATACATGAGAACCTGGTGGATTGTTTTCTTTGATAACAATTGTATCATACATTTTCTGAAATAAGGGGGCATTGTCATTCACATCACTTATATCAATTTTAAGAGTCTTTGAAACTGACAATGGTGGTAAGCCCTCATCTCTTGCTACTATTACAACCTCATACTTAGATGTTTTTTCCCGATCAAACTTCCCATTTACTATTAAAGAAAAATCTCCTTGGAATGCTGGGTGTATTTTGAAGGGTGAAGAATCAGTGATGTTACAATTTACTTTTCCATTTAATCCTGAATCTTGGTCATGAATACTGATGATGGCAACAGTTGTTCCTTGTGGAGAATCTTCAGGAACAGACACAGCAAGTGACGTTACTGTCATCTCAGGGGGATTGTCATTGACATCTACAACAGTCACTAGAACTTTACAATGTCCAACCAACCGAACATCCCCATTATCCAGAGCATCAATTTGTATTTCATACATCTGTGCCTGTTCAAAATCCACTTCTCCATTTACTCGTATTCCCCCTGTATGCTTGTCTAAACTAAAAATGTTGCTGATATCTATCTTTGCTGATTTACTAAATGCATATACAATTTCACCATTTTTCCCCTGGTCTAAATCTGTGGCATTTACTTTTATTACTAATGATCCTTTTGGAGCATTTTCAATCACACTAGCTTGATAAAATGGCTGATTAAATGTTGGAGCATTATCATTAAAATCTTCCACTGTGATAATGATTTGAGATGTACCACTTAATCTTGGCTTGCCACCATCATAAGCTGTGAGTGTAAGATTGTGAACAGCCTGCTTTTCTCTGTCTAGAGATTTCTTTAATACAAGTTCTAACGATCTGATCTGATTCATATATTTCTGGAAATCCAATGCAAAATAATCACTGGCACTGAGCTCATAATTTGTAACAGCATTTGTTCCAAGATCTGGATCAACTGCTCCCTCTACATGGAAACGAGCCCCTGCAGGCATTACTTCAGAAATTACAAGGTTACTCACAGAGGATGGGAAAGCTGGCCTATTGTCATTTATATCTTCTATTTCTATAGCCACTCTATACATCTGTACAGGTTTATCCACTATAACCTGCAGAGGAATCATACACAACTGTATGCTTGGACACAACAGCTCTCTGTCTATTGTCTCTTTCACAAACATAATTCCATTCTGCAGATTCACCTGGAAAAATTCTTTCTCATCTCTAGAGACAACACGTAACATTCTAGAATTAATCTCACCTAAATCCAGTCCCAAATCCTGTGCAATTCTTCCAACAAAGGTGCCGTGTTTGGATTCCTCTGGGATGCTATAATGCAGCTGACTCAGAACCACATCCAAAGACATTTGGAGCATCAAAAAATGAACCAAGCTGGTTTTTCCTTTATAATGCAGATTGGTGCTAGACATATCTTAGAATCACTGAAGCAAAAGGTTGTAATTTTTTCCAGTAGGGATGGCATTAAAATTTACTGAAGATCCACAGCAGAGAATAAAAAATCCAGCATGGCCGATGTTGTTGCTCTACGATATGCAGCATCAGGAACAGAAAAGCATATTCAGTCCTTAGCTTCCTGCTAAAAGTTGTTACAGAGTGACATCTAGTGCCTAATATTCAAGCTGCATCCTGTGTGAACAATTAAATTGTAAAAAAAAATTCTAATTCATTGGCAAGTTTGCCTTTTAAAAAGATGTGACATGTTTACAATACAATATAAAATATTGTTTCTAATGCTGCTTATACATTCTTAAGCAATATTTTTTGGAAATGCCAAGACTGTTAATTTGAATATGATTTTTTTATTTTAAATCATTTAATGTATCCCTTGTTTATATTCAGATTTGATCTACAATGGCTAGCTTTCTGCACATATATTGCACTATTGGTAAAAAAAACATGGTGAACAGCGGCTCTTTTAGTGTCAGAATCCAGCATGAAGTCCAGCAGCTGAAACAATCTGACCCTGGACTTGTGATATTTTCACAGAGTGCTCCAAAAGAGCAGTTGGTAAAAGCAAAGGTAAACACAGTGGGTGTTATTTACGAAAGGCAAATCCACTCTGCACTGCAAGTGCACTTGAAAGTGCACTTGGAAGTGCAGTCACTGTAGATCACTGTAGATCTGTGCAGGAGATCTGAAATGAGGGGAAGCTCTGCTGATTTTATCATCCATTCATGTGCAAGCTAAATTGCTGTTTTTTATTTTCCTTGCATGTCCCCTCAGATCTACTGCGACTGCACTTCCAAGTGCACTTGTAGTGCAGAGTGGATTTGCCTTTCGCCATCAAACAATAAAAGTAATGACAGCAACAATTTTGCAACTGAGCAAATTTCAGTGTTTTTAAATTGATAACGTTATTGTTATATTTTTATTATAATTACATTATTATTTGTTATATTTATTTATAGTTATTTATTATATTATAGAAAAAAAATTCAAACTTTATCATATCTTGTTTGGACAGATTTAAGTGAGTTATTCCTTAGAATTCCTAAGGCTTACAATATAAAACGCCAAATTTCCATGCAAAATAATGGTACTGCTTTCAGCACCTAAAATCTGAAAGAATCATACCGCCAGGGAGGTTAATAGATACTAAGGAAATAAAATATATGTATCCAAATGTGTTGCCAAATGAAACTTATACTGTCCTAAAAAAAAGTCATATATCATATTTTACGGTAGAATACAAAATCTAATGCCGTGTACACACGATCATTTTTCGGGTTGTAAAAAACAACGTTTTTCAGGCTGCAAAGTTTTTTTAACTTGATCATTGAAACGACCTTGCCTACACACGATCGTGAAAAAAAATGCTCTATCAAAGCGCGGTGATGTACAACACGTACGACGGCACTATAAAGGGGAAGTTCTATTCGGATGACGCCAACCTTTGGGCTACTTTAGCTGATTTTGTGTTAGTAAAAGATGATTTCTGCTTTCTATTTCTGTTACAGCGTGATGAATGTGCTTACTCAATTACGAACGCTAGTTTTACCAGAACAAGCGCTCCCATCTCATAACTTGCTTCTGAGCATTCACAGATTTTTCACGTCATTAAAGCCCACACACAACCCTTTCTTACAACCCGAAAAAACAACAACATTTAAAACGTTGTTAAAAAATAGAGCATGTTCGGGAAAAAAAATTGCCTGTTTTTCAGAACCCGAAAAATGTTCTAAAAGCCCACACATGACCGTTTTAAATGACATTTTTAAAAAATTATTGTGTGTACGCGGCATAAAAGATATCATTTGTGATACTGAAACATCACCACAGTGGGGGACTTACACTTCTGAGCAACACTAAATGCAATGCATTGGCAAAAAAATTAAATGTTTTGCAGTTTTTAACCAGTGTAACTATGAGGTTGATTTACTAAAATTGGAGAGTGAAAAATCTGGTGCAGCTGTGCATAGTAGCCAATCAGTTTTTAACTTCAAGCTTGTTCAATTAAGCTTTTTTTTTATTGTCAAGGCAGGAAAAAGTGTCATGAAAGCAAGGGCATTGTCATTTATATTGTTTGTGAAATTATTCGGTGTAGCATTTGAATTAAGTGGACATAAACTAACATCAGTTGCTTTTATATGTCAAAAGGAACAAAAGAAAACATTTTTTATTCTATGGATCGTGAGATATATAAAGATATGGGGATCCCATCAACAATAAACAGTGCTGTCACTAATAGTGAATAGGTGTTTTAGGAAATCTGACCAATATCTAGTTTAGATGCTAATGCTGTATATACATGTTGAATGGGGCATTGTAATTCAATTGTAATTTTTAAGAGTTTTGAAACTGACAGTGGTGGTTTGTCCCATCATTTCTTCCTGTTTCATCTCATACAGAGATTGTATTTATCGATCCTACTTCTCATAAGAATAAAGGAAAAATCTTCTTTGAATGCTGAAGAGATTTTGAAGAGTGCAGAATCAATGTTATAGCTAATTATATAACTCTTCCATTTACATTTAAATCTTGATCATGAAAACTCATGATGGCAACAAGTTGTGGACAGTCCACACAGCAAGTGAAGTTATTGCCATCTCAGAGGAGATTGTCATTGACATCCACAACAGTCACCAGAGACTTACAAAGTCCAACCAATTGGATATCTGCTTTATCAAAAGCATCTATTTGGATTTGATACATGCTTGCCTGTTCAAAATTCAGTTCTAAGGATCTGATCTAATTCATTTATCATGTAAATCTAGTGCAAAATAATCACTAGCACTGAGCTCATAATTTGTAACACCATCTGTTCCAAGACCTTGACCAATTGCTTCCTCTTAATGGAAATAGCAGCTCAATGTCTATTGTCTAATTAATAAACATAATTAAATTTTTCAGATTCACCTGGTAATATTTTTCATCAAAACAAACAAATATTAAAGTTGCATCTAATGTGCAAGCAACTAAATTGTACGTTTTTTTTTAATATAAATCTTTTTTTTATTATTCAACGCATGATATTATCATACATATTGTGCACATATTCAAGTACAAAAATGCAATACATATAAGTAAAAATGTGTGTTAAAACTCTTATTTCCAAACTTGCACTCTTATCTATACCTCTTTTATGTATTATTGTGCTTTATTTTGTGTATATTTTCATGTATCATTATAAAGATTTCCAGTAAAATCAGGCAACGTGTTGCAAGCAGTTTCCTCTTAATTAAGGAGAAGGTTAGCCACCAACTGGGACAGGGGGCCTTCTTTAGATGGCCATTTTCGGGACCTCTCGTTTGTCCTAAACAACCTTAGTGAGGGTTCCTGTAATGAACTCGAATGCCAATTTGGCCACTGTGTTATCGTGTGGTTGTAGAAAAGTCCTGTCACACTCCCAGGGTGTATAGCCGTGTAAATCTTTATAAGCAGCCCTGATCTTTAGTAAAGATATCCTGAATGTTTTATATATTCATTGGAGGACCTGTTAAAAATGTCCTTATCCACGTGCCTGTAACCTATTTGTGGAATCTTGGATGCACTCGATGTATGACCGTCGGCCATAAAAATACATGTGCTTTGTTATATACTATCGCTACAAAGTCCTTACCAAACTGCCCTGAAGAAGCCTCACGACGAAACGTGCGTCGGCGACTTTAAGGACCTCTTTGTACACAGTGGTTAATCCATATACTTGTACCCGCCTTTTTTTTCTTTTTGTAACTGTATTGTAATGTATGTTTTATTTTTTACCTGATTATATTAAAATGTTTAAACAATTACTTCCTTGGCCTCAAAGTCCGACCATCAATACCTTTTCATAGTTATTGGTTTTTCCCTCCTTTTTTTCTACTACTAACACGGATGTGGCCTATGTGAGTGCATTCCCTGTGTATCTTCAATCCTGGTCCCCCCACTCTCTCCCTTTTTCCCCCCCTTCCTCCCCTCCCCCTTCCCCATCACCAATTCTTTATATTTTCATGCTTAGAAACTTGTCCGCTGGAAACCTGTCCATCGGACATGTCCGCTGGTTAGTACGTCTAACCAGCGAACCGAAATCCCGCGCATGCGTCAAATTGATTCGACGCATGCGTGGAAGCATTGAACTTCCTGGATTGAGCACGTCGGTGACTTCTACGTCACCGCGTTCTCTGTCCGCTGGGATTTTGGTCTGATGGTGTGTACACACATCAGACCAAAATATCCCAGGAGACATGTCCGATAAAAACGGTCCGCGGACCGTTTTCATCAGACATGTCTCCTCGTGTGTACAGGGCCTAAGTGTTACTAAAATATTTATGTATACTTAATTCTATATATTGTTTTCCCATTTCCCTTCTAAATTGAGTTTGTCAAGTAAACATTTTCAATTTATGATTTTTAGTCATGTTAGGAATGTTTATTTTATATTTTGCAATATAAAAACTGTTTAATTTGACATATCTTCTTCCATCTCTATCTGATATGTGCTACTATTTTCTTGATCGTACATCACGGGACACAGAGCGCATAGTCATTACATATGGGTTATATGGAGTACCTTCAGGTGTGGACACTGGTGTAATCAACTTCACAGGAAGTTCCTCCCTATATAACCCCCTCCCACTGAGAGTGCTTTAGTTTTTTCGCCAGTGTCTTAGGTGTTGGTCACGTCTAGCTGTCCCTCGGAGGTCTCGGGACCCAGGATAGCTAGCCGGATCCGTCCGAAGTGCTTCAGAGCCAAGATGTACGGTACCCGGGCCCTGCTGGAGTGGGGTTGTGCCTATAATGCCTCTCCTTGGAGGGCTGGATTCTGGGCTCCAGTGCCTTAGTCTCTTCCAAGAACTAAACGCTACTGATGCCAGGATGCTATATAGGTCCAGGGGTGTGGGTTCCTTAACACAGGACCCCGGTCCCTGAAGGTCCAAGACAATACCCACGGAGATGGGGGAAGGCTGGGCCTCTTGCATTTTGCAATACCCTGCGGCGTGGAGCAGGTAAGAGGGAACCTGCGGGACTTGGTTCGACAGTAGGTATCCCCCTGGGGGTTCTGGGTTGGCTAACAGTATGCTTGTGCATCAGCCACTATCTCCACTATGTCTGTTGAGGCAGGATGGGATTATAATGTTTACCCAGATAATATGTAAATATATGTATACTTGTGTAAGTTATATATTTGCTACTCACCCCAGGTCTGCCTGTTAACACTGATACTGCAACCCCACATGTTTTAAAGAGGAAATTGCTGGTAAAAAACTCCTGTTTCTTAGGAAGCCCATGGGGACAGCTTCCTCGCTGTGTGTGCACTACAATAAGATTAGTGCTTACCTGGTGTCTGTTGGTGCTGCATAACGCTGGTCCATGTTGTTCCTCTGCTCTGCTTCCTCCATGTGGGTTCAGCGTGGTGCGCGCGATCGTGCGCGCGATCGTGCGTGTGTGCGCGCGCATACGCGCGCGCGTGCACGCCGCCTTTTATAGCGTCGGCGTGCGTCGGGGGGGCGGGCCAGCAGCGTCAGGGTCTGTATAAAGGAAAAACTTTTTCTCTGGCTGGTTTTTTCCCTCCTGGAGGCAGAGGAAGAAAGGATACAGAGCGTGCAGCTGGGTCTTTTGGCCACACAGGGACACCTAGTGGCGGTTTTGTGGATCTTCAGGTCTAGGACTTAGGTCCACTATTGACCAGAAAAAAAAAAAAAAAAAGTTTTTTTGCTTAAAGGGACTCAGCCTTAGATCCAGCAGTATCTGAGTCTACCTTGGACTCCGGCTAACGGGCATTGGTGTGTCAATACTCACAGGCTTCCTCGGTATTGTCACCTCCCAGGCGGGTAAAAAAATGTTTGGAAAAAAAAAAAAGAGAAATATAAAAGGAAAAGAGAGAAATTAGTTCTTTTTCATTTTTCTCATACCTGCCCTCATATTGGTTATTCCTAGCTACAACAGTCAGGTGTTGGCTATAGGGGTGACCCAAGGTTGTACAATGGCTCCAAAGGGATCTGGACCAGCCAAGGCTGCTAAAGGTACCAAAAAGCAAAAGGGGTCTCCATCGGGGTCAGAGGATTTGGGCCAGGCTTCTACGGCCCCACCCTCGCCAGTCAGGACACCGAGTGGCATAGTACAAGAGCCATTGGGGGTGCTGGGGGCAGAGGCGGCCCCCGATCCACCCATTCCCGTTTACGTGACGGAAGAAATGCTAGCAGCCACCATGTGTGGGCTAGAGAAAAGGTTAACTGCGTTGTTTTCCCGTCCTTGCCCAAGTAGCAAGCGGGCTAGATCCCCCTCACCCAGTGTGGGGTTTTCAGATGCGGAGGTCTCCTCTTCAGAGGAACGGGACCCACAAGGGGATCAGGCAGACCCAAGTCCCGACGGTTCAGACAGGGAAAATTCCACTATAGATGAATATTTTTCGGCCTCTCAAGCGGAGGGCCTGTGGATCCAGTCTTTGACAGATATGGTTCGCACTGCCTTTAAACTTCCAGTGCCAGAACTAGTAGCCCCGGAGGTATCCTCATTGGGTTCTTTAAAGGCCCCATTAACTGGTGCATCTTTTCCAATGCACCCCCTTCTGCGGAACGTGATTTACCAAGATTGGGCTCGACCTGATAGAATCTTTGTCCCTCCTAAAAGATTCTCTATTCTCTACCCTATGGAAGAGGAATATGTAAAGAAATGGGCTCTCCCTACAGTGGACGCAGCCATTTCCTGCGTGAATAAATCCCTGACTTGTCCGGTTGAAAATGTCCATATGTTCAAGGATCCGGTCGACAAGAAATTCGAGACACTACTGAAAGCAGCTTTTACCTCAGTAGGTGCCATGGTTCAGCCAGCAGTAGCAGCCATTGGTGTTTGTCAGGCCTTGAAGGATCAGGCAAAGCATATATTGAAGGACATGCCGGCTCAGCATACTCATGAATTAGCAGAATTCCCTAGGGCTCTCTGCTTTGCAGTAGATGCTATTAAGGACTCCATCCAACAGGCATCCCGTTTATCTCTACTGATGGTTCACATGCGTCGTCTTTTGTGGCTAAAGAACTGGTCAGCAGAGGCACCCTGCAAAAAGCTTCTAGCAGGGTTTCCCTTTCATGGGGGAAGACTATTCGGGGAAGACCTAGATAAATATATCCACACCATATCAAGTGGAAAAAGTACTTCCTTACCGGTCAAGAAAAGACCGCGTGGGCCCACGTTTAAACGACAGGCCATTGCAGGCTCGGCCCCTTCGACTTCCCGTCAGTATCGACGGCCTCCCGGGCGTTCAACAGTTAATAGCCGCCCACAGGGACAAGCCGCGGCAAACAAGAGGCCCTGGTCTCGCAAGCCGGCTAAACCAGTCATCAAATCAGATTCATGAAGGGGCGCCCCCACTCTCTTGGGTGGGGGGAAGACTTCAGTTTTTCTCCGAAGTCTGGAAGGCCAGAATTCCCGACTCTTGGGTTCGGTCCGTAGTAGCCTCAGGCTACAAACTAGAGTTTCGAGAAATCCCCCCTCCTCATTTTCAGGGGTCAAGTCTTCCAAGCGACCCGTTAAAGAGGGCCTCTCTCGTAAAGGCGTTGGATCGCCTCTTGCTCCAAGGAGTAATTGTAGAAGTACCAACCCAAGAAAGGGGTCTGGGATTCTACTCCAACCTTTTTGTTATACCAAAACCCAATGGCGACGTCAGGCCTATATTAGACCTCAAACGCCTAAATCGCTTTCTAAGGATTCAGACCTTCCGTATGGACTCCATACGTTCAGTGACAACCAGCCTGCATCAGGGCGACTTCCTAGCATCTATAGACATAAAGGATGCATATCTGCATGTGCCGATTTACCCAGCACATCACAAGTTTCTTCGTTTTACGATAAACCAAAGTCATTACCAGTTCGTAGCCCTCCCTTTCGGGTTGGCAACAGCTCCACGGGTATTCACAAAGGTGTTAGCCCCGGTACTAGCCGTCCTAAGGACAGAAGGCATCTTGGTCCTAGCATACCTGGACGATCTCCTGGTTATCGACAGTTCAGCTTCCAACCTCAATCATGCAGTAGTCCGCACAGTGCGGCATCTAGAAGAGTTCGGGTGGATTGTGAACCAAGAAAAATCAAGGTTACATCCCACAAGACAGTTGGAATATCTAGGCTTTCGGTTAGATACAGAATGCCAGAGGGTATTTTTACCTCAAGAGAAGATCAGGTCGTTGATTCAAACGATTCAAATAGTCTTAGGCAAAAAGAAGCCGACTATTCGCCTATGCATGCGACTGCTGGGGAAGATGGGGGCCGCCTTCGAAGCAGCGCCCTACGCCCAGATCCATACCAGAATTCTGCAAGCAGCTATTCTCTCTGCTTGGAACAAGTCCATACAGGCATTAGACCGTCCATTAGTTCTTTCTCCAGAAGTCAGGCACAGCCTGTACTGGTGGCTGATCCCTCAAAAATTATCAAAAGGGAAAACCTTTTGCCCCATCTCGTGGAAAATAGTAACCACAGATGCCAGCCTAACAGGTTGGGGGGCAATCTTAGGAAAACGGACCCAGCAGGGACAGTGGTCAGAGGCAGAAAGTCTGCTTCCCATCAATGTCCTAGAGATCAGAGCTCTTCGGTTGGCCCTGGTCGCCTGGACTCTCCCCTGCAGGGTCTGCCAGTAAGGATACAGTCCGACAATGCCACGGCGGTGGCATACATAAACCACCAGGGGGGCACAAAGAGCCTGGCGGCTCAAAGGGAAGTAAACCTAATTTTTGCATGGGCCGAAGCCCATGTACCCTGCATCTCAGCAGTGTTCATCCCAGGGATAGACAATTCTCAAGCAGATTTTTTGAGTCGTCAACAGTTACTCCCGGGAGAGTGGTCTCTTCACCCCCAGGTATTCCAAGAGATTTGCCAAAGATTCGGAGTTCCCGATGTGGACATCATGGCAACAAGATTCAACAAGAAATTGGACAAATTTGTATCCCGAGCCAGGGACCCCTCGGCCTACGGGACCGATGCGTTGGTTTGCCCCTGGCACCAGTTTTCTCTCCTGTATGCGTTCCCTCCACTACAGATGATTCCCCGCCTTCTACGAAGGATCAGGGTGGAGCGCAGGCCGGTGATCCTGGTGGCCCCAGCCTGGCCCAGAAGGGCTTGGTACGCACTCATCGTGAGGATGTCAGTAAGGGCACCGTGGCCACTCCCCCTGCGCCCAGATCTGCTGTCTCAGGGCCCGATCTACCACCCTGCTTCACAGCAGCTAAATTTGATGGCTTGGCGGCTGAATCTCTAATTCTTAAGGGCAGAGGCCTCTCTGCCCAAGTCATATCTACGTTAATTCAAGCTAGAAAGCCAGTCTCTAGAAATATCTATTACAGAGTCTGGAGAACCTATGTGGAGTGGTGCGAGTCTCAAGGAGGGCATCCTCGCAAGTTTTTTATTGACAGGATCTTGCGATTCCTCCAGGTTGGCGTTGACAAGGGGTTGGCTCTTAGTACTCTAAAGGGGCAGGTGTCTGCCTTATCGATATGGTTTCAAAGGCCTTTGGCCACACATTCGCTTGTAAAAACCTTTTTGCAGGGGGTCTTGCATGTAAATCCCCCTATTAGAGCTCCCCTCTGCCCCTGGAATTTAAATCTGGTCTTGTCAGCTTTACAAAAGCAGCCGTTTGAACCTCTGACAGAAATCCCTCTTGTGCTGCTAACCCGAAAGTTGGTTTTCTTGGTGGCTATGGCTTCGGCCAGAAGGGTCTCCGAGCTGGCAGCCTTGTCTTGCAGGGAACCGTACCTTATTCTGCATAAGGACAGAGTGGTTCTGCGGCCCCAGCCTTCTTTCCTTCCTAAGGTCATATCCAGTTTTCACTTGAATCAGGACCTAGTCCTACCATCCTTCTTTCCTACTCCCCAGCCTAGAGAGGAAAGATTGCTTCATACTTTGGATGTGGTCCGAGCTATGAGAGTTTATCTCAAGGCTACAGAAAAGATTAGGAAAACAGATGTGCTTTTCATTCTTCCGGATGGCCCCAAGAAGGGTCAGCCGGCTGCCAAGTCTTCCTTGGCTAGGTGGATTAAGCAGCTGATTTTTCAGGCCTATGGTCTGAAGCGCGTTCCACCGCCCTTATCAGTTAAGGCCCATTCTACGAGGGCCATGAGTGCCTCTTGGGCGGCACACCATCAGATCTCTATGGCACAGGTTTGCAAAGCGGCAACCTGGTCTTCCGTACATACGTTTACTAAATTTTATAAGTTGGACGTCACAAAGGCTGCGGACGCAGCATTTGGGCAGGCGGTCCTACGGGCAGCAGTATAGAATCCTCTGGCCCGGTTCACGCCCCCTTTTTCTGTTGGTGGAGCTATTTTACCTCCTGATATAGTTTCTGTTTGGCTATTTTTGGCCTTACGGTCTCCCTCCCTTCATGGAGCATTGCTTTGGGACATCCCATATGTAATGACTATGCGCTCTGTGTCCCGTGATGTACGATCAAGAAAAAGGGATTTTTAATAACAGCTTACCTGTAAAATCCTTTTCTTGGAGTACATCACGGGACACAGAGCTCCCACCCCTCTTTGTGGGAACATTGTGTAACCTCAGAGAAATTGCTTGCTACAAAACTAAAGCACTCTCAGTGGGAGGGGGTTATATAGGGAGGAACTTCCTGTGAAGTTGATTACACCAGTGTCCACACCTGAAGGTACTCCATATAACCCATATGTAATGACTATGCGCTCTGTGTCCCGTGATGTACTCCAAGAAAAGGATTTTACAGGTAAGCTGTTATTAAAAATCCCTTTTTATTGTCTATAGCCAAATGTTAGCAGAATAATGTAAGACAATTACAAGTGTATGTTTTTAATTTTATTCCATGCATAAAAGTGCACTAACAATGTATTTTTATTAGATATAAAAAGTAAACACAATGCTCTGTCTGAGTTCTGGCAATAAAAAAATCTATATACATGTAGTGTCAACTGTATGTCCTGTTGGTAAGTTGTTTCTGATTCAAGCCTTCACAATTCTGTTTCAATCATCTGTATCTGTTTTACAGAGGAGAGTATCAACTAGTATCTTCGAAGATACATAATTATAAAAATCTAAATTAAGCTTCTAGGGCCTAAATAAATACATGACATACAAATGGGGGCCCATGGTCTAGGCCATTGTTTAGGTCTATAAGTCTTAAAGAAGCTAATATGGGCATAAGGGGAGTGTGATATAACTAAAAAAATAAAGGAGGCTATAGACTCTCCAAAGGAAGGAAAATTCATGGGAGGGGAACAGAGAGGCAGAGGCGGGATAGGGGAAATCAGAAGAGGAGTTGGTTACAGGAGGGATATGTAGACGTGCATCCCCCCTCAAGCTTGGGTTCAGGGGCATAAGAGTAGGCTATAATTAATAAAGGCTTGAAGGATTCAAAGATAGAACTGCATAAGTAAATAACAGTTATCATATTTTGAGAAATTTGGACTGCAAATAAATAAGGATACTAGATAATGTCTCATTAGCTAACATTGCGTTCATGAAAAGTTTGATTTCCTGGAAGCAGACGATGGGCTTCTTCCAAGTTTTGGCTATTATGTGATTAGCAGCAAGGAATAGTTACAATAGTTAGTTGAAAAAAGACACAAATCCATCTAGTTCAACCAATTAAATGGAAAAAAATATCCTAAAAAACAAACAAAACCAAATCATACAATCCAATATGCACAATCCTATACCCACAGTTTATCCAAATTAAGACAAAAAGCCCCAGCAAAGCATGAACCAATTTTCTCCAGCAGGGAAAAAAATTCCTTTCTGATCCCCAGAAAGGCAATCTGATATTCCCTGGATCAACTTTACTTTGAAATGCTAGTATCAAGTTATATCATTTACATTTAGGAAAGAATCCAGAATTTTAAAACAATCTGCTGAGCTGACCCAAACCAGCTCTTGAGGCAATTCATTCTACAGTTTCACAGCTCTTACTGTGAAGAAACCTTTCTGTATTTGGAGATTAAATCTCTTTTCCTCCAGACATAAAGAGTGCCCCCTTGTCCACTGTAATGACCTTAAAGTGAATAACTCAACACAATGTTCACTATATGGGCACGCATATGTATTTATACCTGTTGATCATACCCCCCCCCCCCTTAATCTAATCCTCTCAAGGAGAAAGTACGAGGCTAATTCCTTGTTGTTATGAAACAATGCCCAGAATCACATTGTATAGAAGGGCCGTCATTATATCTTTGAGTACAATAATATGGAACAGAGTTTGAAGGAGGTCAAATGTTCTGGACCCAATTGTGGTCAGCTTTAGGCAGGACTACCCACTTTGTATTACATTCATATGTTGGCCACATCCTTTAAAGCTGGTACCCAATCCTGCTGAAAGTAAACCTTATATATTACTTTTGAAACATTTGTATTATAGGAGCACGTGCCTGGGGATTATAAAGAATTGCAAATAAAGATTGAAAAGGGGGTAATAATTTGTCTGAGTATCGGATGGAATCCCATAGATTTAAGTTATGTAACATAAGGCATCTTAACCCCCCCTGGCGGTATTCCCGAGTCTGACTCAGGGTTCCATTTTTGTGCTGCGATCGGTAACCCTGAGTCAGACTCGGGCTCGCCTTGCAGCATCCACAGGCAAGGTTTACTTACCTTGTTCCTGGATCCAGCAATGCATCTGCACTGTGTAAGCGAGCGAGTGCTCCCTCTATTCACACAGTGCCTCTGTGTGCCATCGATCTCCGTTCCCTGCGACGTTATGACACACGGGAGCGGAGAGCGGCGCCAAATTCAAAAACGTAAACAAACACATTACATACAGTATACTGTAATCTTATGGATTACAGTACTGTATGTAAAAAATACATACCCCCTTTGTCCCTAGTGGTCTGCCCTGTGCCCTGCATGTTCTTTTCTATAATAAAAACTGTTCTTTCTGCCTGAAAAATGTAGATTGTCCATAGCAACCAAAAGTGTCCCTTTATGTCAAAAATGGTTTTAGATCAGCTAGAAAACAGCGATAATAAATTATAATCACTTGCAGAATTGAGCGATAGCGATTTGTGGGGAAATTCGTCATAAAAAAATAATAACAAGTAATGACAGTGACAATTCTGCAACTGAGCAAATTTCAGTGATTTTGAGTTAATTACATTATTGAATAATTTTTATTATAATTATAATTATATTATTATTTGTTATAATTATTTATAATTATTTATTATATTATAATTTATAATTTTGTTTTAAAAAAAAAAATCATACCCGGGATGCCTATTAGACTCTTGTTTGGTCAGATTTAAGTGAGTTATTCCTAAGGCCGCATACACACGATCAAATTTATCTGCTGAAACTGGTCCACGACCAGTTTCAGCAGACATATCCGATCGTGTGTACGACCTAGCGGACAGGTTTTTCCAGCGGACAAATTTCAAAGCATGCTTTGAAATTTGTCTGCTGCAAACCTGTCCGTCGGACATGTCCGCTGGTTAGTACGCCTAACCAGCAGACAGAAATCCCCCGCATGCGCCAAATGGACTCGACGCATGCGTGGAAGTATTTTACTTCCTGGAGTGGTGACGTGGCGGCGTCAACGTCACCACCATGTCACCGCGTCCTCAGTCTGAGGGGATTTTCGTCCGATGGTGTGTACACGCCATCGGACCAAAATCCGAGGAGACATGTCCGCTGGAAATGGTCCGTCGGACATGTTTGAGCGGACATGTCTCCCCGTGTGTACGCAGCCTAAGAATTACAAGCCTACAGTATAAAACACCAAATTTCCTTGCAAATAATGGTACCGCTTTCAGGTGTCCTTTTATGAAAGTGCAGTAAAATACCGCTATTCAGTTCTCAGGCATTCTCAGGGGAGATCGCTCTCCTCTGAGTGCCTGTTTATGAAACTCTGTAGATCGGTTCTCATGTTGAGATGATCTACAAACGGCTGGAAACTCCTCAGAACGGCTTCTCTCGCTGTAATCTCGCGTGATTTAGCGGGATTACAGGATGAGGAAGTGAAAAATACAACAGTTGCACACGAATCAGCACACATTATACACCACATAATAATAAAATAATAAAGTTATCAATATTTAAAGCTCATACATGTGCCTATTTAAATGTGAATGGTGTATAGTATATTAATGGAATCCCACATATGTAATGCAGCTATACACCATTCATATAAATTAAAAAAACATTTCTAATCATTAAAAAAATATTTTTTAATAAAGTATACAAATATAAACCCTGTATAACTGTAATAGAACAGTCCGTGGGTAAAACCATATTTTAAGGTTTACAATTTTTTTTTTACTAATAAATAAAAAAATATATAAAAATGACTTTAATATATAGCATTTTAATATGTATTATATTAAATTAATTATTATATTAATTATATTAAATATATATATTAAAATGCTATTTATTTAAGTCATTTTTATATAATTTTTCTATTTATTAGTAAAAAAAAAAATTGTAAACCCTAAAATATGGTTTTACCCATGGACTGTTCTATTACAGTTATACAGGGTTTATATTTGTATACTTTATTAAAAGAAAAAAAACACACACACACATATATATGCTATATGATGATGTATATATATATATATATATATATATATATATATATATACTATAAATCTCTAACCTGCTCATTTGGGGGTGTGTAATGGGGAAGATATGTTCTGACTGTATGGCTGCTTGTGTGTGAAGCATGGAAGTCAAAAAGACTTCCTTCTTCCTCCACAATACTCAGCCAGCTTTGTGCTTCTCTCTCTCTCTGATTCTCCACCTCTTCGGTCTGACAGACCCTTTTGATCGGATTTGTCTCCTGGGATATGTTGGTTTGTTCGCGCACACACGATCAAACCAAAATACCCGCCGGCAGACAGCGTGGTGACGTGGCGGTGACGTTAACGCCGCCACGTCACCAAACCAGGAAGTAAAATACTTTCACGCATGCGTCAAATCCATTTGACGCATGAGCGGACAGATATGTCCGCTGGTTAGTGTACTAACCAGCGGACATGTCGGACAGACAGGTTTCCAGCAGACAGATTTTAAAGCATGCTTTAAAATTTGTCTGCTGGAAAAACCTGTCTGCTCGCCCGTACACACGATCGAATTTGTCTGCTGAAACGGTCCATCAGACCGGTTTCAGCAGATAAATTCGATCGTGTGTACGCGGCCTGAGATGGTGAATCAGAAAGTGAGAATTCTGTCACAGATAGCCAGTGAGGTGCCGAGATCGCACCTTCATAAACTGGCCATTTCTGTGACATGTTCTCATCTGATTACCTCAGCTTCATAAACTGGTAATGACATGAGATCAGTGGTGAGAGTCAGGATCACCGCTGATCTCACTTTCATAAAAAAAGACACCTCAGCACCTAAAATCAGAAAGAATCATACCGCCAAGGAGGTTAAGGAAGGTGGAAAAGCTTTGTGTGGAAGCTAGAGAAAGGCTGTGATTAGGATAATATAATGTAGCGCTGACCCCCGAAGGAGCGGCTGATTGTAAATTTGGGCCTGTACTCTGCCTTGACACCCGAGTATTTTTGGTCTCACTCCCCTTGACACAGCTGTGGTGCAATACAGATATAAAGCTTTGGTGTTGAAGGGGAAAGTAATCATACACAGGCTGTGCTGAAACAACAGTTAGTTTTACTGAAATAGATTCTGTACTTAACCATGAGAACACATTTGGTGGGCAACAAATATTACAGGAAATTATAGGCAGCAATCCCCTAATGTCCTCCCCTATCAGCAGGACTTTGGCGTCTCCAAGTGGGACTAGTGCGCAGGCCACAACTCAACACTGCGCACCTTCCCACTTCCAGCACACCATACAAAAAAATCAGTAAACACGCTATGCAACGTACAACATCTAACAAGAATAAGATCACAGCGTGTAATGGACTTAATGTTCCCACCTCAGACAGTGTCTGGTGAATGGTAGCAGTACTGCAAGGCCTTGCAATGAGAACAGTCTAGTCTCTGATCTTCTTTTCTTCTGCTAGCAATTTAAGAGAAAGATTTGTAATCCAAGGGCTCTCTGGTTAATGAGTGATGTGAAATAAACTGAAACTGTAGTCTAACTGTGAGAGGTACCTGTACACTCTCTCCTGGGAGCACAACTCCAATGAACGGCACCAACAGTTGGTTTAGGCTTGAGGCCTTTGCACGTGTGGCTTTATGGCCCACCGCGACAGCGTGGAACTATCAGTCCCAGCAACACTACCAAGGCAGCCTAGATGTGTGTCAAACAGTATAAGACTTTGGGCATGAGCCCTCTCACCACACGAGGTCCAGGCGGATGGATGCCTTCACTCCTCACGGGTCTCAGTCCGGTCTCTAGCAATCATCCGGTTGTCCGATTCTCCTCCAGAGCCGATCGGAAGTCCTCCGTCACCCTTCTTGAGATCGATGGCTTGCTTCTGCCGAAAGTAGGCCGGAATTCCGTAGATCGCACCGAAAGAGGGAGAGAGAGGGAGCTCATCCAGGGCGTATGTCCCAGGGACCAGAGAGAGCTAAAATGGCCACCACCCAACCTTTTATCCCCTTCCCAGCATGCCTTGCAGCCCCGAGTGTTCATGGGTAAGTCCTTCACATCACTCCTCACATGCTTCTCGGAAAAACAAAAAATGGTGCAGTCCATTCCACATTTTCACCACTAGATGGTGCCAAACACCTATTTAGTACACCAGTCCATAAAATAACATTGTAAAAACATCAATATGTCTTTGGAGAGGCAAAAAACTGTCCCCGCTACATACTCCCCCTGCTTTGATTCTTTGGTCCCCAAAGACATTCAAAATATTTGGCTCTGTTACACATTTTTGCCTCTATGCGGCTGCACAACACTGACAGAGGAGCCTCCCACCAATTCTCATATGATGGGGAGCAGTTCTGTGCACTCACAGGTGACACCATGGTGCCTAGTACAGATATGTCAAGGGGTGAGTTGGGGTTTTCTCCTTCTGAATTGACAGTAGAGAGACCAGGCATTTCAGGATTTCTTTTAGCAGTAAACTGAGCCTGGTCAGAGCTTTCACCCAGCACATCATAAGTCAGTCTTTTGGGTGCATGAATCTCTCTTCTAACCCTTTGTCTCTTGGGAGTAGGTACTATCTCCTCTCTCACTTCACACTCTTGTACTTCAGTGTCAAAGGGTGGGTGATCTTCAGAGTTTTCATTTTGTGGCACAAATTCTGGGGCTTCTGGTCTCAGAATTACAGTGTCCTTTTCCTGTCTGTGAGGTGAACAGTGTGCATCAACTCCTGGCACTTCAGGTGGCCACAACCAGCTTATCTCCATCTCCTCCTCCTCCTCACTACCTCCTGTGGCCAGGGATCCCGATTGGGACCTAGTTACAGGTCTAGGCGCAGCCATAGGCGATAGTTCCCGTTGTGAAGTTTTTCTGACTGCTTCTGTTAAAGGCAGAAGGTGATTCCGGTGCCATATTTTTAATGGTCCTGTACTCCCTTCTGGTCTGATCTGATATACCGGCAGTCCTGGGAGACGTTTGCATATGATGTATGGCTGTGACTTCCAGCGATCAGCCAGTTTGTGTTTGCCTGGTATACCCAGGTTCCTCAACAAGACTCAGTCACCGGGTTGTAGGTCTTGAATCCGTACCTTGAGGTCAAAATTCCTCTTATTTCTACTTCCTCTTGCGTCCGATGTGGCTTGGGCCTTTTCATATGCAGCCTTCAAACTTTTCCGCAATCTGTCTACATACCCTCGGTGAGAGGCTTCCGAGGTGTGGTCCAGAGAGGTTCCAAAAGTCAAATCCACCGGTAGTCGGGCTTCTCGTCCAAACATCAGACGATAGGGTGAATACCCTGTAGCATCACTTACGGTACTATTGTAGGCATGTACCATGGCTGTGATGTGTTTACTCCACTGTTGTTTTTGTTCAGCAGCCAACGTTCCTAACATATTAAGGAGGGTTCTGTTAAACCTTTCCGGTTGAGGGTCCCCTTGTGGGTGATAGGGAGTAGTCCTGGACTTCCTTATGTCTAGTAGATCCAGCAGTTGTCTAATGAGGGTGCTCTCGAAATCTCTCCCCTGGTCTGAGTGGATCCGCTGAGGTAAGCCGTAATGAACAAAGAATTTTTCCACTAGAGTCCTTGCCACTGTAGATGCCTGTTGGTCCCTGGTAGGGAATGCCTGAGCGTATCGGGTGAAATGGTCCGTGACCACCAGGATGTTTCCTTGTCCACTGAGATCGGATTCCACACATAAGAAATCTATGCATATTAGGTCCATAGGTCCTTGGCTCTCTAAATGGCCCATTGGGGCGGCTCTCTGAGGTAAGGTCTTCCTCTGTATGCACCTGAGACAGGAATGACAGTAACTCTCCACTTCAGATCTCATGTATGGCCAATAGAACCTGTCCCTCACCAATTGAAGAGTCCTTTCTGATCCCAGATGACCATGGTGATCATGCAGGGCAATTAGTACTTTCTCCCTATGCTTCTCCGGCAAAAACAACTGCCACTTCTCCTCAGGATCTTCAGAGGGGCCCCTTCTGTATACCACTCCTTGCTGTAGCTGCAACCGATCCCACTCTTTGCATAACAGGCGAGCTTCCTTCTGAGCGCTCTGGAGAAGTAGATCAGGGTGTTGGCTCTCTAAGGCCTCCAATACCAGACCACAAAGGGGATCTTCCTGCTGATCTCTCCGGAGGTCCCTCCTAGACAGCTTAGGTAAACCCTCCGCCACCATCTGAGTGACATCACAGTAGCACCTAGGCACCCCCACAGCGGACACTCCAACTTCCTCAGCCCGGGCTCCACCCTTCGCTGGTTGTTCTGCTCCCTCACAAAGGGCTCTCACACCTTCAGGGGTAAGCTGGGTCCATCCTCCTGGTGGGTCCTGGGGACAATGGGGCCTTCTGGACAGTGCATCAGCGTCCCGATTCCCGATCCCTGGTCGGTATTTCAGGCTGAAAGTGAATGCAGAGAGTGCAGCCAACCATCTATGCCCTGTGGCGTCTAGTTTTGCTGTGGTGAGCAAGTATGTGAGGGGATTGTTATCCGTCTTGATCACAAATTCAGCACCATACAGATAGTCTTTTAGCTTGTCTACAACCGTCCACTTCAAGGCCAGAAACTCGAGCTTGTGAGTTGGGTAATTCCTCTCGGCAGGTGTCAGACTTCGGCTCACATAAGCAATAGGTCGTAGATGTCCGTCGTACTCCTGATAGAGCACTCCACCTAGCCCATCTCGACTGGCATCCACATGCAGTTCGTAGGGTCTGGTAGGGTCTGCATAGGCCAAGACCGGGGCAGTGGTAAGGCTCGGCTTCAACTGTCTAAAGGTCTCTTCGCACTGTGGGGTCCACTGATCTTCAATTGAGTCTTTCTTCTTCCTAGGACCCTCTTTTGGTTTCCCAGGTTTGCCCGAGTCCAGATCAGCTCCCTCTTCGTTCTTCAACAGCTCAGTGAGCGGATGGGCTATCTTGGCAAACCCTTCCACGAATCTAAGGTAGTACGAACAGAATCCTAAAAATCACATTTGTGGGTCTGGGCCAAGAGGTGACAGCTTCCAGCTTCTGTGGGTCTGTGGCCACTCCTTCTGCAGACACGATGTGGCCCAGGTAGCTTACTGACGGCTGATAGAATTGGCACTTCTCCATGGAAAGCTTCAGGCCTTCATCATGAAGTCTTCTCAGGACTTTCTCCAAGCGCTCCTCGTGCTCCTCCAGTGTTCTGCCAAACACTATCACGTCATCCAGATATACCAGCACTTCAATCAGATTCATGTCGCCTACAGTCTTCTCCATTAACCTCTGGAAAGCGGCCGGGGCCCCTGACAAGCCTTGTGGCATGCGATTGAATTCGAAGAATCCTACAGGAGTAATGAAAGCCGTCTTCTCCCTATCTTCGGGGGGCATAGGGATCTGATAGTATCCACTTTTCAAATCTAGCACGCTGAACCACTTCGCTCCTGACAGGCTCTGTAGAGCATCTTCTATTCGGGGTGTGGTGTATTGGTCGGGAATGGTCCTCCGGTTCAATGTCCTATAGTCGATGCACAGTCGTAACGACCCATTCTTCTTCCTCACTACCACTATTGGGGAAGCATAGGGACTACGGGACTCTCGGATGATTCCTGTCCTCTTCAACTCAGCCAGCTGTTCTCGCAGGTCTTCCAGATCTCCCAATGGAATCCGCCTAACCCTCTCTCGAAAGGGTTTGTTCTCCTCCAGCCGAATCTTGTGTTCAGCACTCTTTGCAAGCCCCACATCGAACTCACTTTTTGAAAACGCCGTCCTCCATCTCAGCAGCTGGGTTTTTGCCCTCTCCATCCACTCGGGTGACAGGGGGGTGTCTTTCGGATAGAACGCTTCCATGGGGATCTCTCCCCCTTGTCCTCCCATTATTCCATACGATGAAACTGGAGTTGCTTGCTTCACCTTCCCTAGCAACACTTTAGCTGGCATCTTCACCGGTGACGTTGTGGTGTTCCGGACACTGACTGAGACCTTTCCTCTGCTCCGCTTTAGTGACTTGGTCGATAGCAATTCTGGGATTATTTCCAACTCTTTGGCCTCTTTCTCTCCGTCCGTCTCAAGGACGATGAAAGGTCCCGGCTGTCTCCAAGTCAGTTTGACAGAAGCCTTCAAGCAGACTACTTCACCAGGTTGTACCACCTTCTCACTTCTGTCCAAACGCCAGATTTTCCCCACTCCTTCCGCCGGGGCTTTCTGCTCATGCAATAGATTCTGATACACCTGTGTTAACATTGGGTGTATCTTTACAGCTGGAGAACCCTGTGTCTGTACAAGCGGTGTCAAGAGTCTTCGGACTAGGTCGGTGTTGGTCCCAATAATGAGGGAACTTTTGTCAGCCCCTGGTGGGCGGGGACACACCACTGCCAAGGCATCGAAGAATTCGGCCTTCCCTGCCACACTCGGGTCGAAGGTGAGCCTAATGGGTAGATAGCCATCGTAAGGGAAGTTCTGAGTCCCTAGACCCCATATCTCCAGCTCCTCCAGCTTCTGAAGTGGCAGGTGTCTGAGGTGTTTCTCGTAGAAATCTCTGTAGAGTAAGGTCACTTGGGCTCCAGTGTCCAGCAGGGCTTTGGTGTAAATCCCTTCCACTTGGATAGGGACAATGGGAGAAGGTCCCACTAGTTCAGGGGGGAATCCATGGGGAGTGGCAAGATTAGCCTGTTTGGTGGTTTGCACTTTTACACCTCGCCTCGGTGAGCGCTTGCTCGAATTCGGCCTACATGCGTCCCTAGGGACCTGGTATGCATGAGGTTGTTTGGAGTTGACTGTTGTGACCGGGCGCCCAGCTGACTCCTTCACTGGGGCCCTCTGAAGTTTTCCGCCGGTTCTTGGCGCCTTGTTTCAGTCTTCGCCGGGCTTGGGCATACTTGGCGGTAGTGTCCAACTCCCCCGCAGTTGAAACAGGTCTTTAGCTTCGCCGGTCTCTCAGTCAGGGCGGCTTCATGATCCACTGGGGTCTTCTGTGTCGAGACTTCCTCCCTCTGTGGTCCCTCCAGCTTCTCAGTCAACAAAGCCATCATTTTCAATATTTCTTTCTGCACCCGAAACAGTTTTCCTAATTCAGACTGGGGCATCTCATCAGTGTTCGCTGTCAGGACACTAGCTTCCTGGGAGTTCGATGAAACACCAGATTTGTGCCATCTGATCCTTGCGGTGGTACTGGACTGAGTCTTCCTTTGTTTCTTCTCTCTTTCCATTTCCATCTTGGCTGCCTCATTGGTCTCCTCAATGAGTACCTCATCTGTAGTGGAGGGATCATCCAAATACTGCCTCAACTGGAATTTGACATAGTCACTCCTCAGGCCTGTAGCCACAGACCTCAGAAACTTCTTCTGAATTAGTCCAGCCCCAAAGTGTTCATCTGAGTCTTCCCCCTGGGAGGCGGACAACAGGCGGTCTTTCAATTCAATGGCCCTGAACAGGAAATTCTGAAAGTCTCCTGACTGTCCTGTGCCATATTTATCAGTTGATGATACAACTCAGTGGCACCTTCCTCCTTGTAGTAGCTCTTTAGTATTCTCCTGAGTTGTGTTAGAGTCAGTCCATTTTTCATTTCTAGCATGCCTCTGATACTCAGGCCTGGGCTAATGGCGTTGACTACAGCCTCTACAATTTCTGATTCAAGATAGCCTCTTTGGAGTCCCAGTTCCATCTGGTGCAAGAGATTCGTGTAGGACAGATTCCCCTTCTGTTCCTTTTCTCCTATCTGTCCTTCGATTTTGAAGTCCTTCCGAATCGTCACCTCTGGCAAGTGGCTGTGGGTGCGTCTCTGGAGAATTGAGGCAGGTCTTGACCTTTGCTTACTACCAGTCGAGTCCTTACATGAGGCACTTAACCCTTCAATGTGTTCTGCGATCATGCCGGAGGCCTCCTTGAATCTTTCTTGTATAGTGCGGCACTGCCGTTTTAGGTCAGATAGTTGTCGTTCCGACTGAGAACCTCCCCTGCTTGTGTCAAACACAGTCTTTTCCCCCCCTGAGGGGGCCTTGAACCGGTTTTGGTTGGGGTTGACCCAAAACTAACTCCCAGCATCGTTGGCTTAACACAGCTAGAGTTGACAGGGCTCCCTTCAGGCCCTTCTGGGTGCGTCAGGTAAAACTTGGTTCTCCCAGCTAGCTGTACACTTGAGCCTCTAAAGTTCTCCGGAATTCCCTTCCTCCATTCCAATAGAGCATAAGTATGGGAGGTCTCACAATCTGATCTGGTTGCGACCACCCAGGCCTTCCTTTTTGGGGACAATGCCTTTACAATCTTGTTGACCTGTTCGTTCTCCCAGGCTTCTCCCGGGAGTGCGATTGCTACGCTCGCTTCTGAGCGAGCGCCTTCCGCCCCACACCATCGGGCCACTGTACTAGGATCCATATTGGTGCCAAGGGGTGGGCTTCACTTGCAGAGAGACAGGAATCCCGGACGAGCCCCCACGTGTAGCGCTGACCCCCGAAGGAGCGGCTGATTGTAAATTTGGGCCTGTACTCTGCCTTGACACCCCCGAGTATTTTTGGTCTCACTCCCCTTGACACAGCTGTGGTGCAATACAGATATAAAGCTTTGGTGTTGAAGGGGAAAGTAATCATACACAGGCTGTGCTGAAACAACAGTTAGTTTTACTGAAATAGATTCTGTACTTAACCATGAGAACACATTTGGTGGGCAACAAATATTACAGGAAATTATAGGCAGCAATCCCCTAATGTCCTCCCCTATCAGCAGGACTTTGGCGTCTCCAAGTGGGACTAGTGCGCAGGCCACAACTCAACACTGCGCACCTTCCCACTTCCAGCACACCATACAAAAAATCAGTAAACACGCTATGCAACGTACAACATCTAACAAGAATAAGATCACAGCGTGTAATGGACTTAATGTTCCCACCTCAGACAGTGTCTGGTGAATGGTAGCAGTACTGCAAGGCCTTGCAATGAGAACAGTCTAGTCTCTGATCTTCTTTTCTTCTGCTAGCAATTTAAGAGAAAGATTTGTAATCCAAGGGCTCTCTGGTTAATGAGTGGTGTGAAATAAACTGAAACTGTAGTCTAACTGTGAGAGGTACCTGTACACTCTCTCCTGGGAGCACAACTCCAATGAACGGCACCAACAGTTGGTTTAGGCTTGAGGCCTTTGCACGTGTGGCTTTATGTCCCACCGCGACAGCGTGGAACTATCAGTCCCAGCAACACTACCAAGGCAGCCTAGATGTGTGTCAAACAGTATAAGACTTTGGGCATGAGCCCTCTCACCACACGAGGTCCAGGCGGATGGATGCCTTCACTCCTCACGGTCTCAGTCCGGTCTCTAGCAATCATCCGGTTGTCTGATTCTCCTCCAGAGCCGATCGGAAGTCCTCTGTCACCCTTCTTGAGATCGATGGCTTGCTTCTGCCGAAAGTAGGCCGGAATTCCGTAGATCGCACCGAAAGAGGGAGAGAGAGGGAGCTCCTCCAGGGCGTATGTCCCAGGGACCAGAGAGAGCTAAAATGGCCACCACCCAACCTTTTATCCCCTTCCCAGCATGCCTTGCAGCCCCGAGTGTTCATGGGTAAGTCCTTCACATCACTCCTCACATGCTTCTTGGAAAAACAAAAAATGGTGCAGTCCATTCCACATTTTCACCACTAGATGGTGCCAAACACCTATTTAGTACACCAGTCCATAGAATAACATTGTAAAACATCAATATGTCTTTGGAGAGGCAAAAAACTGTCCCCGCTACAATAAAAATGTAGTAGCTCCAAAAAGACCCAAAGAGAAACATCCAAGTTAGCATGTAATAAAGAGAATTCTGAAATTGGGATTTTATATTAGTTTTCTACATTGGGGAACCCCCAGAGCTCCCTGTAGTCTATGCACAACAAGAGTAGAGCAAGGTACATGAGGTATTTTCTACAAACAGATAAAAGAGAGGCTCCATATATATATATATATATATATATATATATATATATATATATATAGTAAACATAAGTAAAAGGATGGGATATTTATGGGTAGGATGCAAAAATAGTATAGGGCTTTGGGAAGGACAGTATCCTTGGGTGCAAGCCATCTATTCCCAGTGATTTTTTCATCTTAAGTTTCCCAAGTCAAATTTTATAGAGGTGCTCCCTGTGATGTGTCATGCGGATAAGCATTGCAGTTTTGGTTACTGAAGCCCCTCGTTTCCCTTGTGAAGACTGAGGAGAAGAATAAATTCAATACTTTTGCCATCTCCCCATCCTTTGCAACCAGGTTACCTTCCTCATTCTTTATGGGGCCAATATGGTCTGTCCTCCCTTTTTTACTGTTTACATACTTAAAGAATTCCTTGGCATTTTGTTTTGCTTTCCTCCGTTATGTGTCTTTCGTGTTCTATCTTAGCTGTCCTAATTGCACCCTTACATTTCTTGTTGCATTCCTTATAAAGTCTTAATGCTGATGATGATCCCTCAACCTTGTATTTTTTGAAGGACTTCTCTTTTGCTTTTATATGCATTTTTACATTGGAGTTTTTTTTTTTTTAAATTCCACATCAGACTCAACCAGAAAACAGGAGAGCGAGACAAGCTCACGGTAACTCAGCCCTTCACGTCTCGTCTATGGTCTTGCATCACGTGTGCTTTTACATTCATTTGCTTTTATTTATTTTTTATTTATTTTTTTCTCTTCCTTTTTTTTTTCCCTCCTTTCTTCTTTTACCTTTTTTCTTTCATTCCTTATATATATATATATATATATATATATATATATATATATATATATATATATATATATATATATGTATGTATGTATGTATATATATTTATTTTTATATATATATATATATATATATATATACTCCAGCATAAAGAGAGAAACAAAAAAAGAGAGTCACTCTTAAATAGACTTTCTTAGTTGTGGCCATCATTTCATAGAAAAAATCCCGCCCCTGGGTTGCTACCTTTCCTTCATCTTTTAATTCCCCACTGGTCCTAACCCCCCCCCCACCTCCCTTCGGTTCTGTCGGTCAGCTTTTAGGTTTAGTTTTGCAATTGCTATCTAGGTCTCAACTGTCTATTTCTATCATTGCCTGTACGATTTTTTCTGACACTTTAAATGCTCTCCATTGCTCCCAGACTGTTCTAGCCTCCTCTCCCACATCTCCCCGACCCAGGTATTTCATTTCGGATATATAATCAACTTGGTATATTCGTTCTTTTATGGATGGCCTCTGTGGGTGTAGCCAGTTTTGGAATTAGGCCCTTTGCTGCATTCAGCAAAACCGGGACCAGAGTCGAACCAATACCGTTTTTTTGGCCTATGCGTTCCATGGAACAAACAGGTCAAGGGGTTTCATATGATCTTTTCTCCTTTAATTTCTTCTATATATTCTAAAACTTCTCTCCAGTTCTCCTGTATTCTCGGGCAATCCCACCAGACACGCATTGTGGTTCCTACTTGGTTACATTCCCTCCTGCATAGCGCAGAGTTATTAGGGTATATTTTATTCATTCTTTCAGGGGTCAGATGCCAGCGAACCATACATTTATAGTTTGTCTTAATTGTGGTGATGTCAGTAGCATAATTAAACACTGCACCTATCATTTGTGAGTCCTCTAACTTTTTCCCGATGTCTTGTCCCCACTTCTCTACGCATGTCAGTGTTCCTCTAACTTTTTCTGCTTGTCCCCACTCTCTAAGCATGTCTGTTAATATCCCTGCATATAGTGCTGTTAATATCGCAATAGTTCCATGTTGTAATGGTTTTCCAATGGAGCATAGTTTTTCTATTGCATTTAATGTTTTATTGTCTCTAATTGGCTGTGGTAAAGTGCTCACAAAGTGTTTTAATTAAAATTATTCCCATTCGCTAAAATTTTCAACCCCTTCCTGTGTTTGAAACTCATTTCTCAACCTTATTTTCCCTAATGTAACAATTTCCCCTAATCTTTTAGTACCCAAATTCTTTCCCATTCGTGTCCTATTACCGGGTGGAAAGAAATTTGTGTCAGCTAATGGGACTAATGGAGAGTTGTATTCAGATTTTTCCCGCTTATATAATGTGTCCCATATTTTAAATACATTTTTCGTTATACCGTGTGTGTCCGTGTCCATTTTCCTAAATTTAGGTGGAATCCAAACGTTCTTATTTAATTGTGTCAAACTTATTGTGTCTTCCATCTGTGCCCATTTCTTTTGAGTGTATATGTTTGTCCATTTAACTAACCTTGCTAAAATTACGGCATGGTAATATCTCCCTTTTTTTTTTTTACGACTTAGAGTGGGATAGTTTACTCTGGCCTTTTTGCCCTGCCAAATGTATTTCAAAATTATAGTTTTTTATTATCTTGAAAAAGCTTTGTGGAATTCTAGCGTCTAATGGGGAGCATTTGAAACGTATATATTATTTTTGGTAGAACCATCATTTTAAATGCATTGATCCTCCCTACCCAGGAGATCTGTCTCTTTGCTAGCTATTTCAAGTCTTGTTTTATTTCATTAACTAATGGGATATTATTGGCCGCGTATAGTTTTTCTACTCTAGGTGTAATCTTTATTCCTAAATATGTTAATGTTTTTTTTTCCCAGATAAAAGGAAATGTTTTCTGTACATCTTTTTCTTCTTTTGCGTCTATTCCCAGGTTCAGGATTATCGTTTTTATAGGATTAATTTTAAAATGAGAGAATTCCCCATATTTTTTTATTTCTTTCATAACATTGGGAAGAGAGAGTCTCGGCTTGGTCACATATAGGAGTATGTCTTCTGCGTACGCCGAAACCTTATGCTCCTCCTCTCCTACTCTCACCCCCCCTATATCCGGATTGCTCCGTATCCTGGCCAATAGTGGTTACAACGATATTACATACAGGAGGGGCGAGAGCGGGCAACCCTGTCTTGTTCCGTTCATCATTTCAAACACAGACGACACACTACCGTTGACCTTTACCTTTACAGTCGGGTAATTATATAGGTTTTCCACCCATTTCATGAATCTAGGTCACAATCCTATAATTCGCAGAGTTTCCATCATAAACCCCCAGTCGACTCTATCAAAAGCTTTTTCAGCATCTATTGACATGAGTACGACTGGGGGTTTCTTCTTGCCATCCCAGAAACAATAGAGTTCTTAAACGATTATCCCGCCCTTCTCTCCCTTTTATAACTCATGTCTGATCTGCGTTTATTAAATCCGGCATTAATGCCTTTATCCTCGTTGCCAATATTTTTGCATAGATCTTTATGTTTGCATTCAATAATGCTATTGGACGGTAATTGGAACAAAAGAATACCGTCTTTTTCCGTTTTGGGATAATTTAAATATTGGCAAGGAGAGATTCTTTCCTTATTTCTTCCTTTTCTACCAGTCTATTGAAATAGTTGCATAGCTCTGGGACCAAGAGTTCTTACATTTTTTTATAGTACTTAATCAGTAACCCGTCCGGACCTGGACTCTTTCCTCCAGATGTTTCTTTAATGGCTTTGTGGCCTTCCCACTGCGTTATTGGGTCTTCTAGGAGTTCAGCATTTTCTTGCAAGAGCTTTGGTAAATTAGCTTCTTCTAAGTATTCCTTAATTTTTGCTCCTGAGTTTCTCCCTTTCTGATTAAATACAATGCACTATAGAAGGTCTGAAAAGCCTCTGCAATTTCTGAAGTCTTATATTTTATCTGCCCTACTTGTTTTTTTATTTTTTCAATATAGTTTATGTTTTTTTTTTCCTTAGATATTCTAGCAAGGTATTTCCCCGGTTTATTCCCCTATTTGTATCTTTCTTTTGCTACATTCTTGAATATGTTTCTAGTTTCAAGTTCCATCAATTCTCTAAGTTGAGCCCTTTTTATGACTATTTTCCAGTATGTTTCGCTTTCTCCTTGATTTTTGTGTTTTTGTTCAAGGTCTTGTAACTCCCTTATTATCTTTTTTCTGTTTGCTTCTCTTGCCTATTTTTTCCCTGCCCCTATGGAGATTAACTTACCCCTAAAGCATGCCTTGTGAGCTTCCCATATTGTCGCCGAGTTAACGTCCGGTGTGTTATTTGTCAAGAAATATTGCTTAATCTCTTTTTTTACTGCATCGCATACTTCTATATCGTCTATCAGATCTTCGATTAAATTCCACATCCCTTTTCTTTGTTCTATATCATTGAAACATATTCTAACTATTACCGGGGCATGGTCAGAGATTGATATTCTACCTATTAAGGTTTTATTTACATGTTCCAATACACCGTGGTCTACCATTAGATAATCTAATCTTGAATACGTATTGTGCACAGATGAATAATATGTATAGTCCCTTTTATTTGGGTATACAATTCTCCAAGGGTCTATTAATTGATGATTTACATTGGAGTTAAGCCATCCAGGAATTTTGTTAAATTTAATACCCAATGGGATGCATTGGCTAATGCCCTTATATAAGATGTTCTTTGTTCCTAAGATTTTATCTAATTTTATACCTTGTAGCAAGGTTCATAGTTTAAGGAAGCAGTAGATCCACTAATACTTTATTTCTAGTTTGTGCGTCTACTATTTGAAACATGACATTGTCCTGCAAGACATTTAGTAGCTGCCTATGTATGGATAATTAAAATCCCCCATTATGATAACACTTCTCATTCTTGCTGCTAATCTAAATTGTGATATGAGATCTGTCTCCCCCTTCTCCCTCAGGTTAGGGGGCCTATAGCATACTCCCAGTATTATTTACCCCTTAGATTTATCCCTTTGGAGCTCTACCCATAAGGATTTCACCTCCTCCCTAGCTCCCTTAGTGATGTCATCTCTCACATTCACTTGTACAATATTCTGCATATATAGGCATACCCATCCCCCTTTGTTACCCTCTCTATCCCTGCAAGGGTATTCCCTTGAATGGTTGCCAGCCAATCAGGAGAGCTGTTGAATTGGGCCTCTGAAAATCCAACAAAATACAAATCCTCCTTGTACAACAGTATATTTAGTTCACCCATCTTGTCCGCCAGGCTCCTGCCATTGGTGAACATGTCATGTAGTTTAGACCGGTTGCATACTATCATCTTATGGGGTGTTCTGAGATTGCAACTAAGACTTGTTACTATAGTTACCTTGGGTTTATGTGCTTTAGTAAACCTACCACTAATGCCACCAATACTATACTCTGGAATATGTTTTGCGCTGAGTAACTCTACCTCTAGGACCTCCCCCGTTGCCAAGTTTAAAAACACCTCTAACATTTTGGCCATCTTTACTCCCAGCTGATCTGTACTCTCCTCATTTAGGTGCAGTCCGTCCCTTCTATAGTACTGGTGATCGACTGAGAAGTTTGCCCAGTCCTCCAGGAACCCAAACCCCTTACTACACCAGCTCCTCAGCCACTTGTTAACTTCCCCATTCTCCCTCTGCCTTTCTAGTGTGGTTCGAGGTACCAGTAGAATTCCTGAGAATACTACCTTGGAGGTCCTTTTCCTCAATTTATCCCCCAAGTCCCTAAAATCATTCTTTAGGACACTCCTGCCTTTGACTTTGTCATTGGTGCCAACATGCACAATGACAGCCGGGTCTTCCCCAGCCCCTCCCAGTAATCTGTCCAGCAGATCCGTGATATGCCAAACCCAAACACCCGGTAGACAACATACAAATGTAAAAAAAATCCAACAAATGTGAATCCATATAGAGCCCAAGATAAAACCAATCAAGTGCCATCTCCAAAGTGAATGTATCTGTTCTGCCACCTTCAAATCACAAGCTGTAAAACTAGGAGGTCTAATCGTGCTTATGTAATATCCACAGACAGCCCTGGCATCAGGTCATCGAGTTAGAATGCACTCAATAATATTCAACATGTAGGGGGAAAAAAAGAAAAAAACTCTACAGTGTAACCCATGAAACTGTGCAAGTATTAAATATAAAGGAGGGTACTCACATATTAAAAGTCAAACACATACATATATAGAAATAATTCCTCTCCAGTTTGAGTGGGCGTGAGAATGTCTTAGCTAGCTCTGCCCTACACATTTCATCACAAAGGATCCTGGACTCAGATGCCCCTTGAAGACATCCTCTGCAACATGAGTTATACATTGCCCCTTTGTTGTACTCTGTGTGGCTTAATGCTGACATTCCTTTAGAAAGACAGTCGTAAAGCAATTATTAATGTCCTCCATTGTAAGTAAACTCATAATGCTGTTCAACACGAGTGCCATAGAAGCACCTTGACTTAACTGTTTATACTGTATGTTAAACACATTTTTTCTATAAATTATAAAACAAAGTATAATTGAATATCAGGACTCAAAGGTTAAAAGGCATATACAACAGTCGTCATCACATTCTGATATTATGACAAAATGTTTTTGTCTGATAATAAATATACTGTATATACAATGCAACTAATTTACTGAAGTTGCTTTTTTCCCCAGGGACACTTCTACTTCTGATCATGAAAAACATTTGGATATGAAAGAGGATAAAGAAGTAAAATGGGGAACTTTCTCCATGATATATATATATATATATATATATATATATATATATATATATATATATATATATATATATATAATCTGTTCTGTCACATTATTCTTGTATTCCAGGCCCTGGGGTTCACCAAGAACCTAAAACGTGTCTCAGTAGATATTTGTGAATGATTACAGAAAAAATGTATGAATAAAATATTGTACTCTTCAGGCTGCTATATAGCTTGAGGACACTAATAAATCCAGTTATTAGTTCAATTGAAAAAATATTACATCTATGGCCAAGTGGTAAAGAACAACCAAAGGCATTAACCAAACCTCCCAGGGTGTAAATTACAAAGGGGCATATTTATAAAGCAGTAAATTGTCATTCACAAAATATTTACTATAGGTTAACCTTCCTCATGCATGTGTTTTTAATGTCCAGATAATGATTTATTAGAATATTTCAAGATAATTCAATACGCAAGCTTAATGAAGCTTAATGATGCTGATTTACTTATGAAGTTGAAAAGGATCTTCACTTAAAATAATTAAATATTCACTTTAATTACTCAATCATTTAAAACAAATCCTGTTTAATCATTTTATTTTCGCATTACTTGGTATTTAAAGTGATAGCCTTATTCTCCAAGAATCATCCATACAAACCCACTACTTATTGGCCCTTAAACCTATTTTGCATCACAGGATTTTCTGCCTCCTTATTACATCCCTCACAAACTGAATTCACTGAAGTCTATGCATGCCCCATTCATAGTGGCATACATAGTAAATACTTCAAGGATACAATTTGGTTATTTGTGTATGATTGTAAAAGTAAATGAGATGAAATGAAAAGATTTTTGCTCGAAGATAAATTGATGATTGAAATCAGCACAATTTCTCCTTAAATGTAAATACACTTTGCAAAGAAATAATTGACTTAGCTTAGAGAATCACCCCAATTCGATAAAATATTTGATATTCTGGCCACATATGTACAAATAAGTAATGTATTTACTGCAGCTGCAACCTTTACTGCTTCCTAGAAAAAGTGTTCAACTACAAATAAACAGCCCTGGAAGATATTGTATTACCTATGATAAATAAGGTGCAGATGACCGAGAAGCAGGTACTGTAGCAATATTGCAGCAGAAATTAGATCAATTTGAGAATCACATGCGCCGAAATAACATCCAAATCATAGGTTTACCAAAAAGAGTAGAAGGTCAGAGTCCAGGGGAGTTTGTGGAAAAATGGTTGAAAGCTACCTTCCCTGATGCTGAATTTTCTTGTGCGTTTATCATTGAGTGAGCACATAGGATACCTGCAAAACTGCTACAACCTGGTGCCCCCTCAAGGCCTTTCTTAGCACGTTTATTGAATTGCAAAGATCGTGATTTAATCCTGCAAAAAGCCCATCAAAAGGGTCTGATAGAATATGAAAATGTGAAAATCTCAATATTCCCAGAGTTACAAAAACAGCGGACGGGCTTTAATGAGATAAAACGGAAGCTACGAGAAAACAGGGTTGTATATTCAATGTCATATCCAACACAGTTAAGAGTGGAGGATAATGGGAAGTTGTTGTTTTTTCCACAGCAGAATCAGTTAATGAATGGTTGCGAATTAACAAAGAGATACCTTGAATAATGGCTACTGAACTCTCAATAACAAATGTTTTTATTTTTTTTGGTACTGACATTCCTCTTGGAAGGAAGTGGGTTTTTTTTCCCCTTTTTTTTCCCACAGCACTCTTTTTGGACACTTGGGGCGGTAAATATTATGAACATGGAATATGAATATGAATATGAATATTGAATGTTTCAAATGTATCTGAATGAATAGAAATTTATATTGATACTAATACAAGGTATGGTTTGGGTGGGGCAGGGTTAAGTCAGGGGAGATATATATGCACAGTTTAAGGGTGCTTAATTAAGTTGTTTTTTTTTTGTTATGTTTTTTTTTTTGCTCTACACAGTTCAATTTGTTTATTTACTTATTTGCTTTTGTTATTCTTTTTTTTCCTGTTTTTTTTTCTTTTTCTTTTTCTTTTTTGTCTTATGTAACAACATATAATAGGCAAATGGAGTTCATGGAGTTAGTGTTATGGAAATAGCCCTCTTGGGTGGGGGTCGGGGGACAAAGAGGGGCCGGGAGCGACCTACATATTTTGGGGAAGTAGGAGTTCTCCTGTTTAGCCCCTTATATTTGAAGAGTCCTTGGGCTGTTGTGCTCCCTTTCCTCTTTTTTTCTTCCTTCTCTCTTCCTCCCCCCTTGATTGGTGGGTGGGGGCGAGAGGGGGAAAGGATAGAGCTGTAAATATTTAAATATACAGGCTGGACACCTTACGAATTGCATGCGACTTAGGTAATTCTAGTTACATGCAATGTCTTATTGTTTTCACTTTTTTGCCTTGAATTATTAAGGTACACTGAGGGTACTAGACATGGAATAGAGATAGAAACGTTGCTGCTGGAAGCAGCCCCACCTCCCCGCTTGATACAGATGACTAGCAAAGAAGTTAGGAACTTAAGAGAGTGTTGCCCCTGGAGACCATCAATCTTAGGGAAAAAAACACATGAATGAATATGAATGAACAATGTACTTTTTTATCATAGAATGTAAGGAATGGGTTCAACCACTAAGAGAAGTCAGATATTAATAACTATTGGACAAACCAAAGCAAAAATAGTATGCTTGCAGGAAACGCATATGATAAAGGAGAATTTAAAATATTTCAAGAAACCACTCACATCACACATCATACTCCAGGGGAGTGTCTATGTTGATACATCGCTCAGTGTTTTGAGAATGTATTAACTATAAGGTTTCATTTCCATGGACGTTTTTACAGACACTTTTTTTAGGCTTTTTTACAGCTTAAAAACGCCTTTTCTTTTTTTCTTTTTTTTCTTTTTTTTTTTTGAGCTGGAGCTCAAAAACGCGGCAGGTAGCGTTTTTGAGCGTTTTTGCACGTTTTTGAAAGTTTTTTAATGTCTGCCGTTTTTACAGCTCTATTGCTGGAGCTTCAGAACACACTGGTCCTGTTTTTTTTTTTTTTGTAGCTTAAAAATGGCACAGCCATCTACAGCTCAAAAACATCATGGTGGGCATGAGGCCATAGACTAACATGGAGAGCTGTTTTTAAGCTGCAAAAAATGCTCAGAAAAGTGGCTGTAAAAACGTCCATGGAAATGAAGCCTAAATGTGACTCTGAAGGTATGTATGTATTTATCTATGGAACACTATATTCTTTACCATTCGTTTTGATGGGAATTTATAACCCACCTCATGTTTGTGGCCCAATATCCTGATGCCTATGTGATGTGTATGGGGGATTATAATATGCTATTGGACCCAACGTTAGATAGATGTTGAGGGGTTACCCCTAAACGGGCCAGTAGAGAGAACACCCTGAAAAGACTTATGGCTGAAGTAGGCTGAACTGACCTGTGGAGAACTAGGAATCCACAAAGCAGGGTTTACTCACGGGCGGCCCCAGAAGGAAGCTGTTTGTCACGTATAGATATGGTCTGTGGGAATGATAAAGTTCAACCATTGGTACAATCAGTTGGATGCCTTCTTTGGGGGGTAACCGACCACTCACCATTAATGTTTGGACTAAATATTGGCCCTAGGGGTAATCGTCCAACTTGGAAAATGCACCCATATTGGCTAGCACAGATTTGGCCCAATGATCGTATTCCAGAACAATTAAATATTTTTATTGAGGCACACAAGACCTATGTAATGGATGGTAATGTATGGGATGCATTTAAGTCATTTACAGGGGGCCCTGAAATCAACTATATCACATGTTAAACGTATTAGTAGGCAAGGGGAGGAGGCAGTGGGTAAACAGTGTATAAAAGTGGAGGAGGAGTTTATATCTAACCCCTCGAGTGAAAATTAGGCAAAATGGGATAGCCTACTCAGGTCATGTAAAAGCCAAATAGAAATAGCGAAACAGAAACAATTTTTTGAACAGGGGAACCAAGCTAGTAGTACCATTTATAGCCAAACAACAGTCATCGTTGCTTTTCTCTAAGATACAAAACGGACATGGTTCTTTAGTGTGTATGCTGGATGAAATTTTGAAATGATTCCATGAATACTATGTTAGAATGTATGCCACTTCATTAACATGTACAGAGAAAGATATAGTGGGGTACTTGGAGGAAGTAGAATACCCAAAATTAACAAGAGAAAATGCGAAATTAATGGATGAGGAGATTACTGAGGAAGAAGTAAAGGAAGCGATTAGTTCATTGGCAAATGGTAAATCCCCAGGTCTAGATGGTCTACCTTGGGAGGTGTATATCCGGTATGTAGACCTGATAGCCCCAATATTAACTAAGGTATATAGAGAGGCTTTTGATAGAGGCAAACTCTAGTATTTAATGTATGAAGCAACAGTAATTTTATTGTTAAAAACAGATAAGGACCCATGTGAATGCACCTCATATAGACCAATATCCTTGCTGAACTGCGACTATAAAATTTTGGCCAGGGTACTGGCCAAAAGATTAAATACTATAATAACTTCTATAGTACATGAAAATCAGACAGGGTTTATCTCCTCTCTTATTTGCTATTACTATTGAGTCATTGGCTTTAAGATTCGATCAGTCAGAAGAATATCTGGGTATAGAGATAAGAGATAGTATAGAACAGATTGGACTGTATGCAGACAATGTTATATTATACATGTGATATACACATGGTACTCTGAGGAAGGCTAGGAGTATAATAGATACGTTTGGCCGGTATTTCAACTCAAGATTAATTGACAAAAATCCTTTCTTATGCCATTTCATCAGGAGTTGGAAGAGGATGGGACGACAGACACCCACTCAAAATAGTGGAGTATTTAGGGATCCACATAACAATACAACCTCAGGCTGCATAGGTGGCCAATGTGTACCCATTGATGGAGTATATTAATGTTAAATTGAAGATCTGGAGTAAATTACCTTTGTCAGTGGTGGGAAGAATAAACTTAATTAAAATGATTCTACTACCAAAATGCATGTATATCTTTTCACACTCCCCAGTGGCAGTGCCCACTGGGGCAGTGGGCTTAAGGTAGATGTAAAGTAAAACTTACAACATTACAGCGCCCAAAGGAAGAGGCAGGGTTGGCGCTGCCAGATGTTTATTTGTACTACTTGGCAGGACAAATGAGACATCTGCAAAATTGGATTGTACAGAAACAAACCCTGGGAGTAGAGAAGTATCTTTTAAACATATTACAGGTTGAGAACTTCTTGGTAGCACTAGAGGTGAAGTGTACACATATATGAAGGGTCAAAATCTCTATGTTTTTACTTGCACAATTAGTATGGGGAGGTTAAAAAATTAATGGGCTTCAGGGATATCCGGCAAAGAATTGTATGCATTTGAGGATAGTATATTTTGTAAACAAAAATAAATTGCAACTCTGGAACAGGTATATCAAACTGGGAGCATATGTTCCTTTGACTATTTAAAGGCACACTATAATATAGTTGACAATTTTTTTTTCCGATTTTTACAGTTAAGACATGCGTTAAGCACCCAATTCGGTAGTAAAAGTAGGGATATACCCAAGTTCCCTCTTATAGGGATATTGAGAACACAGCGACCAAAGGGATTAGTGTCCAAGCTGTACACATACTTGATGCAGGCTAAGGGAGAATCCACTCCCGATCAAGAGGAAGTGGCAAACACTATGTACATCTATGACAGATGAGATCTGGAGGGAAGCGGTTAAATCACATGTGACAGTCTCACCTGCAAGTAATAGATTGATACAGTTTTATATAATACACCAGGTCTACCTTACACTGTATAAATTAAGTCTGATGGGGCAAGTATCAAATGCGGAGTGTGCAAGATGTCACCTCCCATGGGCTGATTTTGAGCATGTAATGTGGTCTTGTCAGAGTGTTAATAGATATTGGATGCAGGTCCTAATATACTGTCGGATGTGATGGGAGGAAGTGTCCCCCTCACCTTGAAAGCATGCCATTTGGGACTATTTTAGAATCAGAGGTGGAATAAATACGCTAAGATCTGTCTACAAGAAAATGTATTTATGGCACGCAAGCAAATTGTACTTGGATGGATGCAACAAATGCCTCCCTCAAAGGAACAATGGCTTAAAGTGGTATATCAAAAACTCCCATATGAGAAATTACTGTATAGAGGAACACCTCAGAAATATCACAGAATTTGGGTTGAGTGGTTGAACTCAGCATTAACGATTGGTGTTGAATAAGTAGAAGAGGGGCATAGATAGAAGGGAATTCTGAGTATTTGAAGTCAATGAAAGGGGGTGAGGTGGAGCTGCAAATAGGGTAATGGGGTAGGGGCACTGTGATTGGGGATGAGAGAGGGAGGAGAGTGGGGAGTGAGCCCTGCAGCCCTTCAACCCCCCCACCAAAATTGCACATATTTTCTTTTAAAGGTTTTCTGATCTTTGTGTTTCTTTTTTTTTTCAATGTGAAATATACTGTATAATCTGTATTTCTTATTTGGATTATGAAAATGCATTTATGATATAAGAAAAGAAAAATGAAGAAATGTGATATAACCGAACCTTGTAAATGCTATATATGAAAGAGAAAAATAAAAATGTATTAAAAAAACCGAATAAACAATACTAAATATAACTCACCCTCTTCCTAACCATACTGTAGGTAACCCAAGTTCCCCAGATCAAATATACTAGAACCAGAATGCACTAGTTAACTTGACAATAATTCTATGACTAACTTTCCTACCTAAACATGTTTAAGGACATTTGCTACACTGTTACTAAAATACTGTTTATATTTTATTAAAAACTGACAAATAGACATAAAAGTAAAAAAGTATAATTTTAGTAACCACTTTTTAATCTTTTTTTGCACATTTTATTGTACACTATTCTCACTGTTGCACTATCAACGAGCATATCCCACCTGTTCCTCATTTTAATCATGGGATTACACTGATGGCATCATCAGGACAGTTTTCCTAGGATAATTACATTCATACATGTAGTTAATTTTATTGAGTGTGTATTTGATGTATCATATTAACAAAAATAAAAAGTAAATCGTAATTTTGTTACGTAAACTGTAAAGAGAGAAATATTTTTATTAAAACTTACCTGATATGATGCATTTAGCAAGCCCCCTGGTTGGTTTGCATGTTCTTCATTATTTGACATTTGAGAGCTATTTGGAGTGAAAACAATCAGGTCACTCTTTCGTTGTAGTGAATTTGAACATACTCTGTACTGAGTTTGTTGAGAGTACATCCAACTACCTCCAGTGTTCGAACAGATCTTGTAATTTTCTTTCAGGTCATTCACTTCATCTCTGCATTTTTGCCATCTTAAAATAGTAAAGGCAATTAGTGTAATGAGAAATATGCTTGATATTACACAGATGGCAACCACCAAGTAGATATTTTCTTCAGTAAATTCTTCAGTAATTCCTTTGGATTCTTGATTATCATAAAGAATTTCCTCTCCAGATTCCACCAAGGAGATGACAATTTCTGTTACTGCTGTCATGATTGGCTCTCCATGGTCTCGAGCCACCACTATTAGTCTATATTCTTCATTATCTGAATCTGTAAATGCCCGCTTTAATCCAATTTCTCCTGTTTGATGAGATATAACAAATGGGGCTTTTCCTGAGAGATCCTTAAAATAATAAGACAACAGAGCATTGTATCCTGAATCAATATCTATTGCTCTCATTTTAGTGACTAAGTGTCCAGGCTGAAATGTTTTTGGAGTTCTTATTGCCAAAGCAGGAAAAAGTGGCATAAAAGTTGGAGCATTGTCATTGATATCCTCAATAAAAATATTCAGGGTAAGATTTGAGTCAAGAGGCGGTAGACCAGCATCAGTTGCTTTTATGTGACACTGGAAATAATGCACTTGTTCATGGTCGAATGAAACTAAAACAAATACTTTTCCATTCTCTGGATTGATAGATATATAGGAAGACATGGGGATCCTATCTACAGTGCTGTCACCAACAGAATATGTGATGAATGAATTCTGCCCCACATCTGGGTCAGATGCTGATGCTGTATACACATGGGACCCTGGCGGATTGTTTTCTTTAATAAAGATTGTATCAAAATGTTTATGAAACATTGGGGCATTATCATTTATATCACTAATATCAATTTTAAGAGTCTTTGAAACTGAAAGTGGTTGTGTTCCTTCATCTCTTGCTACTATTACAACTTCATACTGAGATGTCATTTCTCGATCCAACTTTCCATTCACAATTAAAGAAAAATCTCGCTTGAATGCTGGGTGTATTTTGAAGGGTGAAGAATCAATGATATTACAGCTAACTTTTCCATTTAATCCTGAATCCTGGTCATGTACACTTATGATGGCAACAGTTGTTCCTTGTGGAGAGTCCTCAGGAACAGATACAGCAAGTGAAGTTACTGTCATCTCAGGGGGATTGTCATTGACATCTAAAATAGTCACTAGAACTTTACAGTGTCCAACTAATTGAACATCCCCATTATCTACAGCATCAATTTGTATTTCATACATCTGTGCTTGTTCAAAATCCACTCCTCCAGTCACCTTTATTTCCCCTGTATGCTTGTCTAAGTTAAATATGTTGCTGACGTCTTCCTTTGTTGTTTTGCTAAATAAATATAAAATGTCACCATTTTTGCCTTGGTCTAAATCTGTGGCATTTACTTGTAGTACTAATGATCCTTTTGGAGCATTTTCAACCACACTGACTTGATAAAATGGATGACTGAATGTTGGAGAATTGTCATTAAGATCTTCCACTGTGATAATGATTTGAGATGTACCACTTAACCTTGGCTTACCACCATCATAAGCTGTAATGGTAATATTGTGAACAGCCTGCTTTTCTCTGTCTAGAGATTTTTTTAATACAAGTTCTAATGATCTGATCTGATTCATATATTTCTGAAAATCCAGAGAAAAATAATCACTGGCACTGAGCTCATAATTTGTAACAGCATTTGTCCCAAGATCTGGATCAGCTGCTCCCTCTACATGGAAACGAGCCCCTGCAGGCATTACTTCAGAGATTACAAGGTTACTCACAGAGGATGGAAATGCTGGTCTATTGTCATTTATATCTTCTATCTCTATATCTACGAGATACATCTGTACAGGTTTATCCACTATAACCTGCAGAGGAATCATACACAACTGTATGCCTGGACAAAGCAGCTCTCTGTCAATAGTCTCTTTAACAAAAAGAATTCCATTCTGCAGATTCACCTGGAAATATTCCTTCTCATCTCTAGAGACAACACGCAACATTCTTGAATTAATCTCACCTAAATCCAGTCCCAGATCTTGAGAAATTCTTCCAACAAAGGTGCCGTGTTTGGATTCCTCTGAAATGCTATAATGCAGCTGACACAGAACCACATCCCAAGACATTTGAAGCAAAAAAAAATGGACAATCCTGTTTATTAATTGAGAATCCAAGTTTGTGCTGGACATTTCTTAAAATCACAGAGGTTGAATGTTGTAATGTTTTCAGTAAAGATGGTATGAAGAATTACTGAAGATCCACAGCAGAGAAAAAAAATCCAGCATGGCCGATGTCAATGCAGTAAAATATTCACTATCATCAACAGGAAAACGTATTTGGTCCTCACCCTCCTCCTATAAGTTGGTGCATAGTGACATCTAGTGCCTGATATTCACGTTGCATCTCGTCTGATTAATTAAGTTGTGAGTACATTTACTTTAAATAAAATGCATACCATATGCTTTAAAAATGCATGCTATATATATATATATATATATATATATATATATATATATATATACACACACACACACAAACCTTTTAGATATTTTGCTATTTTCTAAGGAAACCATATTCTATTTCATAAATTTAAAAGATCATTTTTTTATGATGCTTTTCATAATTAATTTTCAGTTTAGTATACTGTTAAGCTTTGTGTAAATACATTTGTTACCTTTAAAAAAAAAACAAAAAAAAAAACAATAAAACATGAACAGAAAGATACAAAAACATCAGTTATCAAATTCCAAGCATGTTGCAGATATTATTTGTATATATAAAAAAATGAAACAGGTTTATTGTGGATAGTTGGACCCTGGTACACTGTTAACAGAAAGCCAAGTTTACTGAGCCCCCAGCAGAAGTAGTAGTAATTTGAGCTGGCATGACCTGTGAGTGGGTGCCATTGGCTGATGAACAGACTCTGTTTACAAAAAAATGCAGAAGAAGCATGTAGTGTAAACATATTTGCTAAGGTTTGTATTTTTTGTTTGAATTTAATGCACAGTCACACGTTTATGAATGTAACATAAAAAGCTTTCTAGAATAAAAATTAACCAGAGAAATGCAACTGTAATCCAAGATTAAAAAATGTGATGGCTATTTACAATCCATGACATAACACATTATACACGAAAGCTCTGAATTTGTGATAGTCAACAGGTTGTGCATTTATTGAACAGATACAGTATAATAAAACACTTGCAATGATATATGTAACAAACCAAAAGGGAGCAAATAAGAAATTGTATTGTTAAGGTTCCCATACATTTTATTTTTTGAACACTTCTTTGTTTCCTAACTGGTTGAAATTACTGTAAATATTGATAACAAAAATAATATTGTATATCAAACTATGCAATTCACACACAGTTTATATACCCATTTTTTGATTTAATTTCCGTGTCTATGATATTGAAGAGCCCCACATTGCAAGTAAGAGGTTGCATTTCAGTCTTTATTTTGGTCTAAAATCTAAACTACCTTTCTATTTCAATTACCAATCCAAAACATTGTAAAGCCTTGTAGCTCTGTGCTTAACTAAACACAAGACCACTTATCCCATTTCAAAAGTATAAATCAACTTTAATACACGCCAAAACGTATTCATAGAATAGATCTATTACTTTGCATTATGTGCTACAAGTTGTGTTTTATCAAGCTATTTTTTTTCTTTACTTCTCCTTTTCCCCAGTTATGGGCCTTTAACCTGCAAAACTAGGTGGAACATCCCAATGTATGTTTACTTAGTATTATTAGATTTCTTTTACACCAATTCACATTTAATGCCGTGGCTGATGTTCCTCTACTCAAAAAGGTATTTTAATTAGGTAAACAGACTATAATTTGCCTTTTTTTGCCTTACTTTCCTTATGCATGCAGCAACCTAGCAATGTATTGTGGTCTAATGACTGACCAGTTAGAGACAAATGAAGAATATTGCTCTTAAAGTAAGCTTTTATAGAAAAATTCATACTGCTATTACTAAGCACCCCACTGACTATTATAAAATATACTTTTCCAATATTTTTCAAATAAGTAACCTGGAAGTCAGAACTGCTCATCTGCTTCCTTTGTTCAGGGTAACCACCCAGGAAACACTGAAGCCATTGGATTATTATGGTAGCAAAGGAACTAGCATTTTCAGCAGGACGTAGAAGTTTTAACAATGAAAGACTAACCAAAAGCTTGAACATGGCATTCTAAGGGAAAAGATAGGACCCAGCAGTCCTATTACAATAATTATTTGACCACCTCAAGAATAATCTGTTTGATTTTAAAGTGGTTGTTAACTGACTTCTGTAAAATCATCTTATCCCCTCTGTGCCTTAATAAGATTTGTCCCTGTGCCTTTGTTCTATAAAAAATCTGCCGATCTGTACTGATATAAGCTACTCTCCAGGCTCACAGCCGATTCCTCTCCTTCTTCTCTCTCCGGCTCACAGCTGCAGTGGGTGGGGCCGAGCCATCATGCTAACATCAGTGGGGAGGAAGGGGAGAGAAGAGACAGAGAGCAAACAATCAGCTGAGCGCCTGGAGCCGTGCTCATACAAGGTACAGATTGGCAGATTGTTTACATTAAACAGACACAGGGACACATATTATTAGGGTACAGAGGGGATAAGATTATTTTATAGCAGATAGAGAATAACAGGGGGGGGGTATAGCGCAGGTATGAGCAGGAAGGGGGGAGGGGGGGGGATGACACAAACACAGGGAGAGCTGCAGACAAGAGAGCTGATGGAATCACTCAAACAGACCAGGGGCAGAGAAGGGGAGGTTATAGCCAGGCAGGATCAGACAGTTTTTTTAGGGTATAAAGGGGGAAAATTACACAGCACAAACATTGTGCTGCATAACATGCTTTAAATGAACAGTATCTGAATGTTTTTATTTTTTGGGGACGGGGGGGGTTTAACAAATGTTTAAATTTACAATGTTGTACAATAACTCATTAATTACCTTTCTTGCTGTACCAAACTTTTCAGAACGTCTACAGCAAACAACACAATTTTCATTGCAGCAAATTTTCACCCATCCTTCCTTTAAGCCAATATATACATATAAAATACAATTTCAATAATGAGATTTTAAATTTGAGGCTAGAAATTTACAAAGTTGTCTCCTCAGGACAGTATACAGTAAATAAATGTTTCAAAAGGGCATATCAATGATCCAAAGGTGAGTTCCAGAGGGCATTTAATAAGGTTTGCATAATTACACAATATTTAAATCTGTCTGACATGATCCAAGACATTTAACCAAAAATATTGGCACGACTTGTCAAAGGACAATTTATTAAAAACAACTTTATTCAGAAGCATGCAAGCATCACATTTAAATGTAATAAGCCATTATATAACTATTTAGTCTCCAGCCATTTATACTCTTGGAAAAAGGTGACCCCTGTTTATCATTGCTCAGGAACAATTTGGATGTGGTTCCTGTTCCTATTGCAAATTTTTGGATATAAATAAACTAGTGACTTTTACAAAAGGATGGGCCATGCTTTAAAGCACCTTGTGCACAGGAGTACTAGTGGAGTGATTTAACTTCTTAAGTGTAACTATGGTTCTTTTCATATTGGAAAGACCAATAAATCAGATAAATGGCATACAAAACTAGAACCTTGGGACCCCCCACAGCTAGGTATTTTGTCAAGAGAGATCAGTATAAAGCCAAAGGCCTCACTTTTACTGTGTTGGTTGGGATGCACCTGTACCCCAGAGGAAGTGATTCTGATACACAATTAGAATCAAAATGTATCTAATTTAAAAGAGACTTCTTTGAAAAAAAGGAGACATCAAAGTCAGAATTATATATACATGAGCAACGTGTACCTATACCTGCACTCTCTCCATGCTATCAGTCTTCCTTATTATATTTTAAAAGTTGAGAGACTACATTATTTGTATATTTACATGGTAAACAATGTATTTGTATATGTAATTCATGCTCAATATTGTATGATTTATATTATGCGTTTAAAATATGTTAATATCAAACTTTGTGAATCATAGGTCTATTGCTACCTATAGGTCAAAGATTTGGCCCCCCAGAATCCAAGTACACACCCTATTAGTGTTAGTCATTATATGCACCTTTAATGGTGTCTAAATGTGTTATTCCCTGGACATGGTGGGATGTGCTGGAGCCTTCTATGGCTACCCTGCCCCAATCCACATCTGGAAATTCCCATGCTTGCTACCTTGTGTGCACAGGGAGTAAGAAGTTGGGTTCACCACAGAAACAGTGACATCACAATGTTAAATATGAGCTCCATGCTGGGATGCCCATCAGAGGGAAGGGAGCAAGGCTACCACAACCAGTTGGTTAAGTGACCAGAATGGTTGAAAAAAGGCCATTTATATCACCATATCACTATGGGGAAAATTATAGTCAACAAGATTTAGCATAGGTTAGGATGTAGTTTTGTCTCCTCTGTAACATATCCATGTCAAATTATTTTGGATAAAATAACTGTAGCCCAGAAGAGCCCACTAAGTGGTTGGCTGTACAATTTAACTAACCATAGAATATCAAAGCAAAATAATTACACACAACTCAAACCAACTGCTGAAATTATAAGAATATAAAACAAAAAGCAGCGCTACAAATACATATGATCACCATTAAAAATATACATATAATCATAACATTTTACAGTACAAAGGTGCTACGAATACAAAACAGCACAAAAGGTGTGTTAAATTAAATGTTAGGGGCTGTTCGTTGTGAGGTTTGACCTTTAAAGGGAACAATTGGTGATGAACTGTGGACTCTATTGGGTAAGTTATACAATAAAGTGAAAAGTGCAAAATTGTAAACAACCACTAGATGTCCCTAGTGGGTGATAGTAAAAATAGTGCTATACAGATGACAATTTTAAAGTGCAAATAAATGAACATTGAAAAACCACCTAATATTCTGGTGGATACCAAAATGTGCAGTGTCCAAAAAAGATATAAATGTATAAAACAATATATAAATAAAGTCCAAAAATGTGTAAAATAGTTTCCAATATTCCAGTAAATTTGTGAATCCGACAAAACAAGTGACTGTTAAATCTTCCTTCACCAACACAGGTCACTCAGCCCACTCACCAGATATACATGACTCCCATTACAGAAGTCATATACAGCATTGGATTGCAAGATGGTCGTGTGATCTGACTCAACCGGCAATGGAGCCTCCAAATGATCATCAGAAAGGATAACCATCAAATCTCCGGACAACAGGGTCAAAAAGTAAAAAATGAACTTTCTCCCATGGTGAAGTACGTTGGTGTTTTATTAAAAATTAGGTGCTAAAAACACTTTAAAAGTGTACAAATTAAAAACAAGTAAGTGGATGCAGGGATGCCGTTATGCGCCCCACCTTTGTTCCACCTTGGGCGGAAGTGCCGCGTCACGCTTGACCACAACCAACGCGTTTTGTCAGCAGGTCTGATGTTATTAGGGGTCACATAAGCGGACACATCACCTCCAATGGTTAAATACTGTACTGCCGCCCAATCAATGGTCTCCAAACCAATTTAATCCCCCTCAATTCATGAACAATTTACGTATATTTAAATTTGCAATATACTATTTGACTCATTTCTCAACCAATTCATAGTAAATTAAATTGATATACAAAGAATGCCATATATAGAAAAATTACATATACTTAGCATGCGACACCTAGTGGAGACAAACGGTGTTTACCATTCCCAAGTTTGATTTGACACCATCTTAAGGTAATGAGTGTAATTAATTGTGGCGTCATTATGTGGTGGTCCAATATATAGCCTTAACCTAATTTACCTATTAGAAAATGTTTCCCATATAACACAATATTAGATTAAATTTAATTTGAAGCACCTTGTGGAATTTTGTTGAACATTACAGATACATCTTTTATTTTACAATTTAATAATTAGATAAAAACTATTTAAATCTAAATCAACATTGATACCCACAGGATTGAGAGTAGAAGGTGGCTAAACTTGAATCTTTATTGTGATGCACCTAAAGTGGTTTGAAAGGCTATGCTTGGGGAATTCTTTCTTTATATTATTAAGATGTTCAATAATTCTTGTACTTAATTGTCTCATAGTCCAATATATTGCAACCTGCAAGGGCAAGCCACCATATAGGTATTGTGAGTAGATTTACATGTAACCTGTAACCCTTCAATACTATATTCCTTCCCCATGCTAAATGATTTGAATTTATCTATTTTTCTCTTATTCTTTCTTGTGGTTTGACATGCTTCCGGCAGTAATAAAAGCCAGTTTGATAGAAAAAAAATAACTTTCTTTTTGGAGATCATGAATGTTAGGGGCTAATTTATTCTTTAGGTTAGGTGCTCTACGGTAGATGAATTGTCGATGCCTAGGGATTATATTGATTAATGTTTTATCCCTTAGTAATATTGACTAGTGTTTGTTCACAATAGGCTCAAATATTTTATAGTCTCTGTTAACCACTTTAGATCCGCCCCATCGTCAAAATACGTCATTTTTTTAAAGCTGCTGCCACATCCGAGATATCCATCTCTTCATGGGGCGGATCTCTACACGATAATGGCGGTCTCCGCGGCGTATTCGCCGCGAGATCGCCGTTATCGGTGGCGGGAGAGGGTGCCCCCCCCCTCGGCCGCTCTCCCGCGCCCTCCGCCGCTTACTGTTGCCGTCGGGTCTGCTCGTCGTCTGTCCGGGGATGCGACTGAGGGAAAAATGTCCCTCAGCCGTCCCCATACCTCTGCTGGGCGGAAGTGACGTCAAAACGTCAGTCCCGCACAGCGTCTTAAAGAGACGTATTTTTTATTTACTTTTTGTCTTTTTTTTTCTTTTGCATTTAAGTCTAAATATGAGGTGTGAGGTCTTTTTGACCCCAGATCTCATATTTAAGAGGACCTGTCATGCTTTTTTCTATTACAAGGGATGTTTACATTCCTTGTAATAGGAATAAAAGTGATCAAAGTGAAAAAAAAATTAAAACGCCCCGTCCCGACGAGCTCGCGCGCAGAATCGCATATGCGAGTATCGCCCGCATATGAAAACGGTGTTCAATCCGCACAAGTGAGGTATCGCCGCGATCGTTAGAGCGAGAGCAATAATTCTAGCCCTAGACCTCCTCTGTATCTAAAAAAATGCAACCTGTAGAATTTTTTAAACATCGCCTATCAAGATTTTTAAGGGTAAATGTTTGACGCCATGCCACGAGCGGGCGCAATTTTTAAGCGTGACATGTTGGGTATCATTTTACTCGGCGTAACATTATCTTTCACAATATATAAAAAAATTGGGCCAAATTTATTGTTGTCTTATTTTTTAATTCAAGAAAGTGATTTTTTTCCAAAAAAAGTGCACTTGTAAGACCGCTGCGCAAATAAGGTGAGAAAAAAAGTATTGCAATGACTGCCATTTTATTCTCTAGGGTGTTAGAAAAAACATACATAATGTTTGGGGGTTTTAAGTAATTTTCTAGCAAAAAAAAACTGTTTTAGTCTCGTAAACACCGAATTTGAAAAACAGGCTCGGGTCTCAAGTGGTTAAAGTTGGTTAGAAAGGCCAGATGTTCACTAGTTTAACTCTTTTGGGGTCTGTCCCCCAATAATGTCCTTCTCTCTATTTCCACTACCTGTTTGTGTATGTGTACCAAACTCTGCTCGTAATACCCTTTTTTTTAAACGTATTCACAATTATATCAGACTGTTGTAAATAATCACCCATACTATGGCAATTGAATCGGACATGCATCAGCTGACCTTTTGGGATCAGCTGGCTGTGGGGATGTAGCTTTTCCTATCCATCTCCTTGAAAAGGGTTTGGTGTTTTTCAACTCATCGGGTTTCAACAAAACCAGATCCCAGAAGCTATGTTCATATAAATCCAACTACCAGTAAACTTGAGTCCATAACAGTTACTATTAATATTAGAAATACTTTTAAACTTTCTTCTATACCATCCCATAATATGATGATATCATTAATGTATCTTTTATACAAAGATAATTCTGATATGGTTTTACTAAAGATGCTATATTGGCCACACTTAGAGTATACTTGGCTCCCATGGCCACTCCCCTAATATGGTTGTAATGGGTGCCCTCATGCAAAAAATAGTTGTTTGACATGGCTAAATTCAGGGCTTCTAACATGATTTCTTCTTGTTCTCTCTTAAGACTGGATTTACAGTCTAAAGCTTTCCTTATAGTGGATAATACAACTTCTTGTCTCAAATTAGTGTACAATGATTCAACATCTATTGTGACAATAAATGTATTATCATTGATTTAAGTGTCTTTTAAGATGTTCATGAGATGTTTACTGTCTCTCAAATAGGATGGGTAGGTTTGTTCAATGGGCTGTAAGAAACAGTCCACATACCCGCCTTTACGGGAAAACACAGAGTTTATGCCACTTATGATGGGTCTCCCAGATGGGCACTCTCACCTTTTTTTGTGAATCTTTGATAGTTGGTATATTACAGGTAATCTGGGAGCATCTGGAACAAAATACCTAGCTTCTTTCTTGGTTAGAATCCCTTTATGTTGGGCCTGCTTAACGGTCCTTTTTAGAGAGGCTTTAAGCTTATTAGTCGGATTACCTCTGTCCAGGTTTGCAGCCTGTTCATTGTCAATAGTGGGCAATGCCGTTTTCTGAATATAAGAGGCTTGGAAAATAGACTCATTAGTGGAGAGTGACGCTGTTCGAGGTGGGGGAAGATTATATAGAGAAAAGTAATGGTGCCGGAATTCTTCGAGATGTAGCAGACGTATTATGAAGCTTCACATTAGAAGAGAACATAATGAAAGAAATAGAAGTCTTGGCGGTCTGGGGTGTCAGACCCTCAATAAAGGTTTATTGTATTTATTAGCGAGAGCATAATAGGTTTTACATGTCTTTTCCCTAGCCGCAAGAGAATATTATTCAAGAAGCTGAAAGAGTTCATGCAGTTATTTGAATGTTTTAGAAGCATAGTGGCATTTAAGTCCCTTTTATGGAACGATTACAGATGAGAAATGGTAGAAAGTAATGAGAAATTGTCATGTGCACATTGTTTTTTGAGTGGTGTCCCATGCTTGATAAGCACCCCCAGGAGGGTGCAAGTTAAAATCGGCAACTCAACCAAGGGGTGATTATCATCTTGAGCATGAGTGATCATAAAGGTGAGAATCGCCTGGGTGATATTAGCCACACAGACCGAGTCAAGTAACTAATCTCCTCCCAGAACAAGTATCAAAGGTCTCAAGCACAACAGTGGTAAAGAACCACACTTATTCCTGGTTAGGGAAATAAACATTAGCAAGAGTGTATTGCATTAGACAATTTCAATTTAATGATAATGAGATGACTGAGTCAACAATTTCAGGGAGGAAAGACTTATGGATTTAGGATCTGGATTAAGTACTAGAAAGTATTTGTTATTGAGTACCGGAAATGCAAAAATAAAATCTTAGTATAATGCTTATGAAAGTGATATAAAATGTGGCGTCTCTTCTCAGATACATTAATTATTCTACAGTTAAAACAAAAGAAAGACAAGTGAATATTAGCCATGGGGAGAAAAAGGATAAACAAAAATGATCCTATGGGGGTGCTCCAGACCTACCCAAAAGAAAGCAAATATGGAAAGAAAAAGAGAGAGAGGAGAAAACAGCTCAGGAGAAAGGAGATCTAAGAAGGTCACAAAAATAATGAATAAATACGTTCAAATAGTATATGCCAGAAACTGGTGCTCTTTTCTAAGAAAGGGTTCTGGAATATAATAGGAACCCAAAAAAGGATGAACTAACACAGGGTATCATAAATAATATAGCAATTCAAAATGTAAAAAACGTAGTGCAAAAAAAAATAATAATAATAATGCTCACCCAGGGTCGGATACTGAGAAAAAAGGGGAAGGGTAGAGAAGGGGAGATGGGAGTAAGGGAATGGGGGAAGAGGTGGTGAGCCCTCTTTTCTATACTTTTTCTGTGACTATTAGGATATCCCCTATACTGGAGGGCATCAGGGCCAGAGATATCATCCCTTTGAGTAATAGATCACCCGGACATCACACTAATGCACAAGAGTGTTTGTTTGCTGTTTTCAGGAAGTGGAGAGGGGAGGCACTAGAGAACAAAAACAAGCATTCCAATCATTTCTCACATAGCAACAAACAATAAACAAGTGAGCCATAGGAAAGGGATGGAATAAATACTTTACCCTTGAGAATAAAAATGAACATTCCCCTGGGAACAGAACTTTTAAGGCACTATATGCAATTGTAGTAGAGTAGGTAAAAATATACTTTTATTTAACATACATAAATAAAAACATTGGCATGGAATGTATATGACAAAGAGGACTGGCAAAATATCTGTGTGCTAAAATTCACCAGGCCGGTGAGCCTATTTTCATAGTCATATTTGTCATTTTAGACTTTGGATTACTTTTTATATGCTTACATGTATTCAAAAAAACCTGTCTAAAATGCTGAAGTATTTTTATAATTTCTTACAAAATTTTATAAAAATATTGAATGAAAAAAATATTGAATTTAGCTACTTGCCGACCGCCCGCCGTCATATTACGGCGGGACGGTGGCACTCTTGGGCGAGAGCCCGTAGCTATACGTCCGCTTTAAAGCGGCCGCTGGGGGGCGCATCCCCGCTCGCCCCCGGTCCCACGCGCATGCCTGGCGGGTACGATCGGCGCCGGGCACCCTCGATTGCTTGTTACAGAGCGGGGAACGGGAGGTATGTGTGTAAACACATAGCTCTCGTTCCTGTCAGAGGGGGAAACGCTGATTTTCTGTTCATACAATGTATGAACAGAAGATCAGTGATTTCTCCTAGTGAGGTCACCCACCCATACAGTTATAACACACCCAGGAACACACTTAACACCTTCCCTGCACCCTAGTGTTAACCCATTCACTGCCAATGGCATTTTATAGTAATACAATGCATTTTTATAGCATTGATCGCTATAAAAATGCCAGTGGCCCCAAAAATGTGTCAAAAGTGTCCGAAGTGCCCGCCATAATGTCGTAGTACTGAAAAAAATGCTGATCGCCGCCATTACTAGTAAAAATAATTATTAATAAAAATGCCATAAAACGACCCCCTATTTTGTAAACGCTATAACTTTTGTGCAAACCAATCAATAAACGCTTATTGTGATTTTTTGAAGAATACGTATCGGCCTAAACTGTGGAAAAAACGTTTTTTTTATATATTTTTGGGGGATATTTATTATAGCAAAAAGTCAAAAATATTGAATTTTTTTCAAAATTGTCGCTCTATTTTTGTTTATAGCGCAAAAAATAAAAATCGCAGAGATGATACCACCAAAAGAAAGCTCTATTTGTGGAAAAAAAAAGGATGCCAATTTTGTTTGGGAGCCACGTCGCACGACCACGCTATTGTCAGTTAAAGCGACGCAGTGCCGAATCACAAAAAGTGCTCTGGTCATTGGACAGCAATATGGTCCGGGGCTAAAGTGGTTAAGGTATGAATTAGGAGGCCGCAGACCTGCATCAATTGCTTTCATATTTCATTGGATGTATGTTTTAAGTTCATGGCCAAACAATACTAAAGCAACTACTTTTCTATTTTCTGGGTTGATTGAGGCATATGGGGATCCTATCAATGGTACATTCAATCACTAAGTATCTTATAAAAGAATTCTGGCCAACACCTGGATCATAGGCTAATGCTGTATAGATATCAGAAGCTGGTGGACTTTTTTCCTTTAAAATGTAAAATTATGCCACAGGCCTGTTGGAATTGAGGAACATTATCACATCATTTATAATAGTTCCTAGGTTTATACACTGGACAGTGTTGATAAACCTTAGGCCGCGTACACACGATTGAACAGGTCCGCTGAAACTGGTCCGTTTTCCAGCGGACAAAAGTTTCAAAACATGCTTAGAAACCTGTCCGCTGGAAACCTTTGTTAGTACACAAAATCATCGGATCAAAATCCCACGCATGCTCAGAATCAAGTCGACGCATGCTTGGAAGCATTGAACTTTGTTTTTTCATCACGTCGTTGTGTTCTACGTCACCGCGTTCTGGTCCGAGGGGATTTTGGTCCGATGGTGTGTACGCACATCAGACCAACAGACCACTTCAGCCTGGTCCGATGAAAACATGTTTCATCGGACATGTCTGATCGTGTGTACGCGGCCTTAATCATCTACAATAACTGTAACATCATAATTATCTTGTGTTTCTTGATTTAATGGTGCATTCACAGTTAAGGAAAAACTACCCATAAATGTTGTACTTAATCTGGATGGTAAATGCTCAGGGATATTTTACTTTTTCACTTTACCCTGAATCTGTATCATGCACACTGATGATTACAACTGTTGTCCTTTTTGGAACATCTTTGGGTACAGGAAGTGATAGTGACATGAGGGCTATTTTTATAGGATTATGTCTAAAGTCTAATAAAAATGCTAAAACATAGTTACATAGTAGGTAAGGTTAAATAAAGACAATAGTCCATACAGTTCAACCTGTGTAGGTACATGTGTGTCGATGTCTATTAGACATGTGCACACTGAAATATTTTGTTTTGTAATTTTGATTTGGTCCGAAAAATAAATTTCTTTTGTTACTTTTTTAATATATTGTGAAAGATAATGTTACATCAAGAAAAATGATACCCAACATGTCACGCTTAAAAATTGCACCCGCTTGTGGCATGGGGTCAAACTTTTACCCTTAAAAATATCGATAGCTCCCCAATCATTCATTGAATATCTCCCCCCCCCATAACCCCCCCCCCCCGGGTACTTTCTGCAGGTATGGCTCATCTAAGTTACTCTACGGAGATCATCCGGGGGCTAAAACCATGTGGTTTAATATGACCAGCCGTGATCAAAAAAGCCCTAAGGAACGAACAAATGTTACGAATCAATCAACGATCGACAGTTAAAAATTGCAGGCATGGGCCCCAACCCAAGCACATTCTATGCGCATTGGTCAACACGAGGTCAGCAGTAAAACATCGTCATAAAATCCACAATTTCATCCTTCAATGCGATTTAGACTGCCTCTTCATTACAGAGCCGACTGTAACACTATTCTGGGAATTGGTGCCGGAAAATTATCGCATCTTAACAGAAAACAGAGTAGGGCAAAGAGGAGGAGGCCTGGCAGTGATCCATAAGACTCACCTCGCGATCACTAAATCAGTCCTTCAAAACCCACTTCCATTTATGGAAACCCTCACACTGCAACTACAAATAAATCCCCAGGAGACCGTCCATATTCCAATCTGCTATAGACCACCGGGTTCAAAATCGCAGCTTCTCCCACTTTGGACAGAGTTCATGTCCACTTACACCTTAAACAGCAAACACCTTTTGTTGCTCGGGGACTTCAACCTGTGGGCCAACTCCCCACAGGATCCTGTTGCCGACGCCTGCATTGACCACCTGGAAGGATTAGGTCTGCAGCAACTAGTATGTGGGCCCACACATACTTCCGGTCACACGCTCGATCTTATTTTCAGGCAAGACCTGCAAATAAACATTCAAAAAAATGAACCGTTGCCATGGACAGACCACCATGTAATTAAACTCACAATCACCATAAATACCCCCTCAACAAAAACATCAAAACCGGTGACAACACACTGGTCTAGATCGCAAAAGAAGCTCTACTCAGAGCTCTTCAAAACCACTTTAGGTAAAAAAATAAAAGAAATCCAATCACACCAAACAGCCACGGAAACATTGGATGCCATAAACACGGCTCTGATACAGTCAGCCGACCTAGTAGCGCCCAAACGTAAAAGTTGCATCCAAAAAAACAACGCCAGCTGGTTTAATGACCAGCTGTCATTGCTGAAGCAAGAGCGCAGAAGAGCAGAAGCCGCCTGGAAAAGAAGCTCTTCAGAGCAAAACCACGCCATCTACAGGGCAATAACAAAAAAATACCACAAAGAAATCTTCGAAGCCAAAAAAAAACACTTTTCCAATGCCATCACCAATGCCCTAAACCGCCCCCGCGAACTCTTCAAGATTGTCACCCAGATCATGAATCCCGTCTGTCTTGAAGCCCCTAACTCAGATACCCAAGAATTTTGCAATGAATTATCAGATTATTTCATTAACAAAATTGAAAGAATCCGTGAAAGCATTCAGCAAAACAGTACCCCCCTTTACCCCCCCCCTCAATCATTCGCCCAAAATCCATAAAAATGTACTGCATTTAACAAAGTTCACCCTTAAACTCATTTCCACCAATGCCGCCAAAAATATCATAGGTACTCAGCGAAATAGCACAGCGCCTAATGATATCATCCCCACCAAACTGCTGAAAGAATGTGCCGGTATTCTACCACCTCCTATCACGCAGTTTATAAACCAGTCCTTCAAGGAAGGTTTAGTGCCCTCCCAGTTAAAAAAGGGCATAATTAAACCCATCTTGAAGAAACCTACCCTTGACCCCAAAGACCCAACTCACTGTCGCTCCATAACAGGCCTAAACGTCCTCTCCAAGGTAATGGAGAAAGTAGTGGTACAACAGCTGCAACAGCATCTAGATACCCATAAACTACTCGGGCACAGGACAGAAACAGCATTGCTCAAAATATGGGATGACGTTCTCGAGGCCGCAGACAATCTTCTCTTCTAGTTCTGTTTGACCTTAGCGCAGCTTTCGACACTGAAGGCCACAAATTATTACTGACTAGGCTAACTGAAGTAGCCAAAGTCGCAAAAGGTGATCTATCATGGTTCTCCTCTTTTCTGGAAAACCGATCACAAATAGTAAAATTGGGACCTTTCACTTCTGAAAAACGTACGGTGTCATGCAGAGTCCCTCAAGGATCCCCTCTGTCACCGGTTCTGTTTAACATCTATCTCCGCCCTCTCTTTGAAATCATCAGTAGGCAAAAACTACTTTATCACTCATATGCAGATGACACACAACTGTATTTTCGAATCTGCAACAAAGAGTTATTGTAAACTCAACGGTGCGAAAACAGAACTCTGTATGTTTCACGCCAGTCTAAGAATCAACTTGCAACAACTTGGACACCCCCGCCCATTCTGGGCGAAATCATCACTCCTAGCTCCAAAGTCAAAAGTCTCGGGGTCATCTTTGACACCTACATGACAATGGATGCACAAATAGGGTCAGTAGTCAGTGGATCTCACCATCTGCTGTGCCTACTATGTAGACGTATTCCTTTTATTCCTAAAGAAGACATAGCAGTCGTGGTGGGAACAATCGTTAATTCCAGACTGGACTATGCAAACGCCCTCTATCTGAGACTCCCCAAGTACCAAATCTCTCGTCTGCAAGTCGTTCAAAATACGGCCGCCAGACTTGTGACGGGGAAAAAACCTGGGAATCAATCTCACCTTCGCTGAGAACCCTTCATTGGTTGCCAGTAAAATACAGAATTGCGTTTAAAGCACTCTGTCTTACCCATAAGTGCATCCATGGGAAGGCCCCCCAATATCAATGCGAAAAAATAAAAGCTCACAATTCCAATCGCGTTCTGCGATCCACCCACCAAAATCTGCTCCAGATACCCAAAGCCAAATACAAGTCCAAAGGAGAAAGAAGATTTGCGCTCCAAGGTCCCAGACTATGGAATGCTTTACCAACCAGCATTCAGTTGGAGGAGAACCACCTCGCCTTCAGAAGAAAGATCAAAACTTTTGATATCAAAGGAGAAAGGAACAACGAGCGCCCAGAGGCTATTAAGTTTGCATGTGCTGCACTATATAAGTTTTTCACTTCACTTGCATCCCCACACAGCAGGCCCCGATCGCCTCTGCCGCTACCGACGGCTCCGGTAAGCGTTGGAGGGTGCGGGAGAGCGGCAGGAGGGAGCCCCTCTCCCGCCACTGATAACAGTGATCTCACGGTGAATCTGCCACAAAGACCACCGTTATAATTTACAGGACCGCTCATACTAAGGATGGATACCTCGGTTGTGGCAGCAGCTGCTGCCATTACCGAGATATCCATCTTTAAAATACTGACGTATATGTACATGAGCGGGTCCTTAAGTGGTTAAAACAATCGTGTGTGAGCTTCATAGCATTTTTCGGTTCTGAAATGGGCAAAGAAAACAATCGAACATGCTCTATTTTTTCACAACGTTTTTAATGTTGCCATTTTTCGGGTTGTAAAAAATAGTCGTGTGTAGGCTTTAACGACGTGAAAAATCTGTGCATGCTCAGAAGCAAGTTATGAGATGGGAGTGCTCGTTCTGGTAAAACTACCGTTCATAATGGAGTAAGCACATTCATCATGCTGTAACAGACAGAAAAGCTTAATAGTCTTTTACTAACACAAAATCATCTAAAGCAGCCCAAAGGGTGGCGTCATCCGAATGGAAATTCCCCTGTATAGTGCCGCCATACATGTTGTACGTCACCACGCTTTGCTAGAGCATTTTTATTTTCACAATTGTGTGTAGGTTGAAAAAAACGTTGGGCCAGATTCACAGAGCCATTACGCCGGCGTTACAGGAGATGCGCGGCGTAAGTCTAAATTTGCGCATGCGTATCGATGCGCTGCATCCCCAAAACGATAAACGCATGAAATCTACTTTTTTTGGACCGGCGTAATTTAGATAGACCGGTGTATCTGTCCACGCAAAACTGCGCTAGACACACCATTGATTTGCTATTCAAATATGCAACTGAGGGAGTTACAGGGATCCACAAAAGTAAGTTGGTGCAGCACAGGCTACGCGCTGTGCGCAACAGCTGCACGTCCTGTCTAAAATTAGACCATATAAAAGGTGGAAAAAAATTAGACAATCCGTCTACATGTCAGCTAAAACAACACTGTTATAGTGAGGAGCTGAGCAGTCACACTTGCTGGACAACAATCTGTATGCCAACATGCCAGGGGCATCCTTGCTCATAGCTATACTAATGACTTTAGAGGAGCAAAGAAGGAGGAGGGCACGGAGGAGGGCACGGAGGAGGGCACAGAGGAGGGCACGGGAGAGGATATACCGCACACGCATAGACCTCTTTGGCATGAGTGATTCTGAGGTGTATCGCATCTTCAGATTCACCCCTCATGCCATCCTGGAATTAACCACAACCTTGCGGGAAGACATCACCAGCCCAACACAACTGCTCACATGCAGTGCAGCCACTGGTCAAGGTCCTGGCAACACTCCATTTCCTTGCCAGTGGCTCTTTTCAAAGAACAAGTGGAGTGGTGGCTGGGATGGCACAATCCTCCATGAGCAGATGTGTGCACCAGGCTATCCCTGCAATCCTCAGACACATGGCCAACCAAATCATCAAACCAACCACTGAGGACCTGCGGCTGAAGGCAATGACAGATTTCTACAGAATTGCCAGATTCCCACGCACCGTGTGGGCCATTGATTGCACATATGTGGCACTCCAGCCCCCCCATGAGACAGAGCACATATACCCCAATCGGAAGCATTGGCATTCCATCAACGTACAGGTGATAGTCGATGCCCAAGGCCTCATATGGCACGTCCGTGCCAAACACCCCGGATCCAGCCATGACAGCTACATATACAATCAGAGCCCCATCCCAATGGAATTCGAACAGAACGTGTATGGGGACACCTGGCTGGTTGGTGAGTGACATGGGTGGCAGGCATGACTGTCCCCCCCCATGATGCACACATCACAAGGGGCACATGCATGGCTAACATCCTCCCGTCTTTTCCCTTACAGGTGACTCTGCATATGCACTGGGACCCCATCTCATGACTCCTATCCGGAACCCTCAAACCCCAGGAGAGGAAAGATACAATGAAGCCCACGCCCAAACACGTGCAGTGGTGGAGTGCACCTTTGGCCTCCTGAAGTCACGTTTCCGATGCCTGGATAAGTCTGGGGGGACCCTGTTGTATTCCCCAGACTTTGTGTGCCAGATCATCGGTGCATGTTGCCTGCTGCACAACTTCGCAGTAAGAAAGGGCCTGCAGATTGACATACGTGATGACCTGACCCCTGAACCAGACAATCCCCCCCTAACCGAGGATACCCCATCTTCTGAGGGAAGAGCAGCCAGGAGCCAGCTCACATTAGGCATCTTTGCACGTTAAACACACACATTAATCATGGCACAATGAGAATGCATGCATGCACACCACTGTGTTCCCTAGCACACACACCCCACATCCTCATCAAATTGGATTAGCACAAGCCCACCATGCAGGACTTGTGAGCAGCAACGCCACGCCACGGCTCCAATTATGTCACTGTACATTCATACACCATTCACATGGACCTGGGGATCACTTCTCCCTGGTCCTGGGGAACCCTTCTCCACCACAAATGAGGGTGACATCCCTTTTCCGGCAGAAATGTCACCCCCACATTCCGAAATCATTCACAACACACAAAAAAAATTTCCAGCAAAAAAAATAAAAAATTCCAGCAAAAAAAAGTCCAGAAAAAAAAAGGGGGGAAACCAAATTAATGCCGCTGGCGTGACCCACGCCTGGGGCGCCCACGGCCACAGCCCCGGCTCCTCAGGGAAGACTCATGGGGGGGGTAATTCGGGGAAGGAGGAGCAGCCCCTGGTCTCTGCCCACCTGGCGGCCTGCCCTCCAAGGCCACGGCAATTCTGGTAAGGCCAGCACTTAGTGTTGCCGTATTGGCCTGGATAGCCTGGGTGAGGGACCTCACATCCTGCCCAACGTCTGCTGTAGTAGTCTGCAGTTCGTTTAGGCAGTTTGTAAGAGCCAGGGATTGGCAGTCCAGGTCCCCAAGCGTATCCTTTATGGAGGACAGGCTCTCCTCCATCCGCACCAAAGTCTGGCTGACCTGTCCCAGATGGTGGGTCTGAAGGGCCTGGTCCCTTCTGAGATTGGCGGGCAGAACCTCGGCTACCCCCCTGGTCTTCTGGGATGACTTCCTGCCTCCAGCTGATGCTTGTGGCCGGGGAGAAGGGGAGGCCCCTGGGAGAGGAGCCCTGTTGGGGGAGGAGTGGGAGGGGCTACCCCTTATTGAGGGATGGCTGCTGCCAGCCAGAGGGGAAGACTCCTCCAAAAACAACAATCCACTGGCTGACATGACCTCCTCCTCAAACTCCTCCCCCTCAAACTCCTCCTCCTCCAACTCCTCTGGGGACTGCGGCCTTGTCTGGGGGTCCTCATCAGGCTGGTGTCCCGGGGATGGTGCAGTCAGGCCAGGTGGCCCAGCACCCTCCTGCACATCTGTGGATGACACAAAACATTCGCAGGTTGGAGGATCCACACACTTGCCACATATTCCCCCCCCCCCCCCACACACACATGCGACACACCAGATAGGACAAAAAAAACCTTACCTGTCATCACGGGCTCCTGGCTGGAGTCACAGCCAGGCAGGCCCTCCACTTGTTGCCTATTAAAGGTGTGGGCCACCGCACGCTCCTCCGCTGTCAGCCTAACAGGGCATGGTGGGCCCCCTCCAGTGCCCCTGGCATGGGCTGCCATTTTGGCCAGCTTCTTTCGGACCAGACGCCGGAGATCGTTGATCTTCTTTACGTTCCCTTCGCGTGTCCGGGTCTCCCCCCAATGAATTTACCTGGTCGGTAATGTTCTGCAAAATCTCCTTCTTCCTGGCCGGGGTGGTGTTGGCACTCTCCGGGCCGTGAAGGAAACGGCCATATTGGGTAAGGGCCCAGGCAATAATTTGTTTCTCCCCCAAAGAAAAATTGCTCTTGCGCTTCCTCCAATCACCAAAAATCACACACAAAAACAAGCAGGAAAAATCAAGCAACAGAACAAACAAACAAAATCTATCAACCAAAAAGTCTCACAACCATTCACCAAAAAACACTATCAAATATATTCTACAAAACACTAGATCAAACAGTCAACAAATATCACAAAGACAAGTCACAACGCAACAAACATGAACACAAAGGATACAAAGGGATGTACTTTTGCAAAGGAAGGGCGTTTGTGTCTGTCTATTTAAGCTCTCTGCGTGTCATGAATAGGGATGAGCCGAACACCCCCGGGTTCGGTTCGCACCAGAACGTTCGAACAGACCGCGGGTTCGCACAAACTTTTCGAACCCCATTGAAGTCTATGGGACCCGAACATTCGAATTCAAAAACTGTCATTTTAAAGACTAAAATTCAATTAAATGTTGGAAAACGTCGTTCAGAACCCGGGTCTTGCCCCAGGGAACATGTATCAATGGAATTTTTTTTTTTTAAAACGGCCGTTTTTTGCGGAGCAGCCATTTCAATGATGCTTAAAGTGAAAAAAAAAAATTCCTTTAAATATCACACCTGCTGGGTGTCTATAGTAGTGGCACGTGTTTAGAAATGTCCCTGCACAACATGAAAGGACCAAAAAAAAAGTAATTAATGCTACTTGCGCAAGTTCTGTGTGGCAACATTATGTCGAATATTTTAGCGGTGGTGGGGGGCCATTATTGTTGTGTGAAAAAAAATTTTTAGAAAAAAGGGCACCCCTCAAACATACTGTAATTGGAGCGCAACAAGGAGCCACGTGCAAATTATTGCATCAAAAATTGTTATTAGGCGCCCCTGTTAAACAGGGGCAGAAAAATTGTGCCTTGGGCACAACACAACACTTGCAACCCCTCCCAATAACTCCAATTGGAGCGCAACAAGAAGCCACGTGCAAATTATTGCATCAAAAATTGTTATTAAGCGCCCCTGTTAAACAGGGGCTGGAAAATTGTGCCTTGGGCACAACACAACACTTGCAATCCCTCTCAATAACTGCAAATGGAGCGCAACAAGGCGCCACGTGCAAAGTATTGCAACAAAAATTGTTATTAGGCGCCCCTGTTAAACAGGGGCTGAAAAATTGTGCCTTAGGCACTGGTGGCGGAGCCCAGAAACACAACATTTCTTACTAGCTATCAGCAAGAAAAGTGAGGAGAAGGATATTCCATCAGCAGCATAAGAGGACAGTCACTCAGCATCAGCAGTCTAAAAGGGATCCGACATTTCAACAAAAAATATATTATTCATTAATATCAGCATCAGCTGCTTGGTAGCTGGTGTTGATCCAAGCCTGATTCATTTTGATGAAGGTCAGTCGATCAACAGAGCTGGTGGAGAGGCGCACCCTGTGATCAGTGACAAAGCCTCCAGCAGCACTGAATGTCCGTTCTGAAAGAACACTGGATGTAGGGCAAGCCAGTAGCTCAATTGCGTACTGGGCAAGCTCTGGCCAGTGATCCATCCTCAAGACCCAGTAAGCCAGAGGATTTTCGGTGGGGAAGGTGTCCAAGTCGGATCTTGCCCCTAGGTATTCCCGGACCATGTAAAGCAGACGCTGGCGATGGTTGCTGGAACCGGTCAGACCTTGGGGCTGCGGACTAAAAAACTGCCTGAACGCATCGGTCAGACGACCACCTTCTCCAGCGCCCCTCCTGTGACTCACCGAAGCCTCAGCAAGACGTTGTCCAGAGCCAGTTTTTGGTAATCCCCCCGGTTCTGGGAACGCATTGCACAGACCCTTCTGCAAGGCCTCCCACAGAAGTTTCATCTTCTGCTCCCTCTGCGATGGCAACATAAGGTCCGCAACCTTACTCTTGTAACGTGGATCAAGGAGAGTCGCCAGACAGTAATGATCCCTCTCCTTAATAGCACGTACACGAGGATCCTTACGCAGGCTTTGCAGAATCAGGGAGGCCATGCAGCGTAGGTTTGCTGAGGCATTCGGGCCACAGTCCTCTGGGTCACTGAGGACGACAGGATCCACAGGCACCTCATCCCAGCCATGTAAAACTCCACGTGCTCCTTGGGACTGTAAATTATCCCTTGAAGACTGCTGCTGCTGAGTGCTAGGCTCCACCTCCATGCTGCTGATACAATCCTCCTCCTCCTCCTCATCCTCTTCCTGTGTGCTAGGTGGGCAAGCAGGACCACTGTCTGGGTAAAGGGGGCCTTGAGAGGTAAGGAAGTCCTCCTCTTCCTCCCTCTGTTCTGCCTCAAGGGCCCTGTCCATTATTCCATGTAGCGTGTGCTCCAACATGTGAATAAGAGGGACAGTCTCACTGATGCATGCACTGTCACTGCTCACCATCCTCGTGGCCTCCTTAAATGGTCACAGGACAGTGCATTCATCCCTGATCAAGGCCCACTGGTGTGGTGAAAAAAAACCTAGCTGCCCTGACCCAGTTTTGCTGCCATATTGGCACAGGTACTCATTGATGGCCCGCTGCTGCGTGTGCAGCCGCTGCAGCATGGCCAATGTTGAGTTCCATCTGGTGGGCATGTCACAAATTAGGCGGGTCTTGGGCAGGTTGTATTCCCTTTGGAGGTCAGTCAGCCGAGCAGTGGCATTATATGACCTCCGAAAATGCACACAGACTTTCCTGGCCTGCTTCAGGACATCCTGCAAGCCTGGGTACCTGCCCAAGAACCACTGCACCACCAAATTGAGGACATGCGCAAAACAGGGCACGTGGGTGAGTTTTCCCTGTCGCAGGGCAGAGAGGAGGTTGGTGCCATTATCGCTAACCACCATTCCAGGCTTCAGCTGGCGTGGCATCAACCACCTCTCAGCCTGACCCTGCAGAGCTGAGAAAATCTCTTCCCCAGTGTGGCTCCTGTCTCCCAAGCACACCAGCTCTAGCACCGCATGGCATCTCTTGGCCTGCATTCCTGCGTATCCCCTCGTACGCCTACAGAGCACGGCTGGTTCGGAGAAAACATCCCCACAGGAAGAGGCCACAGAGGAAGAAGAAGAGGAGGGGGTGGAGGAAAGAGGTGTGTCACAAGCAGTAGTATTTTTTTTTGGGACATGGTGGCGGAACAACCTCCAAAACTACTGGACCTTGCCCTTCGTCCTTCCCAGCTGCCAGCAGAGTCACCCAATGCGCCATAAAAGACAGGTAATGTCCCTGTCCATGCCTGCTGGACCATGAGTCAGCGGTAATATGCACCTTACCACTGACCGCCCTGTCCAGTGAGGCATGGACATTGCCTTCCACATGCTGGTAGAGAGCCAGAATAGCCTTCCGTGAGAAAAAGTGGCGTTTTGGTACTTGCCACTGAGGTACTGCACATTGCACAAACTCACGGAAGGGGGCAGAATCTACCAACTGAAAAGGTAGCAGTTGAAGTGCTAGCAATTTCGCTAAGCTAGCATTCAACTGCTGGGCATGTGGATGGCTGGGATTGTACTTCTTTCGGCGCTGCAGCAGCTGGGGCAGGGAAATTTGCCTGGTACTATCAGTAGATTGACCGCTACTACTAGCTTGTGACACACCTATTTCTACACCTTCACTGCAGGCTTCAGAAAGGACTGGGGGTCTACTGGGGTTGGAGGTCCCAGAAGGGCAAGGGGGGTGCGCTTCTGTCTTTGGTGTGGGTCTTTCTGGTGTGCTTGCCAACGAGCTGCATGGCAGGTCGACATATGTCTGGACAAGCATGTGGTACCCAGGCGGTTGATGTTTTGGCCACGCGAGATACGCTTGCGACATAAGTTGCAAATAGCAAATCTTGTGGACATGTTTCAAAAAAGGCCCACACCAAAGAACTTTTGCTGTACCGGTCAGACACAGCGATCTTGTGGACATGTTTCAAAAAAGGCCCACACCAAAGAACTTTTGCTGTACCGGTCAGACACAGCGCGCCATGCACAAGCACCGTAGATGTGCGCTGTAATGCAGTGGGTGTGACCTTAAGCTGACCCCTGGAGGGCATCCTGCCTCTTTGAAGATGTGCCTGTGCCTCGTCGTCCTCCTCCTCCTCCTCCTCCTCCTCCTCCTCTCTCCTATAGAGCACCCAGGTAGAGTCAGTGACCTCATCATCCCCTCCCTCCTCATCACTGTCTACAACCTGGCAGTATGCTCCAGCTGGGGGAACATCATCACTGACAAATTGCTGTCCCTCTTGGCCACCCCCTCTCCCTGGGCTCACATCAATGCCTTCCTCTATCAGTGTTCCGTCATCGGAGTCTTCAAAACGCTGCGCATCTTCCTGCAGCATGTACCCCACACTGTGTTGAAACAGTTCGGGGAACTCCTCAGGAGGACATGGTGGTACTAGGGAAGTATTGTGTGAAGCCATTGTGCGGAGGGAAGAGGACACCTTGGCAGCTGCTTTGCCAGATAAACTTTGATCTGTCTGTGTGAGAGAGGATGAGGAGGATGTGGACGGCTTGGTCATCCACTCTACTAATTCCTCTGCATGTTGAGGTTCAAAACGGCCAGCTCCCGAAAAGAAGGACGAGCGGCCACGGCCACGGCCACGGGCTGAAGAGGATGCACCACATCCACTACCAGCGTTACCTCAACATGCAGAGCCTGCTTGCCCTCCTGACTCTCTGCCTCTCTTTGTTCTCCTTCCAGACATATTGAAGTGCTCAGGTGGTATGTAACAGCACAAGCGGAGTGACACCAAATGCGCTCAGGTGATATATAACAGCACACGTACAGTGGCACTACCTGCGCTCAGGTGGTATATAGCAGCACACGTACAGTGGCACTAACTGCGCTCAGGTGGTATATAGGAGCACACGTACAGTGGCACTATCTGTGCTCAGGTGGTATATAGCAGCACACGTACAGTGGCACTATCTGTGCTCAGGTGGTATATAGGAGCACACGTACAGTGGCACTATCTGTGCTCACATGGTATATAGCAGCACACGTACAGTGGCACTATCTGTGCTCAGGTGGTATATAGCAGCACACGTACAGTGGCACTATCTGTGCTCAGGTGGTATATAGCAGCACACGTACAGTGGCACTAACTGCGCTCAGGTGGTATATAGCAGCACACGTACAGTGGCACTAACTGCGCTCAGGTGGTATATAGGAGCACACGTACAGTGGCACTATCTGTGCTCAGGTGGTATATAGGAGCACACGTACAGTGGCACTATCTGTGCTCAGGTGGTATATAGCAGCACACTTACAGTGGCACTATCTGTGCTCAGGTGGTATATAGCAGCACACGTACAGTGGCACTATCTGTGCTCAGGTGGTATATAGCAGCACACGTACAGTGGCACTATCTGTGCTCAGGTGGTATATAGGAGCACACGTACAGTGGCACTATCTGTGCTCAGGTGGTATATAGCAGCACACGTACAGTGGCACTATCTGTGCTCAGGTGGTATATAGCAGCACACGTACAGTGGCACTATCTGTGCTCAGGTGGTATATAGGAGCACACGTACAGTGGCACTATCTTTGCTCAGGTGGTATATAGCAGCACACGTACAGTGGCACTATCTGTGCTCAGGTGGTATATAGCAGCACACGTACAGTGGCACTATCTGTGCTCAGGTGGTATATAGGAGCACACGTACAGTGGCACTATCTTTGCTCAGGTGGTATATAGCAGCACACGTACAGTGGCACTAACTGCGCTCAGGTGGTATATAGGAGCACACGTACAGTGGCACTATCTGTGCTCAGGTGGTATATAGCAGCACACATACAGTGGCACTATCTGTGCTCAGGTGGTATATAGGAGCACACGTACAGTGGCACTATCTGTGCTCACATGGTATATAGCAGCACACGTACAGTGGCACTATCTGTGCTCAGGTGGTATATAGCAGCACACGTACAGTGGCACTATCTGTGCTCAGGTGGTATATAGCAGCACACGTACAGTGGCACTAACTGCGCTCAGGTGGTATATAGGAGCACACGTACAGTGGCACTATCTGTGCTCAGGTGGTATATAGGAGCACACGTACAGTGGCACTATCTGTGCTCAGGTGGTATATAGCAGCACACTTACAGTGGCACTATCTGTGCTCAGGTGGTATATAGCAGCACACGTACAGTGGCACTATCTGTGCTCAGGTGGTATATAGCAGCACACGTACAGTGGCACTATCTGTGCTCAGGTGGTATATAGGAGCACACGTACAGTGGCACTATCTGTGCTCAGGTGGTATATAGCAGCACACGTACAGTGGCACTATCTGTGCTCAGGTGGTATATAGCAGCACACGTACAGTGGCACTATCTGTGCTCAGGTGGTATATAGGAGCACACGTACAGTGGCACTATCTTTGCTCAGGTGGTATATAGCAGCACACGTACAGTGGCACTATCTGTGCTCAGGTGGTATATAGCAGCACACGTACAGTGGCACTATCTGTGCTCAGGTGGTATATAGGAGCACACGTACAGTGGCACTATCTTTGCTCAGGTGGTATATAGCAGCACACGTACAGTGGCACTATCTGTGCTCAGGTGGTATATAGCAGCACACGTACAGTGGCACTATCTGTGCTCAGGTGGTATATAGCAGCACACGTACAGTGGCACTAACTGCGCTCAGGTGGTATATAGGAGCACACGTACAGTGGCACTATCTGTGCTCAGGTGGTATATACCTGCACACGTACAGTGGCACTAACTGTGCTCAGGTGGTATATAGCAGCACACGTACAGTGGCACTATCTGTGCTCAGGTGGTATATATGAGCACACGTACAGTGGCACTATCTGTGCTCAGGTGGTATATACCAGCACACGTACAGTGGCACTAACTGCGCTCAGGTGGTATATACCAGCACACGTACGGTGACCCCAAATGCGCTCAGGTGGTATGTCACAGCACACGTACGGTGACCCCAAATGCGCTCAGGTGGTATGTCACAGCACACGTACGGTGACCCCAAATGCGCTTAGGTGGTATGTCACAGCACACGTCGGTGACCCCAAATGGTCAGGTGGTATGTCACAGCACACGTACGTGACCCCAAATGCGCTCAGGTGGTATGTCACAGCACACGTAGCACAGGTGGTATGTCGTACGGTGACCCCAAATGCGCTTAGGTGGTATGTCACAGCACACGTACGGTGACCCCAAATGCGCTCAGGTGGTATGTCACAGCACACGTACGGTGACCCCAAATGCGCTCAGGTGGTATGTCACAGCACACGTACAGTGACCCCAAATGCGCTCAGGTGGTATGTCACAGCACACGTACGGTGACCCCAAATGCGCTCAGGTGGTAGTCAAAAGCACACGTACGGTGACCCCAAATGCGCTCAGGTGGAATGTCACAGCACACGTACGGTGACCCCAAATGCGCTCAGGTGGTATGTCACAGCACACGTACGGTGACCCCAAATGCGCTCAGGTGGTATGTCACCGCACACGCACAGTCAGAGCGACTGCGTTTCTGTGCAATTCAATAGCCCACTTGCATTAACAGCAACTGCCTTTCTGTGCAAATAAATAGCACACGTGCAGTAACAGTTAATGTGTCTATGTGCAATGAACTAACACGTGTACACTAACACGTTAGAGCATCAAGTCTGTCTGACTTTTCTCTCTGAAAGCAAGCCGGAACACACTACACAAGGCCGCCCGGGAGGCGGCTTTTTATAGTGTGGGGCGTGTGCTAAAGCCCTAAGCCCTAATTGACCAAAGCACCCAGGCTTTGGCCAATTAGGTCTCTTCGTTTTTTGGGCGCTGTGATTGGCCAAGCATGCGGGGTCATGGTGCATGCTTGGCCAATCACGCCGCAGTGAATTATGGGCCGTTGCGGGTCATTCGAATTTGGCGCGAACGACCCGATTTGTTCATTTTCGACGAACAATCGAACGGCCGATGTTCGATGCGAACATGTGTTCGCATCGAACGCGAAGCTCATCCCTAGTCATGAATCAGACGTACACAAACGGATGAATAAAAGAAAAGGTTCTTTATTAAAAACCAAACAACAAGGTTAAAGTCCTGACAGATGTAAACAGGCAGGAGAGTCTTCCACCGGAGCCAGGATCGATAGCCAGAGATGGGAGTCAGTCCAGCTGGAGTCTGTAACCAGGAAGGTGGTGAAACTAAGCCAGGGTTTAGGAGCCAGAAGGAACGTCCGTAGAAGCCGGGCCAGTAACCAGAACAGCAGCACGATGAAGGTAGGATGAGAGACAGGTCTTAACACAGAAGGCCCAAGCAAGGGAGTGCTGCAGCAAGCATGGTATATATATGCTGAGCATCCAGCTCCTCCCTGTGGGAAGGAGGAGCCGCAGGGAATGGGAAGTTATGAACATGAACATCTGTGGAGGGAACCTGGGAACGCTCCTCTGGACCATAGCCGCGCCAATGGACCAAGAACTGCAACCGACCACGGACCAAGCATGAGTCCAGGATATCGCTCACCTCATACTCCTCATGATCGCCCACCTGGACAGAACGAGGCCGGGGAACCGATGATGTGAAGCGATTGCATATTAGTGGTTTCAACAGGAAAACGTGAAACACATTGGAAACCCGCATGCCCGGTGGGAGCGCAAGGGCATAGGCAACCGGGTTCCCCCTGCGGAGCACACGGAAGGGACCAACAAAGTGGGGAGCCAGCTTGGGAGTGGGCACTCGGAGGTTGAGATTGCGAGTGGACAACCATACACGGTCTCCGACCTGGTAAGAAGGAGCAGGCAACCGTCTGCGATCAGCCTGGAGTTTCTGGCGCTGCGCAGAGACCTCAAGGGACCTCTGGATCTGTACCCATGAAGCACGTAGAGCAAAAAGGTGATCCTCCACCGCCAGAATATCTTGGGGAGAGAATGATTCCGGTAACACGGCAGGTTGGAACCCATAATTGGCCATGAAGGGAGACGTCCCAGAGGAAGAGTTAACCGCCGTGTTCCTGGCAAACTCAGCCCAGGGCAGAAGATCGACCCAATTGTCCTGATGATCAGAGACGTAGCAATGAAGGAATTGTTCCAGGGCCTGATTGGATCACTCAGCAGCCCCATTGGACTGCGGGTGGTAAAAGAAAGAGAGTCGAATCCCCAACTGGGAGCAAAAGGTGCGCCAGAACCTGGACACAAACTGACTTCCCCGATCCGAGACTATCTCTTTGGGCAAACCGTGCAACCGGAAAACCTCCCTGGCGAAAACCGTGGCCAACTCTTGTGCAGAGGGTGGAGTGGAACACAGTGGCACATTTTGGAGAACCGATCCACAACCATGAGAATGACCGTATGGCCTCGGGACGCAGGAAGGTCCACAATGAAGTCCAGCCCCAGGTGTGACCATGGGCGCTCCCCAGTGGCAATGGGTTGTAGAAGTCCCAACAGAAGGTGCCGAGGGGACTTGTTCTGGGCACAGACAGAGCAGGCCGCTACATATGCGGTAATATCGGAGCGTAGAGAAGGCCACCAGAACAAACGTGAGACCGCCCAAAATAGCTGATTCTTCCCAGGATGCCCTGCCGTCTTGGAGTTATGATAGGTTCGCAACAGCCGGGTACGCAACTCCTCAGGCACGAAGCATCTGCCATCGGGCCTCCCAGGGGGAGCACCAGGTTGGGCCGCCAAAATCTGCTCCCCAAGGTGAGAGATCAAGCTGGTGCAGATGGCGGCAAAGATCTGATTTGGAGGTATGACCGAAGTCGGTGGCGATTCCTCCCTAGACAGCTCGGAATACTGGCGTGATAAGGCATCAGCCCTGACGTTCTTGGAACCGGGTAAATAGGAGACCACATAATTAAAACGTGACAGAAACAGAGCCCATCTGGCCTGACGGGGTGTCAATCTCTTGGCCTCCGAAAGGTAAGTCAGGTTCTTGTGGTCCGTCAGAATGAGAACCGGGACCACCAAACCCTTGAGCAGGTGCCTTGAGAGCCTGCACGATGGCTAACAACTCTGTCGCCAATCTGGTAGTTGCACTCTGCAGGAGACAGTTTCCTGGAGTAAAACCCACAGGGAAGCAGAGGACCCTCTGGTGTCCGACGCTGAGACAGAAGGGCGCCTACTCCCGTCTCAGACGCGTCCACCTCAAGGACAAAGGGCAGCCCAGGGTTGGGATGAGACAATATAGGGGCCGAAGCAAAGGCAGACTTTAGAGCCTCGAAAGCCTGCATGGCCTCGGCCGGCCAGACATGTGAATTACTGCCCTTCTTGGTCAGATCTGTGAGAGGCTTGGCCAACCTGGAAAAGTTCCTGATGAACGTCCAATAATAATTGGCAAAGCCCAGAAAGCGCTGCAGGGAACGAAGACCACTGGGCTGAGGCCACTGAAGGACTGACGAAACCTTCTCAGGGTCCATGGAGAACCCCTCTGCGGAAATTATGTAACCTAAGAAGGCTACCTGGGATCAGTGAAATTCACATTTCTCAAGCTTACCAAAGAGCTTGTTCTCTCGTAACCGTTGCAACACTCGCTTGACATCCAGAATGTGGGTCTCCATGGATTCGGAGTATACCAAGATATCGTCCAAATAGACCACCACACACTGCTGCAACAGGTCACGGAAAACATCATTGATAAATTTCTGGAAGACTGCGGGCGCATTGCACAACCCAAAGGGCATAACCAGGGATTCATAATGACCGGTCCTGGTGTTGAACGCGGTCTTCCACTCATCACCCGCCTTGATCCTTACAAGATTGTACGCAGCCCTCAGATCGAGTTTGGTAAAGACCGTTGCTCCCTTGAGGCGGTCGAACAACTTGGAAATCAACGGAATCGGGTATGCATTTTTAATAGTGATTCGATTTAGGCCCCTATAGTCAATGCATGGCCTCAGTTCACCGCCCTTATTTTTGACAAAGAAAAATCCAGTCCCTGCCGGGGAAGAGGATTTGCAATTGTGCCCCCGGGAAAGCGCCTCCCTCATGTACTCCTCCATGGCCTTATTCTCCGGAACCGACAAAGGATATACCTTTCCACGAGGAGGGATGGCACCAGGTTGTAAATCAATGGCACAATCGTAGGGGCGGTGCAGAGGCAAGGCAACAGCACGCACCTTATCAAACACATCCAGTTACTCCCTGTATTCAGGAGGCAACATAGGGTGCAAGGAGGCACACAACACCTTGACAGGCCCATGGATGCAACTAGCCCCACACTGTGGGGACCAAGAGAGGATCTCGGCCGATCTCCAATTGAAAATCGGATTGTGCTTCTGGAGCCAGGGGTACCCCAAGGCCACCGAGTAGTGAGGTGACGAAATGACTTGGAAGCAGACCGACTCCTTGTGAATGACCCCAATGGCCACCTCCACAGGAGGGGTCTCATGTGTGACCTGCGATGGCTGGAGGGGTCTGCCGTCTATCGCCTCAAGAACCAGCGGGGAAACTCGGGGCTGCAGATGAATGGAATTTGCGGCAACAAATTAATTGTCGATGAAAAAACCACCAGCACCAGAGTCCACCAATGCCTGTGTCGTCACCGAGCCCCCAACCCAGAAGAGGACAACAGTGATCAGTGGTTTATCAGCACAGGAAACCGGGGACGAAGAGACTCCACCCAAGATCTGCCCCGACAGGATCTCAGGTGCGAGCGTTTCCCGGACGGTCCGGGCATGACCACCAAAGGTGCCCACTGAGACCACAGTACATGCATTGGCCCTCGCGTCTCCAAAATGCACTCTCTCCCTCAGACAGGCGAGCAAACCCCAGTTGCATGGGCTCACCTCCAGGCGGGTCAGCCTTAGGAGGGGTGGGAGGAGAGGGAGGCACGGGTGGGACAGAAAACGTAGGTGCCAAGCTGTTAGGAGACCTCCGCAGGCTCTCCTTAAAGGAGGGTCTCTCCCTGAGTTTGGAGTCGGTCAATATCAAGAAGGAAATGAGAAGGAGCTGTGGTGGCTCAACGTGATTGGCACTGCGCTGACAAGCCGTTCACCTCTGCAGCCAAGGGTTCGGATCCCGGTCTCGGCTACATGTGAATTGAGTTTGGTGGTCTCAGCCCGGCTCCCGGTGGGTGTGCTATGCAAGGTACGCCTGTGCTTAGTACGCCCACCCCCCCCCCCCAAAAACCACCACACTTGCACGCACACAAAATTGGTTTAATACGCACGCACTTTGGCCATGCGGTCTCCTAAAGAGAGGCGAAGGACCTACGGGGCTGGCTTGGTGGGTCAGGCCCCCTCACTCCCTCATAGGGGGGAGTCCCTCTGCCCCGATGGGGTCCTGTTGGGCCCCAGTTGGGCTCCCAAGTGGAGCAGGTAGGGCGGGGTGAGTGGGAGGCCCACCCTCACACCCGCCATTGCCACCGGGGGCATGGAGAAGGATGGCGATTGCCTCCGGGGGGAGGGTCTGCCTACTCCCAACTCCTGCAGTCCGGCTCCTCTCTCTCGAGTTCACGCACAAAATACACTTTAAAAAAAAAAAAAAAGAAGTAAACGAGGCCCTCGAGCTCCACAGGTAGGTCTTTAGCCGCAATCTCATCCTTCAGGGTGCCCGAAAGACCATGAGAGAAAGCAGTGACCAGAGCCTCATTATTCCAGCCCACCTCTGCTGCCAGGGTACGAAACTCAATGGCGTAGTCGGCTACCGATCGTGAACCCTGTCTGATGGACATAAGGAGCTTCGCAGCAGAGGCAGAGCGAGCCAGCACATCGAAAACCTCCCGAAGAGAAGCAACAAAACCGCAAAACTCGGCAACCACCGGATTGTTGTTCTCCCATAAGGGGCTTGCCCAGGCCAAGGCCTTATCCGAGAGCAGCGAGATCAGGAAGCCCACCTTCGATCTCTCAGAGGAAAAGGCATGTGGCAGCAACTCGAAGTAAATGCCCACTTGGATAAGAAAACCTTGGCACTGGGTTGGCTCTCCCCCGAAGCGCTGCGGGAGGGGGGCAGGGCCGGTCATACACCGAAACACCACAGGCGCATCAACAGGTGCTGGGGTAGACTCAGGCGCATCAACCGGAGCAGCAGTAGGAGCGGGCCCTGGAGTGACAACCGAACCATCAGCAATAGGAGCGAAATGAGCCGTGCGTGCAAGCAGGATTTGCAACGCCTGAGCGTACTGATCCAGCAGGTGATCCTGCTGATCAAGTCTGGCAACCAGCGTGGACAGTGAGAGTGGCTCAGTACGTCATAATTCATGGCTTGGGCCTAATGTCATGAATCAGACGTACACAAAAGGATGAATGAAAGAAAAGGTTCTTTATTAAAAACCAAACAACAAGGTTAAAGTCCAGACAGATGTAAACAGGCAGGAGAGTCTTCCACCGGAGCCAGGATCGATAGCCAGAGATGGGAGTCAGTCCAGCCGGAGTCTGTAACCAGGAAGGTGGTGAAACGAAGCCAGGGATCAGGAGCCAGAAGGAACGTCCGTAGAAGCCGGGTCAGTAACCAGAACAGCAGCACGATGAAGGTAGAATGAGAGACAGGTCTTAACACAGAAGGCCCAAGCAAGGGAGTGCTGCAGCAAGCGTGGTATATATATGCTGAGCATCCAGCTCCTCCCAGTGGGAAGGAGAAGCTGCAGGGAATGGGAAGTTACAAGAACCTCAGAAGCAAGATGGCCGCCAGCACATGTCAGTGATGAGAAGCTAGGAAGGAGGTAAGTCCATGACACTGCGTAGTTCACTAAGTTGCCCGGGTCCACATACAATTTCACTGATTGCGCCGTTCCCGAGTTGTGAGCATGCGCACAGAGGTGCTGACCATGGTCTGCTTCATGTGCGCATGCGCGAGTCGGCCAGCCCTTCATTTGCATGGGGTCACGGCTCATTTTAATGAAACACGCCCACGTCCTTCCCAATTTGAATTACTCCGCCTTACGCCTCGGAATTAACGTTACTCCGGCGCTAATTTCTGCGCAAATACTACAAGGATACGGTGATTGCGCCGGTCTAACGTAAAGGAGGTGCGCTACGCTGGTCAAAAAATGCGCCAATGTACGTGAATCTGGCCCATTGTTTTTTACAACCAGAAAAATTATCGTGTGTACGCGGCATAAGTGTCAGATTATGAACAGATTGTTCCTCTTTGTCTAAGGATTTTTATGGTACAAGCTCTAATGATCAGAGTTAAATACTTCAGCTAATCATATTTAAAATAATTACTTAGATCATATTTTGCATCAAGATCTGGATCAGCAGCGTCCTTCAAGGGGTAACTAGATCCTTCCTTTCTGATATCAAATTAGAAGGTAATGCATTATTAACATTTATCTGTTCTATTTCAATATCTAAAAAGACAAAGGGTGCAATCAGCGCAAACATTTAAATAAACCCTAAATAAATATGCAAGCTGAACACTACAGAAAAACACAAGATGCCAGTGACAAATATTGAAAAACGAAAAAGTGCAGCGCAAAAATGTAATCTCAAGTAAATAATTAATTAACCACTTAAGACCCGGACCAAAATGCAGGTAAAGGACCTTGCCCCTTTTTGCGATTTGGCACTGCGTTGTTTTAACTGACAATTGCGCGGTCGTGCGACGTGGCTCCCAAACAAAATTGGCATCCTTTTTTCCCCACAAATAGAGCTTTCTTTTGGTGGTATTTGATCACCTCTGCGGCTTTTATTTTTTGCGCTATAAAAAAAAATAGAGCGACAATTTAAAAAAAAATGCAATATTTTTTACTTTTTGCTATAATAAATATCCCCCAAAAATATATAAAAAAAACATTTTTTTCCTCAGATTAGGCCGATACGTATTCTTCTACATATTTTTGGTAAAAAAAAAATCGCAATAAGCGTTTATCGGTTGGTTTTCGCAAAATGTATAGCGTTTACAAAATAAGGGATAGTTTTATTGCATTTCTATTAATTATTATTTTTTTACTACTAATAGCGTCGATCAGCAATTTTTTTCGTGACTGTGACATTATGGCGGACACTTCGAACAAAAAAGTAGTTAAGTGGTTATTATAGAAAATCAATTAATAAATGCAAAATCAATCAGTAATAATAAATTAGCATGTGGTAAGTGAGAAAAAGTCCATAGGAGATAATCCACCAGTGTTAGATCCACAAAGTAAACGTGTGATATTCCCTCCACCGTAGGCCTCACTATACACTCTCACCTCCAGTTCTGACCCCTGGTTTAACAGTAGGTCAAAATAAGCAGAGAAATGAATCGATCCTATCCCCAATTTACACTTCCTCTCCAAAGAGTTATACCAAGTTATACCAGAAGCAGCCCAGGGCTACGGGCTGCTTCTGGTGACGTCACCCGCCCTGCTGAATGATATACACATGACATGCTGTTTTTATCATGATGTTTGTGAGTATACTGACTTTTAAATAAATGCCTATGCTTGGTTATATAACAAAGAGCTCTTAGATAGTTGTTCCCCTTATCTTCCCGGTGTTCACCCTCGTTTTTTGCTGAGCCTGGAGCTAATTTTAGCCATCTGTGTGGAAATTGGTATAACTCTCTGGAGAGGAAGTGTACATTGGGGATACGATCGATTAATTTCTCTGCTTATTTTGACCCACTGTTAAACCGGGGGTCAGAACTGGAGGTGAGAGGGTATAGTGAGACCAATGGTGGAGGGAATATCACGTGTTTATTTTGTGAATCTAACACTGGTGGATTATCTCTTAAGGACTTTTACTATTTCAATATCTGCATGATGCGTCTGCCCTGACTAATGTATTATAATGTATTATAATCTGAATAGAGATAATATAGAACTGTCTCTCAGGTTGTTTTAAAATGTGTTAATTAAATGTATAGAAGAATAAAATGAAACAATTAGAAGGCTGTTAATTCAGCCAAAGGGTTGTAACTAAATTATAACTGATTGTAAAAGTAAACTTTTTAATGTTTTTTGCTTTTTTTTTTGTTCTGGTCCATAAAAAAGTATGTTCCCTATAGATGTTCATTTCTATTAACTGAAAAATGGCCTGATCAGCAGCAGACATGTAAATGTATATCCTAATATAAATTGTTTTATAAAATAAAAAAGGTTTCCAAGTAAATTCCTTGTTTAAATGGGCGAAATAAGATCAGCAGCATAAAAATAGCAGTCTGGAAAGACCAATACATTTCAAGGCCAGCTAAATATCTAATCCCTTCCTCCTATTCTGGATTCATTTAAAAGGATAGAAACATTTTCATATAAAAATAATAATAAAGAGAAAGAACATACCCCAAAGCACAAAATATATACATTCTTAAAGTCACCTAAAATTGTAAAATGTATTTATAATAATTTGTCCTGCCCTACAGGAATGTTTGAAGAGATCTGTGCAATTCTAAATGTTAGTGTCACATCTACAGTGGGGATCAAAAGTTTGGGCACATCGGGTAAAAATTTGTATTAATGTGCATAACGAAGCCAAGGAAAGATGGAAACATCTCCAAAAGGCAGCAAATGTTTGGGAACCCTGCAGAGTTAATAACTTGTACTGCCCCCTTTGGCAAGTATCACAGCTTGTAAATGCTTTTTGTAGCCAGCCAATAGTCTTTCAATTCTTGTTTGAGGTATCTTTGCCCATTCTTTCTTACAAAAGTCTTCCAGTTCTTTGAGATCTCTGGGCTGTCTGTCACGCACTGCTCTTTTAAGGTCTATCCATAGTTTTTCAATTATGTTGAGGTCAGAAGATTGTGAAGGCCATGGCAAAACCTTCAGTTTACGCCTCTTGATGTAATCCCTGGTGGATTTTAAGGTGTTTAGGATCATTATCCATTTGTAGAAGCCATCCTCTCTTTAACTTCAGCTTTTTCACAGATGGCATCAAGTTACCATGCAAAATTTGCTGAAATTTTATTGAATCCATTTTTCCTTCTACTCATGAAATGTTCCCTATGCCACTGGCTGCAATACCCCAAAGCATGATTGATCCACCCCCATGCTTAACAGTTGGACAGAGGTTCTTTTCATTAAATTCTGTGCCCTTTCTTCTCCAAACGTACCTTTGCTCATTCCGGCCAAAAAGTTCTTTTTTAAGCTCAGCGGTCAACAGAACTTGTTTCCAAAATGCATCAGGCTTGTCTATATGTTCATTCTATATGTTCTTCCATGAAGACCATATTTGTACAAGTATCTCTTTATAGTGGAATAGTGTACCACAACTCCAGTGTCTGCCAGATCTTTCTGGAGGGATCGTGCAGTCAAACGTGGGTTTTGAATTGCTTTTCTCACAATCCTGCGAGCTGTTCTGTCTGATATTTTTTCTTGGTCTTCCAGATCTTGCATTAACTTCCACTGTTCCTGATGACTGTCATTTCTTAATTACATTCCGAACAGAAGATATTGACATTTGAAAATGCTTTGCTATCTTCCTATAGCCTTATCCAGCTATGTGAGCGTCAACTATTTTCAGTTTCATTTTTATAGACAACTACTTAGAAGAACTCATGGTTGCTGATTGTTGGGGCAAGGTCAGATGAGTCTGGGCATTTAAAACCTTTGACATTGACATCACCTGGTCATCCCAGATGATGATTGAGAACAATCCATGACACTGGCATGTCTTAGCTTTGCAAAGGGGGCAGTGCATGCTATAAATTCTGCAGGGTGCCCAAACTTTTGCAGATGCCATTGTTTTTTTTCTGTAATTTTGAAAGTGTAAATGATGGAAATAAAATCTAACTTTTTTTGACATATTATAAGAATGTCTAATCTGTAATTTTTCATTTTTCCATCTTTCCTTGGCTTCGTTATGCACATTAATATAAAGTTTAACCTGGGGTGCCTAAACTTTTGATCCCTACTGTACCCCAACGCAGGTGGTCAGATACTGTACCTAGTTACTGTGTGCTTCACATATAGCAGCCCCTTTTCCCTTAAGGCAAGCATGCCTACCAGAACTTGGTTGTCCCCAGAAATTATACACAATGCTATAGTGCCTGTCCACCATGCCAGGGCAGATTCAAACAGAACAAAGTATATAGACAAATACAAGGTATAATATATATATATATATATATATATATATATATATATATATATATATATACCCTGTATTTGTCTATATACTTGTATTGTATATACCTTGTATTTGTCTATATACTTTGCCCTGTTTGCAAATATATATATTATGAAAGAATAGAATATATTTGTTTATATTTTTAGATTATTATACATTTATATATTACAAAATTAAATTACAAAAATGTATATTAAGCTCCAAATACAGTTAGTAATCTAAACTGTTGGAACATTATAACTACCAATAGAAAATATGCACAGAATAAGACATTTTTAATGTGTAGCAAATCATTTTCAAAGGTGAGCAAGTAAAGTAGTCATTTTTTAGGTATCTAAATAAATCCACTTTCAAGCGCATGCTAATTTTTGCATTTTCAGAGAAAATTGAAAACCCAAATTCTTGAATATGATTGGAATAGACACTGGATCAGCTTAACAATTACCCAATCACTATTTATTCTATAAAAAAATCTATTAATCATTATAATATGCTGGGACTATTATACATTATAACAGTAAATACTACTTATAGGGGATTCTGTCAACATGAAATGCCTGCTAGTGTCATCACAATTTCGGAAATAGTAATAGATTTGAATGAAAGTTGTTATATATTCTGCAATATTATTAAAAAGGTAGAAGCAATTTTACTTGAATGATAGCAACTTACATTTTTTTTTTTTTTTACAAAAATGTATAATTTTTTACATTCTTCAATAACAGAATTATTTACGTCAGAGTAGCCGAGACATGTGGTGGGGTAAAAAGAAATAAAGCAGGTAAAAAAAAAAAACAATTGTGTATGTCTGTCAAAAGTTTAGCAGTTAAGTAAAATATTAAAAATATTAAAAATAAAAAATATCTTCTTCTATCAAACAAGTCAACAATGTATCCTTATGGAACCATTGCCTTATAATAAACATTTTTTTGGCTGAAAAATGTCCTATGGACTTTTCACTTGCTAGTAGAATTTTACAGAATCATCTACAGCTACAACAAATCAAGCTGTATTAATTTCAAAGTTTTAGGAATATTACTCAGTTCCAGGTTAACCTATTTTTTTATAAATAGTTTGATTTTAAGTCGACTTTAACAAAAGTGTGACATTCAGAACATAGAGTTTGTGTATGAAATGTAACTTATTCTCTAGTATATGTTTCTAGTTTGGTGGAAGTAGTCAGCTGTTTTATTGCAGGAAAATATTATGAAGGAATGGAAATTAATATCAAGTCTAAAAACTTTATTGTTCAGTACAAACTGAGTAGAATAGCTGCATGCATTATTATAGTGAGCTATTAGGTGGTCAATGTAGCCTAATTCTGTGTTAAGAATTCAGAAGACTATGTGTAGCTAATTGTAAAATACACTGCATGTATACAATTTTTCTCCTTCTCATCTTTAACCACAAAACTCCTTTAATATATACACATATGTTTATAACCTAGGTTTGTTTTAGACTACATAAAAACATTTGCCTTGTATAGCATGAAGACATAGCCATTTTATGTATACCAGACCTTTGGTGGTACACTTCAATTATAATTATTATTACTACTAATATCATATTAAACGTTTGCATTTGAATGCATATACAGTATATACAAAATATATATAAAAATGTAAGAAATAAAAATGTAAATTATTGGATTAACATAATTATTGATGATGATTATTATTTTTTTTATTAGATCAAATGTTTACAGAATTTTAATATCAGTGTGAAATATATACAAATGTTATATTTGCTAAATTTCAGTTGTGTATCTCTCATTTTGTGATTTTTTACTATCAAAAACGTTACATCTAACTTTGTGTTTGCCCTTTGTATCATAATATTATGCTTTTAATACATATTAAGCCTTACCTTATATGAGGAATTAAGTACAGCCCCTTGTTGATTTGCTTGTTCTTCATGACTTGGAGTTTGAGAGGAATTTGGAGTAAACACTATTAAGTCATTCTTGCCTTGGAGTGAATTTGAACATACTCTGTATTGTGTTTGCTGTGAATATAGCCAACTACCTCCAGTATTAGAACAGATCCTGTAATTTTCCTTCAGTTCATTGACTTCATCCCTGTATTTTTGCCATCTTATTACAGTAAATGCGATTAAAGTGATAAGGAATATACTTGAGATTATGCAAATAGCAACAACAAGATAAACATTTGTATCAGAAAATTCCTCCAAACTATCTTTGGACTCAGGGTTGTCAAAGTGAGCCTCCTCTACGGATTCCACCAAAATAATGATGATTTGTGTTACAGCTGTCATAACTGGCTCTCCATGGTCCTGGGCCACAATGTGAAACTTGTATTCATCATTGTCCAAATCTGTTAATGCACGTTTTAAATTTATTTCTCCAGTTTCTTTAGCTATGACAAATGCTGTTTTTCCAGTAAACTCTTTAAAATTATATGATATCAAAGCATTGTATCCAGAGTCAAGATCTAAAGCTTTTACTTTAGCTACCAGATGTCCAGGTTTTGCTGACTTTGGCGTTTTAATTGTCATTTCAGAATAAAGTGGAGAGAAAAAAGGGACATTATCATTTATATCTTCAATGAAAATATTTAATGTAAGGTTTGAATTGAGGGGAGGAAAACCAGCATCAATTGCTTTAATGAGACATTGGAAGTGTGGGACTTGTTCATGATCGAATGAAACTAAAGCAAATACCTTCCCATTCTCTGGATTCATGGAGATGTAGGATGATATGGGGATTCCATCAATTGTGTTGTCAACAATTGAGTAAGTGATAAAAGAGTTCTGCTCTATATCCAGGTCTGAGGCAGCTGCTGTATAGACTAGAGTACCCGGTGGATTGTTTTCCTTGATAAAAATTGTGTCAACTGGCTGCAAAAAATGTGGGGCATTATCATTCACATCACTTATAATAATTTTAAGAATTTTTGAAGCTGATAGCGAAGGAGAACCTTCATCTCTTGCAGTTACTACAACTTCATATTCATCTTTCCTTTCACGATCCAAGGCCCCATTCACTGTCATAGCATATACTCCCATAATAGCTTGATTAATTTTAAAAGGTGCACTTTCAGAAATATAGCAGTTTACTTTTCCATTTGCTCCTGAATCCCTATCATGTATATTAATGATAGCAACTGTTGTCCCTTGGGGAGAATCCTCTGGCACGGGAACGGACAACGATGTTACTGCCATCTCTGGCGGATTGTCATTAACATCTATAACAGTCACTAGAACTTTGCAATGTCCAATCATTGGGTGATCCCCATTATCAATAGCATCAATCTGAATTTCATACATATTTGCTGCTTCAAAGTCAATCTCACCTTTTACTCTAATTTCCCCTGTGTTTTTATCTACACTAAAAATTCTAATAATTTCCTCCATTCCCAGGCTGCTGAATTCATAAAATATTTCTCCATTTTTTCCTTGATCCAAATCGGTGGCATTTAATTTAAACACCAAAAATCCTTTTGCAACATTTTCTGTTACACTGCTCTGATAAAATGGCTGATCAAAAGAAGGAGCATTATCATTAACATCATCAACTGTAATGATTACTTGGGTTGTACCACTTAATCTTGGCTTGCCACCATCATAAGCCATGAGTGTAAGATTGTGAATAGACTGCTTTTCTCTGTCTAGAGATTTCTTTAGTACCAGCTCTAAAGATCTGATCTGGTTCATGTGTTTTTGAAAATCTAATGTAAAACAGTCACTGGCACTGAGTTCATAGTTTGTAATAGAATTTGTTCCAAGATCTGGATCTGCAGCTTTCTTTAGTGGAAAATGAGATCCTGCAGGTCTGAGCTCTGATATCACAAGGTTGTATTCATTGGAGGAAAAAACTGGACCATTGTCATTTATATCTTCTATTTCTACATCTACGTGATACATTTGCACAGGCTTATCTACAAAGACTTGCAGGGAAACAATACAGAATGGTGTATTTGGACATAAGAATTCCCTATCGATTGTCTCTTTAACAAACAAGATTCCATTCTGCAGATTCACCTGGAAATATTCCTTCTCATTTCTAGAGGAAATATGTAACATTCTGGAATTAATCTCACCTAAATCCAGTCCCAGATCCTGTGCAATTCTTCCAACAAAGGTGCCGTGTTTTGATTCCTCTGGGATGATGTAATGAAGCTGACTCAGGACCACATCCCAAGACATTTGTAGTAATAAGAAAATGACAAACCTTTGTCTTGCTTGATAATCCAGGTTTGTTTTGATCATTTCCTAAATTCACAGATGCTGAAGGTAAAATTATTTCCAGGAAATAAGGCATTCACACTGATTGAAAATCCATGCTACGGAAAGGACCTTCTGTCATGGCCGATATTCTTACAGCAAAAAATAGAGCTAGTTACAACAAAGAGATGAATTTCCTTTCATTTGATATAAATATTGGTAGACAGCGACATCTAGTGTTTGGTTTTAATACTACATATCATGGCCACATAAGCATAGTGTATTTTTAATTAGTTCACTTTTCTGTTGCATATTTGTAAATATAGCATGCATTTGTTTAATGTAATACATAATGTGATTTAAAATGTAGAGTATAAAACACATCCTATACACAAATAAATAAAGATGGGTCTCATAAAACACGGAAAATTAATCCTTCAGATTTATGTTTTCAGAATATGGATGGTAGAAACTCATGGTTTGTTGCTAAGGAATCAAAACCTAAAAATACATATTACCAACATGAACTCTAAATACTAGGATTTAAAGGGATTGTGGAGGCAGAAGTTTTCTTATCTTATTGCATTCTATGCATTAAGATTTAAAAAAAAACTTCAGCCCTCTTTAGCACCCCTAATACTTACCTGAGCCCATCTTTATCCAGAAATGTTGCAGGAGTGTCTAAGCTGTCCAGGACTCCACTCCTCATTGGATAAGACAGCAGAGTGGCATGATTGTGCTGTCAATCAAAATCAGTAAGCCAATCAGGCCGGGACCTGGCTGGGTCGCAGCTTCGTGTCTCAATAGACACAGGGAGCTGTGGTTCAGCTCAGGTGCCCCCATAGCAAGCTTCTTGCTATGGGGGCACTCAACAGGAGGAAGAGGCCAGGAGCACAGAAGAGGGACCCAAGAAGAGGAGGATCAAGGCTCCTCTGTGCAAAACCAACTACAGATAAGAGCAGATAAGTAAAACATGTTTGTTATTTAAAAAAAAAACACTTTACAATAACTTTAATATGTAATTAACCTGTATTTATTGGCGTGTAACACGCACAGGCATATAACACGCACGCCAATTTTAGGAGGGAAGTTTAAGGAAAAATGTTTTCACAGCCCCCTTTACAGTATACAGCCATCCTTCCCCTGCACAGTGCACAGCCCCCCCATCCAGTACACATCCCCCATCTAGTTTACAGACTGCTCCTCCTGTGACATTCATCGTAAACGAATCCTCCATATACTTCTGTTTTTTTCCACTGCCCTGGTCACATGACTGTTCTCCTCTGACATTACATAGATGGTCATGTGACCGCTCTCCTCCTCCAATCTAAAGCTACATTTGGAGGAGGAGAGCCAGCAGAAAAAACGGAGCTATTGAGATATTTAGAAGCTTTGTTTTACAATGACACTGACACAGGAGGTGCAGTGTAGGAGAAGGGGCTGGCAACTGTTTTTTTTTTCTCTTTAGACTATGCAGGAAGCGCTGTCCCAGGGCCAGGAGAGTCGGGGCAGATGGGCTGACACCCCCCAATGGGTGACTCCCAGGACAGACCACCCGATCCCCACCCCCTGTTGGTAAAACATATAATTAGTGTATAACACGCAGGCACTGTTTACCCTCTGTTTTCGGGGAAAAAAAGTGTAAATAAATATGGTACTTCAATTTATTGCAATTAATAGTGCAAGATAGATGCAAGTGTAAGAAACCCTACAACCAACACGTGTTACTGATAAGTGCACTACTCCACTAAACCAAATGTAATTCCATTGTTATTTAAATGTAATTTTCTGTTTTCTACTTTCAATAAAGCCATAGCAACACCATGGCAAGTATTTTTATAACTCATATTGCATTTTACCTGAAGTGCATGCACATCCATTCTGTGTGACTAGGGCTAAAAGAAACAAAAATATTAGGCCATTTCCTGGGCTGGTAAATGTTTTTCATACAACCCCCTCACTACAAATGGGGTGCTATAGGGCAGTGTCAATGAGTTGAAAGCTATTATATGGCTAGCTGCAAACCGCAAAGAGAGAGAGATGAAGGTCAGTTAGCAGACTTTAATTTAATTATTGATAGCTCTTTGGGCAATCAACCCTATTTATGCCTTTTTGTTCTTAATATTGGGGACTTTTTGACATTTGATTTAACGTTGACGTTGATTTAAGGTCAGCAGGTATTCTAGGCTGCTGTCCTGTCCACAGCAAACTTTTATACTTCAAGGCTCTATTTAAAAATAGGCTTTTGTGGTTTTCATTTATGGCAGTATATTTGTTTTAATTTTTTGTGCTAGGGATCTTATTTTGGGTTATGACGATTTTTTGGTCCTAGTCTTCCCTGTGGACTTTTATTTCACTGGTGGTATTTTGGGTTTCAATTATTTTGTGTGCTTTTCTTTTATGTTTTTATGTTAATTACATTCAGGGTACATAAAGTGGAGCATTCACCTGTTACTATCCATCATTTATTTTTTTACGTTTTGTGCACAGCATGTCAAAGCATCATGAATGTAAAAAAAAAAAAAGTTAGGCATACACAGGTTAGACTATTGTCCCTGAATTAAAACTGTCCTGTTACTGTCTAATTGTACAATGCAGTATCCTAACTGTAACATGTGTATCGCAATCAACATTGTCATGCACAGGCACTCCAACACATGTGTTTACATTTGTACATGTGTGTATATGTGGGGGGGCCTTAAAAACAATTGGGGGGGGTTATGTGCTTTATGTGCTACTTTTATGGAAAAAAAAATATTTTTACTTACATTTTTTTCATAACATAGGGGACAAAAATTCCACAATTATTTATTTTTTGCCACAGGTTCTCTTTATTGATTAATGCAGGGTCTAAAAGACCCTGCATGTCTCCCCTGTGCTCCACTATCCACTAGATCACTTTACAAAACATTATTTTCCCTGCTGAGCTAGTCAGAGACACTGCAAGCTTGACACGAAAGTGACATCCACTGATTGGCAAGTGGAAAGCATGGTGGAGCGCTGAGGGGGGTAGCGCCATTACCAGGTGTTTGTGTGAACTATCAGGCGGGAGCGGAGCTGCATGAATGCTCTCACCTGACTGTCAGGAGTCTGCCTGTCATTTTCTCACACAATTCAGATTGCTGCAGCCAGCGGATTGTGTGTAATACCCCCTGTTGTCAGGTTTGTACAACGTACAGACCTGCCAGCAAAAGGGTTAAACACATTAAATCTTATCACATCACATATACTAAAAATAAGAGGATTATTCTTCAGGATAGTGGTAGACACCATATACATTATCTCACAAAAGTGAGTACCCCTCACACTTTTGTACATATTTTATTATACTGTATCTTTTCATGTGACAACACTGAAGAAATTAAACTGTGCTACAATGTAAAGTAGTGAGTATACAGCTTGTATAACAGTGTAAATTTGCTGCACCCTCAAAATAACACAAATAACACACAGCCATTAATGTCTAAACCACTGGCAACAAAAGTAAGAACACTCCTCAATGAAAATGTCCGAATTGGGCCCAAAGTGTCAATATTTTGTGTGGCCACCATTATTTTCCAGCATTGCTTTAACCCTATTGGACATGGAGTTTACCAGAGCTTTACAGGTTGTCATTGGAGTCCTCTTTAACTCCTCCATGACAACATCACAGACCTGGGGGATGTTAGAACCTTGCGCTCCTCCATCTTCCATTTGAGGATGCAACACAGATGCTCAATAGGGTTTAGGTCTGGAGACATGCTTGGCCAGTCCATCATCTTTACCCTCAGCTTCTAGCAAAGCAGTGGTTGTCTTGGAGGTGTGTTTGGGGTCATTATCATGTTGGAATACTGCCCTGCAGCCCAGTCTCCGAAAGCATGTGGCCTAGCTGATCTGACGTCATTACGCTCTGTACACGGAGATACACAGCGACGGAGCTTCACGGACAGGACAGGAGAAATCGTGAGGAGATGCCGCGTCCCTCCACGTTGTATACATTGCATGTTTTTTACAGCCCAAATGTAAGTGCAATCTTTTAGTATCAATAAAACATGGAGATACACAGAGATACACAGCGACGAAGCTCCACGGACAGGACAGGATAAATCGTGAGGAGACGCCACGTCCCTCCTCGTTGTATACATTGCACGTTTTTTACAGCCCAAATGTAAGTGCAATCTTTTAGTAGCAATAAAACATCCTCAAAACGGTATTATGCTATGGGACTTCTCTTTTGTTTTCCACTTCATGAGACATTGCGATATTAACCTGTGCCTACTGACCATCTGGATTGAGTCTTTTTGGGAGACCTTAAACCTCTATGTTTGGTATGTGATAACGGTAATGGTAAGGAGACTACGTTATCAGTAATCCGGATGTTTCCTTGGTGGAAGAAGACTTCTCTTTTCACATACCTAAATCTATGTGCACCAATGTAAACTACAGCATATGGACTTTTGTTGTTGTTTTCTTCTTTCTTTAAATTTATTTTTCACTAAGACATTTTTTCACTAAGATATTTTTTCACTACTCATTTATATTTACATTTTTATATAATTTCAGTTTTTCACCTTGCACTGGTGTTCATACATTGTTTTTTTATCAGAATTTATTCACTTAGAGCTATACCTTATTATATATATATATTGATACAATTTGGTATCTCAGGTTTTTTGGTACTGGCAGCTCTATATCCCACTATCACAGTGGGACAAAAACATATAATATATTTATGGTCGTGGCCCTCTGACTGAGAGTGATGTGGATCACATAAACACGCGACAAGACTTACAACATAAATAGACCTGAAGTGTGCCTTGGTGGTCTGGTTAGTATGCCAAGAAAAGGGGGCATACCCAAAGAAAGTAATGGGTAGTTGTTGAAGAAGGATATGCTGAGAAGTGCCCTGAAAAAGGGAAGGGCGGGAGGGTGTCGAATGCGATTGAATGCGCAGACTCACGGACATGAGGTGAGCTGGGAAGAGTCGGCCCAGTGACATGTAGTACTGCACACTGAACCGACAAAGAGCATGTGTGAGTGGGCTGCTTAAATACCCTCCGGGCTCCTCCCATAAACTCAGGCCACCATACTGGCCTTCTTATTTATGGTCGTGGCCCTCTGACTGAGAGTGATGTGGATCACATAAACACGCGACAAGACTTACAACATAAATAGACCTGAAGTGTGTCTTGGTGGTCTGGTCAGTATGCCAAGAAAAGGGGGCAAAAGACTTATATATAGCTTATATTGATTTGTTGTATTTATTGAGCCAGCTTGGTAAAGGCTTGTGCCATTTCTTCCTGAGGATTTGGGATGTATGTGGCAAAACAAGGAGACTTCCCATCAGCCTGGTATCTTGATTACGTGGTCTGGTACTCCCTGTTGGGAGGCAGTTGAGGCTGCTCTAATTCGTAAAAAAGGATGTCCAGAGAACTGACTGGGATTTGAAGCCCAAGTTGCTTAGGATTCTGACATGCTTGACAACTGTCTGCCACTCAGGGAGCTGGTTTAGAAAGGGTAGCAACAAGCTACCATCAGATTGGCTGGGTAGATGGAGCAGTAGTCGGTCGAGCACTGTCACTGGGCGTCAGGCATTGTTAGTCTGAAACAGATTGATGTCAACCCCCGGGGCTGGTTTGTTGCGTTTGCAGACTGAGAGTGTAGGTGTTCGAAAGCGAGTCGGGTGGCATCGGAGCAGTGTCTGACTGCCAGAGCCACTGACTGTAAATTCACTAGGTCGTAGGGAACCGTAGAAGGCCTGGTAAATGGCTGCTTGGGTGACTATGCTGGGCAAGGCCCTAAATGGGGAACGAGTAAGGATTTCAGACATGTCCCTAAAGAGGGCATTCTTGAAAGGTAGGCGCTTGCCACTGACTACAGGTTGGTGCTTCTGTATGCCCTGTAGGAGGGACTTGACTGCATGGGCTCGAGAATACTGACAGTTTACTGGGGTCCTGCAGGGACAGGAAATGCTGGATGCCATCTAGATATGGCGTGATAGTATTGTGAGAAAGGGTTAGCTGCGTGTGGCAATACGATATGAAGGCTAGGACGTGTCTAACGTTGCCTATTGCTGCTTCGAGGCAAGTGGCCAAAAATTAGCGGTTAGTATTCCGAGCAGTGCGATAGGCCTTCAGTGTATTTCGTGCCAAGGAGTGGTTAATAAGCTGGGTTGAGTTGGTGAGATGCTACTTCAGTCCATCGTCAGCAATGACCAGGGTGGGACAGGGATGGTTATTGGGTCGGCTCCAGGCTCTTGCTGGAAAAACAAAGTAAGGTTGTAATGGGACAGAGCATCAGCTGCGATTTTGCATTTGCCTGGAACATGTCTACAGAAGATATTAAACTGGTGATGAAGTGACAGCTGCGCGAGCCTGCGCAGGAAGGACATGATGGGGAGAGGCTTGATCTACCTTAATTGATGAAGTCAGCTATGGCCTGATTGTCTGTGGTGAAGAACACTGTCTGTCCAGTTCAAGTGTGGCCCCAGACCTGGGCAGCTGCCACAATGGGGTACAGCACGAGGCGTGATGAAGACTGGGTGAAGCAGCAATTTAAGAGAATTTCTGGGGGCCAAGGTTTGGAGAACCAGTGGCGGACGAAAAATGCACGCAAAAGCCTGTGGTGGCTCGGCTGACACTGCCGGGATAAAGATTGAAATGCTGTTCTATTAGGTGGGGAAGTTGTCCCACATAGCTAAGTCTGCTACTGATGCTTGGTCTAGTTTGAGAACTTGGAGTGGATCTTGCATTGGTGTGAGAAAATCAACACAATACACAGGTGCTCAACAAGACGATATACGTGCACTCACTGACCAACGTGCACTCGCAGACCAACGTGCACTCATTGACCAACGTGCACTCGCTGACCAACGTGCACTCGTTGACCAACGTGCACTCGCAGACCAACGTGCACTCGCAGACCAACGTGCACTCGCTGACCAACGTGCACTCGCAGACCAACGTGCACTCGCAGACCAACGTGCACTCGCAGACCAACGTGCACTCGCAGACCAACGTGGACTCGCTGGTGCTGGATGGAAACCTGAACTAACTGCAGGTAAAAATACAGGGAAAAGATGAGTGGCCCGTGTGCCACTAAAGATGAATGGCCAACTAGGTGCCACTGTGTGTTTGTGTGCCTGATTGTTTGTCACTGAGGTGTGTTTGCAAGTTTAGTTTGTATTCGGGTTCTCACGTGGTGCACGCTGCAAGGTGTTTTATACTACTGCAGACAACATTATGTGGTTGCAAGGGTGTCAGTGAGTGTCAGGTTGCTGGGATGATATTTTGTAGTTGCAGGGGCCTCGAGTGGGAAGGTTTGTTTTGAGACGGCATTGCGTGGTTGCAAGGGTCTCAGTCTGGTTTGCTGAGACGATATTGCACGGTTGCAAAGGTCTCGATGATTATGAGGTTGTTTTGAGATGGCCTTGTGTGGTTGCACGGGTCTCAACAAGTGAGGGGTTTCTGAGACGATGTTGCGTTTGCAATGGTCTCAAGTGAGTGTCCGGCTGCTGAGATGACTATGTATGGCTGCAAAGGTCTGAACGGGTGTCAGGTTGCTGAGACGATATTGCGTTTGCAATGGTGTCAAATGAGTGTCAGTTTGCTAAGACGACTTTGTATGGCTGAAAAGGTCTGAACGGGTGTTAGGTTGCTGAGACGAGATTTTGTGGTTGCAAAGGTCTAGACGAGTGTGAGGTAGCTGAGATGATATTACATTTGCAAGGGTCTCAAATAAGTGTCAAGTTGCTTAGACAATATTCCTTTTTTCTTTTTTTTATGAAAACGACTGTGAATGAAACGCTGGTAAACATTAGTTACCACGTCTGGCAGTGTTTACAAGCCGTTACAGGCATTGGTGTTTGGAATGCCTCTGAACATCCAACTGAACCCATTTTTATTTTTATTTTTTTTATTTTTTTCCAGGAAGGTTTCTAACTCAACTGCCTAGAAACGACTAAAACGATCCTGTGTAGATGTACTGATAAGATTGGGGGCGGCTGAAAAAACACCCAACTGTTCCTAAACGTCCGTTTACCAACAGCAGTGTACATGAGGCCTAAGACAATGTGCCTGGCTGCAAGGATCTCAATGAATGCCAGGTTGCTGGGGTGAGACTGCATGGTCACAAAGGTTTTTATCGAGTGGAAGGTTGCAAGTGTCTCAATGAGTGTGGGGCTGCTGAGACGGGATTGCGTCAGCAAGGGTCTCAACAAGGGTGTCAGGCTGCTGAGACAATTTCTTGTGGTTGCAATGGTCTCAACAGGTGTCAGGTTCCTGGGCCGAGATTGTGTGGTGGCAATTTTTTTTTTTTTTAGCGTTTTTTTTTTTATATATATATATATATATATATATATATATATATATATATATATATATATTTTTTTTCAAGGGTCATGTGTTGCAAGGGTTTTAACAAGGGTGTCGGGCTGCTAAGGTGATTTTGCATGGTCACAAGGGTCTCGATGAGTGTGGGGCTGCTGAGACGGTATTGCGTTTGCAAGCGTCTTAACAAGGGTGTCAGGCTGCTGAGACGATTTTGCATGATTGCAATGGTCTCAACAGGTGTCAGATTGCTGGCCTGAGATTGTGAGGTGGCAATTATTTTTTTTCTGCACTTTTTCTTTTTTCTTTTTGCATTTTTTTTTCTTTTTTTTGTATATATATATTTTTTTCATTTTGTAAGGGTCATGTGTTGCAAGGGTCTTAAGGGTGTCAGGTTGCTGAGACTATATACGCGTGGTTGCAAGGATCTCGATGAGTGTGAGGGCTGCTGAGACGATATTGTGTTTGCAAGGGTCTCAACAAGGGTGTCAGGCTGCTGAGACAGTTTTGCGTAGTTGCAGCAGTCTCAACAGGTGTCAGGTTGCCGGGGGGGGTGAGATTGCGTGGTGGCAACGTTTTTTTTTTTGCATTTTTTATATATATATTTTATTTAATTTTGCGTTTTGTAAAGGTCATGTGTTGCAAGGGTCTTAACAAGGGTGTCAGGCTGCTGGGATGATTTTTTTGTGGTTGCAAGGATCTTAATGAGTGTGGGGCTGCTGAGACGCTATTGCATTTGCAAGGGTCTCAACAAGGGTGTCAGGCTGCTGAGATGATTTTGCATGGTTGCAATGGTCTCAACAGGTGTCAGGTTGCTGAGGGGCGGAGATTGTGTGGTGGCAAAGTTTTATTTTTATTTTTATTTTTTATGCGTTTTAAAAAAAAAAAATGTTTTGCGTTTTTTTTTGCGTTTTTATACATATATATATTTTTTTTTTTGCATTTTTTAAAGGTCATGTGTTGCAAGGGTCTTAACAAGGGTGTCAGGCTGCTGAGATGATTTGCATGGTTGCAAGGTCTCAATCAATAAGAATTGGGTTACTGAGAAAGGATAGAAACACCTGGTTTGTTTGTACCTTAAGCAAGCAGTATAAGGTAGAAGGCCAACGCCTGTTTGAATCGTAGGTTCCATAGGTTCCACTAATGAATGATATGGGAGACAACGAATGGTAGCAAATTAATAGGACATAAAGAATGTAATAACACATTTTACTTGCGACGGTGGGCCATGCGAGTGAGTTCGCGGCAGACTGTGGCTGGAGTGAAACATGTAGGAAAGGTGTAGCGTGATGCCGTGCATGGGGCAAAACAAGGTTTGGTGTAGAAAATAGAACATGAGAAGTGCGTACGAATATTTTATAAGCTCCACTGTGGGAACCGAACATATGATGCAGGTGACACCATGAGTGGCCACGAATTTTGACATGACAAACAAGCTAACGAATCCTACCTGGGACAATGAACATGCAACTGGGTTTACTTGGACTGGAGTGGATCTGCAACACATCCGAAGAGTGTGGCGTAGTGTGGTGTGGCGCCATGCATGACGCATACGCAATAACTTTGGTAAATAAAGGAGAGAGAAGAATCGTGTACAAACAATTCGTAAGTTCCACTGCGGAAACTAAAATGCACAGCATGGGGTAAACATAGAATGGCAATGGTGGAAAGTATGCAATCTATCTGATACAAAACGGTTATAAAGAGAAATGACTGATACAAAAACGGTTGTAAAATGCATGAAACAAATCCGATATGAATCGGAAGTAAGGAGTGCTGAACAAATCTGCTGTGAATTGATTGTAGAGTGTATGCAACTCCTTGCTGTGAAACCGAACATCTACCAGCCACCCATCCCCCCAGGCTAATCAAGTGCAGACAAGGCAGCAGGTGAGTTCAATTACCACCTCAATCTGCCAAAGAACCCATACAAAGAATATATGCTAAACTCCAAATGAATGAGAGAGCATGTACACTGAATATACAAATAAATAGTTTGTTTGGCAGGAGGAAGTTACAAATGTACCAAGCTTGTAACTAAGATGTTAGAACATTAGCAACAATAACTCAGAGGCAGATTTTTACAAAAGAAATGCAGGATAGGAAGCATAACGAATTGCAAGATTGCACATAATGCAAAAGGTTTGAATACAACCTGCGACAGTAAGCGGGAACCGCCGTCGAAAACCATTAACAGAGAAGCCGCAATGCACTTGCGATGTCGAATGCGATTGAATGCGCAGACTCACGGACATGAGGTGAGCTGGGAAGAGTTGGCCCAGTGACATGTAGTACTGCACACTGAACCGACAAAGAGCATGTGTGAGTGGGCTGCTTAAATACCCTCCGGGCTCCTCCCATAAACTCAGGCCACCATACTGGCCTTCTTATTTATATTATATAAGTTTTTCACATGTATTTAGTTACTCATTTGTTTTTAGCGCAGTGTTAAAAAAAATATTTTTCCAGTAGGGAGGGAATTATATATTTTTTCTATTGTTGTTTCTTGGTACTCACTTTTGTTGCCAACAGTTTATACATTAATGGCTGTGTAGAGGAATTGGCCAGGTAATGGTATGGTGGCAGCTGCTAGTACCGCCTTAACCAATAACAATCACCTAGAAGCAGGGGAATTTTTGGTGGACTTTCTCGGTAGTGATAACAAACAATCAATTAGGTGAAAAATTATTTATTACACATAAAATTATACATGATTAAAAACACATGAGCCAAACCCCACAATGAATACAGCAGTTGTTGCTAATAGTAACCCATAAGGTGTCTGTAGTGGTGGAGAATGGCCAAGAAAACCTCTACCGGGTATGTGGGAAAATCACTTCTTCAGGAGGATTATCAGTTTGGGGCCACGGACAAGCGAAGGCTCACAGGAAGACCCCCGCAGCGAACGAGGGGGGGGGGGGGGAAATAGTATATCACTCTCAATAAAAATATATATAGAGAGCGGATTCTTCATCTGTCACATTACATCCTCATAGTTGGACAGTTGCCATTTCTTGTCACTTATGTTCACAATATTGGACTCAACCACCTTTATTTGTACACTTTTGGTGGTATTTATGATTTGTCATTTGTTTTATATACAATTTACTTGCATGGCTTACTTGTCACGTTGGGTCATTTGATATAATAGATGAATTATATATATATATATATATATATATATATATATATATATATATATATATATATACATACATATGTTTAATCATTATAAAGTGTTTTTAATATTCACACGTGTATACACTAATTAGCGCTACACCTTCTTTCACACTAAGAAATGGGTATATATTAGGCTATATTTGTACTACACAACAGAGGTTCTGGAGGTGCATTTTGATGATGGGGCATAAAGGAATGAATTGCATGGTCCCGCTCATGCAATTTATGGTTCTTGTGAATACCTTCTAATTTAAGAGTTATGCGCTGATTTGGTTGGAGGGCTTTTTATTTCTTTCCGTTCCTTTTACCTTCCCACCAAAACCTATATGGTTATAATCACACACAAAAAATAAACATACCCTCTTTTATTCTGTCACTATTAAATCTTGAAACTTGACGACCTTGTTGATATCCCTTAATTGCTTTAAAATTTACTGTACAATCTACTCTGGAATAATCGTAGCCAACAACCATTTATCAGATCCACATTATACAAGACTTATGCCGCGTAAACATGATCACTTTTTGTGATGAAAAAAAACGACGCTTCAAAAAACGTCATTTAAAATGTCGTTTTTTGTGTCATAAAAAGTGATCGTGTGTGGGCAAAACGACGTTTAAAACAACATTTTTAAACCCGCGCATGCTCAGAAGCAAGATATGAGATGGAGCTTCAATGGAACAGAGTGCCGTTGAACGTGGTGTACGTCACCGCGCTTTGCTAGAGCTTTTTGGAAAAAGGATGGTGTGTATGCAACGTCGTTTTTTAATATTACGTTTAAAAAACGTTGTTTTTTTTTTTTTTATCACAAAAAGTGATCGTGTGTACGCGGCATTAGAGGTCCGAAAAAATGACGGCGTCAAAACCCTCAAATGAGTCATACTGCAGTCCACAGCAACAAATATAAACCCAAAATATGGAGAGTAAATTGTTAAAATCCTTCAAAAAGCTTTTATAAAACACCTCACAGCTGGAATTCTTCCCTGCATGCAAAGGATAGCGTAAATGTGTGGGAAAACTCAACCAATTAAATTGCCAACAAAATAATTTTGGTCTATTTTGCAACATAGTAGAAATGTGCTAAATGCTGTTTGCATATCATGTATAAAATAAAACGTTAAAACAGTAGTTTACCCTCAGAAACGTTTTCTTAAAACATGCTAGAGATATCTTGCCTAAATGGGGATTCTTGTTTACACAATTTGGCTTTATTCTAAAATTGATGACTTCTGGGAAACAATCCCATTAACTTGTAAGGCTTTATTACCTTTTACAACAATGCTTTCTTTCTAGGTTTATGGGTTGGGTGGGGGAGTTCTGCCCGAAACTCTTCAGAAAAAAATAAATCTTTGTTCTTTGGACGTCTGTGCAATTTACACAAATTCCTTGAATGTAACTTATCTGATTCCACCAGAGCCCATAAAATATCAATATATGTTTACAAAATGTATGTAGTGTTTATTCTTTTATTAAATATATTCTCTAAAAAAATTGCACATACGTAGATTTACTTACCAGCTGTAATAATGCATCAGTTTGTACTGTACTATATATAAAATTGTATATATCTACAGTGACCTTACCTTGTTTGAAGAATATATTATAGCACCAAGTTGGTTCACGTTCTCTTCATTGCTTGGAGCCTGAGAACTATTTGGAGTGAATACAATCAGGTCATTTTTAGTTTGGTGTGAGTTTGAACACACTCTGTACTGAGTATGTTGAGAGTACATCCAACTGCCTCCAGTATTGGAACACATCTTGTAACTTTCTTTCAAATCATTGACCTCGTCTCTGTATTTTTGCCATCGTAAAGCAGTGAAGGCAATTAATGTGATGAGAAATATACTTGAGATTATGCAGATTGTAACAACCAAATAAATATTTGTGGTAGAAAAGTCATCATTGTTGCTCTGTAAATCAAGATTATCCAAATTCACTTGTTCTCCTGGTTCCACCAAAGAAATAATTACTTGTGTGAGCGCTGTCATGACTGGTTCACCATGGTCCTTAGCAACCACTAGCAATTTATATTCATCATTATCTGACTCTACAAATAAACGTTTTAAAATAATTTCCCCAGTTTGTCGAGAAATAATGAATGGATCTTTTCCTGGTGGATCTCCAAAATTATAAGACATCAAAGCATTGTACCCTGAATCTGGGTCCACTGCTCTGATTATAGCTACCAGATATCCAGCTTGAGCAGACTTTGGAGTCATAATGGTAGCTGGAGAATAAAGAAGAGAAAACATTGGAGCATTGTCATTAATATCCTCAGTGAAGATATTTAATGTTTGGTTAGAGCTGAGTGGAGATAGACCAGCATCAGTTGCTCTTATGTGGCACTGAAAATATTTTATTTGTTCATGATCAAAAGACACTAAAGCAAAAACCTTCCCATTCTCTGGATTGATGGAGATGTAGGAAGAAAGGGGAATTCCATCAATGTTACCATCTGCAATTGAATATGTGATGAAGGAATTCTGGCCTATATCTGGATCATATGCTAAAGCTGTGTAAATATAAGAACCTGGTGCGTTATTTTCCTTGATGAAAATTGTATCACTAGGTTGAATAAACTGAGGTGCATTGTCATTTACATCACTTATTATAACTCTTATACTTTTTGAAACTGATAGAGCTGGAGAGCCTTCATCTCTTGCAGTAATTGTAATTTCATAATCATTTTTTTTTTTCACGATCTAAGCGTCCATTTACTGTCACTGAAAAATCCCCCATAAATGCTGGATTTACCTTAAATGGTACATGTTCAGAAATGTGACATTGAACTTTTCCATTTGTTCCTGAGTCTCTGTCGTGTATACTGATAATTGCAACAGTTGTCCCTTGTGGAGAGTCCTCTGCAACAGGAACTGATAATGATGTAATTATCATCTCAGGAGGATTGTCGTTGACATCCACAACAGTCACTAGAACTTTACAATGTCCAACCATTGGATTATCCCCATTGTCAATTGCTTCAACTTGAATTTCATACATGTTCATCTTTTCAAAATCAATTTCACCTTTCACTCGTATTTCTCCTGTATGTTTATCAAGACTAAAATCTCTAGTCACTTATTCCATCACCATGTCCCCAAATTCATATGATATTTCCCCATTCTTTCCTTGGTCCAAATCAGTAGCATTCAGCTTAAAGACTAAGGCGTAGATTCACATACACTTAATATTCCGCTGCATAATCGAAAATGCTCTACGCTGCCGTATTTTACCAAGCTCTACACCGAATCCTGGTAGATTTTTGCCCGTACGCTACGGCGGCATAGTCTATTTCTCGCCGCGTAATCGAAATACGCAATTGGGGGGCATGAAGCATTTAAATTAAGCGCGTCCCCGCGGCGATCGAACTGCGCATGCTCCGTTCAGAAATTTCCCGCCGTGCATTGCGCGAAATCACGTCATTACGTCATTCGTTGTTTGAGTAGCAGCGTTTACGAACATTCCTATTCCCGGACGACTTACGTAAAAAATAATAAAAGACGTCGGAAAACGTAGAAATTCGACGCGGGAACGACGGCCATACTTAACATGGGCTGTCTAATATTAGAGCAGCAAAAAGCTGGTATAGTGTTACACAAATAAAAGATGACTAAAGGTGCCGTAAGAGATTGCGATTGAAGATCGTAATTTCGGGGATCGCCGGCAAAAGCTCATTTGCATACCCCAATGCGGAAAACGACGGGAAGTCCACCCAGTGGCCGCAATTTTATTGCAGCGTAGATCCGAAGGCGTACAAACACGTAATCCAGTCGAATTGAAGCCCGCAGCCGTCTATTCATGGTTTGAGGTTTTCGACTAGCTAGTCTAGAGATTTCTTAAGGACAATTTCTAATGATCTGATTTGGTTCATATACTTCTGAAAATCTAATGCAAAATGATCATTGGGACTGAGCTCGTAATTAGTAATAGAGTTTGTTCCAAGATCTGGATCAATGGCAATTTTCAGTGGAAAACGAGATCCTGCAGGAATCAGCTCAGATATTAGTAAATTATTCAGAACGGAAGAAAACTTTGGTGTATTATCATTAATATCTTCTATTTCAACTTCTACACGATACGTCTGCACAGGCCTATCTACAATAACCTGCAGAGGAATGGTACAGAATGGTGTATTTTGACACAGCATCTCCCTGTCTATTGTCTCTTTAACAAACAGGATTCCATTTTAAAGATTCACCTGGAAATATGCCTTATCATCTCTAGAGACAACACGTAACATTCTAAAATTAATCTCACCTATGTCCAATCCCATATCCTGTGCAATTCTTCCAACAAAGTTGCTGTGTTTGGATTCCTCTGGGATGATATAATGCAGCTGACTCAGAGCCACATCCAAAAACATGTGTAGTAGCAATAAATGAAGAAGCCTGCATTTTGCTTTTAAATCCTTTTCCCTATCATGGCCGAAACCCCTACAGCAAATTTTCTCCCTGACAACAATGGTAATATACAGTATGTTGTCTTTGTCCTGCTGCAAATAATTGGTATAGAATGACATCTACTGCCTGATTTTCATACTGCATCTGACAAGAGTAAACGTGTGTTTAGCAAACCAATTTTTAATTATCTGTCAGCAAAAATTGTGTGTTATGTTTTTCTATGTTTGTAAAACAAAATGTTTTAATTTACAGTATGTTCACAAGTGCAGATATTATACATACGATTGGAAGGTTATAAAAAATGCAATTGCATTTCAAGTAAGTTCTTTTATTCATTAAATGTAGTTTATCCTATAAAACAATCTTAATAGTAGAACATATGTACATATTATTTAGGATAATTAGGCAAATGTATAACTTTGTTTGCACACAAATCAACAGTAGAACAATAACACATAGTTTGTTACTAGCCTAGCAAAATTAATGCATATACTAATTTAGAAAGTGGTAAAAAAAAAACTAAATAGATTTACCAAGTATAAATGTAAGATTTTCAATATTTATACACCACATCACCACTATATTTCCACTACCAGCAAAGACCACCATGTTAAACTATCAGCTATTTACGTATGAAGATATTTAGGCACAATTTTTCTTCCAAACAATAATTTTCACCAAATATTTTACTGTCCTAAACTTGGATTAGCTTGACAGAAACAATAGTATGTGGCCTAAAAAAAATCTACCTTGGCTTTCTTGGTTCAGCCAACAAGGGGGTATCTCCAGATACTGCAGAATCCCTATAAATAGCAGCTTTCCAACTGTACCTTTAAGCTGCCAATCATTGTATTATCATGGGTACCATGGTGACTTTTTGAAGATTCATTACTTGGAGTTACTGCATATGTGTCCACATCATACAAATTTATCATATCATATAATCATATAAACCCCAACTTTAAAGTACGGTACATTAAATGCACAAATCGTATACCATTTTGCAACATTTGTCTGGTAATCAGCAATTCAGGTATCTTTGTTCGTTGTATTGATTAATAAAGGAACTAAATAGTGTATGTTAAAAAGCATGTGCACCACAATGCTTAAATTATATTTCTAAGGGAATGACTGCAGATCATAGCGTGCATGCATGGGAAGAGCTGGATCAAAAGTAAAGATATATGTAAAGAGGCTGTCAGGTGCCCAACAGGCTGCACAATGAAGACCTGGAAAGGGTAAAACCACAGTTGTAAGCATAATGTAAGCTTTACTTTTGAATACTGCATACATTTTCCTTATACATGATTGGACATTGTAAAGTGATACTTAACCACATTTGTTAAGCTTCGGGGCTAATCCCCTTGCAAAATCCAACTTTTTTTGAAAAGTGTAATACCTATTTGCCTTTGGTAAATCAACCATCTGTGCGTGTTCAATGTCTTGCATTCTTGCAGCGGTGCTGGGGTCAACTTCAACTATGGCAGTATTTGTATGTTATCTCATGGTTTGTATGTGCAGTTTAGTAGACCTAACTATACTTTAAAAAGGCCATTAAATATTATTGGTCCAACCTGATCAATAAGATTAGGAAATCCATTCTGGTTTTGCTCATCTTTTTTTCTTGGTTACTAAGATACAATGTTGTGTACTTATCTATATATGGACACATTTAACCACAAAAAAAATGCAGAACAATTAATGACTACTAAGCACCTTAAAATTAAATGGCTGACAGAAATAAAAATTGTTAATGCAGTTATGTATTCTTTAAAACAAACATCAAATGTATTATTAAATGACACAAATGTAAGTAGCAGAATTTTTTTTGCTACAAGCCTCCTGCAATCTTCTGTATAAAAGCACTTAGATTTGAATGCAACCCAGGAATACGACTAATCAGGTTCTACTGTAGTATACAGATTATTATAATGAACATGTCAAAGCAAGAGCAACAGGGGGATGACCTCATAGGTATGTAGCTGCTCCCTAATTATCCTATTAGCAGGCTGGGGTGTGTTACTGAATAAGCTTTGAAGGCCAACGATCTGGGGGTGCTGACTGATACCACAAGAGTGACTGCACATAATTACAAAACAGTTCTTATATGTCATATGTTGTTTGACTGCTGTATAGTTAGCTGCTTGCAATGGCATACACACAGTGTGGTGCACATGTGTATGTACATGTGTAACAGTTTGTTAGTTATTGCCTCTTAAAAACTATTAGCACGAGGACTGCTCAATGAATGACTATAACAGCAGCTGTAAATTCCCATTGGTAAATAGTTTTCTCTCATTTAATTCACCCCTCCATCATTACAATGAATGGAGATTTAAGAGAAAGCTAAATAACTATTTAAAAAATTAGTTGAATAATAGCTAAACCAAATGTTTTACTATATGAATTAGTTGAATTTACCACACTTAATTATTATATACATAATTTTTTACTTTCTATTTTTTAAGTTATTTTCTATGTAAAAATGAGTTAAAAAACAATAACAGCTTTCATTCTTTTAAAAATGTTTTGCTTCTGCTTGCCGCTAACTATTATGATCTATGAGGCCAGCAGAAAATAGAACTATTCCAGGCAGAAAACAAAATAGTGTATGAGGAGAAGTGAATAAATGAAAAAGAAACACTTGAAAAATTGAAATATTTTTTTTAATATGAATTGTGTCTGTTAAATAGAAATATATTATTTGAGAAAATAAACATAATTAATTTCAGGTTAGGTTAGGCATGCTTTTCATTTATGTAATTGTAATTAGTCTGTTTCTTACAGAAAAATGCAAGATGGATCAACAACAATCTATTTTTAATGGTGCCATGAATACAACCATTACATTTGAGCTCACATTTCAAAATGCCTTCACTAAATAAAAAGATTATTACTTTGCATTAACACATTTTCTTGCTTTTAGCTGTATCTAAGAAGGAACATTGTATGTTGAGCTTGATAAATCATAAGTCATTTAAATGGTACCTTACCTGATATGAAGAATTTGGCATTTGATATTGTGGAGTTGCATCTTCGTTATTTGCTTGTTGAGAACCATTTGGTGTAAAGACAATTAAGTCATTCTTACCCTGCTGTGGGTTTGAATATACTCGGTATTGAGTGTGTTGTGAATACATCCAACTACCCCCAGTGTTGGAACAAATCTTGTAACTTTCTTTAAGGTCGTTGACTTCATCCCTATATTTTTGCCATCTAAGAATAGTGAAGGCAATTATTGTAACGAGAAATATGCATGATATTATGCATATGGCAACAACTAAGTAAATGTTTGTCTCAGAAAAGTCTTCATCGCTGTTTTTTGAATTATTATCAATAAGTTTGATTTCTTCACCAACTTCTGTGAAAAAGATCACAATTTGTGTAACTGAAGTCATGACTGGATCTCCATGATCTTGAGCAACAACAACTAAATGGTATTCATCAATATCTGAATCTGATAATGCACGTTTTAGACTAATATCTCCAGTTGTTTCAGAAATTACAAAGGGTGTTTTTACTAATGGTTCCTTAAAATTGTAAGATATCCAGGCATTATATCCAGAATCTATATCCATAGCTCTCACTTTTGTAACCAGTTGTCCAGGTTGTGCTGATTTTGTAGTTTTAATTGACATTGGGAAATAAGATAATGGAAAGGTTGGTGCGTTGTCATTTATATCTTCAATAAAAATATTAAGTGTTACATTTGAGCTTAGTGATGGTAGACCAGCATCTGAGGCCTTTATATGACACTGAAAATATGTGACGTGTTCATGGTCAAATGACACTAATGCAAATACTTTCCCATTCTCTGGATTGATAGAAATGTAGGAAGATATGGGGATTCCATCAATTGTGCTATCCATTATTGAATATGTGATGAAGGAATTCTGGCCAACATCTGGATCATAGGCTGATACGGTGTAAAAATGAGACCCTGGAGGATTATTTTCCTTGATGAAGATAGTATCAGCAGGATGTTGAAACTTAGGGGCATTATCATTAACATCGCTTATAGAAACTTTTAAAGTTTTTGAAACTGAAAGAGACGGAGAACCTTCATCCCTTGCCGTTATTGAAACTTCATATTCACTCTGTATTTCTCTATCCAATGGTTGATTCACAGTCAATGAACAATCTCCCATAAATGCTGGATTTATTTTAAAAGGGGAATGATCAGAAAGGTGGCACTGGACTTTGCCATTGAATCCAGAATCTCTGTCATGCACACTAATTATGGCAACTGTTGTCCCTTGTGGGGAATCTTCAGCAATTGGAACTGATAATGATGTCACTGTCATTTCAGGAGGATTGTCATTAACATCAACAACAGTTACTAGAACTTTACAGTGTCCAACCATTGGGTGTTCTCCTTTATCAATAGCATCAACTTGAATTTCATACATTTTTGTCTTTTCAAAGTCTATTTCACTAGTTACTCTTATTTCTCCAGTATGTTTGTCTAAGCTAAAAATCGCCCTCACTTCTTCCATTGCCATGTTACCAAATTCATATACTATTTCAGCATTTTTTCCTTGATCTAAATCTGTAGCATTCAGTTTAATCACTAAGAATCCTAGATGAATATTTTCAATCACATTGCACTGATAAAATGGTTGATCAAAGAAGGGGGCATTATCATTCAAATCTTCAACATGAATTATTATTTGAGTTGTACCACTTAATCTTGGTTTGCCTTCATCATAGGCTGTGAGTGTCAGATTGTGAACTGACTGCTTTTCTCTGTCTAGTGATTTCTTTAGTACAAGCTCCAAAGATCTGATTTGGTTCATATATTTCTGAAAATCTAATGTAAAATAATCACTGGCACTAAGCTCATAATTTGTAATGGAATGTGTTCCTAGATCTGGATCAACAGCACCTTTCAGTAGAAAATGAGATCCTGCAGGTCTGACTTCTGATATTAATAAACTAGTCACAGTGGAAGAGAATGTTGGGCTATTGTCATTTATATCTTCTATTTCAACATCTACACGATACATCTGCACAGGCTTATCTACAATAACCTGCAGAGAAATTATGCAGATTGGTGTATCAGGGCACATCATCTCCCTGTCTATTGTCTCTTTAACAAACAGAATTCCATTGTGAAGGTTCACCTGGAAATATTCCTTCTCATCTCTAGAGACAACATGTAACATTCTGGAATTAATCTCACCTAAACCCAATCCCAGATCCTGAGCAATTCTTCCTACAAAGGTGCCATGTTTGGATTCCTCTGGAATGATATAATGCAGCTGACTCAGAACCACATCCCAAGACATTTGCAACAAAATGTAATGGACCAACCTGCTTCTTGGTTGATAGTTCTGTTTTCTGAGCATCTCTTGAATACAAAGATGTTGGAGTTAGTAATTTTTCCAAGGCATTCACTCCCAGAGAATATCCACAAAATGGTAATAAAAATCTGTCATGGCCGAAACTCTTAACAGCAAAATGTTAAGCTGACTGCAATGATGCTTCTAATTCACATTACCCTGCTGCAATAAGTTGGTATAGAATGACATCTAGTGCCTGTTTTCCATATTGCATGAAAAGAAAATTCTTCCCTATAACTACTTTTAGTACCATATTTAAAACAATTTGAAATTTTAAACTGCCAGTCATATTGCAAAGAATATAGGTACAATATTTTGTGCACATGCATTTAATAAAATGTTGTAATTTTGATGAAACATGTTTTATAGAAATCATGGTAAGAAAAGAAAACAAGAACAATTTTGCATTTTAAGACAGGACTTCTCAAGGATGTAAAAATGTGTGAGAACTTAGTCATTACATAACTAGGTATGTGCAACACTGGTATGAACATTTAATGGAGCGGATGTGATTTCTCATATATGATAATCGTTATTAACCTGCTTGGCTTTTTGATATCACAAAAGCATCTAGCAGAATGTATTTTAATAACTGGGTATTTTATTTCTCCGATCATTCGTATATTTGTTATGTGCATGGGTTCAAGTTAGTTATTTGATTTAGTCCCTTATTTTGTTATTTTATTCTATAAAGTATGCACCTTTAAAATATAAATTATGCACAGATAAACTAATCTGTGTCAATATTTTACTGATAAACATAAAAGAGATTTGAAAACTTGCATGGTGTGCACTGATTCAGGTGGTTGTTTTCGAAGAACAGTGCAGTATAAAGCAAAAGCAAAATATGATCAATTCAACCTTTTTCTCCTATATATCCCCATTTTAAATTTATTGCGAAGTGACAAAATATAAGCAAAATAGTATACATATATTACATATATATTACAATATATGAAAATATGCATCTAATTACATCTTCCAAATCACTGGTTTAGGCGTAGCTAGGAGCATCATCAATTCATTGGTAGTTAAAGTTTCTTATGTCATATTACACAGTTTTTTTTTTCCTTTTAGTGAACAGTCTAACATTTTTCCTAGAAAATACAAATAAAACTTTGCTAGCAAATGCAACAGTAAAATAAAACATTAAAAGGGGAATCAGGTTTGATTTCTGTCTTTAGCATTTCAATTCATGTTTTCCAAAATACATCTAAAGTGCACAGAACATATTATGTGACAAGATATAAGCAATGTCAAATTTATGTTATCTGTGTATCTTTGATCTTCATGGAATAATATTTCAGGCACCACACATTTTTTATTTTTTTTTGGTTACCGTACTTAAATCTACACACTGACCAACACTTCATCGGTTCACTAAATTGTTATGTTCAGAATTATCTTTAGAGCATTCTCTACTGCAAGAAATAATAAAACACATGGAACTTCACCAAATAAACATGGAAAACATGAAAAACGCTTATTGTGCCAAAATTTTAAAAATTTTTAAATGCTGGTTCATTGTGCACCAGTTAGCATGGAGAAAGATGCAAAGGCTCCATTGAAGTCTGTTTGTCTGAATGTTCTAGCAATGAGTGACATCCCTCTATGTATGCACATCATACAAACAGGGCCAAGCTCACTAAGTTTAACTGCAGAACGAGCAGTACCAGACTTTTACTTACATTGTTAAGTGCATCTCATTTGTATGCATTTATATATGCTAGTGATAAGGGACTGATACCTCTTATTCTCCCAATACTAGTTGGGCAGTGGATCCCTGAATGCTAAAAGATGTTTCTCTTTACTCTAGATAACAATTATTGTTAAAGATGATATCTGCTGATATTGTTAAATGTTCTTAGTTAAATTAGGTAACCTGTAACAAGAAAATGTGTTAACTCTATCTTAAAGAAATACAGTATATAGGTATTCTAGCACAAAATATGGTCAATATATTTTTTTATCTTTTGTGCCTCAACACACATTGCTAAATATTTTTTTGTAACACAATTAATTTCTTCAAGAAAATACACACAAAATGGTAGGGTATTCTTAATACTATATTTAAACTCCATACTATTACAAGTGCTGTTATAGATGTATCAAATTAAATAGTGTTGTATAGAGGAAAAATGCTAGATTGCATTTCTTCTGGTGTAATTTGCAGATCATCTCCTCACACACGTTTACAAATAAGTTAAAACCAAACACATCTATATTAAACAAGTGCCAACATTACACAACCTTGCAGCTGTAATATAGATCTCCCTTGTTCTGATTTGATATACCCAAGTTGCCATTGTTTGAGTCTAGTAAACACTCTGATAGATGTTAAAGCCCTGATAACGGTAGATTATTTTGGCTGCCAAAATGCATTGGATTATTGTAGTGATACAATTGCCTTTTGTGGAACATTAAATACACACTTAAGGGGTAATTTACTAAAACTGTAGAGTGCAAAATCTGGTGCATTTGTGGTAGCCAATCAGCTTATAACTTCAGCTTGTTCAATTAAGCTTTAAAAAAAAAAAAAACTGAAGCAGATTTTGCGTTTTACAGTTTTAGTAAATCAACCCCTTAGATTATTGTGTTTTCGGTGCATCTTTTGGTTTGAACATATATAAATGGTTAAAAATCCTAAGACAGCTAAAGTGTCCCCATGTACAGTAGGCATTTCAACTTATTATTTAGATAATTGCATGCCATTCAGCTTTAAAGCTTTTAAGGTCATGAGAAAATAATGAAAAACTACACATACTGTAATAATTAGGAATTATTTTACCTGATAGAAAGAAGCTGGTCTGATCCTTTCTATATTTTGATGTTCTTCATTACTTGGGTTTTGAGAGCCATTTGGTGTGAAAACAATTAAGTCATTTTTGCCTTGAAGTGAGTTTGAGCAAACCCGATACTGAGTATGCTGAGAATACATCCAACTGCCCCCAGTATTCGAACATATTTTGTAACTTTCTTTTAAATCATTGACCTCTTCTTTGTATGTTTGCCATCTTAAAACAGTAAAGGTGATTAAGGTAATGAGAAATATACTTGATATAATGCAAATAGCAATGACTAAGTATATATTTGTGTCAGAAGATTCCTCCTTGTTGCCTTTTGACTCACTATTATCAATTGTGTTGATTTCTTCATTTGATTCCACTAAGGAGATAAAGATTTCCATTAGACTTGTCATCACTGGGTTCCCATGGTCATGTGCGACTATGACTAGTCTGTATTCTTCAATATCTGTATCTGAAAATGGCCGTTTTAGACAAATTTCTCCTGTTTTTTCAGAAATAACAAATGGCACTTTTACTGATGAATCCTTAAAAGTATATGACACCCAGGCATTGTAACCAGAATCCATATCAATAGCTCTAACCTTAGTTATTAGGTTTCCGGGGTGGGCTGATTTAGGAGTCTTAATTGTCATGGCAGAATAAAATGCAGGAAATGTAGGTGCGTTGTCATTAATATCTTCAATAAAAATGTTTAGTGTTAGAGTAGAACTGAGTGGAGGCAGACCGACATCAGTAGCTGTAATATGACACTGGAAGTAATGGAGCTGTTCATGATCAAATGATACCAAAGTGAATATCTTTCCATTTTCTGGATTGACAGAGATGTAGGAAGAGATGGGAATTCCATTAATGGTACCATCACTGACTGAATATGTGATAAAAGAATTCTGGGCAATATCTGGGTCAAAGGCTGAGGCTGTATAAACATGAGATCCTGGTGGGTTGTTTTCTTTGATAAAGATTATGTCAACAAGCTGGTGAAATTGGGGTGCATTGTCATTCACATCACTAATAGGAACTTTTATAGTTTTTGAGATTGATAGAGATGGGAAACCTTCATCTCTTGCAGTAATTAGAACTTCATATTCATCTTTAGTTTCTCGATCTAATGGGTGATTTAATGTCAGTGAAAAGTCACCTGTGTATGCTGAGTTGATTTTGAAGGGAACGTCAACAGAAACCTGACAATTTACTTTTCCATTTGACCCTGAGTCTTTGTCCCGTACTGTGATAATTGCAACAGTTGTTCCTAGAGGTGAATTTTCAGCAACAGGGACAGAAAGTGATATCACTGTCATCTCAGGGGGATTATCATTGACATCTATAACACTCACTAAGATTTTACAGTGTCCAATCATTGGATGATCCCCATTATCAATTGCATCAATTTGAATTTCATATATTTTGACCTTTTCAAAGTCTATTTCACCTTTCACCCGAATTTCTCCTGAATGTTTATTAAGACTAAAAACTGTGCTAATTTTCTCTGCACTATTAAATTCATAAACTATTTCACCATTCTGTCCCTGATCTAGATCTGTTGCATTTAATTTAAACACCAGAGATCCCTTTGGCGCATTTTCAACCACACTACACTGGTAAAACGGTTGATCAAATGAGGGGGCATTATCATTAACATCTTCAATGTTAATTACTATTTGTGTCGTACCACTTAATCGTGGTTTTCCACCATCATAGGCTATCATTGTCAGATTGTGAACAGACTGCTTTTCTCTGTCAAGAGGTTTCTTAAGCACAAGCTCTAAAGACCTAATCTGGTTCATGTATTTCTGAAAATCTAATGCAAAATAATCATTAGCACTGAGCTCATAATTTATAATAGAATTTGTTCCAAGGTCTGGATCAGCTGCTGCCTTTAAAGGGAAATTAGATCCTTTAGGTCTGAGTTCTGAGATGATTAGATTATAAATTCTGGAAGTGAAGGCTGGACTATTGTCATTAATGTCTTCTATTTCAACATCTACACGATACATCTGTACAGGCTTGTCTACAATAACTTGCAGAGGAATAATACAGAAGGGTGTTTCTGGACACAGCAGCTCTCTGTCTATTGTCTCCTTAATAAACAATATTCCATTCTGTAGATTAACTTGGAAATATTCTTTTTCATCCACAGAGATAACATGTAACATTCTGGAATTAATCTCACCTATGTCAAGTCCCAGATCCTGAGCAATTCTTCCAACAAACGTTCCGTGCTTGGATTCCTCTGGGATGATGTAATGCAGCTGACTCAAGATGACATCCCATGACATTTGTAGCAAAAATAAATGAATAAACCTATTTTTTGCTTGGTAATCCAGATTTGGATCAAACATTTCTTAAATTCCCAGACTGAAGATGCTAGTTTCTCTTGTGAAAAGGCATGCACTCTCAATTGATTTCCACAATAAGGAAAATCAAATCTATCATGGCCGAAACCCCAGTTTTAAGAAGCACAGTTGGTATTAACAAATACATCTATTCATTCTTTAAACTGATGCCATAAATTAGTGCACAGTGTCATCTAGTGTCTGAATTTTAAACTGCAACATGTTCACAATGAAAATGTGTGCACAATGTTTTTTAAAGGCTACAATTTGGTTTTCATTTTTTGCTTACTGAATGACATTTTTTTTCAGAAAAGAACATAAAAAAAGTGCTGTTGTCCTTGTTTGAACTGAATTATCCTACATGGTCTATAAACTTTTTTTTATTTTGATAATGGCCCTATCATTAAAAGAGACAGTAAGATATCTTCAATTTAAGCTGTACTTTTTAAAACTGTATACCTAACTTTTTATGGGACTACATTAATCTCTTAATTGCATGAATTATTTAAATATATAGGGTATACCATATCACGTTAAAAGAAGCTGAAAGACATTTTCCCATGACCCGGATGTTTAAAACAATCACTGGTTCAGTGAACTAGTGAACTAGTGAACTAGTGTAAACTGTTAAACTGAAGAAAATTTAAAATGATGACAAGTTTGTCCTTTGCAATAAAAGCATGTAAATAGAGTACATTTTTATTTAATTTTTCGGACAAATTATTGAAATGTATTTTTACTTGTTTTACTACCAACTGTTTACTAATAAATCTACTGTTAATGTATATAATATAACTTTTTTATATAACAGTAAAAAAAAATGATAACCATTCTATATTGCTAAGACTGTGAGGACCGGTTCTCACCAGTTTCCAGCGGTCGATTGAAGTATTGAAAGACAAGCACATTTGCATTCTACTGAATATATATATATATATATATATATATATATATATATATACACACTGTATATATATCATTTAAAAATGTATAATATTCCTTAATTTCAGTGTCTTAATTCATGAACCTGTCGACACCTAAAGTGGATTTAAATCTGATTTTTTTTTTAATGAAGACCTCTACCTGGTACAGTAGAGGATGTCAAGTCATCTGTGCCCAGTCTTGCCATTTCTCTGAGCATTCCTCTTGTCTTTTTTATCTAAGATAAAAAAACGACACACAGATAGGTTTGTTTCGCCACATCCCCCACTGCTGTGACTGACATCGGATTTCTTTATTTCATGTGCTAGCATGAGAGCAGAGAGAGCTATTCCAGCTTTACAATCCTACTTCTTTATTCTCAAGCTCTCCCAGGATTGGCTGTTCCACACCTCAGCATGATTAAGCATGCTGAAGTCATGTGGTCCGTTTCTTGCGTTTGACTGGATGTTTCTCATCATGGGGAGTGATCCAAGAGATCAGCAGAAGATTAGCGTGACTGAGGAGTATATTCATGGTGCAGTCAGCTCCCAGGATGCCAGCAGAAAGAGTAGGAGAGTGTAGAGGTGGGCAGGTAATCTTCTGACATCATGACCCCACCCACCGAGCTCCAACAAAGAGACCCACCTTTCCTACAGCTGAAGGGGGTTACAGAGGGAAGGTAAAAGTACATGCAGGAGTCATATATATGTGCACAGATTAATATTGTGCCATTAGTTTAAACTGGGTGAGTGGGTTTACATCCACTTTAAGTTCAACTGATTGTTTTCTTAACAAATACCCCCGCTTGTCAGGGATAGATCTAGTGCAAATATCATTCATAAAGTTACAACAATGCAAGAAAGCAAATGACAAAGTCACCAAGGCAATCTCTAACCTCATTCAGTGCTGTAAGGCCTATTATAACATGATGTTCAAAATGTAACCCAATTCATTATAAAAACAATGTACCTCCCATGATATAAACCATTTAACAACATACACAGACTATTTTATTTTTTTACTCCCCTATTAAATTGTTCAGTGGATCTTGACCTTGTATACTGATTTTTAGCATTTTGTCTTTAAATAATAGAAATATCATTACTTTGTTTATGTTATCTTATTTTTTACAATCACTTGTATTGGTACTTTTATACACTGCAATAAACAAAGAGAGCACATATTTGTGAAGCATAGAATGAAAATTAGGTATACATTCTTAAGGTTGTTAAAGTAACCAGTAAAAAAGTATTTTACTATTAATGTTTTACATTGACCAGTATAGATCTGTTAGAGTCGGTTCACACTGGGGCGACACGACTTCCAGCACGACTTTCAGAAGCAACTTCAACACAACTTAAGCATGAACCACAGGGCGATCTGGGGCGATTTACAACACGACTTGAAGTTCTTTTCAGGTCAGGAGACATTCCAGTGGCCAATAAAACAACAATCAGCTCTGGGAGAGGGAAGGGGTGGGAGGGGTTTGCCTGAGAAATGTATGTTATCTTGCTTCAATTAAAACAGTGATCAGACTTGGAAGCGACTTCCATTGAAATCAATGGGTACAAATCGCCTAGAAGTCTGATTGAAGTAGTACAGGAACCTCTTCTGAAGTCAGAGCGACATGAGTAGTGTGTATTAACACCGCTCCCATTCACTTACATTGCTTTTCTGGACAGCACGACTTGGGACGACTTGAGACGACTTCAAGTCGGATCCCAAGTCGCCCCAGTGTGAACCGACTCTTAATGTAACTTAAAAAAAGCATAAACAAATAGAACATAACAAAAATAAGACAATAAAGCAATAGCTAGCTAACTACAAAGATACATAAAGCAAAATAAATAGATAGATAGTTACATAAAACTATATCTTATATCAATACCTGTATGTTACTTATATTTTTATTATCATATTAAGACAGTTAAAGAACCATTTACAATAATAAAACTGAAAAATCACCTCTCAGTCAAATAAGTGTTCTGTCTAAAATGACAATATCTCCAAAGTAGAATCCAGACAACCTAGGTGATACACAAAAGGTCATAATTACGTCTTGTGTTCATCTGGGCATACAGTATTCTCTTTAGATATTTGCAAAACACAGTAAAGTAAACGTATGCTGTGAGGTATGAAAATGTTTTGCACAATAATATTAATCAACCCTAAAGTACCCAGGGTAATACGAATATGTAAACTGATCCATATAAGCCAGACTTACATCAATTTATTGATTTGCAGAGTGTCAGGAAGACAATTACCCAATCCAAAAGTCTGCACTGCTCCAGTTACCCAGAAGATTCATTTAAACCAGCTAAGCAATTATTTTTCCAAACCATTATGTTACAAATTAGCATTTATTAAATGATACATCATGAACCCGCTGTTTGCTGTGAATTTTGGGCTGTTAAATACGTTAAGCTACAACTTCATCTTTCTGGCAAACTGTAATACTTTGTTAGTTAAGACATCCCTGCTAGAAGAGATACAATGAAAGCCGAGCCCCCAGGGAGATCTTGCTCTGACTCAATGCTCCATTAGCCAGCTTCAAGTGGTAATTATAAAATATTCATATAAAATAATGTAACATTACCTAATTAAAAATAAGTTAAAAGAGTGAGGATCCTTATAATCAATAAAAGATGTATACAGTGGGCCAGATTCTCAGAGGCGTTACGACGGAGTATCTCAGATACCCCGTCGTATCGCCTTTTTTTTTGACTCGTATCTATGCGAGTGATGCTGAGCATCACTTTTGCATAGATACGCTTCTACATCCGACAAGTGTAATACAATTACACTTTCGGATCGTAGATGTAATGACAACTCCGGCCACTAGGTGGCCTTTACGTTGTTTTTTCATTTGCATATGCAAATTAAGTAGTACGCCGATTCTCGATCGCTTTTACGCCGCCCCGTCGTCGCGTACGTCGTTTACGAACTCGTAAGGTTACCCCAGCTTCTATGTGGAGTAACCTTACGAGGTCCCGTCGGACGCCATGTTAAGTATGGCGTCGGGTCAGCGTCGGCTTTTTCCGTCGCTTACGTCGTTTTACTAACTCGTTCGCGAATAGGGACTTGCGTAAATGACGCTCACGTCGTTTTGACGTCGGTTTCAACGACGCTTTCCGACGTGAGCTGGAGCATGCGCACTGGGCTTTTTCCCCGGCCGGCGCATGCGCAGTTCGTTCGACGCGGGGGCGCGCTTAATTTAAATACAAGCCGCCCCATTTGAATTGCGCGGGTTTACGCTGCGCGATTTACGCGACGCAGGCGAAACCTACGGAGCAAGTGCTTAGAGAATAAAGCACTTGCTCCAGTAAGCAGCGGCGGCGTAGTGTAACTGGCTAACGCTACGCCGCCGAAAATATTAGAGAATCTGGCCCAGTGTGTATTGATTATATGTTTATAATTAAAAATATATTTATATTGTCACTTGTTTATAAGACATATCTACTAACAGCTTCTCCTTTTCTGGTAGAGATAATTGACAATTTTAAAAATGGGAAGCAGGGGAGACTTGATGGGCCACTTGATCTTTTTCTACAGTTATTCTGCTATGTTTTTAGATAATACATGGGAGATCTATCAATGGTGTGTCTACTAACTGAATGTGTGGTGAAAATAATAAAGTAAGTATTGATGCAAATATTTGAAAAATTACTGATGGATAACATATTAACATACTCAAATATAAAAATATAGTAGTGGTCATTTTAAAACTGAATTACGAAAGTAGGAACTATTCTGCTTCTTTGTTCACTGTCAGTGAAACATATTGACTTAGTCTACATGTTATTGCAAATCTTTTTCCAGACGTAACAATAGCTCTTCTCATGATTTATAAATGTGGATGACAGTAAGACTAACATCTAACATCTGAAGAACAGAAACATATAGGAAAACAACTGCCATCTGTAAAAAAAAAAAAATGTAATAATTATATGAGATGTTACTTTGGGCTAAGGGCCATCCTAGGCAGCAAGACTTAAATAAAAAAAACAGTTTTATCTACAGATGTCTTTAACCCTAACTGAATATATCTACTGTTGCATATAAAAATTAAATTCAGGTCTATTGTAAAACAAATTATTTACTTGGAATTAGTTCTTCTCTAGTGATAAATAATTGACAGTGTCATCTATGCCACAATTCTTTTTCTAACAATGTTTTTGTTTTTCCCATTTATTAAATCACATTATCAAAATATTACAAAACAAGAAAATCTTTGTTTGTAATCTTTGTCACCAAAATACTCCATAGGTGAGTGTGTCTTCGCATCCAGTCGAGCATCAGTTTCGCTGCTTTTTCAAAATGTTTTATTTACAATTGTCTAAACCATGCTTGTTCTTTTCTATAAACAATGCATATTTATATAGATCCTCCTGAAGAAGCGGTATCAAACCGCAAAACCGGTCGAGGTCGCAGATCAGCTCCACGCATTTGACCCATACGGTTTTGTTTTGTTTTAACAAATACCTGATACTGTGTCCGAATTGTGGGGCCTGTCCCATTGTTTTATTTTTGTTTTATATGTAATAAATCTACTTTTTTACCTGACATATGCCTCCTTATCAGTACCTTGAAAATCCCAACCAATCCAATTTGATCGATATAGTCCAGAAACATAGTGTCAAGCAGCTTTGTTGTCTTCAACTATATGGTCTCCCTTCTTCTCACCAAAATACTCCATGGGCCTGATTTACCAATTCATGAAGTAAGGTGAAACTGTTGCACTACAATAATTTAAGTCACATAAAGAACAAGCTGTCTTTTTCTCCGTTATTGAGTGCATGACTGGACATTTTAAGTACACAAATATACAAATTACTATACTTGATACCTTGTGATTTTCTGTCTTAACAAAAGTTTAAATAAATCGTTTTTTGAAGAATGGAATGAAGCCTAGCTCCAGTGACAGTGGTAGATATCGTGTAACAAAATGTGAAAATATAATATGAATTTGATATTCTAAAAAAAGAACAAATCATAGCCAAATCTTATTGTTTAAAAATATTTGTTCAAAATAAAGAACTGAGATGAAATGAGCAAAAATGTATTATTGGATACTGTGTATGTTTAATAAGGTTATATTTTACAATTAGTGTTTTATTCATTAATATATATTATATTAAATGGATTCAGTTATTTACACAAATTTAGTACAAAATTATGCCTTTAGAACAAGAAAATAAATATTACTGAAGAGAAAATGCCTTTAGCAGATGTTTTTTTATGTGATCTTGAATGTTAACATGTCATCATCATCATCAATGTAAATCTGACATTTTTCTTATTCTATTAAACAACCCAGATAATACCCTTTGACTAAAGGCTTGCAAGATAAGCTCGAAAAAAAAAAAAAAAAAAACTTAGAAATCCTCTAATTTTCGATGGCCAAGCCATTTTTACTACTTAACGTCAAAAAACAATAAACACATTTTTTTTTTAAAGGAACTTTTGGAAAATATGGCTATCCACAGTTACAAAGCTTGTGTTAGCTTGTCTGACAAAGCATGCTTTACTAACATTTTTAACATAGCTGTAAGAAAGCAGGAATATTTAGTCATCATAAAATGAAAATGTTCATATAACCTTATTCGTAAACTGTCAATTAAAATAAAGTAATAGTATAGCATATACCCTCCCACCATGTATAAAGATAATTAGGCTGATTTATTTAAGCAGTGTAAACTGATTGCAATACATACAATATGTACTTATATAAAACAATGACATTTTTAATATTTGTATTTGTTTGCAGGTAGCCTTGTGTGCTTTGTGGTCTGTTTTTTTTGGTGTATGTAGTCCACCAGTCTCTATTTGGTGTCCATAGCAGCAACTACCCGTAGTAAGATTTTTCCATTGGATGGTAATTTAAAGTTTGGTGCCTTAAGATTGGTGATCTTTTTATAACACTCCTATGAGACATATTTTTTCTGTATGCTATGTGCTAAAAATATCTAAAAATAAGGTGTATCCTTATACAGAGTATCTTAAAAAAGAGCCCTGCTAACATGACACGTAGGTCTTAAAAAACAAAAATGTTCTATTATGACCAGACAGGAGCCTTTCTTAATTTACAAAGACCTATAACAGGTTATTGACAATGTAACTTAATAATCCAGTCATGCATACAGTATATTCCTTGCATGTTTTATCTTAAAACTAAGAATTATGAAAAGGAATTTGACCACATGATGCAAGGATAAACTCAAAAATACATTTTCTCAATTAATATTATTCAGAATCTCATATTGTGTCTGTATGGGTGTATGGGTTTGGTTTTTTTTCCTCCATCATACTTACCTAGGTGGGTGCAGCATCAGTCCAATGCTGCATCTGTTCACCCAGCGCCTCTGCGATGAGAACCAAGCGATCGAACATCGCTGATGGCTGGGTTCTTACAGCTCTCCGAGCAGAGAGCTGCTGGCTGTCAATCAGCAGCTCTCCACTCTGCTCCTCCACACTCACTGGATCGCTGAGCATTGGAAGGGCAGGGAGTGGCCATCTCAGGCTCTCAGCGGCGAGTCAGGTGTCAATCCAGGAACCTGGCGGCTCCAGACTTTATTGTTGCGATGACGCAGTGCCTGGACTCATATCCATGAAGTAGGCATAGAGTGAACTTCAGCCCACTCTCTCATGAAAATAGAGCACAATACCATTGATTTTTTCCATGTCTCACTGTGGGTAGTGGTTGGCCTATACATTAGTTGCCACACCATTACCTTCTGCACACATAGGGCCAGATTCAGGTAGAGCGGAGCAAATTAAGTTACTCCAAACGTATCTAATTTAAGTTAGGTCGCCTTAATTTTTTGACGTAAGTGCCGTATCCACAGCGCATTTGCGCCCAAACTTGCTCCAGCGCAACGTAAATCCCGAGGCGTAAGGCGGGGTTATTGCAAGTGGGAAGTAAGTGGGCGTGCTCCATTCAAATTAGCCGTGACCCCGGGCTGGTCGTACTGGGCATGTGCAGAACTTGGCTCGGCGCAATCAGTGAGATAGGAAAAAGGCCAAGCATACTTAGTTTGAGAATCGCCCTGTGCTTAAATAGCCCTAGACAAACGCCCTTCAGTTGCAAAAGTACATCCCTGTGTTTCCCTTCCCAAAGCAAGTGTCTTTTGCTCTGTTGTCTGTGGCTGTTTGTTGGTGAGTGTAGTGTTATATTAAAGATTTATTGTAGTAGGAGGTTGTAGAAGCTGTGTGTATTTTCGGAGTGTTTTTTGTGTCAGTTTTTTTTTTTTTTAATTTGTATTAGCTGTCTGCTTGTGTTTTTCTTTTTTTCTGTCTGATTTTCAGCGCACATGTGGAGGTATGGCTGGGATGTCACAATCCTCCATTAGCAGGTGTGTGCACCAGGTTGTCCCTGCAATCCTGAGACGCATGGCCAACCAAATTATAAAACCCTCCCAGGAGGTCCAGCGAATGAACACAGTGACTGATTTTTATAAAATTGCCAGATTCCCACGCACCATCGGGGCCATAGATTGCACCCATGTGGCACTACAGCCCCCCCATGAGATAGAGCACATGTTAAGAAATCGTAAGCTTTGGCATTCAATTAATGTCCAGCTCCAGGTCCACGCCCGCGACCCGTCCGAAGCTCCAGGCCCGGGACCGCGGGATTCGCGGACCCGATCGCCGCTGCAGTGCGGCGATCCGTCCCTGGAGCGGAAGAACGGGGAGAGCCGTGTGTAAACACGGCTTCCCCGTGCTTCTCTGTGGCCGTAGCATCGATCGCGTCATCCCTGTAATAGGGGGACGCGATCAATGACGTCACACCTTCAGCCACACCCCCCTACAGTTGTAAACACAACACATAGGCACACATCCCCTACAGCGCCACCTGTGGTTAACTCCCAAACTGCAACTGTCATTTCCACGGTAAACAATGCAAATTTAAATGCATTTTTTGCTGTGAAAATGACAATTGTCCCAAAAATGTGTCAAAATTGTCCGAAGTGTCCGCCATATTGTCGCAGTCACGAAAAAAATCGCTGATCGCCGCTATTAGTAGTAAAAAAAATAATTAATAAAAATGCAATAAAACTATTCCTTATTTTGTAAACGCTATAAATTTTGCGAAAACCAACCGATAAATGCTTATTGCGATTTTTTTTACCAAAAATAGGTAGAAGAATACGTATCGGCCTAAACTGAGGAAAAAAAATGTTTTTTTATATATTTTTGGGGGATATTTATTATAGCAAAAAGTAAAAAATATTGCATTTTTTTTTAAATTGTCGCTCTATTTTTGTTTATAGCGCAAAAAATAAAAAACGCAGAGGTGATCAAATACCACCAAAAGAAAGCTCTATTTGTGGGGAAAAAAGGACGCCAATTTTGTTTGGGAGCCACGTCGCACGACCGCGCAATTGTCAGTTAAAGCGATGCAGTGTCGAATCGCAAAAAGGGGCAAGGTCCTTTACCTGCATTTTGGTCCGGGTCTTAAGTGGTTAATGTTCAGGCTAGGTGAGAGCTATGAGGAATACACCAGATAGTAAACCCTTTGCCTCCATATAACACATATATGGGGTGTCCAGGAAGAAGAAATTCTTCCTGGGCACTGCATATATGTGTTGCTCAGTTTGTGCTGGAAGGACACTCCATTGCAAGCTCCCAGCAGTGAGAATGGCCTGTCAGTAACAGCTCGGGTGTCCTACTAATGATTGACACCCAGGGGACCAGATCCCAATCTTATGATTGCTGTGATAGCCTATGAATGGATATCATTTAGTGGCCAAATTTTGGAAAAAAGGAGGAAAGGAGGATACATTTCGGTGCAATTTCTTACGTGGAAGTGATGAGAAAGAACACTTTCTATGTTATAAGCGTACAAAAATAATTAATTAATTTATTACATAAAATTTATACAGACACAAATATGTATTTAAAAGACAGTTGTTCGGGGAGGGAGAAGTCTAGGATGGCGTGGTCCTCACGTCGAGGCGGCTAGGGTGTGAGCTCCAGCGGGTCCCGCAGCGCTGCGATGGTTGAGCAATTATCCGTCCTCTGGCCGACAACCTCGCCAACCCCGCTCTCCTGCTGAGGGCAACCCCTCCGCTTACCCCCCCTCCCCTCCCTCCCTCCACGGTTGAACCAAGCTGAGGAACCGAGCTTAAACTTACCTTACCGTCCTTGCGGCGTTTGTCTCCACAGAGCCCGTCCCTGCTTCTGGTCACGTGGTCACGCGCGCGCCACGTCTCTGGCGGCTGCAGCGCCGGCTCGATTACGGAGAATCACAAGGCGAGTTGAGGTGACAGAGGAGCGGTCCCGGACACCAGACACCGGACATCGGCTCTCCTGCGCAATGTGAGTGACGCGAGTTGGGGACAAGCCACACTGTAAACTGGAGGGAAGTTGGGAAGTTGGTGAACGGCGGTTATGACCAGCCCTGTACATATCAGCAGCCCTGTACATATCACCACAAAACACCGCACAACCACCAAAACCACAGTAAACCAGCAAAACCGTAAGTACAAAAAAGTATTTCAGACCCAAGACTCCGGACCTGGACATGGGCTTAGAGCCCTGTAAGACCGATACCGATATTGCAGACAGTAAGTAAAACATCATCTGCATCATCTATTGCTGAATACTGTGACATTTAAAACATGAGTTGAAAATGAAATAAGTGAAATAAGTGAAATAAGTGAAGTTGGTGAAGTTGGTGCTGCAAGCAGCAAAATAAGAGGAAAGAACTGTTTAACCATACGTAAACTATTTGTGTGCTGTGGCTGTTAATCTGGAAGGGGCATTGCATTCTCCTTCTTTTTTCTTCTTCTTGGGTGATTACAACAGCACAACTATCATATGGTGACACCGCTGACCACTGTTGTTAAAGCTGATATTGGCAGGCCGTGAAGAAAGGAACGGATGAAAGGGGAAAGCCGGGGGAAAAAAAACACAATATACAGTAACAATAATACTACTCTGTAGTGTATTAGCCCTCTCTCCCTCTTTTAAAACCTGTACCCTTAAGTGTGGCTAAACTATATATACTCAAGTACATCTAAGTACTTAAAAATCACCTAAGTCCCCCTAACCCCAAAGAACTCATCCTTATAGTGAAAAAACCTCCTGTGGGGGGAGATTGTCATTTTTAAACTTATTAAACCTTTAATAGAGAAATCTATAGAGATGAGTACTAGGGCAAGAGGTGCCAGGGGGGCAGCTGCCTCGACCCCCCGTCTGAGCCAAAGCCCGGGGCCAATGAGCAAATATGTAACACAGGGGACGAATGAGAGGGAGAAAAAAAAGGAAAAGATAAAACTTACTTCAATTAACCCAAACAGCTCAGCAAACCCTGACACTCTATCAGAGACAGCGATAGAGCACGAGACAGACATAATAAAGGACGCAGAAAAACGAATATTAGGATCGGCACTACCAACAAAGACTGACATGCAGGAAATGTTTGCTTCTTTAGAAAAAGCGTTAACAACACAAATGGAGAGAATGGAGAAAAATGTGGGATCTATGCTGGAAAGGCTAGAGGAAGTTGAAAAAAAAAACAGACTATAATTTTAATACTATCAGAAAATTAGAAGAGGAAATTCTGGAAATAAAAAAAGAGCAAAGGATACAAGCGTATAAACCAGAAGATCAGGAAAACAGAGACAGACGGAAAAATATTAGGATACGCGGAGTCCCCGATTCCTCACAGTCAGAAAACCTTCCAGAAATTATTCGAAAAATCTGTAATCCCATATTGGATAGACAAATAACCTCCCCATTAAAAATAGAACGAGCCCACCGGATTAGGAGGCCTAGAGAAATCCCTCAAGACAATCCTAGAGACTAGTGTTGCTCACGAATATTGCATATTCGAGTATTCGCGAATAAATCGAATATCGCGGTGAATATTCGATATTGCGAATATTCGTATTTTTTCAAATTTATTTTTAAAACAGATCACATCCTAGTGATCTCCATCGACGTCTAAAAGCATTGCTTGTATGATTAGAGACCCTGGGCCGAGTAGCTGAGGCGATCCTTTTATGTTGCCGAATATTCGCAATGCGAATATTCGTATTAGGAATATTCGCAAAGGCTTTCTCTGCCCTTCTGTGTTTTGTGTATAAAAAAAAATAGCTTTAGTTTAGTCATATAAGTTTGTGTAAGTAGAGTTAGTGTTTAGTGCATATTAGTTTATAATCCAGGAAATGATCTCTGTTTTCGCGTGTTGACGAGAATTTCGCAATCAATTTTGCATTCGCATTAGCGAAATTTCGCATTCGCATTAGCGAAATTTCGCAATATTGTTATTTGGACAAAATATCATGAATATTCGATTTTAGCGAATATTTCTCGAATATTCTTCTATATATTCGTGATATATCGCGAAATCGAATATGGCGTATTCCGCTCAACACTACTAGAGACATTATAATAAGGATCGAAAGTTGGGAAGATAAAAAACAATTATGGAAAAACCTGAGAGGGAAGTCCCCAATCAATTTTGAGGAACATAATATTCAAATATATCAGGACTTATCCCAAGTGACGCTCAGAAGAAGAAGGAACCTGAAACCACTACTACGGGAGCTACAAGAATTAGAAATACAGTATAATTGGGGATTCCCGGCATGCCTGATTGGTAGAAAGAGCGGGGTTACGGCGAAACTAAGATTTTTGGATGAAATACCTGAGTTTTGTCAAAAATTAGGAATTCCAGTACCAAGTAGTTATTAAGGAGGGGGCGGGGAGAGAAGCGGTTGGGCAATATGGAGGGGGGGAGGGGTGAGAAGGGGGGGTAAAAATTTCAGTGATTTAAAAGAAAACATGTAACCAGGCGCAGGGCAGCGGGGTGACCAGGGAGCTGGAGCCAACGACTGCCTCGAGGAAATTCCCCTGGGAACAGGGGAAGGGAGGTAGTGTCGAATTTTACTCCGCCTCAAGCTGGAGAGCACTCTTGCACAAGGGGTTGTAAGAGAGGAGGCCCCCAAAGTGGACCGTAGGGTCAAGATTCCATTCTGGGAATGGGGAGGGGGGAGGGTTGAGGGTGGGGGAGGGGGGGAAGGGAAGAAGGGGGGGTGGAGGGAGGCGGTTCAAGGGAGGGAGAGGGAAGAGAGGGGGGCATGGGGGGAGAGGATGGGGGTGGGGGAGGGACAGAGGGGAGAGATAGAAATAAAGGGAAGGTCGACCGCCTGATTACAATAAAGAGAGGGAACAGAGGAGAGAAAAAAAGGGAAAAGAAAAAAAAAACACTAACATATGTCTAATGTAAATTTTGTTACCTATAACATGAGGGGACTTAATTCGCCACGGAAAAGACATATGACCTTAAAGGAGATTGAGAGACTTTTTGAAGATGTAGTATTCCTCCAGGAGACGCATATAACTCTAGATTTGAGAGTTAGGCTGTACTCTCGGGCAATCCCAACATGGTACTATGGTGATTCCCCCCAGAATGGATCCAGAGGGGTAGCCATAGGGATAGGGAAAAACGTAAGTTTCAAAGTAGAAGATAGGATAGTGGATACAGACGGGCATTATCTTTTCCTCAGAGGAGTTCTACATGGCAAACGGTATACGTTGGCCAATATATATTGCCCTAATAAACAACCCCAGAGGTATTTAAAGAAGATCCTTACTAAGTTAATGGACTTTAAACAAGGTAACGTAGTCCTAGCAGGAGACTTTAATTTTACTTTAGATCTACAGTTAGATAGAGTGTCGACGGTATGTGTAGGGAACAGCAAGCAACAACAAATAGTGAAAAAAAAACTCTCCAAAAAACATTTAATAGATGCGTGGCGAATCACATACCCAAACAAAAGAGATTATACATTCTACTCTTCGGTACACAAAATGTATTCGAGATTAGACTATATAATGGTAGACCATGAAATTCTAGAGTATGTAAACAACGCCGCGATATGGGTGATGTCAATTTCAGACCATTCCCCAGTCTCGGTGAAAATGCACTTCACAGAAGTGGAAGAGAGGAAGGGGACCTGGAATCTGAATGAGGAGTTAATAGATGACATAGAAGTTTGCGATATAATAAGAACAGATATAGATGAATACTTTACTGCCAACAAAACACCGGATGTGAGTATATTAACTATATGGGAAGCCCACAAGGCCTGCATCCGAGGAAAACTTATCTCCTTAGGGGCAGGAAAAAAGAATAGAAGAGAAGCGAATAGAAATAGGATAATTAGAGAACTACAAGAATTAGAAGTCAAACACAAAAATCAAAAAGACAACAAAGTTTACCAAGAAATTATAATAAAGAGGACTCAACTAAGAGATCTAATGGAAATAGAAACCAGGAAGGTACTTATGGGGAAACAAACCGGGGAAATACTTGGCTAGAATTTAAAAGAAAAAAGAAACATAAATCATATAGGAAAAATAAAAGATCAGGAAGGACAGATGAGGTACAAGACGTCCGAAATTGCTGAAGCTTTTCGGACATTTTATACCACACTATATACAATCAGGAAGGGGGAGAAGTGAGAGGAGAAGGAGATTAGGGAAAGGAAAATTAGGGAGTACCTAAAGGAAGCAAACTTACCAAAATTAACGCAAGAAACAGTGGAAACTCTGGAAGACCCAATCACACAGGAGGAAATTAATCAAGCGATTCAAGAAACACCCGGGGGAAAAAGTCCAGGCCCAGGTGGATTGCCAATCAAATATTATAAAAAATGTAAAGAGCATTTGACCCCAGAGATGTGCATTTATTTTAATAAAATAGGTGAAACAGAAGAAGTAAGGAAAGAATCACTTCTTGCCAATATCTCAATCATAGCCAAAACAGGAAAGGATAATACCCTTTGCTCTAATTACCGTCCAATCGCACTACTGAATGCCGACATTTTTTGCAAAGATATTGGCAACAAGGATAAAGCCGTTTATGCCGGATTTAATAAACTCTGATCAGACGGGATTCGTAACAGGCAGAGAAGGTCGGGACAATAGTTTAAAAACGATCTTATTATTACAGGAAGAAAAAAAGAAGAAACCCCCCAGTCGTACTCATGTCACTAGACGCTGAAAAAGCGTTTGACAGAGTTGACTGGGGGTTTATGATGGACACCCTGAGAAGTGTAGGACTAGGTCCCAGATATATGAAATGGGTGGGTAACCTATATAAGTCCCCAACGGCAAGAGTAAAGGTCAATGGGAGCGTATCGTCGGTGTTAGACATGATGAACGGTACAAGATAGGGTTGCCCACTCTCACCTCTCCTATATATAATAGCTCTGGAGCCATTGCTGTGCAAGATAAGGAACAACCCAGACATAGGGGGGGTGAGAGTGGGAGAGAAGGAACATAAGGTGGCAGCATATGCCGACGATGTGCTCCTATATGTGACCAAACCAAAAACATCTATATCTAATATATTAGAGGAAATAAGGAGATACGGGAATCTGTCTAACTTTAAAATAAATCCAGTAAAAACCGTAATCATGAATAGAGACAGAGGAAGAGGCGGCTTTACATAAAGCATTCCCCTTTACGTGGGAACAAAAATCACTTACCTACCAAGGTATAAAAATAACCCCCCAAAGTAGATGACCTCTACGAGGCTAACTATATCCCTTTACTAAACGAAATAAGACGAGACGTAAAAAACCTAAATAAAAGACAGATCTCCTGGATGGGGAGGATTAATGCATTTAAAATGATGGTGTTACCTAAGATAATATATACATTCCAAATGCTTCCAATCAACATCTCACAAAGCTTTTTTAAGATACTAAAAACCATAATTATAAAACATATCTGGCAAGACAAAAAAACAAGAATAAGTTACACAACCCTCACCCGAGAAAAGAAAAGAGGAGGATTAGCCCTCCCCGATATAAAAAGATACTATCAAGCTGTAATCCTAGCAAGACTTGTGGAATGGACAAATAGGAAAACGTTAAAAAAATGGGCACAGATGGAAAAAAAAATAAGTAAGCAACAATTAAACACAACAGTTTGGATTCCACCAAAATTTAGGATAAGTAACACAGACACTCATAGTATCACAAAGCAGGTCCTTAAGATATGGGACTTAATATGTAAACAGAAATGGGAATATAATTCCCCATTAATTCCATTAGCTAATACAGACTTTTTTTGCACCAGGAAATAGGACTAAAATGGGAAATAAATTAGGTAGTATAAGGTTGGGGGAAATAGTCACACAAGGGAAAAAAAAAAGAGGCTATACCCACAGTAGAAGGGGCTCAACACATAACCGACTGGGAATACCTACAATTGAAGCACTTTGTAAGCACACTGCCAGCACCAATAAGAGACGACACAGCACAGAACCCAATAGAAAAACTCTGCTCCACCGGAAAATCACTACAGCATGGAATTGCGGCGATTTATAAAATATTGACAGAATTAGGGTCAAAGGGAACAATACGAAGTATAGAGGAATGGGGGAAAGACATCGGGGAAAAGACAGAAGACACACATGATTAAAGCTTCTTTTAATTATGCAAAAGACATTACAACAATAGAAGCCAATTATAAATGCTTGATGAGATGGCACCTGACCCTGGTTAAATTAAACAAAATACATTCGACTAATTTCCCCCTATGTTGGAGGAAGTGTAACCAGGAAGCGACTACATTCCATATTTGGTGGGATTGCCCGAGAGTCCAGGAATACTGGAAGGAAGTTCTCGATCTAATAGAAGAAATTACAAAAGAAAGGATCCCTCTAGACCCTCAGACCTGTCTGTTCCATGGACAAGGGATAGTAAAAGGAGAAAAAAAATACAGTTCGACATTGGTCCTGGTACTGTTAAACGCAGCAAAGGGTTAAATCCCGAAATTTTGGTTACACCCTCAGAAGCCCCCCTTAAAAGAACTGATACACCGGGTCGACCATATCTCGGAGATGGAGTATCTGAGAAGGGTTGACTTGGGGGAAGAAGAGGGAGGAAGAAGAGGAATGACCTGGGACCATTGGAGATCTTTTAAAACAACTGAAAGTTTTGTTCGTGTAGTATTAGAGACAGATAGGTAAACCTTAAAAAAAAAAAAAAAAAACAGGTGGCCTGACCCGAAAAGGTAAACGTTCGAGAAGCAGGGAGGGGGGTGGGTACAACAGGGGGGGAGAGGGGGGGAAAAAAAGAAGGGGGCCAGGGGGAAGAAAGTAATTTAAAATGTTTATTGTGTAAGGTGTAATAATTGTAATGTGACCCCTCTCAACGTGTAACCTGTAACCCTGTATCCCTTTCCCATGACTAAAAAAAAAAAAAGACAGGGGGAAAGAAAGAATAAAGTAATGATAAAATATGACAAATTAAATAAACTGAAAAATCACAAGTGATGATAAACCGAAGAGGAAACACGAAGGGATGTAGGGCGGACAAAAATGAACTCTTCTCAAGCCTCTAAACCTTCCGGTTAAGTCTGATGTGAGAAATAAAAAAAAAAAAATAAAAGACAGTTGTTCAATTAATTGTGTGGGTACCAAGGGACATCATCAGGTGAAAAATAGGATGATCTTGATGGAAAATCGCATGTCCTTACATGTTTTGCGGACTTCCGCTTCCTCAGGCGATATTCAATCTAATCAAACAACTAAAGAATAACAAAATATGTTAGCCATACAGAGAGTGCTGCACAGTCAAGGCTGTTTCAAACAAGGTAACAAAAATTATAGGTAACATATATTTGAAAATGGTTATAAAGTTTCCCGGAAGCAAATCGCACAATTATGCTTATCCAAAGATGTCCACACACATTGAGCACCATAGGGTCTCCCCAAGCAAATATTGGTCAATATGCAAATCCCTGCATATAGCAGGAGACGTGTTTGTGTCGGTCACAAAAAGCCAGACTAAAAGGGGTTAATGTATACGTTGTGAATTAGTGAGTGTAAGAGGAGCATATATGTAACAAAGCAAGACATCTAAGAACAAATATTAAATGTTACAGCCATAGCATCATAGACTGCATAAGAGGCTGTTTAAGAATGATATCATAAATCGTTAAAGGCATCATCTACTCACATAGACGGCTTGTTAATCTGACGTACAAGTGGATAAGCTGGATCACAACAGATGGGTTAAGTAGATCTCAAAATGTATGTCTTCATAAACTAGCAAGGGTTAAACAATGAAAGACTCTAAGGCGGCGTACACACGACCGAGGTTCTCGCTGGAAACCAGCGAGAACCTCGCTGGAAGCTGCATTCCAGCGAGAACCTCGGCCGTGTGTACGCTCTCGGCGAGCATCCCGTCGGGAATGCCGTCGAGCAGAAATAGAGAGCATGTTCTCTATTTGCTCGACGGCCCGCTTGGATGAATGGCTGGTTGCCATTCCCGACGGGCGGGTCGCCGAATCTGACGGCCGGCAGAGAACCTCGACGGGCGGAACGATGTGTTCTGCCCGTCGAGGTTCTCTGCCGTGTGTACGCGGCTTTAAAGTGAACTGTAGCATAGAATAGAAATACAAGGGCTATAGTTGTAAATGTGTCCCGTGCCTCCATAGGGGACAGCAATCAATAAGTGGATAAGTATATTTTAAAACAAAGAGGGAATTTAAGTGTCAAAATGACTTATTGGTAATAAACAGATAAACAGATGGCACATACCTAAATAGGATAAACTAAGTATCAATAGGTGGTATCACAGTGGTGCATAGCACAATGTAAATTGTCATTCATATCCAAAGTGGTGGCCAAGGCCTTATGCCGCATACACACGATTGGTTCGTCTGATGAAAACGGTCTGATGGACCCTTTTCATCAGACGAACCGATCCTGTGTGGGCCCCATCGGTTTTTTATCCATCGGTTAAAAAACTAGGAACTTGTTTTAAAATTATCTGATGGTCAAAAAACCGATAGAAAAAACGATCGTCTGTGGGCATGTCGACGCATGCTCGGAAGCATTGAACTTAATTTTTCTCAGAACGTCGTTGTGTTTTACGTTTTTTAACCGATTGTGTGTAGGCACGACTGAAAAAAATTAGCTTCATCGGATATCTGATGAAAAAATCCATCAGACCATTTTCATCGGATGAACTGACCGTGTGTACAGGGCATTACAGTGTCTTACCATAGCATATGCCTTAAATTATTACTTTACCTTTAATGTACTGCTCGTGAATAATGTTCTTGTCCTATGTTAACCATGATTTGAGACTTACTCAAGAGTGTAGTGTACTTGTTATTTTCAATAAATAGTTTGAAAAAAAAAAAGTATTTGTAATTTTTTTAATGGTTTATATATACTTCATATATACTTATAAGCAGTCATAGCCACCAACAAAAAACAAAGTGACCCAATAAAATGTCATACTTGAATGAAAAGACTCTTATGAAAAATTAGAAATTCTTAAGTACATAGTAATGTTGACAGCCAAGCTAATATAAGGCTGAAGGTAGCAGTTTCCTACAGCATCTCTACAGTATATGTGTAGTGTATATTTATCCTTTCCAATAACACTTATATAATAATAGCACAAGACAAAATTCCAATTTGATCATTAAAAGCATATATTATAAAAAAATAAATAATAAAAAACAAGTTTCTGTATGTCTTTAACCACTTCAATATCAGATAGTTTTACACCCCTCCTGCCCATGCCAATTTTCAGCTTTTAGTGGCGTCAAACTTGAATGACAATTGAGCCGGTCGTACAACAGTACAAGTACCCGTACAAATGATCAGTATCGCACTGATACCAATACTAGTATCGGTATCATGCAACCCTATTAAACACATTAAAAATATATATCATATTTCAGTACACTTGGGCAAGTAATAAAGAAAGATTCCATGCAACAAAAAAGTTGTGTGGGGTCACTTGCAACATTTATACCAACATCCATACTAATCATCATTTATTAAAATCCCAATCATGCATAATGTGTCCTGATAATACATTGAGTGCATCCAGTTGGCTGCATTTCTTGAACATGTAGGCTTTGTTTTTATTCATTTAATTCCTGAATGTATTAAATCCTCCGTATTACTGTATACAAAACAGTGATGTAGCAGAGGGTGCGTCAGAGGGGGACGGGGTCACGTGACGGGTGGCCCCGCCTCACATATATAAGAACTGTCACTAACTCCAGCTGTGTCAATCGCCGGGCTGTCGGCGATGCGTGCACTCTGGATCCCAGACCTAGATGGATCTTCTCATCGCTGGATCGGAGAGGAGATCACCCATTGCTGGATACGTTGGAGCGGGGACCGAGTGGATTACCACCGCTGGATTTTCATTTTTTTCCTTTTTAATAAAGGACTTTTTTCCACGGTGTGTGTATGTGTTTTTTTTACAATTCTTTACACTTCCTTAGTGAAATGGTAGGGGTACAATGTACCCCGTTACCAATTCACATGGGGGGCAGGATTTGGGGGCACCCTTTGTTAAAGGGGTCTTACAGATTCTGATTAAAGCCCCCCGTCCGCAAACCCCCACAACCACTGGCCAGGGTTGTGGGGATGAGGACCTTGGTCAGGTTAACGTGCTCAGAAAAGGGGTCTGGTGTGGATTTTGGGGGGAACGCCACGCCATTTTTTTTTTTTGGGGGTGGAGTTCCCCTTAAAATCCACATCAGACCTGAAGGGTCTGGAATGGATATTTGGGGGAACCCCACGTCATTTTATTTTAAATTGACGGCGGGTTCCCCTTAATATCCATACCAGACCTGAAGGGCCTGGTAATTAAATTTGGGGGAACCCCACGCTTTTTTTTATTTTTTATGAATGAATTCTCTCTGAATTCATTATAGCCACGAGTCATTTATAAATGACTTTTTTTCCTTCAGAAATGACACTTTGTGCAGAGACAGTTATAAGTACAAGAGACATGAGCTGCTTCACAGGCATACTATACACCCCCCCCCCCATACTAGGTATGAAATTTAAAGGAATATTTTACTTTTATTGTTTCACTTTAAGCATTATTAAATTCACTGCTCCGGAAAAAACATCCATTTTTAAAACTTTTTTTGCATTGATACATGTCCCCTGGGGCAGGTCCCAGGTCCCCAAACACTTTTTAGACTTTAACAGGGTGTTCCGCGGCTATTCAAATTTGCCGCGAAAACCCCAAATTGTTCGTTGTTTGCCGAACAGGCAATGTTCGAGTCGAACATGAGTTGAACTCGAAGATCATCCCTATTCAAGACAACTAGCCATTTAGAGTTGTCAGCAATGGTAGCCTCTCCATTTATCTCAGTACATATTTCATTAAAAAAAGTGACATTCTGTGAGTTAAAGTGATAACCACAGTTGTCCATTATGGTGGATCTTCTAGAGCAGGAACTGAAAGATAAATCATTCAGTCTGAATATTATTTATTTAAACAATGATGGCCAACACTGCAGTGCTGATAACATTTGATGTCTACCAATAGCAATGTAAATGTTGTAATGATTACTTTATCCAAACTACACATTTATTCCAACCTTATGTCTATTTTGGTCTAAATTAAATATTGATCCTGTCAACCTTCTTGCTAAAATAATACACACATTTTTCATTTTCACTATGATTTAGATCCATTCATCACAAAAGTTCCTTTCATTCCAACAAATACATTTGGTAGACCTACTGAGAAAACTTAGGAGCATTAACACTGACAGGAGAAATTACTTTCACTGCCAGATATGCGGTAAATATATTTACGTCTAATACAAATGTAATTATTTCATTTAGAAATACAATTTTTTTTTTTCTGTTATAACAAGCTTTAACAGTCAGGCCACATACACACGATCAGGCCGGTCCGATGTGACTGGTCCGACGGACCGTTTTCATAGGACCACGCTGAAATGGTCTGATGGTCTGATGTGCGTACACACCATCAGTCAAAAATCCCATCGGGCCAGAACGCGGTGACGTAGAAAATGACGACCTGCTGAAAAAAACGAAGCTCAATGCTTCCAAGCATGCGTCGACTTGATTCTGAACATGCGCGGGTTTTTGGTCCGATGCTTTTGTGTACTAACCATCATTTTGGTCCGACGGACACCAGGTGACTGTCGGACAGATTTTAAAGCAAGTTTTAAAACTTTGGTCCGACGGACAATGGTCCAATGGGCTGTACACACGATCAATTTGGTCCGATGAAACTGGTCTTCAGACCAGTTTCCTCGGACCGGTCTGATCGTGTGTACGCGGCCTCAGATTTACATATTTTTCCTTCATCTGTAAAAGTTCAGGTGATTTATTTTGATGCTCACCCTTTCCTCTAAAAAACTAAAATGATTTGGGTTCAGCTCACAATTTCAAACAGAGTATCTGGCAAGATCCACAACATATCCTAGTTTTAAGTTGTCACATTTTGACAGTATTAATGCTATATGGTTTATCAGCAAACATAAGATATTTTTCAGTGATGGATACAATTTCCAGATCTAAATGATATATCAATACAGGTTTATGGATTAGACTTTCTAGGTAATTAAAATGAACAATAATTCTAAAAACATCACAAGAAGTGTTATCAATATAGATTCTCTTTTGCAGGTTCATCTGAAAATATCTTTGGAAACAATTTGTAACATTGTGGAATACATTTTCCCAGATCTTTGCACCCAGATCCTGGGCTGTTCCTATAGAGGTGTCATGCTTGATGTGTTCAGGGATGTTCCTGAATACAAGAAAAACCCAGACTTAACATAGAAACAGTTCTAAGTAAGTTATTTTTTTTTTTTTAAAAAGAGTTAGGGCCAGATTCTCATAGATTTGCCCTGGCGTAGCGTAAGCCATTTACACCATGCCCCTGCAACTTAACAGAGCAAGTGCCGTATTCTCCAAGCACTTGCTCCGTAGTTTGCGGAGGTGTAGTGTAAATGGCCCAGCGTAAGGCTGCGTAATTCAAAGCTGGCGGCTTGTATTTAAATTAAGCACGCCCCCGCGTCGATCAAACTGCCCATGCGCCGGCCAGGGAAAAAGCCCAGTGCGCATTCTCCAGCTCACGTCGGAAAGCGTTGTTGAAACCGACGTCATAACGACGTGATCGTCACTTACGCAATGCCCTATTCGCGAACGACTTAGTAAAACGACGTAACCGACGGAAAAAGCCGACGCTGACCCGGTAAACTTACGCGGACGAAAACGACGTAAGCGACGACGAGGCGGCGTAAAAGCGTTCGGAAATCGGCGTATTAGCCTCATTTGCATAGGCAAATGAGAAAACAACGTAAAGGTCATTACATCTACGATCCGCAAGTGTAATTGTATTACACTTGTCGGATCTTCACCCGTATGTATGCCAAAGTGATTCTAGGAATCACTCACATAGGTACCCGGGGAAAAAAACGGCGATACGACGGGGTATATGAGATACCCCGTCATAGCGCCTCTGAGAATCTGGCCCAGAGAGTTTACAAATGCAGCTTTAAGAAAAATCCAACATACCAGTACCAACTTGCAGAATGTTTTTTTTCTCCAAAAGATGATGAAGAATGTGCAGCAATTGTGGAATGGATCTATTATATGTATAAGATGATTTTATTTTGCTTCTCTCTGAAAAATAAAGATGTAGAGACACCTAGTGACCAGAAGAGTAACAGAGCTTAAATATAGGTTTGGCTATTATTCATTGTAGACATAGACAGGATTAGTTGTAAGAAAAAGACACATCATAGTTACATAGTTAGCTAGGTTGAAAAGTCCACACAAGTCCATCCAGTTCAACCATAACAAAAATAAATAAACAAACAAACAAACAAACTAAAACACAGTACAATCCCATACACCCAACTCCATACACACTTGTTTATGTTGATTTACCATCTGCTTTTGCATCTTTATATCAAGATAGGTAATTTCATAAAAAATACAGTGAAAAAGAAGTGATGAATACGAATTGAGTAATTGGTAAAGAATAATAAAAGGGAAATGACAAGCGTCTCCATAGTGTAGTAAACAAAGTGAACAATATTTATTAATGATTAAAAACACACTCACAAATGAGGAGCTTGTGCAAAGTGGTAGAAATCAAAGCTTCTACCTCTGGAGCCTGGAGCCACTATGGAATTCCCCTGCTTCGGCCATGAGCAGAGGAAAGAAGAGCACAGGCAGAAGGGAGCCGCTGCTGCAGGGAGACAACCCAACCAGGGATGGAATCTGGAGCATGGATGGAGAGGATGCCACCACTCAAAGTACGCTGGGATCATATGACATTCACTCAGAACAGTAAAGCCACAGTCCCGGCCATCATTCTGCTATAGGCCATGCAGGAAGGTGTTAAGTTCTTATTCATAGCTAATCCTCTTTTTGTGCAGCTGCTCCAACACTGCTTCCTGTCCAGCCCTCTATTAGTGAAGACACACACTAATCCTTACATTTCCTTAGATCACCATGATTTACTTTCACTGCCAGATATGTGGTAAATATATTTAGTAAAGTTGTAATGAAATAGAGGTAAGTAGTATACATGGGCTGATTCATGGATCTTAAGTTGGTTAGTACCACAAAATATCTGGAATGAAAAAGCATGAAAAGGAACAATGGAGAATATTTGTAAAAAAAATAAAATAATAATTACATCTTAGCAGAAGGTTATTCATCTATTTATAAAGTTGTGGCATCCCGTGTGGCATCCTGTTTTCTGTCCTTATGCCAGCATGTGCCTTACACATCTGTCAAACAGCAAATTATGGGTATTAAATAAAATGTATCTATTTATTAATCTTTTAATCGGTCTCTATTTATTTTGTTAACAAAACAATGGCCCATTTTAAAACAGCTAAAATATTTTTCATTTTGATTCATTCTTGTGACCATAAAAATTAAGTGGGAGTATTCATCGGATCGATGCTGCATCCACCTACAGTAGATGAGTATAAATGTGTTTTTTTTTTTTTTAGCCCATACATCTTTGTTAACCGTTTGCGACCCATAGGCCATTCATAAATGGTCTGGACTTTAAGTGGTTAAAGCAAGCACATAGCTACATCTGAAGCCATGAACCATGATATAATTTTGTATCTGGGAAGGGGCTACTTTTACTGCATTTGGAAAATTGGACATATAAGTCTCGAGGCCCCTAAAGTCAATGGTGATCTCCAGTGTTAGGGAGAGCTAACATCCTTCAGTGTAGAGTGGGTTACAAGGGATGGTGGGTGTAATGCAAGATGAACAGGTGGGCTCCAGACACTTTTTGAATGCAAAGAGATTTATTCTCTCTTGAACAGAACTGTGGGAGAAAGGATTAGGGCCAGGACAGCCCTAGTAGCCACTGGATCCCCTGAGCTCTTTCACTGTAGCACTCTGTATCTTCCTCCAGTGTCACCCCTGCTTCACTTCTGGGTCCCTGTCTTGGCACTCACAGATACTCCAGTGTCACCCCTGCTGACAAGTTAGGTCCCTGGCTTGGCACTCCACAAGCATCACCTCTATTGTCCCGCTGGGTGCCTGACTTGACACTTGCTGATGCTTTCCCATTTCTTCACTGTCCCTGGCTAGCAAGAAGTCTGCTCTGATACTGGCCTAAGCTTAAACACAATGGTCTCCGGTAGCAAGGTGAATGGTCCCTTTGTGGCAAAAGCTTCCCCTCTACCACTGTCAACAACTGGTTCCCTGGCCGGCGGAACCATTACTTCTGATTAGACTACAAGCCCAGAGTCCCAACCCTGCACTACTATTGGATAGGCTCTCAGATAGGCCTTTCCCAGGGACATCTGGCTGCTAGGCTAACAGTTGCGCTCATACGTTTGCATAACCTGGCAGAATTTATGATTTCTTGGCCATTTATCAATGAATATGAATGATAAAACAAAAACTTTTCTTTCACTCATGGTTAGTATTTGGCTAAAGCCATTTATTATCAATCAACTGTGTTTACTCCTTTTAAATTATAATGGCAACAGAAACTACCCAAAGGACCCTGATTAAAAGTTTACGTACCCCAGTTCTTAATAATTCTATGCACCCTTTAACATCAATGACAGCTTGAAGTCTTTTGTGTTATTTGTGGATGAGGCTCTTTATCTTCTCAGATGGTAAAGCTGCTCATTCCTCTTGGCAAAAATTCTTGGGCAGTCTTGCATGAACTGCACGTTTGAGATCTCCCCAGAGTGGCTCAATGATATTGAGGTTAGGAGATGGCCACTATACAACCTTCACTTTATTCTGCTGTAGCCAATGACAGGATGACTTGGACTTGTTTTGGATCATTGTCATGTTGGAATGTCCAAATACCCCATACACAGCTTCCTGGCTGATGAATGCAAATGTTCCCCCAGTATTTTTTGATAACATACTGCATTCCCCTTGCCAACAATTTTGACCAAATTACCTGTGCATTGTAGCTCACATATCTCTAAAACATCAGCAATCCACCTCCATACCTTTCATCATAGGCTTTGTTGTCTCCTCTCCAAATGTAGCGTTTATGGTTGTCTCATCAATCCAAATTACTTTGTGCCAGAAGGTTTGAGGCTTGTCCCTGTGCTGTTTGGCGTATTGCAAACGTGATACTTTGTGGCATTTGCATAGTAATGGCTTTCTTCTGGCAACTCGACCATGCAATATATCTTTCTTCAAGTGCTTCCTTATTGTGCATCTTAAAACAGAACGTTTTTATACAGTTCAACTACCTTTTGCCACAGATCCTTTGACAATTATGTTGCTTTCCCCATGACTCAGAATTCAGAAACATCAGTGCAGCACTGGATGAAATATGCAAGGGTCTGTCAGAAGTCCATAAACTCATTGACCTTTTATACACACATACTAATTATAAGCAAACAGATCACAGGTGAGGATGATTACTTTTAATAGCCATTCTAGCCCCTTTGTGTCAACTTGTGTGCATGTTATCAGGCCAAAATCACCAGGGTATGTCAACTTTTTATGAGGGTCATTTGGGTAGTTTCTGTTGCCATTATGATTTAAAAAGAGTAAACACAGTTGATTGATAATAAATGGCTTCAGCCAAACACTGAGAAATGGCCAAGAAATCATAAATGTTGCTAGGGTATGTAAATTTATGAGAACAACTGTAGGTTTCTGGCCTAGCAGCCATGGGCAACATAACACACGTCCACCCAGACAGCTGTCCAGGTGGCACAGAACCCCGATCACCTGACTACACCCAAATAAATATGTCAAGAAGGGGATTATCAGAGTTGATTTTCTAAAGTGCCACATCCAAATGAGAAATCAAAAAGAATAAAGGCAAAGCCCCCTAGTCGGACTTTAAAGGCACTGTGGTGTGTCAAATGTAGTTAGAGAAAACATAGTATTACAATATAATTTATTGAAGAAGTATCAGATAAAAGTTGATTACATGATCTATAACAAATACAAAAAATACAAAATAATGAAATATAGTTCAACATATATTGCTGTGTGATGTGATGTCCTGTGTGGTCCCGACGTTTCAGGGAGACATAGTCCCTTTCTTCAGGGGTATTCCAGGATTCACAGCTCTAAAAATGTATGGGAAATGATCAGGATAATCCTAATAATGTTGATGATGTTGTTATATAGATTAATACTGAAGTACTTACAGTGAACTGTATGGTACTTCAAGTCAGTAGATCATGTATTTAAAAGCATGGGTTTCCGGATGATCCGAGTCTGCTGGCCTGGCCACTGACGACAGAGCAGAATTGTGAGCAGGGTGTGTTGTTGCCAGATATAAATATGCTGCTGGAGTCAGAGGACATTGGAGCCTAAAGTTGTAATGATGTGTGTTAATATTTATGGACATAGTTGTAATAATAAAATGTGAAATAAATTGTGTTTTATAACATTGTGTTTTATAACATTTTCTTGGAGGGATATGGTATGGCTTACCTAGTAAATAGCGATGGAGAGGCTCGTATTAGGCTGGAAGTGTACAAAAGTAATAAGAAATAATGAGTAAATATGTACAATGTATGTAAGTAAAAATATCCATGTTATATTAATGTGGTTAAACCATATATAGTTAAATGTTATAGCAAAAATTGCTCAATAGATGGCGTTCAATGGGGATATTTAGATGTTATAGCAAAAAATGCTCAATAGGTGGCGTTTAAAGGTTGAGTATTAAGGAGTTGATTAAAAAGGACATTTTTTTTTTTTTTTTTCCTTTTTGTGTTCCTGTAAGTATGAAACTGAATGTATGTAGATAACCAAAACCAGCAGGGAAACTGATAATGTGGTAGCTGTGATTGATATGAAGAAAATAAAATAAAACGTTTTTTACCTTAGGAAGATGGATGCAGAGGAACCGTCATGTTGTCCAGCAAGTTGCTGGATAGCAAATGACTAGTTCCTCTGCTGCTATATAAAGTGCCCATCAGCCAAACTGCGACGCCCAGTGCAAAGGGTTTGCAGCTGTGCTCGGACGGCTAATTAAGGCAGGTGTGGGGCTCACAGGGCAACTGATTCCATGGGTCATGGCGCATTAAACATCCGAGATGCGCATGCGTGCGCAGCAGGATGACACGCCATGACCCGTCACCATGACGCGCGTATCCCGCAGCGCGCATGCGCGCGCAGCGGGATGGCGCGGCGTCACGGATTGAACCGACGTCGACCTCACTGTGCGCACGGAGCATGCGCACAGGAGGAGAAAGATGGCGGCCATGGCATGAGTAAATGCCAGGTTGCCAAAAGTTCACCAACAAGGAGACCGATTGGTCTCCTGTAGTGAAAAGTATGTCGGGCAGCATAATTAAACTAGGCAACAAATAGCAGTACAAGAAACTTGTGTTTTATATCTTGTTTCACAAATAGATATATTGAATAGGCAGAGCGCCCTCTAGTGGATAAATTATAGAATTGCTGAGTTTGTCAGGGACAGATCAACCTGGCTCGGACCAGGAAAGAACATTGCTGATAAAGTATTACTTTTAAAATGTGACAGACATTATGACATAGTACAAAGTCAGAAAGAAAAAAGGGGGAGAAGGGGAGGGGGGGGGAAAGGGATTGCAAAGAAGGAAAAGGGGGAAGGGGGGAACAAAGTTGATTTGCAGAATTATGCTAAGTATAATTGTAACAAACAATTGATGTATATGGTTGGCAGTGATGTAATTTGAGCTTATGCTAGGAAATATATGCATCATGATAATCAAGATTGCTAAATATAGATATAAATATAATTGCCTATATATCAATATAGCCCTGTGTCTATATAATTGCTTTATATAGTCTATATTGCCAGGTGTTGGAGATACCGGTATTTATGAAATGGTAATTTGGTAACTTGAGAACATGAAAAAAGAATTAAAAAGTATTACGAATAATTATCAATACATTGTGGTTTTTGAAACAAACATGTTACATTGTTTAAATATATATGATATTTTACACGGCCTAAACCAGGGTTGTAAAGTATGTTGCGGGATTCTTGTTGCTGGGCAAGAGCACAATGTAGACGTAAATTACAATCTAATGTGTAATGGAGGAGGAACTTGTAACAAAGGAAACAATTTTTTTTACATAGAGAAAAGAAAAGGAAAGTAAATGATGTGTTTAAAGTTAATTATTTTGAGGGAGTAGCAGCATGTGGTGGTGTTTAATGAGTTGCATAATTATTTTTCCATTCCCCCGGAGGAGAACCCTTCGAGGAAGGGTTTGAAGCATATTGCTTCATTGAGTCCGGGGGGCAGGGTGGCTTGTAAAGTATAAATCCATCGCAATTCCAGTTGGAGGAGGGACTTACTAGTAATTGAGCTAACACACAAAGTTAGCGGCGGCGAGTCCTGAAGAAGAAGAAGACCCCCGGAGAGCGGAGAAGACCCCCGGAGAGCAGGAGAAGACCCCCGGCGGCGGAAGAGAACCAGACGGCGGCACCCACCCCCCACAGAAGCCCGCCGGAGGGGGGCGCTTTTATAAAAGCGATCATACACACCCCCCCCCCCGGCGGCCAACTAATAAAATATTTCAATACCCTGTGTGGTTTATTTGTGTTTACACTTTTTATTTGCAGGTGAATGGGTAGGGGTACAATGTACCCCATACTCATTCACTTAGGGTGGGGGGCCGGTATCTGGGGGCCCCCTTATTAAAGGGGGCTTCCAGATTCCGATTAGCCTCCCGCCCGCATACCCCGACAACCAACGGCCAGGGTTGTCGGGAAGGGGCCCTGTCCTCATCAACATGGGGACAGGGTGCTCTGGGGTGGGGGGCAGCAGTGCGCCCCCTGCCCCAGAGCACCTAACCCCCCCATGTTGAGGGCATGCTGCCCGGTACGGCTCAGGAGGGGGGGGGCGCTCGCTCGCCCCCACTCCCTTCCTGACCGGCCGGCCGGCGTGCTTTGGATACGGGTCTGTTATGGATTGTGGGGGGACCCCCACGCCGTTTTTTCGGCGTAGGGGGTCTCCTTACAACCCATAACAGACCTAAGGGCCCGTTATGCTCCTGAGGGGGGAACCCATGCCAGATTTTTTTTTTAAATCCGGCGGGGATTTCTCCTTCAGGATTCATAACAAACTCCGCCCACGTGTAGAATTGGCGGGAATCCGCGTCGGATCCCCGTCGCTTCTATGACGGCTTTGTCTCCATCGCGGCAAGCCAGCTCAGCGCTGGCTCTCGCGATGGGGCTCGCAAGTGCTCAATCTCGCCGAGAAAGGGAGCGAGATTGACACAATATCCCAGTCACCTACTGTATCATGCTAAAAGTTTTCTTGCTAGATATAATACTCTAGTTAACATGATATAAATTCCTTTTGGGAATGTTTCCGTCTCTATGGCCCCTAGTATATATATCAGGGGGTCCAATGGGATGGGTGTCTGTGCAAGTCTACTTATGCACTGGGAGATCTCCTCCCAATACCAGTGTAGTTTTGGACATCTCCAGATCAGATGTATGAAATCACCCTGATGTATTTTGCACTTCGGGCATAGCGGGGAGTCTCTTCCTCCCCACCTGTGCATCTGCTCTGGTGTTCTATATGCCCGGTGCAAAATAAATAACTGTGACAATCTATGTGAAGCTGATATCGATTCTACGGGAATACATTCTACGGCCCTTTTCCAAAGGCTTTCGTTTATATTCCCTACGTCTTCAGCCCATTTGCTGCGACATTTTAAGGATGTATAATCCTGCGCCCTGGATAGTATTTCCCTATATATTTTGGATATTAATCCTTTCCGATCCTCCATTCCAAGTACTGCCTTGATTAGGGGGGCTACAGATATTGTTAGAGATTGTGTTTTTTGTTGTACCTGTAACGCATGTCGAAGTTGGAGGTATTGATAAAATGCCTTTGGGTTTAACTGGAATTCCTGACACAACTGTTCGTATGTTTTCAATACCTCCCCTTCATAAAACTGCTTGACAAATTGTATCCCTTTCTCCTTCCACACAGTAAATCCCTTTAGTTCCTGCATTTCCGGGTACCTTGGGTTATGCCATATCGGGGTAAAGGGCAGCGGTCCCCTTATTCCCAAGGCTTTCCTGACCTTCCCCCAAACTCTTTTAAGAAAAATACCTGTCGGGGCAGAGCATGGTATACTAGGGAGGTCCATTTCCAGGTGAGATGCTGCCACTAATTTAGGGGCACAACTAGTTACCATATTACAAATGGAGTCCTCATTATTTTCCTGTCCCCATCCCACTAGGTGTTGAATCTGAGCAGCCAAAAAATAGGTTTTAGGATGTGGGACTGCAAGGCCTCCCCTATCCTTTCTGTACTGAAGGGTAGCCAGGCTAATCCTGGCTGCCTTCTTCTTTCATATCAGGCCTCTCATCAATGTTTCAATTTGTTTGAACCATTTATTCGTGATCCACATAGGGGAATTGTGGAAAACGTACAGGAGCTGTGGTGCCCATATCATTTTAATCAGGTTTGCCCGTCCTACCACCGATAGTGGAAGTTTGCACCAACTATTGCATTTCTTCTTCTGTCTGGCCAGTAGTGGGCCCAAATTTAGCTGAAGGTACTCCGCCGGGTCTGGAGATACCACTACTCCTAGATATTTAAAACTGTAACAATCTGCTCTGCTCCAGGTGGCAGTGGTACCTCCATTGTGTCTATAGGCATCAGGATTGACTTTGACCAGTTAATGGCAAACCCCGAGAAGCAGCCGAACTTCCCAATGATCTGCATCACTGCCTGCAGCGATGCAGAGGAGTTGCCTAAATAAATTAGTGCATCATCTGCATACAATGATATCTTATCTTCCCTCTGGCCCCTACGGAATCCCACCACCTCAGTGGAATTGCGGATAGAGATGGCCAGGGGCTCAGCCGCCAGTGCAAACAACAATGGGGATAATGGGCACCCTTACCGGATACCCCTATGGAGCTTGAACGCAGGTGAGAGATTATTGTTGATACGGAGTCTGGCTCTAGGTTCAGAATATAGCACCTTCACCCATTCTATAAACCTGTCTCCTATTCCGAATCATGCCAAGGTCTCCAGGAGGTAGGGCCACTCCACACTGTCAAATGCTTTGGCAGCGTCCAGTGACAGAATGGCCCTACCTCCCGGGTTGTCCACCAGCATTTGTAAATTCAAATAAAGTCGCCGTATATTATCCGCCGTGGAGCGAGATGGTATAAAGCCACAATGATCTATATGTATCAGCTTTCCTATCACCTGTGATAGCCTTGAGGCCAATATTTTGGCCAATAGCTTGACATCTGCATTTAGCAAGGATATTGGGCGGTAGGAATCCAGCAACAATTTATCCTTTCCTGGCTTTAATATAACTATAATTATTAGACATGTGCACAACAAAAATTTTCGTTTATTTCTGTTTCGTTTCTGTTCGTTTATCGTGATTCGTAACGAGTCGTAATTTCGTAAGACGTTAGTTATCGTATTCGTACTCTTTAGTATTTTCGTAACACTTTTTTTTCCGTTTCCGTTTTTTAGTTTATTTTTCGTTGATTCGAGATTAGTATTTTCGTTAAATGTTGTATTCTGCCTCGTTCGTATTTTTACAATGAATTTATTCGTTTTTACGTTGGTTTATTTTTCGTTGTTTTGATATTCGTATTTACATTATATTTTCCATCATGCCGCGTTTGTATTTTCGTAAGAAATAAATCTTCGTTGCTTTATGATCATTCGTATTTTCGTGTCTAATTTCATTTGATTGTAACAACGTTCTTTTGTAGATTTTTTGCATTCGTAATTCTGTTAAAATACATTTTACGTTTATTCGACACACTACACGTCGTAATTTTGTAAAACATCGTAATTTACTTCGATTGACTTGACAGATCCACAAAACCGGTGCAACCTACCCAAACACACCCTGGACTCTGGATGGAATGCACTGCAGTCTAACACAGATAAAGACACAAGGTCAAGGAGCCACTAGGTAATAAGAAAGAAGCTCATTGGGGCAGTACTAATGAAAGTGAATTTACGTTATTTCATTTCCGTTTTCCGAAGATTCGTAATTTATTTTTCGTTAGTTTTGCTTTTCGTTTATTATTCTTTGTTCGGCATTTCGGTTGTTTTCTTTTCGTTCTTCGAATATTAGTAAGTTTGCATTTTCGTTTATTTTTCGTAATTATGATTTTTTTTTTGTGTTTGGTATTTTCGTTATTTCTATGTTTTCGTTTTTTTTTTTCTTTCGTTGTGTTGTTCTTTTACATTTAGTAGTTTCGTATCTTCGTACTTTTCCATATTCGTTATTTTTGTAAATATCGTTATTTGTTATTATTTGCGCTAAACCATTTGTTTATTCGTAGGTTAACGAATCAACGAAAATAACGAATAATGACGGAAAACGTATTCGTAACGAAAAATATTGCACATGTCTAATAATTATGGCTTCCTGCATGCTCCCTGGTAGGGTACCTGTTTCAGTTACCTCCTGTAAAGTCTGTAGCAAGAGCGTCAGAAGCATCTCTTCATACTGAGAGTATACCTCTGCCGGTATGCCATCTGGTCCTGGGGACTTATGTAGTGGAGCCTCGTGCAGGGCGTTCTTCAGCTCTAGCATAGTGATGGGCGAGTTTAACATTTCCCTATCAGCTTCAGACAGCTGTGGAAAGGTGCATGATTGCAAGAAATCAGCCATATCTGGTGGATTATATCTAGCTTTAGAGGAGTATAGGTCCTCATAGAAGTTTTGGAAGTCCTTCAGGATATCGAGCCCTGTGGTATGCAACTCCCCTGTATTCGCCTTTATTGCTGTAATATTTGAGGTTTCCTGCCGCCCCCTTACTATAAGGGCCAGGAGGCGTCCCGTGTTTTCCCATTCCTCTAAATAGCTTTGTTGTTGAAAGTATCTACTCTTCTCTGCTGCCGTTAATAGAACAGAGTTATAGAGGGATTTTGCCTCCCTCCAAGAGTCGTGCCTAACTTGAGAGGGGTCTGCAACCAGGGCTTGTTCCCTAGCTTTCAGTTCATCTCGTATCCTTTTTTTTCCATTCCTTAGAGCGAGTTTTGATACCCAAAATCTCCTTTATCAGGCAGCCACTCAGGAATGCTTTAAGTGCATCCCATACAGTTGCTGTACTAGCAGATCCCCTATTAAAGTGAAAAAACTCCCGTATAGCCTCCCCTGTAACATCTGTGGGTGGTAACAGGGTCAGCCAATATGGCTTCACTTTCCAAGGCATGCGGTCCGATGTCATGGTGACATTGAGCTTTACCCAAAATGGCGAATGATCGGATAGTAGACGGGGCTCGTAGGCCCTAAATCAATACAAGAGAGTCCATCATGTGTGGCAGAGTAGCATGAATAGCATCTCTCGTCTACATGCCTCTCTCGCCAGACATCATGGAGTCCTATTTCCGATAGCAGAGAAGCAAAGGCAGTTTTGTTGGCCCTCTGCCCTATCCCTCTAGATGAGAGAGATATTCTATCCTGGTTTCTATCAAGTGTGTTGTTAAAGTCGCCTAGTGTAAATGCCGGTACGTCTGGGGAGAGCACCATAAATTGCGCCAGATTCCTAAGTGGTGCTGCCGTGAACGGTGGAGCGACATATATTGAAGCAATAATACACACCAGACCATTATTTTTACACAATAAAAAAACATATCTGCTCTCTCTATCCATCTGCTGTTGGAGACACTCAAAAGTTACATTAGCTGAAATCAACACACCTACTCTTCTGGAATAGGAGGAGTGTGTTGAGTGGTATTGCACTGGGTATTTTCGTAAAATTCAATAAATGTACCAAATCAGGCCGCATATGTGTTTCCTGTAGGCAAATTACCTGAGGTTTCATTTCATCAAAATATTTAAACATCGCCTTTATTTTTACCTTGTCCCCTAGACCCTTGACATTCCATGACATCAACATTATGCCCTTGTTATTCCTATTCGCCATTACCCCTGACAGAAAACCGTTCTATATAAGCCACCAAAGAAAAAAAATGTGATAAATAAACTTTAAATACGTTTCCCATAAAATCTACAACCTTTCCCACCATTTCAATGTGGTGATGATACCTTGTGTTGCCCCTTCTTCCAGTGATTATTTGTGACACAATTCCACACAATTCCATTCATCTGAATGGAATTGTGTATTCCATTCAGATTACATCTGTAATCTGCATAGCAATCTTTATATTTGAACATTATATCAATATATATTTGTGGTGTGACCCCCTCTTTAACCTCCCCTTCCCCTCCTCCCCCCTCCCATTCTCCCTCCCAGCCCCCCCTTCCCTCCTCCTCCCATCCCCCCTGCCATGCTGGGCCTACCCTTGGGGCTATAACCACTTCACTCCATCCACCCCTTCTCACTTTCTCACTGACATTCATCCTGGGAGCCATAATCTGGGGCTCCTCCTCCCCCCCCCCCTTGTTGGTGGTACTATCCTAGTGCTCCCTCACCCCTATCTTCACTTCCCTTCTGGGTTCCTCCTTCTATTGTTACGGTTTGGTTTTTGGCAAATAAATTTAATAGCAACCCTGCCTAAACATCAGAGTGTTACACAAAAAAAATTGCAATTACTACTTTTTTATTCTATAAGCCCTCTGCTTTTCGAAACTGTATAATTCTTTGCAGATTTTAAGCGATTTTCTAGCAAATAATGCAGATGTTTCACATATGTGTGTTTTTTTTTTTAATTGCACCAAATGTGAAGTGGTTTATGAAAGAACAAAAACTATTCTTGAAAAACAGAGTCATATTGATTTTTTTACATACATTATATTTAACAATGTTGCTTTTTCACAAAAAATTGATGTGCACATATAAATATTGTTGTCTTTCACAAAATATATGTATAGAGTTATACTATATAACTACTGTATATATGATCATATTCAAATTTATACATGCAGACTATGCTAATGTGATTTAAGATGTTGTTTTAGAGTCCATCCTTTCTCACAACCTGAACCAAAACTTGCCAGAGATTTAGAGATCTCTTAAATATAAAATATGTTTATAAATATTTCTTGAATTTAAAATAAGGGAAAATGTTATATAAAGTAGCAGGATGGTAAAGCTTGTGAATGTTGTATTTTTGAATGTATGAATCTTATTTTTGATAAACTTTATTTATCTTTCAAAGTTACATTGTTACACACATAGGAAAAAATAATCGGTTTACATACATTTTTAGGATAACCTTTCGATAAAATCAAGTTCGATTGACAAAGACTCATATAAGCACAATGATGACTTTTTCATAGGTTTCTAATCACTAAAATTGTGAACGACACTTGTGTAATTGACACTTATAAAGAACTCAAAGATCCATTTTAGTCCAATACTATAATATGTAAATATTTACAAAAGGAGACAATAATACTTCATATATACACTTGCACATATGCAAGTTCTGTATTTCCATACTGAGTTCATTATGCATCATATTCCCTGAAAACACCTCTATGGAGCCTACAGCTGTTTTTTGGAGGTCAACAAGCAACACTTTGCAAGCTTGACATTCATATCAATGACACTTAGCAATTCCTCCTTAGCAATGACACTAGACACCAAGAGAAAAGAACTGTTGAAATATTTTTTAAATGTGTCCTTGTCACAACTTTCCAACAAGGGCATTGAATGAAATATTATGCCTCAACTTTGCATTCCATGAAGGAATGTTGGTATACAAGAGAATTATAATTATAATTATTTTTATTATTATTATAATACAGGATTTATATAGAGCCAAATGTTTACGCAGTACTTTACAATATAAAAGGGAGACAGTACAGTTACTGCTCATAAGAGCTTACAATCTAAGAGAAAGACAAGAATCAGAATCACTAAAGATTTATTTGAACTATACTTACAATTAGGGATGAGCCGAACACCCCCTGGTTCGGTTCGCAGCAGAACATGCGAACTTGCAACAAGTTTGTTCGAACACGCAAACACCATTAAAGTCTATGGGACACAAAGGTGAGAATTTAAAAGTGATCATTTTAAAGGCTAATATGCAATTTATTGCCATAAAAAGTGTTTGGGGACCCGGGTCCTGCCCCAGGGGACATGTATCAATGCTTAAAAAAGTTTTAAAAACTGCAGTTTTTCGGGAGCAGTGATTTTAATAATGCTGAAAGTGAAACAATAAAAATTGAATATTTCTTTAAATATCATGCCTGGGGGGTGTCTATAGTATGCCTGTAAATTGGCACATTTTTCCTGTGTTTAGAACAGTCCCACGGCAAAATTACATTTCTAAAGGTAAAAAAGTCATTTAAAACTGCTAGCGGCTGTAATGTATTGCCGGGTCCTGGCAATATACCTGAAGATGAAAATGATTGCGAAAACGGCATGCCCCCCCAGTCCATTACCAGGTGTGGGGGTCCCCCAGGCTCTATATACGATGAACAGCAATATATATACCCTGCAGAAAATTGGGCCTTAGGTGTTGGTGGTACCAGAACACTTTAACCCCTCACAGATACTCTTGTTGAGTCCAGGAATGGTCCCTGCTGTGAAATATTAGATCAAAAATTGTAATTACATGGCTCTGTTAAACAGGGGCAGAAAAATTGGGCCTTTGGTTTTGGTGGCGCCAGAACAACGTAAGTCCTCACAGTTAGGCCGCGTACACACAAGCAAATATATCTGTTTAAATTGGTCTGACAGACCGATTTGAACAGATATGTCTGCTGGCTGTTTTGGTTTGATTGCTGTACACACGATCAAACCAAAATCCCGGCCGGCAGACAGAGCGGTGACGTGGCGGTGACGTTGACGCTGCCACGTCACCGCACCAGGAAGTAAATTACTTCCACGCATGCGTCGGATCCATTTGACGCATGTGCGAGCAGATATGTCTGCTGGTTAGCCTACTAACCAGCAGACATATCGGTCCTACGGGTTCCCAGCAGACAGATTTTAAAGCAAAACTAGCCCTGCTGTGAAATATTAGATCAAAAAAATTTATTATATGCCAGAAAAATTGGGCCTTAGGCAGTGGTAGTGGTGCCCTAAACCAAAAATATTCTTAGAAGCTAGCATCATCAAGATTGAGGAGGAATAGGATAGTCATTCAGCATAGGCAGTCATCTAGGGATACCACATCCATGGAAAATTCAATCAGTTACATCAGCATCGGGTGCTTAATAGCTGCTGATCCAAGACTGATTCATTTTAATGAATGTGAGCCTATCCACAGAGTCTGTGGACAGGCGCACTCTATGATTTGTTACAAACCCTCCAGCAGCACTGAATGTGCGTTCTGAACGCTGGATGCAGGACAGGCCAGTAGCTCAATTGCATATTGAGCAAGCTCTGGCCAGTGGTCCATTTTCAAGACCCAGTAACCCAGTGGGTGCTCTGTTGGAAAGGTTTCCAAGTCTCTTCTTACCCCTAGATATTCCTGCACCATGTAATGCAGATGCTGGCGATGGTTGCTTTAACAGACCTTGGCGCTGAGGACTGAAAAATTGTCTGAAGTCATTGAACGAAGCCTCAGCAACATGTTGTCCAGCAACAATAAATTGTAACCTCCTAGGGTCTCGAAATGCATTGCAAAAACCTTTCTTTAATGCCTCCTGAAGATGTTTCATCCTCTGCTCCCTCTGCGAAGGCAGGATGAGTTATGGAACCTTACCCTTGTGATGTGGATCAAGAAGGGTTGCCAGCCAGTAATGAACCCTCTCCTTGATACCACGAATCCTAGGGTCCTTTCGCAGGCTTTGCAGAATCAGGGAGGCCATGCAGCGTACGTTTGCAGAGGCATTAGATTCTAAGTCATCTGGGTCACTAAGGATCACATGATCCGCAACTACCTCCTCCCAGCCACATACAACTTGGGTTTCAGGGGACTGAAAATTATCCCTTGAAGACTGCTGCTGAGTGTTATCCTCCACGTCCATGCTGACACAATCCTCCACCTCCTCTTCCTCTTCTTCTTCCTGTGTGTTTGGCGGGCCAGCAGGAATACTATCTGGATAAAGGAAACCTTGAGAGGTAAGGAAGTCCTCCTCTTCCTCCCCCTGTTTTGCCTCAAGTGCCCTGTCCATTATTCAATGAAGCACATGCTCCAACAGGGAGACAAGAGGGACAGAATCACTGATTGTCCCTGCTCACCATCCTCGTGGCCTCCTCAAATGGTGACAGGACAGTGGATGCATCCTTGATCAGTAGCAACTGGTGTGGTAAAAAAAAAGGCAAGCTCCCCTGACCCTGTCCTGGTGCAATACTCACACAGGTACTCATTGATGGCCCTCTGCTGCATGTGCAGCCGCTGCAGCATTGCCAACGTTGAATTACACTTGGTGGGCATGTCACAAATGAGGCGGTTGGTGGACAGGTTGCATTCCCTTTTGAATGTCAGTCAGCTGAGCACTGGCATTATATGACCGGCGGAAATGACCACAGACTTTTCTGGCCTGCCTCAGGAGATCCTGTAAGCTTGGGTACCTGCTCAAAAACCGCTGCACCACCAAATTCAGGATGTGAGCCAAACATGGAACATGGGTCAAGTGTCCCTGTCGGAGGGCGGAGAGGAGGTTGGTGCCATTGTTGCACACAACCATTCCTGGATGAAGCTGGTGTGACATAAACCACCTCTGAGCCTGCCCAGAATCTCTGCCCCAGTGTGGCTCCTGTCCCCTAAGCAGACCAACTCAAGCACTGCAGGACATCTTCTTTCCTGAGTGCTTGCATAGCCCCTTGAACACCTACAGAGCACCCCTGGATCAGAGGACAAATCTGCAGAGGCCATAGTGGAAAAAGAGGAGGGGTGGAGGAGAGATCTGTGGCAGAATCACCACTAGCATTTTGGAGGCGTGGTGGCAGAACAAGCTCCAACATTACTGCACCCTGTCCTAAATCCTTCCCAGCTGCCAGCAGTTACCCAGTGTGCCATGAAAGACAGGTAATGTCCCTGTCAATGCCTGCTGGACCATGAGTCAGCGATGACATGCACCTTACTGCTGACCACCCTATCCAATGAGGCCAAAACATTGCCTTTCACATGCTGGTAGACATCTGGAATGTCCTTCCGTTAAAAGAAATGGCATTTTGGAACCTGCCACTGAGTTACACCACATTACACAAATTGACGAAAGGGGACAGAGTCTACCAGCTGAAAAGGCAGTAGTTGCAGTGCTAGCAATTTGACCAAGTTAGCATTCAGACGCTGAGCATGTGCATGTCTGGGACCGAATTTCTGTAAGGTACCTGTGGTAGGTAGTTTCAGAAGTGGAGCTTTTCGTGCTTAGGATTCAGACAGGTCAGGTCGGCAGATCAGGCAAAGAGGTACGCGATTGAAATCCAGAGAGTGGTCAGGCAGGCAGAGGTCATACATGAGCTGGCGTGGAAGTACAAAATCAGCAGGCTAGAGAGTAGTCAGGAATTCAGGCAGAAGTTCATACACGGTATTCAGAGTCAAAAAGCGCTAGCACAACACCAAGGGAGCTAGTCCACACAAACGGGCACTGAGAGGCAGGAAGTGCTGCTATTTATGGGCTGCTTTGATTGTAGATTGTCCACAGCTGGCAGCAGGTGGGGCTAGTGTGTCCAAGGTAATGCATCAAACTCCAGAGCTCCTCTGTGGCACAACAAGTAAGACTGCAGCTGTGGGACTAGGAACATCCTGGTTTGAATACATCCAGGTGCATGACAATTTCTTTCTACGGTTTAGTAAACTGGGGTAGGGAAATTTGATGGCTAAAATCAGATGGTGGTGTACTGCAGATTGGCCTCAAGTAGTTGGGAGTGGGACACCTATTGCTATACCTTAATTCCTCTCAGTGCAGGTTTTTGAGAGGACTGAAGGTATAGTGGGGTTGGAGATCCAAGATGAGGAGCAAGTAGAAGTCTGCCTTGTTCTTTGATGTGAGTCTTTCAAGTGCTGTTGCCAACGGACTGCATGGAAAGTCGTCATATGTCGATAATCATAAAAGGTTGTGACCTGGCATAACTGCAATGACAAACCTCCATCCCCATTTAAGAGTGGAACGTTAACCACCTCTCCACAGCTGCTGTCATTATAGCTGCACATCGGCCCTTTAAACAGCTCTAGCAAGTGTGCACAGCAAGGAACACAATGCATGTGGCTGCAATGTCTGCTGGCCAATGCGTGACTGCAGGCACGAGAGCCAGAACAGGGATGGGGGGGTACTAATCATTGGATGCTTTTTCACCTTAATGCATAGAATGCATTAAGGAAAAAAAAAACATGTACCTTTACAACCCATTTAAAGATTAATGGGGAAAGTGGACACCCGACGTGTCCCATTTGTAATGATGAAAAGGGTAGAAAGGACACCCAAAGTATATACCTGAGCCGAAGGTTTGGTGAAAAAAGCCATAATGGCTGAGTATAAAAATATAAAACAAGAAAACTGCGCTAATGGGTATGGGAAAATCCTAGCAAAAGGCTGCAGCTGACGTGTGATAACAGCTGTGAAGACGTAAGAAAAGCTTCTATGTAAGCATTTGGGAGGTGCTCGGTTACAAAAATGTGCACACAAGACGTTGCAATTAAATATAAACTTCTTTTTTGAGCAAGAAGCTTCCTCCATTGGACAATATTGAAATTGTCCTCTTCATATATAGGGCCAGATTCAGGTAGATGGGCGCTTCTTTACTTTGGAGTAACGTTTTTCATTTACGTTACTCCGCCGACACTTTCGGCGCAAGTACTGTTATTCACATAGCACTTGCTCCTAAACTTGTGCCGGAGTAACGAAAATGCGCTGGCGTAACCCGACGCAAGTGGAAGTGGGTGTGATCATATGTAAATGATGGGCGGAGCCCAGCGCAGAGGCTTACGTTCAGCGCATCAACCACGGAGCATGCGCAGTGAGTGAGGCTCCACTCGCCCCCTTGTGCGCATGCTCACAACTTCCGTCGACACCACTTCACGGGAAACGTCAGCGCAATGTGTTCCGTTGCGCGTATAAAAGCGCCAACGGAAGCGCCATTCCGGCGCAAAAGTATTTCCATTTCCCCCCACCCCAGGGAATTTACTTTTGCTCTGTTATGGCTGCTCCCGCTACCCCCAAAGAGAGGAGGAACCTCAATTTTAATGCCCAGGAGGTCTCTGTGGTCATCTCTGCTATGGAGACCCACAACGATGTCCTCCATGGCAGGAAAAGCCGAAAGACCACCCGGGAGAGGAAGCAGGCCATCCTGGCAAGCATTGCTGCCAGGGTTAATATTTTGGGGTACTCCACCCGGACTGCTGGCGATATTGCCAAGAAGATCAACGATCTACGGCGCAAGGTTCGGGGCAAGGTGGCCACCATTAGGAGGCATGAGAGTGGCACGGGTGGTGGACCCCCATGTGTGGTCAGCCTGACCACAGAGGAGGAGGTGGTCGCCCGCTGCCTGGAGAGGGAGCAGTTGGAGGGGGTCCCTGGATATGACTCCATGGAGGAAGGCTCCAGGACAGGTAAGTGTTTTTTAACCCCTATTTGGTGTGTTGCATGTGGGGGGGGAGGGTACATGTGCCAAGTGTGTGGGACCACCAACATGTGTCTGCTTTGTGTCATCCACAGATGACGGAGCTGGGCCACCCCATCCCCCCAACGGCATCCAGTGCCCGTGCCCCTGGGTGGTGAAGACACCGAGGTGGAGGAGGAGAGTGCCCACACCTCACCTGCAGAGGTCGTTGAGGAGGAGCCTGTTGGGGCAGAGCAGGACATTATTTTATATTTGGATGAGTCCTCCTCTTCTGCAGGGCCCTCTCAGATCCCCTCCCCCATCATAGGAAGCCCCTCAAGGGCGACTCCATCCCCCCGGGGACAACCATCTACTGGCCCCAGGAAGGCCACCCGTAGGACCAGGGGGGGCTCTGATCTGGTCCAGGACCAGGTGGCGAGGGATCACGGCAGGCAGACCCAGCAAATGGGGGACATAGTTGGGCACCTGGACAGAGTGGCTGACAGCCTGTGCTCCGTGGCCCAGATTTCTTCTGCAGTGCAGGATGTGAGCTGCAACTGCGCTGCAGTGGTGACCAGTCTGGGGGAGGTGCAGGGTGACATAAGGGACCTCACTGCAGCCGTCCAGGCAAACACTGCTGCCATCCAGGCAAACAGTGCTGCCATCCGGGACCAGGGGAGGCAGAGTCGGCGGGCCCAGCATTACCAGGTCACCCGGCAGCTCAGGATGCAGGCCCAGACCAACTCTTACCTCGGCCGGATAGCCATGGCCTTGGAGGGCATGCAGGCCACACCTGCCAGGAGTGGCCCACCCGGGGATCAGCTACCTCCAGATGCCCCCCCACCCCCACCCACTCCATCCAGGCAGCTGAGGAGCCAGAGAAGGGCCACCAGAAGAAGCCCCCGGCATCCCAGATGATTTATTTTTTGTTTTTTTGATTGATGCTCAGGACATGAGTTTTGTATTTTTTTTTTCTTAATGCTCAGGTTATGAGATTTTTATTTTATTCTTAATGCTCAGGTTATGAGTTATTTTATTTGTGATTATGCTCTGGATATGAGATATTTTTTTTTAATACTGCACACGTTGCAGTGTGAATGGTGTGTGAATGTGAGGGGGTGGCACTCCTGCCAGTAAGGGGTGTCACCCTCGGGCGTGGTGGTGAAGTTAACCCCACGGCTGTATGAATGACGTGTGAAAGGTGTATGAATGGACAGCGACATCATTGGGGCCTCGACGCTGGCGTTGCTGCTCCCAAGTCCTACATGCTGGACTTGGGCTAATCCAATGTGATGTGGATGTGGTGTGTGTGATCTAGGGACATCAGTGGTGTGCATGCATGCATTGTCTGTGTGATTAATGTTTTGGTTTATTGTCCAAAGATGCCTACGGCGAGGACCCTCCTGACTGCTCTTCCATCAGCTGACTGGGTCTCCTCTGGCAGGGGGGGGCTGTCTGGTTGGGGGGTCAGGTCATCACGCATGTCAATCTGCAGGCCTTTTCTCATGGCAAAGTTGTGCAGAATGCAACATGCACCGATGATCTGACACACGAAGGTAGGGGAATACAATAGTGTCCCCCCGGACTTATCCAGGCAGCGGAAACGGGACTTCAGGAGCCCAAATGTTTGTTCCACCACTGCACGGGTTTTGATGTGTGCTTCATTGTATCTTCTCTCTCCTCTGGTTTGGGGGTTCCGGAAAGGAGTCATTAGATGGGGTCCCAGTGCATATGCAGAGTCACCTGGAAGGGAAAATACAGGAGGGTGTTAGTCATGCATGTGCCACTTGTGAGGTGTGCATCATGGGAGGGGATAGTCATGCCTGCCACCCATGTCACTCACCAACCAGCCAGCTGTCCCCATACATGTTCTGCTCGAATTCTGCTGGGATGGGACTCCGACGGTATATGAAGCTGTCATGGCTGGACCTGGGGTGTTTGGCACGGACGTGCCATATGAGGCGTTGGGCATCGGCTATCACCTGTACGTTGATGGAGTGCCAATGCTTCCGATTGCGGTATATGTGCTCTGTGGCACTGGGGGGCTGAAGGGCCACATGTGTGCAATCAATGGCCCCCACAGTGCGTGGGAATCTGGCAATGCTGTAGAAATCTGTCATTGCCTTCAGCCGCAGGTCCTCAGTGGTGGGTCTGATGAACTGGTTGGACATGCGTCTGAGGATTGCAGGGACAACCTGGTGCACACATCTGCTCATGGAGGATTGTGACATCCCAGCCACCACTCCACTTGTTCGCTGGAATGATCCACTTGCAAGGAAATGAAGTGTTGCCAGTACCTTCACCAGTGGCTGCACTGCTTGTGAGCGGTGTGTCTTGCTGGTGATGTCATCCTGCAGGGTTGTGGTTAGTTCAAGTATTGCATCAGGGCTGAATCTGAAGAGGCGATACACCTCCTCATCCCCCATGCCAAAGAGGCTCATGCGCGTGCGGTATATCCTCTCACGTGCCCGCCTCCTCCGTACCGGGGGACCCAGTACTAGTGCTAGGACCGCGACTGCCCCTGGCATGTTGGCACACAGAGGTGTTGTCCTTGCAAGTGTGGTTGTTCAGCTTGCTAGTTTCGTCGGTAACGCTGCTGCTGTAGCTGCTCTCCTGCTGACCTGAGGCCGTCTGGAGTAAAGATAAAGCAGCTATTTGTAGAAATAACTTTGCGCCGGATGGACGAGATACGTGCGGCGCATGTAGCCAGCGTATGGTGCTAATCCGTTCGCGAATCGGGAAATCTCCCTCATTTGCATATTTGCAAGGGAAATCAATAGGCGCGACTGATGCGGCAAGCAAAATTATGCGCTGACGAGACTCTGGCGTTGGAAAGTTAAGCCGATCGGAAATGGCCCGTTTTCTGTCGCATCTAGTTTGGTGGGTACGGCCACATAGAAACAACGGCGCATATTCACAGTTACGCGGCGCATATCAAAATACTCCAGCGCAACTCTACCTGAATCTGGCCCATAGTGTTTATGATAAGTGTGCTAGTAGTACTCACAGTATGCAGCTTGGATTTTTCTTTTGATGCTTGAAAAGGTCTCCAAATGGTACTTTCCTGAGGAGATAATGGCCATGGAAAGGGTCACAAGGTGTGTGATAGAGCATGACGTTCCAAGACGTGGAGAATTCAAATTATAGTAGTCATCTGGAGAGGACCCAGGATGAAGATCTTCTTATGTGACAATGCCTGTGTGAGAGATCTCAAGGAGTTTGGCAGTCCAATAAGGATTGGCATAAAGAAAGAAAAAACAGGAACAGTGATAAAAAAATACATAAAACCATATTTCAAATAGTAACCCTCCAGTTTCCTGGAGAGGTGCAAACATTTGGTTTAACTTTCCAAAACCAAAATAGGGGAATGCCGCGTACACACAATCTGAAATTCCGAAGAATTTTGGCTCAAACTTGTGTTGCATATACAAAGTCACACAAATGCTGTCGATAATGACTGTCAAGAGCGCCGTGACGTACAACACGTATGACAGCACTACAAAAGTCAATACCCAGTCCCTTTGGGCTCCTTTTGATAATCTTGTGGGTTCGTATCTGTTTTTCAGTGCGTGTATTCAGTTTTTATCTGGTTTCAGCTTGTTCTTGTCCGCTCGTTTCTGATTTTCAGCTCGTTCTTAATAGGCCTTTCTGTTCTTCAGTGCGTTCTGTTTTCTAGCCATGTTGCAGGTACGTACTTGTCATAGAGTTTGTGCTGTGCGGGGGCTTGGTGTTGGGGTTCTTATTTTGACCCAAGCCCAGTCCATGAACAGGGTGAGTTCATGGACGAAGAATTGGTTGCTCCAGCGTGACCAATTCTGTCATATGCCTTTGCTGCGGGAGATCCAGGAGAATAATCCTGATGATTTTAGGAATTATCTCTGGATGATGGACCCCATTTTTCACCATCTGTTGGCTTTGCTTTTCCCTTATCTCACAAAGCAGGACACCAGCATGCGGCAAGCCATCACTCCTAAACAAAGGCTAGTCACCATGTTGCGCTACTTGGTGACAGGGAGAAGTCTGCAGGACCTTAAGCTCACGACAGGCATCTCCCCCAGGCTCTAGGGATCATAATACCAGAGTCCTGTTCTGCCATCATACAAGTCCTGCAGAAGGACTACATTAAGGTAAGTTTTCTGACCATGTGTGGGGGGCATGACCGGATGTAGGAGCGTGCGTGCGAGGTGAGTGTCGTGAGTGTCCATGTCTCCCGTGAGGCTCTCCTCCCTCCCGATGTGAACGCTCCGTTGCACTGCTAGATGGACAGTCAGTTGGACTAGAGGATCGAGTGCCTCCGCCTCCCCGTCCATCGATCACAATCACCATCACCACCCGCCACCCGCCACCCGCCACAGCATACAGCAGCCAGCCAGCGTGCAACACAGGGGATCATTTCCCCGCTGGCATCAGAGGTGTGGGGGAGTGGACCAGCCCCCTCTCCTTCCTATTTCTTACCGACAGTGGGATCTTGGAGTGCAGTCTCTCTGACTTGGACTTTTCGGGGGGGCCGCGCTGCAGGCGCGGGGTGCGCGCTTGGTGAGTTGGGTTGGATTCGGGGATCCCCAGCCTGCTGCATCATGCTGTCAGTCTCCCGCTAGCACAGCGCCACCTCGTGGCACCAGAACTGTGACCCCAGCACAACGAGGCACCAATACAGCAGCTGTAGCAGGTTGTATGTTATAAATTGTATACAATACCTGCACCATAGACAGTCTATATAGCGCATATAACATACAGCCCACCCAGAGGCTACACCCTTGGTCACTTTGCCTGCCTAAGCTTATCACCCTACTATAGACTTACCAGTACTGTATTGAGCTGTGTTGCACTATAATTTCGATTATCTGCAAACACTGCGCGACCTGGGGACGTATACCTAACTAAATACCCCACGCAGTTAAAAGCGCAACTATAAACATTGTGTGGGGAAGCGAGTGGAGCTGAGCAAAGTTAATAAAGGGGATCCCTTATAAGCAATATAGCCCCTACCTCCCTTTTAATAGCTACCTATAGCTACCTATAGCCTTCTATAGCCTTTTTGATGTAGAGGTGAAATATCACTATATGGATTACTCCACGGCATGTGCCGGTTCGAACTAGGATCATCTTTATCTGGACCCGAGGTCGGCTCGCCTTTACGAGGTCCATACCTGAACCAAGCTATTTCAGTCCTAAACAATTCTTTTTTTTTTTTCATTTAAATTTAAGTTTATTATAATAAAATAAAGAGCATACAGAGTAATAAACGTAATACAATAAATGCATCAGGAAACATTGTGTTGACAATTATAGTAGTAAACAATAGATTACATTTCTTAACTAGATTTCCCCTTCTCCTCCCTCCCCCCCGTCCTAAACAATTCTACTAAAATTAAGGATTAAAGCCCAACTTTGTTCAACTTTTCTACCTCACGCCATTAAGGGATGTCTAACACCAGGTCCACCAAGAGTAATCAGGCCGCCGCTGCTAAGTTAGAGCGTTTTGCTCATACCCCTGCTACGTCACCAGCTAAAGGTCATCCACCTGTAGCAGCAGTACAAACCAAGGCATCAACCGGCCCACCCCAGGAAAGAAGGAGCTACGGTCAAGGGACGGCCAAGGCATCTAATGCGGTTAATGCGGCAAACCTCAAAACCGTGAGTACTAAAGGGCTGAGCTCAGAACTTGTTGGAATTGCAAATATGCTTGTAACTTCTGGAACGACCAGGGGCCCTGAGCCCTTAGTAGTAGGGCCAACCCCAGAAGGGGAACCTACCCTTAGGGAGGTACTTAGCGCAGTCAATGTTTGCAGAGACTATATGGCCAGTTTTGATACCCAGCTAATAGGGCTAAGAGAAGAATTGTTATCGATGAGGCAGGAACTGCATAGAACTGTGTCTAGAACCAACGCATTAGAAGATAGGCTAAGTGCAGTGGAAGATGTCCTCTTTCCATTACAAGGGGAATTAATGGGGCTACAAGAGTTAACAGCCCTTCAAGTAGTCAAACTAGATGCGTTGAAAAACAGACTGCGCAGGAACAATGTGAGAGTAGTAGGTCTACCTGAAGGATGTGAAGGTACAGATCCTATAGTCTTTATGGAACACTGGTGCAGGGAGACCTTTGGCCTTGATGGTTTCTCTGCATTTTTTGCTATAGAAAGAGCCCATCGGGTCCCCTTTAAAGTTTTCCAACAGGGGAAACATCCAAGACCGTTTCTTCTTAAATTTCTCAACTATACCGATAAGGTAACCTTGCTACAAAAAGCCAGAGAGCTGGGAGCGATTATATATAAAGGAACAAGAATATCAATATATCCAGATTTTTCACCTGACCTACAGAAACGAAGAGCTGAGTTCATGCCCGTTAAGAAGTCCCTACAAAAATACGTATGCTCTTCTGTACCTAGCCTGTCTCAGAGTGGCAGCTTTGGACAGGACTTTTTTTTTAACGATCCCACTGAAGTAGTCAACTGGCTGGAGCAGAACAAAGCCGCCCTAGAGACTTATAGGGACGGGTGAAGGCTTTAGGCCCTTTCGGAGGATTGATAAATATAACAAGCTTTGTATTTGCTGCTGCTGGTTTCGGGGGGGGGGGGGGGGCAGGAATCAAAGAAATAGCATTATGTTGTTAGGCCCTCATTTGATGGGGGTCTCCTCCACAGTCAAGAATCAAGGCCCCCCCTCTGGCCTTTTCCTTTTTTTTTTCTAGTTATTTTTTCATCTCACTTAATGCTCAAGAGGAAATGAGGGTACGGTTATAGCTAAAGGATATGTAGATTAGTCATGAACATAAATGGGGTATCTATACTACACGGATGCCATGTTAAGTACAGCCATAAAAGCATGTTGAACGGCACTGTTTTAGTAAAGGCTCAGGACCAACTCGATCACTCGTGTTAGTGTACATAAGGTGCACTTGGCCTTTTTTTTATTTTCTCTTTTTTTTTACCTTATAGGATTACTTATAAAATAGCTCTTGGGTTTACATTTGAGGCCCCCCCGAATTATCCGTTAATATTAATTTTTGTGTAAGGGAAGAAGGGAGAATAAGGAAAGGGATTGGGTTTTAAACAAGACTAAGCTGTATTCTCTTAATGTCACTTATGATCACATTATGCTATGTTGTTTTTTCACTTACCAATCTTTGATTGCTATTTACGTTACTTTTAACAACACGCACATTTTTGAAGGGGCACTCCAGGATGGGGGACGTGCTTCCATTCAGTGTTCAACACTAAGGTTATAATATTCACATATATATATATATATATATATATATATATATATATAAGAGGCACGTAAATGATATTTTTGTTCCCTTTTTGTTTCGTTTTTTTTTTTCTCTTTCTTTCTTTTTTCTTTTTTTTGCCTGCTAATATAAAAATTTAAATTTTCTTTTCTCTTTAGAATGGGCTCCAGGTATAGATATGAAGCTCAGGCTATGTGGTCACCATGTAACATAGTTTTGGCACATATGTTTGGTTGGGAGTGCACTATTGCATTCCCAAACACGCACACTTATGCAGGGGTATCACAGCGCTGGTTATGCGCTTCTATTTAGGGTTTAACACTAAGGTTATAATGTTTTCATATATATAGCCACAATTAGCATGTAAACCATCCCTTTTTTTTTTTTTTTCCTTCTTCAAAATGGCGCTAAGTATGGACAAGCAGTATTTGAATTGTATGTTATGTGGTTACCATGTAACATAGTTTGAGCACATATGTTTGATCGAGAGTTTACTATTGTATTTCTAAAAACACGTATACTTATGTAGGGGTATTACAGCGCTGTTTAGGCGCTTTGATTCAGGGCTTACCACTAAGGTTATAACGCTCTCATATATATTGCCACAAATAGCACGTAAACCATCCCCCCTTTTTTTTTTCTCTCTCTTCCCTTTCTTTCTCTTACTTTATATGACCACTTACACATAGCTCTTGGGTTCACAATTGAGGCTTTCCGTTAACATTATTTTTGTGTAAGGGAAGAAGGGAGAAAAAGGAAAGGGACTTTAAAATCGTCTTTAAATATGGCTAAGCTGAATTTCAATTTAATGCGATTTATGTTTGCACTATGCTATGTTGTTTTTGCACTTATGTATTTTGAGAGTCACTTATGCTATCTCTAATAACAGGTATATCTATGAAGGGGCATCCCAGGATTGGGGATGTGCTCCCTTTTAATGCTCATCATTAAGGCTATAATGCTTACATACATACATATATAAGGTGCACGTAAACTATATAATTTTTTTTTTTTTCTTTCTCTTTCCTTTTTCTCGGGCTCTCGAGACCTGGGAGGGGGAGAGAGTACGCGCAGGAGGGACACTTGCTGTATGGGCCAGGGGGATGAATGAGAGAGTGAGTACAGCGGTCACCGGACCAGCCCCAATGGGAAGCCCTAGAGGGAAAGGTGGTAGGGGGAAGGGAGGGCGGGGTAGGGGAGGGAGGGGGGTCTTTAAGGGAGGGATAAGTGAGCATACATTCGGGGTATTACAGGCTGCGACAATACACGCAGGAGTGTTAGGGGCCATACGAGTGGGTTGGTTTCCTGTCTATTGTGCCTATTTTGGCAGATGGGCAAGGGATCCACAACTGTATGGCTCAAAAAAATTTTTTAACCAGACTATTACCTCAATCATTATTGATGCAGGATAAGTTACTGGCTATTACCTCTTGGAATGTACGAGGGCTGGGCGATCCAACTAAAAGAGTGGCAGTTATGTCACTGCTGGAGGATGGAATGCCAGGGCTTATTTGCCTCCAGGAGACACATCTGACTAAGGACTCAGTCCAGCAGTTGAATAGCCATAAATTTCAAGCCCAATATCACTCAGTATACTCCTCCTATTCAAGAGGAGTTAGCACAATGATCAGGAGGGGAGTGATCTTTTCCTGCTCCAAGACGTGGGTGGATGATCAAGGCCGATTTATATTCCTGCTCTGCTCTATTGAGAACAGGCCATATGTCATAGCTAACTTGTACATCCCCCCTCCCTTTAAACTAGATGTTCTATACAACCTCATTAAATTCACCCTTGACATCCCAGATGTCCCTATCATAGCGGTTGGTGATTATAATGAAGTTCTTGACAACAGTATTGATAGATTCCCACCGGGGACTGGCCCCAAGGGGGGTCGACTGGTCGGTTTTATCCAGGAAGCCGGGCTAAGTGATATTTGGAGATCCTCTTTCCCTCAGGATCGTCAGTTTTCATGCTACTCCAGCTCCTATGGCACGTTATCTAGAATAGATATGGCCCTGTGTAGTGATGGGGTCATGCCCCTGGTCAAGGCGATAGGCTACGGCCTTAGGGGGGTCTCAGACCACTCCCCGTTGGTTCTATTATTAAGGATAGGGGTAAAGTCTCCTTTCAAAGAATGGAAGATCAACCCAGGTTGGCTAGAGCTGATTGGAGAACCACAGACCCTGATGTCCCAATTAGTAGAGTTCATGTCCATCAACCAAGGGACGGCATCCTCAGGAGTGGTCTGGGACTCTCTAAAAGCCTATGCAAGGGGCCTGTTAATCCAACAGGTCTCTAGGGTCAAAAAGACAGGGAGGATGGAATAGATTAGGCTGACTAATGAGACCGCTCAAGCAGAATTGAGTTTTATCAAGGAACCAACGCCAACCAAACGGGCAGCATGGCTAGCAAAACAAGAAGAATATAGAATACACACCTTAAGAATAGCAGAGAACAAGAGAACACTACAAAGGCAACAACAGTTCGGGGAGGGGGAGAAGGTAGGACGCATGCTAGCTCTTTTGAATAGAACCAATTCTCCCTCATCAAATGTCTTAGCAATTAGGACACCGTCGGGCGAAATAACAACAGATGGACAGGAAATCTTAAAAACATTCTGCTTATATTATAAAGAACTATACAAGTCCAAAAGGAAATCGGCGAATGGTGGGATGGAAATATTCTTTCAGCAAATAAAAGTTCCCACATTGTCTGACAATGATAAGCACGAGCTAGACGCACCAATTACCCTAAAAGAACTCCAACAGGCAACAGGTGATATGCCAAACCAAAAATCTCCAGGTCCAGATAGGCTCCCTATAGAGATATATAAGAAATTTGGCGAGATACTGCTCCCAGAGCTATTGAGGACCTATGAGGGGGCGATGATAGAGGGAATACTTCCTCCCTCAATGAATGAAGCAACTATTATTGTTATTCATAAGGAGGGGAAGGACCCTACGGATCCCTCATCATATCGCCCAATCTCCCTATTAACCTCAGATATAAAAATCGTAGCTAAAATTCTTGCTACCAGGCTTAATAGATGCATCAGTAAACTCATCCATCCAGACCAGTCTGGCTTCATACCAGGCAGGGCAACTAGTATTAATATTAGGAGAACCTTCTTAAACATACTTACCCCAATAGACACTGCAGGGACTAGAGCCATATTGCTAAGGCTTTTGATAGCCTCGAGTGGGCATATCTTTGGCAGGTACTTAACAGCTTTGGATTTGGCCCGCTCTATACAAAATGGGTCAAGTTGTTATATCGCGGCCCAAGAGCTAAGGTCAGAATTAACGGCGAGTTATCTGAGATTTTTCAATTGGAACGCGGGACGAGACAGGGGTGTCCGCTGTCCCCCCTTCTGTTCGCCCTCGCAATGGAACCACTGGCAATCATGGCCAGGGCGAGGGCGGACATAATGGGGTTCAGAAGACACCAGGGAGAAGACAAAATTGCACTTTTTGCAGACGACGTCCTTTTTTTTCTTGGGGATGTTGAAGGGTCGCTAGACAAAGTAATGCAACTAATGGAGGAATTTGAACAGTTCTCGGGTCTCACGATTAATTGGTCGAAGTCAGCCCTGTTACCAGTGGACCCGGTAGACCCACATATGGTGTCAAGCCTTTCCCAAATAACCATTAGCCCTAAAATTAAGTATTTGGGGATATGGATCTCAAAAGATGTTTCCCACTTCCTCGCTTTAAACTTAGATCCACTATTGTTAAAGTGGAAAAGTAAATGCGACATATGGAAAAGATTGCCCCTGTCTGTTGCAGGACGCTGTAACTTAATTAAAATGATTTGGCAGCCACAACTATTATATCTGTTACACAACTCGCCAATATGGATAGGACATAAGTGGTTTAAAAAGATAAACTCCTTATTTAGAGATCTAATTTGGAAGGGAGGGCAACCTAGGATAAGCCTACAAACTCTACAATTGCCGGTAAAAGAGGGGGGAATGGCGGTTCCCCATCCAAAACTATATTTTCTGGCAGCACAACTGCAACATCTGGCCGGATGCGGAACCGCAGAAAGAAGTGCTATTAATAACCGACTCCTACTGACAAACAACCCACATAATTTACTAGCTGAAGCCCTAGAAGCAGATTACTTCTGCTACAATCATGTAACCATAAAATTAATCACCAAAATATGGCATACAATAAAAGTAATCCTGGGGTATGAGGGCTCGTCAGATTTCTCTCCCCTCTGGAACAACAACAACCTCCAGGAGATGCTAAGCATAGAAGTTTCGAGGGACTGGGCAAACAAAGGCATACGCCGCCTAAAGCATATATTTAAGGGCAATGCTATGAAGTCATTTCAAGACCTAGTAAGTGAATTCAAAATTTCAAATAAATCTTTCTTTAAATATCTCCAGGTTCGCCACGCTATACAAGTACAATTTGCGGCTAAAACAGTAGAGTGGACACAGATGCTTGCTCTGTCCTCTGTAATTGAGGCAACACAAGTCAAGGGCTTAATTTCTGCAACATATAGTAGCTTGGGAGTGAGGGCATTAAACAGAGAAGGGCCGCGGAAGAGCAAAGTGGCCTGGGAGAGTGAACTGGGCACAATTTCCCCAGACCAGTGGGATAGGATCCTCCGCCAAGGAGCCTGGGCGTCTATCGCCCCGGCCCAAAGACTGTCTCATCTATTCTTACTATACAGGGTCTATTAAACCCCCCATAAAATGTTTAAAATGGGTTGGAGACCCAATAATGAGTGCCCAAGATGTAACAATAAAGGAGATCTTTTTCATATGGTCTGGAAGTGCCCAAAATTATACAGCTTCTGGGTGGGTATTATAACACAGATAAATGAGAAATTTAGGTCTGCCCTTGAACCAACAGCCAGGATTTGCCTTTTGGGATGTATGGACGATAACAAGGTACCGCAAGGAACCATAGAACCTATCTTGAGATGCCTATTCCAAGCTCGTAAAATAATTGCACAAAAATGGCAAGCACAGGCGCCCCCAACTATAGAGAACTGGCTAGCAGTTATGAAACAAACAATTTCAAACGAAAAGGTACACTACATCACCCAAGGGAAGTATGACAAGTTTGTAAAAATATGGAGACTATGGCAGTGAACAGATGGGGTTATAGAGTAGATACCCCTGAAGCGGGAGCCTAGGCACGTGGGGGAATGCCTATGAGCAGGCCCCTATATGTCTGCTCTCAGCCACGACAAATATTAAACACCAGGTAAGGAGGCAGCTATCTAATACTCAAATTACCCATTACCAGGTCTGTATGCTCACAAGGGAGGGGAAGGGGAAGATGGGGGGAAAGGGGAAGGGAGGTGGGATAATGGGGAGGGGGAGATACACAACAAATACAACACCCATGCAACACAGCACGCAAAATTAACCCCAAATGGGTACAGCTCTAGTCGTCTTAATAATGATTTATATAACCTGTAAATAAATTGTCTGTATTTTTTGATTGATGGATACATGTATATATTAAGCTTGGAAAAAAAATAAAAAGTAAATGATTAAAAAAAAAAAAAAAAAGGTAAGTTTTCTCCTTTAACATTACATTCTATGTATTTAATGTATGCTAATGTATTGTATTTCATCATTCCCTAATTACCATGATTGTAATATGCTGTGAATGTCTCATTTGTCCTTAATAACCACTTGCTTACTGGGCACATACACCCCCCTCCTGCCCAGGTAAAATTTCAGCTTCCGGCACTGCGTCGCTTTAACTGACAATTGCGCGGTCGTGCGCCGTGGCTCCCAAACAAAATTTACGTCCTTTTTTCCCCACAAGTAGAGCTTTCTTTTGGTGGTATTTGATCGCCTGTGTGGTTTTTATTTTTTGCGCTATAAACAAAAAAGTGCACCAATTTTGAAGAAAAATACAATATTTTTTACTTGTTGCTATAATAAATATCCCAATTAATAGAAAAAAAAACATTTTTTTTTCTCAGTTTAGGGCGATACGTATTCTTCTACATATTTTTGGTAAAAAAAAAAAAAAAAATCGCAATAAGCAACTGGTTTGCGCAAAAGTTATAGCGCTTACAAAATAGGGGAGAGAATTATTATTTTTTATTATTTTTTTTTACTAGAAATGGCGGCGATCTGCGATTTTTATTGGTACTGCGACGTTATGGCGGACACATCGGACACTGTTGACACATTTTTGGCGCCATTCACATTTATACTGCGATCAGTGCTATAAATATGCACTAATTACAGTATAAATGTGACTGGCATTGAAGGGGTTAACACTAGGGGGTGAGGAAGGAGTTAAATGTGTATCCTAGGTGTGTTCTAACTGTGGGGGGAGGGGGGGTGACTGGGGGGGTGACCGATCTGTGTCCCTATGTAGGAAGGAACACAGATCGGGCTCCTCCTCTCCAGAGACAGGACGCTGTCTTTGTGTAAAACGGCAATGAGAGATAATCTATGAGAGATCATCTCTCATTCGCCCACAGATCGCATCGCAAACTCTGATTGGCCGTTCACCGCGATCTGTGATTGGCCGTGTCCAAGGGACACGGACAACACAGGGCTTCCCCGCAGCATGCTCTACAGCGCGCGCTGGGAACGCCTGAAGGACATGCCGTCAAATGACGGCATGTTGGATATTCAGGCCCGCGCTGTTGCCGTCATTCGACGGTAGCGCGGGCCTGAAGTGGTTAAATTCAGGGGTGTCAGAGTTTTTTGGGGGTCCCAAACTCATCTAGAACCCCCCACCCTAACATTTTTACAATGGGCCATCAGAGAGGGTGAGGAATCCGATAAGAAGATCTTATATGTTTGTCTTAAAATACTCATCAAATGTTTTACTGGTGTTGGCCAAGAATGTTTGTATCTAATCTGCTTGCAATGTTATGTGCATAAGTACAATTTTTTTCTGGTTTGAAAGTTTCCTTCAACGCCACAGGTAGGGCAGACTGTGGCTTCCCAATTTGCCAAGCGGTGGGACTTTCCCAACTGCAGAGGGGCAATCGATGGGAAACATGTCCACATTGTCCCACCACCCCATTCAGGGTCATACTATTTTAACTATAAGGAGTTTCATAGTATTGTTTTGATGGCAGTGGTGTCAGCAACATATGAGTTTTTATATGTGGACGTGGGGAAGAATGGTCGGATGGTGGAGTCTTTGCCCAGGCCGAGTTTTTCAGACGGCTCCAGAGTGGTGGCTTGGGATTGCCACCTGCTGAAGATAATGTGGCGGGACTCGAATTTGTCTTCATCACAGATGAAGCATTTGGTCTGGGCGAACATCTGATAAGGCCATTCCCCCAGAAGACCCTAACCCCTGGAGATAAGGGTTTTTAATTACCGGCTGGCCAGAGCCAGAAGAGTCGTGGAGAAAGCATTTGGCATAATGGCCAGCTGGTTCCGCCTCTTTTTACATCAAGAAATATGGCAGAGTATAATCTGAATCTCATAGTGCTAGCATGATACTGTATGTTCTTTATAATTATTTAAGGAGAAATGCTCCAAATTATGTGGCCTCAGTCGGGCCTGAGGCCGCAATTGAGGAAATAATTACAATGACTGCCCTGGAAGCTGGCCGTCCTGGCTTGGCCCCCAAAAGCACCTGTAATGTGTGGCAAAAGTATCTAGACTATTCTACAGGTAGGGGGGCCATTGCTATGCCAGAAAATTTCTGATTATTTTATGAAATAAAAAAATATTTTGATCTGAAATCATCTTGAATTGGATTTACTGCTTGTATTTCTTTTATTAGCAGTCCCCATTGTTATTGTAAACACCAACTTGTTACAAAAACCGGTATTGAGCATTGAAAGAAGAAGCCACACGTTGAGTAGAAAACCTTTTACTCTGTGCACATTCACATGTGTTTTTTTAAATGTTTGGGTAAAAAAACAACATATTTGTTTTATAAAGTTTTACATAAAAAAAAAAATGGGGGGGGGGGCAGAAACAGGCATGTTTCAAAACATAACATACACAACTCTGGAACTTCAAAATGAGGGTAATATCAGACATTATAGTATGTCAAAAATGTGTTGAGCTTCATCAGATGGGGTGATGTCACCCCTGTAAAAGCCAAATTTTGAAGATGCACACAAATTAAGAGTCAAAATGTGGATTTCCTTTCTTATCCCATGCCTAATGTTAACATGTGCTATCTCCCATCATGGGGGATCAATGGACGTGTTTTGGGGGTGCAACCCCTTCCTCTCACCTATTTGAGTTGCGAGGAAGGGGTAGCACCCACTTAATGCATACATTGATATCTCGTGATAGCACATCTTGACACACTGTGTGCATCTTCAAAATCTTGCTTTTAAAATGTGAAAAAAAAAAAGAAACTCACAATTTTTTTTTAACCGCTTAACGACTGCCGCATGTAAGTATATTTCAGCAGAATGGCACGTACAGGCAGATGGACGTGCCCGTAGGTCCCTGCCTAGACGTGGGTCGGTACTTGTGGCGGTCGGTAAGCATCTGGGAGCGATCCAGGATGAGGGGGCGGCTATTCATTTCTAGCCACCCCCTCGCGATCGCTCCCAGCCAATCCTCTTCCGCCGTGTCACTTCCTCTGCTTGTGTAATGTAAACACAGGCAGAGGAAGTGATGTCATCTCTTGTCCCGCTGGTATTTTCATACGGCGAGAGGAGAGAAGACATCATAGTAAGTTCCACCAAGCACCACACTGACATGTAGGTACACAGAGGCACACTTAACCCCCCCCAGATCACCCCCCGATCACCCCCCAGCCCCCTGTCACAGTGTCACTAATAGCAGTGATCATTTATTTACTGATCACTGCATTTAGTGTCAGTGTGACAGTTAGTGTTAGGCCCCTTTAGGTTCAGGGTAGCCCCCTACCCCCCCCTAATAAAGGTTTAAGCCCTTGATCACCGCCCTAGTTAACCCTTTCATCCCCTATTGCCAGTGTCACTAAGCAATGGTTTTTCTGATTGCTGTATTCGTGTCGCTGGTGCCGCTAGGTAGCTATTTATTTTTTGAAGTTCGCCGCCAGGTTTTTATAGCGTTAGGTACCCCCTTAAATGTTTTAAATAACGTTTTTAACCCCTGATTGCCCCTAGGGTTAACCCTTTCACCAGTGATCACCGTATAAGTGTCACTGGTGATGCTGGTTAGCCAGTTAGTTATTTAGTTATTTAGGCTCGCCGCCAGATTTTTATAAAGCGTCAAGTACCCCCATATATTACCTAACAAAGGTTTTAACCCCCTGATTGCCCCCTAGTTAACCCTTTCCCCAGTGATCACCGTATAAGTGTTACGCTTGACGCTGGTTAGTTAGTTTGCTGTTTATAGCATCAGGGCACCCGCCGTATATAACCCAATAAATATTTAAACCCCTAATAGCCCGCCGGGTGATATCAATTACATTTTTGCGTCAGTTAGGGTCTGCATTGCCCTGCGTTAGTGTCAGTAACGCTTACACCCACGCGCAAAGCATACACCCCCCTTAGTAGTATAGTATCTGAACGGATAGATACCTGATCTGATCAGATCTATACTAGCGTACCCAGCAGTTTAGGGTACCCAAAAACGCATTGTTAGCGGAATTAGCCCAGATTCCCGCTAGCACCTGCGTTTTGCCCCTTCGCCCATCCCAGCCCAACCCACCCAAGTGCAGTATCGATCGATCACTGTCACTTACAAAACACAACACACATAACTGCAGCGTTCGCAGAGACAGGCTTGATCCCTGTGATCGCTAACAGTAAAAAATAAAAACACAAAAAAAATATAAACAAAAAAAAAAACAAGAATAGTTGTCGTTTTATTGTCCTCTCCCTCTCTATTCTCTCTCTATTGTTCTGCTCTTTTTTATTGTATTCTATTCTGCAAAGTTTTATTGTTATTAGGTTTTTTCATGCTTTCTTTTCAGGTATGTAATGTTACTTTACTGTTTTCAGGTACGCCATTCAGTTGCAGCGCAGACTTATTAATCTTGACAGCAACATCGTTTGCTCCCACGATATATAAAGCCGTGACTTAAACGCTGTAGGAGCATATATGCCAAAGCATGGGGGCATTAGGGGCGGAGGAGCGATTTTGCTCCTAATGCTGCGTACATACGGTTGACATTCCTACGGAGGCTTCCTAAGGAACAGTTTACAAATAAAATTAAAAAAGCTAAATAAATGTTGCACAAAGACGAACGCAAGCGTCGGTCTGGAGTCATATGTAAACAGCAATTATACCATGCATGTGAGATATCACCGTGAAGGGCAGATTGAGGGCAGTCATTTTAGCAGTAGACCTCCTCTGTAAATCTAATGTGGTAACCTGTAAAGGCTTTTAAAGGCTTTTAAAAATGTATGTAGTTTGTCGCCACTGTGCGTTTGTGCGCAATTTTAAAGTATGTCGTTTTTGGTATCCATGTACTCGGCCTAAGATCATCTTTTTTATCTCATCAATAATTTGGGCAATATAGTGTGTTTTAGTACTTTAGTACTCTAAAATAAAAAAAAGTGTATTTTTTCCCAAAAAAATTAGTTTCAAAAATCGCTGCGCAAATACTGTGTGGAAAAAAAATGCAACACCCACCATTTTAATCTGTAGGGCCTTTGCTTTAAAAAAATATATAATGTTTGGGGGTTCAACTTAACTTTCTTGCAAAAAAATACATATGTCAGAAAGTTTGTTTTCAAGTGGCTAGAAGACTGGGTGATGTGCGACATAAGCTTCTAAATAAAACAAAATAAAGTTGCGCTGCTGAAGTGTGAAGAAAGAAAGGAAGCAGCCAGCACTAACAGTGAAACACCCTGTGAGTACACAATAAAAGAAAAATAAGTGCAGCGCTAGTGGGCATGGGTTTGCATGAAGCAATGTAGACCAATCCCATTTACATGGGTAACATTATAATGATGTAGTCCAAAAACAAGAAAATATATAAAGGGTGGTGAAACCCTATATGCAAACAGGTGAAGTGTAAATAACAAAACAAGTCCTTCAAATCAAAGCAGGCAAGTCTTCCTATAGAGCACTCCTGTCCACCGCTCATATGTTGATGGAGAGACTGATGGTGCCCGTGATCAGCACGGATGGGCATACAGGTAAACCAAACAGGTAAATGAAGAAAGATGGGTACTCTTACCACAAATGATGGACACATATGCCAGGAGCAATGTGTCAGATGCGTGTGTAAGAGCTCCTCGGATGGACGGCTCTATAGGGAATGATGATTCAAAAGGTTGTGGATCTTTCCCAGGAATCATAGGGTCCAAGGTGGAGAGTAGTTCCAAGATCTCAGATGGAGTAACACTCGTATGTATCCAAAAAAAGAGAAAAACTCCACATGGTGTAGTTTGTTTTAAGAAAGGTAAGCCTTTATTAGGCTGAGAAATGGTAAAACAATAAAAGCAGAAATAAAAATGTAGATGCCAGTACTCTGGAGAAGATCTGGCACACGTGATCACATGTGTATAAAAGCGCGTGGTAGTTGGGTATGAGGAAGCTATGTACCCGACATGTTTCGAGCTAATGCTCATCGACAGGGGCATGGCTCCTTCACCCACTCCACGCTATATATATAATGAAAGGGACAGTTCACTGTGTCCAAAAGCAGCTGCAATCAATTCATTAGAATTAACCATACTGATTAACTACGCCCACTGGTGTCTGCAGACAACAGCTATAGTTAGGCTTGTCCAGCCGTATGATGATCCCATTGTGTGCATTCATTGGTCAAAATGAGTGGAAGTGACCTGACTAGTGAGGATCATGGGAAATGGCCATTGCGTCAGGCAAAGCATCAGCCTATGGGAGATCTACTACGAGTGTGTGTTTAATGCGTCCCTATGTGGGGATGCGACGCGATGCGTCATCAGCCTGAGTAGCCTGTGGAAACTAGACAGGGAGGCGTGAACGAGGAGACGTACATCCGCGCGACTCCACGACTCGATGAATGAACAACACCGCAACACGACGCAATACGTGACCATCACATCCCCGCGTAAGGGCGCGACGTGGTGCGTCATGAAACGGTGCGACCTATAGGAAATAGGAAGAGGGATGTAAACAGTGGTTGACGTGCGTGGAGAGGCGTGCGTCAGCGTGGCAACCCGACGTGATGACGGAACAAAGCGACGAGTTGTTCCATTCGCTCAGATTATGACTCTATATTAGAAAGGCACTTTGAGCGAGCAAGAGAACAGGGGGACCCGCGTTCAATATACCTCAATGGCCCAACAAGTCATGAGAGAAAAAAATTGGATGTTTAATCATGTACTTCGAAGAAGGTGGACATATGTGATTCGATGACATTACTAGGGGAATGAGCATGTGTATTCGGATCCTGTTAATAGAATGTGTGTATATAAAAATGACATGTTATACTGCATCTATGGGTAATTAACCCATGATTAGGGCAATATTATTAGGTCAAACTGTAGATCATGTTTAATGAGCAAAAAAGAATAAAAAATTGGTGTGTGGCAGAAATACTCCACATGTTAGGCCCATTGATAATAGGAGGGTCGAATCATTCCCATCAATAACTCAGAGTTTATCAATTGCAGTGCGTGACACAGTCAATTGTCAATATCAGGTCTTAACACGTATTTAGGAGATACATCAAACAAGTACATAGATATACATGAATTATACATATAATCTCAACTCCACAAACTCATGTACAAAAACACGGTGGAAAAATATTAATCAAGTCCACTGAGATCAGGTAATATTAAGATCTGTTAATAAAAGCGTTAATGTCCCACTCTATATTTAACCCATAAGGTGAGAAGCAGCGAAGCTGGTATATCCAGAACATTTCTAGTTGGGATACTCCTCTAACCCTTGATTCACCTCTCCAGTGAGGGGTGAATTTATCTATGACCTGAAAGCTGGTTCCTGTAGGGTTTTTATTATGGCATTCCAAGTAGTGTTTAGGCACACTGTGGTTAGTTTTACCTTTCCTGATACGAGTGATATGTTCATTCACTCTAATTGCAAAGGTACGTATGGTCCTGCCTACATACTGTTTCTTACATGGACATGTGAGAAGATAGACTATGTATTTAGTGTGGCAGGTGACAAAAGATTTGATCTGGTAGGTGGTGGCCGTTACAGTTGAGGTGAAGTTATATATCTTTCTATTTGTTAAGGTGTTAAGCAAAACAGACATTGCATGTTCTACAGGCATGGAAGCCTTTCACTTCCGGAAAAAACGAGGGTTTAGTCGGGGGGTCTGACACATTAGGGGCTAACTGGTTTCTCAAAGACTTTGCCCCTCTGAATATTACACTCGATTTGTCAGGCAAAGCCAGGCCCAAAAGGGGGTCACATTGGAGCACATTCCAGTGACGATTTAAAATCCCTTTTAGCTGTTTGTGTTGTACAGAGTATTGAGTAATAAAGGCCCATTTGAACTTATTATCAGGCGTTCGTTTCGGCTTTTCCTTAATGATAGATGCCCTATCAAGGTTGGAGACCCGTTCTATATCACTATCAATGGCTGTGGGTAGATATCCTTTCTCAAGGAATCTAAGCCTGAGTGTTTGTGCTTGTGTATGGAAATCAGCTATGTCTGTGCAATTCCTCCTGATCCGAAGTAGCTGGCTATAGGGGACAGATCTAAGCCAAGAACTGTGATGGCAACTGTCGGTAGAGATGTAGCCATTCCTGTCAGTTGGTTTAAAGAATGTTTTCGTCACAAACTGATTGTCTTTTACTGAAATCTCCAAATCAAGAAAGTGAATACTGTGAGTACTTAGATCGTAGGTTAAAATAATACCCATCTCATTGTCATTGAGAGTCACCATGAAGTCATGGAGAGATTCCTCATCTCCCTGCCATAGGAGGAGGATGTCGTCTATATATCTTGCCCACAGCATCACCTCTGGTCGCTGTAGGGCATAGACGACATCCTCCTCCCACTGAGCCATATAGAGATTCGCCAAACTAGGGGCAAACTTGGCCCCCATGGCGACACCTCTTGTTTGGAGGAAGAATTTTTCATTATACCAAAAGTAGTTACTCCGGGTCGCAAATCGCAACAAGTCCATAATGAACTGTTGTTGGATCTTAGGGATTAAATCACTAGTGGATAGATATCGTTCCACTGCTTGAAAACCCAAATTGTGCGGAATGCACGTGTATAACGATGTTACATCCGCGGTTACCAGAATACATCCACTTTGGTAGTCTATGGATTGTAGTCTGCGTAAGGTGTCACCCGTGTCCTTTAGAAAGGAGGGGACCCGTTGAACTAAAGGCTGGAGATAGAAATCAATGTATCTACCAATTCTGGATGTGACAGAGTTGATTCCACTTACAATTGGGCGGCCAGGAGGGTTTGTGATGTTCTTATGAATTTTCGGAAGATAGTACATGACAGGTATGCGAGGTACAACGGGTACCAAGTATTCTTTTTCTTTTTTATCTATAATCCCATCCGAGAAACCTTTATTTATTAGGCCCAACAGTGCCTTGTGTAATTTTTTGGTGGGATCTTGGGACAGCTGAGAATAAGTACTGGTGTCATCCAAGATACGGCACATTTCTACATGGTAATCACTCTTATCAAGAATGACCAAACCTCCCCCCTTATCTAGAGGTAGAGGTGGGAGGGGTAGAGGGAGGGGGCCATACCACACATCAAATGATAATCATAATTATACAGACTATCATGGGGGTGACAATGCTCACTATAGGAGGGACAGATCCCCCCGAGATGCCCCCACTCGTGATAGGTCCCCGCCTGATTCAAGGGACAAATGGTATGGTTATCATCATGAACATCACTACCATAATCGCACCCCGGTTCGTACGTATAACAGGTTTTCACCATTACGAGATGCTCATTTTAATGATGAGAACACCAGACATCACTCCTAAATAGAAAAAGAGTATGATCAATACAACAGATCCCCCTATTCATACAACCATTCACGACCTATGCCTTCCCAGAGTGGGGATTTTCCCAGGGTCCCCATGAGTATCAAAAGATGTGCAGACGGAAACGAGGCACTAGAGGGGGGAGGCGCACCAGGAAAAAGAAGCAAACCTTAGATGCCAATGGCATTTTTAACCTTAGTAAAGGAGAATTTTCAGAGGCAGAAATTAGAACCTTGGATAAGGGACTAAAATTTGCCCCCTCTAAGCAGTTGAACAAGTTCGACACCTTTGTCGATGTTCAAAAATTTGTTCGTAAGTTAAACATTCAAAGATTTTTCCTATCAAACCCAAGCCAATCTAAACAAATTGTAAATCCACCTGGAGCACCCATTCATTCAGGTCTGTCTAATCCCTCCCTATTTAACCCATCCAATACTACCTCTTCATCAATTAAGGTCTTTAGAGACCTAGTTCTCAAAGATCTAGAAACCTTGCCCAAAAAACGCACATACGATCATCCTGACATCAAACTTGGACTCAAATCCCTGTGTGAACGCAAGGATTTGATTATACGCCCCGCAGATAAGGGGGGAGGTTTGGTCATTCTTGATAAGAGTGATTACCATGTAGAAATGTGCCGTATCTTGGATGACACCAGTACTTATTCTCAGCTGTCCCAAGATCCCACCAAAAAATTACACAAGGCACTGTTGGGCCTAATAAATAAAGGTTTCTCGGATGGGATTATAGATAAAAAAGAAAAAGAATACTTGGTACCCGTTGTACCTCGCATACCTGTCATGTACTATCTTCCGAAAATTCATAAGAACATCACAAACCCTCCTGGCCGCCCAATTGTAAGTGGAATCAACTCTGTCACATCCAGAATTGGTAGATACATTGATTTCTATCTCCAGCCTTTAGTTCAACGGGTCCCCTCCTTTCTAAAGGACACGGGTGACACCTTACGCAGACTACAATCCATAGACTACCAAAGTGGATGTATTCTGGTAACCGCGGATGTAACATCGTTATACACGTGCATTCCGCACAATTTGGGTTTTCAAGCAGTGGAACGATATCTATCCACTAGTGATTTAATCCCTAAGATCCAACAACAGTTCATTATGGACTTGTTGCGATTTGCGACCCGGAGTAACTACTTTTGGTATAATGAAAAATTCTTCCTCCAAACAAGAGGTGTCGCCATTGGGGCCAAGTTTGCCCCTAGTTTGGCGAATCTCTATATGGCTCAGTGGGAGGAGGATGTCGTCTATGCCCTACAGCGACCAGAGGTGATGCTGTGGGCAAGATATATAGACGACATCCTCCTCCTATGGCAGGGAGATGAGGAATCTCTCCATGACTTCATGGTGACTCTCAATGACAATGAGATGGGTATTATTTTAACCTACGATCTAAGTACTCACAGTATTCACTTTCTTGATTTGGAGATTTCAGTAAAAGACAATCAGTTTGTGACGAAAACATTCTTTAAACCAACTGACAGGAATGGCTACATCTCTACCGACAGTTGCCATCACAGTTCTTGGCTTAGATCTGTCCCCTATAGCCAGCTACTTCGGATCAGGAGGAATTGCACAGACATAGCTGATTTCCATACACAAGCACAAACACTCAGGCTTAGATTCCTTGAGAAAGGATATCTACCCACAGCCATTGATAGTGATATAGAACGGGTCTCCAACCTTGATAGGGCATCTATCATTAAGGAAAAGCCGAAACAAACGCCTGATAATAAGTTCAAATGGGCCTTTATTACTCAATACTCTGTACAACACAAACAGCTAAAAGGGATTTTAAATCGTCACTGGAATGTGCTCCAATGTGACCCCCTTTTGGGCCCGGCTTTGCCTGACAAATCGAGTGTAATATTCAGAGGGGCAAAGTCTTTGAGAAACCAGTTAGCCCCTAATGTGTCAGACCCCCCGACTAAACCCTCGTTTTTTCCGGAAGTGAAAGGCTTCCATGCCTGTAGAACATGCAATGTCTGTTTGCTTAACACCTTAACAAATAGAAAGATATATAACTTCACCTCAACTGTAACGGCCACCACCTACCAGATCAAATCTTTTGTCACCTGCCACACTAAATACATAGTCTATCTTCTCACATGTCCATGTAAGAAACAGTATGTAGGCAGGACCATACGTACCTTTGCAATTAGAGTGAATGAACATATCACTCGTATCAGGAAAGGTAAAACTAACCACAGTGTGCCTAAACACTACTTGGAATGCCATAATAAAAACCCTACAGGAACCAGCTTTCAGGTCATAGATAAATTCACCCCTCACTGGAGAGGTGAATCAAGGGTTAGAGGAGTATCCCAACTAGAAATGTTCTGGATATACCAGCTTCGCTGCTTCCCACCTTATGGGTTAAATATAGAGTGGGACATTAACGCTTTTATTAACAGATCTTAATATTACCTGATCTCAGTGGACTTGATTAATATTTTTCCACCGTGTTTTTGTACATGAGTTTGTGGAGTTGAGATTATATGTATAATTCATGTATATCTATGTACTTGTTTGATGTATCTCCTAAATACGTGTTAAGACCTGATATTGACAATTGACTGTGTCACGCACTGCAATTGATAAACTCTGAGTTATTGATGGGAATGATTCGACCCTCCTATTATCAATGGGCCTAACATGTGGAGTATTTCTGCCACACACCAATTTTTTATTCTTTTTTGCTCATTAAACATGATCTACAGTTTGACCTAATAATATTGCCCTAATCATGGGTTAATTACCCATAGATGCAGTATAACATGTCATTTTTATATACACACATTCTATTAACAGGATCCGAATACACATGCTCATTCCCCTAGTAATGTCATCGAATCACATATGTCCACCTTCTTCGAAGTACATGATTAAACATCCAATTTTTTTCTCTCATGACTTGTTGGGCCATTGAGGTATATTGAACGCGGGTCCCCCTGTTCTCTTGCTCGCTCAAAGTGCCTTTCTAATATAGAGTCATAATCTGAGCGAATGGAACAACTCGTCGCTTTGTTCCGTCATCACGTCGGGTTGCCACGCTGACGCACGCCTCTCCACGCACGTCAACCACTGTTTACATCCCTCTTCCTATTTCCTATAGGTCGCACCGTTTCATGACGCACCACGTCGCGCCCTTACGCGGGGATGTGATGGTCACGTATTGCGTCGTGTTGCGGTGTTGTTCATTCATCGAGTCGTGGAGTCGCGCGGATGTACGTCTCCTCGTTCACGCCTCCCTGTCTAGTTTCCACAGGCTACTCAGGCTGATGACGCATCGCGTCGCATCCCCACATAGGGACGCATTAAACACACACTCGTAGTAGATCTCCCATAGGCTGATGCTTTGCCTGACGCAATGGCCATTTCCCATGATCCTCACTAGTCAGGTCACTTCCACTCATTTTGACCAATGAATGCACACAATGGGATCATCATACGGCTGGACAAGCCTAACTATAGCTGTTGTCTGCAGACACCAGTGGGCGTAGTTAATCAGTATGGTTAATTCTAATGAATTGATTGCAGCTGCTTTTGGACACAGTGAACTGTCCCTTTCATTATATATATAGCGTGGAGTGGGTGAAGGAGCCATGCCCCTGTCGATGAGCATTAGCTCGAAACATGTCGGGTACATAGCTTCCTCATACCCAACTACCACGCGCTTTTATACACATGTGATCACGTGTGCCAGATCTTCTCCAGAGTACTGGCATCTACATTTTTATTTCTGCTTTTATTGTTTTACCATTTCTCAGCCTAATAAAGGCTTACCTTTCTTAAAACAAACTACACCATGTGGAGTTTTTCTCTTTTTTTGGATACATACGAGTGTTACTCCATCTGAGATCTTGGAACTACTCTCCACCTTGGACCCTATGATTCCTGGGAAAGATCCACAACCTTTTGAATCATCATTCCCTATAGAGCCGTCCATCCGAGGAGCTCTTACACGCGCATCTGACACATTGCTCCTGGCATATGTGTCCATCATTTGTGGTAAGAGTACCCATCTTTCTTCATTTACCTGTTTGGTTTACCTGTATGCCCATCCGTGCTGATCACGGGCACCATCAATCTCTCCATCAACATATGAGCAGTGGACAGGAGTGCTCTATAGGAAGACTTGCCTGCTTTGATTTGAAGGACTTGTTTTGTTATTTACACTTCACCTGTTTGCATATAGGGTTTCACCACCCTTTATATATTTTCTTGTTTTTGGACTACATCATTATAATGTTACCCATGTAAATGGGATTGGTCTACATTGCTTCATGCAAACCCATGCCCACTAGCGCTGCACTTATTTTTCTTTTATAAGCTTCTAAATGTTGTGCATAAAATGCCAGGACAATTCAAACCCCCCCCCCAAATGACCCCATTTTGGAAAGTAGACACCCCATGCTATTTGCTGAGAGGCACGTTGAGTCCATGGAATATTTTATATTTTGAGGGAAAAATCTTTTCTTTTTTTTTTTTGCGTAAAGTTGTCACTAAATGATATATTGCTCAAACATGCCATGGGCATATGTGGAATTACACCCCAAAATACATTCTGCTGCTTCTCCTGAGTATGGGGATACCACATGTGTGTGACTTTTTGGGAGCCTAAAAACCAATCACCGCCTTCAGGTTTTCTAAGGGTGTACATTTTTGATTTCACTCCTCACTACCTATCACAGTTTCGGAGGCCATGGAATGCCCAGATGGCACAAACCCCCCCCAAATGACCCCATCTTGGAAAATAGATACCCCAAGCTATTTGCTGAGAGGTATGGTGAGTATTTTGCAGATCTCGCTTTTTGTCACAAAGTTTTGAAAAAAAAATATATTTTCTTTCTTTCATTTTCAAAAACAAATGAGAGCTGTAAAATACTCACTATGCCTCTCAGCAAATAGCTTGGGGTGTCTAATTTTCAAAATGGGGTCATTTGGGGGGGTTTTATGCTATTTTGACATTGTATGGCCTTCGAAACTGTAATAAGTAGTGAGGAGTGAAATCAAAAATGTATGCCCTTAGAAATCTTGAAGGCAGTGCTTGGATTTCGGGATCCAAAATTGCAGCTAGGCTCCCAAAAAGTCCCTCACATGTGGTATCCCTGTACTCAGGAGAAGCAGCAGAATGTATTTTGGGGTGCAATTCTACATATAACCATGGCATGTGTGAGCAATATATCATTTAGTGACAACTTTGTGCAAAAAAAAAATCAGTTTGTCATATTCCCACAACTTGTGTCAAAATATAAAATATTCCATGGACTCGACATGCTTCTCAGCAAATAGCTTGGGGTGTCTACTTTCCAAAATGGGGTCATCTGGGGGGGTTTTGTGCTATTTTGGCATTTTATGGCCTTCGAAACTGTTATAGGTAGTGAGGAGTGAAATCAAAAATTTGCGCCCTTAAAAATGCTGAAAGCGGTGCTTGGTTTTTGGCGCCCTATACGCGGCTAGGCTCCCAAAAAGTCCAAAACATGTGGTATCACCGTACTCAGGAGAAGCAGCAGAATGTATTTTGGGGTGCAATTCCACATATAACCATGGCATGTGTGAGCAATATATCATTTAGTGACAACTTTTTGTAAACATTTTTTATTTATTTTTTTGTCATTATTCAATAACTTGGGACAAAAAAATAAAAAATCCAATGGACTCAACATGCCTCTCAGCAGTTTCCTTGGGGTGTCTACTTTCCAAAATGGGGTCATTTGTGGGGGTTTTGTACTGCCCTGCCATTTTAGCACCTCAAGAAATGAGATAGGCAGTCATAAATTAAAAGCTGTGTAAATTCCAGAAAATTTACCCTAGTTTGTAGACGCTATAACTTTTGCGAAAACCAATAAATATACGCTTGTTGCATTTTTTTTTTTTTTACTAAAGACATGTGGCTGAATACATTTTGGCCTAAATGTTTGACAAACATTTAGTTTATTCGATTTTTCTTACAACAAAAAGTAGAAAATATCTTTTTTTTCAAAATTTTCGGTCTTTTTCCGTTTATATCGCAAAAAATAAAAATCGCAGAGGCAATCAAATACCATCAAAAGAAAGCTCTATTTGTGGGAAGAAAAGGACACAAATTGTGTACAACATTGCATGACCGCGCAATTACCAGTTAAAGCAGCGCAGTGCCAAATTGTAAAAACACCTTTGGTGCTTTAGCTGGATATTGGTCCGGGGCTTAAGTGGTTAAGTAGATTTTTTGTGTGATTTAGATTCTGCCTAAAACATTAATCATGTTCTTCATGTTTTGTTCAATCTCATTTATCTTTTCCTTGATCAGGTCTAAATCCCGATTGCACACCACTATGTCCTGAATGAGGATTTGTGCACTTGCACTGGTGAAAAAACACACGTATTATACAGTAAATATGCAGGCATCTATCACCTGACCTGTTGTGGTCACTATTTCACCCACTTCTTCCACCTCTCCTCCCTCCATATCCTCAGGTTGGGGTATCCTCTGTTCCCCTTCTTCATGAGGTGTGGGGTTCCTGGTGTCCTCAGATGTCCAGAGTCTTTTCTCCCCTATGAGAAGGAAACAAAAGACATACTTAGCACACAGATATTTGAGGCCAGAAATAGGAATATGAAACATTGCTTGAAAGTGCGGTACAATTATCTGTTTTGGCAGAGTTCCAAGCTGAAGACGTGATTTTTTCCCTTACCAAAGCTGGTATACTTACCTTTTTTGGACAAGTTTCACACATGGAGATACTCCAAGTATCCACTGGAGCATCTGCAGGCCCTAATTTCCTCCCTTTGCCACCATAAGGGCAGGTCTTTCAATGCCGCCCCCCTCCTCACATACACACACAAACACCACCATTCTCATCCTTTATCGATGACTGCTACAATAGATTGATAAAAACATATTTCCACACACGAGAACACTGAAAATAACTGGCTTTAATTGTACAGACTGAAAATACTCTGTAATGCAGAAAATGCATTTTAAAGATTATAGCAGTTAAAAACTCTCTAAACATTTTTAGTTCTAACTTTTCTTTTGGCAAACTCATTGATAATATCTGTAGTATGACAAGAGTATTTAAAAGTTCTGACTCAATGGCAAGTAAAGCTAAACTGTTCAGTCTTCTCATACGATTCTCGGTGGGTTTTCGGGCATGCTTGTTTGATAAAAGACATGCAACCGTACAGTAAAAACCTCTGTGCCCATGAATGCAGCCTCTGTGCCCATCAATTGCAGCCTCTGCGCCCATTAATGCAGCCTCTGTGCCCACTAATTGCAGCATCTGTGCCCGACCTGGCCTCAGTGGCCTTGTCAGGAATCCAGCCCTGAGCACCTGTGTGGGACACCCTAAAAAGGTAGTTTGGTGTCCCACACTAGTGCTCCTGAGTCCAGATGTGTAAACAGCTGCTGAGTGTCCTCTCCTTGCACTAAATCAAGTTTACATTTCATTCTAGTTACAAACACATCTAGACAACAATGTACTGAACTTCTTTTAATACAAATAGGCATGACCAAATGTAGTTAACCTGTATCTGCCCAAAAAAAAACATTGGGCCAGATTCAGGTACATCTGCGCATTATTGGACCGACGTAGCGCACCGCCTTTACGTTAGACTTGCGCAATGTAGCCGCGCAATCACCCTATTCTCGACGCTTTTACGCAGAAAATAGCGCCTGCGCAACGTTATTTCTGAGGCGCAAGGCGGAGTAATACAAATTGGGAAGGACGTGGATGTGTTACATTGAAATGAGCCGTGACCCCATGCAAATGAAGGGCCGGCCGGCTCGCGCATGCACGCTTGAAGCAGACCATGTCAGCACCTCTCTGCGCATGCTCACAACTCGGGAACGGCGCAATCAGTGAAATTGGAAGTGGACTAGGGCAAAATCATGAACTACGCAAACAGCATAAATAGACACACACAAACGCACTTCCATTGCAAAAGTACATCCCTTTGTATCCCTCCCTATACAGCAAGGTGCTTTTGTTCCTTAGTTAGTTGCGTTGTGATTGGCATTTGTGTACTGTGTGATCTTGTGTTTGTTAGTAGATATTTGAAAAGGTTTTTTGCTAAGTGTTTGTGAGATATTTTGTTTGATATTTTTCTGTTTGTTTGTTTTCTTGCTTGATTGTTCCTGTTTGTTTTTGTGACTGTGTTTTGCTGAGTGTTGGTGAGAGTTTTTGTTTGATATTTTTCTGTTTGTTTGTTTTCTTGCTTGATTGGTCGTGCTTGTTTTTGTGAGTGATTTTTGTTGACTGGGAGTGTTTTTTTTTTTCAGTATGACTGAGAGGAAGAGAAAATGAAATTTTTCTTTGAGGGAGAAACAAATTCTTGCCCGGGCCATTTCCGATTATGGGCGTTTCCTCCATGGCCCGGACAGTGCCAACACCACCCCGGCCAGGAGGAGGGAGATTTTGGACATGATCACTGACCAGGTGAATTCAGCGGGGGAGGGGGAGACACGGAACCGGTCTGGGATTGAGAAAAAGATTAATGACCTCCGGCGTCTTGTCAAAAAGAAGCTGGCCAAAATGCTTGCCCATGCCAGGGGTACAGGAGGGGGCCCACCATGCCCTGTTAGGCTGACAGCGGAGGAGCGTGCGGTGGCCCAGACCTTTCATAGGCAAGAAGTGGAGGGCCTGCCCGGCTATGATTCAAGTCATGAAGGTGTGATGCCAGTTAAGGTTATTTTTCCCTATCAGGTGTGTAGCATGTGTGGGGGAGGGGGTGAAAGGGAATATGTGGCAAGTGTGTGGATCCTCCAACCTGTGAATGTTTTGTGTCATCCACAGATGTGCAGGAGGGTGCTGGGCCATCTGGCCTGACCCCACCATCCCCAGGACAGCAGCCTAATGAGGCCCCCCCCCCGACAAGGCCGGAGACCGCGGAGGAGGTTGAAGAGGAGGAGGAGGTTGAAGAGGAGGAGGTTGAGGAGGAGGTGGAGTCCATGTCAGGCACTGGCCTATTGTTGTTGGAGGACTGTTCCCCTCTGGCTGGCAGCAGCCAGCCCTCCCTAAGGGGGAGCCCCCCCTCCTCCCCAACATGGCTCCCCTCCCAAGGGCCTCCCCTTCTCCCCAGCCACAAGCATCAGCTGGAGGCAGGAAGGCGACCCAGAAGACCAGGGGGAAGTCCGATCTCCTGCCCGCCACTCTGAGAAGGGACCAGTTTCTCCAGACCCGCCATCTGGGACAGGTCAGCCAGACATTGGTGCGGATGGAGGAGAGCCTGTTCTCCATCAAGGATACGCTTGGGAACCTGGACTGCCACTCCCGGGCTTTCACAAACTGCCTTAACGACCTGCAGAATACATCAGCAGGCATTGGGCAGGATGTGAGGGCCCTTACCCAGGCTGTCCAGGCCAACACGGCAACACTTGGTGCTGCCCTGGACAGAATAGCCGTGGCCTTGGAGGGCAGGCCGCCAGGTGGGCAGAGACCAGGGGCTGCTCCTCCTTCCCCGGTTTACCCCCTCCCCCATGAGTCTCCCCAGAGGAGCCGGGGCCGTTTTGCTGGTCATTTTTTTTTTTTTGGGTTGTGAATGCTGTTTGAATGTGGGGGTGACATTCCTGCCGGAAAATGGGTGTCACCCTCAATTTTGGTGGAGAAGGGTTCCCCAGGACCAGGGAGAAGTGATCCCCAGGTCCGTGTGAATGGTGTATGAATGTACAGTGACATAATTGGAGCCTTGGCGTGGCGTTGCTGCTCACAAGTCCTGCATGGTGGACTGGTGCCAATCCAATTTGATGAGGATGTGGGGTGTGTGTGCTAGGGACCACAGTGGTGTGCATGCATGCATTCTCATTGTGCCATGGTTAATGTGTGTGTTTAACGTGCAAAGATGCCTAATGTGTGCTGTCTCCTGGCTGCTCTTCCCTCAGAAGACGGGGTAACCTCGGTTAGGGGGGGATTGTCTGGGTGGGGGGTCAGGTCATCACGTAGGTCAATCTGCAGCCCCTTTCTCACTGCGAAGTTGTGCAGCAGGCAACAGGCACTGATGATATGGCACACGAAGTTTGGGGAATACAAGAGGGTACCCCCAGACTTATCCAGGCATCGGAAACGTGACTTCAGAAGGCCAAAGGTGCGCTCCACCACTGCACGTGTTTGGGCGTGGGCTTGATTGTATCTTTCTTCTCCTGGGGTTTGGGGGTTCCATAAAGGAGTCATGAGATGGGGTCCCAGTGGATATGCAGAGTCACCTGTAGGGGAAAAGACAGGAGGATGTTAGTCATGCATGTGCCCCTTGTGATGTGTGCATCATGGGAGGGTACAGTCATGCCTGCCACCCATGTCACTCACCAACCAGCCAGGTGTCCCCATACACGTTCTGTTCGAATTCCATTCGGATGGGGCTCTGATTGTATATGTAGCTGTCATGGCTGGACCCTGGGTGTTTGGCACGGACGTGCCATATGAGGCCTTGGGCATCGACTATCACCTGTACGTTGATGGAATGCCAATGCTTCCGATTGCCGTATATGTGCTCTGTCTCCTGGGGGGGCTGGAGTGCCACATGTGTGCAATCAATGGCCCCCACGGTGCGTGGGAATCTGGCAATTCTGTAGAAATCTGTCATTGCCTTCAGCCGCAGGTCCTCAGTGGTGGGTTTGATGATTTGGTTGGCCATGCATCTGAGGATTGCAGGGACAACCTGGTGCAGACATCTGCTCATGGAGGATTGTGACATCCCAGCCACCACTCCACTTGTACGCTGAAAAGAGCCACTGGCAAGGAAATGGAGTGTTGCCATGACCTTGACCAGTGGCTGCACTGCATGTGAGCGGTGTGTTCGGCTGGTGATGTCCTCCTGCAAGGTTGTGGTTAATTCCAGGATGGCATGAGGGGTGAATCTGAAGATGCGTTACACCTCAGAATCACTCATGCCAAAGAGGTCTATGCGTGTGCAGTATATCCTCTCCCGTGCCATCGTCCATCCCCTTCTCCTTCTTTTTTTACTTCAAATAGTTTATTGGAATTTCAAAATAGGTACAGAGTGTAAGTAAAGAATGTACATTGTGCCAAAACATTGCAGCACGAATTACATCAGAACATGTTGTGTTGCTAACATAACTGAGTATATTAGGCGTGGGGTATAAATTGCATATGTAACTCAAGCATAGGCGTCCAATCCCCCAATGTGGCACCCCTAATGGGAGCATTAGTGCCACAAGGGAGGAGGGGAGTACAAATCGTAGTAACATAAAACATTGAAGATATCACATACGGAACCTTGCATAGCGAGATCTCAGATGAGAGAAAAGGAGATTTGAAGTGAAGGATAAAGTGTTGCTCGGTCAAGAAAAGGTGTAGTGAGAGTCTTGGGGGAGTGTTGTTATGTAATGTTTGCAGCATTCGTCCAGGAGGACCACGGCAGCCATTGTAGTTTTGTGGTAGTAGTGCGTCCAATGCTGATGGCCATCGTGGTCTCATAGCTAAAGTGTAGTGCTACTATGTTTAGGATTTGATCCCTGGTGGGGGATACGTCCGACTTCCAGTGTCTCGTTAAATTGAGCCTAGCTGCTAATAGTATGTGCGTGGTTGTGTGTCTCAAGTGGTAGGGGATGTCTTCGATGGTGAGGTTGAGGATTGCAAGAGCAGGAGATAGCAAGATTGGGACTCCGGCGACTTCGGAGATAAGCTTAAAGGTGTCGTTCCAGTAGGTCTGGATATTTGGGCATGTCCAAAAAATGTGCAGCAGGTCTCCTTTAGCGGCTTTGCATCTCCAGCAGACGTCGGAGTTTTGCGTGCCGAAGGATGCCAATTTTGTGGGTGTAAGGTACCAGCGCAGTGAAATTTTTTGCATAAGTTCCCAAAGGGCTGCTGATTTGGTGACTCGGTACACTGATCCAAAAGCACGCTGCCATTGGGCCTCAGTGAAGGTGCATGCGAGGTCAGATTCCCATTTGTGATGAGGTGGTAGTTTGGAGAAGGTGCGTTTTTGGCGAAGGTTGTTGTAAAAGTGGGAGATACCTTTGATGGTGGAAGCGGGGTCGGTAAGGTAACACCACGTCACAGGGGGGAGAGTGTAGAGGGGGAGGGGAATGTCACGCAAGCAGTGACTAACTCGTAGGAAGGTAAACTGTTCAGCGTCTGGGAGTTTGAATTCAGCTTGTAGTTGTGAGAAGGTCTTGGGACGATCGTCCTGAACCAAATCTTGAATATGGTGGATCCCATTAGTGGACCACCTTGTCAGTGAGAGGTCCGGCGAGAGGAACCGTAGGGATTCCAGAGGAATTTTGAAGTGAGTTGTGGCAGGAGCTGGTCCAAGCATGGAGACCAATTTCCCCCACGCCTGGACCGACGCTCTCATGGTCGGAGAGATGGGTGTTGGGACATGCGCACCTAATGGGGTGCTCAATAGCCAACTACCTAGGGCAGGTTGGACGAGTGTCAGGCTCTCTATTTGTCCCCACGGGGAGGCGAGGAGGGGTTGAAACCAGGAGGGCAGCTGGGCCAGAATGGCCGCTGTGTGGTAATCTTTAAAGTCTATTGAGCCAGTACCCCCAGCTAGTTTGTGTTTGGACAGTGTCGTATGAGCGCATCTAGGTTTCTTGCCGTTCCAGAGATATTTGTTGTATATCGTTTGTAGGGACCTGAAAAAGGAGGCAGGTAAAGGGATGGGGAGGGTTCTGAAGAAATACAGGACTTGGGGCAAGCAAATCATTTTAAAGGCTGCGAGTCTCCCTGACCAGGAGATTTCGTGTTTCGCCAATTGTTGTGTGGTGGCCTGGATGGTGTGGAGGAGTGGTGGAAAGTTACAGGAGTAGAGATTTTTAAGGGATCTTGGCAACTGGATGCCTAGGTAAGAGATGTTGTCTTGTGCCCATTTAAATGGGTACTGTAGTTGTATGAGGTTTCTGGTTGTGGCGTCAATGTTGAGGTCAAGAATGTATGACTTAGTCGTGTTCACTTTATAGTACGATAGCGAGCTAAACCAATTCAGTAATTTATGTACCTCTGCCAGGGAGGATGTTGGGTTGGTGAGGATGAGAATGACGTCGTCAGCAAAAAGGCTGATTTTATGGGACTGTGGACCAATTTGGAGGCCTGTAATGGCAGTGTGGGAGCGTATATGTTCCGCCAGGGGTTCCATCAGCATGTTAAAAATGAGTGGAGAAAGTGGGCACCCCTGGCGCGTGCCATTTGTAATGGAGAAGGGGCAGGAAAGCATTCCTTCCGAGAAAACTTGGGCCATAGGGTTGGTGTAGAGCGCTAGTATGGCGCTTAGGATGAAGCCCTTGAAACCAAATTTTTGGAGAACTGTCTTAAGGTAAGTCCAGTTAACCCTATCGAACGCCTTCTCTGCATCTAATGATAGCAGCAGAGAAGGCGTTCCGGTGGATTCTGCGTGGTGTATTAGATTGAGCATCCTCCTGGTGGCGTCTGAAGCCTGCCTGCCCCTTGTGAATCCTGTTTGGTCCTTATGAATTAGAGTGGGCATAATTCCAAGCAGTCTTGAGGCAATGGTTTTGGCGTAGATTTTGAGATCAAGATTTAGAAGGGATATGGGGCGAAAGTTCTGGGGGATGTTGGGCTCCTTCCCTGGCTTCGGTAGAGTTATAATCAAAGCTGATAAATATTCTTTCGAAAAAGTAGAAGAAAAGGCAGCATTATTAAACAATTCGGTGAGATACGGGGATAGAGATGAGGAGAACTGCTTGTAGTATTCTCCCGTCAGACCGTCGGGGCCAGGTGCCTTACCACTAGGAAGGGAGGCAATAGTTTTATTAATTTCCTGTTCTGTGAATGGGGCGTTAAGCGCCTCCAGTTGTTGTTCGGTCAGGGATGGCAGGTTTATCTTATGTAGGAAGTTGTCAATTTCGTCCTGTGTGGGTTGTGGGGTATCAGGATCCCGTTTCAAATTGTACAGGTCACTATAATAGGCACTGAACGCATCAGCTATGTCTTGCGGGTTCGTCAAAGTGAGGTTTGAGTGGGGGTGGAGTAAGTAGGGAATTTTAGCTTTTGTGCGCCTGCCTTTAAGGCGTTGGGCAAGTTTTTTCCCTGCTTTGTTGGAGGTGGAATATGAAGTCGCTTTGAATTTCCTCTGGAGAAATTCATAGGAGTGTAGGAGTAGCGTTTTAAGTTCCTGTCTTAGGGATAGTAGGAGGGTCGTCTGGGGGTCAGTGGCGTTAGTTTTGTGTGCTGATTCTAAGGACGCTATTTGGGAAGTCAGGTCGTCTAGTCGCTGCATTTTCTTTTTCTTATGGTGGGAGCCCAATCTGATCAACATTCCTCTAACATACGCCTTGTGTGCGCTCCACACCACCGCAGGGTCAGACACAGAGCCCCTATTCAACATGAAAAAGTCATCAATCTGTTCAGAGATATCTCGTTTGTAGTTGTCATTTTGAATAAGGCAGTTATTTGCCCGCCAAACAAACGTGGGTCTACGTGAGTTGGAGTCATTTATCGTTATTGATATCGGGGCGTGATCTGACCATGTTGTAGTGTGGATCTCAGACATGCATACATTTTGTAAGATCCATTTGTCAGTTAAGAACAGATCAATTCTGGAGTATGAGGAGTGCCTGTGGGAGAAAAAGGTATAGTCCCGTTCCGAACTGTGGAGACATCTCCACGTATCATATAGGTCTTGTCGGAGAATAAATTTTTTCAGAGGAGATTCACGCCTCTTAGTGGCCGAGGTGGAGTCTAAGACAACATCCGGGACTATATTGAAGTCTCCACACATTATGAGATGTCCCTTCCGGATAGGCTTGATGGAAGCGAGTACTTTGCGCAGGAACTTCATTTGGTGGGTGTTCGGGGCATAGAGGTTTACAAGGGTATATGTGACCCGGTTTATGGTGCATACTGTTATTAAAAAACGACCTTCAGTGTCTGCTACAGAGTCTATGAGTTGGAAGTCTATTGTGTCTTTGAACGCTGTCATGACACCTTTAGTTTTGGTAGAGTGGTTGGCGTGAAAAACATGTGGGAACTGCCGATTGGCACATAGGGCCGTATCTGCCGGGAGCAGGTGTGTTTCCTGAATACACACAATGTCGCTGTGGAGGGCCGTAGCGGTCCTCCACAGTGAGTGGCGCTTGGCAGGGTGGTTAAGACTGTTCACGTTCAGTGAGAGGATTGTGAGCGGCATCTTGAGGGCTGCGGCCCAATGTGTGTGGATAACACTTACAGATAGTTGACGCCGACCAGTCCTGGCGTGGGTTAGGGGGGGTGTCCTGGTGTAGGCGTGCAGCAGGTCCGGGGCGTGTGATTCCGAAAGGAGTCGTCGCTGAAGAGCCGGTTTTTAAGCCTTGGACTGGAGACCAAACGAAAGAAGAGTGGTATGCAGCCGTCCTGGAAGCAATGAATGTGAGAAAGCTGCAGATAGAGCAACAAGTTATCTAACCATGAGATGAAAAACTTAAACTATAAAATAAAGCAAAGAGTTGATTAGTGCGATCCGGTATTATGAAAACCCAGGTGAGTCGCAAAGCTAGCAACATCAACAGAGAAAAGTTCTTTAGAGGGGGTGTAAGCCACCACTGAAGCCTCTAGGTGGGGGTATCAAACAGTTATTAGCTCGAGGAGACTGGTATTTGGGGAATACAACAAGCCAGAGCTCAGGGGAACTATGTGAACGTTGTGTGGCCGAGGCATATATTGGCAGTTCAGTTGAGGTTGCGATCCATACGTTTGTTCGGGGGAATCGGCCCCCCCTTAGATGTGGTGGGTTTGGGAGGTTCTGGCAGGATTCCCCAAGCATGTAGCAGACGCATGCCGTCATCTAGAGTGTTGATGCTGTGGGTCTGGCCATTTCTCACGATGAGGAGGGTTGCAGGGTAACGCCACTTGTATGGTACCTTGTGGTTCTGGAGACCTTTAGTAATCGGGCTCAAATGGCGCCGTTGTTGCAGTGTGAACTTGGATAGGTCAGGGAACAGTTGAATGCCGGTGTATGGAGCTGGTAGTGGCGATTTGGTTTTGACTCCCATCATAAATTTTTCTTTTACTTGATAGAAGTGGACCCTCATTAGGACGTCCCTGGGGACCGAGGCTGCCAGGTGGGAAGGTTTTGGGATTCTGTGTATCCTGTCTATTATCAAATCACGGGGGGCTGCATCAGGAACGACAAGGTGGAGTAATTCCTTGGCATATCGAGGCAGGTCCGCGGGGGGGATGGATTCTGGGACCCCCCTTAGTTTAACGTTATTCCTGCGGGACCTGTCCTCTAAGTCGGCCAGCTTGGCGCGCATCCATGTCTGATCCTCCCTCATCTCCTCATAGGTGTCTATCATGCCGTTTACTGTAGATGTGCAGTCAGACAGTCCTCTTTCCACATTAGAAACCCTGCCATCTAGGGAATGAATGTCCGAGGTGACCTTGGCAAACAGGGAGGAGAGGTCAGTCATGAGGGATGTCTGTAGTGAGAGGAGCATGTCCTTCAGAGTGGTGTCCATGACTGGCTGACCTGAGGTGGGGAAGGACGCCATGGAGGAGTGTAAGGCCTGGTTGGAGAGGAGGGGGTTGAAAGCCTGGGCCTCGATTTGCGGGTGGAGCGCTCGCGGCTGGGTGTCGAGCCGCATCTTAGCTTTAGCTGGGCTGCGGAGGAGGGGGTCACTCTCCTGGGGGTGAGAGAAAGCGGGATCGGTACCTGGCTGGGGCGATTCCCCTGAAGATTCATCCGGGAGATCCGTGTAGGAGTCTCGTGGTCCTTCCTGGCCGGCGCCATCTTGGAGAGCTCCGGTCCGCATCGCCGGCTTGTAGGCGAATTCTGTAAGTTTTTGCGGCTGGTACTCCGGGTATCTCTTCCTGGACATGCTGGGGAGGATCACCGCAGTGTCTGGAGCAGGAGTGTGGTTAGATAGTGGCTCGATGCTGGCCGTTGTCGCTGTTTCTATTCCCCTGGCTTAGGAGCTGAGCTATCAGGCGTCCATGTCTCTCTCCGGCCGGCCACGCCCCCCCCCCTTCTCCTTCTTCATCTAAAGTCAGTAGTATAGCTATGCACGACGATGCCCCTGGCATGTTGGCATAAAGATTGTTGTGCAACACGTGTGACTGCTGAGCTCCTCACTAACAGTGTTGCTTTATCTAACATGTAGACGTTTTTTCTCTTTTTAGACCAGCTTTTATATGGTCTAATTTTAGACAGGACATTTTGCTGTTGCGCACACTGCGTAGCCTGCGCTGCCCCAACGTTCTTTTGTGGATCCCCGTAAGTCTCTCATTAGCATATTTGACTAGCAAATCAATGGTCTGTCTAGCGCAGTTTTGTCTAACGAAATTACGCTGGACAAAAAAAAGTAGATTTCTTGCGTATCTCGTTTTGGGGATGCCGTGCATCGAAACGCACATTTAGACTTACGCCGCGCATCTCCTATTACGCAGGCGTAATCGCTCTGTGAATCTGGGCTATTGTATTTAGTGGATGAATGAATAATGTTTACTATGGCCGATTACTGTGCCCACGAACATGAAAGTTCCCATTTTAAACAGTAAAGAAAAGCACATGGAGCAACATGCAAGTAATAATAAAATGAACACAGGACAAATACTTACTTTTTAGAAGCAGTTTCCTGATCCTTCTGTAATGATCATGCTCCCTCAATTTCCGGTATGACCAGCATTTCCTCAATTGCTGCTTGGCCCCAAAATTCCTGTGCAGACTTCTCACAACTTTACTCATGATCTTGCCCTTTCTCACATTTGGGTTGGGGTATGGTCCATACTTACCATCATAGTCGGTCCTCTTCGAGATGTCCACCATCTCTACAAAGGACATATTTGAGGTCTTATATCTCCTCCTCGTTACTGGTATTATCATGCACCTGCTGTGTCTCCACCATGTTCCTCTCCCACTGTGACAAAAGAGAAGGGGCGGGGAATATACTAGAAAGAACGTCAGGGGTGGGCAACATAGGCATAGATTCACGCATGCTCACTGTATATAAAGCTAACACGTGTGTGTCGTACCTACGATCTGTGAGCGGATGAAGGAGTAACGTAAGCGCCGATCGTGAGAACGCAGGTATAATTTAAACTTGGGGCATCAGTGGCCTATACTGCTTCTAGATTAAGGCCTATATTGGGATAAGATAGGGAGAGTTTAGCCTGACATTAGGGTTTTTGCCTTGCAGAAAATATGAAACAGTTCAAGGACCCTGATTCATGGACCAGTTCATAGACAGGTACAGGGATCTGACTTGTCTGTGGAAGATTAAAATCCCCAGCTGGAAGGCAGCGTTGGAGAAACTACTGCAATTCAAGAAGACACAGGTCCCCGATACAGACATTGACTTTTTGGAAAAGAAAATTGGTAGCTTGAGAAGTACATATAGGAAGGAGCAGAATAAGGTCACGGATTCCCTCAAATCAGAAGCAGCAGCAGAAGACCCAGTCTGTGGTACTACTACATAATGCGGTTTCTGGACAACCAGACTAAAGTGAAGCCATCACTTTCAACACTTCCTTCCACCCTTCCTTCTACCCCAGCTGAGACTTCCAAGGACAAACCTGTGCCTTCCATCCAAGAAGAAGTGAGGAGCCTAGCTTGAGCCAGGTATAGTATTTTTCTACAAATTTCTTGGCCTAAAATTATTGATGTTAACTAGATGTTATTATAGATAACAAATTAATGATTAAACAAAAAGTGTTTTACATATCAATAGACAGTAGTGGCCAAAAATGATTGGGACAAGAATGAAAACTGCTGGGGTCAGAATGATAGTCTTTTCTATTTATTAACCACTTAAGGACCACCGCCAGTAGATATACGTTGGCAGAATGGCACGTACAGGCACATCCACGTACATGTATGTGTCTGCCTTTCCATGGGTGGGGGGTCCGATTGCCCCCCCCCCCGGTACTGGCGGTGGTCCGTTTAGCTGGGGTTACGATCCAGGGTGAGGGGGTGGACATTGGTTTCTGGCTACCCCCTCGCGATTGCTCCTGGCCAATCCAAAGCTTCCCCTGCCTGTGAACTGTAAACACAGGCAGGAGGAAGTGATGTCACTCTCCACAAGGCGGTCTTTTTGACCGGAGCTCGAGGAGAGAAGTTGTCACGGAAGGTCCCCGCATCCAGCCCGAATGCTTCCGTCAGATACCGCTTTCATCAGTCTGGGCCTAGGTATCAGGTATTCCAGCTACCTCTAACATTTAACGAGATGAGACTTGTATGTGTGCCAAGTATGGACTGTTTAATAGGATCAAAACCACAATCTTATATACAGCAAAGAGGAGGTAACCAGAACAATAGTCAACATGAGCTAATTATCTAATTTTCTAGCCAGACAGGAGACCAGTGGCTTCGGCTCCTCACTATCTGGTAAACAATACACAATCTCTTAAGTGTAAACACAGCACATTTTCACACACACAATTGATTCAATTAACACAAAGAACAGTGTGAGAGTTGGCTGGTGGTGTGGACATTTTGGCACCGAACATGAACATAATTGACATGCTAATTCAATACACCTGAGGAGACTTCTGACCTTTTTGACTTAATCAGTGACAACGCAGTATTGGCACCACACAATAGAATATGGAATGTCTTTCAGGAGCCCTACTCACTTAGCATAACAACAGCCTGTTACACAGAGGAATGAGCACTCTTATTGACCGGTTATGGTTCAACAACTTGTGATATTTCAAGATCCCTGCAATACACGATCCATCAGCAATGTCCCATATCATGTAATCTATGACATCATTTCTTAGTCACCCTATGGCCCTATTGGACATAAGGTGACCCTAGGCATAGGAGAATCTGAGTCTGTCACATTTCTCCCCCATCAGAAGACGACTAACAGGGTCCCAGACCTCCACCTGGTCTGGACATGTGTTAGTCTGACAAAGTGAACTCACATAGTCTATCCGCGTGACCTCCAATCTTGGCTGCAAGGAGTAGTTGACACCAGTAGAGGGAACCAAATACCAAGTACCCCAAATAAATCGCTCCAAACAGAGCATTACTCACTCCGCCAACCTCTGCCTCTCTCAGAGAACACGCCTGCCGCTGGGGAGAGGCCTGGACTGGCCCTTCTCCCTGGAGTCCTTTCAGCCGCTGGAGAGAGAATAGGTGACTGGGCTCAGTCCATCATGCTGTTGGGGTTCTGGACCAACTGCCCCCCACCCCTGGGGTATACCAGTGGAGACTGAAGTCCCATCCATTGGTGGTAGGTGAAAATCCCCCGGTGCTTGCAAAGCAAAGCCGACATCCTCCTGCCTCAGTGCCGCACCATTTTCTGGGGTTGTGTCAGTGAAGATCGAAGTCCCATCCACTACCACAGGGACCCCCTCTTCCATTAGTTGAGAGCAGAGGCGTGTGGCACTCTGATCTGTTGCCAGCTCTTCTGCTGGGTACATCATAACATCCGCTCCGGCTAACCGTTGGGGAAGGAGGCTGGATTCCTCCACACTCAAACTGTGTAGCTGCCATTGGGGAGGAAAGCTGCCTGCTTCCTTTTCTGTTCCCTCATCTGGCTGGTGGGACAACATGTCTGTGGTACTGTCTCCCAGATGCATGGATCCTTGCTGGGGAGGAAAGACCATGTTCTCCACCCTGGCCAACTGTTGGGGAGGGACGATGAACACCTCCTCTCCCTTCTCCCCCTGTATCTGCTGCTGGGAAGTGATCGCCACCTTCTCACCCTGAGCCTCCGGAACTGCCACAGGGGTGGGGCAGAGGTCTTGAACCCTCTGTCCGGTGACCAGCGCTTCAGCTGGGGAAATTTCTTGCAACTCCACTGATACTGCCCTTGGTGCTGAGCAGAGCAGAGCACAGTTTGGTCCTGATACCAGCTCTTCTGCTGGAGGCTCCTCAGGTTGTTCTTCCTCAGCAGAAAAGTCCTATCAGATTCCCTGTCTCTGCAACTGGTGTCTGGGGATAGTGGTTCAGCATCTCCTGTCCATGGAACCCAGAAGATGCTATAGGTACTGAGCAGAGGTTAGCAGAGCTCGGCCCTGCGGTCAGTACTTCAGCTTTGGGAATGGTAATCTCCAGATTTTCTACTGCCGGTTCACTGGCATGCTGCTGGACAGGCACTTTCCTCCATCCAAGATCATCCAATGCAGAAACAGGATCATCAAGGCCAGTCAGCACTTGCTGCATCCGCCATAAGACCTCCGGGTACATAGCTGCAGGGGCAGGTTGGCAAAGCACATTGTTACTCTGCCACATTGCCGATTCTTCAGCGAGGATTTTAGCATTGTCCACTGGTATTTCCTGATAGTCCCAGGCAAAGGGAGCCCGGCCCTGGCGCTGAGCAGAGTCTAGCAGCCGTCTGTAGGCAAATTCCAGCTCCCATTCCTGAACGGCCAGAAACTCCAAATCTTCCTGTAGCCAGTGCACTTCCGAGAGATTCAGTCGCTGCTCTCTGTATTCCATTATGTCCTCCAAATGCCACTCCCGATCGCTCCCAAAGTCGGGGGCCTCGTACATCCTCCACTACAACAATCCCAGGCCATCATAGTCAAAGCCTTCTGTGGGGCTGTCAACCGCTGACCACGGGCAATCTTGGGCTACATACCAACGAAGGGCTCTGTAGCTTTCGTCCAACCGTATCTCTGCCCGGATCAGCCTGCTTAACTCCGCTGTCCACTCCTGTTTTGGTTGTTCCCCCAATAACAGCATTCGTACTTCATACTGCGACCAGTACCTTACATGGATGGAGGGGAAAACGTTTCCCTGGTGTTGCTGCTCAATAGGGATGAGCCGAACACCCCCGGGTTCGGTTCGCACCAGAACGTTCGAACAGACCGCGGGTTCGCACAAACTTTTCGAACCCCATTGAAGTCTATGGGACCCAAACGTTCGAATTCAAAAACGATCATTTTAAAGACCAAAATTCAATTTAATGTTGAAAAACATCGTTCAGAACCTGGGTCTTGCCCCAGGGAACATGTATCAATGGAAAAAAAAGTTTTAAAAGCGGCCGTTTTTTCCGGAGCAGACATTTTAATGATGCTTAAAGTGAAAAAAAAAAATCCTTTAAATATCACACCTGCTGGGTGTCTATAGTAGTGGCACGTGTTTATAAATGTCACTGCACAACATGAGAGGACTATAAAAAAAGTAAATAATACTGCTTGCGCACGTGCTGTGTGGCAACAATATGTCCAATATTTTAGCGGTGGTGGGGGGCCATTATTGTTTTGTGAAAGAAACATTTTAGAGAAAAGGACACCCCTCAAACATACTGTAATTGGAGCGCAACAAGGAGCCACGTGCAAAGTATTGCATCAAAAATTGTTATTAGGCACCCCTGTTAAACAGGGGCAGAAAAATTGTTCCTTGGGCACTGGTGGCGGAGCCCAGAAACACAAAATTTCTTACTAGCTATCAGCAAGAAAAGTAAGGAGGAGAAGGATATTCCATCAGCAGCATAGGAGGACAGTCACTCATCAGCATCAGCATACGCAGTCTAAAAGGGATCCGACATTTCAATAAAAAAATATTATTCAGTAACATCAGCATCAGGTGCTTGGTAGCTGGTGTTGATCCAAGCCTGACTCATTTTGATGAATGTCAGTCGATCAATAGAGTCGGTGGAGAGGCGCACCCTGTGATCGGTCACAAAGCCTCCAGCAGCACTGAATGTGCATTCTGAAAGAACACTGGATGCAGGGCAAGCCAGTAGCTCAATTGCGTACTGTGTAAGCTCTGGCCAGTGATCCATCCTCAAGACCCAGTAAGCCAGAGGATTTTCGGTGGGGAAGGTGTCCAAGTCGGATCTTGCCTCTAGGTATTCCCGAACCATGTAAACCAGACGCTGGCGATGGTTGCTGCAACCGGTCAGACCTTGGGGCTGCGGACTAAAAAATTGTCTGAACTCATCGGTCAGACGGCCACCTTCTCCACCGCTCCTTCTATGACTCACCGAAGCATCAGCAAGACGTTGTCCAGGGCCAAGTTTTGGTAATCCCCCCGGTTCTGGGAACGCATTGCACAGACCCTTCTGCAAGGCCTCCCGCAGAAGTTTCATCTTCTGCTCCCTCTGCAATGGCAACATAAGGTCCGCAACCTTACTCTTGTAACGTGGATCAAGGAGAGTTGCCAGCCAGTAATGATCCCTCTCCTTTATAGCATGTACACGAGGATCCTTACGCAGGCTTTGCAGGATCAGGGAGGCCATGCAGCGTAGGTTTGCAGAGGCATTCGGGGGACAGTTCTCTGGGTCACTGAGGACGACAGGATCCACAGGCACCTTATCCCAGCCACGTAAAAGTCCACGTGTTCCTTGGGACTGTAAATTATCCCTTGAAGACTGCTGCTGCTGATGCTGAGTGCTAGGCTCCACCTCCATGCTACTGATACAATCATCCTCCTCCTCCTCCTCTTCCTGTGTGCTAGGTGGGCAAGCAGGACCACTGTCTGGCTAAAGGGGGCCTTGAGAGGTAAGGAAGTCCTCCTCTTCCTCCCTCTGTTCTGCCTCAAGGGCCCTGTCCATTATTTCACGTAGCGTGTGCTCCAACATGTGAATAAGAGGGACAATCTCACTGATGCATGCACTGTCACTGCTCACCATCCTCGTGGCCTCCTCAATTGGTGACAGGACAGTGCATGCATCCCTGATCAAGGCCCACTGGCGTGGGGAAAAAAACCAAGCTCCCCTGACCCAGTTCTGCTGCCATATTGACACAGGTACTCATTAATGGCCTGCTGCTGTGTGTGCAGCCGCTGCAGCATGGCCAACGTAGAGTTCCATCTGGTGGGCATGTCACAGATTAGGCGGTTCTTGGGCAGGTTGTATTCCCTTTGGAGGTCTGTCAGCCATGCAGTGCCATTATATGACCTCCGGAAATGCACACAGACTTTCCTGGCCTGCTTCAGGACATCCTGTAAGCCCGGGTACCTGCCCAAGAACCGCTGCACCACCAAATTCAGGACATGCGCAAAACAGGGCACATGGGTGAGTTTTCCCTGTCGCAGGGCAGAGAAGAGGTTGGTGCCATTATCACTGACCACCATTCCAGACTTCAGCTGGCGTGGCGTCAACCACCTCTGAGCCTGCCCCTGCAGAGCTGACAAAACCTCTTCCCCAGTGTGGCTCCTGTCTCCCAAGCACACCAGCTCTAGCACCGCATGGCATCTGCATTCCTGCGTAGCCCTTCGTATGCCTACGGAGCACGGCTGGTTCTAAAGAAACATCATCACAGAAAGAGGCCACAGAGGAAGAAGAAGAGGAGGGGGTGGAGGAGAGAGGTGTGTCACAACCAGTAGTTGTGCTTTGGAGCCGTGGTGGTGGCGGAACAACCTCCAAAACGACTGTACCTTGCCCTGCGTCCTTCCCAGGTGCCAGCAGAGTCACCCAATGCGCCGTAAAAGACAGGTAACGTTACTGTCCATGCCTGCTGGACCATGAGTCAGCAGTAAGATGCACCTTACCACTGACCGCCCTGTCCAGCGAGGCATGGACATTGCCTTCCACATGGAGGTAGAGAGCCGGAATCGCCTTCCGTGAGAAAAAGTGGCGTTTGGGTACTTGCCACTGAGGTACTGCACATTCCACAAACTCACGGAAGAGGGCAGAATCTACCAACTGAAAAGGTAGCAGTTGAAGTGCTAGCAATTTCGCTAAGCTAGCATTCAACCGTTGGGCATGTGGATGGCTGGGAGAGTACTTCTTTCGGCGCTACAGCAGCTGGGGCAGGGAAATTTGTCTGGTACTATCAGTAGATTAAAAATATATATAAAAAGTGCAGCGCAAACCATGTGAAATATAAAATATAATAAGTAAATTGGTAAAGTCCAAACAATTCGTGACGAAAAGAGGAACATTTCTGTAGAACATTCAGTGAGACGAATGATTGAAGATCGTGAAAGAAAAACAGGGGTAGCAAGTATTAAAGCTTATCCCTCCACCAGTGTAAATGGCTACTCTCACCTTAGATTAAGACCACTGGGTTAACAGATGGTCATTAGGGCATAAAGAGAACAGGATGTGAAAGATGATGTATTTCTCCTATTGATGGTCTCAGCATGGATACCGGAACATGGGGACATGGAAGAAAAAACAACCATCTAAGAGCCTCCGCTTGATCACTGCTTTAATCAGATAGGCAATTGACAGGCTACTCACATTTTATCAGATGTTAACAGGCATGTACATATAAAGGACAGCTCACGGAGTTCACCAGGAAAGACACCGAGCGACATGTAAGGCCTCGTACACACGAGGCAATCCATTTGTTCAAAACGGTCAGACCGACCGATTTGAACAAATCTGTCTGCTTGGATTTTGGTTTGCTCGCATGTACACACGAGCAAACCAAAATCCCAGCCAGCAGACAGCGCGCTGACGTGTCGGTGACGTGGCGGTGACGTTGACGCCGCCACGTCACCGCACCAGGAAGTAAAACACTTCCGCGCATGCGTCGAAACCATTCGGCGCGTGTGCGAGAAGACATGTCTGCTGGTTAGCGTACTAACCAGCAGACATGTCGCGCGGACGGGTTCCCAGCCGACAGATTGGTAAGCATGCTTTCCAATCTGTCGGGTGGCCAAATCCGTCGGCTCGCCCGTACACACGATCGAATCTGTCTGCTGAAGCGGTCTAGCAGACCGTTTCCAGGAGACAGATTTGATCGTGTGTACGAGGCCTAAGGCTCCAATACCCCCGGACGCGTTGCGTGAAAACACTTCCTCAGCAGGGGTGGAGTAGAGCCGAGCACGTCTCCCGTTCGATATTAAATAAGCTATGGTTGCCGTAGCAACTCCCATCAACTAGCGTCATGAACGAGCGGCGTGGCACATCCCGCGTCACGTTCAAGTTGGGTAGCTTTATTTTTCAATTAAAAAACGAACAAAACTTTATTATTCGATTCAAAAACGAACAAACAAAACTTTATTCGATCGGCCTTATTGTATGATTCAAGGGCGAATAGACCAAATACCTCGGAAAGTAATAGCGCCATCTTGTGGACGCTAAACATATATCTGACCCAAGGCATTAAAGGAAATGAATAAAGCTATATATAATGAAAAACGTGGCTCAGTGTTGACAATAGAACTGTGAGTATTAATACAAAAATAGCACCATAAAAAACATGTATCAATTTGCCTCTAATTAATACTAAATCATATACACAATGGGCCAGATTCTCAGAGGCGCTACGCCTGCGTAAATGTATATGCGCGGCGTAATTGTAAATGTGCACCGGCGTATCGATGCGCCGTAAACACAGAACCACATACGCCAGAAAATCTTTTTCGTCTGAGCGGCGAAAATGCTTTAAGCTAGCGCGGCGTAGGCGCATAGTTACGCATCGCACATATTCAGCTCCCATTGAATTAGTATGCAAATATGCAAATGAGTGAGATGCGCGGATTCCCGAAACTACGCGCGTTCGGCGTAGTCTACGCGTGGTGCGCGTAACACGAAAGCCTTGAGTAAAAATACCCCTCATAAAAGCACGGGTAACTTTGCTCAAGACCGAGTGCAAGTCAGCTGGAGAGCAACTAAAGGCAGCACCATAACGGACGAGCTGAGCAATCACACTTACTGGACAACACATTGGTATGCCAACATGCCAGGGGCAGCCATGGTCTTATCACTACTAATGTATGCAGAGGAAGAGGAGCATAGAAGGAGGAGGAGGAGGAGGAGGGGGGCACGTGACAGGATCTACTGAGCGTGCATGAGCCTCTTTGGCATGGGTGATGAGGAGGTGTATCGCATCTTCAGCTTCAGCCCTGCTGCCATCCTGAAACTAACCACAGCCCTGCAGGATGACATCACCAGCAAGACACACCGCTCACATGCACTGCAGCCACTGGTGAAGGTCCTGGCAACACTCCATTTCCTGGCCAGTGGATCATTCCAGCGTACAAGTGGAGTTGTGGCTGGGATGTCACAAACCAGCATAAGCAGATGTCTGCACCAGGTTATCCCCGCAATCCTCAGACGCATGTCCCACCACATCATCAGACCCACCACTGAGCAACTGCGGCTGAAGGCAATGACAGATTTCTACAGAATTGACGGATTCCCACGCACCATCGGGGCCATTAATTGCACACATGTGGCACTACAGCCCCCCAGTGCTACAGAGCACATTTACCGCAATCGGAAACATTGGCATTCCATCAACATACAGGTGATAGCTGATGCCAAATACCTCATATGGCACGTCCGTGCCAAAGACCCCGGGTCCAGCCATGACAGCTACATATACCGTCAAAGCACCATCCCAGAAGATTTTAAGCAGAACATGTATGGGGACAGCTGGCTGGTTGGTGAGTGACATGGGTGGCAGGCATGACTGTCCCCCCCATGATGCACACATCACGAGGGGCACATGCACGGCTAACATCCTCCTGTCTTTTCCCTTACAGGTGACTCTGCATATGTACTTGGACCCCATTTTATGACTCCTTTCCGGAATCCCCAAACCAGAGGAGAGAGAAGATACAATGAAGCACACATCAAAACCCGTGCAGTGGTTGAGCGCACATTTGGAATCCTGAAGTCCCGTTTCGGATGCCTGGATAAGTCTGGGGGGGCCCTGTTGTATTCCTCAAACTTTGTGGGTCAGATCATCGGTGCATGTTGCATTCTTCACAACTTTGCCATGAGAAAAGGCCTGCAGATTGCCCAACGTGATGACCTGACCCCCCAACCAGACAGCCCCCCCCCTGCCAGAGGAGACCCCGTCTGCTGATGGAAGAACAGTCAGGAGTTGCCTCGTGTTACGAATCTTTGACCGTTAAACACACACATTCGTCATGGCACACAGACAATGCACGCGTGTACACCACTGTGGTCCCTAGATCACACACCCCACATCCACATCACATTGGATTAGCCCAAGTCCAGCATGTAGGACTTGGGAGCAGCAACGCCGCGTCAAGGCCCCAATGATGTTGCTGTCCATTCATACACCATTCACACAGCCGTGGGGATAACTTCTTCCCAACGGCCGAGGGTGACACCCCTTACTGGCAGGAGTGCCACCCCCACATTCACACACCATTCACACTGCACCGTGTGCAGTATCAAGAAAATAAATAAAAATCTCTTCACCAGAGCAAAAAGCAAAAAATAAAAAGCTCTTCACCAGAGCAAAAAGCAAAAAATAAAAAGCTTTTCACCAGAGCAAAAAGCAAAAAATAAAAAGCTCTTCACCAGAGCAAAATAAAAAAATCAAATAATTAATAGGCCTGGCGTGGGCTCCGCCTGGTGCCACGGCTCCTGCCCCTCACTTGCCTGGGGGCAGCCACAGGTGGGGGGTGGGGTAGCAGGTGGAGGAGAAGCATCCCCACGTCCCTCCCTGGCTGCCTGTATGCCCTCCAAGGCGACCGCAATGCGTGTGAGCAGAGCATTCTGGTCCTGGACAGCGACACGCAGACCTTTGACCTCCCCCACAAGGTTGGAGGTGGTCGCCTGCAGCTCCCCCAGGCTGGTGACTGTCGCTGCACTGTTGCCAGTGACATCCAGGATGGCATCAGTAATGGCATCCGAGGAGGCCAGGCTGTCGGCCAGGCGCCTCATCTCCCCCACAACCTCAGAAAGGTGGCGATTCTGCTGGTCCTGCTGCCTGACCAGCTGCTCCGGCAGGACCTTGGGAACACCCCGGTCTTGCAAGTCGCCTCCCGGGGAGTGGCAGGGGACCTGGCATAAGGGGAGGATGTTGAGGGGCCGGAGATGAGGGGGGTGGAAAGAGAGGGACTGGAGAGGTTGGGGGTGGACACTGAGGGGCTTGAAAAAGATGGGGGGATAGCTTGGGCTGGTCCGGGCAACCCATGGTCCTCCTCCAAAATCAGGTAGAGCTCCTGGTCCTGGTCGACGAGCTCCTCCTCAACGGCTTCCTCCGTAGAGGTGTGCCCACTTCCCTCCAACAAGTCCTCTTCCAGGGGGCAGCCAGAGGGACTGGATGTTCAGGGGATGTCTCCGGACGGGCCCTGGCAGCCACAGATGGCCCCGCTCCCTCCTGCACATCTGTGGATGACACAAAAGATGCCCATGTTGGTGGACCCACACACTTGGCACATGTTCCCTTCCACCCCCACACATGCTACACAACAGAGAGTATATAAAAAAACACACTTACCTGTCCTCAGGGCTGGCACAACAGACTCATAGCCCCCAACTCCCTCAACCTGCTCCCTCTGCAGGCAGCGGGTGACCACCTTCTCCTCCTCAGTCAGGCGGATGGTACAGGGTGGGCCCCCTCCAGTGCCCCTGGCATGCCGACTCATTCCAGCCAGCTTGCCCTTGACCAGACGCCGCAGGTCATTCATCTTTTTTTGAATATCCTGCGGGGTCCGGATCTCATGTAAGAGGGCATTCACTTGACAAGCCACCTTCATCAGGATTTGACTTGCTGGTCCGGGGACTGTCAGCACCATGGAGCCTGGAATCGTACTTTTCCATGGCTGATATTACAATGGCCCTCTCCTCTGGGGAGAAATGTTTCTTCCTCCTCTCCTTCCCAACAGAAGCCATGGTACAGCACAAAGTTTTCCCGTGACAATCCAAAAAATGGGAGACTTTTGCGCTGCACGGGCGCATGTGTGGGCGCATTATATACCCAGCGCCGGCGAATCGTAGGGAGGCTTTGCGCATGCGCAGAAGGCATCCACGTCACGGCGCGGGTCAACCACGTCACGGCGCATGCTCCGTTCGTCCCGGCCTTCATTTGCATGGGGTCACGCTGCATTAGAATGCAACACGCCCACTTCCCTCCTACTTTGGAGTTGCGCCGGATTACGCCGATGAATTTCCGCTACGCAGGCGCATCTTGGAGTGCATTTGCTTAGGGAATACGGTACTTGCCGCTCTGCGTTACGTCGGCATAGTGCATCTGAGATGCGCTACGCCTGCATAATTAGGCGCGCATCTACAAGAATCTGGCCCAATATATCTATTGGCCTATCATGAAAAAATATATATATACTGTATGTATATAACCAATCTGACTAATTACATTAATTTATATTAAGCCTAAAACACTTATAAATTGTAAAATATAAAAAATATATATTTATAATTATATATATATATATCTCATTAAACCTACACAGATGAACCAATAAGGCCTCGTACACACGAGGCAATCGATTTGTTCAAAACGGTCTGTCCGACCGATTTGAACAAATCTGTCTGCTGGCATTTTGGTTTGCTCGCGTGTACACACGAGCAAACCAAAATCCCCGCCAGCAGACAGTGCGCTGACGTGTCGGTGACGTGGCAGTGACGTTGACACCGCCACGTCACCGCACCAGGAAGTAAAACACTTCCGCGCATGCGTCGAAACCATTCGGCGCATGTGCGAGAAGACATGTCTGCTGGTTAGCGTACTAACCAGCAGACATGTCGGGCGGACGGGTTCCCAGCCGACAGATTGGTAAGCATGCTTTCCAATCTGTCGGGTGGCCAAATCCGTCGGCTCGCCCGTACACGCGATCGAATCTGTCTGCTGAAACGGTCTAGCAGACCGTTTCCAGCAGACAGATTTGATCGTGTGTACGAGGCCTAAGGCCTCGTACACACGAGGCAATCTATTTGTTCAAATCGGTCGGACCGACCGATTTGAACAAATCTGTCTGATAGGATTTTGGTTTGCTCGCGTGTACACACGAGCAAACCAAAATCCCCTCCAGCAGACGGCGCGCTGACGTGTCGGTGACGTGGCGGTGACGTTGACGCCGCCACGTCACCGCACCAGGAGGTAAAACACTTCCGCGCATGCGCCGAATCCATTCGGCGGCAGTGCAGGACGACATGTCTGCTGGTAAGTGTACTAACCAGCAGACATGGCGGGCGGACGGATTCCCACCCGATAGATTTCAAAGCATGTTTTGAAATCTGTCGGGTGGCCAAATCCGTCGGCTCTCCCGTACACACGATCGAATCTGTCTGCTGGGACGGTCTAGCAGACCGTTTCCAGCAGACAGATTTGATCGTGTGTACGAGGCCTATGAGTTGGAGGCCTACCAAAAACCAATGTATATTTCTACTATATTCCCAAGTCCTAAATTGAACTATAGGGAAAAGGTTTGAGCCTCTGTGTTTGGTTTTGTATCAATTAGATGTGACTGTAAATTAAATTCATATATAGATTAATTAGATGAACTATAGAAAACTATATATATGATAATAATGATACAATACACCACATATAGAGTCGAGTGTAGGAAATATATCAAAGAATTAATATTTACAATACGATATAATAAAAATGTATTAAACATTTTGAAATAAAAAATTGAAATAAAAATTAAAAAATGAAAGTAAAAACCTCATAAAAGACTTCTACAAGAAGGTTAAGGGATCATTATTTGTTAGAAATAAAACAGTTGAGATCAAAAACAACAAGGAGAAAATTGTATTTTCCCTAAATACAGGTGGAAAAGACAAGGTTCTGGGTTCTGTCGTCCCTGTACGCCCTCTCTTCATTTACAAAAAAGCTCCCACCTTAGGAGACGTGATAGCCCCAGGTGCATTAGATCCACCTGTATTTAGGGAAAATACCATTTTCTCCTTCCTCTCAGGTTTCTTCGCTTGTGGCTGCTGCCAGGCATGTAAGCAGTGTAAATTCAATATGAAAAAGCGGAAGGAATTTACCTCCCATTCGACTAACAAGTCGTATTCCATCAAGAATCTTATTACCTGCAATACAGTGGGTGTGGTCTACATGCTGGAGTGTGATTGTGGACTCCAGTATGTAGGCCACACCTCACGTGCCCCATCTGTAAGAGTAGGAGAACACGTGAATAATATCAAACTGGGCCTGCGCTCTCATAGTGTGTCTCGTCATTTCAGACAGTGTCACGATAGGAATCCCAGATGTTTGAAGTTCTGGGGACTTGAGAGAGTTGACAAACATTGGAGAGGAGGAAATTACATACGACGTATCAGTCAGAGAGAATCCTTCTGGATATATGAGACCAGGGTTCTCAAGCCAGAGGGGCTGAACGTTGTTTTCGATCTCAACTGTTTTATTTCTAACAAATAATGATCCCTTAACCTTCTTGTAGAAGTCTTTCATGAGGTTTTTACTTTCACTAATTTTTTTAATTTTTATTTCAATTTTTTATTTCAAAATTTTTAATTAATTTTTATTATATTGTATTGTAAATATTAATTCTTTGATATATTTCCTACACTCGACTCTATATGTGGTGTATTGTATCATTATTATCATATATATAGTTTTCTATAGTTCATCGAATTAATCTATATATGAATTTAATTTACAGTCACATCTAATTGATACAAAACCAAACACAGAGGCTCAAACCTTTTTCCTATAGTTCAATTTAGGACTTGGGAATATAGTAGTAATATTCATTGGTTTTTGGTAGGCCTCCAACTCTTATTGGTTCATCTGTGTAGGTTTAATGATATATATATATATATATATATATATATATATATATATATATATATATATATATATATATATATATATATATATATATTATTTTTTTTTATATATTTTACAATTTTTAAGTGTTTTATGCTTAATATAAATTAATGTAATTAGTCAGATTGGTTCTATTGTCGACACTGAGCGACGTTTTTCATTATATATAGCTTTATTCGTTTCCTTTAATGCCTTGGGTCAGATATATGTTTAGCGTCCACAAGATGGCGCTATTACTTTCCAAGGTATTTAGTCTATTCGCCCTTGAATCATACAATAAGGCCAATCGAATAAAGTTTTGTTTGTTCGTTTTTGAATCGAAAAATAAAGCTACCCATCTTGAACGTGACGCGGGACGTGCCACGCCGCTCGTTCATGACGCTAGTTGATGTGAGTTGCTACGGCAACCATAGCTTATTTAATATCGAACGGGAGACGTGCTCGGCTCCACTCTACCCTGCTGAGGAAGTGTTTTCACGCAACGCGTCCGGGGGTTTTGGAGCCTTACACGTCGCTCGGTGTCTTTCCTGGTGAACTCCGTGAGCTGTTCTTTATATGTACATGCCTGTTAACATCTGATGAAATGTGAGTAGCCTGTCAATTGCCTATCTGATTAAAAGCAGTGATCAAGCGGAGGCTCTTAGATGGTTGTATTTTCTTCCATGTCCCCATGTTCCGGTATCCATGCTGAGACCATCAATAGGAGAAATACATCATCTTTCACATTCTGTTCTCTTTATGCCCTAATGACCATCTGTTAACCCAGTGGTCTTAATCTAAGGTGAGAGTAGCCATCTACACTGGTGGAGGAATAAGCTTTAATACTTGCTACCCCTGTTTTTCTTTCACGTGGTGAAGATCTTCAATCATTCGTCTCACTGAATGTTCTACAGAAATGTTCCTCTTTTCGTCACGAATTGTTTGGACTTTACCAATTTACTTATTATATTTTATATTTCACATGGGGAATACCCAAAATACCATTTGAGAATTGTGTGAAAGTCCTTTTTGTGCTTAGCTAGCATTCCCAAGATACATTAACTGTATTAGTTTCTGCATCTTTATTATGGAATAATTTGTAGTGATACATATTTTCCCATTCTTATATTCACTTTCTATTCATATGCTTTAATAATCACGTTGATCGTATATATATTTTTTCAGTAGATTGCCCGCATGTACTATTACTACTAGGTTGTGACACACCTATTTCTACACTGCAGGCTTCAGAGAGGACTGGTGGTCTAGTGGGGTTGGAGGTCCCAGAAGAGCAAGGGAAGGTACGCTTTGGTCTTTGGTGTGGGTCTTTCTGGTGTGCTTGCCAACGAGCTGCATGGCAGGTCGACATATGTCTGGACAAGCATGTGGTGCCCAGGCGGGTGATGTTTTGGCCACGCGAGATACGCTTGCGACATATGTTGTAAATAGCAAAGACACGATCTGATGGACATGTTTCAAAAAAGGCCCACACCAAAGAACTTTTGGTGTACCGTACAGACACAGCAGCGCCATGCAAAAGCGTAGATGTGCGCTGTAATGCAGTTGGTGTGCCCTTAAGCTGACCCCTGGAGGGCATCCTGCCTCTTTGGAGATGTGCCTGTGCCTCGTCCTCCTCCTCCTCCTCCTCCTCTCTCCTATTAGGCACCCAGGTAGAGTCAGTGACCTCATCATCCCCTCCCTCCTAATCACTGTCAAAAACCTGGCAGTATGCTCCAGCTGGGGGAACATCACTGCCAGATTGCTGTCCCTCTCGGCCACCCCCTCTCCCTGGGCTCACATCAATGCCTTCCTCTATCTGTGTTCCATCATCGGAGCTTTCAAAACGCTGCGCATCTTCATTCAGCATGTACCCAACACTGTGTTGAAACAGTTTGGGGGACTCGGTGGGACTAGGGAAGGATTGTGTGATGCCATTGTACAGAGGGAAGAGGAAGCCTTGGCAGCTGCTTTGCCAGACAAACTAAGATCAGTCTGTGTGAGAGAGGATGATGAGGATGAGGACGGCTTGGTCATCCAATCTACTATTTTCTCTGCATGTTGAGGCTCAACACGGCCAGCTCCCGAAAAGAAGGACAATCGGCCACGTGCTGAAGAGGATGCACCGCATCCACCACCAGCATTGCCTCTAGATGCAGAGCCTGCTTGCCCTCGTGACTCTCTGCCTCTCTTTGTTGTCCTTCCAGACATTTTAATGCGTTCAGGTGTAAATAAACACCACACGTGCACTTACAGTAAATGCGTTTACGTGCGATTAAACAGCAGACGTGCAATTACAGTAAATGCGCTTACGTGCTACTAAAGAGCAAACTTGCACTTACAGTAAATGCGCTTACGTGCTACTAAAGAGCAAACTTGCACTTACAGTAAATGCGCTTACGTGCGATTACACAGCAAATGTGCACTTACACTAAATGTGCTTACGTGCGATTACACAGCACACTTGCACTTACACTAAATGCTCTTACGTGCGATTACACAGCAAACTTGCACTTACAGTAAATGCATTACGTGCGATTACACAGCAAACTTGCACTTACAGTAAATGCACTTACGTGCGATTACACAGCAATTTGCACTTACAGTAAATGCGCTTACGTGTGATTACACAGCAAACTTGCACTTACAGTAAATGCGCTTATGTGCGATTACACAGCAAACTTGCACTTACGGTAAATGCCCTTACGTGCGATTACCCAGCAAATGTGCACTTACACTAAATGCGCTTAAATGTGATTACACAGCAAACGTGCACTTACACTAAATGCGCTTACGTGCGATTACACAGCAAACTTGCACTTACACTAAATGCGCTTACGTGCGAATACACAGCAAATGTGCACTTACACTAAATGCGCTTACATGCGATTACACAGCAAACTTGAACTTACAGTAAATGCGCTTACGTGCGATTACATAGCAAATGTGCACTTACACTAAATGTGCTTACATGCGATTACACAGCAAACTTGAACTTACAGTAAATGCGCTTACATGCGATTACACAGCAAATGTGCACTTACACTAAATGTGATTACGTGCGATTACACAGCAAACTTGCACTTACACTAAATGCGCTTACGTGCGATTACACATCAAACTTGCACTTACAGTAAATGCACTTACGTGCGATTACACAGCAAACTTGCACTTACACTAAATGCGCTTACGTGCGATTACACAGCAAACTTGCACTTACACTAAATGCGCTTACGTGCGATTACACAGCAAACTTGCACTTACACTAAATGCGCTTACGTGCGATTACACAGCAAACTTGCACTTACAGTAAATGCGCTTACGCGCGATTACACTGCAAATGTGCACTTACAGTAAATGTGCTTACGTGCGATTACACAGCAAACTTGCACTTACAGTAAATGCGCTTACGTGCGATTACACAGCAAATGTGCACTTACGCTAAATGTGCTTACGTGCGATTACACAGCAAACTTGCACTTACACTAAATGCGGTTACGTGCGATTACACAGCAAACTTGCACTTACAGTAAATGCGCTTACGTGCGATTACACAACAAACTTGCACTTACAGTAAATGCGCTTATGTGCGATTACACAGCAAACTTGCACTTACAGTAAATGCCCTTACGTGGGATTACCCAGCAAATGTGCACTTACGCTAAATGTGCTTACGTGCGATTACACAGCAAACTTGCACTTACACTAAATGCGCTTATATGCGATTAGACAGCAAACTTGCACTTAAAGCAAATGCGCTTAAGTGCAAATAAGCAGGACAATTGCAGTGACACCCAGTACGTTTAGGTGTAAACTAAACACAGCACACAGCCACAGGCAATACAACACGTTAGAGCACTGCAGCTATGCACAATCTCCTGCCTGCACAATCTCCTGCCTGACAAATACTAATAGCAGATCTAGCTAAGCTATACAGTGTATATATATATGTACAACTCCTAGGAATGTATATATATTCTCTACACACTGTAATAAAGCTAAACTGACTAGCCTGCTCTATCTAGCTAGCTAAAAAGAAAATCTCTCTGTCTCTCTGACTGCTCTCTTTAACAAAGCCGACACACACTACACGAGGAAGCCCGGATGGTGGCCTTTTATAGTGTGGGGCGTGTGCTAAAGCCCTGAGCCATAATTGGCCAAAGCACCCAGGCTTTGGCCAATTATGGCTCTTCGTTGTTTGGGCGCTGTGATTTGCCAAGCATGCGGGGTCATGGTGCATGCTTGGCCAATCATCAGCAACGCCGCAGTGAATTATGGGCCGACGCGCGTCACTCGAATTTGGCCCAAACAACCCGTTTTGTTCGATTTACAATGAACGGTCGAACAGGCAATGTTCGAGTCAAACATACGTTTGTATCGAACGCAAAGCTCATCCCTAATACCATGGTGGGACATACGATCTTTCCGCAGGACGGATTCTAGTATATGCCTTTAGAAATTGGCGGATCAAACACTGTGACGCCCATTTCACTCCTGATAATGCCGTTAGGGCTGAGATCTGTACCCTCAGTGTGCTGACACTGAAACCTTTGTCTAAACCTGTTTGAAGAAAACGTAGAACTTGTGGTTCTGAAGGTGTTCTGGGGTCAAACTGTTGCGCCTCTGCAAAGGTTTTGAATTTTTCCCAGATTCTTAAATAGGTATGGTTAGTGGTGGCTGCTCTTGCCTTCAACAGTGTTTTCACTACTGCTGTGGCAAACCCTGCCTCTTCTAGCCTTCTCCCTTCAGCTTCCAAGCAGCTAAATGTAGGACTCCTGGTCTGTATGCATCACCTGACCCTGTTGTAACAGATCCGGTATGTTCGGGAGGGTTATGGGTGGTTCTACTGCCAATGACTGCAGCAATGGGAACCATGGTCTGCGTGACCACATTGGAATTATCGCCATCACCACCCCTGAGTGTGTTCTTATTCGGTTGAGTAACCTGAAGATTATGGAAATCGGAGGGAATACATATGCTAGTTTGCAAACCCATCTGGCATTGAGAGCATCTATTGCTTCCGCTTCCTGGAACCTCGCCCTTGCCGAGAAACGTCTGCACTTCATATTGGCTGCGGTTGCCATCAGGTCCAGATCTGGATATACCCATTGGGCCAGATTCAGGTAGATGCGCGCATATTTTCGCCAGCGCATCGCAGCGCATATACGTTGCGCTGACGCAAACTAGTTAGAGAAGTACAGTATTCACCAAGTGCATGTCCGTTACTTTGCACCGGAGTAACGAAAATGCGCTGGCGCAACCCGACGCAAGTGGAAGTGGGTGTGATCATATGTAAATGATGGGCGGAGCCCAGCGCAGAGGCTTACGTTCAGCGCATCATCCACGGAGCATGCGCAGTGAGTGAGGCTCCTCTCGCCCCCCTGTGCGCATGCTCACAACTTCCGTCGGCACCACTTCATGGGAAACGTCAGCGCAATATGTTCCGTTGCGCGTATAAAAGTGCCAGCGGAAGCGCCATTCCGGCGCAAAAGTATATCCGGTTCCCCCCACCCCAGGGAAGTTACTTTTGCTCTGTAATGGCTGCTCCCGTTCCCCCCAAAGAGAGGAGAAACCTCAATTTTAATGCCCAGGAGGTCTCTGTTGTAATATCGGCTATGGAGACCTACAACGATGTCCTCCATGGCAGGAAAAGTAGAAAGACCAGCCGGGATAGGAAACAGGCCATCCTGGAAAGCATTGCTGGCAGGGTCAATGCCCTGGGCTACTCCACCCGGACTGCTGCCGATATTGGCAAGAAAATCAATGATTTACGGCTTAAAGTCCGGGGCAAGGTGGCTACCATTAGGAGGCATGAGAGGGGCACGGGGGGTGGACCTCCATGTGCGGTCAGCCTGACCACGAAGGAGGAGGTGGTCACCCGCTGCCTGGAGAGGGAGCAGTTGAAGGGGGTCCTGGGATATGATTCCGTGGAGGAAGGCGCCAGGACAGGTAAGTGATTTTTACCCCCTTTTTGGTGTGATGTGGGGGGGGAGGGTACATGTGCCAAGTGTGTGGGACCACCCAACATGTGTCTGCTTTGTGTCATCCACAGATGACGGAGCTGGGCCATTATCTGTCGGCGGCCAGTCCACCCCAACCCCCCAACAGGATCCTGAGCCCGACCCCCTGGGTGGTGAAGAAACAGAGATGGAGGGGAGTGCCCACACCTCACCTGCAGAGGTGGTTGAGGAGGAGCCTGTTGCGGCAGAGCAGGACTTTATTTTATTGTTGGAAGAGTCCTCCCCTTTAATCCCCTCCCCCATCCTAGTAAGCCCCTCAAGGGCGACTCCATCTCCCCGGGGACTACCATCTACTGGCCCCAGGAAGGCCACCCGGAAGACCAGGGGGGTGTCTGATCTGGTCCAGGACCAGGTGGCGAGGGACCACGCCAGGCAGACCCAGCAAATGGGGGACATAGTTGGGCACCTGGACCGAGTGGCTGACAACCTGTGCTCCGTGGCCCAGATATCCAATGCAGTGCAGGATGTCAGCTGCAACTGCGCTGCAGTGGTGACCAGTCTGGGGGAGGTACAGGCTGATATTAGGCACCTCACTGCAGCCGTCCAGGCAAACACTGCTGCCATCCGGGACCAGGGGAGGCAGAGTCAGCGGGCCCAGCATTACCAGGTCACCCGGCAGCTCAGGATGCAGGCCCAGACAAACTCATACCTCGGCCGGATAGCCATGGCCTTGGAGGGCATGCAGGCCACACCTGCCAGGAGTGGCCCACCCAGGGATCAGCCACCTCCAGGTGCCCCCCCCCCCCACCCCCACCCACTCCCTCCAGGCAGCTGAGGAGCCAGAGAGGGCCCACAAGAAGGAGCCCCCATCATCCCAGATGATGTTTTTTATTTATTTATTTTTTACATTAATGCTCAGGTTATGAGCTTTTTTTTCTTTGTTATTTTGCTCAGGTTAAAAGCTTTTTTCTTTGTTATTTTGCTCAGGTTATGAGCTTTTTTCTTTGTTATTTTGCTCAGATTATGAGCTTTTTTTTTCTTTGTAATTTTGCTCAGGTTATGAGCTTTTTTCTTTGTTATTTTGCTCAGGTTATGAGCTTTTTTTTTTTGCTCACGTATGAGCTTTTTATTTTTATTGATACTGCACACGTTGCAGTGTGAATGGTGTGTGAATGTGAGGGGGTGGCACTCCTGCCAGTAAGGTGTGTCACCCTCGGCCATGGTGGAGAAGTTATCCCCATGGCTGTGTGAATGACGTGTGAATGGACAGCGACATCATTGGGGCCTTGACACCAGCATTGCTGCTCCCAAGTCCTACATGTTGGACTTGGGCTAATCCAATGCGATGTGGATGTAGTGTGTGTGATCTAGGGACATCAGTGGTGTGCATGCGTGCATTGTCCGTGTGATCAATGTTTTTGTTTAGTGTCCAAAGATGCCTACGGCGAGGACCCTCCTGACTTCCATCAGCTGACTGGGTCTCCTCTGGCAGGGGGGGGGGCTGTCTGGTTGGGGGGTCAGGTCATCACGTATGTCAATCTGCAGGCCTTTTCTCATGGCAAAGTTGTGCAGAATAAAACATGCACCGATGATCTGACACACAAAGGTAGGGGAATACAATAGGGCCCCCCCAGACTTATCCAGGCAGCGGAAACGGGACTTCAGGAGCCCAAATGTTTGCTCCACCACTGCACGAGTTTTGATATGTGCCGCATTGTATCTTCTCTCTCCTCTGGTTTGGGGGTTCCGGAAAGGAGTCATTAGATGGGGTCCCAGTGCATATGCAGAGTCACCTGTAAGGGAAAAGACAGGAGGATGTTATCCGTGCATGTGCCCCTTGTGATGTCAGCATCATGGGGGGGACAGTCATGCCTGCCACCCATGTCACTCACCAACCAGCCAGCTGTCCCCATACATGTTCTGTTTGAATTCCATTGGGATGGGGCTCTGATTGTATATGAAGCTGTCATGGCTGGATCCGGGGTGTTTGGCACGGACGTGCCATATGAGGCGTTGGGCATCGGCTATCACCTGTACGTTGATGGAATGCCAATGCTTCCGATTGCGATATATGTGCTCTGTGGCACTGGGGGGCTGTAGGGCCACATGTGTGCAATCAATGGCCCCCACAGTGCGTGGGAATCTGGCAATGCTGTAGAAATCCTGCATTGCCTTCAGCCGCAGCTCCTCAGTGGTGGGTCTGATGAAGTGGTGGGACATGCGTCTGAGGATTGCAGGGACAACCTGGTGCACACATCTGCTCATGGAGGATTGTGACATCCCAGCCACCACTCCACTTGTACGCTGGAATGATCCACTGGCAAGGAAATGGGGCTGAATCTGAAGAGGCGATACACCTCCTCATCCCCCATGCCAAAGAGGCTCATGCGCGTGCGGTATATCCTCTCACGTGCCCGCCTCCTCCGTACCGGGGGACCCATCAGTAGTGCTAGGACCGCGACTGCCCCTGGCATGTTGGCACACAGAGGTGTTGTCCTTGCAAGTGTGGTTGTTCAGCTTGCTATTTTCGTCGCTAACGCTGCTGCTGTAGCTGCTCTCCTGCTGACCTGTGGCCGTCTGGAGTAAAGATAAAGCAGCTATTTGTAGAAATAACTTTGCCCTAGCCGTTCCACATACGCACGGCGCATGTAGCCAGCGTCTGGTGCTAATCCGTTCGCGAATTGGGAAATCTCCCTCATTTGCATATTTGAATGGGAAATCAATAGGCGCGACGGATGCGACGAGCGAAAATCTGGCGAAGGAGAGTTAAGCCGGTCGGAAAAAGCCAGTTTTCTGTCGCATCTAGTTTGGTGGGTACGGCCGCGTAGATACAACGGCGCATCTTTACAGTTACGCGGCGCATATCGATATACTCCAGCGCAAGTCTTTCTGAATCTGGCCCATTGTCTGCATATCCAGTGAAACACTGACTGGTTCAGTGACCACTCGTTTGGGTCTAGGATTCGCCTGCTCAATCTGTCCGCCACTAAGTTCTGCGGGGCTGAGATATAGACTGCTGATAGATGGGCTGGATTCTGCTGTGCCCACACCATTATAGGTGTTACCTCCTTCAGCAGCGACTGGCTTCGTGTCCCACCTTGTCTCTTTATGTAGGTAACTGCCGCCCTGTTGTCCATCTGTATTATTACACTATTTTCCTGAATCTGGGTCTAGAATGCCTTCATTGCACATAAGGCCAACCTCAATTCTATCACATTGGAGACCTCCTTCTGCCTGTATCTTCACTTTCCTTGGGCTAACAGCCCTTCGTGGTGTGCTCCCCATCCTGATGCTGAGGCATCCAAAGTTAATACCTGAGGAGGATCTGTTACTAGCTGATGACACCTGCAGAGATTTACTGGGTTTGTCCACCATTCTAGGGACCTCTTAATTTCCCGGGTTAGACAAATTTTCTGTCTGACTGATTGTCTTTGCCACTGATTGAGAAAACCTTTCTGAAATACCCTCATCCTCCAATGTGCCCACTTCACTATTGGGACTGTTGAGGAGAGTGTTTCTAGGAGACTGAGGCAGCCTGATGCCGAAAGGTACTGCATCCTCAATACGTTTTGTAATTTGTTCAGTAGGGTTACCATTTCTGTTCGGGACGTTCCACTGTGTTTCTGTGGGGGTCCAGGATCGCCCCTGAAAATAGTATTCTTTGAGATGGTTCAAACTGACTTTTTTCCCAATTGATAAGCCTCCCGAACTCTTGCAACGTGTCTATTAGTGTTTGTCGGTGATTTAAAATAACCTGCAGGCCTTTTGCTGTTAGAAGAATGTCATCCAAGTAATGAAACGCTTGTAGACTTTTCCTGCGTAAAATTGCTATTATTGGGAGTAGAACCATGGCGAAAGTTCTGGTCGCTAGGCCAAATGGTAGGCATACGAATTGAAAATGCTTGTCTGCCACCGCAAACCTTAGGTACTTGTGTAGTTGTGCATGTACTGGAACGTGCAAATATGCATCCTTCAGATCGAGGGATTACATCCAATCGTTCTTTGTGAGGGCTTGTGTCACTGACTGCAAGGATTCTATTTTAAAACTCTGGACCAAGATTGACTTTTTGAGGTCTCTTAGGTCGGTCTAGTATGGGTCTTAAGTCGCCTGTCTTTTTTTGAATCAAGAAAAGTGGTGAATAGAAACCTTGCCCTTATTCTTGTACTGGCACTGGCTCTATCGCGCCCTTCTGAAGCAGCGTTTGTACATACTCGAATATTAGTTAAAGTTTCCGTTTGTCTTGAGGTAAACGTGTGGGGAAAAAATTAGGAATTATGGGGGGGGGTAGAAATTTCCAATGGTGTGCTGACTGGACCACCTCTGACACCCTAAGTTCCTTGATTTGATCCGTCCAGACACGAGCATAATTGCGTAGTCTGGCCCCCACTGTTCCTGTCTGGATAAGAAACCTTCAAAAGGGTTTCTGTTGTTCCGACGCTGAGCCTGATTTTGGCATCCGCGCTACCATTGATTGGGGTGTCTTTCCGCCTTTCTTGTACTCCTTGAGAGGTCTAAAGGGTCTAAATTCCCTTACTTTATTGGTGTATTGCTTTCTCCCTGGGAAGCGTCTCTGTCTTGTCTTTACATCCTGTAGGAGTAGCCCTGACTTGCCTCCCGTGACCTTTAGGCCGGGTTCACACCTATGCGAATTGGTTGCGGATTAAACCGCATCCAATACGCAGAACATTTCTAAATACATTGTTTTCAATGAGGCTGGTTCACATATGTGCGATGCATTCACACTACGCATTGCAGGAAATCCGTATGCGTTGTGGAGGCCTTGCGGTGCGGCTCAGGTGCGAATTCAGTCCCATTATCTTCTATGGGTACGCAGCTGATTCGCAGATGTGTTCAGTTCTCTTCAGGAATTTCTCTCATTCAGCTCAATACATTTCTCCCCCACTCTCCTCTCACTCAGAACTTCCCCCAGGTCTCCAAATTCGCAACAAAAACTGAGCTAATCTGCTGAACACTTCTCTTATCTGTCTGCAGAGATAAAAGAGCTGAAATTCTCACAGCACAAGTGTGAACCCAGCCTTAATATTGCTGTGTCCATCTTGTTTCCATACAGAGCAGTCCTGTTAAATGGAATGCGGAACCAATTCATTTTCAATGAGGTATCCGCTGTCCACGGTTTGAGCCATAGAGCTCTTCTTGCCATAACCAAAGATTGCATGGCGCTTGCTGAACAGCATAATGAGTCAAAGTCGCCCGACTGTATGATATTGTCTATTAACTCAAGGGATGTAGTCACTTCTACACCTGACTATATCTCTGCCTTTATGTACTCTGCCCATGCCGTGATGGCTTTTGCCAGTGATGTGAGTGCTAGGACTGGTCTGCATGCATTGCCTACAGCTAAGTGGGCTCTCTTCATGTCTTCATCCATCCTTCTGTCTAGAGGGTCCTTAAATGACACTGCTTCATTCATGGGAAGAGTTACTTGATGAGAAAGTCTCATGATTGCTGCATCTACCAGAGGAGGTGTTTCCAGATTATGCATATGTTCTGTCTTTAAGGTATACATATGAGTAAATCTATTGATTGGTGACACCTTCCTGTCCACCTTTTCCCATTCCTTTTGACCTTTACCTCTTTTATGAGAGGGAATGACAGCAGTGTTTTCTTTTACTGAGGATAATATTTTCTTGTTTTAGTGGGTTGAGCTACTTCTTCCTCCCACTGAAGTGCCTCTCTCACAGCTTTTACTAAAGGCTGTACTGCGGAGTATCTGAAACTTAGTTTTTTGTCTTCCTGTTGAGACTCTTCCCCAAAATCGGACCCTGAGGATGGGTCTCTTGCTCTTTGGGACGCATCTCGATCCTCGCTGGCCCCTTCATTTTTGCTAGTTGTTGGTTTTGAATCATGTATAGATTCTTTGACCGTTTGTTTAATTATCCGGATCATTTCAGCCTTCATCCGTTGCTGCCTCTCACATACAGGCTTTACATATAAACTTTCCTGTAAGGGCAACTCGTCCACATCCTACACAGAGATCATCTCTGGATTAGTCTCCATGCTGTGTATATTCTGCTCTGTGCCGGCTTTGATCGCGGGCCTTAGAGTGTGTTGCTGACCTCTCAGAACTTGAGGCATGTCTGTGTTGTGTCTCCTTGCTCTTGGAGGAGTAATGTAGTAATTGCAGCCAATCAGTATGTGCACACTTTAAAAAAAAAATGTCATACAGACATACCTACCTGCCCTCACCTTAAAATACGTGACTGGTCTCTAGAAGAGCTCATGATTCTGTAAATTTACAGAATCTTGGTTTAGTTCATTTGTGATAAAACTGCTACTTGAAACTTTCAGTTTGTATGTTTCCGACATTAGTCCAGGTTTGAGCACTGTAGCGCCTGACATTTCTTGCCGGTGCACTATCCTTAAGTTGCTCACTGCAACACAGGTTGTTTTGGTTATTTATCTTGTGAGCCCTTACTTCCTGAGATGCTCACTGCGTCCCACGTGACCTGAAGTTCCTCGGCCGTCATTTTGCTTCACTCAGAAGTCCATTTGTAGGCTTGTATGCCACCGAAAATCATATCTCCATCATCTTGCTGTACCCGGAAACCTTGCTGCCGCCATCTTGCAAGTGGGCAGCCCTTAGTAGGCTTGTTTGTTCGGGTTTTGCAGGGATGGCTCTTCCCAGACCAGATACCTGCTGGGGTGAGGTCTCCCCCATATAGTAATTCATGTCTGCCTTTACAGTGGGGAGCTTGGTCTTGCTTCTTAGCAGTAGCATAACCAGCTACAGTGAGGAAAAAAAAGAATACTGCAGGAAGAGGGGAGACCTACTTTTATAGTATAACCGGTCCTGAATTAGGCAGGGAGGCAGAGCCTTCCCATACATATATGCTGTCATGCTGTGTCAGGAAAAAAAAGGAAGAGTGTGTGTAAAATGTATGTATCATTCATTTTTGGGGATTTCAGGGTAGGGTGTGTTGTCGTTGTTGTGGCTGTAAACTAAAAAAAAATAAAAAAAAAATATTTAAAAATAAATTGAAATAATAATCATGTACTAAATCCCAATATTAAAAAATGTAAACACCATTTGCGCAATTTAGCATACTGTTCAGAACAATAATCATTTTAGTAAACTCACCTTCTGAGAAGCAGGGGGCTGTGTTAGGAGTCCTGCCTGTAATCTGTCTGGCTTTTATGCTGAATCTCTAAGTTTTTGTAACTGGGGAGTCACTGGACAGAAAAACAGTATTAATAGAACGTAAATCAGAATAAAGGAATGGGTTTTTTACTTGCATGTCTGTACTGTGTTAGAAACTGAGATAGTTTGGAAACATAAGGATCAGCATGACAGCCAGAGAACTAGCATTTCCAACAGGAGGGATAAGCAAAAGCAGCCTTCAAGTTTATCTTAAGATATACGTTTCCTGTTTCTCAATATTAAATAAACATAATAAAAAATACAAACTACACAGAAGTATTTTTCTGACTTTTCTGGATTCATGTGTAAATGGAGACATCTTGTGGTCATTTTTGTCATAACAACAGATATACTTGCTAGCCGACTGTCTCCTTACATGAAGTCTATGCTTATTAATTGGAAAATGTATGAAAAAAATGAATTTTATATCAATCCTTCCCTCATTAAAATAGCATTAGTGACATTAGTGACAAATATACAATGCTGTGAAAACTATTTGCCCCCTTTCTGATTTTTTGTTTTTTTTTAATTCTCACACTTGTCTCATGAAACAAATGTTATTATTACACAAAGATAACCTATATACAAAGTGCAGTTTTTAAATGATGGTTTAATTTATTAAGGCAAAAAGCTGTCCAAACCTGTCTGGCTTTATGTGCAGTGGCTTTGACCTTGGAACTCTCCCTTAGATGCCATAAAAGTAATTGCCCCCTAAACCTAATAACTGATGTGCCACCCTTGGCAGCAACAACTTCAATCAAGTGTTTGCGATAACTGGCAATAAGACTTCCACATTGCTGTGGAGCAATTTTGGCACACTCTTTTTGCAAAATTGTTTTAATTTAGCCACAGTGGAGGGTTTTCCAGCATGATATAGCATTTCAATTGGATTTAAGTCCAGGCTTTGACTAGGCCAGGGGTAAGCAACCTTGGCTCTCCAGCTGTGGTGAAACTACAAATCCCATCATGCCTCTGCCTCTAGGAGTCATGCCTGTGATTGTCAGGGTCTTGCAATGTCTCATGGGACTTGTAGTTGCAAAACAGCTGGACAGCCAAGGTTCCCTACCCCTGGACTAGGCCATTACAAAACCTAAAATTTGTTTTGTTTGAACCATTTGGAAGTGGACTTTCTGTTGTGTTGCGGATCATTGTCCTGCTGCATAACACTAGTGAGCTTGAGCTTGAGGTCACAAACTGATGGCCGGACATTCTCCTTTAGTAATTTCTAGTAGAGATCAGAATTCATGGTTCCATCAACTATGATAAGTTGTCCAGGTCCCGAAGCTGCTAAGCAGCCCTAGACCATCATGCTACCACCATCATGTCTGACTGTCTGTTGGTATGATGTTCTTGTTATGAAATGCTGTATTGGTTTTATGCCAGATGTAACGAGATGCACACCTTCCAAAAAGTAACATTTTTGTCTCATCAGTTCACAGAATATTTGCCTAAAAGTCTTGGGGATAATCAAGATTTTTTTAGGTAAGCAGTGGCTTTGGCCTTGGAACTCTCCCATAGATGCCATTTTTTCCAGGTCTCTTTCTTTTTGTTGAATCATGAACACTGATCTTACCTGATTCAAGTGAGGCCTGTAGTTCTTTAGATGTGGTTCTGTGTTCTTTTATGACCTCCTGAAAGAGTCGTCATCATGCTCTTAGAATAATTTTAATAGGCCGGCCACTCCTGGGAGGGTTCACCACTGTTCCAGGTTATCTACAATTGTGAATAATGGGTCTCTCGTGGTTCATTGGAGTTCTAAAGCTTTAGAAATGGCTTAGAAACCCTTCCTAGACCGAGACATGTACATTACTTTGTTTCTAATCTGCATTTTTTTAGATTGTGGCTTTTTGTGATCTGTTAGCGTGCTTCACCTTGTCAGACAGCTTCTATTTATCTGATTTCTTGATTCAACAGGCAGTAATCAGGCCTGGGTGTGGCAAGTGAAATTTAACTCAGCATTCCAAAAAATTTGGGTTAATCACAGTTCGTTCATGATTCAGCATGGAATGGGGCAATTATAGCACTGTAAATTTTTATACTTTAGCTAAGCAGCAAATAATGGAAACTTTTACCTAATGGAAGACTGTTTATGCTTTAAAGACATCAGAAAGACAAGCAAAGCTACCGAGGTTTTTTTTTTTTATCAAATTAATTTGACAAATGTGTAATTTCTTTATTCATTTAAAATATTACAAAAGTTAAATACTGTCCAAACAAAATCCATGTGGTATTTACACTATAGCTCACTGAACAATAAAAATAAAAGTGAACCTAGTATATGCTCCCTTTCTGCATGGGATTGTCTAGAAAACATTGCATTAACTGACATTTAAATTGCAGTATGGTTGGTAAGATCATTTACACATATTGTTAATTATAGTTTAAAAAAGTGATGGCTCTTAAGTATTGTAAGAAGTACAACAAAAATGTCACTACTACTTTCTGACAGCAGGTGGCAGTAAAGTACTAAGAGATTAATAAAAAATACCAGCTTTTTATTACCATAAATGCTTTTTTTAGGAGACCCCAGACATTTTGAATAATATAAATATATGCAGATTTGGTAGTAAGGGAAAGTAAATATAATAAAACTAGAATAATTAAATAGTTTTCATGTTCTTCCAAGTGATGACTGTATCTGTATGTTATGATCACATAGCTTATTAATATGTATTATTACTAAAGTATATTTTATGACATTATTTACATGTTTATAATGCAATAAATACAATGCAATGCTTTGTAAGAAGCTGATCCTTTTGATATTAATATATATATTCCTTAAAATGGAACTCCACTCCTGTTTGCAGCTCTGGTCTCCTTCCTGTAGCAGTGGGCAGGTCCAGAATGCTGCAGAGACCAGTACCATAATAATGTGAAATCCACTATTTTAAAGTGCAGGCCAGCTTGTTGATGTGCCATTTGAGGTGTGGATCCATGCTAGCCCGGGTTCACAAGAAGTAGGATGAATGTTGTTCAGGGTCTTTCAACCCAGAAGACAAAGTCAGTAGACCTCAAAGAGAATGTTTTGCATGAAATAGCAAAAGAAAGCAGATGAGTATTGCATTGAGAGCGCCTCCTTTTTATTTTTAAACAAAGTGGGCAATTTAATTGTTAATTTTTTAATCTAAACTGGATACCTTCTTTAGAGAACAGTAAACATGAGATGTTATAGAATAGTGGGCAGCTACAATGATATTGACATCAATTCACTAAGATCGCTAGTTATTAAATTTTCTCATCAGAATGTTCAGTTTACATACAGTGACAGTATGAGGCCCTGACACAGTGTAGGCCCGTATGCAGAGTGTGATGGTCTGGAGTATCTATTATGACAAGAGATAACAGTTTTTACAGCTTTTTTCAGATTTTGGTATTCCCAGATTGGGCGCCATAGTTTGGAGATTTTGAATTGTCTTGGAAGGGAAGACCGAGTGTCCAGGTCTTGTGGAAAACCGGAATGCTAGGAGTACAGGTGCACACAGCCCTTATAATAGTTCAGGGTTCCAGCCAGGAGAGCTGAGAGTTTCAATTTGAGGACCGATGTGTGTTCCTCTCTGGAGACAGAGGCGCACCGCTCAAGAAACAGCACTTCATGTTGGAGGGATTCCCTGTCCTTTAGGCTGAGAGAGTTGGGACAGTTGAAAGAGTCTGGATGGCTCAGAGAGTCTGGGAGAGCTGAGGATAGGAGAGTACAGGACTGAAGAAATCTGGAACTTTGAGGCCTCGTACACACGGACGGACATATCCGATGCAAACGGTCCTCGGACCGTTTGCATCGGATATGTCCGCCGGGCTATTTTGGTCCGATGGCGTGTACACACCATCGGATCAAAATCCCCGCCGGCAGACAGCGCGGTGACGTGGCGGTGACGTTGACGCCGCCACGTCACCGCACCAGGAAGTAAACAACTTCCATGCATACGTCGCATCCATACGACGCTTGCGCGGGTGGATATGTCCGCTGGTGAGTTTACTGACCAGCGGACATATCCGACGGACATGTGTCCGGCGGAAAAGTTTCAAAGCATGCTTTGGAAATTTTCCACTGGAGAAAACAGTCCAAATCCGTCCGTTTGCCCCCACAGACGAGCGGATTTTTCGGCTGCAATGGTCCGTCGGACCATTTCCAGAGGAAAAATTCCATTGTGTGTACGAGGCCTAAGAATAGTGAGAGAGCCTGGGCTGTCCAGAGAACCCCTATTGAAAAGCCAGGAAGGAGCCTGTACAGGGAGCTGCAACTACAGGCTGAGTAAGCCAGGAAAAGCCTGGGTGGGATGTTCTGAGACACAAAAGCAGCGGTGCTGCTGAAGAGGGAGCCAGATGGCTTGGCTTATTCTGCTACCTGTTTCACTATGCAAAACGGAAACCCCTGTTTTCAAACCTGCTGTGAAAAACTTTGTTTTGACTTCTGTTTATATAAAAGTGGACTGACAAGTCCTAAAACCACAGTTCAGGCTGGCTTGTAGGCTTTCTTTTTTATTTATTTTTAAATGCCTTACCACCACTGTGCAGTTCGTTTTGCACAAAGTGGCCCCGATCCTCAACTTTTGTGGTCCCCCGGCGATTCTCACGGCTCATCCCTGCATTGTATAACCCCCTAGGATAAGCATTCTCCTGGGGGGTTACCTTGCGGGCGCGCTCCCGAGTCTAGAATTCTGCGAATCTAGGACTTGGCCCCGCTCCCCAGTGCCCGTGTCATTGGATTTGATTGACAGCAGCAGAGCTCTTTCTGTTCATTATTTTTTTTTTTTCAGCTTCAGAGATGGAGGTTGGGGACACAGTCACAGATTGAAGAAAAAATATTCCTGCATTGGTGGTGTCACGTGAATGAAAGCTGTCCTTGTGTGTTTTGTGTGACTGAAAGGAAAAATGTGCCTGTGTTGGTGGTGTCAATAGAAGGTAAAACATGCCCCTGCGTCTTCCTGTTCCAGTGACACCTGTATACTTGTTTCTTGTCCTGCATATTTCACTTTGCACTTTTCCCCAGAGCTTAGTGAATGTGGTACAATTTTACTTTGCAAAGAATACCTAATCCCATGCTAAGAGAATATAAAAACATTAAATTTTTACTTGCACATTATTGGATAATGTAAGTCAACAGAACTTCATCTTATTCACTAAGCTCTGCCAAAAATGGTACTTGCAAAGTGCAACCTCCCTTGCAAATTGATCAGTCTATTTGCCTTTAGTAAATCAACCCCGTAGGTAAATCAACGACCTAGAAACTCGTCGGGCGAAACACATAGTTTTCCCCGTCGAGTTCCTTGTTTGGCAGTCAAAAAAGTCGTCGAGCCAAATTTTCCCATTGCCCATCGAGAAAATAGAGAACATGCTCTCTTTTTGGCTCGACGAGTTCCTCGACGGGTTTCTCGGCGAAAAGTGTACACACGACCGGTTTCCTCGGCAGAATACGTCTCCCATCGAGTTCCTTGCTGAATTCTGCCGAGGAAACCGGTTGTGTGTACGCCGCCTTAAAGTTATGTTTCTTGCTTGGTGAAAACCAACACTTCTATCTCAGTGCTCTCAGGGCACCAAGGTCTTCTTACTTTTTTTCTGCAGTTCTTATAAGTTCTTATAAATCGACCCTGGCTTTCTTTTGGAATGCATTGGTCATGTATTTTGTGCAATATCTACATCTACCAGTAGATGGCAGTGTTTATAGGTGCATCTATGACTATACTCATCTAGGTCTTCTTCCTGAAGTTTCCCTTTTATGTTTAGTTAAAGGATCACTAAAGGAACTTTTTTTTTTAGCTAAATAGCTTCCTTTACCTTAATGCAGTGCTGTTTTCATGTTCTCATTGTTCGTTTTTTTTGCTTTGAAGTAGCTGTAATACTTCTCTGATCTCCACACTTCCTGGTTGTCTGGCTCCTCATGAAAAAACTCATGGTAGATTTTCACTGTGGTCTAAGCTGTGTGTCTAAAACTCCTCAGAACCAAATCAGATTAATTTTAAAAACAAAACACTGCCCTGGATTTGTTTGTTTTTGTTCTGTGTGTCTTCTCTACTTCACAAAAACATGAAATCATTTTAAAAACGAAAGTGAAACTAGAGGCACATTATATGATTGATTTTTATCTATTTTTAATCATTTTTAAAAGGAATCAGTTAACTTTCATGTCTCTGTACCCTGTAAACAGTCATTTCAGCAAAACATTTTTTTTCCTTTAGTGACCCTTTAAGCAAAGCCCATGTGGACTTGCATTGTCTGTCTGTCTGTTCTGTAGGGCAATATACAACATTTTTAACAGGTTATGGGCCCAAGCATAGCCCAGACGCCTAGTCATAGCCTAGTCATAGCCAGCTACAGCAAGCACGTGCAAGATACAGCAACAGAATGAAGACTGCAAAAGACTATGGGAAATGGCCAGCAGACAGCTGCAACAAAGATTTCATTTGCAAATCTGACAAACCAGAGCTGCCAATCTTGGAAATTCAAGATGAAAATGCTGCTATAGAGAAAAGGTACATGGAAATGTATAAATTAAGGCTAGAACACTCTTCAGATGAGTGAATAGAAAAAGACCAAAAAGCTTGGAGCACAATCTCCCTTAGCATAGAAGATGATCAAATCATACATACAATATATGCAAGTGTCAAACTGCTAAAGAAATGTGGGAAGTATTACAATAGGTGCACTAAAGAGCTAATCTCAGCAATAAACTGTATTTGATTAGAAAGCTACACCAAACTACGCTGATGAAAGGCCAGGATATGCAGAATTACACCTTCAAAATGGTTAAATGCCTGAGAGGTATAGGAGAAGAAATAAAAGATTTTAATGTCGCAGCACTATTACTAAGCAGCTTACCAGAAAGTAAAAAAAAAAAAAACATAAAGCATGAATAATGATGGTGCTTCTGTCACAGAGTTTGCTTTAACCACTTACCTACTGTGCACCTACACCCCCTTCCTGCCCAGACAAAATATAAGCTTCCGGCACTGCGTCGCTTTAACTGACAATTGCGCGGTCGTACGACGTGGCTCCCAAACAAAATTGGCGTCCTTTTTTTCCCACAAATAGAGCTTTCTTTTGGTGGTATTTGATCACCTCTGCGGTTTTTATTTTTTGCGCTATAAACAAAAATAGAGCAACAATTTTTAAAAAAATGCTATATTTTTTCCTTTTTGCTATAATAAATAACCCAAAAAATATATAAAAAAAATATTTTTTCCCTCAGTTTAGGCCGTTACGTATTCTTCTACATATTTTTGGTAAAAAAAAAATGCAATAATCGTTTATCGATTGGTTTGCGCAAAATTTATAGCGTTTACAAAATAGGGGATAGTTTATGGCATTTTTTTTCTTTTTTTTTTTACTATTAATGGCGGCGATCTGCGATTTTTTTATTGGGACTGCGACGTTATGGCGGACATTTCGGACACTTTTCTGACATTTTTGGAACCATTTACATTTATACAGTGAAAAATGCTATAAATATGCATTGATTACTGTATAAATGTGACTGGCAGTGAAGGGGTTAACCACTAGGGGGCGGGGAAGGGGTTAAATGTGTGTCCTATGAGTGTTCTAACTGTAGGGGGAGGGGGGGTGACTGGGGGAGGTGACCGATTGTGTCCCTATGTACAAGGGACACAATCGATCTCCTCTCTCCCTGACAGGGACGTGCAGCTCTGTGTTTACACACAGAGCTGCACGTCCCAGCTCAGTTACTGAGCAATCGCGTGTGCCCGGCGGCGATCGTTGCCGCCGGGCACTCGCACGGGATCCCCGCAGATGGCCGTGGCTTTAAAGGGACATCACGTCATATGACGTGATGTCAGAACAATGGAGTCGTCTGCCCGCCGTCATTTGACGGTGGGCAGATGACAAGTGGTTAAAGAAGAAGAATTGGAATAAAACAGTAACATGCAACAAACATGTGGTTGTTTTGTGTGCAAGAAACAAGGTAATTTTGAAGCAGATTTAAGAATTTAGAAAGCTATAATGTAAAAACAAACTGTATGTACTGTATATAATGTAAAAACAAACACAAAGGTATTTGACAAAACCTCCTACTACAAACAGATTTATAGAACTGTGATCCAAAATGGGACTAATATAAGGAGTAGTTGTTGAGTGGGGGTGCTGGAATACATTGCTCATGTATTTTGTGCCACAACTACATCAACAAGTAGATGGCACTGTTTATAGTTTTTTTTTTAGCTATATCTATGGCTATACTCTATGGCCCAGATTCACGCAGCACTTACGCCGACGTGTCTCGAGATACGCCGTCGTAAGTACAAATGTGCGCCGTCGTATCTTTGCGCCGATTCCCAAAGCTAGATACGTAGAACAATAAGGCTTTAGCCGGCCAACGTAACTTGCCTATACCGGCGTATCATGGGCGCATAGTTACGCTGGACGCATCTGGCGTTCCCATTTTAAATATGCAAATGAGTAAGATATGCCGATTCATGAACGTACTTTCGTCCGGCGCATGTTTAAAGCGATTTGCGTAAGGGTTACGTCCGGCATAAAGTTATTCCTCATATAGGAGGCGCAACCCATGCACAGGTATGGACCAGGGAACGAACGTCGTCGATTTTTACGCCGTTTACGTAGTACGTGAATAGGGCTGTGCGTAGGTTACGTTCACGTCGTAGGCAGTGTTTTGACGTATTTTAGGCAGTTATTTTGACGTGACTGTGAGCATCCGCACTGGGATGCGTCCAAGATTCGTTTTTAGTACTTGTTTGAAGCTCAGCCCATCATTTGCATGGGGACTGTGTACTGTCTGTATCAGTGCTTTAAGTGGGCCAAAAGAGGTGCCGGTACTCTATTAGGCGCCGGTGCCCAAACCCCCCCCCCCCCCGGCGCTAGCGCATGACCACATACGCCCAATAACAGGGCACCATGCCATCAAATACAGCCACTGTGTCATCAATTGTCACCACTGTGCCGTGCCATCAAACGCAGCCACTGTGTCATGCCATCAAATGCAGCCACTGTACCATCAATTGTCACCACTGTGCCATGCCAACAAACGCAACCACTGTGCCATCAATTGTCACTACTGTGCCACGCCAAACGCAACCACTGTGCCATGCCATCAAATGCAGCCACTGTGCCATCAATTGTCACCACTGTGCCATGCCAACAAACGCAACCACTGTGCCATGCCATCAAATGCAGTCACTGTACCATGCCAATTGTCACCACTGTGCCACCAATTGTCACTGTCCAGACATCTATCCACCTCGGAGCTTTATATTATAACCTGCTGGGACTTGTAGTTCTCCATCGTCTCCTGGGGCTCAGGTGCATGCGATCCACCATCTTTGTTCAGTTTTTCTTACTGCTGGGACTTGTAGTCCCATAGATGGTGGATCGCATGCACCTGAGCCCCAGGAGATGGAGAACTACAAGTCCCAGCAGGTTATAATATAAGGCTCTGAGATGGATGGGTGTCCGGACATCCATCCACCTCGGAGCCTTATATTATAACCTGCTGGGACTTGTAGTTCTCCATCTTCTCCTGGGGCTCAGGTGCATGCAATCCACACCCATCCACCTCAGAGCCTTATTGTATGTATAACCTGCTGGGACTTGTAGTTCTCCAATCTCCATGAGCCCCAAGAGAAGATGGAGAACTACAAGTCCCAGCAGTCTTACTAAAATGACAGGCTCTGAGGTGGATAGGTGGGGATCAGGCAGTGCACCCCTTTAGATTTACACCGACCCCCCCCTTCTCTCTCTCCCCTGTGGTACAGGAGAGTGTTTTGCTTACCTTGCTGGAGATGGAGAAACTTGCCGCCGCCGCGCTGTAAACACTTGTTCCAACTTCCAGGCCAATCAGCGCAGCACAGAGGTACAGCGCCTCCCACACCACCGCCCGCCAAACTCCTGCGCCGTTATCTGTTTTTTTTAGCCCTTCTGCCTAGTTGGCTGGTGTTTCCCGCCACTCCCACATCAAGGGAGACAGACAGTTCCACCAGCCAACCAGGCGGAAGAGCTGAAAAAAAAAACTTGCGCGCCGCCGCCGGGTGTACCAAGATGGCCGATAGCTCCAGAGCTAGGCCAAAGCCGCGGCCTTTCCTAAGGCGGCGGCGCATTCCGCGGACGCCAGGATTTTGCCCCCTGCAATTTTTCGCCCGGTGCAGGAGCCCCCCCCCCCCCCCCCCGCGCTACGCCAGTGCGTTCCGGTACGGAAAACCCACGTACTGGGCGCACAGAGAGGTGCTGGTACTCTCCAGGGCCATTTTTGGAAGTGGCGGTACTGAGTACCGCCGCGTTCCGGCCCACTTAAAGCACTGGTCTGTATGTTCTGAAAGGCTATATACAGAATTTTTGAGACGGTTGATATGGCTCTGCCAATGGTTCTCCATTGCCAGAGATGTGCTGTGTTTATTCCATACTGAAAAAGATTGACAAATTCTGAATGCAAAAGCCCTTGACCCGTACATAATTTAGAGAATTCATTTTCCACCTTCTTCTCAAGGATGAAACATCCATTTAAGTTCCAAAACATTACATTTCTATTCCAACACATTCCAGCAAATGTGGAGCTAAAATGCAAGAAGAATGCAAGTGCCTTGATGAGAAAGGAACTATGACGTTAACACAATAATTATCATTATCATTATTAAGGTTCAGTGTGCTCAGTATTGTTTTTCATATAAACGATGCAGTACATGTAAGTTTGCATACCAAGTGTTATTTTTCAGATGTCCTTGGTATTTAAAGATTTACGACCTGGCAACATTTTAAACAGCCAATGTGCCACAGTATATTTGTTATGTTTTTTCAGTGCTTTCTGAATAATAAACCAAGTTCTCAGTGACATTGTCACTGAACTTTTGCTTCAAAAAAACAAAAAGATATATTAGTTGTCATTGAAAACCTAGATGCACTTTTGTGCTGGTGGCTGAGTTGTTTTTCATAATGATTAACACAGTGATTCATGAACAACCGATAACATGAGTTATGAGAATAATGTCCTAGCACGTAAATTTATATGTATGGCTTTTACGACACTTGTTCAATGTTATAGGTGACTTAAAGTGCAATTGTGTAGCTGAAGAAAATAATATACAGTAGAAGAAGCAGATATGGTTTGAACGCTCTGTTTTATTTATTTAACTTCATAATGGATAGGTGAAACCATATACAATCTCTCTCTCTCTATATATATATATATATATATATATATATATATATATATATATATATATATATAGTACAGACCAAAAGTTTGGACACACTTTCTCATTCAAAGAGTTTTCTTTATTTTCATGACTATGAAAATTGTAGATTCACACTGAAGGCATCAAAACTATGAATTAACACATGTGGAATTACTGTATATACATAACCAAAAAGTGTGAAACAACTGGAAATATATGTCATATTCTAGGTTCTTCAAAGTAGCCACCTTTTGCAGCAGACACATCTCTAGAACAACTGTTAAGAGGAGACAGTGTGAATCAGGCCTTCATGCTAGAATATCTGCTAGGAAACCACTGCTAAAGAAAGGCAACAAGCAGAAGAGACTTGTTTGGGCTAAAGAACACAAGGAGTGGACATTAGACCAGTGGAAATCTGTGCTTTGGTCTGATGAGTCCAAACTTGAGATCTTTGGTTCCAACCACTGAGTCTTTGTGCAACGCAGAAAAGGTGAACGGATGGACTCTACATGCCTGGTTCCCACCGTGAAGCATGGAGGAGGAGGTGTGATGGTGTGGGGGTGCTTTGCTGGTGACACTGTTGGGGATTGTTTTTTAAATTGAAGGCATACTTAACCAGCATGGCTACCACAGCATCTTGCAGCGGCATGCTTTTCCATCTGGTTTGCGTTTAGTTGGACCATCATTTATTTTTCAACAGGACAATGACCCCAAACACACCTCCAGGCTGTGTAAGGGCTATTTGACCAAGAAGGAGAGTGATAGGGGGCTGCACCAGATCACCTGGCCTCAACAGTCACCGGACCTGAACCCAATGGAGATGGTTTGAGGTGAGCTGGACCGCAGAGTGAAGGCAAAAGGGCCAACACGTGCTAAGCATCTCTGGGAACTCCTTTAAGACTGTTGGAAGACCATTTCAGGTGACCACTTCTTGAAGCTCATCAAGAGAATGCCAAGAGTGTGCAAAGCAGTAATCAAAGCAAAAGGTGGCTACTTTGAAGAACCTAGAATATGACATATTTTCAAGATTTAACGTTATACTAAAGACTGCTTTTTTTGTTAAAAAATAACAAACATGCTATACTTGCCTGTTCTGTGTAATATTTTTGCACAGAGCAGCCCAGATCCTCTTCTCCGGTCCCTCTTCGGTGCTCCCAGCCCCTCCCTCCTGGTGGGTGCCCCTACAGCAAACAGCTTGTGTGTTCATTCAGACAAAGCCCCCCCTTTCTCTCCACATTGGCTGACTGACTTTGATTGACAGCAGTGGGAACCAATGAGCCAATGAGGAGGGGAGTCCCGGGCAGCAGAGACTCTCCTGAAACATCGTTAGATCCAAATGGACCTCAGGTAAGTATTAGAGGAGCTGAGGTGGGCTGCTGTACACAGAAGGTTTTTTATTAATCTTATCAATTTTATCTTTGCAATCACTTTAATTCCAGCTTGTGTGTTCATTCAGACAAAGCTCCCCCTTTGATTGACAGCAGTGGGAACCAATGAGCCAATGAGGGGGGCATTCCCGGGTAGCAGAGACTTTCCTGAAACATCGTTAGATCCGAATGGACCTTAGGTAAGTATTAGAGGAGCTGAGGGGGGCTGCTGTACACAGAAGGTTTTTTATTATTCTTATCAATTTTATCTTTGCAATCACTTTAATTCCTGTTTGGGGGCAAATAATATAGTGGATTCCCTGGAGGGGGTTAAAAAATGAGATTTGGCTTCTGTGCTCAACTGATGATGTGGCATCATTCCTTTTTGGGCTGAGGGATGAGGGGGTGTTTGCAGTGTTGCTAACCATCAGTATTTTTACTGCCAGACAATAAAAAAAATAGGCACAAAAGGTTGCCAGTAAAAAATATGGCTGTGGTATATGGCCAGATGCCATCACCTATAGCTGGATGTTTAGTCAGTAAATTAAATTCTGCTAGATCCCTTCATGCTGACCCTTTTTGCAGGTGTAGCAATGTAAAACATTAAAAATAAATGTATATATTGTTTAAAATCCAGTAATACATTGTCTCACCCTGCTCTGTACATGTTCAGTTGTTTTCTATTTTTGGTACTATGCCAAAAATGTGAAGGCCATTCTTCTGACAGCCTACAGATTTATTGCAGAAGAAACAGGACCAAACTTGGAGGCAATTGGTAGCACACACCAATTTGGTAGCATAATTAATGTTCCTTGCAAAAGAACATTATTTTTTATCAAGTAGTTATGGGTAAAGTTCCGCTTTATCATTACTGTCTTATTTACCGTATCCCAAATGAGGAGAAGAATGTATTTAATATAGTTGCTGTCTACCTGTCACCAACTTCCCCATATCATCTTTTATGGGGACCAGTATGTTCTGATCTCACCTGTTCACTTTTATTTTACAGTATTTGCAAAGATTGTAACAATGTTTGTCTCGTAATCTATTTTAGCTGACCTGATTCCACTCTTGCATTTCTTATTGCACTCTTTGTACTTTTGGAATGCTGATGATGATCCCTCTGGCTAATTTTTATTACAGGGTTATTTTTGTCTCATTAATATGCTTTTTATAATATTATTTAGCCATCCAGGTTTAACATTTGTTATTTTATAAATGTTTCTTAGTGGAATGGATTGACAAATGCTATTGTTTAATTTGTCTGTACAGTAATCCCACTTTTCTTCAGTGTTTTTTGTTGCAAAAATGTGATCCCATTTAGTGTTATGTAGTTTGGAGAGCAGCTTATTAAAGTTGGTTCTTTTAAAATGTTGTGTTCTTGTCCTGCTCTTCTGTTAGGGGGTCTATGGTATACACCCACAATTATGGTATGTAACGGAATGACCCGTGACAGACTGAGATTCTCCTATGTCTAGGGTCACCTTATGTCCACTAGGGCCATAGGGTGACAAAGAAATTATATCATATATTACATGTGATGGGACATTAATAATAATTAATATTGCAGTTTAACAAAACAGTGTCTCATCCCTCTGTATAATAGGCTTTTTGAAATGCTAAGTGAAGCTGGGCTTGTGAAATACCTTTCATTCTGTTGGAAAGGTGCTAATTGCATCGGGGCCTGAAAGACCTTTTGATTGTGCGATTCATTGTGTTTAAAACAATGTGTTAAAGTCTACATTCAGATGTACTGAATTAGCATGTCAATTATGTTTAGGAATGTATTGATGCCCAGGTGTCAGAGACAGTACGTCTGTCTAGATTATGTGGATTGAGGTCAAGGCATTGTGTAATTGTAGTTTGGAATGTGACAGATCTGTCACTATCGGTGCCAAAATGTCTGCTAGATAATTAGCCCCAGTGTGAATAGGGGGGTGGAGATGGCATTGTCCTGTGATTGGCTGTAACATCTTGTACTGTATAAAAAAAGCTGAGAAGAAACCAATAAAGTGTTCATACATTTGGAAACCAGAAGATAGAGCAGTCAGTCTCATTTTCTGGGGAATTGATATAGATCGTGTATGTAGTATTGTCGGATTGTGTCGGATAAGCTTGTCGTGGTTGGATGGAAGGTCATAAACGGTGGTGACCGTTACATTTTCTCTCCCCTTTTGGTGGGAGACAGACACAGGAGTGAACCCCAAATGGGTTGACTCCTAAAGTCAGTCAGTAGTTCCAGTCCTCCAATGCTGGTATCCATACTGTACCCCAAATAAATGGCTCCAAACTGAGCATTACTCACCCCGCCAACCTCTGCCTCTCTCAGAAAACACGCCTGCCGCTGGGGAGATGCCTGGACTGGCCCTTCTCCCTGGAGTCCTTTCAGCCGCTGGAGAGAAGGCAGGGTGGCTGGGCTCAGTCCATCATGCTGTTGGGGGTCTGGGCCAACTGCCCCCCCTTCCTGGGGTATACCAGTGGAGACTGCAGTCCCATCCACTGGTGCCAGGTGAAAACCCCCCGGTGCTTGCAAAGCAAAGCTGACATCCTCCGGTTTCAGGGCCGCACCATTTTCTGGGGTTGTGTCAGTGGAGACTACAGTCCCATCCACTACCACAGGGACTCCCTCTTCTGTTAGTGAGGAGCAGAGGCCCATGACACTCTGCTCTGTTGCCAGCTCTTCCGCTGGGTTGCTGTAAGTGGAGACCACATTCCCATCCACTACCACAGGGTCCCCCTCTTCCGTTAGTGGAGAGCAGAGGTCCGTGACACTCTTTTTCTGTTGCCAGCTCTTCCGCTGGGTGGCTGTGAGTGGAGACCACAGTCCCATCCACTACCACAGGGTCCCCTCTTCTGTTAGTGAGAAGCAGGGGTCCGTGACCCTCTGTTCCGTTGCCAGCTCTTCCGCTGGGTTGCTGTGAGTGGAGACCACAGCCCCATCCACTACCACAGGGACCCCCGTTTCCGTTAGTGGAGAGCAGAGGTCCATGACCCTCTGTTCTGTTGCCAGCTCTTCCGCTGGGTTGCTGTGAGTGGAGACCACAGTCCCATCCACTACCACAGGGTCCCCCTCTTCTGTTAGTGAGGAGCAGAGGCCTGGGGCACCCTGCTCTGTTGCCAGTGATTCAGCTGGGGGTAAAAGCTTTACCACCTCAGCTTGTTGCTGGAGAGAGGGGCCAACCGCCCCCGGCTCTCTGGAACTCCACGCCATCCGCTTCGGCTTTAGGAATGGCAATCTCCATATTTTCCATTGCCGATTCATCAGCCAGGATTTCACCATTGTCATCTGACCTTTCCTCATAGTCCCAGGCAATGGGAGCCCCACCCTGCTGCTGAGCTACCTCCAGCTCCCATTCCCGAATGACCAGAAATTCCAAATCTTCCTGTAACCAGTGGCCTTCCGAGATATTCAATTTTTCCTCTCTGTGCTCCATTATGTCCTTCAAGCGCCACTCCCAATCGTCCCCAAAGTCGGGATCACTGGACATCCTCCAATACAACAATCCCAGGCCATCATAGTCATAGCCTTCTGTGGGGCTGTCATCCTCTGACCACAGGCACTCTTGGGCTCCATACCACCGGAGGGCTCTGTAGCTCTTATCTAGCTGCATCTCTGCCCGGATCAGCTTGCTTAACTCCGCTATCCACTCCTGCTTCGGTTTTTCCCCCAACAACGGCATTCGTACGTCATACTGCGGCCAGTACCTTGCATAGATGGAGGGCAGGACCTTTACTTGGAGTTGCTGCTCCAGAGCTAGCGCTTCCTTCCAGAGTTGGCATCCGACCATCCCAGGAGGACCTCCTCTGATACTGGTCCTCTGTGCTGTATCCGCATCTCTTGTAACCTACTTTGGAATTCCTCTTCCATGGAGACTGGTATCTGCACCTCTCCTCTCTCATCAGTTGGTGCTGCTGTGACTTCAGCTGCTGCAGCACTTCTTCGCTGTAGCAAGGTGGAATTTACAGCGGCTATAACTCGGTCCCTGATCTCCGGTGGAGGGTTAGGACCATAATGTGCCAGTCTTATGTTAACAGCCCGATCAAAACTTGCTTCTTCGGGTGTCCGGTCTGTTACGGCGGGCCTTTTAGCTCTATCCATTTCGACCAGTTCTGCAATAATGTCCCTTTTCTTACGGTTGCTGGCCGGTCTGCCCTGGCTCTCCAGTAAGTCCTTGAGGGAAGAGAGCTTCATCCGTTCATACACCGTCTTAATTGTCCTGTGTCCTTGTAGCTGTCCTTCTGAAGATGGAATCATCCCACTGCTATGCCACCAAATGTAACGGTCACCACCGTTTGCGACCTTCCATCCAACCACGACAAGCTTATCCGACACACTTCGACAATACTGCATACACGACCCATATCAATTCCCCAGAAAATGAGACTGACTGCTCTATCTTCTGGTTTCCAAATGTATGAACACTTTATTGGTTTCTTCTCAGCTTTTTTTATACAGTACAAGATGTTACAGCCAATCACAGGACAATGCCATCTCCACCCCCCTATTCACACTGGGGATAATTATCTAGCAGACATTTCAGCACCGATACTGACAGATCTGTCACATTCCAAACTACAATTACACAATGCCTTGACCTCAATCCACATTATCTAGACAGACGTACTGTCTCTGGAACCTGGGCATCAATATATTCCTAAACATAATTGACATGCTAATTCAGTACATCTGAATGGAGACTTTAACACATTGTTTTAAACACAATGAATCACACAATCAAATGGTCGTTCAGGCCCGATGCAATTAACACCTTTCCAACAGCATGAAAGGTATTTCACAAGCCTGGCTTCACTTAGCATTTCAAAAAGCCTATTATACAGAGGGATGAGTCACTGTCTTGTTAACCTGCAATATGAATTATTATTAATGTCCCATATCATGTAATATATGATATAATTTCTTTGTCACCCTATGGCCCTAGTGGACATATGGTGACCCTAGACATAGGAGAATCTCAGTCTGTCACGGGTCATTCCGTTACATGTGTGAAGCTCCAGCCACAAAGACTCCACCTCCTCACCAGCCACATTAGCAATGCTATCCCTGATATTCACTATCAATTGATGTCCTCTTGCGCTGTATACCTTCCTCTGACCCCCCTCCCCCCACACACACACATCCTAGTTTAGAAGTCCCTCCAACCCTATTGTCTCCCATAAGACTTGCACCCTAACCATTTAAGTGCAGTACGTCTCTGCTGTAGAGCCGGTAACCAACCACAAAACCACCCATCTTACGCTCAGACATTTGTTTAGCTCTCTAAGCTCATGCTGCTTCTCTGATGGGGCTGCTTACCTGAAAGAGATCCAGGTGTCAAGTCTGCTAAGGAGGATTGTCTCTGCTGTTTCAACCATAGGAAGGGTCTGTGGCAGAGACTTATTTTCCCAAGTTCCGAGTGACATTCTGGCTGCCGTGTTTGTGAGAGAGGCCTGTCCAGGTGCACTAAACCCACTCAGGCTGGAGTGGTGAAAAAGAAAGTATTGTTGGAAGCAGGACTGTCTCCCTATTGCTCACACCTGAATCGCCTATCTCCACTTTCGCTAAACCTCTATTCTTTACCAAGTTTTATTGTTTTTACCTGGATGGGTAATAAAGAGCACAGAAAAGACACCTCTCATGTGGACATTCCGTTACTACAACTTCCACCAAATACCCCTAGACGGTCGGAGGAACACAAGGTAACATGCCACCCAAAACAAACCAGCAGCTGGGGGTAGTGCTACACACATGTATGCTGATAGATAGATGAAGGCCAGATGACTGAAGGGAGCCCAACCCTCCTTAAAGGAGCAGGGGCACACTAAACACCCAACACATAGAAGAAAATAGTTCTATGTAAAGTCTCACTGCAGTGGTGATATAATATAACTATGTATATAAAACTGTGCATCAAAACATATTTCCTTAATGGTGACTTTTGAGGAGGTAAATGATTATCCTGGAATGTGCTCTTCAGCGTGGTGGCACCTGTGCTCCCCCCTGTGAGATCCCCACTCACCAGATTGTAGTTCCCCTATTGGAGGTGTTGCGCTCTGAAATATTAGGGGAAATCGCCAGTGTACCTTGGTTCCACAGCTTACTTCCAACAGTCAGCTTCCACCGGTAGGTAGTAATCTACGGCAGGACTCGGGGGCCACGTGTGAGCGTTAAAAAATAAAAAGGAGAATCCGCATGGTGTAGTACCAATTTTTTTTTAGGCTAACACCTTTGAGAAAGTCTATTGGACAAAATGCGTCAGAAAGCCCAGCAACGACAGACGTCACACCTCACATCTGGGTAGGGGAAGACTGGCTGTGGAACGCAAACAAGCAAACCACACACCTGTCCTGGTGCTGTTTTTCATCGGCAACTGCCCTAATTTTGCTTGCAAGCAAGTTTTTATTGTTTTTGAACTATATTTATTTTTTTGGAATTCATTTTTAATAAAGTGCCCCTCAAAAAAAAACGACACCATGGGGATTCTCCTTTTTTATCTTTTAACGCTCACACGTGGCCCCCGAGTCCTGCCGTGGATTACTACCTACCGGTGGAAGCTGACTGTTGGAAGTAAGCTGTGGAACTGAGGTACACTTGTGATCTCCTCTGCATCTCCACAACACCATCTCTCATCTGTGGCACAGCTGACAACCCCTGCTTCTTTGGGCTTTGTGTCCCCTGCTATAACCTTAAGGGGCAACAAGCACTCAGCCGCAAGGAGAGCTCTCTCAGCATTTTGGTTTTCAGGACCAGGTATGTGACATCCTGGTCTCTAATGGGTCCAACTCCTGCAGAGGTAATCCACAGGATCTACAACATTTTCCACAAATATGTATTGTTTGTTGAACTGGGTAGTATTTTTGTAATCAAATTAACTAAGAAAATATGTATTATACATTCCTAGGTGAATTAATGTGACAAACAGACCCTCCTTTTAACCCAGTTTCACTTTAATAACTTATACTCCCCCCCCCCCCTTTAGCATTGGAGGACCTAGGGAAAGACTGCCAATCACTGGCGTGAGTGAGTGAGTGAGTGAGTGAGTGAGTGAGTAAAAAACGTATATAGCGCAGCACATGCAAACTGAATCGCCTCTGGGCCCACATAATAGAGAGAATGGGAGAAAGTATTGCCCTCTTTTATATCTGCCCAGCCACCTTGTGTATTGTCACTATCACGCAACAAATGTCAGCTTATTTCCTGTGCATCATGACGATGTCATTTAGAGCCAGTGCACGCAGATGTAATGCTGCACTTCCAGCTGTGCCAAACTGGTAAGCATGTCCTAATTTCTTCTCCACCTCCCAAAAAGTGCCACCTATGGAGGAGAATGAATGAATTCCTGAATTCATCCCCACACTTAAAAGGGAAAACCAAGGGGGTTGGCTGAGGAAGAGACAGTGCATAGGTGTGGACTATTAAATAGGGTGTTAGGATGATCAATTACCCCTCTTAGGCCTCGTACACACGATCAAATCTGTCTTCTGGAAACGGTCGGCCCGACCGTCCCAGCAAACAGATTTGACCGTGTGTACGGGCAAGCCAACGGATTTGGCCACCCGACAGATTTCAAAGCATGCTTTGAAATCTGTCGGCTGGGAACCCGTCCGCCCGACATGTCTGCTGGTTAGTATGCTAACCAGCAGACATGTCTTCTCGCACACGCACCGAATGATTTCGACGCATGCGCGTAAGTGTTTTACTTCCTGGTGCGGTGACGTGGCAGCGTCAACGTCACCGCCACGTCACCGACACGTCAGCGCGCTGTCTGCTGGCGGGGATTTTGGTTTACTCGTGTGTACACGCGAGCAAACCAAAATGCCAGCAGACAGATTTGTTCAAATCGGTCGGACAGACCGTTTTGAACAAATCGATTGCCTCGTGTGTACAAGGCCTTACACTGGTGTACCTTAAATATGAATAATATCCAAAGAGAAAATGTATTGCACTGCAGTCCTCGGGTCCTCAGTCAGATGGATGTACGATGACATATATGGTAAAAAAAAATAGACATTCTGAAAAAAAAAATACATTTCACATCGTTTTTGAACTGTAATATTATTGTCATTAATCTGTATTACTTTCATTTAAAACGGAGCTCCAGCCGCAATTTTTTTTTTTTTTAAAGTCAGCAGCTACTAACAGTGTAGCTGCTGACTTTAAATAAGGACACTTACCTTGTCCTACTTGCCCGTGCTGATGGGCCCCCCGATGACGGTCCCACGATCGCTCCGGGTCCCGCGCCGCCATTCAAACTATGGGAAACAGGCAGTGAAGCCGTACGGCTTCACTGCCCATTTCCTACTGGGCCTGCGTGAGTCTCACGCTGGCTTGTGAATGGGCGCGCTGCTCTCTGAGAACACACACACAGTTCCCAGAAAGCAGCGCGCCCCATTCACAAGGAGAAGGACAAGAAGAAAAGGCACCGCGGAGTGGAAGAGGCAGATTACGGACTTCCGCATAGCAACAGGTATTTCGGGTGAGTATTTTTATTTATTTTTTTCAGGTTTTTTTTATTTAATTTTTTTAAACAACATGGGAAAATGTTTCCTGGGTGGAGCACCGCTTTAATAAAGGATACATTCTCCTATATATACTTCATGATTTTACTTATATGTACCAATATAAACCAAAGATTAACACATTGCTTTTGCTATATATCTTCTTGACCAGTATTGACACAGGTATGATTTGTACTTCAACACAATGGACAGCAGGGTATACAACATTATCTAACAGGTACACAGTGCACAAAGGTTTCAATTACCATAAACAAGTTGAATGTTCCTGTTTAGAATGATCGCTTCATATTAAATACTGCATGATTTGGATGTGTTTGCAGACTCAAAGATTGACTATTCTATAAAAATTCTCTTGATCTTACTTGGAATTAGAATTAAGGGTTCTAGCAAATCAGTGCTGTAAAATCCCAGTGACCCATATACAAAAACATGGAACACTGCTCAAAGCACTGCAAAACTTCTCCCTGCAGTCCACAGCACAAATCAGGTGCGGACATTCAAACATGCTTTTTCAGGCTAGCTGAAACAGAACAGGAAAAAATAAAAAACATACACCAGAACCCAGTCAGTATATAGAGAGGCAAAGATATGGTTTCAACCTGAAATACTCCTGGCTATACTCCTCTGACATGTTTTGCCCCACCTACAGGGCTTAATCATAGAGTGAGAAGAGAACTGAAAGCAGGCTTTTATACATCAGCCACATGAACAGATAGTGACACACAGACATACAAACAGAAAGCAGGGCTGGAGCCAAAACAAGGGGAAGCTCAGCCTTAAAATAAAAAATAATGTGCTAAAATGCTGAGTATACTGTATGTAGCGATGGAACAAATCACACTAATGACTGATTCATTGCCATCCCAGCTAAAAATAACACAAACATCTATTAAAAACAATGAATAGATCATGTTAACCCCAAAAGTCTGGACCCATAAAAACAAAAATGTTTTATTATATCAGAAATTAATAAAAATCATTATTGTTACATTGCTGTATAATAATACATGTGTAGCAGGGTGCCACTTTGATATGAATGGAAGATTATCATCTGCTAATCAAGAAGGATCTCGGCTCCCTCCGGTGGTCAAGTTGTGTTATGGCTATCTGTTGTTTACTTTCATTGAGTACAGGGAGAAACAGACTACGTTTCCCAGAGAGCAATTGTACAATCCCAAAGTGCTTTGCTCCCCGTACAGCCTTGTGTGGGAGGTAATAAAAGGAAGAGTGCAGCCATTTTCTCTCTCTTGTTCCTGGGACGCATGGCCTGCCAGCAGAGCTCCATGGGTGTGTGTGTGTGTGTGTGTGTGTGTGTGTCCCATAGAGCCCCGGCCTACATCGTGCAGAGCAGAACAGCAGCCTTTGATTCTGCTTTACACCACAGCATGCTGGAGCAGCAGTGTGGTCCAACCAGAGACCGTTGAAGGAGGTGACTTAGTACTCCCGGTCGTCTGTGAAACGAAACAGCGTGACAGTTTGGTCGCAGCAAACAGACTGAGATCCTGTGGAGCGGAGGCATCCATCTGTCTGGACTTCGTGTGGTGAGAGGGCTGATGTCCAGAACTCTGTACTTCATTTCATACACCTAGACTGATTGCATAGTGTTGCTGGGATCGGTAGTTCCATGGAACAGTTCAGTTCGATAGAGTTACGTGTGCATAGGCCTCAAGCCTGATTAAATTATTTAGTGACTGCCGCTGGAGGTACATTTCTGAGAAGGAATACAATGCACAATTGAAGCAACTGTTCTATGTTGTTCTACATTGCTTTATTGATCAGAGAACCCTTTGGATTACAATCTTTGTTTCACAATAGCTAGCAGAAGAAAGAAGAAGGAAGACCAGAGACTATTTTTTTACTGTAAGGCCTTGCAGTGTTGTTACTACCTACTAGAGACTGTAGGGGGAATATTGAGTTAATTATACTGTGATATATCATTCTTGCCAAATACTGTGTGCCGCATAGTGGGTTTCATAGTGTCTACGGTGTGCTGGAAGTGGGAAGGTGCTCAGTGCCGAGGCTGTTGCCTGAGCATTAGTCCCACTTGGAGACACCCCTGCTGGAGCAGTTCAGGTAGCTGAATGCCACTTACAACCTCTTGTCTCATTATTGTATACCAATTGAGGTTCCATGTTAATGATAAAACCTGTTCTAGTAAATTTACCTTTTACTTTAACACAATCTGTCGTGAGGCTTAATAATTCTCCAAGCAGGTGTAGCAGTGTATGCCTGGGTGACAACACAGGTAAAGTGAATATAATCTGTGTCTATTCACCTGTCTTTTATTATTGAGCTTTACATCAGCACTACACCACAGCTGTGTCAAGGGGAGTGAGACCAAATTATTAGGGGTGTTAGAGCAGAGTACAGGCCCAATAAAATACCAGCAGCTCCTTCGGGGGGGGGGGGGGGGGAGTGCTACACATACATATATAAATTATTGGCAATAATCTGTGGGGTGAATCATTTTGACCATTCTTTGGAATGGTATGCATATATTTCGCAATTCACTCCACAGGTTGTTAGTGTATACATTCACATATACACATTTACAGTATATTTATGTACTTACCCCAGAAGTAAGTAAAGAGGGGACCAGAGGGGTGAGGAGGGTGTCCGGTGTTAGGTCACCTTTACATTTTTTGTAAGGGAAACTAACCCTTTAAAGGAAAAATGTGGGAATAGAAAAGAAAACCATCTATACTCACCTTCCTACTGCAGCATAGGTCTGATGCTGTAGCTGTCCCCCACCAGCTGTAAGCATGAGAACGTAGTGATCACATGAGCACTGATTGCTCCGTTCTTGGTCCATTCAGAGCCGAGAGCAGTGATTGTCAGTCACTGCTCTCTGCTCTGCCCCTCCAGCACTTACTGGAGCACTGGACCGAGGAGGGGTGGGAGAACCTTGTTTAGGCTCCCAAATGCACACTGAGAGGCTGAGCTACCTGCAGATCAGGTATCCGGGTGGATCCCAACATTATTTTCAGGATCCTTACAGAGCTTGGAGTGGCTCAATAATGCCAGCTAACAACAGGCTTTAACCCTCTGATTCTGGGTCAGAGGAGAGCACTGTCAACCACCTGAGAAGTATGGCCAAAAAAAAAAAGCCTTATCTATACTTCTCTTTTAAAGCGGAGCTCCACCCAGGAAAACAACATTTTCCCATGTTGTTTATAAAAATAAAAATAAAAAACCTGAAAAAAATAAAATAAAAATACTCACCCGAAATACCTGTTGCTATGCGGAAGTCCGTAATCTGCCTTTTCTTCTTGTCCTTCTCCTTGTGAATGGGGCGCGCTGCTTTCTGGGAACTGTGTGTGTTCTCAGAGAGCAGCGCGCCCATTCACAAGCCAGCGTGAGACTCACGCAGGCGCAGTAGGAAATGGGCAGTGAAGCTGTACGGCTTCACTGCCTGTTTCCCATAGTGTGAATGGCGGCGCGGGACCCGGATCGATCGTGGGACCGGCATCGGGGGGCCCATCAGCGCGGGCAAGTAGGACAAGGTAAGTGTCCTTATTTAAAGTCAGCAGCTACACTTTAAAAAAAAAATCGCGGCTGGAGCTCCGCTTTAAGTCAGAAAGTACTTTAGCATGAATAAAAAGGTTTTCTGGAATGGTCTTTGCTACATTTTCTCTTGTTTGCCATATAGTAGTCATATTGAAACTTTTAGAGCAGGTGTAAATATAGCTGGATAGTGTAAGAATCTTCCTTTCCCTTCCCTAAATTACAGGTGAATAGAAGGAACTGCGATTTCACTAAATTTCCAAAAACAAGACAATGGTTGGCTACAGCGAAGCCTGGGTGAAAAATGGAAGCTTTAGGCAAGTAGAGTATGCTCCTTATATGCATTCCAAAGTTTGTTTTTCACTGGAATGTGCCTGGAATTTCAAACCTGTTCTAGTTATATAGTATATGTGGTATATGTGATTTAATTTAAGATAGATTGAGAACGAGGGACTGAGCTTCATCGAAACGTCAACAATAAAATGTTTTGACCCATCTCCTCTGAAAGACCCGTAAGTGCTTCTATACCAGTTTTGGGGACAGACAGACAGACTTTTCATAATTTCTACCACTTGCAGGCCATTCCTTAAGTGCAGAGACTTGCTATTGCAGACATCTAAGATCTTTGTTTCTCATTGCTTTCAGTCTGCGTTTACATTGTTCATGGCACGCACCAAGTTTAAAAAATGTTTACTAATATTAGGGTTAGAGCCCATTCACACTTATCCGACTTGGGATCCGACTTCAGGTCGTCCCTAGTCGCTTCAATTCGCGCTACATGAAGAAATCAATGTAAGTGAATGGAGCCGTCTTAATGCACACTACTGCAGTCGCTCCGACTTGAAAAAAGTTTCCTGTACTACTTCAATCTGACTTGTAGAAGACTTGTACCCATTGATTTCAATGGAAGTCACCTCCAAGCCGAATCCCCGTTCACAGTGAGGCAACTTTACAGGAAGTCGCCCCAGTGTGAACCTGTTCTAAGGGAAGCCCCTCCCTCCCACAGGGGAACTCCACGGCAAATTTTAAATAAAAAAAGGCATAGGTTCCCCCTCCAAGAGCATGCCAGGCCCCTAGGTCTGGTATGGATTTCAAGGGGAACCCCCTATGCCAAAAAACAGCGTGGGGGTCTCCCCAAATCTATACCAGACCCTTATCCGAGCATGCAGACCAGCCGTTGAGGAAAGGGGGTGGGGACCTCTTGAACCGTACCAGGCGGCATTCCCTCAACATGGGGGGTGGGTGCTTTGGGGCAGGGGGGGCGCCCTGAGCCCCTTCCACTCCAAAGCACCTTGTCCACATGTTGATGGGAGCAAGGGCCTCTTCCCGGCAACCCTGGCTGTTGGTTGTCGGGGTCTGCGGGCGGGGAGCTTATAAACGTATTTAATAAGGGGGCCCCCAGATCCCAGTCCTCCACCCTATGTGAATGAGTATGGGGTACATCGCACCCATACCCATTTACCTGGTGGGTAAAAAGTGTCAAGAATAAAAACACACTAGCCAGGTTTTTAAAGTAGTTTATTTAGGCAGCTCCGGGGGTCTTCTTCCGACTTCGGGGGTCTTCCGACTTCTCCCTTCTTCCAGGCACCTCCCCTATCTTCTTCTCTTCTTCGATGTTGACTCAACGCTCCCTCCCGCTGTAATGCCGGGTGTACGGTGTGCAACCATTTATATAGGCCTCTTATGACGTCACAGTCCCAGCATGCTCCGGGTGGTGACGGGGTAATTATGTCATCACCACCCGGAGCATGCTGGGACTGTGACGTCATAAGAGGCCAATATGAATCGTCCTTTTTTTTGTGTTTTGCATATTTCAAAGAAGAAAACAACCTATATTATTGGTTGCAGACCCGAGCCAAAACCACAGAATATGGCAAAAAATAGGTCTGCACCAATATTGTCCAAAAATATGTATTACCTTTCAAAGTAGTTCAAAATGTTTATACAAACAATAATCACACAAATAATTAGCTGCAATGAAGTATATATTATAGAACAATCCACCCATTTAAAACCCAAGGGCATATAAAAACACCTAACTAGGGATGAGCCGAACACCCCCCCCGTTTGGTTCGCACCAGAACCGAACAGACCGACCGTTCGCGCGAACATTTAGAACCGCATCGAAGTCTATGGGACTCGAACGTTTGAATTCAAAAACGATCATTTTAAAGACCAATATTCAATTTACTGTTGGAAAACGTCTTTCAGAACCCGGGTCTTGCCCCCATGGAACATGTATCAATAGAAAAAAGTTTAAAAAACGGTCGTTTTTTCAGGAGCAGGACCTTTTTTTCCATTGATACATGTTCAAAGACGCTTTCACAGGCAAACTATAGACACACAGCAGGTACAATATTTAAAGGATTTTTTTTTATTTTATTTTTTTTAAGTTAAGCATCATTAAAATCACTGCTCCAGGAGCAGTGATTTTATTGATGCTTAAATAAAAAAAATAAAAAAAAATCCTTTACATATTGTAAATGCTGGGTGTCTATGCCTGTGATAACGTCTTTAAATAGCACAATCACCTGCCTGCCAGTAAATTAGGAATAGCTGATCTAGCTAAGCTATACAGTGTATAAATATATGTACAACTCCTAGGGATGTATATTCTCTACACACTGTAATTGAAGCTAAACTGACTAGCCTGCCTGCTCTATCTGCTATATAACAAGACTATCTCTCTGTCTCTCTGACTGCTTTCATGAACAAGCCGAAACACACTACATGAGGCCGCCCAGCAGGCGGCCTTATATAGTGTGTGTCGTGTGCTAAAGCCCTGAGCCATAATTGGCCAAAGCCACCCAGGCTTTGGCCAATTATGGCTCTTAGTTTTTTGTGCGCTGTGATTGGCCAAGCATGCGGGACATACAGCATGCTTCGCCAATCATCAGCACGCAATGCCGCAGTGAATTATGGGCCGCTTTGCGTCACTCGAATTTGGCGCAAACGACCGATTTTGTTCGAATTTCGTCGAACGTACGAACAGACAATGTTCCAGTCGAACATACGTTCGTATCGAACGCGAAGCTCATCCCTACACCTAACAATAAAAACCTGCTCTATACCTGCAATGTATCAAAACTCATCTACTGGTATGGCAAAAAAGGAATGAAACAAAATCAAACATTCTCAAAGAGAACACTAATTTGGTGTGAGTTAGGTTTTAAACGATCAAGCATAGGTCAATGTTGCTAAAAATAACACTGTCAAGGAAATATTAATTGCAAACTAGAGGGGAAAGGGACTGAGACAATAATAATGAATGTGAAACATAGGCTATATGGGCATATGCTACTGACAAATTTATTTTAAAGTGTCACTTATCCTACCAGTAAATGGTGTATTACATTGTTTATACTCAGTCACTATGAGATTTGTATCTTACATTCTGCAAAAAATCTGGTTGATCTTTATCTCCACCTCCTGTCCATGTGGCCAATTCAGCTAGGGATTTTACAGCTTTTGGTAAAAACTCTGCTCATGCTTAGTTTTCAGTGACTTTCTATGCTAAGCATTTCCTCCCTATAACATCTGAGTAGCCCATGTGACTAAAGAGTCACACATGTGGGCATATACACAGTGGTGAATGACAGCCCATTCCCTCCTTTCGCCTCCATGCTAGGGATGAGCTTCGAGTTCCGGTCAAACTCATGTTTGCCTGTTCGGCAAACAGCGAACAATTTGAGGTGTTCGCGGCAAATTCAAAAAGCCGCGGAACACCCTGTAAAAGTCTAAGGCAGAAATCTAAAGTGCTAATTTTAAAAGCTAATATGCACTTTTATTGTGAATTTAATAATGCTTAAAGTAAAACAATCAAAGTGGAAATAAAATATTCCTTTAAATTTCGTACCTTGGGGGTGTATAGTATGCGTGTGAAGTAGCGCATGTTTCCTGTGCTTAGAATTGTTCCTGCACAAAGTGTAATTTCTAAAGGAAAAAAAGTCATTTAAAATTACTCGCGGCTATAAAAAACAGCATGGGGTGACCCGCCCCCCTCTGATGAAGCTGATACTTCAGGGGGGCGGGGCCACCTACATAAGAGCTGTCACTGGCTGAAGCCGTGTCATTCGCCGGGCTGTCTCCGGTGGAGACAGTCGAGCGATGCGTGCGCTGGATGGACATCGCATCGCTGGATCCCGGACCTGGATGAAGAGGATATCTTCTCATCGCTGGACCCCGGCGGAGAGGAGATCACCCATCGCAGGATACCTACATCGTTGGAGCGGAGATCGAGAGTGGATTATCACCACTGGATTATTGTTTTTTTATTATTATTTATTATTTTTTTAATAAAGGACTTTCTCCCCGGTGTGTGTGTGTGTGTGTTTTTTTTTTTAATTTTTACACTTTCTTAGTGAAATGGTAGAAGTACAATGTACCCCATTACCAAGGGGGGCCGGCATCCCCTTTAAGATTCTGTTAAGCCCCCCCACCCGCAGACCCCCACAACCACCGGGCAAGGGTTGTGGGGATGAGGCCCTACATTTGGGGTGGCATTCCCCTTAAAATCCACACTAGACCTGAATGGATATTTGGGGGGAACCCCACGTCATATTTTTTTTAAATTTGATGCAGGGTTCCCCTTAATATCCATACCAGACCTGAAGGGCCTGGTAATTGAATTTGAGGGGAGCCCCACACTTTTTTATTTTTTATTAATGACTTTTCTCTGAATTGCCGGGAGCCGACAATTCATTATAGCCGCGAGTGATTTTAAATGCCTTTTTTTCCTTCAGAAATTACACTTTGTGCAGAGACAGTTCTAAGCATGGAAAACAAGCACTACTTCACAGGCATACTAAACACACCCTTTTGCATTGATACATGTCCCCTGGGGCAGGACCCAGGTCCCCAAACATCTTTTAGGACAATAACTTGTGCCTTTAAAATTGGCACTTTAGATTTCTCCCATAGACTTTTACAGGATGTTCCACAGTTTTTTTTTTTTTTTTTCGAATTTTTTGAACTACCCCAAATTGTTCGCTGTTCGGCGAACAGGCATTGTTCGAGTCGAACATGAGTTTGACTTGAACTTGACTTGACTTGAACTTGAAACTCATCCCTAGTGGCAGTGCTGGGGGGGGTGGTCATTGACATCTATAAGGGGGGGGGTTTGATGGGATCAGTGGCAGTTGTGGGGGATGGCATGAGTGCCAGTGCTGGTGGGGGGATGCTGAGGGGTTTGTGTGATAAGTGACAGTGCTCTGGGTTTATGGGATCAGTAGCAGTGGTGGTGGTGGGGAATTAAGAAGGAAGCAGTCCTGGGATGGGATCAGTGACAGTGCTGGTGAAGTATGGTGTTAGTGGCAGCGCTGGGGGGGGGGGGTGGGATCAGTGGCAATGGTAGGAATTAGATGAGTGGAAGTGCTGGGGGGGGGGGTGATGAGTGTCAGTGCTGGTGGGGGATGGGATCAGTGTCAGTGCTGGTGGGGGATGGGATCAGTGGCAGTGCTGAGAATGTGATCAGTGGCAGTGCTGGGGGATGGGATGAGTGGCATTGCTAGTGGGGGGGAAAGATCAGCGGTTGCTTGGGGGTAATTGGATTCCTTGGCAGTGCTGATATGGGGTGGATTGGATCAATGGCAGTGCTGGTTGGGGATGGGATTAGTGACACTCACTTGCTGTCAGTGTCTGCTTAGTTTCCCTTGCATGCTCTGTGTCTCCAGTGACATCTATCCAGAGATGGGGCCTGTTCTTACAGCAGAGACATCTTCCAGCTCATTGTAACATCCCTGCTATGCAATTACAGTAAAACAATTGGTTTTAAACTATAGAGGTCTCTCAGGTACAACCACCAGTTCTCTCTCAGAGTAAACAGAGAGTTTGGAGTTAATTCATCACAACCTCTAATGAACAACCAACAGAAAGACTGTAGATGCTTATCCCCTCATAAGCAACTAACTGAGGGGAAACAGGGTAGTATCTCAGATACAGACAAGGTAATAATGCCAATCTACAAACACAGACTACAGGTAAAGCAGGTAGTATATGGTACTTGCGGTTCTGCTGAGTGTAGTAGTTACAGATGATGTAGAAGATATCTGGAAGTCCCAAGCAGATGCAAGCTATTTGTGTATAGCAAGGATCAGCAGCTATCAAGGTGACAGCAGGTGTCCAACAAAACAGGAACCAAAGATTAGTCCGGGGCACAAGCCGTGGGTCAAGGGCTGGAGACGGTAGAGGAAGTCCAAAGGTACAGGCCGGGGTCAAAGGACAGGAGATAGCAGCAATCCGAGGTTCAAAGCAGAAGGTCAAAAGCCGGGGTCAGTCAAGGAGCTGAAGATATATGCAGGTAGCTTTAGCTCAGACAGGGAGATCAATAACAAAATGAACTGACACCTCCTTCATAGTGAGCCAGGGCTTTATATCCAAGTTAATTAGGCAACCTGCCTCAGCTGGAGCAGAATAGAAGTGCAAATAGTAGGGAGATCAGGCAAACAGCACATGGTTCAGCACCAGGCTTCAATGGACAGCAACTGAATCTGAACTGATAGGTGGCTCAGAGGTAAGGTGTTGGGATAACAATGGAGAGGTCCCGGGTTCAATTCCACCCTGAGGCGCGACCATGCCTGGCTGTCTGTTTTGCACGATAGGAATCGTGACACTCATATCCCTTCACTGTACTGGGTCAGCTGACTCTCTCCCCCCCCTCCGCCCCCCCGACCCAGCGTGGGGTACCCCCTCTTTTGCGACTTCCTTGAGACATGAGGACGGCCCACCTTCCCCACTTTTTGGCCCTTTTTGTTCCATCCTGGCCTCCCCTTCCTCCTTAGTTGCCTGCCACCGGCGGCGGATGTTCTGAGTGGACCACCCTTTCCAAGTTATGACGCTCACCTTGGTAATTATACATATATATATATATATATATGTATATATATATATATTGTAACAGTAAGAGCTACTGTCACGTTGAAGTGGACACAAAGTCTGCATTCAGCCAATATGCAGAGCTGCAGAGCATAAATTTAAAAACAGAGAAAACTGCGCTGCCAGTTTTCTCATATTTTTCCTATTACTTCATGGGGCTCTATGGCTTGGAGATCCTTCAGAGATCTGGGTGGGACTGGGTCTCCAACCTGTGTCCAGGTTTTTAAGATAGCCTGCAAGCTGCCTTCCCAGGTGTAGACAGCTCATTAAAGGAAGGGCTGGGGAGAGCAGATGGGAAGCAAGAAGAGAGAGGAAGGAAGGTGAACAGTGGCTGTGACTGTCGCTGTGTCCCTGTGTTGGGACGGACGCTGTGTCCCTGTGTTGGGACGGACGCTGTGTGCGTTGAAGGACTTTGGGGCCTTGTGCATCCAGGACCGTGGGTCTGGAGGAGCGGATGGTTTGAGGAACCATTACCTATAACAGCAGTGCTGTTGAAGAGTAGCCATGTGGGCTGGGATTTTCATTTATCTTTGGATGTCGTTTAAACCCCTGCGTGGGATTCCTGTGAATGGACTTTTTGTTCTGTTTATCTCCTTTTAATAAACGTGGGCTACCAGGCCCTTAACGCTATTTGCTGTTTGCTGTGGACTCACTACACCAAAACGCATCTACCAGAAGAGTTAAACCCCCAATGTTTACAGTGGTGGATTCAGCGGGCATCTAAACGGTGGAATCCGAGTCCTTGCTACAGTGGTGAGTCGCATCAGGAACTGCTGCTAGCTGTGTGTGGCAGCCAGGCAAACAGCATTGCACAGAAATTTGATGGACTGTGTTGCATTCAGGTTGTGTACCTGTGAAAGGGGAATCAAATTTTTTTTCCTCTTCTCTGCTGTGAACTGTGTTACTGGTTGCTGTGTGCAACACCGCAAGGATGGGGAGGGTCAAAACAGAAAAAGGAGGCGTTTCTTGCTGAAGCCAGAGATAGAGCTCTGTGGCTGGAGGGGTTGTTACCGCCTGATAGAACCCCATACATGCCTGAACAAAGTTTTTCAAGTGAAAAGAGCACTGCTGTCGCCCCTAGCAACACTGCTGCAATGAGTGCATATGGGACTGCTAGTGTGGAGCATCCACCAGCATTTGAATCTGCAGTGGATTGGTGCAAGCGGCAATTAGACAAAGCTGAAGTAGAAGGCAAGACAACCTTCACTACAAAGAGAGGTGTTGTTGCCCCTGGCAACGCTGCTGCAGTTAAACCAGCAGCTATTGCAAAAAGTGTGAAAGCGACACAGCTTAAGACAGGATCCAGCGGAAGGAATCCTGTGTTTTGTGCCAAAAGAGTGGTCATCACCCACAGCAACGGGAGAGGCATCACTGCGACAACAGAGCACCAGTCAAGCAATGGCTCAGGAGAGCATGAGTGTGCGTCAGTATACCAGCTGTGCGTTTTCTGCAAACATATCGGTTGTCACCCCTGGCAACAGTGGCAAGAAGTCTGTGTGGCCTGCAGGGGGTGTTGGGTCTGGAAAGGCTGCAGTGTCATTCTTTGGCCCCAAAGAGACAGTAGCTGGTATAGATGCAGCTAAGAGACAGCGAACTCAAGTGAAGACTATGATACCAGCCACTGAAAAGTGTAAGACTGTTTCAGTTTATGATCCCAGTGAAGTGGGGGTATGTTCAGCGAAGAGATCTGCAGTACAAATGGACATGGGGACTGTGCATGCGCCTGCTATAATCCAGCAGAGTACTGGGAAAGTTGAACTAGGGGTGACCAAAACTGTCTTTGTGCCATGTTCCCTAGTGACAGGTGCTGCAGAGTTGCCCAGGGAACATCCAAGGAGCTTGTAGTGGCTAAGCAGGGCGTTTCCCAGGTCAGCTATGGAGCTGCTCAAGGAGAAAAGAGTTCCCCTTTAAAAATAGAGGGTGCTGTGAGGAGAGGCTCACAGGCTGTGGTGGGTAATGGACAATCCGCAAAAGTAGAAGTTGTGTCTAAGCGTAATGAAAATTCTGATGGTTATGCTGATAAAAGGGTAAATGTTGGCAAATGTGATGGTATTGGTAATGATGGCATTGAAAAATGTGTTTCCTTTAATGTCATGTCTGAAAATGTTGAAAATGTGTTTACTACCAAGGATGCTACCAAGGATGGGCGTAGGATATCTCCCATGACAACCGGAAGCACAGGATTGTCCAGGAAAGTCTCATGGGATCTCCATGGGTTGGAGCCAGTGGTTTTCCAGGATGGTTGTGGTGCTACTTTGGTGAAACAAGGGAAGACTGTGTCACACAGTGAGTGTGTGTGGGCGCAGCCCCACAACCCTAAGTGTAACCCAGTTGTCAAGGGGTTAATTCAGCCTACAAAAGCTGAAAGTGCAGAGCTGTGTGTGTCAGTAGCGCCCCCAGAGCTGGTCGGGCAAAAGCATGTATTACAGCCTGCCTTGTCAGATAATGTGTCATCCCAAGCGGATATGTATAGAAATGACCCAGGTGATGTTGTGGCAAGTGAATCCCAGGTTCCTTTGGTGCCTCTTGGGACAGGTGATGCAGCGCTGCAGAATGCCTGTCAGGGAAGTACCACAGACTGGGAAGCATGGTGCAAGGAAACAGTCGCAGATCTAAACAAAGTAACCATGAGTTATAAAGCAATGATGGGAGACAAGTGTGTGGACACAACATCTGTTATGCCAGACAGAGGGCTTGCAGAGTGGCCGGTGCTCAAGGGCATGTCCGCCCCTGTGAAGGTTGATCACCTCCAGTCTAAAGGAACGGTTCTTGGCGTAGACATGGCAGATGTGTTGTCCACAACCCAGCAACTAAGTAGTAGCAAGTGTCAAGGTGACAATGTGTCTTGTAATGACCTGCAGAGGCTCATTGACATTGGTGCAGAAGGGAAAAGTGTGAGACATGTGTCTGACAGCGCCCCAGGGGAGCAACAGGCAGTGATGATGGGTACCTCCAAGGAGGTGGAGGTCTCTTCATATGTTTCACCCTTTCAACTTGCAGTGGATGAGCCCCTCCATGTCTTGGACAGGGAAAAGGTCCCTAGAAAGGTCTGGTATTTAGACATGGGTTGCATAGAGATGACACAAACTTTATTAGAAATGCTGGCGTTGATAAAAATGCACTCGCTGTACACTTGGGTGTCTCCACCACAGACAGACCAGGTTGTGCTGCATAGTACCAATAGGTGGGGCCAAGTGGTACAGGCTGTGCAGGGAAACTTTGATCACGAGTTGTATTGGTGGGTCCAATACTTATTAACAATGTGGCAAATAGTTCTGAGGTTCTCTAAGAGGGTGCCCCTAGTTACTGTGTGGTATGGAAGGCGCTCATAACTGTTGGAGACATCAAAGGTCTCTCCGGCTGATGTAGTGACTAGAAACATCCCTGCTGGTGTGGTCCGAGGTGCAGCTGAGCAGTGGTCAGTAGAGGGCGCAGATACTGTCTCACCAGCTAAACCTTATGAGAAGGAAGGGCCCAGAATAGACGCAGCACTAGCAGAGATGCTTTCTAACACTCAGAAAGAGGTACAACTTAAAGTACCCGGAGATGCTGTGAGAAAAATTACTAATGTTGGTTTCTGCAACAATGTAAGGTGTACATCAGAAAGAAGTAGTTTGTGTGTGGATCAGTGTCATTTGTTAGATCAGTTGCCCATGGAGTGTTGGACAACAGGTGAAGTGGCGATGTGCTATGGACCAATGGGTTGCAGTCACTTACCTGTGTGTGGTCCCTCCTCGGGTCTAGTTCTAACAAACACTGAGATGTATGGCACTGACTATGTTGGACTGGGTGACATTGAAATGTCTGATTGGCTAATGAGTGGTGCTGTTAAAAGTGATGTGGTTGCCGTGGGTAACCAGAGAGAGTTTTTTTAACCTGAAAGTCCTGTGGTGAAAGGTAGGATCAGGGAAGGCAGAGTTTCCCCAAGAGAGGAGAGTATGCTCAGGGACCCCAATAGAAGAGTGGGAAGGCAGAGTATACAGAATTATAGAACCCTGTTGCGATCCAGGGTAGAGCGTGCCTGGAAACGCACCCGAAAAAAAGATTGGGCCTACAGCTGGCGCAGAGGTGCCCCAATCAATGATTTGGGCTGGTGTGTTCCGCCCCCTACGGGTTCGAAACAAGGGGGGGAGGTATGTAACAGTAAGAGCTACTGTCACATTGAAGTGGACACAGAGTCTGCATTCAGCCAATATGCAGAGCTGCAGAGCATAAATTTAAAAACAGAGAAAACTGCGCTGCCAGTTTTCTCATATTTTTCCTATTACTTCATGGGGCTCTATGGCTTGGAGATCCTTCAGAGATCTGGGTGGGACTGGGTCTCCAACCTGTGTCCAGGTTTTTAAGATAGCCTGCAAGCTGCCTTCCCAGGTGTAGACAGCTCATTAAAGGAAGGGCTGGGGAGAGCAGATGGGAAGGAAGGAGAGAGAGGAAGGAAGGTGAACAGTGGCTGTGACTGTCGCTGTGTCCCTGTGTTGGGACGGACGCTGTGTCCCTGTGTTGGGACGGACGCTGTGTGCGTTGAAGGACCTTGGGTCTGGAGGAGCGGATGGTTTGAGGAACCATTACCTATAACAGCAGTGCTGTTGAAGAGTAGCCATGTGGGCTGGGATTTTCATTTATCTTTGGATGTCGTTTAAACCCCTGCGTGGGATTCCTGTGAATGGACTTTTTGTTCTGTTTATCTCCTTTTAATAAACGTGGGCTACCAGGCCCTTAACGCTATTTGCCTGTTTGCTGTGGACTCACTACACCAAAACCCATCTACCAGAAGAGTTAAACCCCCAATGTTTACAATATATATATATATATATATATATATATATATATATATAAATCAATTATTTCATTTTATATAATTTATTGTCTGCATAATGGACTTTATTTATATATTATATTTATATTTATTTTATTGATATAATTTGACAGTTTTCATCACTGTACCTATATTTCCTTATAGAACCTATGTCTGCAACCTCATTTTCCCCTGAAGATGACCCACAGCTACTCAAGGGTCGAAACGCTTTCTTGATCATTGTTTGATAATTGTTTCTGCAACTCAAAGCCCCCCGGGGTACTTCTCCTTTTCTTCAGCTGACTCTCTCCCATTCCACTTCCCGATGGCATGCCCCATCTGCCTGCAGCTGCAAATTGGCCAAGGGACTAGGTGGCTGGTCTACTGTGTGAATACTATGGCAGTGAATGTACTATCTCCCGACCAGAGCGTAACTAGAGAAAAGGCTTCAGGCAGCGACCCCCCCCCCCCCCCCACACAGTGGCAAAACACCAGAGCAGAGCATGTTCACAAGTTTGACCTTTCTAACCCTGGTAGTTCTGCAGGTAAGACTAAGGCAGGGATAGGCTTTTCGGCTTTGCTTTATACATTTTTGGAATGCTGTAAGCAGGGCTGATCCTAGGGTCACAGGCGCCTGGGTGCAGAAATATTTCTGGCGCCCCCACATGGTCGTTGTCGTTTTACTAACTCCTCCCCTCTACAAATGTTTCTAAGGCAATGACTCAACCACAGAGATGCTCCCCCACGAAGACTTCATTATCCTGGGATCCTTACATGATGTCTTAACAATAAACAAAATACAGGAAGAGAAGCAGAGTACTTTATTGGGACCTGGAGGGGGGGGGGCTCTCTGATGGACACAGAGAGGGCTTTTGTTAGAGAGTCTGTTAGAAAGAGCCCTCAGACATACTACAGACTTGATACAGGAGACGGTCAAAGACTGCAGACATGATACAGGAGACGGTCAGAGACTGCAGACATTATACAGGAGACGACCAGAGACTGCAGAGATGATACAGGAGACGGTCAGAGACTGCAGACATGATACAGGAGACGGTCAGAGACTTCAGACATGATACAGGAGACGGTCAGAGATTGCAGACATGAAAAAGGAGATGGTCAGAGACTGCAGACATGATACAGGAGATGGTCACAGATTGCAGACATGATACAGGAGACGGTCAGAGACTTCAGACATGATATAGGAGACAGTTAGAGACTGCAGACGTAGTACACAAACAAGGAGAGAAGGAGGGATGGAAGAACTCTGACACTTCAGCGCCCCCACCTCTGTAGGCACCGGGGTGCAATGCACCCTGTGCACCCTGCCTAGGATCGGCCCTGACTGGAAGACTGATCTATAGGATACTGTAAATATAGAGTGGGTTATGTTGTTTTTTTTAGTGGGCTTGGGTGTTTATATGACTGGCTTGTTGTACTGTATACTGTATACTTCAATGCAGTTAATTATATGTGTGCTTACATTTTTGTATACTCTTTTTTAAACTATTTTGTAAAATAATAAAAAAAAAATTGTATAACACTGCAAATTTGTTGCCTTTTCTTTTGGATTTGGTCTGATATATATGGTATATATGTGTCACATAATGAAAAGACACGTCTACAGCCACGTACACACGATCGGTCCAACCCGAGGAGAATGGTCCGATGGACCTTTTTTATCGGTTCACAGACTGATGGTCTGATGATCTGATGTGCGTACACACCATCAGTTCAAAAACCAATCGTGTCAGTACGCGGTGACGTAAAACACAACGACGTGCTGAAGAAAATTAAGTTCAATGATTCCAAGCATGTGTCTACTTGATTCTGAGCATTTGTGGGTTTTTGGACCTATTCTTTTGCGTACTAACTAGTGTTGAGCAGAATATGCCATATTCGAATTCGCGATATATCTCGAATATATAGTCGAATATTCGACATATATTCGCTAAATACGAATATTCGTGATAGTTTTTGGAAATTAAATGATTGCGAATTTTCGCTATCGTGAATGCGAATTGCGAATTGCGAATGCGAATATTCGAGAAATGCGGAATGGAGCACTCTGATTGGCTCAGAATATTCGTGATATATTACAATACACAATAATTGCGAATATTCGAGAAATGCGGAAGGAGCACTCTGATTGGCTCAGAATATTCGTGATATATTACAATACACAATAATTGCGAATATTCGAGAAATGCGGAATGGAGCACTCTGATTGGCTCAGAATATTCGTGATATATTACAATACACAATAATTGCGAATATTCGGCAAATGCGGAAGGAGCACTCTGATTGGCTCAGAATATTCGTGATATATTACAATACACAATAATTGCGAATATTCGGCAAATGCGGAAGGAGCACTCTGATTGGCTCAGAATATTCGTGATATATTACAATACACAATAATTGCGAATATTCGGCAAATGCGGAAGGAGCACTCTGATTGGCTCAGAATATTCGTGATATATTACAATACACAATAATTGCGAATATTCGAGAAATGCGGAAGGAGCACTCTGATTGGCTCAGAATATTCGTGATATATTACAATACACAATAATTGCGAATATTCGAGAAATGCGGAAGGAGCACTCTGATTGGCTCAGAATATTCGTGATATATTACAATACACAATAATTGCGAATATTCGAGAAATGCGGAAGGAGCACTCTGATTGGCTCAGAATATTCGTGATATATTACAATACACAATAATTGCGAATATTCGAGAAATGCGGAAGGAGCACTCTGATTGGCTCAGAATATTCGTGATATATTACAATATAAAATAATTGCGAAATTTCGAGAAATGCGGAATGGAGCACTCTGATTGGCTCAGAATATTCGTGATATATTACAATATAAAATAATCGCGCGATATCGCTATTGCCGAATAATCGCATTGCGATTTTTCGGCTATATAAAATGAGCGCTGCAGCTACTCGGCCCAAGGTCTCTAATCATACCAGCAATGCTTTTAGACGTCGATGGGGATCTCTAGGATGTGATCTGTTCTAAAAAAAAATTGAAAACTTTCGAATATTCGAAATAGCGAATATTCGCCGCGATATTCGCGTTATTCGCGAATACTCGAATATGCAATATTCGTAGCGAATATTCGCAATGCGAATATTCGTGAGCAACACTAGTACTAACCATCGGTTTGGACCGATGGTCAGGCGTCCATCTGTCCAATTTTAAAGCAAGTTTTAAAACTTTGGTCCGATGGACGACAGACTGGGACTCCTTTAATAAAAATGCAAAACAGCACAGTTCTGTGCTTCTAAAATCTAGACATTTGTGTAACAGTGTGTAAAGCCAGAGATCCCAGTCTTTTGTGTACCTCAGTTCCTCTTTAAATATGGATTAACAACACATTGGGGTTTATAATTATGCCTGTTCATTTTCAGTTTTTCACAACTACAGCTCATTTCAGTTGACATTACCTACAGTGTGTACTGGTTTTCATTACCCAAAACAGCGATCTTTCTGTTAATTGCTACGCAAATGTTAAAATGAATGCAAAAAGTCTACTATCATCTTGCTTTAATGTAAGCTACCAAATCGCATAACATAATAGACATGACGCTTGGCAGAGAAAAGCATTTTTTGTAAAAATAAACAGTCATGTCTATCCTAATAATCTGTGAGGCAGTGATGGAAAATTGTTTTTAAATTAAAATTAATATAGTTTCACTTTATAAATAAAGCTTAATCAAGAGCAAATGGGCCAGTGACTGCACAAATGTATGATTGTTTATTAAAGAAATAAAACGAAGAGTTCCATTAACTTTGCTTGCATAACTAAAATAGCATGGATGTTGGTTATTAAAATGGGAAAAAGTGAAAATCCATTGAGGAAGAGAAAATATAAATTAGAAAATGGTTTCCTTGTACTTAGTTACTATGGAAGCAATTTGTAGTGACTAGATGGATCATTTTCCTTAAAGGAACACTAATGTGAAAAACATTTTATTCTGATAACTGTGATGAGTTATTACATTGTTCATGGTGGATATTTCTAATGGTAACAACACGCCTGCAAAATGATGCATAGTGGCTTGTAGACTCCACTGGAAGCAAATGTGACAACAAAGGAGATTAATTGGGAGACAGGAACAGAGCATTGTAACCCCTTAATAGAAAGTACTTGAACAAGGACCTTCATAGCAGGATTATACACCTATATGAAAACTGCTGATTTAAAACAAAACAACTTTCAAAACTACATTAACATACAGTATTAAACCTCATATAAAAAGCACCTAAAATTATCAGAATACATTTTTAATTTTGCAAAAGTTATTCTTTCTCAGTGTGCCGTATTTTGAGCATGAAAGCAGATGGAAACATACCAGACAGAGAGAAACAATGAATATGGTTTGAGAGGTTAGGTTGTATGTCTAATCTCTAATCTGTAAGGAAAAGGAGCACATTTTGGGAACAAAGGTAACTATATTTAGAACAGATACCAAAATAGGTCTATGCACATTCCAGAAAAATACATAATCAGGATTGGAAGGAAGAATTGGACTATGGGTAACATTTTCTGTCATACTGTTTAGCAGCATCTACAATACCCAAGCATACCCAAGCATTTAAACAAATGCATAATAATGCGTTTTTATAGCGGGAGGATACAAATGTGGACATTTTATTCCTCAGTAATTGAATAGGAACAATATACTGAATGGAATATGTACGGCTCACTTATGGTAGTTTTGGGTTGCCCAAAGCCAGGCAAATAATAAACCCCAGAAAAGTAAAAAAAGGTGTTCGTACCCTTTTGAGTTTTCATCATGGCACCTTAAAAGTTCCTGATCCCTGCTAGAATGTGCTACACTGTTTTAAAGTCCAATGAATATGTGCACAATTCTGCTTCATACTAAAACGAATGTAAGGGATTTTATATAATTATTTTGTTAAAATTAGGACAAATTTATATATAGATGTATTTTATTAATCATTAAATATTGATGTAGTACTCTAACCATCAGCTGAGTCCTAGCATTTTATGTTTCCCTCCTTTCTTTCACCCCTTTGATATAAAAAGCCTGTGGTTTACAGAAATCAATAACTCCAGCTGTTGGCTTGTGTGCAAGATCATCAGTTGGGCCTGACTGCTTGATAAAACAATTGTGGTGTGCTTAATGCGCCACAGTGAAGAGTGGGCATGATTTTTATTGTGCCAGGGGTCTTTTTAGGATTGTGAGAGACCTGGGGCACCTTTGAGCCCACCAAGCAAAGGACTACTATGGCGCGTAGCACAATACGTTGAATAATGGTGGGACCCAATTGTGATTAATAGTGGGAGGGGCTTAACAGGTTGAGGTTAAATCAAAAAAGGGCAGTCTGTCCCCCAGTACAATCCCCTCCCAGGTCAGTCTGTTCCCCAGTATAATCCCCCCACAGTCAGTCTGTCCCCTGCTTATCAAAGGGAACAGAGAACAGTGCCTTCTAAGTGCAGTATGTATGCATTTTAATAAAAGTAAACTTAATTGAGTACACTCACAAGATTGTGGTGATAACAGCATAGTGGTGTTTCATCCGCTCCGACTTCCGAGTGAGGGGAGAGTCTAACATCACTTGTGTAGACTCTTGTCCGTGATTAGGTCTGTCCTCCGGCCACACTGCTAGTGCACGGTGCTTTTTGGATGGATAGGACTGCAATCGGCGGTACACTTCGGATGACGTCACTTCCGGGTCGGGTCAGTGGGTGGTGTATGTGTACTTCTTCCTTAGGCTTGGATCAGGATCAAGGACACCAGTCTACACCAGTAACGCCGGACTCTCCCCTCACCAGGAAGTCGGAGCGGATGAAACCCCACTATGAATGAATGAATGAATGAATGACTTGTATAGCGCAACGCATGCGAACTGAATCGCCTCTGGGCGCTTTTTCCAGCCAGTGTCTGCTTGGCTGGTGCGGTCATTTTTACCCCGTAGGATCTTGACACGCTATGGACACACAGTCATACACACATATATACATATACACTGGGTAAATTTTTGGACGATCCAATTTACCTACCAGCATGCCTGTTATCACCACAATCTTGTCATAATTAAGTTTTCTTTTATTAAAATGAATGCATACTGCACTTAGAGGGCGCTGTTCTCTGTTCCCTTTTATATTTCAGAGTTTTCTTTTTCCTTCTAAAACTTTTGAATCAGCAGCCTTCAATGGACAGTTACTTATTATTACTATTATTTTAAACTTTACTAAATTACTAAAAACAACTGTTGCTATTCCCCTGGCCTCTCCTTCCAATCCATTCTTATCTGTACTGAGTCTTAACCTGAGTACGCCCAATTTTTTTTTATGTTTGTGTCCCCTGCATATCCCCTAGGTCAGTCTATCCCCGTATAATTCCCCCAACATCCAGGGTCAATTTACCCAGTATAATCCTCCCCCAGGTCAATTTACTCCCCACTATAAGCACCCCAGGTCAGTATGTGCCCCAGGACAATCCCCCCTACCCCAGGTCAAACTGTACCCCACTATAATCCCCCCAGGTCAGGCTGTCCCCTAGTATAATCTCCCCTGGGTCAATCTGTCCCCAGTATAATTGCACCCAGGTCAGTCTGTCTCCCAGTACAATCCCCCCAGGTCAGATTGAGCTAAGGGGATTGTACTGAGGGACAGACTGACCCCAAGTATAATTCCTGCAATAGCTGATTTTTTAAACCCCCAATACAGTCGTTTCAGAAATGTTTATCAAAACACTGTTTTCACGAAAATACACTAAAATTCTTATTGGCACACATAAGCACAACATAACTTACAAAATTCTTGTTACATTCCTACTAAGGCCTTTTTATGGACAGCCACACTGCTTCAGCATTTACATCACTAGGACCACCTGCAAGGGGATGTATAGAACACCTGTTCCAGGTAAACATGGCCTTGCATGGGTGTACACTGAGTTTTTTTGTATATTTTTTTATATATATTTTATACATTTTTGTGGGCGGTGGGAGGCTGTAAGGGCTTTAGTGAAACATCAGGCATCTAAACAGGCCAGTCATGTCTCTTTTTGAGACATGAAGTCCTCATTACCTTTCCCTGTAGTCTCAGCTGCACTGCGGATGAATGAATAGACATTCATTCACAATCTAAAGCATAGTAAACATATGTTTCAGTTATGAATGAACAAAGGAGTAATCGGTGCTACACTATGAGGTTACAATCCCCATGCTGTTGGAGGGCAGGAATGGCCTTCTGGCCAAAATAAGTCTTTGAATGTCCTTTTGAAACGTCCCTCCTTGTCACAAATGTTGCTGCAGTTGTAGCAGAAGTGTGTTGGGGGATGTGGACCATGAGGAACAAGAAGGATTACAAGCTTTATTTCTGCCAAATTGTCTCATTCGGGTGCTGCTCTAACCAAACATTGTGGTGAAGAGTAATTTCCTCATATATGTGGTGCCCAGCCGTTGTGGGGCAAATTTGTTTTGTTTTATTAAAGGACTTACTAAAGTTTGTTTGTGTGTATATTTACAAATTATCTGTCTGTTCCTTATTTTTAAAGGGGCTTCCAGATTCCAATGTGGCCCCACCTGCAGACCCTCAAAGTTACAAAGGTTGTGGGGAGGAGATCTTTGTCCGGAATCAACACGGGGACAAGGTGTCCCCCCCTGGCATAGTACCCTCTCCATGTGGGTACGGGCTCCAACGGGCTTTCAGGCAGGGAAGAAGTTAAAAAACATTACTGTATGGGAGAGAGAGAGAGAGAGAGAGAGAGAGAGAGAGAGCATGGTCTGTGGGGGAAGGTGAGAACATGCCAACTCCATCAGATTACAGGATAATTCATCCTCACTGACTCAGGTTCCAATATAACTAATGTGAGTGCTGCTGGATCCCGTCCACCTCTGTATATAGTGTGCTGTGTTCTCTGTATGTATTGTATGTACTGTGTGTTCTCTGTATGTACTGTGTGTTCTCTGTATGTACTATGAGTTCTCTGTATGTATTGTATGTACTGGGTGTTCTTTGTATGTACTGTGTGTTCTCTGTATGTATTGTATGCAAGGTGTGTTCTGTGTATGTACAGTGTGTTCTGTGTATGCTCTGTGTATGTACGGTGCGTTCTGTGTATGTACGGTGTGTTCTGTGTATGTACGGTGTGTTCTGTGTATGCTCTGTGTATGTACGGTGCATTCTGTGTATGTACGGTGTGTTCTGTGTATGCTATGTGTATGTACGGTGCGTTCTGTGTATGTATGGTATGTTCTGTGTATGTTCTGTGTCTGCACGGTATGTTCTGTGTATGCACGCTATGTTCTGTGTATGTTCTGTGTATGTACTGTGTGTTCTGTGTATGCACCGTGTGACAGACTCAGATTCTCCTATGTCTAGGGTCACCTTATGTCCAATAGGGCCATAGGGTGACGAAGAAATTGTATCATGTATTACATGAGACGGGACATTACTGACAGTTCATTGCAGGGGATACTGGAATATTACAAGTGGCTTAATTTGGCCTGACTAGGTCACTAGGACAATGACCCTTCAATGCTTAGCTCAGACTATTGAAATGCTAAGTGGCTTGTGAAATACCTTTCCAATGTGTTCTGCAGGTGAATAGATGTTTTCAGAGACGGAACGTCTCCGGGAGATAATTACCTAAATGTCTTTTAGACTGTGATTGAGGTTCATTGTATGTGTGTGAAGATTATCTGTAATTGTGTATTATTCTAAAGGTTAATTGAATTCTATTGATAAAGGAATGTGATGTGTCAAGCTTTGCGGTGCCGAAATGTCTAGATACTGAGTAGATAATTAGTTCATGTTGATTAATGTTTCTGGTTGCCTCCTCTTTACTGTATATAAAATTGTGGTTTTGGTCCTATTAAACATTCCATACTTAGCACACATACAAGTCTTGTCTCGTTGTGTGTTTCAAGGCAGCTAAAATATCCAGTATCTATGTCCAGACTATGGTAAACAGTATCTGACAGAAGCATTCGGTCCGGATGCGGGGACCTTTTCGTAACACACGTTATGTTCTGTATATGCACGGTGTGTTCTGTGTATGTTCTGTGTATGTACTGTGTGTTCTGTGTATGTACTGTGTGTTCTGTGTATGCACGGTATGTTCTGTATATGCACGGTGTGTTCTGTGTATGTACTGTGTGTTCTGTGTACGTTATGTGTATGCACGTTATGTTCTGTGTATGCATGGTATGTTATGTGTATGTACTGTGTTTTCTGTGTATTTGCACAGTATGTACTGTGTGTTCTGTGTATTTGCATGGTATGTTCTGTGTATGTACTGTGTGTTCTGTGTATTTGCACGGTGTGTTCTGTGTATGTACTGTGTGTTCTGTGTATTTGCACGGTGTGTTCTGTGTATGTTCTGTGTATGCACTGTGTGTTCTGTGTGCTCTGTATGTATTGTGTGTGCTCTGTTTATAGTGTGTTCGGGTATTGGGAGCTTTGCCAGCAGAGGATGGGCAGGTAAAGACCTGGAGGCGTTTGCGCCCCCCAACATTTTTTATCACCAGCCGCCACTGCTCTTGACCCTTGCACCTGTGTTTTGTGTGTTATATGTTCCTGACCATGCTCTTTGTATGTTACATACTCCTGACTCCAGAATTTACACTCTATGTTATGTACTCTTGTACTCATGACCCTTGCACTCTGTGCAATATATACTCATGTCAGTGTAAAAGGAAAAATATCTGCGCTAAACCCTATAAAACGAAATAAATAAATGAACAAGTGAACAAATGTGTTGCAAATTAATGATGAACAAGATGGTAAAAAAAAACAAACAACATAAGTGAAGTGGTGTAGCAAATAAAAAACCTTAAATATTCAGTCCATAAACGTGTAAAACAAAAATTAGGTAAAACCTTAAATGAGAGAATATCTAGAAAAATGTAAATACAATGTCCTAAACAAGCAATTAGGGATCCAAAAAATGATCGGCTTAGCTTCACAATTCCCGGTATCCACATTTACAACAGAATGACAACTTGTCTGCAGGTAAGATTTTCTGTTCATCAAGGAAAATAAGGCAATCACTGCCACTTACCAAATCTGTTGGACCTCAGGTAATAGAGATCAAATAGGCATGTCAGAACACCATCAGCCAGATAGGGAACTGCATCTGAAGTTTCCAATGCAGGTGCAGATGTCCCGTCCGAGCTATGCAAAACTCCTTTTAATGGATTTTACACATCAAATGGATATCCAAACCACCATACCGGTAGTGTTAATAGGGGCAGAAAGAGAAAGGCTTCATGGTGCAGTTCGTTTAAAAGATTTATTACTCCAAATCAGAACATAACATCAAGCTAAAAACAAAGTTCCACGCAAAAAATCAAAAAAGCACAACCACAGCACATAGGCTGACTGGCTCAAGTATGATAGCGTCTAGGATAGTGACTCCACCCAATGCATTTCCCCACATAAGGATTATTCAGGGAAATACTCATATATACTCAGATATACTCATGCCCACCGCTATTTGTACATTTTTTACTGTTCCATGTTCTCTGTGCATGAGCTACTCCTGACATCTGCACTCTGATATTTTTTCACACTCCTGACCCCTGCGCTCTGTGCATTACATACTTCCGACCCCAGCACTCTCTGCCTTGGCCACTCCTGGCCCTGTGTTTTTTACAGTTCACACTCCTGACCTCTGTACCCTGTATGCTACGTACTTCTGATCTTGCCCTTTGCACATTAAAGACTCCTGACCCCAGAACTCTATCTTTGTGTACCATTGTTCTCAATGCCTTTTCACTCTGCAATACATACTGCTGACCCTTGCTCATTGCATGTTTGGTATGCCTGCCCCCTGCACTCTGTACAATACATACCCCTAACCCCTGCACTCTGTGCATTACATTCTGCCGATTCCTGCACTGTGCGAGCTCCATAATCCTGACTTATGTGCTCTCTGTGTTTCATACTCCTGCCCCATGGAGTCTTAATGCTATATTGTACTCCTAACCAAAGTGTTTATGGTCTCAGCAGTTGCTGGTTGATAAGTAGTCCCCAACTATATTAGTTAAATGTTATTTTATTTTTTTAAATAAATGGGATTGCCTAAATCTAATGGCAGCTACTGCATTAGGGGAGATAAAAAGTTGTTGCATTGGTAAACACTATTTTAGTGCTGTGACACGCTGCAAAAGAAGGACAGCTTTGCCTGTGCAAGCAAGAACTGCACACCCTGAAAAAAAATATTATAACCCTTCCCCCCTCAAAAAAACTGAAACACTAAATCCCACTTTATTAATATATATATATATATATATATATATATATATATATATATATTAAAAACACTAACTACACTAAAAAATTACTTGTTGGGACTCTTGGGAACTGTGTTGGGAACGGTGAAATTGGGAAAGTGGGGGAACACAAGTATAAGCTCACTGCACTACAAGCTTGGGAGATTTTGTTTATTATGGTACAGTATAGTGCTCCCATAACAAGGCCAACATTATTGGCACTTTTAAGCCAGATTAAATTTAAAGAACAGGCAATGCATTATGATCCCCTTAATTCATGAATTAATTTGCAGGTACCATCATCCTGAAATCTGCAGGGTTCACCTTAAACCCATGGTATCACTGAACCCTAACTTTATCTCTTATTACTAAGACTGTTAATTTATCAGCCTTAGACCCAGAAATAGAAATCTATTTTAGTACATGAGTAAGGCTGAATATCCTAAAGAAGCTCCTTTTTTATTTAAAAAGCTGCTGTGAGACATTTTGGAAAATGTAAAGCTGCTAGGCAATGACTAATGACTTCCCCCAACCCTCTTTATGTGAATTGAGAACTTCACAGATTTTTGTGTAAAGTAAAATAGAAAGGAACATTGTTGGATTCGGAGACAGATTTATCATCATTATCATAATCAGTGGAAAACTTTAGAATTATGTTATATTTTAAAATGGCCAGATCAATGACATGACATGATTCTTTAAAGAATTGACCATTGATGTAAATAAAACTCAGTCACTAAAATCTAATCTAGGCTTTAGCATGTTAAAGTAATACCAAAGGTAATTTTCATTATTTTTAAATCTGCAGATTTCTTTACAATACTGCCAGCAACATTAAAAATTGTGAAATTAGTATTTCGCTGAAAAAACATGTCACAGTACCCAAGAGTTTTTTTTTTTTTTAATCTATCCTGTTTACTGAAAATGATATTTAATTTATGACTTATGTGCAATGCTAAAGACTTCCCACTAGGAAGGCGGTGATACCAACTTAGAAGCAATTTTGCTTAAAGGGGTTGTAAACTACATTCTATGCATTAAGGTGAAAAACCTTCTGCATCCTCCAGTGCCCCCGTTTTACTGAACTGAAAGCTGTCATCTTTCGGCCAGGAATGAGCACATGTCTCGTGTCCTGATTGGATAGACTGATAGCAGCGCAGCCATTGGCTCTCGGGACTCGGCATGCAGCGAGGAGCCACCAACACCGCTGAGGGACCCTAGTAGAGGGGGATAGGGGCCACTCTGTGCAAAACAAACTGCACAGTGGAGGTAAGTATGATATGTTTGTTATTTTAAAAAAGGGTTTACAACCCCTTTAAGAGAGCTAATAGTGGAATGTTATAGATGCTGCCAGAGCTATATTCTTAGTTGGTTTGGTATCCAAATGACTACAGTATGAATTTTGGTGTGTCTAGCAGTCACAGTGTTATAGTTATAGTTTGTTGAGCAGAGGTGCATGCCTTTTACAAATTTCCAAATTCTAGTTTCTTTTATTTTCAGGGTTGCTCTTAAATAAAAAAAAAAGTCAATCTCACAAGCAAAACCTTGAAGGTATAAATGTGCTGATATTATCCAGGACTAATCAGTGGTTGATGGGAATTGGATGACTTTCCCACAGTGTTGTTCATCAATTTGAAATACTTCTTTCACAGTCAGATTACATCACAGTCAAATTGCAAGACAGCAACAGCAGTGATAAAACAAATCTTATAAGCGTTTAGCACATGTAATCCAGTTAATGTGTTTCACAGCAAAAAAAAAAAGTCTTACTGACACTGGGATTATATAGTCGTTTTAGTAAAAGACTTTACTTAAATGAGTTAACCTTAATGGGCCAGATTCAGCAAGACTTGCGCTGGAGTAATTCGATATGCGCCGCGTAACTGTGAATATGCGCCGTCGTTTCTATGTGGCCGTACCCACCAAACTAGATGCGACAGAAAACGGGCCATTTCCGATCAGCTTAACTTTCCGACGCCAGAGTCTCGTCAGCGCATAATTTTGTTTGGCGCATCAGTCGCGCCTATTGATTTCCCCTGCAAATATGCAAATGAGGGAGAATTCCCGATTCGCGAACGGATTAGCACCATACGCTGGCTACATGCGCCGCGCGTATCTCTTCCGTCCGGCGCAAAGTTATTTCTACAAATAGCTGCTTTATCTTTACTCCAGACGGCCACAGGTCAGCAGGAGAGCAGCTACAGCAGCGTTACCGACGATAAGAGCTAGCTGAGCACCCCCACTTGCAGGACAACACCTCTGTCCATGCTTGTCTGTCAACTTTTACAGCCATGGAGGAAGACATCATAGGTCTCCATAGCCGAGATGACGGCTGACAGCTCCTGGCCTTTAGAGTTCAGCTTTCTCCTGTGTGTTTGCGGGGAACGGGAGCAGCCATCTCAGAACAAAAGTAACTTCACTGCGGGGAGGGGGAACAGGATATACTTTAGTGCCGGAATGGCGCATCTACGGGCGCATTTAAACGCCCAACGGAACGCATTGCGCTGAAGTTTCCCGTGAAGTGGTGCCGACGGAAGTTGTGAGCATGCGCACAAGGGGGCCGAGTGAAGCCTCACTTACTGCGCATGCTCCGTGGATGATGCGCTGAACGTAAGCCTCTACACTGGGCTCCACCCATCATTTACATATGATCACACCCACTTCCACTTGTGTCGGGTTACGCCAGCGTGTTATCGTTACTCTGGCGCAAGTTTACGCGCAACTGCTATGTGAATAACAGTACTTGCGCCGAAAGTGTTGGCAGAGTAACGTAAATGAGAAACGTTACTCCAAAGTAAAGAAGCGCCCATCTACCTGAATCTGGCCCAATGTCCGCAAAGTTTTAATGTCCTGATGCCCAAAAAAAGGAATGATAGAAGGTAAAATCAAGATGAAGAAACTAACAACCCTATTATGTTAGGAAATAGCAAATGTGGTGCCAGTGTTTATTTGTCCATGACTTAAAGCTCAACTGTAGATAAAGATAACGTACTGTTTGCAGTTCTAGACACCTCCACTTCCCTGTGCAGAATGTCTAAAACAGGACTGTGCAGTCCAATAGGCACCAAAGTTAGACCTAGTAGTTGAAGAAATTCACCCAGTATATATGCATCCAAAATAATACTCTAGGGATTTGTTTGTTTGTTTGTTTCTGCCAAACATATATTACATTTTTTGCAGGTACCTAACCAGCAAATGATTAATTATTGAATTTTGCCAAGCAGGCATATTTTTCAGTAATTTCATAAATTCCTTCAGGAAATATTCATAATTCACCTTTTTTTTCTGCCTCAATATTGCTTTGGACTGGGCAGTATGGCAATATGGAAATTCCCCCTGTTAAGGATGGGCAGTGGAACCTTGATTTTGGGAGGATGAATCATTGCTATATGACAGATCTTGTCATGTGGTGTGCCCATTTTTAATGTTCCTCTGCACGTGTTGTGGTGTTATTAGCTAGCGTCACCTGCTTTACATACTGTACATATATATTCTGCCTGTATGTCTTAAACAGGGGTTACCAGCTAAATTTGGCTTTGCTGGGTGGTAAGTAACCAGGCTTATTTGTAGTTTATTTGATCATTTGGGGTATTATATGCAGTGTAGCTGTAGTTCCTCTTTTGCCAGTAGGTGCCATTGGTACCTCTGGTATTAGTATGAGCTGCAGTAAAACTGGCTCATCAATATTTATACTGTAAGAAGAAAGGAGGGGGGGGGAGCACCACCTAAAAGCAGTATCACAGGGGATTTTATTAATACAATGGTTAAAAATACTTATATATATATATATATATATATATATATATAGAGAGAGAGAGAGAAAAAAATTATATTCAAAATAACGATAAACAAATTACACCAATACATTTGTATGAAAAAACAAATATAACATGAATACTTCAAAAACCGAGCGCAGCTGCTTACCCACAGCCAGAAACACAGTTCAGTCACCACAGGATCCCCCATGGCAGACAAGGGGGATTCCATGGGACAAGTCTAATTGTTGTCAAAAGGTTGTAGAATTCACCTCCGTAACATCTCTAAAATTTGCCCCTTTGTAACAAATTAAACCACCAAGCTCCTCATTTAGTCCCATGTTATCTCTTGCCTAGACTATTGCAACTCCCTTCTTATTGGCTTGCCTCTCCATAGGCTATCCCCTCTCCAGTCTATCATGAATGCTGCTGCCAGACTTATCAACCTTACCAACCGCTTAGTGTCTGCCAACCCTCTCCTCTAATCCCTACACTGGCTCCCGATTGCTCAGTGAATTCAATTCAAAATACTAACCACAACTTACAAAGCCATACACAACTCTGCCCCAAGCTACATCACCAATCTTGTGTCCAAACATATCCCAAACAGTCCTCTCCTCTCTTCTCAAGACCTCCTACTGTCAAACTCTCTCATCTCCTCCTCCCATGCTCGTCTCCAGGATTTCTCCAGAGCCTCTCCTATCCTCTGTAACACGCTACCTCGCTACTTCAACCTCTCTGGATATCCCCTACTCTTGCTACCTTCAGGCGATCCCTGAAAACTCATCTCTTCAGGGAAGACTATCACGTGTTCAACTTCAACTAATATATATATATATATATATATAGAAGACAATAAATTAAATTCTTGCCGTCCGGCGCTAACTAAACAAATAATCTCCTCTCTATAGAGTGCAGGGCTGGCCCCGTCACCCACAGAACATGCAGTAAAGCAAACCTCTTTTTAGCCCAACATTCAGCGCTCCCCTCACTCAGGTCCCTTCCTGAGTCTCAAGCCAGAGCCCTGTTGTCCTCTCTTCCTGGTCTTTTAAAGTCCAGCTGATTGTGGACTCGAGTGGACCCAAACATTCGGACCGGGACCCTAGCCAGGCCCAGAGGCTGTAAAACCCGGACCGGATTCCGGTTCAGTCTCTCATAATAGAACGTATGCGAGGTGAAATGTATCTATGATCATGTATCGCACCTTGCATACCGTCACAATATATATATATATTACAGAGCCTCTGTTTCTATAGCCACGAGCAGAGCATCAGGAGGGACTTGGATCCCCTCAATATGTTTCAAAAGATCTGTGGTATTGCGTATAAATGAAGGTAGACCGAGCACGTGTGGCATCAAAAAGACATTGACAAATTTGCTAGCATTGAATAAGGGAGTAAAAGTTAGTATCGGAGAAGGTAAAAACCATTCTACAATTGCCTCTAACAGTAAGTATGCCCACTCTCAGATCTTTCCTAGGAGTGGTAAATTATTTGCGGGATTTCATCCCTGATGGTGCGCATAAGTCAGCGCCACTGTATGATTGGGGGGAAAAGGATACCCAATGGCACGGGACTGAGCAACACACCGATCCTGTGCAGGAGCTTACAGAAGTGTTAGCGCAAGCGCTAGTATTAGCCAACCCAGAGTACCAACTGCCCTTTCACATTGAGACTGCCATATCAGAGACAGCCATGTCAGCTGTTCTGTCACAGGAAATCCAGGGGCAACAGAGACCCATATTATATGCTTCTAAAGCATTATCTCCTGTGGAAATGAAGCACTCTCTATGTGAAAAACACCTTCTTGTCACGTTGTGGGCAGTGGAATACTTCACATACAACATAGGACTTAACCCAGTCATCCTGCACACAACTCCCACAAAGTTTCTACTCACAGACAGAGTGAAGGATGGCAATGTATCCAATGCCAGACAGGCCCATTGGGCTCTGTTGCTCCAGGAGCAAGACATTAAAGTCAAACAAACAAATAATCCTTCCACTTGGGCCCATGGCCTATTTTACCAAGGAATATCACATGAATGTGATGTCACCCCACAATCAGGGGCACAACAATTCTTTAGACCTTTGTCAGCAAAGGAAAATGTTCATAAAAAGGCAGTCCAAATTTTCACAGTTGGATCATGTTTTTACGTGTTGGGTTCCCCACATGCAGGATTTGAAATATACATTATCGATCCACATGCAAAGACCCAAACATCAATCTTGCGGTCATGTCGAGTCAAATCAGCACAATTCACTAAGATGGCTGCGATTGCTCATGCCCTAGAACGGATGAATGGGGATCAAGAAATTGTTTTATACTCAGATTATGCGTGGGTCTGTAATGCTCTTACAGAATTTCTGCCCTTCTGGCACACCCACCAGTACAGGTCCTCAGATGGGTCTCCACTTAAACATGCATCCCTGTTGAAATATACTGTAACGCTGGTGCCAAAGTTGCCAGTCAAAACATGGGGGTGCAAATTAAAATGTCATACAGGCACTGCCCCATACTGGGAACAAAATGAGGTAGCAGATTGCTTGGCCAAACAAGGAGCACAGAGGGGGGAGATCTGGGAAATTCCTTGCTTGCTTCCCTTTTAGAGCCAAGAAGTCGATGTGGATTGTGATCCTGCTCCAATTGATCGGACATACCAAGGGAGAAGAGACTGGACCGCTCATCAGCGTGATCATGCAACAAAATCTGATCTACTGCATAGAGGGGGAATCCGTCTTATTGCCTGTGGCTATTTTTAGAACTGTGGGGGGAGCAAGTTTATTGGTGGAGCCCCATTGATAATCATCTAATCTGGATGAATGGTGGTGCAGGGAATGCCACGGACTACCAGGAAAATTACCTTACAGGTGTCCCCAAAACCGAACACCCCTGCTCTTACAACTTTGCCCAAACATACAGCTGCAATCCCCTATTACGAACCAACATCCTTGGAATGCCCATCACTGCAAGAGGGACCACCTAGTGGCCCAACGGCAACCTCAATCCTGGGAATATTGTTTAATAACGTCAAGTTCATTCATGTGTCAGTGGTACTGAATTTGTCCCAGTGGAACATGGCTGAATTCAGCTCATGTGCCCGGACAAATGTATTTTTGTTTTACTCTTCCTTGCTTGTATATTTAATTGCCTCCCATGGAAGCCGAACTCAGGATCCAGTTGCAGAAGCAAACCTTCCTACCCACAGGGGCATTTTCAGATCCAGAAAGCCAAAAGGCGTGGACAGCATACTTGCATCCATCCCAGGACTTTTGGGATCTGACATGTCAATTTGGAACCAAGCCAATTTGTCTGCGATTCGCAGGCATATCGGAAATTGTGAACAGGAAGTGGGTCGGCAAGTGCTGAAACCAGTTCTGTAGGATGTTGAGGGGCTTGCAGAGGAGGAAAGGTTTACAGTTTATAACATAAAGCTAGAGAGGATGGTATGGGCAAAGAGGTAATAGGCACTGCGTAGGGAAATTTTATTTTAACAAAGGTCACTAATGTTATCCGAGATATTCAAGCTGGTAAAATCCCTGATATATTCAAAGATACAGATCTTACTCAATGGTATTGTACTCACAGTAATAATAGTGGTGGAATGAATGTCCTTCTTGGAGACAAGTGCAAACCTTTGCCAGTTTCCACCATTCGAAGTATAGGGATCGTGACACCACACCCAAATAGAGGGCCATTTGCTTGCAAGAAAAGCCAGGCACTGTGCACCTACCGTGACCTAATGTACATTTCACAATGTCGCTGCGCGTGTTCCATCCACAAGAGGACTACGTTAACACAATGGCGTCCATACACTCCCTCGGATACCTCGAGAATGACATGTACAAGAATGACGTGTACAAGGAAAGGTTGCACCTCCCCGAAACGCTAATTCAAGTTCAAGGGCGATGGAAAGCACCACACAATGCCTACTGCACTGTCAAAGACAATAGAGACTTATGCCGTTGTGATGTTTTTGAAATTGACACTCCAGTCTGTGATCTAAACAAAGACCCGGATCCCACAGCCAATGTAGCAAGGGACCCCCAACTGGAAAGTCCACAAAAAAAACCCTCAAGAAACCATTCCACATGAAATGGAGGCTAACTGCCCAGTGAAGTTGTCAAAATGGAGAACACCAAGCACAAGAGTCACCAACCACATGGATGGACTGTACTGTGTCGTCACCAATCATCAGACATTTCTCTATGGGGGTCAGTCGTGTCCAATACCCTATCCAAATTTTTGCTTCATTCCACATGAGTACACTACTATTGGGAAAACTATAGTATCCCCATACCTGTGCTAACAAATGACTATATCATTGAGAGTACCCCTGATGTCCCAGATTCTAGCACATACATACCCTATTTTGATGTAATAATTGATACTTTGTCAGTAAACCTTCACAATCTGCTCGCAAGGAATGATACCCATATAATTCAAATTAGTATGGTGAAAACTGAAGAAAGGTTAAATGAACTGTTACATGATGGGGATTTTAGCTTAGTCACCACTAGGACCTGGATGGAAATGGGTATAAAAGGGCTTCTTATATTACAATGTGGGATATTGATATTCATGACAGGCATGGTAATATATCTGAACCGACTTCTGAGGTGGCAGAGGGAGAAACTCAACATTCTAATGGAGATTAGACATAAACAATTACTCATTTAAGTGTGGCCTCGTCTCATCTATCTCAACGTGCCACAAGGGGTCATCTGTTGCCTTATAAAAAAATGTTATGTCTAATCGCCACTAGCAACTGGGAATAAATGTACATATAAATATAATAATCGATATGATAAGATGGATAGTGTGATGGAGAGGATTTCAGGAAAGAGTTAAGTGGTTTCACCGTCTTGTCTGTGGCTATCTGTTCAATCTCCTCCATTTGATATTCAAAGAGGTATAGCAGACAGGTCGTCTCCCCTTACCTCTTTGAATATCAAACGACCCAGGAAGAAATCGCCACGAGACGTCAGACTTCATGGAGACGTCATAATGGCCTTTCCTGTGACATGAATAGCCATTGTACAAGAGTCATTGTAAGAAAGTTAACGAACCCATGAGGGGATTCCTCTGGACTACAAACCCTATTTACCCCTAAATTGAAGTAAGGAAACACCATATTTGGGCGCAAGACCCAGAGCCAATCAGAGTTGGACCCAGAGATATAAATTGAGTAGGCTGTATCTAGGAAAAAGTTAGAGAGAGAGAATCAGAACAGAACCTGGGCCCAGGGAAGACCATTCTCAAGGTAATATCAAGGAATCCTCTCCCCCGCACTTACCATATCTTTGTCATAATTTGTACTGTGTGATATTTTTGTGTGATGTACTTAATTTGTATTAGCAAACTAACTTTTACTCCCTTATTTTAAATACTGTAAATGTATGCAGTGTATTAGATAGCTAATATCTTTTCTCTAATAAATGTGTGTTATGTTAAAGCTTCCACTCTGTCACAGAACTCTCATTAAACCATATATCATATATGCGAGATATTAAATCTCAAATATAATATTTTAAAGGTAACAGTGTGTGACCCAATTCCAGAGACAATCGGTCTTCCAGGTGGTGACTGGACATTCCTGTGAGTCTTAGGTAATGCATAAAAGGTAAGGACACGTGGAAATTTAGGGACAAGAAAATGTAGGGTGTCTCGATCAATGAAGCCTTGCATGTATGCCCCAGTGCAAATATCTCCTAGTTCATCAGAAAATGTTTTTTTTATAGTAATAGGCAAGATAGGTTTATACCACTTGTAATTATCTAGGACAGTGTGGCACATAATTTGATACTGGGTGTGTGTCATTATGACAATGTTACTGCCTTTGTCCGATGGTTTGATAACAACATCGGTATGTTTTTGAAGGGATTTAAGTGCTTTCATTTGTCTACTGATAAGATTAGAGGGAATCTCATGCCAAGTTTGTTTTTTGAGGTCAATAATACATTGGTTTAAAAATGCCCAGATGGAAGGACAGGTGAAAAGATCCAGAAATTGCAGAGACTTTGGTTTGAATTTAGTAATAGGTCGAATAGGGACCTGGGACTGGGCCTCCACCTGAAAATCATCAAGGTAAGAGGAAAATTAAGCATTGCCATCAGTAGCACCCCCGTCATAGAGCAACATGAGGTCATGTAGGGCCCAAAACTCCTCCATGGAGAAGAACTTTGTTTGCTCCGTGAGCTCACGCTCAAGATTGAATTGTTTAAGTTCCTTGTCAAAGATGAACTAAGATGTCGAGCGAACAGGTAAAGATCCTTAATCATTTTTGTGACATTGAGGAGGTCTAGTGGACAAAATCCTAAGCAAAGTTGCAGGACAAAAAGCTTGTCGTCAAAAAATTTAAAAGGAGTAAAGTTAATGATGTTTATCTTGGTGTCAGTGTGGGAGTATTGGGGGAGGGAAGGGGAGGCTTAACCTCCCTGGCGGTATGATTCTTTCAGATTTTAGGTGCTGAAAGCGGTACCATTATTTGCAAGGAAATTTGGCGTTTTATACTGTAGGCTTGTAATTCGTAGGAATAACTTACTTAAATCTGACCAAACAAAAGTCTAATAGGCATCCCGGGTATGAATTTTTTTTTTTTTTAATTATAAATTATAATATAATAAATAATTATAAATAATTATAACAAATAATAATATAATTATAGTAAAAAATATTCACTAATGTAATGAAATCAAAATCACTGAAATTTGCTCAGTTGCAGAATTGTCGCTGTCATTTTTTTTATGATGAATTTCCCCACAAATCGCTATCGCTAAATTCTGCAAGTGATTATAATTTATTATCGCTGTTTTTTAGCTGATCTAAAACCATTTTTGACATAAAGGGACACTTTTGGTTGCTATGGGCAATCTACAGTTTGCAGGGAGAAAGAACACTTTTTATTATATAAAAGGACATGTAGGGCACTGGGCAGACCACTAGGGGCAAGGGGGGTGAGTATTTTTTACATACAGTACTGTAATCTATAAGATTACATTGTACTGTATGTAATGTGTTTGTCTAATTTTTTGAATATGGCGCCGTTTCTCCGCCCCCGTGCATCGTAACATCGCAGGGAACGAAGATCGACGGCACATGGGGACACTGTGTGAATCGAGCGAGCACCCGTGTTGGCATCGCTGGATCCAGGAACAAGGTAAGTAAACCAAGCCTGTGCACTTAGCGAGGCGAGCCCGAGTCTGACTCGGGGTTACCGATCGCAGCATGAAAATTTAACCCCGAGTCAGACTCGGGAATACCGCCAGGGGGGTTAAGGACAAACGTGTCTAGGTTTCTTTTTTAGGTCTAATGTGGGAAACACTAAAAAAGTGTCATTATTAGTTTTAGTAGCCTTTATGGCTAAAAGTGGAGATCCCAAAATCTTGGGAATAGTGCCATGTAAGGTGGAGGAAGAGGGAAGATAATGCCACCTGAAGCGTTATTACCTGCCAGGGTAGGCACATGTTTTACTCATGTTACCTTAGGTTCCTTTAGTAGATTTTTTACTTTTATTAAAACCCATAGGTGGAGTGCTTCCACCATAGCATAATCTTTTATGTGAAGAATTTGTGGTTGGTTCACCAGTGGAACGTGAATGTATCATTAGCATATTGCGCGATAAATGATCTCAACAAATCCACGCTTCACGTGGTAGGTGTTCTTTCCCAGTATTTTTTTTAAATCTAGAGAAGGATCTTTAAAGCCTCGTACACACGATCAGTCCATCCGATGACAACGGTATGAATGACCGTTGTCATCGGTTAACCGATGAAGCTGACTGATGGTCTGATGTGCCTACACACCATCGGTTAAACGATTGTGTTAGAACGCGGTGACGTAAAACACGACGTGCTGAAAAAAATGAAGTTCAATGCTTCCAAGCATGCGTCGACTTGATTCTGAGCATGCGTGGATTTTTAACCAATGGTCGTGCCTACTAACGATCGGTTTTGACCGATTGTTAGGTATCGATCGGTTAAATTTTAAAGCAAGTTGGCTTTTTTTTTAACCGAAGGTTAAATAACCTATGGGGCCTACACACGATCGGTTTTGACCGATGAAAACAGTCCATCAGACCGTTATCCTCTGGCTATCCTATCGTGTGTACGAGGCCTTATAGTGGGAAATACCTGAATTCTTATGCCGCGTACACACGATCATTTTTTGTGATGAAAAAAAACGACATTTTCTGTGAAGTAAAACACAACGTTTTTGAAACGTCACTTTTCAAAGACGATATTGCATGCACACCATCGTTTTTTTCACAAAAAGTGAGGTTACGTTCACCACTCTTTTCCATTGAAGCTCGCTTCATAACTAGCTTCTGGGCATGCGCGGGTTGAAAAACGTCGTTTTAAACTACGTTTTTGCTACACAAAAATTCACACGATCAATTTAAATGACGTTTTAAAAAACAAAGTTTTTTTTTTTAATCGCAAAAAACGACCGTGTGTATGCGGCATTAGGCCTAGAGGGCAAGTGTTTTCAGTGATATATAATTTAAAGTACTCTGTGCCAGTGCAGATGGGATTTACGTTTAAGCAAGCCAAACATTTTATTAAAAAAATTGTTTGACATATATCTTTTGACCTGTCAGACATGAAGTCTTAATGCTGGTCATGAACCCTAACCAATCAGTACAAAGAACGTCCATTGCAAGGGTCCCACTCGTTGAAAAAACAATTTAAATAATAAAAAATGTAAAAGTATGCATATAAAAAGTTGAACCAAATACTATAAATTATATAATTTGTTATAGGTGAGGCTCTTAGGGAAGACCAGTGTCCAGATTAGTAGACATCAGGGCACCACAAATGCCAATATAAACAGTGAATTCCCAAATTAAATTAGTTATTCTCACCGACCAAAGGGTGAGGTTTAAATATTTTAAAGAGTATGGTATAATACTCCCATTTACTGTATGTAATAAAAAAAAAACACTTTATATCAGGGCTCAAAATTTCAAGTCCTGAGCTACTAGCCAGGCCTCAAGAGTTACTCGCCACCAGTTGCCCCACCTAATTCATACACTGCCCTGCGCCTAATTGCACCTGTAAACATGCCCTCATAGAATGACACTGTTAAATGATTTGGACAGAATCAAGTTACACAATTAAATATTACCAACAACAACTTTAACAAAATAGAACAGGGCACTGGGGCAGCCCAGAGGGACAGGGCACTGGGGGCAGACCAGAGGAACAGGGCACTAGAACTGGGTCTCTTCCCCATTCTCTTGCTGTCTCCTCTGCAACTCCCATCCATCCTCTCTCTCTCTCTCTCTGTCTCTCTCTCTCTCCTATTCATCTCATCATCAGAAGCCTGTGTGTGCGGCTCCACACTTGCATGTCCCCACTTCCCTCTTTTATTTAGGCTGGCAGTGAGGAGAGGAGCTGCAGCACAGTGGGAGGGAGTACAATCCAGCGCTGAGATCCACACAACTGCACAGCCATTGACACCATAGCAGAGCGCACACTGACACTGCACAGCACACATTGAGACCAGTCTGTACACAGTGCTCAGGCTGAACTGTTGGACACTTACATAGAGCACAAGGAGAAGAAAACAGCACAAACTGGAAGGCTGCCGCTCTCATGTCAGGGCAACTTTCAGTGAGCGCTGCACTGGAGTGGTAATTTTTGCAATCCTCCACCTCATTCATTAGTTCCTGCTCCCTTGCTCTCCAGCTACATTGGTCAGGGGAAGGGGGGCAGGCTCAGAGAGGTCATACTGTTCGGGACTCTAAGTGTAGGCACAGATTGGAGGGAGATTGGTCATGCATCCCTGTCATCACTCGCCCCCAGCTTAAATCCACTCGCCAAATGCTAGTAGGCGAGTGGAAATTTTGAGGGCTGCTTTATATAATAGATAGCAAATGAACCTAAAATAGAGAGGGAAAAAAAGGTGAAAAGGTAAAAAAAAAGAAAAAAAGAGTATATAGGAAAAGACAAATATCAAGAGTAGCCAGGAGGATGTCTCCCAAAACTCACCCATACACTGACAGATATTGCATCCATGGTTGCCATGTCTTATCAAACTTAGTTTGGTTGTCATGAAGGGTACAGGAAAGTTTATCATTAATCATGATCCAGTTACATTTTTGTTTAACATATTCAAACATTATAACTAACTGGTTCCAACACTGACTTACAGCCAAAAGGAATGGCTGATCCATAATCCACAGACTGCAGATCATTTCCAGATAAGAAGTCGCAATAAGCCTTTGTTTTCCCACCACAGAAAGAGGTGTGGAGATTTTGGATTATTTAATTTAGGCAATAGAGGAGTATGGGGCAAGCAGAGTTTCTTCCTTACTCTATGTCTGTCCCATGTGGCTAATGAATATAATAAAGTAGGACATAAAATGGGAGGACGCAACCTATTAGGAATCCACCACTATGAACGTCACTGCCTGTGATGTCACCTCTCACACCCAGGCCCGGATTTACTCCCTTTGCCGCCCCAAGGCCGGGTCCTTCAATGCCGCCCCCGCCTGTGCAGTACAGGGGGGAAATTATCCACCTGGGCACTTTTTCGGCAGGACACTGAGAAGCAGGAGGGGTGCTGCTGCTGAAAATTGCATTGACGTGACAGGGGGAACTCCCAAAACAAAATGAAAGTGAAAATGGTGAAAGTGTCCTCTCCTCTCAGCCACAGTGCCGCCCCTGCACCCACTGCCACCCCGAGGCCTGGCCTTGTTGGCCTTGTCTGGAATCCGGCCCTGCTCACACCACAATGAGGAAAGAATCAGTTCAAATCCTGCGATCAAATTTTTGTAGTGAAAAGCACTACATTATATGTTTTTAAGCGTGTAAATTGTTAGTATTTTTTTAAATACTGTAAATTTTTTGTAAGGTTTTACGCTATGTTGGCTCTCTTTTGATGTTATGGTGGAATATCTTTCTTACATGGATGAGGTGTTCTTGAGACCATAAGTGGAGACCTGGAGACGGTTTATGCTCCCCAGCAAATATTGCATAGATACCCAAGCCTATGTGACTGTTTTTATTTACAGTCACCTAGCTTCAGTAAGTGTCCTTTTAAACTCACTGTGCTGGGACACTTAAAGTGGTTGTAAAGTCTCAAGGTTTTTCACCATACTATGCATTAAGGTGAAAAACATTCTGTGCTGCCCCCAGAACCCCCCTTTTTCTTACCTGAGCCCGATCTGATCCAGTAATGTGCATGAGCGCAGTGTCTTCAGCCAATCAAAAGATGTGACATGGGAGCTGGGGAAAGGGCCAAGTCCGTGTCAGCGGACGCAGCAGCAGCAGGACTCGGGAGCAAGTCCGCACAGGTGCCCCCACGGAAGCGGCTTTCTATGGGGGCACCCGATAGAGAAGAGGGGCCTGGAGTGCTGGCGGGGGACCCCAGAAAATGAGGATATGGGCTGCTCTGTGCAAAACTATTGCACAGAGCAGGTAAGTATAACACGTTTTTTATATTTATTTTAACCACTTAACCCCCGGACCATATTGCTGCCCAATGACCAGAGCACTTATTGTGATTTGGCACTGCGTCGCTTTAACTGACAATTGCGCGGTCGTGCGACGTGGCCCCTGAACAAAATTGGCGTCCTTTTTTTCCCACAAATAGAGCTTTCTTTTGGTGGTATTTGATCATCTCTGCGGTTTTTATTTTTTATAAACAAAAATAGAGCGACAATTTTGAAAAAAATGCAATATTTTTTACTTTTTGCTGTAATAAATATCCCCCAAAAATATATAAAAAAAACATTTTTTTTCCTCAGTTTAGGCCGATACGTATTCTTCTACATATTTTTCATTAAAAAAAAATCATAATAAGTGTTTATTGATTGGTTTGCGCAAAAGTTATAGCGTTTACAAAATAGGGGGTAGTTTTATGGCATTTTTATTAATATTTTTTTTTTACTAGTAATGGCGGCGATCAGCATTTTTTTTCAGTACTGCGACATTATGGCGGGAACTTCGGACACTTTTGACACATTTTTGGGACCATTGGCATTATTTTAGCGATCAATGCTATAAAAATGCATTGGATTACTATAAAAATGCCATTGGCAGTGAAGGGGTTAACACTAGGGGGCAGGGAAGGGGTTAAGTGTGTTCCTGGGTGTGTTCTAACTGTATGGGGGGTGGCCTCACTAGGGGAAATCACTGATCTTCTGTTTATACATTGTATGAACATAAGATCAGCGTTTCCCCCGCTGACAGGACTGGGAGCTTTGTGTTTACACACATAGCTCCAGGTCCTCGCTCTGTAACGAGCGATCGCGTGTGCCCGGCGGCGATCGTGCCCGCCGGGCATGCGTGCGGGACTCGGGGGCGAGCAGGGCGCGCGCGCGCCAGCCGCCGGCGGTGCGCACGTGCCCCTAGTGGCCGCTTTTAGAGCAGGCTTATAGCTACGGGCTCTCGCCCAGGTGTGCCAACTTCCCGCAGTAATATGACGGCGGGCAGTCGGCAAGCAGTTAAAAATATCAAAGTTTACAACCACTTTAAAGTGTTTGGAGCATCAATTTAATCTATATGAATCAAGACTTTCCACTTACCATTCATTATTATGGGACTACTTTCAACCTTTTTGGGACTATTACTTTTATTATTTGTGTTCATTTTACAGCACTATCTTATATGTAATTGGTTATTAGGGTAGCATTTCTGATTCACATTGATTATACAATACAATTGTTTTGCCAGCTTCTGTATGGGTCTTTTAGCGTGATTTCTTCTCCCGTGTTTTGGTGCACCATACATGACCTGAATGTCTATGTAGGTTGATTTACTAAAGGATAATTTACCATGCACTGAACCATGCACTGCATGTGATTGAGTATTCTTTGCAAAGTGAAACTTTACCTAATTTACTCATCTCTCAAGCAAATGCACTTCCAGTGCACATATATTTTCATTTAGTAACCACAATGAGTAAATTTTTCAAAGTATTGCTAGGGAGCAATTATTATTTCTAAAATTACATTATAACATAGCAGATCTTCACTTTTTCAGTTCAGGTACAGTTTAAATCAGACAAAACCTAGAGGGGGATTGGGATTCCCCCTTCTTTCTGACTTTAAATCAGACAAGGGTATGCGTTAAATCAGCAAGGATACTAACAAATGTGTGCATAATAATTATATACATTACATTTTGGAGGTGAATTTCTTGACTTATGATTTGTTAACAATTAAAAATGTCACATGACTTGACATACAATATTTAGACAAAAACACATTAAGAAATATCAAAACAAAAGTCAAAATGATAGTATAAGATGTACATAATAAGGTCAATTATTATAAAGTAAAAAGTAAGAATGTAATAATAGAGAACTACTACTATAATAATACAACTACCGGTACATAAAAGAGACAATTAACTTTCTTTAAATTGAAGCAATTAAAATCATAGGGCTGTTGTTATTGTAAAAAATGTCGTGAAAACTATTTAATTTCACAATGTAGATAGTGTTAACATAAATAAAATTAAAGAGAAGCTGAAACATATATAACGTGAGTTGTTAATAAATGTACATGTAAGCTTGATTTATTAGCTGGTAGATTACTACCTAAAGAAAATGTAATATGCAAATTGAAAATTAAATTAATTCCTGGATGAGTGATTTTAGCTAATAAAGTCATTGTTATGCATGTGCCCAAGAGGGAACATTTATGACCATAGCCCTAAGATACAGAGTTCCATAAGTGATTAAAGGGAATATCCAGCAGGCTACATATTCTTTCAGTACCTAAGCACAAGACCTTTGCTGGTTCTCAGCGTGAAAAAAATATTGTTCCTTTTGTCTTCTCTGGAACAGAACTGCTAGAATAAATACTATAAGTACATATACTTTTTCATATAATACGTCCTTGCCCAGTTCCATCATGGTTAGAGGAATAATTGAATTCCCTAAACTAGGCAATAAAATTTGAATTAAGTTAGCAACCCATAAACAGGCGAATAAATGTCCCTCTAAAATGTACAATTCTTTAAAGTTTCCATGGAATGAGCTACATGTTTAAATACATTTTTATAAACCAATATTATTTTCCACCCACTTCCTTTTCTGTATCATGCTGCATTGTATTTACTGTTATATAGTGTAGTTATATGCTATAACTATAGTTATAGCTATGTTTTCCTTCAAGTCAGTGGGAGTTCTTTAAAAATACAGCAGAATACCTCTTGAAATAAAATAGGTTTATTTCATGCAGCTAACTAGGATAAGCATTAGTCTAATGAGATAATTGTAGTCACATGACTGAAAATAAATATCCTTATTCTTATAAAGCTTCATGAATTGAGCCTTGTGTGTGTAAAACGCTTTTATGGGCAAAATTTAAAAATCACATTTATGGTGCAATCTATCAACAGAATTAGCATGGCTTTGTTTGTTTTTCTAATTCCCTTCTGTAACATTGTTTTATTGCTTGTTGAGCCTGGCAGTAGATGCTGCTATTTTTCCACTTCTTCTACTAGGTGACAATACTGTTCGCAGCAGCATTGTCACCCTTAGGCAGTGGTGGCCTCTCCATTAAGGGCACAGGGGCGCCACCCCCCAATCCACAAGCTGGCCTCTAATCTACATGCAGGGTGCTGGACGCATGGATTTCAATCTTAGGCAGTGGTGGCCGCTCCATTAAGGGCACAGGGGCGCCACCCCCCCAATCCACGAGCTGGCCTCTAATCTACATGCAGGGTGCTGGACGCATGGATTTCAATCTTTTTTTTTAAAGCACATGATCAGAGGCTCTAATTGGCTCAAAACAAGGGTGGGCTTGGGGCACAGAGCACTGCACCCTGAGCCCACCCAGTTGTGTGAAATTAGCAAATTAACAATCGCTAATGTCTTCCTTCTTCTCCTCCTGGCCAATCAGGAAGTGGGTCCTGCGACTCGATTGGTCAGGTTCTCAGGACCCACTTCCTGTTTGGCCGGGAGAAGAAGCAACAGCCCCGACTCTTAACTTGGCAAGCTGGAGCGAGGAGCAGCAGGCGGAGAAGCAGCTGGAGCCTCTCCCAACAACCTTACCCAGGATCCAGCACCACCTCGTCATCCTAAGGTAAGGCCACTGAATTGTTAGATTTACTGGCAGTAATATAACTGTTACTGAGGGAACTCAAAAAACAACATCTAAAGTATTAATGCTAGGGCCAGACTGCATTATGTGTAATTCACAGACATCTTTATAAATTCCCTCAAGTATTTTTTGCCAGCTATGTGCCTGCTTTACCATCTAGTTGTATGGAAAAAAAAATCCTGTTCTCTTTGTGTGAAATCCCTGGTATTGCTGCCAGTCCCTCAGCTTTCCTGTTAAAAACACACTAGGCAGAAGAGCACACCGTGTTTGAGTTCTCTAACTGTTCTACGAACTTAGGCTGCTCTCCTCCAATTACTACATAGTCACATAGTTAAAAATTAAGTAATAGAAAAAGTTCCGCTACTAAAAAAATAAAAAATAAAAGCAGTCAGTGTCAACAATAAGAAAAATTGCGTGTAAGATAAAAAAAGACAAAAAATGCAGCGCTATAGAAATGTGCAAAACCCTGAATCTGTGTCAGGGCTTAGTAAAGATAATTTAATGAACAATCAAATAAACAAAAATGTGTAATGAAAGTGATAAAGTGCTACGTGAGTATAAATATATAAATCATTCCTGTGAGGAAAAAACCTATAGGAGCAATAAGCAGAAATAAATGTGTATAACCAATAGCACACACAGTGATATGTCACAAACCCACTGCACAGCTATAGACCAATGTGACCACTCAGAAAGTCTTAAAGACCATTTAATGTTAAATGTTCATATCCAGTAGGTATATTCACAGAATGTTGGTATTCATGAAAACACGACTGCGATATGCAAAGTGGTCATAACACACAGCACCTAGGGGACGTGCATCCGACACCGGGAAAGGGGGATGGGTACTCTTACCCCAGACTGTGGATACACACATGCCAGCGGCGGTGGGTCAAATAGGCATGGATTATAGTTAAGGACTCACTCTCCGACCGAAGTTCCTGTACAGGGAACGGTGTATACCAACACCCTGCAGCCAGGAATAATCCAGAATCTCCGACAATGGTAATGATATTCATGGTGTCAGTGGTTTTCTTTGTTATCCAAGAAGGAGCATGTATCATTGAAAAAAAAAGCAGATAAATCCTGCGTATAAAAATGTATTTAAAAAACAAAATAAATTCTTACAAACATTGCATAAGATGGGTGTACAGCGGATCACAAAATCAAATAAAAAAGCGTGGTATATAGAGCCAGACATGTTTCGTACAAGAGGTACTTGAGCTGGGGCATATAGTGACATAGTTACATAGGCCCGGATTCACAGACAGCAGGCGCACATTATGCCGCCGTAGCATATCCCCTGTACACTACGCCAATGCAGAGCAGAGAGGCAAGCATGGAATTCATAAAGCCAGTGCTCCCAACGTTGCACCAGCGTGGCGTGGGTTTCAAAGGCGCAGGCCGGCGTAGGTGGTAGTGTGCGTGATCCATGCAAATGAGGCGTGACCCCATGCAAATGATGGGCCGAGCGCCAGACAAGTACGTATAACGAACTGCGCATGCGCCGTGACCGCATCTCCCTGCGCATGCTCACAACCACGTCGGAACAACTGCCTAGATACGCCGGATCACTGTGTACGCTGTTAACGTAACCTACGCCCAGCCAGACACACGTCCAACGTAAAATACGCCGGCTTGTGTTCCCTGGTGCAGACCTGAGCATGTCTGTTGCTGAGTTACACCTCCTTTATGGGGAATAACTTTACGCTGGATGTGCAACTTACGCGCACCGTGCGTAGCCTGCGTCGGGCGCACGTACGTTCGTGAATGGCCGTATTTACCTCATTTGCATGTTTGAATGGCTAATCAATGGGACCATGCACCCAGCCAAAATGTACGCCCACCCTACGCCGGCGTAAGCAAGTTACGTCGGTGGGGTATAGCCTGGTTTTAGGCATCTCTGTTTGTGGGTCTGGCACACAGATACGACAGCGCACATTTGTACTTACGTCGGCGTAACTTGTTATACGTCGGCGTAAGTGCTCTGTGGATCCGGGCCATAGTTGGTAAGGATGAAAAAAGCCACCGGTCCATCCAGTTCAACCTGTGGTGTGTGTGCATGTATTTATGTCAATAGTACATAGTATATCCCTTTAGGTTCATACTTGTTCTGACACCCTACCCCCTGCACATGCTTTCACTGGGAAGCTCTGTGTGTTGTTGCTTCTCCTCACCCTAGCTTTTATGGAGCTGAGAACAGAGGGAATGTGATCAGCTATAAAACAATTTATTAATAATGTGTTTTTTATGTCTATACACAGGTGTGTGCCTTTCATTTCAGCTTTAAAGTGGATGTAAACCATCACATATACCCAGTAAAGTGAACAGCCTCAGATGATACACAGGGATGAACCAAATCTCCCTACATAAGTTTTACATGTATATCTGCTGTCTTCACCTGTATATATCCAGAAAGTGCTTGTCAAGTTTTTCTCTTCCTGGTAAGCACTGGGAGAGGATTATTGGCAAACAGCCAAGACAGTTGATTGGAGGAAAGGCACACACCCCCACTTCACATAGGCAAAAGAAGAAAGTAATGTGCAGAGGTTTGATCTTAGATCGCAAGCTGACTGCTAATATATTTAGGCTGCTTTTACGCTGAACCGGTTTTCAGGTGTTTTAGCCCTAGAAATAGCCTTTGGGAGCATTGAATTTATCGCTCCAAAAACGCCCTGCCCATTGAAATGAATGGGCAGCTCTGCCAAAGCACTTGCAAAGCACTTCAGTAGCGCTGCAACACGGGCGCTTTTAACTCTTTCTTTGGCCACTAATGGGGGATAAAAGCGCCCCACTAGCGGCCGAAAAGCACCACTAAAACGACAGTAAAGCGCTGCTAAAATTTGCAATGTTTTACCGCTTACATGGAGTGGCTACAGTGTGAAAGTAGCCTTATAGCAACCTCCCCCAATGCACACTTTTATCTCCCGTCTCAGAGAACATGTGAGAAGTTATCATAGAGACGGCTATGGGACTCAGTGCTTTGAAGAGAGATAAGAAAACACTGCAGATATGTGTGCCCAGCTCAAATTTCATGAATAGGGTTTACATCCACTTTAAGTTTAACAGAAAAAAGTTACCTTTAGTCAGGTGTGTTTAATATGCAGACCTCTTCTCTTTACTGTAAAATCCATATAGGTAGTAAAAAGGTCATGTAAAGCAGTGGTCATCAACTCCTGTCCTCAGGGCCTACTAACAGGCCAGGTTTTATGTATTACCTTGGGGAGATACAGACTAGAATACTGCAATCACTGAGCGGCAAATTATATCACCTGTGATGTATTTCAGTTGGCTTGCAAACCTGTTGTTAGTGGGCCCTGAGGACAGGGTTGATGACCACTGATGTAAAGGGCCCCCTGTTTTTTTCTAATCCAAAACACGACTGTTCCTTTAGAAGCTGTCATTTTGCAGATTAAAGTAAATACATATTGTTGTGTAAGATGGGTCTTGTGTTGAAAAATAAACCTTCCTCTGGTTCCTCTGCATCCATCTTCCCAAGGTAAAAAACGTTTTATTTTATTTTCTTCATATCAATCACAGCTACCACATTATCAGTTTCCCTGCTGGTTTTGGTTATCTACATACATTCAGTTTCATACTTACAGGAACACAAAAAGAAAAAAAAAAAAAATGTCCTTTTTAATCAACTCCTTAATACTCAACCTTTAAACGCCACCTATTGAGCATTTTTTGCTATAACATCTAAATATCCCCATTGAACGCCATCTATTGAGCAATTTTTGCTATAACATTTAACTATATATGGTTTAACCACATTAATATAACATGGATATTTTTACTTACATACATTGTACATATTTACTCATTATTTCTTATTACTTTTGTACACTTCCAGCCTAATACGAGCCTCTCCATCGCTATTTACTAGGTAAGCCATACCATATCCCTCCAAGAAAATGTTATAAAACACAATGTTATAAAACACAATTTATTTCACATTTTATTATTACAACTATGTCCATAAATATTAACACACATCATTACAACTTTAGGCTCCAATGTCCTCTGACTCCAGCAGCATATTTATATCTGGCAACAACACACCCTGCTCACAATTCTGCTCTGTCGTCAGTGGCCAGGCCAGCAGACTCGGATCATCCGGAAACCCATGCTTTTAAATACATGATCTACTGACTTGAAGTACCATACAGTTCACTGTAGAAGATTGAAGGATTCCCCCAGGGGAGGGGCTTTATAGGCAGCAATAGTAAGCGTATATATAGTAGTACCAAAAACAAGAAATTATTTTATGAAAATCAATAAATATTTAATTATATAGAAAAAAGATCATACAATATGACATAATATAACACTTAACAAGTCATAGAGTTGCAAAAAAATTGAAACTGATCCACATAAGTAAACTCTACAAGGCCCTAGTCAGAAAGATTTATGATGTCAAATCCCTGAGTTGTACCTGATTGATCGTCAGGTACACAATCGTCCCTTAAGGGTTTGTCGATATGTGTGTGACCTGGGGAAAAAACCCAGTATCAATGGTTTCTTTAAGATTGGGTCTTAAACCTTCATGAGTAGTTTGTGTATTGAGTGAGTGAGGGGTCGCAAAGACAGAAAATAATTCGGTCGGTTGTGTAGATTGTTGGTTGGATCTATCAGAACCACCCAATGTATTGGTGAGACCTGATTGTTGTACTAGACGTTTTTTGGTGGTGCTATCGTCCTCGCCCGATAGGGGTCGTTTTGGCTTGTTATTCCTATTCCTGGTGGGGTTTTGTGTGGGAGCATTGCTTGAAACAGTTGATGAGGTCTTATAACCTTTTTTGGGGGGAATTATATTAGTATTGCCCTTAGCAAAATACTTTTGAGAAGAATTGGCCGATTGCCATTTATAGGCTTTTCCTTCCTGGTATGATCGTTTATCTCTCCAAAATTTATTCTCTTTTTTATAAAGGGTTTCTGCTATCACTATGTCAAGTCGACCTTTAATTTTAGTTTCATGGTCCTTGAAGGCTGGAAGAGCCAGGAAGGGTGAACGTTTTATATATATATCATCGATTTCTTTATTGACTTGGCTTGTTCTAATTTTGTATTCTTCAATAAGGAGTTTCATCATGTTAGCCGAACATTGTTGCAAGTTCTGCTCCCATTTTTTACGGAAGTTCACTGTAAGTTCACTGTAAGTACTTCAGTATTAATCTATATAACAACATCATCAACATTATTGGGATTATCCTGATCATTTCCCATACATTTTTAGAGCTGTGAATCCTGGAATACCCCTGAAGAAAGGGACTATGTCTCCCTGAAACGTCGGGACCACACAGGGCATCACATCACACAGCAATATATGTTGAACTATATTTCATTATTTTGTATTTTTTGTATTTGTTATAGATCATGTAATCAACTTTTATCTGATACTTCTTCAATAAATTATATTGTAATACTATGTTTTCTCTAACTACATTTGACACACCACAGTGCCTTTAAAGTCCGACTAGGGGGCTTTGCCTTTATTCTTTTAGATATGGGAAGTAAAGTATGTGTCAGGAGAGAGTCTCAAGTTATATCTAGGTGACATAATGATATTATGACATTGTGATTGACATTGTGATTGGTTGATGTAATTTGAAGATGTACCCTTACAGTACCTGTCACCGAGAATGTGTTTCCAGCACGACAGCATCGCGCTGATTCTCTGCGACAGGGTGCTGACATCTCGCACTCGCTGGAATAGTAAAAGCAGATTCCAGCGAGCACGTTATAGAAGCGACGGGTATCCGACTTGGATTCCCGCCAATTCTACACGCGGCGTTTGGTATGAATCATGAGGGGGAACTCCACGCCAAAATTTTAAATAAAAATCCGGCATGGGTTCCCCCCCAGGAGGCATACCAGGCCCTTAGGTCTGCTATGGATTGTAAGGAGAACCCCCCCTACACCGAAAAACCCACAATCCATACTAGACCCGTATCCAAAGCACGCCGCCCGGCCGGTCAGGAAAGGAGTGGGGGCAAGTGAGCACCCCCCCCCTCCTGAGCTGTACCAGGCGGCATGCCCTCAACATGGGAGGGTTGGGTACTCTGGGGCAGGGGGGCACCCTGCGGCCCCCCACCCCAAAGTACCCTGTGCCCATGTTGATAAGGACAGGGCCTCTTCCCAACAACCCTGGCCGTTGGTTGTCGGGGTCTGTGGGCGGGGGGCTTATCGGAACCTGGAAGCCCCCTTTAATAAGGTGGCCCCCAGATACCGGCCCCCCACCCTAGGTAAATGAATATGGTGTACATCGTACCCCTACCCATTCACCTGGAGGCAAAGTGTTAATAAAAAAAACACACAACACAGGGTTTTAAAGTATTTTATTAGTCAGCTCCGGGGACCCCCCTCTCTTCTTTAGCTCTTTTACGAGGGGGGGGCGGGGGTCTTCTCCGCTCTCCGGGGGTCTTCTCCGCTCTCCGGGGGTCTTCTCTGCTCTCTTGGGGGTCTTCTCTGCTCTCTGGGGGGTCTTCTCCACTCTCCGGGGGTCTTCTCCACTCCTCGGGGGTCTTCTCTGCTCTGCGGGGGTCATCTCCGCTCTCCAGGGGTCTTCTGCGCTCTCCGGGGGTCTTCTTCCATCTTCTGCACTTCACCGCTGTTGTCTCGGCACTCCCCGGTTCTTCTCCGGCTCACTTTCCAGTGCCTTCTTTTTCAGGGCTGGCCGCCGCTATCTTTGTGTTAGCTCAATTACTACCGGGGGCCAGCCCGCTCTTCTATCTTCTTCTCTTCTTCCAATGTTGACGCAACGCTCCTTCCCGCTGTAATACCGTGTGCTCGGCTCGCACCGATTAATATAGGCCTTCTACGACGTCACAGCCCCATCATGCTCCGGTACGTGGGGGGGCGCAGGGCGCCCCCCTGCCCCAGAGTACCCAACCCCCCATGTTGAGGGCATGCGGCCTGGGGGGGGAACCCATGCCGGATTTTTATTTAAAATTCTGGCGTGGAGTTCCCCCTCATGATTCATACCAAACGCTGCGTGTAGAATTGGCGGGAATCCAAGTCGGATCCCCGTTGCTTCTATGACGGCATTTTTCCCATCACGGCAAGCCGTCTGCAGAGCCGGCACCATTACTATTTGGCTACATAATGGTCTGGGGCTTGAGTGGTTAAAGAGCAACTGCAGTCTGCTCACATAATTTATAATAAAAACATCTTTGCCATTCTGAAGCTTTCCTCTAGCCACGTTGCATATTATTTTCTATATACTGCAAATCTGTACTTGCCAAAAATGCTGCAGAAATATCCTTCCACTGAGTCTGGCTGCTGCCATTTTAACTGTGAGCAGCTGAAGCTGCTGTCTGTTCACTTTCTGGATTTACACAGACACACAGAGGCACACCTCCAGCTCTGCAGCTCTCATTGGCTCCCTCCCTTTCTGGCAAACTCTCATGCCCCGTACACACGATCACTTTTTGTGATGAAAAAAAATGTCATTTTTTAAAATGTCATTTAAAATGATCGTGTGTGGCCAAAATGTCATTTTATGTCTTCTGAAAAATGACCAAAAAAAATTCGAACATGCTCGAATTTTTTATGTCATTTTTCAAAATGTCATTTTTTGTGTCATAAAAAATGATCGCGTGTGGGCAAAACTACGTAAAAAATTACGTTTTAAACCCGCACATGCCCAGAAGCAAGTTAGGAGATGGGAGGTAAAACTGCCATTCATAATGGAGTAAGCACATTCATCACGCTGTAACAGACAAAAAAGCAGGAATCGTCTTTTACTAACAAGTAACCAGCTAAAAGCAGCCTCAAGGCAAATAGAACTTCCCCTTTAGAGTGCCATCACTTTGTTCATCATTTTCCAAAAATCATGGTGTGTACGCAACGTCATTTTTGAAAATGAAGTTTGAAAAATTTTGTTTTTTTTCATGAAGAAAAATGACATTTTTTTTCATCACAAAAAGTGATCGTGTGTACGGGGCATCACAAGAGTCAGAGAGAGAGCTGTGCATGATGTCATAAGCCTAGGCTTTTTACCAGACAAGAAACAGGAAGTAGGCTGTATAAGGTATTTACTGGGATAAAAAAAACAACAAGGGCAAAATTACTGAAGGTCCGCTTTAAATTATTTTTGCTTTGTCCCAGCGGCTGATGCTGCGGGATATTTTAGGATGAATGGAGGAAGGGGACGGTAAATATGTAATTTACTGGCCCCTTCCCTTTCTGAATAACCACTAGCCGACCAGCCGCCATATATATACGGCGGCAGGTCGGCTCGGCTGCGCAAAACCGTGTAGGTATACATAATTTTGCATTTCAGCCATTAGGTGCCCGGCGGGTGCGATCACCGCCGGGCACCCACGATCGCTCGTTACACACAGCTCCCGGTCCTGTCAGGGGGAGAAATGACTGTTTGTCTGTTCATACAATGTATGAACAGCGATCTGTCATTTCCCCTAGTCAGTCCCACCCCCACTTCAGTTAGAACACACCTAGGGAACATAATTAACCCCTTCCTCACCCCCTAGTGTTAACCCCTTCCCTGCCAGTGGCATTTTTACAGTAATCAATGCATCTTTATAACACTGATCACTATAAAAATGCCAATGGTCCCAAAAATGTGTCAAAAGTGTCCGAAGTGTCCGCCATAAGGTCACAGTGCCGATAAAAATCGCTGATCGCCGCCATTACTAGTAAAAAAAAATAATAAAAATGCCATAAAACTATCCCCTATTTTGTAGACGCTATAACTTTTGTGCAAACCAATCAATAAATGCTTATTGCGATTTTTTTTACGAAAAATATGTAGAAGAATACGTATCAGCCTAAACTGAGGGAAAAAAAATGTTATATGTATTTTTGGGGGATATTTATTACACCAAAAAGTAAAAAATATTCATTATTTTTTTTAATTTTCGCTCTATTTTTGTTTATAGCGCAAAAAATAAAAACCGCAGAGGTGATCAAATACCACCAAAAGAAATCTCTATTTGTGGAAAAAAAAGGAAGCCTATTTTGTTTGGGAGCCACGTCGCACGACCGCGCAATTGTCAGTTAAAGCAACGCAGTGCCAAATCGCAAAAAAGTGGCCCGGTCTTTGACCAGCAAAATGGCCCGGGGCTGAAGTGGATAAACATAGTGAGCGATCAGTAGTTTGTGTGTGTGTGAGCTTTTGGGGTGCACACCCTAATGCAATAGGCTGTGCACACCTATGGCTATAGGTATGTTCTACCAAATTATAGTAAACTAAAATAAATATACTAGTAGAGAAGGCTGCCTATCCCAAAAGTGACCTTTGTAAATGCATATCATAGCATGTCTTCAAGCATGTAAACAGTTAAATTAAATCCAATATCTATCTTTATTTTTAGTTTTGTCTGCATGGTTCAGTAACATGGCTTCATTGATATAGCTAAAACCCATTTATTTTGGCTTGGTATATTCTGAGTCATTGAATTGAAAAGTTACAAAGAATCAAATCTTCTGCAACATTATTGTTCTTGCAGCATCCACCGAACTGGAACTCCCAGTCACACATATTATGCTAGTATTAGATCTCCTCTACTTGTTAAAAGGTGAAGTTCTTCTGTGCAAAAGAATAGCTTTTATAAAACGGTGAACAGAAAGGTAGATATTTTTGAACAACTGTACATAAAAAAACTCATGAATATATATGATCACTATGGTTTAAAAAATAAAAATTTACTAGATTAGATTACATATTTTTATAGAGGGTTTCAGAATTTTACTTTACCCAATTCTTTTTTTTTCTTTTTTATTAACATCACCCAATTCTTATACTGTTCATATACTGGAAAATATTTGCAAATAAGAAAATAAAAGAATTCCATTTACTGCATTCAACCAAATGCAATATTGTATAGATTCAGATGCGATGGTAGTAGCAAGCAGCACTCATGATAGCTGATTGTGAAGTGGTAAAAGAACTTTAAAACAAGCCCTCATTCACCTCTGTAATTATATGCATGGTGGAGATATTCATCTTTAAGGTTTTTTTTTTTTTGCAAATATTTTTATTTGGATTTTCAGTTTACAGATATAGAGGGTAAAAACAACCCCAGAACAGGAGAAAATATGCAGTATACTAGAGCAGTATGACATAATCAAACAAAAGTGATGACTTATACTGTAGCAACAAAACAAAACAAAACAAAAAAAAAAGGGGCAACAGTAAAGGTAAAAGTAGAACCCTCAGGAGTAGAAGCATGAAGCAGATACCAAAAATTGAATGTCACACATTACGTATCGATCTAATCATATCCATAGCTAGTGTAGCTATTGGACTTGTTGGCTGTAGGAATAGGAAAGTCATGGAAGTAAAGGAGCTCCAACAGGCCATGGTCGCATTACGGAGGTAGAGGGGTCAGATAGATCAGAGACCTTGAGGTGGCCCAATGAGTTAGTGAGGTCTCTTTTCAAGTACCAGTCGGTATAGCGAAATGGCTGCATGACTTCTTGTAGGACCGTCCGAGTTAAGGTGGCCACAATATAGGTACGCCATCTAGCGAAAAAGCGGGAAGTAGAGCGAAAGTTAAGCGTAATCGTGTCCAACCTCTCCAAGTAAAATAGCGATAGCATGGACCTTTTCACTGCTTCTAGCGTTGGTGGCGCTGGTGAAATCCAGTGGGACATAATAGTCCTGCGAGCAACTAGAAGGCATAGATGGGCCCATTGTGGAATATTGAGGGGCGCCAGTGCTGTTGTAGAGGATGCTGGTGGCGTGTAGGCAAACAGGCATAATAGCCGATCCTTCGGTATGGTAGTTTTATTGACTGTGCATATGTGGGCAATTATAGAGTCCCAGAATTTGGAGACGGCTGTACAGTCCCAGAGTCGGTGTATCAATGTGGGACGAGGCTGGGAGCACCAGGAGCATTGCTCTTGAGTGGGGTCCGATTTATTGAAGCGGAATGGGAAATACGCTCTGTGTATGATCTTAAATTGTGTTTCACGCCATGTTTCCGATATAGTTAGGTTGCGAACATGTCTGTAGCCCTCAAGGATTTTTTCCGGTAGATCATTGTCGTCAAATAGGGTGGACCATTTACGGAATGGTGCGAGGTGATATTTTTCCGATTGGTGTTGGATAAGGTAGGAGTAAAGACTGGAGATGGAATAATCATTTCTCTTTAGTACAACATCAATGAAGGATTGCCGGAAAGAATCAGAGTTAGGTCCATGACACGATCTCAGATAGGCAGTTAGTTGATGGTAAAAGAAGGAGTGCGACGGTGGTAAGGAGAATTCGCTCGACAGGGCCTCAAAGGACCTAAACTTCGCAGGTTCACCATGGTAGACAAAAGTTATTTTCGTGAGCCCTTTGGATTGCCAGTGGGCAAATGCTTTGTGAAGAGTGGACGGAAGAAACATAGGGTTGCCCTGGATTGGTAGATAGCGCAAGATACTTGATGGAAGGCCCAATAATTTCCGTACCTCTCTCCAAGCAATAACTGTATCTCTAATAAGTACACTTGATTTGAGGTGAGATGGTAGAGCATTAGGATTGGAGTGTAGGATGGCCGAAAGGGTATGTGGGGCAGTCAGAGCACCCTCAAGTAGGATATTGCAATATTTTGACTTTCCACTCAGCCAGTCTAGGCCCTGTCTAAGCAAGCATGAAATATTATAAAACCGAATATTGGGTAGACCTGCCCCACCATCAGACTTTGGGAGGCATAGTTTTTGCAGCGCAATGCGCGGCTCTTTGCGGGACCATACAAAAGTGGTTAGAGCCCTGTGGATTTTTTGTACATCAGAATGTTTCAGTAACAAAGGTATGGTCTGCATCGGATAAAGTAGGCGGGCAAAAGACACCATTTTAAAAAGGTGGCATCTCCCAAAGAGTGAAAGGGGGAGGGCCGCCCATGCTTCTAGCTCTTTAACAATTTTTGCTATTAATGGAGGGTAATTAAGTACATACAAAGAAGAGGGGTCACGGCCTATGCGGATGCCTAGGTATGTAATGTGTTGAGTTGCCATAGCAAACGGGGAAAGAGGTCTCCATCTAGCAGACAATCGTGGGTTGAGTGCCAGAATTTCGCTTTTATCAAAATTTATACGAAAGCCAGAGCATAGTCGGAAGGCCGCAAAGTGATCTTGAAGTCTGTCAAAGTCTGCGAGGGGGTCGGTGGAGAATAGGAGTATGTCATCTGCAAACAGGGCAGAGCGAAGAACTTGGTTACCCACAGGGACGCCACTGATTCCTTCATGTGAGTCGAGTAATCTGGACAGGGGTTCAATGGCAAAATTAAAAAGTAGGGGGGACAGAGGGCATCCCTGCTATGTCCCTTTCGTCAGGGGTATCGAGTCCGAGACAAAATCAGGGGTAACAAGACGCGCAGTTGGTGACGTGTACATTTGTTGCAGGAATCGCATGATTGGGCCCGAAAAACCGAATCGTTCCATTACTTTGAACAGCCAAGACAAACTAACGTTGTCGAAGGCTTTTTCGGCATCTAACGAAATAATAGCGACGTCTTGGTCGGGATGTGTTTTAGCGTGTTCCAATGCCATCAAAACCTTACGGATGTTTAGAGTCGCCGAGCGTCCCGGGACAAAGCCAGATTGAGCCGAGTGCAGCAAAGAAGGGAGCAGTGGGGCCAAGCGTGATGCAATAATTTTGGAAAGGATTTTGACGTCTACATTGATTAAGGAAATTGGGCGGTAGGAGCCCGGCAGTAAGGGATCCTTCCCCTTCTTAGATATCAGTTTGATGTGCGCCTGCGTACCAGTAGGAAGGTAAGGGCCCCCCTCCCACATGGCTGCATATACACGTTGTAGGGCGTCCGGTACAAAGTCCTTGGTCAATTTAAAGAATTCAGCTGTGTAACCGTCTGGGCCTGGGGCCTTAGCAGACGCTATGTTTTTCATTGTGCGCCGGATATCATCAGAGGTGATAGGGGCATTAAGTTCCTCTAGTTGTGCAAGTCGAAGCTTGGGCAGACGGACCTTAGCCAGGAGAGCTTCAGCAGCAACAAGGTCCGTCTGGTCAGCTGCATAGAGTTTTGTGTAATACTCCGCAAGCAAGTTACTAATTTCAGCAGGCGAGGTGACCAGAGAGCCAGTGGTATCTTTCAGGGAGGAAATGTGAGTGGGTCTTCTTGGTCCCGAGCACAACTTAGCCAGTAACTTGCCTGCTTTGTTGCCGTATCTGTGGTAACGCAGATTAACGTATGACATTTTAGCAGCTTCCTGCTGTTCTGCCCAAAGGTCAAACGTACGCTTAGCCTGACGCCACTCTTGTATATTATTAGGGGTCCGACTTAGAGTTAAACGTTCGTGCGTCAAACGTAGGGCTTCACTCGCCCGTTCGTATTGCTGCCTGGCATGTCTTTTAAATTGGGTGGTATATGAGATGATCTTCCCTCTCATGAAAGCTTTGCCAGCGTCCCAAAAGAGGTTTGGATCGGTGATGTGTTCCCCGTTAGTCGAGGTGTAGTCGTTCCACGCTTCATAAAGCATGTGGCTAAAGTCATCATTGTCCGCTAGATATGAAGGAAATCGCCATGTGGGCGAGGGGGAAGAGAGCTTAGCCTGTGCCATATTTATAACAATTGGGCTGTGATCTGAAATTCTGGCATCCGCGATTTCCGAATCGCACAAAGTAGTTGTTAATGCAGGGGAGGCAAAAAAGTAGTCGATGCGGGAAAAAGAGTTGTGCGGGGGTGAGAAAAAGGTATACTCCTGATCCGTCGGGTGCATCAGACGCCACATATCTACATATCGCATAGAGGCAATGGATCGCGCTAGTGGAGTCGAGTCGGGCATCGGGGGGAGGGAATCGCGTGGACCGTGGGCAACTTTACTCGTGCGGTCGGCTAGTGTGGACATGACAGAGTTAAAGTCCCCACCTACCAGGTGAAGGGTTTCAGGGGCAGTAAGTATCCACTGCACCATATCCTGGAAAAAGGAGGCGTCCGGGGCGTTAGGGGCATAAATATTGGTGATGGCAACTTGTTTGGTTCCTAAAGTCAAGTGTAGAGTCAGTTTGCGGCCTGTCGAGTCTGCCCTGACCTCCCTAACAGTGTGCCGCAGATTCTTGTGCAGCAAGATAGCCACTCCAGCCTTACGGCCTATAGCCGGTGAGGCGTACACCGAGCCTACCCATAGTTTACGGAGACGTGTTAGGTCGTCCGCGGACAGGTGTGTCTCCTGCAGCAGAGCCACATCTGCCCGGAGACGCCTCAAATGCCTAAGGATCGACATGCGTTTGAATGGAGAACGAAGCCCCTTAACATTCCATGAGACAAACCTCAGGTGACTCCCACCGGCTGACGAGGCCATGTCTGAGCTAAAGCGATATATTGAGATGGGGGGTTGCTAAGAAGCATCCCTGTAGGCAGAGCGTCTTCAGCATGAGAGTCACCAAAGCGGTTCAGGTCTCCTGAGGGTAGAAACGCAATACAAATATGTATAAACAGTAAACAGTCATCATAAACACTTAAAGAAAAAAATAGAGCAACAATTAGGTGTATAGGACACCCATCACATGTTAAACACTTCACTTTTTTCCACATGAGGTTCCACTACCTAGTTAGGCTCCCGCTACTCATCAGCACCTCTTCTTATGCCCGTAAATAGGCTAGGGGGAGGGGGAGGAGTGGGCGACATGTAGACCAAGCACACAGGGGTTTACGAAGCAGGCACAGTGATTCCAGACAGAGGCGCATGTGCTAGTTAAGGAGTGGTCAGCACTTGTGTGCGAGCAGAGATGGACCGATTAATAACTGGAGCCTCTATGGTGCATCTTTTTTTCCTTCTCTTGCAGTGAGATCCATATAACAGCGCCATTGTAGCAAGAATATAGACAGGTAACCATTAAACAGGATCAGGAGTAGAGTTCGAACGTTTTTCAAGGTCCTCCACCGCAACATAGAGTTCAGTCGGGCAGAAGGACAGAATAATGATAAAAAAAAAAGGGCAAACATAGTGGACCAAGAACAAGAGGACTAAAGAAAAGAAAAGGGGACCATATTACCCGTTTCCATTGCGACTCCGACAACAAAGAGATTTCCAACGTGGACTTTCAGCGTCCGCCAGATCTGTCCTCCTTCTGGGTGACACGGCTGCGTTTGTAAGGGGGCTTAGTCGGGCTATTTTGTTTAGGCCGTGTAGATGGAGAAAGAGTCGGTGGAGAGGATGAATTTTCTGCAGAGTTGGTGAGATCCATGTCCGCTCCCAGGGTGCCGACGTAACTTTCTGCTTCGTCAGGTGTGGCAAAGGTAAGTTGCTCTCTATCTTGCGTTTGGACACAAAGGAGTGCCGGGTAAGCCAGCGAGAACCGGATTCGGGCATTGTGAAGAGTGGTACAGATCGCAGAGAAGGCCTTGCGCTGTTTCATCACCTCCATGGAGTAGTCCGCAAAAAGCAGTAGTCGCGCTCCATCCACAGATAGCGTGCGTGTGCGGTGAAACTTCTGCATAATGGCCGCCTTGTCAGCATAATTGAGGTATTTTACTATGACGTGGCGAGGTTTGACACGGCTTTCCGAGTATTGCCCGATGCGATGCGCCCTTTCAATGGTGCAGGGTATGCGGAGACCTAATTGCTCAGGAATTATCTTTGCGCAAATATTCGCGAGTTGAGTGGCGGAAACAGACTCAGGGAGTCCAATAATGCGCAAATTATTCCTTCTCGCACGATTTTCCAAATCATCGAGTTTGCACCAGATATCCCTATGTGCGGCATCAATGCGTGCTAGCATAGCTGAGGCAGCTGAGGAGTCATCCTCTAGCGAGGAGATCCTGTCTTCCGCATGTGTGATTCTCTGTGCCTGCGCCTGCACTTCAATATGGAGTTGTTCCAGCCCTCTGTGTACTGCAGCATCCACAGTGGCAGTGAGCGTGGGGCCCAGCAAGGCTACAACTGCCTGCGCTATACCTGCAGGGGAGGCAGGGTCAATGGCTGCAGGTGGCATAGGAGCCGTGGGGGGCTGCAGTTGTGGCTGTGCAGGTGTTAACAGTTCTGCCTGCGTGTGAGTGGCGGCCATCTTGGCTGCATCAGCCGTCGGCTCTCCCGCTGTGTGAATCGCGGCGGCTGTCACTCGTGCGTACGATCGCTCTAAAAAGCGATCCATCAGTGCCCAGAGTGTAGCGGGGGCGGAGGGGGGTCTCCCCGAAGCTGTAGCTGGGTGTATCGGCCGGGTATGAGAGGAGCGTGGCGGGAGCTGAGGGAATCTACCTCTTCCTCATGTGGCGCCGGAACCGGAAGTATCTTTAAGGTTTTAACTTCCTATGGAAAAATTATTTTTTCAGGATGAGCCTGATGTTCAAGTCGAATGTAAGTTCAATTTGAACATCAGGTGACACCTGCTTGCTGAATACCGAACAATTTGGGATGTTCGCGGCAAATTCGAAAGCCACGGAACACCCTTTAAAAGTCTATGGGAGAAATCAAAAGTGCTAATTTTAAAGTTTAATATGCAGCTGGCATACATATATCCACATGTGCCAGAATATCCCATCTTAATGGCCCCCTGATGAACCATGAGTGAGACACAAATTTGAATAAGCATAGGTTCACACTGAACAGCTTGAACTCGCACAAATTCAAACCCGCATTTCAGTCCAACCTCGGGAGCGATTTTAGAGACATCTGTGCAGGTTCGTGCACAGATGTCTATTGAAATCGCCCCCGAAGTCATCAAAAGTAGTACAGGAACTACTTTTTGGAATCGGTGCGGCACCGCAAGGTCGGCATCCCATCGATTCAGACGGTGCCGTTGCCGACAATAGGTGGCGATATGACATTTAATTTAAGATGTCAAATTGCATTTCAAAACCGGCCGATGTGAACGTGGGCTTAGTTGCTATTGGTCACTGTACTTTCAGAATCACTCTTTTTCTTACTAAACACAGCTGAATATTTGCAAGAGAAGATATTCAGTTTGAATGATCAGAACAGTCCATTGTCCATTGCAAAACACGCATAGAGAACCCAGTGACATTATACAATAATAAAATCAAATGTTACATTTTATGACGTTCTTCAGTGTTAAAAAAAACAAACTTAAATGACCTTGCAGTGTTCATTTAAAACTGCCCTAATCCTTTTTTTCAATGAAAAAGCAGATTTAATTCTTGCAGAATAATTTGATTTTAGGTTATACCACAAACTGAAGGCAAATGACACAAAATGATTATAAATAAGCATATTTTCATGCCTGATTTAATATTATATTGCATGTTTTCTTTTAAGCCATGATTAGGCGCATAATCAAATATAATCAATCATGAAAATATGAATTACAGTACAGAATTTTTTTACAGTGGGACATGTTGGCTAATTGCAAAACCTAATTAACTAATCAAGCAGCATGCCGGCAGTAAAAGGTCATATTTTATTTAATTTCCCAAGGTTGGATTAGTTCTCTGTTGGACAAAATGTCAAAAGTTGCTCTGTACACTAAGGTGTCTACTCTCATTTAGAAATAATTAAACTGATTAGTTCATACTATTTATAACCGACACATTTATTCTGTTGTGGGAAGCAGCCAACACAGATGCTGTGATGTTTTTGTTAATTCTGAAAGCAATATATGCCCTATCAAAACAAAGAGCTGGTCAGCTCCACCAAAACTCATATTTTTAGGTGTAAATTGATTTTGTTGATCACTTGCCATCTACCTTAAAGTGGATCTAAACCCTCATATCCTTTTCAGTTTGGTCTGCAACTGCCAAGGTGCTGTACATGTGATCAGTTTTGACACTTGCCATTTGATAGTTTGACAGTTTGCTTGAAAGCCCATGCAAATGTGCCGATTAGCATTACCAGCATGCAAGGAATGCAAATATTTTTTTTAAATAGTAAAAGTTTTATAAACACAAACTATAAAATACTCTCATTACATGCTCTAGAGTGTGCATACTCACAAAGCCACTAAAGCATTGATTTGTGTAGAGTGAAATATACCTGGTTAATCCTGCCATAGCTGTACCCAGTGGCGTATCTAGGGTATGGCAGCCATGGCAAGTGCCATGGGTGCCATATGAAGGGGGCGCTGTTGAGTGACTGGGCAGCAAGGCACTTACTAGGGTCTGAGGGTCTCTTCTTCCCTCCTCCTGAGCATAGGCAGGATCTCCTTTTCAGAACCTTTGCTAATGGACAAAGGCAGCGCTATCCCTGCTGCGTTCAGCCACAGCCCTCCCTGTTCTTCCAGGCTCTCCCATTCCATCTGGTCACGCACAAAGAAGGAGGAACATCAGTTTCTCGCTCTCCTCTGTGAAAACTGAGGCCATAAGTGATGAAGATTTCATCACTTCCAGTATTGTTTCTGCATTTACCTGGCCTTGGAGGGCAGAGGAGGGATCAGGGGTCTAATAAACCCCAGATTTCTCCATAAAGAGGATATGTCACTACCCAAGGTATCACAAGGGATGATAAATATCACTAGTTTTGTTAGCTGTTTTTTTTTTTTGTTAAGGTTATCTGAAGAATGGGTTTCAAATGTTTTGACAGGGGCTCAGTTTCAGCGCTTGCCATAGGCGCTATTTTCACTAGATAGGCCTCTGGCTGTACCGCCTATATTCTCTGTGCTCCTACTGCAGCCTGAGATTGTGTAGACCCGCTGGTGTCCTGTACGGAGCATGCTCAATTTGAGCATGTAAAAAAGACGAGTTTGTGTGTATCTGCTTAAAAAGCCCACATTCCTAGTATGGATAGAGAAAGAAATTGCCCCTCAGAAAAATCAGGGCCTTTTAGGCTCACAGCTTGATTGAATACTCAGACTGCTGTACCAGACCACAGATAATAAAACCTATAAAGAAAAACACTTCACCCCATTGGTGTCTTATTTCCCATTCAAATTCTAAATTGTATTTTTTTTTTTAACTGTCCAAGATCAAAGCTGCAGATCACATCTGGTAATAGCGGTTTTTAAATATGTATACCATAAATATTTTTTGCAACAGAAAGTAGAAAATATCAGAGAAATGGTGATCAAATACTGTGGTACAAAAGGAAGCTCTATTTGTGTGAAAAACTTATAAAAAAATTAATTTGCAAGAGGACATCACCAGCCCAACACATGACACCACCCATGACAGCTACATATACAATCCTAGCCCCATCTCCACAGATTTCGAACAGAACATGTATGGGCACAGCTGGCTGGTTGGTGAGTGACATGGGTGGCAGGCATGACTGTCCCCCCCATGATGCTGAAATCACAAGGGGCACATGCACTACTAACATCCTCCTGTCTTATCCCTTCAGGGTGACTCTGCATATGCACTGGGACCCCATCTCATGACTCATATACGGAACCCCCCATGGTACCCTGTTGTATTCCCCAAACTTTGTATGCCAGATCATCGGTGCATGTTGCCTGCTGCACAACTTCGCAGTAAAAAAGGGCCTGGAGATTGACATAAGTGATGACCTGACCCCTGAACCAGACAATCCCCCCCAAACCGAGGCTACCCCGTCTTCTGAGGGAAGAGCAGCCAGGAGCCAGCTCACATTATGCATCTTTGCACGTTAAACACACACATTAATCATGGCACAATGAGAATGCATGCATGCACACCACTGTGGTCCCTAGCACAGACACATCACATCCTCATCACATTGGATTGGCACAAGCCCACCATGCAGGACTTGTGAGTAGCGACGCCATGCCACGGCTCCAATTATGTCACTGTACATTCATACACCATTCACACGGACCTGGGGATCACTTCTCCACCACAAATGAGGGTGACACCCATTTTCTGGCAGGAATGTCACCCCCACATTCCAAAATCATTCACAAACAGAAGCAAAAAAAAATAAAAAATGACCAGCAAAAAATAAAAACGGCCAGCAAAAATATAATAAAAAAAAAAAAGAAAACACAGAAAAGACAAAAATCACTCTGCAAAACAGTCCCCAAATATCTCAAAGACACGTCACAAACAAACAAACAAACGCTAATAAACAACAGAACAAAAGCACCTTGCTGTATAGGGAGGGATACAAAGGGATGTACTTTTGCAAAGGAAGGGCGTTTGTCTCTGTCTATTTAAACTGTCTGCGTAGTTCACTAAGTTGCCCGGGTCCACTTCCAATTTCACTGATTGCGCCGTTCCCAAGTTGTGAGCATGCGCACAGAGGTGCTGACCATGGCCTGCTTCATGTGCGCATGCGCGATCTGGCCGGCCCTTCATTTGCATGGGGTCACGGCTCATTTCAATGTAACACGCCCACATCCTTCCCAATTTGAATTACTCCGCCTTACGCCTCGGAATTTACGTTACACCGGTGAAAATTTTTGCGCAAATACTACGAGGATACGGTGATTGCGCCTCTACATTGCGCCGGTCTAACGTAAAGGAGGTGCGCTACGCCGGACAAAATATGCGCCAATATACGTGAATCTGGCCCTTTGTTTCGGAATTTCATTTTTGACCGAAAAATTTATTTTTTTAGTTACCGAAATTTTTATTGATTTTGTTTTTCATTAGAGATTACATTCGTCCGAAAATCTGAATGAATTAAGGTCGAATCTGTCATTGAAGGCTTATGGTGTCTGTCGAATGTTCTAAGAAGATTCAACGGAGCAGCGAAACTGTACAACGCCGTGATCGTACATTTCTGGTCGAAAGTTCCGACTACACGCTATAGTAGAATTCTAATGTTGTATGACTAGTAATAATTATATTTATTAATTATTATTACTAGTCAACCAACATTAGAATTTTTCTATAGCCTATGGACCGAGCATTTGACCGAAAATGTACGATTGCAGCGCTGTACAGTTTAGCTGCTCCGCCGAATCTTCTTAGAACTTTCGACAGACACCATAAGCCTTCAATGACAGATTCAACGTTTGTATGTTTTTCGATGCTTTGTCGAATCTTTGACGTTCAAGTTGAATTTTCAAGTTAGTTCTAGCTATTTTACTGCTCCTCCTCTTTGTTTGCAATCAGCCAATAACATTCATCATCATCATTATTTTTATTTTACTCCCCCCACCCAATTTGAGCAGTGATCTTTTCTCTCTATTTTGAATCTTTTCTCTCTATAATGTCGAATCTTTTCTGTCTATAATGTTGAATCTTTCCTCTCTATGTAGAATAATCTTGGACTAATAGAGTTAAGGTTAGGCACATTCGACCACAGGTTCAATAGACACAGATTGTTATTGTCAGCGTCATGTCGAATCTCCTATCTATATCGAACTGTTGCGCATTAATTTTCATTTGTTAAACCGATAACGAAAATACCTGAAATTCACACAAAAATGCATTCGGACGATAGCGAATGCACATGTCTAGTATATAGATAAATAAGGGTAGAGGAATTGGAGTGGGTAAACTACACTTGAAAAAGATGGGTGTAAAGCAGGGGTCCTCAAACTACGGCCCGCGGGCCGCATGCGGCCCGTCGAGCACCTTTATCCGGCCCACTGCATGCAGGGCCGGTAGACTGCTGTGTCAGAAGCTCATTGAAAAGTTTGGGCGCGCTGTGAAAAGTCACTGTGTCAGAAGCTCATTGAAAAGTTCAGGCGCGCTGTGTGATAATAGTCCCGCCCTCCTCTTAGACAGGCTCGTGTGATAGACGCAGTGTTCTGTCTATCACATGAGCTAGTCCAGGAGGAGGGCAGGACTACTATCACACAGCGCGCCTGAACTTTTCAATGAGCTTCTGACACAGTGACTTTTCACAGTGCGCCCAAACTTTTCAATGAGCTTCTGACACAGCAGGAGCAGGAGATCCTGATACACACACACACACAGACAGGTCAGACATCGTTTGGCACAGTAAGGCTGCAATGGGCTTGTAATGGTGAGGGGGGGCTTGTATGATGGTGGGGGGGGGGCTTGTGATAATGGTGGGGGGGATTGTAATGGTGGGGGCTGCAATAGTGTGGGGAGCTTGTAATGATGGTGGGGTGCTGCAATGGTGAGGGGGGCTTGTAATGATGGTGGGGTGCTGCAATGGTGAGGGGGCTTGTGATAATGGTGAGGGGGGGCTGCAATGGTGAGGGGGGCTTGTAATGATGGTGGGGGGCTGCAATGGTGAAAGGGGCTTGTAATAATGGTGAGGGGGGCTTGTAATGATGGTTAGGGGGGCTGCAATGAGGGCATAGTAAGGATGCATTGAAAGTGAGGCTGCAGTGATGGGCATGGGTTGGGGGACTTTCAGTTTTTTTTGCAGGGGGGGGGCGGCGGCATCAGTGAAGGACCCGGCCCTCTAACGGTCTAAGGGGACAGTGAACTGGCCCCCTGTTTAAAAAGTTTGAGGACCCCTGGTGTAAAGGGTTGTGAATGTGAGGTGGGAGTGTGGAGGGAGTGAAAAATTGTAAGTGGGCGGAAGTTGTGTGGGAGTGGGGAGGTGAAGGGAGGGGGAGGCAAGAGGGGGTTGTGTCGATGGGGAAAAGGGAGGGAGGATAGGAGGCTGGGTGGCAGGGAAAGAGGGGGAGTGGGGAAAGGAAGGGAAGGGAAAATTAACAGGAGAGGGAGGGAGGCAAGGGGGGAAACAGGAACAGGAGAAGGAGGGAGGGAGGATGGGAGAAACAGGGGTGGGGAAGGGAGAAGGGGGGACAGAAGGAGGAATGTTGGGAGGAAGGGGGAAGAGGGGAACAGGAAGGGGGAGGGGAACAGGAAGGGGGAGGGGAGGGGAAGGGGAAGAGATAGTAGGGGAAGAACAAAGTGTGTACCTCATATGCAGATGCTTTACGTTTCCTAAACCAAAAAATCTAAAGCTAATAATTTTTTTCAAACAGTATGTATAATTCAGTGTATGTTTTCCCAGAGGAGGTAAAATACTCATTGACTACTATAAAACAGTTAATATTTCTGAAAAATGAATAGATAGAGCAAAGAAAAGAAAATTAGAATTGACTGATTGCCCTTCGTTTTAAACATTTATGCACTAGACTATACTTAAAAAGACAAGAGGTATGAGCTACACAGAAAACAAATCAATTATGAAATGCCACGGCCAGCTTTTGTGATATGTATCAATAAAACCTAACACTTGGCCATATAATTTGAGATTTTCCATTTTCCTTAAAACAAGTTTTAATCTAGCAGTACATGAGCATTTATAACACTTACTGTATATATGTTTTTAGCCCCCAAGCAATTTGACAGTAGAACTCTTTTAATATTGCAGACATATAGTGTTCTAACACTTTGAAGTGGAAATTGTAACAAGCCAAAGTGCTTGAAAGGCTCCACAGAGAAAATATCAAATTTACAGAGAAACTGTACAAGTAAAATAGATATGAAGCATATCTGTAATGCACGAGGAAGGAAATGGCACATGTTCTGACTATGGAAAATGCACAATGCATATTAATAAGTTGAATTCATATTGTATTCAGTTCTGGATCAACTCAGCCTGATGGCACGACAAAATTAGTTGTAAAGGGGTCTGTGAAAAAAAACCTCCCTAAAATAATTTAGCATTTTAAAGAGAATTTGCCACGATAAAAATAAGCATTATGCTTTTGCTAGTTTTCGACGTTTCTATATTGTTGGTGTCATTCTCATTCTTAACCACTTGCTCAGGCCAATTTTCAGTTTTCAGCACTGTCACACTGACAATTGCACAGTCATGCAACAATGTACCCAAACATTTTTTTTTTTTATCGTTCTTTCACATAGAGCTTTCTTTTGGTGACATTTAATCACTACTGTTTTTTTTTATTTTTTGCTAAAGAAACAATTTCGAAAAAAAAAATTGTCATAGTTTGTTATAAAATTTTGCAAATAGGTAGTTTTTCTCCTTTACTGATGTGCGCTATGAGGCTGCACTGATGGGCACTGATGAAGCTGCACTGATGGGCACTGATGAGGTGGCACTCATGGGTACTGAGGTGGTACTAGTGGACACTGAGGCAGCACTGGTGGGCACTGATGAGGCTGCACTGATAGGTGGCACTGATGGGCACTAATAGGCAGCACTAACAGGTGACACTGATGGTGAGGCACTGTTGGGCACTGATTGGCAGCACTGATGGATACTGATAGGTGGCACTGGTGGGCACTAATTGGCAGCACTGGTGGGCACTGGTAGGTGACCCTGGTGGGCTCTGATAAGCAGCACTGGCAGGCACCGAGGCAGGGACCGATGTCCTTGAACCAGAAGCTGGTTACTGGCTTTCTGCTTCTCTCCTCATGCTGATCATGAGGAGAAAAAAAACCTGATAACAGACTTCTGTTTACTTCCGTGATCAAGGATTTATTTTCAGGATTGTTTGTTTTCCATGCAACCTTTTAAACAAAATTGGCTACAAGTCAGACTTTTAAGAAAGACCTACCGTCTGCACTTCTTTTTCACCTTGGACCAATGTAATCATATACCATGCCTGGCTAATGCCCCTGGAAGTTGGAAATCATTTAAGTAGATATAGCTACAGTAATCTCCACTAGCTTCCAGATCCCATGGAGCAGCTGCCCTGGCTGTTACATTCTCAACACAGGAGGTCGGCCACTCCGCACAGGCGCCATTCAAAGCTAAATAAAAGAAAATGTTGTCTTTACATATACTTTAAGTAAGACAATTAAGAGGGGAAATATAATTCCTTCAAGTACACTTGCACAATTATAAAATCTCTTTAAGGTTTCATATAACTAGAGAGAGAAGCCAATTCGTGATGAAATCTTCATTCTACAGATTTCCCCCCCACACCCAGGTACACTCAACAATTCCCTTATTAAACCCCGCTACTATAGACAAGGGCCCAGATTCATAAAGCAATTACGCCTGTCTAACTGGTGTTAGACAGGAGTAATTTCAAATTTTGCGCGCCGTATCACTAGTTTGAATCCTCAAACCATGATACGGCGGCTTCGGGCTTCGATCCGAGAGGCTTACGTCTTCGTAAGCCTTCGGATCTACGCTGCAATATTTTTGCGGCCGCTGGGAGGAGTTTGCGTCGTTTTGATGCGTCGGGATATGCAAATGTGTTTTTACGGCGATCCACGAAGATACGAGCGGTCTTCGCAATCGCTTACGTCTGTTTTTTTTTACGTACTGTTAGACCAGCTTTTTGCTGGTCTAACGGTGCGTAGCCCATGTTAAGTATGGCCGTCGTTCCCGCGTCAAATTTTATTTATTTTTTTTTTTTTTGCGTAACTCGTTCGGGAATAGAAATGTCCGTAAACGACGCTACTCAAACAACGAATGACGTAACGACGTGATTTCGCGCAATGCACGGTGGGAAATTTGCGAACGGAGCATGCGCAGTTCGATCGACGCGGGAACGCGCCTATTTTAAATCCTTCACGCCCCCTACTCGTGTAGATGGATTGCGACGGGAGAAATACACTACGCCGCCGTCGTTTACTGGACAAAATCTACGTGGATTCCACGTATTCTGCTTACCCCCCTTTTCCTCCAAATTCCTTGAGCGCCTGGTCTACAACCAACTGAATGACCGCCTATTTAGGAATTTCACCCTCAACTCCTAAAGCTCAAACGATTTACTAACAGCTAAAACCATGGACACTATCCTGTACTCCTGCTTCTGGATCTTTTGACTGCCTTTGACACAAGACCACTTTCTCCTAAAAAAACTTGACTGTACTCTTCACTGGTTCTCATCATACCTATCCCACTGCACCTACAGCGTCACTTATAATTCTACATCCTGCTCTCCTCTACCTTTCTCAATTGGGGTTCCTCAAGGTTCTGTTCTTGGACCTCTCCTATTCTCAAACGACATCTCTTCCATGGGTCAGCTGATAGCATCCCATGGCTTTCAATATAATTTCTATGCTGAAGAGCCCAGTGATGACGTTCTTTAGGATGAAACGTACATCAGGTGGCAGGAGTAGCGGTGAAGTCAATACGTCAGCAGGGATGCCGGACATTGTAACATTTTGAATGCCTATTTTAATCTTCCTTCTTGTAAATACATTTATTTTTTAAATAAAACTGGATTTTAAGGATGTTTCACAATGCAATGTTCCTTCCTCTCTCTGTGTGCATTATGGCACGCTTATGGGACTGAGGATTTAATACATGGTGTTTGTTTGAGGATATGTGGAGAGTTCCATAACACTAGTGCATAGATCTGCCAGTGAAGTGTCATTTCATGCCTGAGGGGGCTTACTTGTCAAAAGGCATTTTCTGACCTGCAAGGGTCAGACTCTCTAGGTAAGAGGTGAATTCTCTTTGTTTGCAGTGGAACACGTTGTGGTGACCATTCACAATACAATCCAATTTGGAATATATTTGCAGAAAATTACACACTACAAATAATTGGTTGTTGACACTTTGCACTGTTCCATTTTTATATCAGCACAGATCATAATATATGCTGCACATATAAACTTGTATATTTTTTTGCAAGAGTCTTTGCACTATATATATTTATACATTATGCATAACCCTTTTTTTCTGGATTATGTTTGCACCTTATAAAACTGTTAACAATACTCACGTTGGACCAGCACAATTGCACTTTTATGACATGATATACAGTATAGTAAGTAGAGTACATAATACTCACTTTATGATTTATGGATAGAGCATCAACTTTTTATCAATTGTTTTGTTTTTATTGTTATATGCAATATTTCTGTTTGCAGCTGTTCCCACTTTGGTTCACTTCAATTATTTTCATAAGTATGATCATTTAATTCACTAACGCAGGGATTTTCATATTAGAATATCAGTCTTGAAGTCACACCACTTCCTCAAACTCAATCTATTCAAAACCGATCTTTTAATATTTCCTTCCCCTGACCTTTTTCAAGATCAATGACACAACCATTGACCTGTCCCTGCATGCCAGGGTGTTGGGTGTAATACTGGACCTCTTTCGGCAACAAAACCAATCACTGCTCAGAGCTTGCCATCTCAACCTCTGCAACCTCACCAAAATATGGCCCTTCCTAATCATCGACACCACACAGCTCTTAATTCACTCACTTGTTATCTCTTCCCTTGGCTACTGCAACTCCCTTTTCATTGGCTTACCTTTATATAGACTATCCTCTCTTCCATCATGAATGCTGCTGCCGTACTCATCTACCTTACCAACCATTCAGTGTCTGCCACCCTTCTTTGCCAATCCCTTCATTGGCTGCCATAAACCTAAGAAATGTAATGCAAAATACAAACAAAACCTTACAAGGCCATCCACAACTTTGCCCCCAGCTACATTACTAACCTAGTCTCAATATACCAACCTAACCCATTCTCTCGTTCCTCCCAAGACCTCCTGCTCTCTAATTCTCTTGTCACCTCCTCCCAAACTCGCCTCCAGGATTTCTCCCGAGCCTGTTGTAAAGCAATGCGCAAACTGTTGGCGATATATAAATCCTGTATAATATTAATATTTGCCTGTATATGGAAAGCCTACCTTTACATCACCAGCCATTTAGAACAAACTATATTTCCAACAGATGCATTGTCATTCTTAACATGAAAAAGTATCATGGGATTGGTAGTTCTACACTAGCTAGAAATCCTCTATTATCTTTGATATAAACTCTAAAATCCCTATTGTCACCTTAGTATCCAGTTGGCATTGCAATCTATACTGCTACACACAGACTCAAGAGTAGAAAATTAGTTTTTAGAATGAATCTCCTGTTATTCTGCAATAATCAATATCTTACTGATTTCTGTGCCTACAGCTTGACATCAGTGATAGCAGCATCCTGTGCGTATGATATATCTTGTAGAAGTGCATCTACAGCAAGCACTGCATGCACCATACACCATATGGGTCCGTCCTGACACATGACAGATGGAGTTCTATGTATCGAATGAAATGATATTATCTCCTGAAATTACAGAACTTCATGGCATTCTATGGAGCTGATGGATGAAGAACTCTTAAGTACTTTATCTCTGTGAGCAATGAATAGACCTTATTGGAATACACCAACAAATTGATATTAGATATGTGATAATATCACGCTTGACTAATACACTCATTCCTTTGTATAGTAGTTTTAAATCATATATGGCACATAGCATCTTTGATTATATATACACGTATGCAAGGTTTTACTGTAGAACATGCATTCATTATATGTAATTAGATCATTCATCTAAACACTGTACCAGAACAGTCTTTTCCCTGCACAGTAATGCATAGAAATGGTTTAAGTAAAAGAAATTTAAATAAATTCTAGGTCGTTCACAATCAAAGAAATGTTATGTAAAGATGCATTGTGACACATGTTCATTCACCTATATTCAGAAACAGACACAGCCTGCAGATGGATGTATAATAATGACAAAGTGTACATAAGAACAAAAATATATGTAGCAAGGTATTACCATGCAAGTATATTAACAGACTACAATTTGTGTCTAATATAAGTTGGCTCCCTCTAGTGTGTTTGTTGCATGCTAAGATTATTAAAGTTTGATTGGTCCGGTTATTTATGGACAATGCATTATGGGCATTGTGGTACCAGAGTCAGGGACCATATTGATGCGGGCAGAATTTAGACTATATCACCCACAAGGCCACTGTACTACCAAGGTGCAATACGCAACGCACAGCCTGATGGGAGGAGTTTTTTAAGGAAAGGACGGACTCAGCCCGCTCTCTTGGGATGCCACCTTCCAGCCAGCAGGAGGCCTGCTGTAAGTGTGCCTAGGCTTAAGAAGCCTGGGCCTACACTAGAGAGGATGGATCGCCTAGCCTGAGAGGGATCCTTGTGGACATCTTCACCGACAGAACTAAAGAGGGACTGCCTGAGCTTACCTCTCGTCAAAATCACCTCTACACTGGTATCCAGAGAGCGGGTGTGCGGAGGACCAGAGGCCTCATGCTACAGAAAGACTGATAACTGAAAGAAGGCTTTGAGCTGAGGAAAACCGGCGATGAGAGGCCTTGTTTGGGGAGCGGGCACTTGCCCATCAATATAGTTAACTGTCTCGCAGGAGTGTGACTTCCATAGATTTCACCTGTGCTTGCCGGCATCTGCAACGCCGCGAGTGGGGACACACTGCCTCCTGAGAGCAATACAATGCCTTAGGCCCTGTACACACGATCAGACCGGTCTGATGAAACTGGTCTGCAGACCAGTTTCATCGGACCAGTTCGATGGTGTGTACGGCCCATCAGACCGCTGTCCGTCGGACCAAAGTTTTAAAACATGCTTTAAAACCTGTCTGATGGACACCTGTCTGTCAGACAGATTCGATGGTTAGTACACAAAAGCATCGGACCAAATTCCCCTGCGCATGCTCAGAATCAAGTCGACGCACGCTTGGAAGCATTGAACTTCGTTTTTTCAGCACGTCGTTGTGTCGTTGGTCCGATGGTGTGTCCGCATATCAGACCATCAGACAAGTTCAGAGTTGTCTGATGAAAACGGTCCGTCAGACCAGTCTCATCAGATCGTGTGTACAAGGCCTTAGGGAAATTGGAGCATAGCTTTACTTTCACATTGTGGGCATCAAGCAATTTTCTTCCTTCTACCTAATCTCTGGAATACAAATAAATAAGTGCCCCAAAGAAGCTAGCGGAAGATTGACTGACTTTTAAAGGGACAGACACCTGTTTCCTTTTTTTCCTACAAGCCGTTACTACAGGACACGCACCAGTTAAACTGTCCACTAGGGGGATCCATACAGTTGTGAGCTCATGTGTTTCTTGTATATAACTGTTTGTATTGTATTGTGATTCTTTTGCTGTTTTATGCAACCCGGAGGAGAGGTGTCCCAGTGCAAACATTATTGCATTGAGAGATTCCTCCACCATACTCTCACTCAGATCAGGTCATTTGGGTCTGATTGCAGGGATATTTTAAACTAGCTGTGTTCCAGTGACAATTGCAGAGAGCTGTATGTATTTAATGTTCTTTGCATAACCATTGTTCTATTTCTTTGCCAAGTAAACACTTTATCACTGGTTAAGCCATATATTGTGTGGCACTCTGTCTGTAGCAGCTGTGTGGCAGGTGAACAACATCAAGGTAACAATATTTGACTACATTCATTGTTGTGTGATATCATTGTGGACCCCTATAACCATTTGGGGTTCACAATCACATTATTGTCCATTTGTGCCAGGGGGGGGGGGGATCAAGCCAAATTTAGGGGGGTTGACAGGCAGACTGCAGGCCAAAATCTAAACCAGCAGCTCCTTTGGGGGTAGTGCTACACGTGGGGGCTCATCCGGGATTCCTGCGACTCTGCAACTAAGACCCCCCCCTCTTAGACAGAACCCATATCGGCATCAAAATGGACTCTGCTGCTGACATTCAGTAAAGAAGAAAACGCTTGTTCAGATTACAATGTGGTATTCGAAATTCCAGGAGAGTCCTGGGGTGAAGAGCCATGAAGACATTGTTCCCAGACAAGAAAGCGTGAGTGATTGCTGTAAAAACGGACACTGGAACCCCACATACCTACGCATTGGATGAGTGGAAACACTTCAAGGGCACCGGTGTGAAGTTGGCCAACTAAGGGGAACTTAATGTGATACACCCAGAGGTACCAAAAGAGGGCCCCACCTCATCCAGTCAAACTGATTCTAGCAAATCAGAAGTTCCTGCTCTGTCACCGCAGGTTATCCATCGGGCCATAGCTCTTGGAGAATTTGTTGCGAAATGTCAGAAAAACCCTACTACATACTCAGCAGCTGGTTACAGGAAACTCAGGGTTTTCTCTGGAAGACAACCAGTACCTCGAACAGAGGACAATTTTGAAGAATGGCTAGACCAGGCCACACAAGCTTTGGATGAGTGGGAGATTGCAGAAGCTCACACGAAATTGAGAATCACAGATAGTTTGAAGGGACCCACCTTAGAGGCCATCCGCAACCTGAAACTCAGTAAGTGGGACTGCCTTGCACAGGACTAAATATCTTACAGGACGTGTTTGGGCGTACCGAAAAAGTCTCTGATCTTATTTACCAGATGGAATACTCTTATCAGAAGGAAAGAGAGAGGCTGTCGGAGTACATGAGATCCCTGGACAAAATTATACACCAGATCCTGCTGAAAAAGGGTTTCGACCCCCAGGAGGTGGACGAAATCAGAGCCTGAGAGGGGCCCAGCCTTTAGACCCTAGTGTGTAAAGGATATATATGCATCCCAGGTGTTGTATATATATTTATAGGGCCAGATTCTCATAAGAGATACACCGTCGTATCTCTGTTTTTGGCCCTGGGTATCTATGCGTATGACTCCTAGATTCATTTACGCATAGATACGGCGTAGATCCGACAGGTGTAAGACACTTACATCGTCGGATCTTAGATGTAATTCTACGCTGGCCGCTAGGTGGCGTTTACGTTGATTTCTCATTTGACTATGCAAATGAGCCTAATACACCGATTCCCGAATGTTTTTGCGCCCCCTCGTCGTCGTTTACGTCATTTCCGTAAGCGTAAACTTACACCTGCTATATGAGGGGTAAGTTTACGAAGGTCCGTCGTATGCCATGTTAAGTATGGCGTCGGGACAGCGTCGTCTTTTTCCGTTGTTTACGTCGTTTTACTAAGTCGGTCGCGAATAGGGCTTTACGTCAATGACGCTCACGTCGGCTTCATTGGCGTTTTCCGTCGTGAGCTGGAGCATGCGCACTGGGCTATTTTTACGGCCGGCGCATGCTCAGTTCCATCAGTGTGGGGGCCCGCTTAATTTAAATACAAAATACAAAAATATACTTGGGGGCACACCCTAAAATGCTATACACCTAAGATGGTGCTGCTATAAGACCAAATACAGTACAAAACAGATTATAGCGCACACATGCAAAAATGACATTTATCCTGTAAGGCTAGTTAAAAACACCTGAACATATTCAAAAATACGGGGGTTTGGTCACACTATATGGTCATATAGTGCTAAGCCCACTTACTGCGACAAAGTAACCCGAATTAGTGGGTCCTACCCTAGTAATAGAATGAAAGAACCTGGGTCTCAACCATGAGAGATAAACTCCTCTATGTGGGAGAACTGAAGGGATTCTTCCTATACACGGGTGGCCACTAATGTGAGGTAATGAAGAGGGGGAGGGGTGCTCCAGCCCAAGAGACCTGGTCAGAGTCTATACAAAATACAAAAATATACTTGGGGGGCACACCCTAAAATGCTATACACCTAAGATAGTGTAATTCGGGGTACTTTGTCGCAGTAAGTGGGCTTAGCACTATATGACCATATAGTGTGACCAAACCCCCGTATTTTTGAATGTGTTCAGGTGTTTTTAACTAGCCTTGCAGGATAAATGTCATTTTTGCATGTGTGCGCTATAATCTGTTTTGTAATTTAAATACAAGCTGCCCCCTTTGAATTACGCGGGGATACGCCGGGCCATTTACACTACGCCGCCGCAAATTACAGAGCAAGTGCTTGGAGAATACGGCACTTCCTCCAGTAAGTTGCGGTGGCGTAGTGTAAATGGCTTATACTACGCTACGCCAGAATCTACGTGAATCTGGCCCATACACTGTATTGATTTTAGCTAGATCCAGTGATTGTGCTAGCTGCAGTATTTTCACTTGGTGTACTGTCTGTGGAAGTTAAGAGTGATGGCACATCAGGTACTATAGATGCTATGTGCACTACAAGATTATTTATGGCCCTAAGGTCTTGAACAAACCTATAACTGCAATCTGTCTTTTTGACTGGATTTATAGGATTGTTGTAAGGTGAAATAGTTTCCTTTAAAATTCCTTGTTTAAGGAAATGTTCTTTTTTTTTTTTTGACAAAGGGTATTGTTTGTAGTAGATGTGTTCTGCCCAAGGTTTGAGGGTGGCTTTGTATGTGGTACAAGAGATAAGATCCACATCCAAAGACCCATCTGACCAGGCATTTTGTAAATCTTTTGGGAATTCTTCTGTCAGTACTTCATTACTTAGGGCCAATATGGGCACGATGAGGACCTTTTTTGAATAGTTAGTACGACATTAGGGGACATTACTATTTTCATACCAAATTTTCCCATCAAATCTCTACCCAAGAGATTCATCATCTACAATCGGGAAGGGAGGGGTTTTGTAGGTCTTGGTGAGTATTCCATTAATTCCCATTAGGGATGAGCTTTATGTTCGGGTCAAACATGAGTTTGACTCAAACATCGGGTGTTTTCCTGTTCGTCAAAAAACAAACATTATGGGGCGTTTGCGGAAAAATAGAGCACTGTGTAACGCCCCATAATGCACTGCGAGATCGCAGTGCATTGCTGTATGATGATTGGCCAAAGCATGCACCATGACCTGCATGCCTTGGCCAATCCCAGCGCCCTCAACTTAGAGAGCCATAATTGGCCAAAGTCAGGGTGCCTTTGGCCAATCATGGCTCAGGGGGACTAAGTCCATGCCCCACACTATATAAGGCTGCATGCACGTCAGCCCTGTGTAGTGTGCTGTTGGTGTGGATGGAGAGAGAGTGTGATTTAGATTGAGCAGCAGTGGCGGCTGGTGAAGTTTTAGGATGGGGGGGCGCAAGACCCCGCCCTCCATTTGGTCCCTCCCACATCTCATAAGCCACACCCCTTATATAATCCACCCATTCCGTCCCCTGTATTCCACTTGATTCCACTCATAGTGTCAGGATTATATAGCTCAGCATCACAGGACAGAGTTTACAGCCCCCGCATCACAAATCATGGTATATAGCACAGCCTTACAGATCGGTGCAAACAAACTAAAAAATTACACTGTTAGGACTCTAAATGGGCACAAGATTACCAGAGACTGCGGACATACTGCACAAGATTACCAGAGACTGCAGACATACTGCATTACTTGTCTTGCGACTTGGGACTTCAACGTTGCATGACAAGTCGTACCCCATGATTTCCAATGAGAACCGTTCATATCTGTGCGCCTTCAAGTCACAGCGACTTCAAAGTAGTTCCTACACTACTTTGGTCCCTCTTTGATGCAACTTGAGGTCCATAGACCCCCAGAATACACAAGCATTGCTTTAAGTCGCATCAAAATTGCGGCAAAATTGTGCAACTTTTAGACTGCGTTAGCCTGAAAGTCGCAAGATTCTGCCACAATTTTTTGCTGCGATTTTGCAGCGACTTGAAACAATGCCTATGTATTCTGGAGGTCTATGGACTCAAGTCACATCAAAGTGGGACAAAAGTAATGCAGGGACTACTTCGAAGTCGCTGTGACTTGAAGTAGCACAGATATGAACGGTTCTCATCGGGTCCGACTTATCCTGCAACTTTGCAGTCCCAAGTCACAGGACAATTTTCAATTTTTTTTAATAAGCGTGGGGGGGATTGGTGTTGACGGCCGCCAGTGGCGGCTGGTGCTCAAAATTTTTGGGGGGGCGCAAATGAAAAAAAAAATATTGCAGCCTCACTGTGCCCATCACATGCAGCCACTGTGCCATGCCACCAAATGCAGCCACTGTGCCACCAAATGCAGCCACTGTGCCATGCCACCAAATGCAGCCACTGTGCCATCAATTGTCACCACTGTGCCATGCCATCAAACACAGAAACTGTGCCATCAATTGTCACCACTGTGCCATGCCATCAAATGCAGCCACTGTGCCATCAATTGTCACCACTGTGCCATGCCACCAAATGCAGCCACTGTGCCATCAATTGTCACCACTGTGCCATGCCATCAAACACAGCAACTGTGCCATCAATTGTCACCACTGTGCCATGCCATCAAATGCAGCCACTGTGCCATCAATTGTCACCACTGTGCCATGCCATCAAACGCCACCACTGTGCCATCAATTGTCACCACTGTGCCATGCCATCAAACGCCACCACTGTGCCATCAATTGTTACCACTGTGCCATGCCATCAAACGCCACCACTGTGCCATCAATTGTCACCACTGTGCCATGCCATCATATGCAGTCACTGTGCCATCAATTGTCACCACTGTGCCATGCCAAACGCCACCACTGTGCCATCAATTGTCACCACTGTGCCATGCCATCATATGCAGTCACTGTGCCATCAATTGTCACCACTGTGCCATGCCATCAAATGCAGTCACTGTGCCATCAATTGTCACCACTGTGCCATGCCATCAAATGCAGTCACTGTGCCATCAATTGTCACCACTGTGCCATGCCATCAAACGCCACCACTGTGCCATCAATTGTCACCACTGTACCATGCCATCAAACGCAGCTACTGTGCCCATCAATTGTCACCAATGTGCCATGCCATCATATGCAGTCACTGTGCCATCAATTGTCACCACTGTGCTATGCCATCATATGCAGTCACTGTGCCATCAATTGTCACCACTTGTGTCACCAATTGTGCCATGCCATCAAACGCCACCACTGTGCCATCAACTGTCACCAATGTGCCATGCCATCAAAAGCAGCTACTGTGTCCATCAATTGTCACCACTGTGCCATGCCATCAAATGCAGTCACTGTGCAATCAATTGTCACCACTGTGCCATGCCATCAAACGCAGTCACTGTGCCATCAATTGTCACCACTGTGCCATGCCATCAAATGCAGTCACTGTGCCATCAATTGTCACCACTGTGCCATGCCACTAAACGCCACCACTGTGCCATCAATTGTCAACCACTGTGCCATGCCATCAAACGCCACCACTGTGCCATTAATTGTCACCACTGTGCCATGCCATCATATGCAGTCACTGTGCCATCAATTGTCACCACTGTGCCATGCCAAACGCCACCACTGTGCCATCAATTGTCACCACTGTGCCATGCTATCATATGCAGTCACTGTGCCATCAATTGTCACCACTGTGCCATGCCATCATATTCAGTCACTGTGCCATCAATTGTCACCACTGTGCCCCATGCCACTGTGCTCATTGTCGCCTCTGTGCCCCATGATGCCACTGTGCCCCATGCCACTGTGCCCCATGCTGCCACTGTGCCCCATGCTGCCACTGTGCCACATGCTGCCGCTGTGCCCCATGCTGCCCCTTTCCCTGTAAAAAAAATCACTTACCTGACGCTTCCATGTCCTCCCTCGATGTCTTCTGCCGCCGTGGAGAAGCTTCAGCCAATCAGGTTCCTGAAAACCAGAATCCGGGAACCTGATTGGCTGAAACGGCTGTCAGTCTAATGCAAGGACCGCAGGTTGCCTGCGCTCTGAGCATAGACTTCCGAGAGCCGGAGGGCGGCACTGGAAAAGCCTATCAGAGCCGCTGGCTTTGATAGGCAGTTCCCCTCAGCCAACCAGCTGCCGCTATTGGGGTAACCGGCGTCCCATGTCCGGTTATACGAATAGACCAGGCAGCTGGCAACAGTAACACACGTCCAATGCATAGCATTGAACGTGTGCTACTTGCGAGAGGGGGTGGCGCTGCACGCCCTCTATAGACGGCCGCCAGAACTTCGGCTAAAATGTCAAAATGACATTTTAGCCGAATAAAAGTTCTTAAAGGGCCCGTTTTTTTTTTCTTGTGACTGCGGGAGGGGGGGCGGCGCCCGTGCGCCCATATGGGCGGGCCGCCACTGACGGCCGCTATTTTCCCCGCACATTAAGTATAAAAAAAATGTTTTTAATAACTGGGGGGGTGGAGTAGTGTTGACGTCTGCTATCTGTGCTGTAATTGTTGACGCCCACTAATTTTGTCGCAAATGAAGTATAAAAAACGTTTTTTAATAACCGCGGGGGGGTTGACACCAGCTACTATCGTCGCAAATGTAGTAGAAAAAATTCTTACGTATTACAGATATTTTTGTTAATAAGCTAATAAGTGTGGGGGGTGCTTGTGTTCCCTGCCTTTTGTGCCGAATATTAAATATAAAAAAAAAAAAAACTTCACTCTAAAAATATTGGCCCAGATTCACAGAGCGATTACGCCTGCGCAACAGGAGATGAAAAAAAGAAAAGAAAGGAGGGCGCACCGACCTTGTGCATTACCACTTATACATTTTAATATACACAAAATAAAAAGCAATGGTCCTACTTACAAACATTCAGTAGTAAGCGCATTAAAAACAGCTGAACCTGGACCTCACGGCACCTGCCAGTCAGACCCTAAACACCAATGTGGCTGACGCGTTTCTGGGGCGTACCCCCTTCTTCAAAGCCTAGGTGGTCTGCAAGACCACCTAGGCTTTGAAGAAGGGGGTACGCCCCAGAAACGCGTCAGCCACATTGGTGTTTAGGGTCTGACTGGCAGGTGCCGTGAGGTCCAGGTTCAGCTGTTTTTAATGCGCTTACTACTGAATGTTTGTAAGTAGGACCATTGCTTTTTATTTTGTGTATATTAAAATGTATAAGTGGTAATGCACAAGGTCGGTGCGCCCTCCTTTCTTTTCTTTTTTTCATTTTAGCCATATGAACACCCTTTGTTCTGTGGAGGGCTGCAAGACTTAAGACTTTGCCTTTATACCATACTGATACACCCAGTTTGGCGATACACCAGAGCGCAGGAGGATTTTTGTGGCAACAGGAGATGCGCGTGCATAAGTCTAAATGTGCGCGTGCGTTTCGATGCACGGCATCCCCAAAACGAGATACGCAAGAAATCTACTTTTTTTTGTCCGACGTAATTTCGTTAGACAGGCGCATCCGTCCGCGCAAAACTGCGCTAGACAGACCATTGATTTGCTAGTCAA